>CM069524.1:3070833-4277500 GCA_035773235.1 Eospalax fontanierii | reverse complement strand
AAAGGCCCCCAGAGGAAGTGGACACTGGACCAAGACTGAACCTGGGAGAGCATAATACTTCCAGAGTAGACCTTAACATGAAAGCCATCCTGGATAAGGGGGCGCGGGAGGCAGATCAGCAGAGTGTAGGAAGCAGGGGAAGAGAGGACAGTGGGGTGGTGAGACCCATAGGGAAGGGAAATGTGAGTGGTTTGGGAAGTGGACAGAGAAACAGGCAAGGTGTTGGAGTAGAGAGTCTTTGATATGCTTGACAGACACAGAAAAGGAACCAGATGAGGAGAAAGGATTGATGGCTGAGGACAGAGTGGCATTCACAGAGAATTAATCTCAAAGGAGGAATCAGAAAAATCAGGTACCAGGGCAGCCTTTAGAGAGCCAGGTCCTTCTTTCTTTTTGGCAGAAAAGTAGGAAGAATGGATAAGTAGCTTGATAGGGAATGGAGTTGTTGAGTAACAAATCCAATCCTATTTCTTACTCTCAAGACTGTGTGTATGAGTGAGTGTGTGCATGCATGTGTTTGTGTGTGTTAGTTCTCTTCTCATTGCCTGACAAAAGCAACTTAAGGAAGGAAGGGTTTACTCTGGCTCACAGTTTGAAGATGCAGTCCATCATGGTGGGAAGGCATGGCGGCAGGAGCGTGAGGCAGCTGCTCACATGGCATCCACAGTCAGGAAGCAGAGAGAGATGAATGCTGGTGCTCAGCTCACTTTCTCCCTTTTTTTTCAGTCCAGGATCCCAGACCATGGGATGGTGCTGCCCACATTTAGGGTGAATTTTCCCTCTTCAGTGGAATGATCTAGAAGTTCCTTCACAGATATACCTAAAAGTTTGTCTCGTGGGTGATTTTAGATCTTGTCAAGTTGATAATGAAGATTAACCATCACAGTGTGTGTATGTGTACATGTGTGTGTGGGTGAATATATATATATATGTGGAGACCAGACAACCTTAGGAATTGTTTCTCTAAAGCTATCCATCTTGTTTTTGGAGACAGTCTACATTGGTCTGGAAGTCACTGATCTGGCTAGATTGGCTGGCCAATGATTCCTAGGGATGCTCTTGTCTCTGCCTCCCCAGTGTTGAGTTCACAAGCCTGAACCATTACACCCAGCTTTTTAATGTGTGGCTTCTGGGATTGAATTTAGGTTATCTGGTTTTCAAGGCAAGTGCTTTACTGGCTGAACAATCTACATCAGCCCCAGGAACCAGTTTTTTCTACACCAAAACAACAATGTATCTCTCTCTTAGACAGGAATCTCTTTAAAGACAATGCAATGGCTTTGACTTCTTTTGTTACCCGATAGCTCCTCACTTAAAAAGAATGAGGTGAGTGGGTCATTACGGGGTGTGGCCCTGCCACTCAGTGGCCATCTTTTGTCTCCTGGATTATCAGCCTAGTCCAAGAAGCATAGAGTACTCAGTGCTCAGCATCTTCACAGAGCCAGTTCTGTGGCTGACGGTTATCTCTCTTGGCTTGACACATTTTGCAAGCATTCACATAAATAGAATAGGAAAAAAAGCCCCAAATTACAGTTTAAAAATAGTTATTTGGTAGAAAGAGAGGGATTTTAATATAAAAATATTTGTTTACTTATTTGAGCAGGGTCTCCCTAGATAGCCCAGATTCTCCACAGTCCTCTTGCCTCAGTCTCTGCAGTACTGTGATTACAGGCATATGCCACCATGCCTGGCTGAGAGAGAACAAAGAGAGGAGTGAGAAAGCAGAGGGCTTTCTTTCCTGTCTTGATTGCTGTCTTCTTGGAGTCTTACTGAGCTGGAAAGTCCCAAGGTGGCCATTTGGTACATATGCTCAGTCTAGTCTTTGTTAATCATGGCAGGGCATATAGTACACTGTTCCTAAACATGGCTCTGAATTAAGCTTGTGAATGTCACTAGCCAAGCAAAGGGCAAGACAAGGGTAAGTGCTGGCTAGGGTTAAGTGTTTGACATGAATCTACCAGAAAATCTCCTCTGTGCTACCAGTAGTTCTCTTCCCGACACACAGGATTTAAAAGTCACTGTCTTCTTCTTTTATTAATAGCACTTGGCAATAGCCTATTCAGCATTTGATGGGGGTGCTAGATTCTTATCACAGGGTAGAGTTTTGATGTTCACCTATGTCTTATGTCTTTCTTACATCAAACTTTAAATTCTGAGGCTTTGGAGATGACTCATTCAGTAAAATGCCAGTTGCCCATGTCTGAGGACCTGAGTTTGGGTTTCCAGCACCCTCATAAAAGGCACAGAGGATCATCTCTAATTAGTGCTGGATGAAATGGGGACAGGTGAAACCCTGAAACTTATTAGCCAGCAGTCTAGCCTAATTGGTAAAGTGCCGGTGAGAGACCCTCATCTCACAAAAGGTAGACAAGGATAGAGGAAGACACCTGATACCTGCCTCTGGTCTTCATGTGCATACACACATATGCATGTGCACTAGAACATGCACATGCACATATAAACATGTGCATACACCACGCTTGTTGTGTAGCAATTTCTTTGACTCAAAACCTTTCCTCTTTGAGGGAAACTCATATGATACAGAATGCTCTAGAGGAAGATGAAGGATTCTATCCTGCAGGGAAGCCAATTAAGACATAAAATATTCTGTCTTTAATCTGAGTACTTGGCGGGCAGAGGCAGGCATATTTCTGTGAGTTCAAGGCTAGCCAGGTCTACATAGCAAGCTGTCTCAAAAAAAAAAAAAAAAAAAAAAAAGACATAGGATATAAAGGGAAGTTAAACAGCCTACCCTGCAGAGAAACTTGTTAAGCTCAAAAAGCTAACAACTCAAAGCCTTCAGGAAGTCCCTGAAACAGACCAGCTATAGTAAGTTCCTCCCTTCCCAAATGTATATTAATAGTATACTGCTGAGAGACACTCTCAGACAAGCCAAGCTGCGTAGAAGAGGTTCAGACCAGCCAAATTGCCTGAAAGAGTCTCAAACCAACTGAGCTGCCTGGAAAACATATTCTCTATCTTACTGAGTTACCTGTGGGTTGTAAAGTGAGTTCCAGGTTTCCAGCTTCTGTGAGCCATCACCTATGCTGTAGGATTTTGGTGATGCAGTTATTTGAGTCATTTTTGCTCCTGGAAGTAACTCCTTACCCATACTCCTGTAAGTGACACCAATAAAAATCATTGGTTCAGCAAGTTGGTCTTTGGTTTGTCATTGGTTCCCTATCTGGGATAAGTAGATGCTTGTTCAAAGCTCCTGAGGAATAGTATCTCATAACACACACATACACACACACACATACACACACGCACACACCCACACACAGAAACAAACCCTAAGTTCCTGGAAAGTAAGAACTGTGACCAAATTCACATTTATAATTCTATTTATAATCCTATCTCCTTAAACAGATTAGGCATTGAATATTTGTTCTTCAATAAAAACAAAGCTCATTTCATGAGATGCTGAACCTCTTTGAGCTTTAGCATTCTTGTCTGTAAGATGGGGAAGTTGACTCAGATTTTCTAAAATCCTCTCAAATCAAGCTCCTGAGTATTTTAAGATTCAGTTTCCTGTACTGAGTTTATGCACTCCAGCATCTGATTCCCAAGAGGTAACCAATGTCTTTAGCCCTATATCAGGACATAACAGATTTAGAATTTGAAATCTAAACAGATGCAAAAATAATCTGTGTGAGAAATAGCTCAGAATAGGATACACTACTCAGATTTGTGAACTGTATGACAGGCACTAGAAATGAGAGGATGAACAGGAGGTTAATGCTATGAGTATTGACCTTGGAGAGTGTGTTATTGAGAATCCCCTTCCATCATCTGTGGAGCTCTGGGAAGGATAGCACTTCAAGCTTTATTTGTCCTTAGTCAAGAGCCACTGGGGAGAAAGGAGAGAGTGGAGACAATTAGCTCTACAAGCTTTTCCATCAACAGGAAAAGAAATAGGGTCTGGAACTGTTATACTGTGATTGGGGCAATGGAAAACAGCTGGGGTGCAGGTAATACATGACCTGTGTGACTTGAAGGCCAACTTTGGACCTGTGAGCAAGTTACAAAAGAGGTGTGGTGTAGGTAGCAAGCAGAAAGAGGTTGCTATTGAAGGCAAGCCTTTGACAAACTCTGTTAGGAAAGTCAGAGCCAAGGCTGGAAATGCAATGGTAAGTTCTCTGCAATGTGGGATAAGGAGGCAGGTTGGTTTTCTTGTCTCTATGCGGTGAAGTAAGAGCCTCCAGTGCTGCTGTCATTGAAATGAGTTGAAAGGCTGCACAAGTAAATATGCTCATTTTTTAAAGCAACAACAGAATGGGAGCCTTTGTGTCTTTTCTTCTAACATAAGCATCCCAAGAAGATACTGAATTGAACCTCAAGGAAACCATTTTGGAGTGGGCTGGTCATGGATTGCTGGGTTCTAGGCACTGGTGACTAAGCAAGTTTTCACTTCCAACTTCATAGCATTATAGTTGGACTCTGAGAAGGAAGATTGAACATGGGAAACCAGAGAGGAAGTTCAGAACTGGAGACAAAAGCTAGTGAGACATCTCAGCCAGCAGAGGACTTTATGCTTCAGACTCTGGTCCCTCACTGTTAAGAAGAGCTTCTTTCAATTTCCCTAAACTTTTGAGAATTTTTTCCTAAAGAAAAAGTATAAGCTTGTTCTTTGGGCTTTATAGAGAGTAATCTTAGTACTGGTTATATCTGATAATGTGAACAGTAGGGCCAGGGACCCAGCTGTCAGCATGTAAGACCTCCTCAGACTTCATAATCCCTGTTTCTAGGCTTCGGTGTCTTTTCAGGGAGAATTTCTGGTGCACACATGCATGGATGTATATTATCTGTGCACATGATCTCTCTGTCCTAGGATACCTGCATTCATGAATACCTGCATGCTTATATGAGCTTATACATCCCTCATAAATGTGTACTTGTGTGCATGCCTACCTAGGTGCGTGTGTTCCTGCAAATATGCATGTGTGTTGATAACTGTTGGAAATACTCTTTCATTCTCAACAATCTTTGCTTGCTCGCAAGGATTCACCAAAAGCAGCCCACTCTCTTCATGGCCCAAGAGAGTGAAAGCCATGAAGCCTACTTCCTTTCCAGGGCCCAGTTGTAGGTTCATGGGAGGCCCAGGGTCATGTTCCAGCTGCACAGATGACCATGTCATGAGGAAGGAGGAACCTCAGAGATGAGAACCCAGTGGCAAACTAGGAAGGAACTTTGTCTGATTCTTTGCACTTTCCTGCTCTGCCTTGGCCAGGGCATCTATTCTGGCCTTAGTCCCTTGCAACATCAAGAAAATACTGTTGAATATGGCCCAAGGCTTGCTTTGGGCTCAGCTCCATTCCAGAGCGTCATGCCTTCAGTTCTGAAGGCATCTTCTTTGCAGTTTATTCTAAATGTGAATCAAGTTCTTTGCAGTTCTGAAAATTCTTCTCATTCAAGGCCAGCTCAAAATAAATATACTGAAATCACAGAGACTATCAACACAGAGTCCCAGGTTCAAGGGATTTACAATGAAGTTGAGGAGACATGTTCACTGTGTATGTGGTGCTGGGGTTCCAACTCAGGACCTCATGCATGCAAGGAAAGCACTCTACCAACTGAACTGTATCTCTGTTCCTAACAATAACTTTTAAATTAATACTTCATTGATTCCTTGAGTATTCTATTCCTACACAAGTGGTCCCTGTCCTTGAGATGCTGTTCAGAAGGAGGTGGTGATGGCTGGTATGAAAAAAGAAAATGAATCCAATGACTAATTGCAATGTTTGAATGGTTACACAGTCCATTCCCTTTCATAAATTGAAATGCTATCCTCCAGATGACGGTATTAGAAGATAGAGCCTTTGGGAAGTGATTAGGCTATGAATGTGGAGCCCTTACCAACAGTAGTACTGCTCTTAAAGAGGATAACCCAGAAAGACCTGTGCCCCTTGCACTGTGAGAGCTCACAAGGAGAAGATTTCTTCTATGGACTGGGCAGAGAGCCTTTCTAGACATTGAACTTCTACTTCCAGTCTTCAGAACCATGAATAATAAACATCTGTTATCTATAAGCCACCAAGTCTACGGTATTGTTTTTTACAGCGGCCTAAACAGGCTCACACTAACTTTGCTGCCATGAGGCAGTGCCCAAGGTGGTCACTGGGGTCTCTCCAAGGAGCAGGTCTGAGAACCTGGGGAAGGTGCCTCTGAATAATAGTAGCTTCCAATAGGAGATTGCTGGATGGGGGATCGTGGGTGGATGCTGTTTAAGCAAGGAACATCTATGAAAGTTCCTCAAGAGCTTACATAAACACATAGGAACTACCTGCTCAGCCACCCAAAGTGACATGAAAGGGTCAGTGGGCTAGGGAGTCAGACAGGATGCCACAGGTCCTGGGTTGGTGGGTGGGAACTGTGGGGTTGCAGTTAAGATAACTAAGGACAGTGAAGCCTGGGATAATCTCAGTAAAATGTGTCCTGGAGGGCGGGGACCTCCCATTTCATATTGTGAGATCCTCTCTGGAGGGTGGGGCCCTCTATTTCAATGTATGACATGCTCTCTGAAGATGGAGCCCTCTGTCTTACCCTGTGAGATCCTCCCCAAAACAACTCCGGAGAGTGTTGATTTCAGTATCACATCTGTCATGATTTGAATATAAAATGTCCTTTATGGCTTTAGGTATTGGGGACCTGGTGGCCATCAGCGTTAGGGAAAGAATTTCACCTGATCTGATCTATGGAGTCATCCCTTGGTAGGATTTCTAGTATGATGGTATTTGTGGGAGGTGGCACCTTAGTTGGAGGAGATAGATTACAGAGGTCGTGTCTTTGGGAATGTATCTTGCCCTGCCCCACTCCTGTCTCTTTTTTCCTGCTTTTATTTGCCATGAGATGAATTGCCTTTGCCACGTGCATCTGCAGCCATAATGTTCTCTGCTTCACCACAGGTCTGGGTCAATGGACTCAGGTGTATGGACTGAAATTCCTGAAACTGTGAACTCAAATAAATCTTTTCTCTCTTAAGTTGTATATGTCAAGTAATGACAACAAGTTCAACATAACATCTGTGTGTTTCTTGTGTGTCTTGTACTTGTTCAACATAGTTGTACTTGTTTGATTAAAGAATACTTGTCATACTTCCCTCTGTTTTTTTATCTATTGTTAACTTAAAACTATAACTATGTTCTATGCAGAAACATTACTGACTGAACACCTATGGAGTGTCTGAGGAATGGAATCATGGAAGGAGCTTTCATGGATAAAGATTTGTATTTAGAAAGTAGCTAGGGGCATTGCATTCAATTTAGTCACCCAATAGTCTCTGCCATGAAGTGACAGTCATGCTTGATGAAAGATCCAGTCTCTGGAGCAGGTTCCTGAAGTCAGGTCACGGCATGTCCAATACATTGGGGCATGCATGAAGCACGTGCCCAGGTTTGTAGATTTTTTTCCCCTCTTGCAGTTTCTAAGGTCTTTAAATCTAAAGACTGGCCCTAATGAATCATGGTCATGCTAAAAGCTTAGGGAAAGAATGAAGTAGACAATATCCATTTTTAGCAGTCAATGTCAATGTTTTATTCCTTTGGCTGGGTCTGGTTTGATAAATAATTAGGAGCTTGGTTAACTACTAATGAATGATTTATAAGTTCTTGTAGGAAGCATAATCTGAAAGCAGTATCTATGGAAAAACTATGGAAGATTAATGATATGCTAAGACTCTTCCGCAGAATCCCCCAGTTCAGTAATGGAGTGTCTATCTACCAGCCTAGACAGAATCTATGGGTCGTCCTTCACCATCCTCCTCTTCAGACTTCATCCCCTCAATTCAGTTGTTCATCACATTCTATGGGCTTTGCCCTGTGTTTGCTTAATCTCCCTCATCCTTTCTGTAAACCTGAGAAGAAAATGGTACCCAGTTCACAAGGGATAAGATGCCTTAACAGAGGCTGAAACATCACAAAAGGTCCAGTGGTTGTCTTTAGGACAGGCTGATATCTACCTTTGGCCAATTAAAGACTGAGCTAGTCTAGTTCCCAGAAAAGCATCTGCAAACTCCCAGGCTCTGGGCCACTCTGATTCTAAATGAGCCAGTGCCATGTTCTCCTAGGGTTCATATGCTGGAACCTGATCCTCAATGTGATAATGTTGGGAAATGGTGGTACCTTTAAGAGACAGAACCTAGTAGGAGGTAACTGGAATGTTGTTGCTATTACCCTTAGAAGAGATTAATCTACTTTTTAAGGGACTCTTCATAGTCCTTGAAAAAGGTTGTTTTAAAGGAGCAAGACCAGTCCCTTCTCACTGTCTGGCTTTTTGCTTTGCTTATGATCACTCTCTTTGGAATGCATTCCTGCCATGATCCTAGCCAAGGCCCTCACCAGAGGTCCAAGGAAGGGGCCACCTGACCTTGAACTTTCAGGCTTCAAAACTGTGAGCTAAATAAACTTGTCTTCATAAAGTACCCAGTTTTGGGGATTTTATTATGATAATGGAAAGTGAGTTGCAAAGCCAGTAAGATCCAATGGGGAAAGTAGAGTGGAGGAACTTGAGTGCATCTCTTGTTCATTTATGATTTTGTCTGGGGTGGAGTCATGCAGGGGCAAAGGCTAGAGGAGCGAGAATTTGAAAACTCTCCAGGTATAGAACCTTGTATTTTAGCCCCGTCAGAACCAGGGGGACAATGGCTATATGGGCTCCAGAGGAAATTAGACCTCCCAAACATGGGTCCTGGGGTTCTGTGGCAAGATTTGAAATGATGGGAGATGCAATTAGGAGCATGTCTGTGTGGGATCTCCTGCCCAGTCAGGAGATGGAGACCTGACCAGGCTAGACCACACTAGAACTGCAGTTCTTTACAGGTTCCTTCCTGGATAGTTGTCTGAAACTAGCATACACCTTTATCAGAAAGCTCAAAACAGTCATGATTTGCCTAAGCACAATGGAGAAGGCAGACATTCTTAACAATGATGACAATGATCATGATCTGTCAAACCCCTCAGGAAAGTGTGTCTAGAGTCTATGCAGAAGAGGGCTGCTCAAACATTGGCACTCCCTCTCTTTTCAGTTATGATAATGGATTCCATGGTTCTCAACTGAGGCTCAGCATTAAAATAATTTCAGTAGGGTTGGGGCAAACCCAGGGATCAGTTGGTAGAGTGCTTGCCTTATAAGCATGAGGACCTAAGTTTGAAACCCAGCACCTATGTAAAAAGCCTTGCATGGTGGTATGCATTTATAATCTTGGTGCTGGAGAAGTAGAGATATGGAGATCCACAGGGCTCACTTGCCAGCCAGCCTGGCCTAATCCACAAATCTCAGGTCTCAATGAGAGATCCTGTCTCAAAACCCAAGGCAGACAGTTCCTGAAGAAGGACACTCAAGGTTGACCTCTGACCTTCACATTCACAGTCAGACTCATGCATAGGAACACAATGCACATGTATCCACCACATATGTGCACACACATATGAACAAAATCATTTGGTGAGCTTTTTCTTTAAGGTTTATTTTTATTATTTTAAATAATACATATGAGCATGTGTCTATGTGGAGGTTTAGGAACATGTGTACAAGTGCCCTCAGAAGCCAGAAAAGGGTGTCAGATCCCCATGGTGCTGGAGCAATAGGGGGTTGTGAATCCAGTCCTATACAAGAGTGGTACAAACGCTTAACTACTGAGCTGTCTCTCCAGTCTATATGGAGAACTTCCTAAAGGCATCATTGCAAGCTTATTCCCTAGAGAGATTGATGTTATTGGAATGAGCTGAGGCCCAAGCACAGGAACCAGTGAAAAGCTCCTATGAGATCCCACTGCAGCCAGAGTTGAGAACTGATATGAGGTTCAGAGTCAAGGTCCCAGGATCTGGCTCTGCAGAGAACTTCTGAACCTCTTATGGGTGTATGGAACCCAGAAAGGGACCAACAGGATCAGCAGGGCTCACAGGAGCTTCATCACTGAAAGGGATGTGGGATACCGTCTCAGCCCCACTCTGAGCCTATTGTATGCCAGTCTAACTTAGCAGAGACCCAATCAAGGCTGATGACAATAAGGAGCTTGGGAATAAAGAGGCTGGGTCATCTCCACAGTCAGGAGGTGAAACATGTGTTTGTCATTCCAGCTCTGGGGAGGTAGAGACAGGTAGGAGCCTGAGGTCTGTTGGCCAGCCAGCCTGCTCTACTCAGTGAGCCATCCTGTCTCAAAAACCCAAAGCATATGGCTCCAGAGAGACTCCTAGTCTCCACAGGCACACATACAGACAGAGACAGAGACACAGACACAGACACAGACAGACACATACATACACACACATGCACAACCTACACAGACACACACACACACACACACACACACACACACACACACACACCTGTTCTTGAAAATTCACTAAGTATTAGCTACTTTTAGGATTTTTACATTTCTATTATTTAACCTACATTGAACACTTTAAGTCCATCTTAATTTTGTGTCCTATTAAATAGTAAATAATGGCAGATATCTTCAACATATTGTTCAACATACCTGAGTGCAATTTTTCTGAGAGCCTCCATATCTTCAGACTAGAAAATATAACTGTGATTTGCGTATGTTCCTCAGGCTATTGCAAAGAGGTGGGAGGGGAAGGCTGCTTCTATGCTCTTGAAGAATGGAGCTGTGATCATTTTAAATCACAGTTGGTAGCTCAGCATTTCAGTGGAATAAAATTCAGGTACCATTTAGTTCACAAAGATAATTTTACTGCGGGATTTATAGTGGTGCTTCTCATTTACAGCCATCCCCCAACCCTGTTTCTTATCGGCCCTCAAGACCCACAGGCTGTACTTAAAAATGATGAATCAAGAATAAAATACCATGGAAATAACCACTGTATTAAAAATGCGTGGAGAATCTTTGAAAAGCAGGGAGAATATAGCAGACATTTCTCAAAAATATCAGGAAAGGGCAAGCTATGCCTTGGAGGGAGGCAGCCACATTGTCCCACTGAGTGTCTCTGTGGGGACACAGGTCTCAGGTCTAAGTGCTCATCAGAATGAAAGTGGGAATCACACTCCTGAGACGATCAGCCTTGTGGGGCCCTGACAAATAACAGGATATACTACAGCGTACCCCAGTACTGCCATGGTTTGGATGTAAAATGTCCCCTACAGACTCAAGTGTTTGTACATATGCTAGTGGTACTAGTTGGGGAGGATGTGAAGTCTTTGGGACACAGCTTTAGAGGTGGGCCTTGAGGGTCGGAGTCAAACCCCCCTTCCAGTCCAAGGTCTCTGTTTTCTGATCTGCCTAGACTGAGAAATGACACCACAAGTTTTCACTGCCCTCCACCCGGACTCCTAATCATTATGCCTTCTCTGCCATAATGGACTGTGTGCCCTGAACCTGTGAGCCAAAATAAGCCCTTTTCTTTTATGTTGCTTCTGTCAGGTATTTTGTACCAGCAATGAGAAAAGTCACCAATATAAATCTGCTGGGTCCATGTTTAGCATGGCCACACAGTTTAGTCCTGTTGAATGATAGAAAGCTCAAGTTTTGCAACCTGTTAAACCGCAAGACAAAGGCTCAGTGGTACAGCACTTGCCTATCATCCACAGCATACTAGGTTCAATTCCCAGTGAAACACACACACACACACACACACACACACACACACACACACACACACAGTGCCCAATGGCCTTAAGACTATAAAGGGATCTATAAACAAGGTATTAGCAGTCTTCTAATAAGTGATATGGAGCAAATTCATAGCATTAGTTACACAGTGGCTGAACAGCACAGCAAGCACACAGAGAGAAATGGTGCATTTGGCTGAGAAAACGAGGGACTCCCTAAAAATACGGACTTCAGGGCTTGGGTGCTGAAGAGATGGACAGGGGGAAAGACTACTTGCTATGCAAGTAGGAGGCCCTGAGTTTGAATCTCTAGCACTGCCATAAAAAGCTGGGCATGGCGGTGCACACCTGTGCACCAACTGGGAGGTGGAGGCAAAGACAGGTTCACTAGAGCTTGCTGGCTGTCAGCTGAGCTCTGTGTCCTGTGAGAAACCCTGTCTCCAGGAAATAAGATAGAGAGAGGTAGAGCAGGACAACTGACATCCTCCTCTGGCCTCTGTGTGTGTGTGTGTGATGTACATATGTGTTCATACACCACACACACAAACACACTCCCCACAGGGACTGCAGACTCTGCAGAGGGGACTACAAACAGTGAAGATACTGGAATGAATTTTTCTTCTTGGAGTCTTGGTCTCTTCCTCTAATCCAGTCTGAAGGAAGGAGCAGCTGCCAGCTCGTAACTGAGAAGCCAGCACCAGGATTTCTTTTCAAAGCATATTTACATGGAAGGCTACATTTTTCTTTCCAAAGCTCCCTCTGCCAGCCAACTCCAGAGGCAATAGCAAAGAAGCCATTGATGAATTCAGCTGAGTCAGTCTGTTCTCGTTCCAGTGGGCCAGGGCACAGCAGAGAATGTGCAGAGAGCAGCGTCCCAGGGCACTCGACTTTAGTGTGTCATCTGCCCTCCTGCCACCTAGCATGTCTGATCACCGGGAGGGATGAGTGACAGACCATGGTTCCTAAAATGGGAACATCGAGTGACTCTGTGCCCTGGAGAAATTCATAGCCTGGTTGAGAAAAAAAAGGCAGGAAACTAAAATAGCATAAGAGAGTTATGTTCATTGTGTTGGGAGGCAGACAGGGAGGCTTCGGAACACAGGAAGCCAGTGGCACTTAGGAGGTCTGTGGTTATCTGAATGGTTATCACGGACCAGTTCCTGGTAAGGGAACACTCCAGATCTCATTGGTCTCAACACAAACAAGAACCAGGTAAGTGGAGACAACAAAGCCAGATGAGGCCGAGAACACCTGTTATCTAGGATTTGAGAGGCTGAGGCAGGACAGTTGCCATGAGTTCAAGGCTGTCCTGGGCTACATGGTGAGTACCAGGTCAGTCAGGGTTACATATCATCAAAACTGGCAAGACCAAGCAGAGATGGTAAGAGAGGGATATGTATCAGAAAGCGCTGCGCAGGCTGCACAGTCCCCAGTTCCATCTCCACAAGCAGGGCCACTTCAGTCCCACAGTGGGTACCTGGGCAGCTTTGGGGTCACAGAAATTATTCACCATGGGGTATTTAAAGATAAACAAAGAAAGAGCATGTGCCAAGGACCTTTCTGTCCACAGTCCTAGAAAGACCTTTGGTCAGAGATGTCAGAACACAAAACAATGAATTCTGAATCCTGACAAGCCTGCCCTGTGTTTCCATGTGTGCATGAGTATTTGAGCTCTCTGTAAATATCTCCTCCAGAATTTCTGTGGCAATAACATTCACAGACCTTGAGGACGATGGGCCCTAGCAGACGGAGGAAACCAGATAGACTTGAGTTTTAGGACAAGGTTTATAGTTCTGTTGTGAAGTTCAAATAGAGCCTCTTTAAAAGGCTCTCCTTGATCTTGGTCAGCGTTTGGGGAAATGCCCTATCTTGTTGAAAACATTGTTTAATGAGGGGCTTTAGGCTGGGGAGGTGATGAATGAGTTGGTTGAAGTGCTTGCGTGTAAGCATGAAAACCTGAGTTTGAGTTCCAACACCCATGTAAGAAGCTGGACAGGGTGGCATACATGTGTAACTCCAGCACTCAGGAGGAGCAGACTGGAGGGTCCTGGAGCTTGCTGGCCAGTCAGTGTAGCTGAAGTGGTGAGCTCCAGGTTCAGAGACCCTTCTCAAAAAATTTAAAATAAAATAAAATAAAAATAAAGTGGAGAGCAATCAAGGAAGATACCTGATGTCTTTCTCTGGCCTTCACGTGTGTAGGCATGGATGTATACACCTTCATCCACATGTACATATATACCCACACACTACATACATCAAACAAAATAAAGGTAAAGATGAGGCTTTGTTCCAAAATATATGAGTGTGAGGTTTAACTGTTGGTGGATGAACTTAGAAATCACATCATAGTTTTTAAGGTAAAAGAACTTGAACTTGG
Organism: Eospalax fontanierii; assembly: GCA_035773235.1. NCBI lineage: Eukaryota > Metazoa > Chordata > Mammalia > Rodentia > Spalacidae > Eospalax > Eospalax fontanierii. The sequence goes on along the minus strand of CM069524.1, from coordinate 4,263,555 downwards.
TGTAAACACATAGGTGATCAGACCCGACTACCAAAATGTAAATAAGACAGCAGTTTTAAAAAGCAACCTCGTCATCCCCACAGTGAGACAGCATCCTGCTCTGACTTTGGAAGGAAGAGGCACAGGAACCGTGGTTTGGACCTGTTTTCCCAACCACTCTCTTGGCACACAGGAGGACAGACAGAACACACAGCAATCAAAACCGTCTGACGCAGGCCCAGAACATCAACTTGGCCTGGCCCTGTCAGTGTTTTCAGCCACATATGATCTTGGCCTTTGTTCCTCAGGGTTGTGAATCTGGCACTCTTTAGGATCTGTAAATAAGCTTTGTAAAAAGCCCAAACAAACTATAAGGAAATCCTGCATTCTGAAACAAAAAGCAAGAAAGCAAAGTCAAGGCCTCCGCTGCCATTGTCTCCTGACCATGATGCTGGGAGCTGTTGCCTTGGGAGAAGGAGAACAAGAAAGGCTATAATTGCAGGGAGAGACTTAGGGGACGGGGGCCATGAAAACAGGACAAAAAGTAACAAGGAAAGAGGGCTTGTGTGCCTTCCGCTGGGCAGGGAAGGGGAGTCCAAAGAGCAGCTTTCTTGAACTTGAACTTGATGAAGAACTTGGTGGGCGTGGGTGTGGGTGAGAAAGAACACCAGGAAGAGGGGAACATTTTCAGGAAAAACATGAGGGCGGAGGGGGAAAGAAAGACAGGATGATGTCATGCCAGCCAAAGGACCAAGGGAAGAGCTGAGTGTTTTCATAAACATTCTGTGCAGGGGAGGAGGGCGTGAGTGTGAAAAAAGAGAAAGCAGACCCGTTAAGGAACAAGCAAGGAGCTGGAAGCCAAAGGGCTCTAATTATCTCAGTTCTTAAACCACTTCAAATAAAATTATCCTACCTAAGAAGAATAAAGATAAGGGACAAGGGCAACTGGGAAGGAATGAAGACGCCAGTGGTGAGCTGCTGGTGAGGAGGGGCTCAGTGTATATTTAGAAGTATTGAAAATATGCAAATGAGAGATGGGAATAGCAGTGTCCCACATATTTGGTGGAACTGGCTGAAGAGTCTGCAGCACCAGGAATGACTTAACTTTTCAGAACCATCCAGTACATAAGAAGGTACCAAGAACAGAGTCCTAACACCCAGGACATAAGGGGTGCTAAGAATAGCATCCTAACACCCAGTATATAAGGGTACCAAGAAGAGCCCTAGCACCCAACATATAAGGGTACTAAGAACAGAGTCCTAACACCCAGTGTGTAAGGGTACTAGAACAGAGTCGAGTCTTAATGCCCAGTGTATTAGGGTACTAAGAACAGAGTCCTAATATTGTTCATGTCTCATAGCAGTAAGTACTACTGTTGTTATATCCTCGTATTAATCTGGTTTGGTTGTTACCTCATCATCCATGGGTTATAGTGTGATAGGGTTGAGTGAGGTGAAAAGGAAACAAATTCACATTCTTCCAGTTAAGAGAAAGAGATGCAAGAGGAGGCGGAGGAAGAGAGCAGAAGTGTTGGGAAGTCCAAGGAATTGCTGAACATCAAATATCAAGTAAGTAACTAGATTATATCTTATTTTCCTAAGGGGAGAGAGAGAGCAAGAGAGAAAGACACACAGAGAGAAACAGAGAAACAGACAGAGAGAGAGAGAACAGAGATTGGCTTGAGTCTCAGGTGTCAATGAGTCTTGTGTTTTGACTGGAGAGTCACTCTGGAGGTAGGCCTTGCCTGTGTTTGGCATGTGACCACCCCTATAACTAGATGTTTTACAGCCATGTTCCTGCTGGGAGGGACACTGAACTAATGGCGTAGCCTGAAATCTGAACACCAAGTCATTCTTCCAACCCTCAACCCAAGTAGACTTCAACAGTACTCTACTTTGTACACAACACAAGTCTGACCTGTCCCTTACGCTGTCAGAGCTGTGTGGTCCTGTTGTGTGCCCAGGAGAGAGGAAGAGGGACATGTCTTACTGGTTTCTGCTCGTGGAGCAGACCAAGGTGGAGATGCAAACTTGGGGTGACAGGAGGTAAAAGGGTTAAGCAATGTCCCCACATCTTGTCAATGGTCCTTGTTGAAGGAGATCCTGATGCAACCTGCGCTGCCGCTGATTGTTCTCCAGAGTCCCTTCGGCATATGCCCCTGTAAATCTAGCAGTCCTTGCTGACATCTGTCACTCTCTCAGGGACCACCTGACCTGAAGTGCAGTCAGGGCAGGTGTTTTTGTTCCTCTTGCTCTGCTGAGCCTGTGGATCGATGGCAGGCAGCAAAGAACAAAGTGTGCCAGGAAGAACCACCTCTTCTGGGCTGACTCAGCCTGGGACAGGAAGGCAGGGGGGCATCTGTCATTTGTATGGACAGCCCTTGGTTGTCTTTTATGAAATAGGAAATGCAAACGGACCTCTCCGGCCTGGTTCTGGGAAAGTCACCCAGGATGACTTTGAAAGGCAGAGGCACTGTGTCAACAGAGCATTGTGAGAAGCGGTGGGGGCCTTTCTCTGAGCTAATGTGTCTGATCTCCTACCCAGGGGGATCAGCTTTATAGCGCTCTGCAGATCGGTGTGTTTTTATGACAACTGTCTCCATAGTAACCAGGTGTCCAGACACTAAATGACTCTCAAGGCTATTCAATCTTAGCCTGGGGAGGGGAGTCCCTCCCACTGTGAGTTCCTCAGAGAACCTGGGCAGCGACCGCTGTTGTATGATGCTAGAGACATAAGCCTTGTACCATAGGCCCAGCTGGGCATAAGATAGAGTCTGGTGGGACAGGAGGTTATGTTTATCATTTATACTGATATTCCAGCAGATAGGTAAAGAGCTGGTCTATTAAAATTGCATACACCTAAATGTAAGGTGTTACAGAGAGCAGAGAGGCAGGAGATGGGGAAGAAATGGCCAAATGAGACCTTCTCTAGAAAGCCCCAGGTTGGTAACCTGGGGGTTAATATGACACAGCAAGAAGGGAGAGATTTACAAAACAAAATCATTTGTTATTTGGACAGAAGACAATTGATATGGAAAATCCCACTGGAGCTGAGGGCTGGGTAGGCACAGTCATGTCTGATCTTAGTCAAGGACATCGGTCTTCCAGTCCCCATGTCATGAGGCCCATTGAAGGGTCCAGGAAGGTTGTCAGAGAGATGGGGTCTACAGAGGGATTGCAGAGAGGGCCACTGCGTTCCATCCTCTCAGGATGGTTCATGAGCACCAGGAAGTAGGCTGCCCAGGGTCACATGGCTCTCCCCAAGGTCAGCCTTGCTGGCCTAAGCCCCCTCCCTCTCCTGTCATGTGCACCAAGGTCATGGATCCCTTCCCCGTCTCCACGGTCACAGAGGCTTGCCCTGTGGGCCATCTGTACAAGGCAGATATCAGCCACATGTGTCTGGAAGAACTGGGAAGGAAGACGCAGCTGCACCAGCAGCGACAATGCACTGGGAGCCACAGGAAGACGTTTCCAGAGGGTCTCCTAAATAGCCAGGCTGTAGATGGTCTTTGGGAGGGGGAGGGTAGAACCCAGTTCTACCCTTCCCCACCTCCACCCTTCTACATAATCTAAACCAATCAGATGGGGAGTATGCAGGCAGGGCCCACGGGGTGGGGGCCGCAGCCTCCTGCACCTCCCACACCTCCGTCTTTGATTCCACTTCATCACCCTGCATTCCCGGAGCACTTGGTCTGTGGGTCCCAGACCTGGGTGTTTCTTGCAGGAAGCTGCTTTCCTCAAAGGAAAGTCAGGGGTTAGGTCTGCAACTGCCAATATGACTGGAAAGAAAATAAAAGGAAACCTCACTCCCCAGGAATGAGGGAGAAGCAGGAGGAAGGCAGAAGTCCTTTCTTCTTTTTTTAAGGCATGAGTAAGACGCTCAGTGTGTTCACGATTAGTCGGTAAATGCTTTGAAAAGGGCCCTTGATCACTGACAGACCATGGCTATAGAAACCACAGGCTTCCAACCTCCTTTACTATCACGACCCACAGAGACAACAGGTTGGCCAACTCGGAGGGTCTCTGTTTTAAACATTAACAATTCATAAAAGTCCCACCCCCAACCTGCGAAGTCCACACGTTAGTGAAAATTCTATTCGGAGTGTGTTATGAAACAGAGGTTTTGATGTACTGCCAGGTGGATGGGAGTCTCTGGAATCAGGCTCTGAGAGGCTGGGGCTGGCTGGGTGGGTGTTACATAAAGCTGTCCTAGGGACTTAAGTTGATCACAGGAGGTGGGGATGTTCTGGGGGAAACAAAATCAAAGAGAGTAAAGCAAAACACAAATCAACCCTCTATTTCCAGCCGCTTTCCGCAAGCCTGAGGGTGTGGCTTTATTCTAGGATCTGTGGCTCTTTCTCTGGCTGACTGCACTCTGCCCAAGGGTGCTCTGTCCTTGGGAGCTGAGCGAAGGGCACCTTCGCAGAGATCTCACAAGGGCGAAGAGACGCCTCCAGTGAATCGACTGTTGATTGAAATTCACACTAGTGCGCCTGCTTTCCCTTCTCTGAGCTGCTCCCGGTTCCTCTGGGCACCATGGTAATAAAAAAGAGGAAGGTCACCTCACTGAATCCCTGCTAAAATGTGTCTCACGGGCGATGACGTGTGTGAAGTCCATAGCAGGAAGCTCATTTTTCCATTTCTCTACATTTGCACCCCAAATTATGTAGATGAGAATTTGATCTTTTCTCTGGTCCAGACTGCCAACTTTTGTGGAGTTTTTGAAAAGCATGCATCAGGCTAATCGTTATTTTTTATTATTAATTTTTTGAGGGTGTGAGTGCCTGTGTGTGTACAGGTGTGTATGTAGGTGGAGGCGTGTCATTCCTCAGGAACTGTCCACCTTGCTTTTGTGAGACAGGGTCTCTCACTGGGACCCGGGGCTCACCATAGGCTACCTGCCTGGCCAGTGAGCCCCAGATTTCTGCTGGCCTCCACCTCCCGAGTGCTGAGCACAGGCACACTAGTGTGAATTTCAATCAACAGTCGATTCACTGGCGGTGTCTCCTCACCCTTGTGAGGTCTCTGTGAAGGTGTCCTTTGCTCAGCTCCCAAGGACAGAGCACCCTTGGGCAGAGTGCAGTCACCAAAGGACCTGAGTTTTTCATTGGTTCTGGGGGTCAAATTCAGGTTTCATGATTGTAAGGCAAGCACTTTTCCAGGCTGCACCATCTCTCCAGTTTTTTATTTATTTACTTTTAATACCCCTTGATTTTCCTTTAAAAAATTTTTATTGAATTTTTGTGCATTTCATACATCTCGATCATATTTGGACCCCGTGCCACTACCATCAACCCCTCTAGCTCTCCTGTTGGATTTCATGCATGCTGTTCTGTATGTTAAAGCCTATGGAGTCAAGGTTGTGTCCTCAAATGTCCCTCAGTGTGAGTCCATCCATTGGAGGAGCCTGGTCAACCTATCTAACATCACTTCCTTAAAGAAAACCAACTCTCTCTCACCTCACAGTGATCAGTTGCCAATAGTTTAGCCTTGTTTATTTTCAAGGCAGGGTCTCTCTAGGTATCTCAGGCTGGCCTTGAATTCACTACATAGCCCGGACTGGCCTCAGAATCACAGCAATCCTGTCTCTGTCTCTCAGGGGCTAGGATCACAGCCATGTGCCATTATGCCCAACCAATTGTTTTATATCTCCCAAAGACTGGAGTGGGGGTGGTAGGGGAGACTGGTGGAAGAAGGTGCAGGTCAGAGCACTACTGGGCTTGGGGAGGGCACATGTCACAGGGAGCACAGTGAGTGACAGCTCAGGTGGATGGAGGGAAGGGTGAAGGGAAAGGGATTCTGGGTAGGCAGCTCCTATACATCTGCCTCTGGATGTGTTCATCTGATCTCAGAGCCCGGAGTGTTTCTGGAGACAGTCACCCAGCCAAGGTCAATCTGCCCTTACATACAGCAGGTCAGCATCATCTAGAATCCTTCTTAGCTAAAGAGGCTGCAAAGGGAAGGGCAAGAAGGTGATCATTTGCCCAGAAAAACAAACACAAATGCCCCAGACCCCTTAGTTCATCTTGAAAGGAAATTTCTACATCGGAAGTCACCAGAAGCCAAGTTTTGTGTCATCCCTGCCACTCAGAAGGCTGAGGCAGGAGAACTGCAATTCAAGCCAGCCTGGGCTATAGAGTGAGTTTAAAGTCAGACTAGTGAGTATCTTTAAATAAAAAGTAAAGAGAAAGATGAGGAAGAAGGTTGGTAGAGTGCTTTCCTGGGATGTGCAGAGCTCTGGTGCCATTCCCACACTAACAATAATAAAATCACCAGAGCCCTGAAAAGTCATTGTGCTGGGATGCTGCTTAAAAGACTACCAAATGGATCAGGCTAGTCTAGGTTACATAAATAAAATAAATTGATACCAAGTGACAGATTTCCCCAAGGACAGGGTCTTCCCACCAAAGCTCCTTGTACCAGTAGATCACGCTGTACCCCCTTAATAAAAGGAAGGGTTTCCCCTAGGCAGAAGTGCCACCAAAGGATCCTGTCCCACCGTGGTGTGTAGGGGCACCCTCCTGCTGAGCAAAGACAAGGCTCCAAGTGAGTGTCTGTCCCTGGACAGCCATCCCCAGCCAGCAATGGGCCTGCTGAGCTTGGTTCAACTAAAATGAGATCAATACAACTCAGTTTTTTCTCCTGCTGGCTCCCGAGCGATTCATGAATCAGAAAACTAGTTCATGAATCAGAGTGGGGCAGGGTGGGGGGAGGGGGCGGAGACCGCTTGTGCAGTCGTCAAACCTTGATTCCTTTCATGAACCCAGCCATGAGTTGCATAACACTTGCCTGGCGCTTGCTAGTTTAAACCAGTCTTTTCGGAAGCAGCTTTTTGAATTGACTTACTCACCTATTTTCCTTCTGGAAAGGGAAAGAACACACTGTGTACTGACTGTGTCCAATATCTTGGTGGTATTTCCGTAACAAGAGGGAGTGTAAGTGTGTGTGTGTGTGTGTGTGTGTGTAACAAACAGTGGGTGACTGGCCTCAGGGCCCTTTTAAACCCGAAAGGGAGCCAAGTTCATCTCTCCGTGGAGCTGCTGAAGGAAGCCCGAGATGGGGCAGTTGGAAGCCGCATCTCTGTGAGAGCTGATTACAGCCTACTAAGGAAAATGAGATTTTTATCTCACAGGAATTCAGTTATAAAAATAAAATACGGCGTCTGGCTTGATTCAGCTAAATGCACAAGCATTGGGGTGTTTTTAATTTAAGTAGAAAAAAACAAGCCCCGGACAAGAGGAATGGTCTGAAACATTGCATTTAAAGAAGGCAGGGGAAAGGGGAGGCTGCAGGAAGTCTCTCTCTCTCTCTCTCCTTCTTCCCCCCCTCTCTCACACACTGTGTGCGTGTGTGTGTGTGGGGGGCTAGCACTGGAGGGCTAGGGAGGAGGGAGGCGGAACAGAGAAAAAGCCACCCTGCTGGCACTTGAATGCAGAGGGTGATGTCACCAGAGCGGTTGGAGCTGAGGGAGAAAAACAACTCCGAGCTGTGCTAATCCCGTTTGCTGCCCTGAAGGGAATGGACCGTGGCCAAGGCAGGGAGTTCTGGGAAACCATATAAGGGTGCCAAACAAGCTCTGCCGCCAACATTAGGAACTGACAGCTTTGTTCTCTGTCACTTGGCTGCCCGCCAGAGGCCTCATTTCAGCTCTGCGGCGTGATTACCCTGGCCGGCTGCCAGCCCTGTGCTCAGAGCTCCTTTTCTTCCACCAGAGTTGTTTTTTTTTTCCCCCCTCCTCCGTCCCTTTGCCAAACATGCAGTGGTTACCATGGCAGTGGAAAGGAAAGTTTAAAAAAAACACAACAAAGTAGAGAGGCACGCCTTTATCCAGCTGTGCAGCCAGAGTAGAGAGAAAGGCGCTAACCTACCCGTTGGGGTGCTCTGGAAGGAGGAGACTCAGCTTGTTGTCACTGTAGCTGTCCTTGGGATAAACAGCCAGCCTCTGAGACACAGTGTGGTGAGGGAGGGAGCAGGGCTGGCTCCCAGGCCTTGTTTTCCTTCTCTCCCTCTTCCTGAGGCATTGTGGAGTGCATAATACCAAACGGAAAAATGTCATGCTTTCCACTGGCAATGTGTCCATGGTTTCGAGAAAGCTCCAGAGACCCAAGTCCACAGTGGACTGAAAGGGAGGAGGCAGGAAGGGAGGGCAGGGGTGGGCCTGCTGCCCCCTGGACACCAAGGTGAACCTAGAGAGCCAAATCAGACATGGCCACCACCCGAGGGCTGAGCTTGCTGCTGGAACATAGCCCAGAGACAACCCTTGGGCTCCAGGCTCTGCAGTTCAGGGCACATGGAGTTTCATGGCCTTTGTCAGGGCCCCTGGGCCTGGCCTTTGTTTCCACAAGAAGCCACAGCCAGGAGTTTCGGTTTACAAGGGAACTCTCTGAAGAGTACACTGCACTATTTTTAATCATGCTCGTTTTTCACCTTAGAAAGTCTCCTGGGAGGTGACAGGTTGTGACCGGAGGCATTGCTCAAGGATTCCACAGCAAAGGTTGCTTAGAAGTGGAGGTCTCTAGGCCAGATTTTCCCAACCCTCAGGGTTCAGCAGACTTCTGGGAAGGGCCTCTTCAGATTCTAGAACATACTGCAATGAGAGCTGACACTTAGGAAAAGCTCAAGCCCAAGCAGCTGTTAATCTAAAGCCTGGGCACCTTCCTGTGAAACACATTCACTGTCACCCTCAGTGGGAGCCTTGTGGCACTCTGAAGGGACCAAGGTCTTTCCAGCTGTACCTTGGCTTCCGATGCAGCGAGAGAAATTGAGCTGCCAGGAGGGACGCGGCCCAAGGTCAGGAGGGAAAAGCTGGCAGAAAAAGAGGATCCCAGAAGTCCCAGCGTCTGCTCCAAGCTGCTTCTATCCCCGGCCTAGGCTGTTCTTCTCAGGAAGTATGCCAGCCCCAAAGTGGGTTGTTCAGTCACATAAGGGCCTACTAGGGTTAGGGTAGTAATTGGCCCCTTTGGGGAGTGTTGTAAGCAGAGCGGTTACCCATGCACTCCTGCTAGGGGACCCCCCCCCATCAGTGCCCCAATGAACCCTGGCTGTCATCCTTGCCAAGGAATGTAGAGAGCTGAGGAAGAGGAGAGACAGTTCCCAAGCAAAGGGGACACAGCTTAGGTCTCCAGAACCTCTCTCCCAAGCTAGGGAGGGTGGAGGGAGCTGGAAGTCAGAAGAAATGCACCTTGTCGCAACTGGGACAGACAGGACAAAGCCTCACAGATGCAAAGATAGACTCAGTTCCTTCAGAAAATGAAAGCGAAGCTTGGGTTTAAGAGCAGGGCTATGAGCTGGTCAGTCACCATCCCATCTTGGGGATCCTACCAGAGCAGTGACCTGCAGGGACAGGGCTCTCTTGGCTTTAGGACTGACACCAGCTCCCAGCTGGACCAGGCGCATTCACATATGCCCTGGATTGACTCTAGGGAAATGCTTGCTGGTTATTTCTAGAAGGATCACTGAGTCAGTCACGTTCCTGACCGCATGCTAGAGGCCCTTCACAGCGTGTCTGAGCCTGTGAAGCTCTGTGGGCTCCCATTTGCCCAGCTTTCCCCTGGGAAGGGCCTTGAAACACGCTCCAGGACTGGATGTCTGGGCCTGCCCTTTGGTTCCCTCTGAGTGAGGCTCTGATGCCCTGCCTGGGCTTTCTTATGCTTTTTCCAGCAGAGGCCTGGATAGAGAAAGAGCAGAGGCAGGAGGAGGAAGCACTGGGTGGGAAGGTCACTGGAGGCCCAGTGCAGGCTCCATCCCTCAGGGCTCCTTTGAGCTTGAAGCAATTCCTGTGAAACAGCAGGACCCCAGTCCCTTCTTACATATTAAGGCTGCTTTCTTGTAAGGTTTATCAGGCAGACAGAAGAATTTTCCTTTTCCTAGAAGCCAAGAGAAAGCAAAGCCTGGGTGGGCCTCAGAGACCTGGGAGGAAAGAGTACTTACTTGCAGTGATTTGCTAAGGTTCTCCAGTGACTTTTCATTCCTGGTACTGGAATTTTTCCTTTATTAACAGACCAATTTAATTCTTTGCTTCATCTGCATGGGAAAAATAATTCTGTACAGACATTAAGGCTGCCCTATAAATTGACACAGAATTCGAGTCTGCTGCTTGTCACCATGATGCACTGAGGTTACTGAAAGTGGTTCCCGTTCTCTTTTTCCTAGACAGAAGAGGGAAACACTCCAGTAGGTTTGTTGATGTAGAGTTGCCTTTGAGGGTTAGTAGAAGTCAAGAGGCAAAAGTGAAGATGTGTCTCTAGCAGGGACTTTACGGAGTCCAGGCCTTGATGGAGGCTCCTGAGGGTGCCAGAGACTCTTGCAGAAACACAGTGTTCTGTAGACAGCACCTCTGATTGCATGACACAGGGCAGAAGCTTTTGTCTTCATTACCTAAGGAGGCACTCAGAGAGCCCTGTTATGTGTCTCCTACAGAGGCTGTTTCCTAGCCAGGGCCTTGGGCTAGAGAGCTCAGGGCAGAGAGGGAGGAAGGATAGTGACTGTTTTCACAAGGATCTCCAGGGCTCTACTCAGATGGGTGGGGGGAGTCTGAACACCCGTTTAAACAGTGGGAGCTCTTGGCTATCTTGATGTCCAAATCCGAGTTTTAGAGCTTGCTAAATTATTCAGGCCTTACAGAGTTTCCTCCTAGAAACTATCTTTTGTTTGAAAAGCTGTCAAGGAGAATCTGACTTTGAAGGTGTCTAAGACTCTCAGGGGCTTTCAGATCTGTTTGAATGCCCAGGATCCGACTTGCTAAATCTTGCATATTTCGGTTACATGCAGCCACAAGATGGGCTAGCTGACACACCCTCACATGGATCTTTGGGTAATCCTATTAAAAATGGTACCAATCAGGGGGGTTAGGGAGATGACTCAGCAGTCAAAGGCATTGACTACTCTTGCAGAGGACCTAGGTTTCGTTCCCAGCACTTACATGGGGCTAATAACCACATGTGACTCCAGTTCCAGGGGATTCATCACCTCCCTCTTCTGGCCTCTGTGCACATGTGGTGTACTTACATGCAGGCAAAACACTCATACACACAGAATAAAAATAAATTAATAAAAAAATGACACCAACAGGACACCCTTAGATGAATCAACAGGATCATCATTTTTAAAACGTTTATTTTTAACTTGTGTATGTGTGCACACGTGGAGGCTAAAGGTTGCTGTCAGGATCTCCCTCGGTTGCCTTCCATCTTAGTGTTTGAAACCGTGCTTTCTCCCTGAATCTGGAGCTTGCTGTTTTGGCCAGACTAGGTGGATGAGCCTATACAATCGTTCTGTCTCCACCCCTCAGCAGGTATCTGTGAACATAGCTATGCTCTTCCTCGCCACCCAGCAGAGTGTGATGGATGTCACACAGAATGCCTCATCCAAGCCACTGGTACAATGTGTGATTACACCTTCACCCATCAACATCTGCAGAAGTGGCTTTGATGCTCTGGAAGTCCAGGTGAGTCACAAAATGGCTGTCTACAAGGTGCCAGGGCTCCTGAATTAGTGTTGGGGCCTGGCTGCTCTTCCCACTAGCCCAAAGCAGACTTTGAAGGCCCTACGTGAAGAGCAACCTGAAGATTTTGGGTAGGCCACACACGCCTCTGATCACCTATGTTTCCCTGTTCTCACATTTGAGCATTCCACCATCAAGTGAGAAATATAGGAAATAAATCTTTACAAAAATGACCCACCGGGACTGGGGGAGGCTCATTCGGGAAAGAACTTATGCAAGCATGAGAACCTCAGTTTGATCCCTAATACCAACATGTAAATCTGGGCATGATGTCACATATTTATAACTGCAGTACAGGGAAGGGAAGGCAGCAACAGACAGAGCCTGGAGGTTGCTGGCCAGTTGGACTGACCAATTGGTGAGCTCCAAGCCAGAAACAGATCCTGTTTCAAAAACCAAGGCAAACAGCTTCTGGGGATTGACACCCAAAGTTTACCTCTGGTCTCTCCAGGCACACACACACACACACACACACACACACGCACACAATCCACTCACCAAAGGGGAAGCCTGATGACAATGCTGAATGTACAGTGGAGGTGACAAGTGCCACTGACACTCCAGAGAAGGAAATGCTTGAAAAGTGTGGATTGGGGAATGAGCTCCTACACATTGCAAGATACAACTGAGAATCACCAAAGCGCTTTTCTCAGGTGTACTGCCCAGCACCCACCCGGAGTGTAAACCCCGGCGGGACACAAGGCCATGTCGGAGGGGCTGAAACCCTTTCTATTTTTCATTGACCGTGAAATGAGGTGCTTCAGTTGTACACTCAGAGCTCAAACAAGTACCCACCCGTTCCACACCAGCTCCTCAAAGTAAGCTGAACCTCTAAGATCTTGCACACAGGCTTGAGGAAATAGCTCAGTGAGTGAAATTTTTGCAAGCATATGGACCTGAGTTCAGATCCCCAGCATCCATGTGAAAGTCTGTCTTGGCAGTGTACATCTGCCATCCTGTGTGTGGGATGGAGTCAGGGAGACAAGACTAGCCAGGGAGCTTGCTGGCTAGTCAGGCTGGCTGAAATGCCAAGCTCCAGGTTAGGTAAGAGACTCTCTATCAATCAATCAATCAACCAACTAACCAACCAATCAATCAGTCAGCCAATCAATCAAGATGGACAGCAACTGAGGAAGATACCTGACCTTGATCTCTGATCTCCAAACATGTGTAGGAGAGTGTACCCACACACATGCATATCACATGTACATCACACACCATAGATACACATACACACACCATACATACACATGACACACAGATACACATACCACACATACCTTACACACCCATATATGCCATACATGTGCAACCACAAACACACACACACTACACATACACACATACCACACACACACAACATACATGCACATCACACACACACATATGCTGTAAATACAGGTGGTCTCAGAGCTCTGTGAACCCTTCCTGAGGGAGTTGTTGGAGTTGCAATCTACCATTCACAAGGAAGGGGCCCTGTAAGCACACCAGAAAATAGCCCATTTAGTCATGCTGTTTAGTTACAGCCCAAAACTGCAGTCTTTAGTGCTCTCATTGTGGTGTTTATTGCAGGCGCATGCCATGCATGCCATTTTATGTGCAGTAACGGTAGAGAGCCTATGTGGACTTTTTGGTATTTTTTTAAAGATAGTGAGAAAAGTGTCTAATAAAATGAACTCATGGCTAGTCTAAAGATTCTTTTTTTTTTGGCCAAATGACACTGTACATAACCAGGAAAAGGCAAGCATTCATGTTATCTACATCTCATGACTGCATGAGATCACATAGAAATTCAGGGAGTATCAAGCCCAATGCATATTAGCAATCTACTCAGCCATGTGCCCTCTCTGCCTGCCCTGGGAGTACACACTTCTACCTCCAGAGATTAGGACGGCAGGCTGTAAAGTGCATAGCCAGTTACTGAAGTCCATCCATATGTGGTACAGGCTTCTGTTCCCTAAGCCATGACCCACAGTAGAGTCTGGGTTGTGTCTGATAGCTGTTGGCTCATGCAGGTAACATGCCTCCAAAGACAGTCATGACCCGGTGTTTATGGTAGAGATTCTGTACAATCATGTACATTTATTAACATCACCTGTACATAGAATCATACAGAAAGAAATGGTTACAGTCCAATACAGTGACAAAAGATCATGGGAACTCTTGATTCTTTGGGCTAATTTGAATTTGTAAATATGACAACTAAGTTTCAGGTAGGGACTCCTGCCCAGACCAGTAATGTGGAGTTGATGTTCTTGTCTGCTTTCTGTTGCTGTGATAACACCGTGACCGAAAGCAACTTGGGGAGGAAAGGGTTTATTCCATCTTCTAACACCCAATCCCAATCCATCACTGAGGGAAATCAAGGCCAGAACTCAAGCAAGGCAGGAATCTGGAGGCGGGAACTGAAGCAGTGACCGTGGAGGAACACTGCGTACTGGCTTCCTTCCCCTGGCTTGCTCAGCCACCTTTCTTAAACACTCCAAGCCCAATTGCCTAGGGATGGAACTGCCTACAGTGTGCTGGGCCTTCCTACACCCTTCAAGAAAACAGTCCTACAGACAGGTCCATAGGCTGGTCTGATGAGGAAATCCCTTACCTGAGGTTCCCTCTTTCGTGTCTCTATGTGAAGATGACAAAGGCTCACCAGGACAGCTGGAGGACTGTGGTCTTTGCCCACTGTCCCCCCCGCCCCCAGCAGCGTTCAGTGTTCTATCTCACTTCTCACTCCTTGTAGCACAAGTCTCCTGAGCTCTAGGACAGGTTCATACCTCCTGCGGTCCAGCTGTCCAATGTGGAGATGAGCCTGGGAGGCGTCTCCATGGTATACCCCATCTAGAAGGCATTCCCCATCTAGACCCTGGGGTACAAGCTAATGCTACAGTATAGTGATGCTCCAGGCTACTTATGTGAACTACAGGCCCCACAGAGTCAGGTAGCATCCTTGGGGAAACTAAGGAACTCCCTAGGGAGATGAACTGAAAGCCTGGGTCTTCATATTCCAGGGAAGAAGTGGAATAAGGCTTAGAGGAACGACATGATAGATCATTTGTTTTTGAATTTCTGAGACAGAGTCTCACTGTGTAGCTCAGGCTAGACTCAAAGTAGTGATCCTTCTGCCTTAGATTCTTAAGTGCTGAGATGACAATCATGTACCAGCACATTCAGCTAGCTAGTTAACCGCAACACAGAATCTTTGCAATTTTCCAAACGCTGTCCTTAACATTATCTCAGCCATGGAGTTCACATTCTCATAGCAAGCAGATGATGTTCACAGCCAAACCCCAGAAATGTGATGACCAAACAGGAAACATTAGAAACAAATAGATCGCCCATCTCCCTCCAGATCTTCAAAGCAGACCTTGCTCTGACAAGAGTAGTGGGATGGACAAGTAGGAGCTGTAGCATAAACCCTCCCATCCCTTGGTCACGCTCATTCTCTCCCCTTTAGAGAATGTGGTGAAGAGCACAAGAGCAGGGAAGATGAGGTAAAGAACAAGAGCCACGCGTGCAAACAAGCACTCAAGGTCTCCACGCTGACCCATGTTCGGCAATGATCAGCCTTTAACCCCAATGGAATGACAAGTGATCAAAATCTAGTCACCACGCTTTCTGACATCCCCACTTGTGAATAGAGGACGTGTCTGCATGTGTTCCTGTCTTCAGCAGAACTCGCACCAATATTTAAAGTGATTAAAATAAGCAGCCGGGGCTATGAAAATGGCTCAGTGAGTAAAATACCTGCTGTGCAAGCATCAAGGACCCAAGTTCAGAACCCCAACACCCACGTAAAAAGCCAGGTGAGAAGGATGCAGTGTTAGGAAGCAGAGACAGGAGGATCCCAAGGGATTGCCCACCGGTCACTCTATCTCAGTTTGGTGGCTTCAGGTTCAGTGAGAGACCCTGTCTCAAATTTAAAAGGTGAAGGTAGAGAACAATGAAAAAAGACGCCTGACGTCAACATCTGGTCTCTATGCGTGCACGCATGGACCTGTGCACACACGGACCTGTGCACACACAGCACACATACATATGAGAGACACAGAGAGAAATGCATGGTTTTGCAAAGGTGTTAGTGTTTTAGGGTGGGGGCAGTCAAGGGATGGAGAGCAAAGTTGGGAGACCACAGCTCTTAGCAGGTGTGATAGGTAAACAGAGCTTTCAAGCGGGCAAAGGAGTCAGCCTCAGAGACATCTAAGGACAAGTCCTGAAGACTGATGGCTCAGCCAGCCCAAACCCTGAACAGGCCAGTACTGAGGAACAAGGAGGTCACCAGCCTGCAAGGAGAGTGGGTGGGTAAAGGTAGAAGGGGCCGAGGGTGACAAGGTCTATGTGGCCAAGGGTTTATTCACACTGAGCAAGAAGCAAATCGTTGAGTGGTCATGGGCTGGGACCATCTCAGACTCTGTTAGACCCTCCAGCTCCTGTGCTGAGCCAAGGCCACGAGAAGGAGGCAGAAGGCTTGTTTGGGGAAGGCAACTGTAGTAGTGGTCAAGTGGTGAAACAACCTCATCCTGCTTATTGTATGTTGTCTCTGAGGATGGAACGCACTGGTCATCACAGACTCCTCGGGCCATCTTTAAGTGGCCACCGGAGGCCTGATGGGACTTTAAGGGGAATGCCTTGCCAAAAGCTCCCAGACTGAGCCCTGGAGTCACTTCCTGGCTCCCTTCTCCAGGTTCTCCCTGCACCACCAGTCCCCTCCCTTTATCTCCATCTCCTGCTCCTGGTCTCACCTCTGCTCCTTCACAGTGGTCGTATAGCATTCTCCTATCATAGCGCAACCATCCCATGGGCCATGGTGAAGCCAACATAACCTTGGCTCTGTAGTCATGGTCACGAAATAAGCAACAGTGATGGCTAGGTCTGTGGTAACGGTAATGGAGCTGTTAACCTGACTGATGAGGGAATGAGACCCTCACCTGGAATTCCAGCCAGTACTCCCTCCACCCCGGCTGCCTGTGATCTTGGGAGGTGATGGATTACATAGAAGGTAGAATGTTAACTGAAGGTAGTACTTCAGTGACACAGTTTCCATGGGGTCATCACTTACTCTGGGGTGGGACTTTTCAGGAGTGCAGGTGTTTTTGAGTCACTAACACTCTTATAAGTCACTCCTTCCTCACACTCATTTAAATAAGCCAAATAAACTCACTGGTTCGCCAGATTGGACTTGGGTGGCATTGTTGGTTTGTTGTTGGTGCTCTAGCTAGGCTGAAAAGACGTTGGTTCACGTCTCCTCAGGGACAGATGTTGCTGCAAGCCTTCTCTGCAAAGCCCTAGTCATCTGCCAGGAAGCAGCTGTGCCAGGCAGTCACAGTGTCACCTGGGGCTGAGGGACAGGACAGTCTTTCCTCCAGAGCAGACAGAGGACAGGGCAGCTTGTCTCAGCTGGGCTCCCTCCTGATCAGTTGTCCTGGTTTGTGCTGACGGACTTTGGAGTGGTTTTGTTTGCGGGGAGGTCCACACCTGTCAGATCTGTTTCCCTCATCTCCACAGCTCTTCCAGGGCAGGAATGAACCATATATTTCTTGTTTCCAGTTCCACAGCTCCAAGCCGCAAGCTCTGTACACAGGGAACACTCTTGTGGAGGATATTATTGACTGGCTGACTCAGGCTCTGTCTGCCCACATGAGCCATTCTGAGCTTTGACTAAAATATGGATGGAGTCAGTGAAAGCCAAATAAATAGTCTAGTTGATCCTCTTTCTCCTCTCACTAGGCTCCAGATGCTGCCTGGACATGACAGGTTCTCTTCTTTCCACTGTCTTCTCCTCCGCTGGGGGCCAGAGGCTGCAAAGCGCACTAGGAGAATGGCCAGCACCATCCTCACTGCTGCCTGTGTCCTCAGAACACAGCCATGCTGCAGATCTGTGATGGGATCCTGATTCTCCAACTGGTCACCTCTAGGTGTGCTATTGGCATCTTTTTGTTCCTGTCACAAATGACACCAAATATCTATTCCCTGCCAAGTGGGAAGGGACAATACAAGCTGGCTTTCTGGGTCTCTTCCCTGTCACCTGGGGAATGATGAGAGAGGCAGGCACTGTGGAAATTAAAATCAGCAAACACAAAATTGAAAGAGTGTGGTGACTCAGGCTTTGTTTGCTCTACCTAATTCGGACACACCGGTCAGGTCTTCTAAATCTCAAACCCTGCTTTTCAGGGATCAGTATTAAAAGGAAAGAGAAAATAAAACACACACACATCCTTGCCAGTAAATGGTTTTAAAAGCTCCTCCCCTCCCCGCTCTGTTCAGAAGAACATAGACATCAGATCTTTCTGGAGCTGACGTTATAAGCAGTTGTGAGCTGTCTAACCTGAATGCTGAGAATCAAACTTAGAGCCTCTGAAAGAACAGTACATGCTCTTAACCACTAAGTCATCTCTCCAGTATGCTCTATCTTGATTTTGAGTAGCATCTCTCACTGACAGATGGAGTTCACTGATGAGGCTCTGCTGGCCAGTCTGTCAGCTAACCTGTTTCTGCTTCCCGAGCATGGCGATTACAGGTACAAACTACCATGCCTGGATTTTTTAATATGGAGGTCAAACTCGGGTCCTCCTCCTTGTTCAGCAAGTACTTTACTGACTGACATTCCCCCGGCCCCGAGACTAAATACTTCTGATAAAAGTGGTAGTATTTTCTGAGTTCTGGAAGGGAAGGGGAATGGAAGGGAGAATTTTCATAATAAATACTTTACCATATTTAAAATTCTGATACCGTATAAAGATGCTTATTTAAAAAATAAAGCTAAATACTTTTTAAAAGAAAATAGAAGCAAAACTAGAGAGACATAGACTAATTCAAGCTCCTATCAGAGCAAGCAAGAACAGTTCCCCTAAAAAGCATTGCATAGACGTCGACACTACGACCTGTCTGGTAGGGGTGTGGGAGCACTTACAAGTCTAAGCCATTTCTTCTATCAAAACAAGTCTTTATACCATGTGTCATGAGCACAGACAGGAATATAAGGATGCTGACCTTGCAGGCAGGAAGAGTGGGAAGAGAAGGTGAGCAGGTTCAGCTCCCACCATTTTTGTTAATGACTGCAGAACTCTGGGAAACAGAGTTAGAGGTGGGACCAAAGGACAGGATAACCCTTCCCCCACTGGCCTCCCCAACATACTCTGAACCTACCACCCTTGACCTTGCCTGTTTGCTTAGCCCTTGCTTGGGGGCTTGAAATGGGAGGCAGAAAGAGAACTTAAAAACAGGGAGAAAAGGGCAAAAGCTTTAAGTAAAAGTGCAGGCTGTGCAGCTGCTGTCTGGAAGTGCGGGCTCTGACCTGGCCTGGATGTGGCCTTGCTTGGCCTTCATCCTGCTTGCCTGGCCCCACCTGCAGTCAGGCGGCTTGTAGGAGCTTGCAGGTGGACTCCTATGAAAAAGAACCTTTGAAGCAAAGGTCAGGTGTGATGGATGGGGGATCCTTAACTAGCCACTCCAGCAACCTCAGCTCTGGGCCTTTCTGGGGACACTCCTGTCGGCCTGGCTGAGGGTGTAGAAAGGAATCTGTGGAAGGAGATAGCACCCCGAATGAAATCTCTCCTTCCATTTTCCCAGCACTGTCGGTTGGAGAGAAGGGCTTCACTTGTGAGCTGTTTTCCATCTTCAGATAAAAAGAGAGGGAAAGGAGAGAGAAACGAGCACAGACGCGGATTCTGGGTAATGTGGAGTTGCTCCCCTACGGAGCCTGTTGCCTTGGCAACACACTCTCCTGATGGACCACTTTTGGAAGGGGTGTGTGTGTGTAGAGAACTGCAGTGAAACAGCACAAAAGCAGCAATGTGACTTTAGGCCTGGGTTTCTTGTATTTTTGGAAACAGCCTTTGACAGGTGTATTTTCTACCCCTGCCCCTGGCTCTGCCCTGCATATCTAGCAGATGTTAACACGTCCCCAAACGGAAGACACAGTCTTTGTCTTCTTCTCTGTACTTAGCCCTTTCCATCGTGCACAGAGCACGCTGCGCTCCCTGCATAAAGTGTGGGACATTTCCTGTGAGCGAGGCTGCTTGTCTGTACCTTTGCTGTGCACCGTGGAACCTTGCATCTCTTATCTAGCTAGCTGTATTTTCTGCCTTAGTTACATCCATACTTTTGGTCTGAGAGGCCTCCAAGCACTCCCTTTGCCTTGTATTTTCTCCTTCCAGGTGACAACTGCTCCAGGGTGGACATGGACATGCTGTGTTAAGGCAGAGCTGCCTGCCCTGGTCTGGAGCTGGGTCAAGTTTATGAGGTGGGAAGGAAGTCAGAGACCCCCTTCTTCTCAGGGATCTCAGAGATGAAGCAGTCCCAAGGGTTGGTCATCCAGACAACTGAAGGTCTGTCCCATCGTTCCTTAAATGACTTCACTACTTCAGGGTGAACCTTTTCTGTGATTTAATTTACTTCTGGAAAATACCAACCTGCTGGTTTTATGCTGGGTTATGATGTCCTCCCGGGCCACCAAGCCCTTCTGTAGTTTATGGATACCTGGTGAGCATGAGACACCCGTGTTCCTTGGTCTCATGAGAATTCTGTTGGGGAGAGCAGAATGGTGTCTACTGTACAGACAAGAAAAATCAGCTTTCAGAGGGGTGTTCCCAGGTTCTAGAACCAGAGGCAAGAAACCCAAAAGAATGCCCTTCTTGCTGCCCTCAATGTGATGCCCAAGGAGATAGCTGGGGGAAGGATGGGTACAGGAGGGTAGGCTTTATTTGCCAGCACCAGCCCACTCTGAGTTCGGGGGCAGCTAGGGGCTCAAGTTCAGAGTTGTTGAGTATATTATTGTCCTGGCAATGACAGAACTTCTCTCCATTTCTCTGTAACTGAACAGAACAGCAGGGACAGGCCACAGTAAGAGTAGCAGGTGCCAAAGGTTGTTCACCCGGTCTTTGGTTTATGGTCGCATTGTAGAGCAGGGCTGAAAGGGATTTGGAGATTATTGCTCTGTTACAGCCCCGATTGGCTTATACAATGGTAATAACCACACCACAAACTGCCTTTAGCTGTTTGCATAAAGCCAGGCACTGTCTTAGCTGTTTTATGATTGTGTTTTGTCCAACTGACTCAAAGAGCTGAAGTATTCTGTCCGAAGTTTCATGGCTAGGAAGCAGTCAGACCAAGCCTCAGCCTTCATCACACAATTTCAAACCTGGGCTCTCCCCAACACCATGCACCAACGTCTGGTGTCATTGCCCCATTTGATGATTATTAGGAAGACCTACTAGTGTCAGTACTGCTATACGTGCTAGGGACACAGCACATAAAACAGATGATGGCCCCCCAACCTCCCACAAGGGAAGATAAACACAGACCAGAGTGGGAGAAGGGAGAAAGCAGGAATATTGGGGTCCAGAAGGTGAGACTGAGGAAAAGGTGGGCCCCCTGAGAGGAGAAGCCAAAATAGGAACCTAGAGGTAAAGAGTACCCAGAGTCCTAGCAGGGGAGGAGGGTCTGCATGGAAGGGGGAAGGAGGGCAAAGGCCCTGGGGTGGGAACAAATAGAGAGGCTAGTGTGGTTGAGATGGAATGAAGCGGGTCCGGCAGGAGGACAGAGGGCTAGAGAGGCGGTAGACACTCCGTAAGGCTTTCTGCTCTCCCTGGGCATGCCAGGAGCCTTCACAGGGTCCAGCGTAGACACAGCAACATCCTCTTCATGCCTTCACAGCGCCACACTGGCCAGTACGTGGAGGGAGAAGCAGAGACCTACAGGACCAGGCTGGGGAGGCAGACACAGCAGATCTCTAGGGCTCACCAGTTAACCATTTTAGACTACTCAGTGAGCTCCAGGTTCAGTGAGAGACCTTGTCTTGGGAAACAAGGTGGACAATGCCTAAAGAATGATACCCAAGGATGACTACTGCTCTCCACATTATATACACACATGTGTATCTGCACACATAGCGCGCGCACACACACACATGCATACACAAATACAAAGCCACAAGAGTTCACGGCCACCATTCAGAGGATAAAAGGTTGGGGGCTTAAATCACTAGAAGAATGAAATCACACCTACTGAGATGGAGGACTTGGGATTAAACAGATGTGTGAGAAGGCAGCCTGGAAGATCAGCCTGGTGGGTGCTGAGTTTGAGATGTCATGAACAGTCATGTCCAGAAGTCCCTTGGATGTATTTTGAATGTGGGAGACAGCTGAGAACAGCCCTACACAGGTATGGCTTTTTGTGTGTGCATGTTTTTGTAGGTATACATATGTGTTTGAGTACAAATGTATATGTGTATGTGTGCAGGTGGAGCCAGAGGCCAGTCTTAGGTATCATTCTTTAGGAGCTAGCCACCTTGTTTTTGGAAGGCAGTTCTCTCATTGGTCTGGGGCTTGCCAAGTAGGTTAGAGCGACTGAAGGAAGGCCAGGAAGCCACCTGTCTTCACCTCCCTGCCACTGGGGTTCCAGCAGTGCATCATCGTGCCTGGGTTTACTTGAGTTCTGGAGATCACACGCAGGTGCCCGTGTTTGCACAGCACTATACTGACTGAGCTGTCTTCCTGAGCCCTATGAGTATTTTTAAGATTCTGATATAAACGTCATGTATCAGGGGTAGAAAAGTGGAGACCACCCTTATTTCCCACAAAGCACTCCATGGATTAGGCACCGTGACATTCACTCTGATGATTCCTGACTCTGGTGGGCAGGGAGGAAACAGACAATTCTCTAGAAGCTCGAGAGTCATCTGGTCTAGGGTTAATCATTTTCATTTTGGATAACACTGAATATAAGCAGAGAAACCCGATGTCTAAGGAATAAAATGAATATGAAATGAGCACTTTGTCTAGACAGAGAATTCAAATACAGGGGTAGACCTGAAAATGAAAAAAAGGCTGAGTACCTTCACATTAACTTACCAAAACTCTCGCGGTTTAATAGTCAGAAGTTAACTGGACAGTCAGAGAGTACATTGTAGGCCATTCTTCCTTTGAATGGAGAAGGAGCCCGCAGCATAATTGTTCTAGCTACACACACCAGATTCAGTGTGACCAAATGTCCTGGCCAGCTGTCACAGGGAAAAAAGGATGGAACTGTCACCTAATGGTTGCAGCTGCTGTGTTCGCACACAGTGTCCTCTGCACCTTTTGATAGCACTGCTTTCTGATGTGTGAAAATGAACGGCATCCACTCAGACCTTGAGATCCACCAGGCAGTCATGTGAGGAGCTGACGGTAAAATAATCACAGAGATGCTGGGAATGAGCTGTGCCATCTTGGTCCGAGCCAAGTTCAGAGAGTTCATCTAAAAATGCCAAGTGCAACACGTCAGCCAAGCAGAGCTGGGGCATCACATGACACACAAGAGTTTAAGCCTCAGTGGAGGAGACGGGTGCCTAGTCACAGAGCCCTAACAGATGGCCTTGACACTTTGATGTTTCCCTCTCTTGCTTGGGCTTTTGATTCTGTTTATAAAACCTTGACTCTTGCTACCGCCAACAGCATTCCTGATTAAGTGCTAGGAGAAGTGTGCATTGAATTAAAGAGAGCCTGGCCCCTTGTGGGCACTGGGGTGCTTTGAAGAGTGGCAGAGAGGCATCCCATGGCTTCCTCCTGGCTTTTGCATACACTTCGTCATAGCTGCAGATACAGTTTTAATGTTTGGTAAATGTTATCTGCATATGTGTTCTGTGGTTTGGGTACAGTGTCCCCACAAAGTGTTCATGGAAGAGTTGGTCTCCAACTGCTAGTGCTATTTTGGGAGCTCCTGAAAATTTTAGCAAGTGCAGTTTAGCTGTAGTGGTAGGTCACGGGGGAGTGGCCTGGGGGTTGTATTCTGTCCCAGTCTCTCTCTCTCTCTCTCTCTCTCTCTCTCTCTCTCTCTCTCTCATTCAACATGAAGCAAGTGGCCTCAGTATGGTTCCAGAATCAACAAAGTCAAGAACTATAGCTCAACCCTTCTGAAACTATGAGCCCAGCAAATCCTTCCTCCGGTAGCTTATGTTGGGTATTTTGTCATAGTAATGAAAAGACTGATTAATCCAATATTTAATGCACCATACAGAGTCATGTCCAGCCTTTTGACACTAGGACACATGCTGCCATCTATGAGCTCCATAGGAAAGAACCATATAAGCCAGTATTAAAGAAAAAAAAATCTCATGTTTTAAGTAAGTTTATAATTTTGTTTTGGGCAGGATTCATAGCTATGCCTGTGGCTCAGGGGCCACAGGCTGGACACATCTGTGTGAATAATTATCTCTTTGCAACCTTCCCACCAGGGAGTCTCTTCATTACAGGGACAAGGCCCACTCACCCTCACGGCCACAGCAGGAAACCCTCAGCTGTGCCATAAAGAACACCCAATGCTAATGAACGAGAAGCCCAATGCCTGGATCTTGTTCCCGGTATCATTATTTGACCCAGTCTGGAGCCAGGTACAGAAATTCTATTTCCAGGACACCGCTTCTGCCAGAGAGAAGACAAAAACACGCACTCCAAGCTCTGCGTGATTCACGAAGAATATTTAATAAACTCTATGTTCATGTGTATGCAGGTGCATGTGTGTGCAGATGCATGAATATGTGTGTGCACACAGTGTGTGGAGGCCAGAGGTCAACCTTCGGTGTTCTTCCTCATACATCATCCACTTTGTGCTTTCTCTCACTGGCCTGGAGCTCACCCATTAAGCCAGGCTGCCTGGCTAGTCAGCCTCAGGAGCTCCCTGTCTCCACCTTCCTAGTACTGGGATGACAAGCATGTGCTACCACACCCAGCTTTTGTACATGTGCGCTGGGGATGGAACTTAGGTCCTCATGTTTGTATGGCAAACGCTTTACCACTGAGCCATCTCCCCAGACGTCCCCTAAACTCATTCTAAGAAGGGAGATGCATGTTTTTCCTTGGAGCCAGGCTTTCATGCATCTGCCCAGTGGACACACTCTACTGCCATGGATAGAGCGGCTCTCCTCATGTCTGTTTGGAACATCACAGCCCAGTGCTCTCTGTAAGCTGCAGAATAAATGTCAGCAAGCAGAGAACACCACTGCACAGGTAGACTGCATTTTATAAGTTCTGCCAAGGGTCACATTTTGAAACTATCTCTAATTTTGTTTTTGTAGCTTGTTAACTTTTTCCTTTCCAGAAGATGCCTGTGTTTGTTACAGCTTCTCTGTGTAGGAGGACTGGTCTGAGTGGGATGCACCAAAAGCATTTTTCCTGTTAATCTCATTTCAAGGGGGTGTGCAGTCTTTAATTTATCCCAGGGCTTTCTTGCTGTGAAGTGATCTCTTGGAACCTTCTCTGCTTTGTGAAGCCAGAGAGCAAGTATGTTTGGTTTTGTAGGCAAAGAAGAAAGGAAAATCAAGAGCAAAGAAAACAACATTGCCGTGCATGGAAAATTCCACCACAGGAAGATGGTTTGGTTGGTAAAGTGCTTGCTTTGCAACCACAAGGGCCTGAGTTCGATCCCCAGAGCCCACATGTCAATGTGAGGAATGGTAAAGTACACTTGTAATCCCAGCACAGGGAAGGCAAAAGTCCCTGGGGCTCCCTGGTTGGTCAGTCTAGCTGAATTCGTGGTGAGCTCCCTGACAATGAGAGACACTATCTCAAAAATACAGTGAATGGATGACACTCAAGGTTGTCCTCTGGCCTTCGCGTGCATGCACCCACACATGTGCACCAAAGCCAAAAACAGGGGCTGAAGAGAAGGTTCAATGGTTAAGAGCAGGTATTGCTCTTACAGAGGACCCACATCAGGTGGCTCACAGCTGCCTGTGATCCAGCTCCAGGAGGACCTAACACCGCTGGCCTTCACAGCAACCAACATAATTTTTAAAAAACCCACTGGGCCAGGGGTTCTGAATTTTAGGTCAAATGAGGCTGTCCCGGGGTGGTCATCTTACAGCTGCCTCCTGTTACCTGAAGTTTATGACTCGATTGATGGACCTACATTTGATGACTAGTACCACTCATGTGTTTAGAGAGCATCTTATTTTGTCTTCCTCTCCTCTCAGATGTTTCTCTGTCTGTTTGGCCACCTGACTTGATTCTCATGAGCACATGGTATTTCCAGAATTCTCCTTCTAAGTGCTGTGGGAAAATCCCCACTGAGTTTTTCATTTGAATGTGCCCGAGTTCATTCTCAGTACTTGAAGGAGTTGAACCAGCTTCTGGTTAATTTTCCAATCTTTTTCCACGAAAATATTTCATTTCCCTTCTGAATTGTTTCATAGATTACATCTGCCAAAACAGCATTGAAATGAGATACAGAGTGTTCTGGGAATGAGTGACAGAGATGGAGGAAATTAACCCATAAGTTCAATAGAGCCAAGCCAATCCATTGGAGCCGTACCATCCCATGCAACTGGCATAGGAAAGTGGAACGAATGTTTTCCCAACTATCTGTTATATTACCATGTGACTGTACATGTGTTTCAGGTAAGCACCTCGCAGATGGAAAAACTGGCCCTCACCTTTGTAGGCTCGTGCTTTGTTTTCCAGGTTAGTTAGCGCGACAGTGACATACGCCCTTGGGGAGGTGGTACCCGTAGCACTGGGGGTTAGAGCCTGGCAGCTTTTGAGAGGCAGAGTTGTGGCACCTGCTCTGGTGGTAGCTTGCCCTTCTCCCATCTATAGAATGGACTAGTAATAGTGCCTACTTCTGAGCCTGCCTTCTTGTCTCGTGTATTAAAGATAGCCTGGGCATATTTATATAGGTATATGTACAGTACATACGTACATATATACACACACACACTCATACACATACATGGACATTTGTATTACACAGCTCTTGAATTCAGTAGTGTAGCACCCAGTGAAACAGAATGAATGATATGAAACAACTGCCAGGCAGACCTGACAGCCTCTCCCCTGAACCCACACATTCTCCCCCACCAGCTCTTTCTTAGTTTTTCATGTAAAGGCGTGGGTGGGTGAGGGAAATGTTCTGGAAGCTTCATGCCCGGATGCTCTAATAGCTTGTCCATCACAATTAATCTCTCGGCTCGCAGCCCGTGCCCGTTGGCGGAGAGCAGCAACTCACTCTGACTCAGGTGGCTCTGCGGCTCTGTGTACATCTCATCTTGCTACCCATCCCACAGGCCTCTTCACTTCCAGCGGCTCCTCTCAGTTTGAAACCCAGGCTGCTCCGAGCAAGGCTTCTGGGAGCCTGGGGGAGAGGGGTGCTTTGGGGTGATTGTGGAGAGTCATGTTTGGAAGTGGGGAGATGGCTCTATTGGTAATCGGTTTGCCTTGCAAGCATGAGGACCTGAGTTTGAACCTTAGAACTCTTGTTTAATAAAATAAAAATAAAAGAAGCCGTGCGCATGTTTGTTAATCCCAGTACTGGGGAGGTGGAGACAGGAAGTTCCCTGGACGTGCACTCACTGGCAAGCCAGCCCAGCCTACTCGGAGTTCCAGGCTAGTGACAGACCTCGTCTCAGAAATAAGGAGGGTGTCAACAGAAGAAAAATGGTCCACATACTTCAGGTCTCCACTTGCACGTGTGACATAGGCATTGCCCCTTCTCATAAATGTATACCTTCACACACATGAATACACACACACACACATGCACACACGCACAAGAAAGACCATATTTGCACATAAGACTTCATTGATGTCTTGAATTTCAGGCTGGGAATTTATAGACAAACTTCGTCCTGAGAAAATGCACCAAAGATTAACACTGAGGTTCTCTGAGTGTCTGCACACTGGCTAGAGAGCGAGGATGGAGCAGTGTGTTTCCACCTCAACCTGGATGCTGTGGCCTCTAAAATTAACAATCCTTTATCCTTCCACTGATGAGCAAGGGCGGCCACCATAGCTGACTGCATGGGTACTGCTCAGCAGAGAGAAGCTGGTGCATGCACAGGAAGCTTTAAAGAGGACCCTCCCCACTTTCTTTTTTTCCTTCCTTCTTTTTTCTGTAGGCGCGTACATGGGGATGTCACAGGACAACCTCAGGTGGCATACCCCAGGTGTTGTCCTCCCTCTTTTATGAGATACAGTCTCTCCCTGGCCTGGAACATACCACATAGGCCAGGCTGGCAGGCCTCAGCCCCAGGGAGCTACTCTTGCTCACCTCTCCAGCACTGGGATTACAGGAGGCTGTTCATCACACCTGACCCCCTCCACCACTTGTTTTTCTAATTTGTTTTCTAATTCTTCATTTGTTTTTATGTATATGATTGTTTTGCTTGCATGTATGTATGTATGTACACCACATGCATGCCCGGTACCTGAAGAGGCCAGAAGAGGGTGTCGGAGCCTCTGAAACTGCAGTGACAGGCAGTTGTGAGCTGCCATGTGCAGGGAACTTAACTTGGTTCCTCTGCAAGAGCAGCAAGTTCTTTTGATCACCAAGCCATCTCTCCAGCCTCCAGCTGGCTTTTTTTTTGGGTAGCATCTAGGGATTAAACTCAAGTTCTCATGCTTGCAAGGCAAGTACTTCACTGACTAAGCCAACTCTCTATCCCAAAGGATTCATTTCTAGA
The DNA here is from genome assembly GCA_035773235.1 of Eospalax fontanierii. Classification (NCBI taxonomy): domain Eukaryota; kingdom Metazoa; phylum Chordata; class Mammalia; order Rodentia; family Spalacidae; genus Eospalax; species Eospalax fontanierii. Next base: position 4,235,647 of record CM069524.1, on the reverse strand, counting down.
GCCCCTTCACAGCACCTGTGTGTCTTAAGTGACATGCAACTTGAGGAAGAAGATGTGGTTCCTTGACCTGGAGTGTCGAGGGCTGGGTGATGGGCTGGAGGGTTGGATAAAGGTCAGGTTGCATGGATTAAAATAGAAGTGGGAAGTGAAGAGATGGAGAGAGAAGTACAAGAAGTACCATTCATTCAAGTTGTTTAACAACCTGACTTAAGAAATTGGTCAGGTGACACGAAGCAAACAAAGTTCTGGGGCGATTCCAAACTAGACAGTAAGTGTTTGAAGAGCCCAGGGTGTGGGAGGCCCAGACCTTTCAGAAGATGCTGCAATTCTGTTTTGAGGCCTCAGTTTCTCATGACTGGTCACTGACTCACCCTCCTGTGCCTGGCTGCACAGAGTCCACCTGGAGCAAAATGATGACACAGTGGCTGGATCCCTGGGGCACTCTCTCCTGAAGTCCCCTTTGTTCTCAGCTAGGCTTTGGGCCACCCTCAAAATCTGCCTGAGCCTGTCTGTCCAGGACTCAGCCAGGCTGAGAGGGACAGGACAGGCAGGGAAATAAGATTTCAGGGAAGCTGGGGAGCTGACTCAGTGGGTATGAGTGTTTGCTATGCAAGCATGAGAGCCTGAGTTTAAATCCTCAGTACCCATGTAAAAGAAACCTAGTGTGGCTGTGTGAGGCCATACCCCAGCACTGTAGAGAGAGGAGGCTCGCCAGGACTTGCCAACACAGCTTTATATTCAGAGAGAGTAAGGCAGAGAGTGTTATAGTAGGTCAGCCAGTGTTTTCTGACCTGTGCGTGCAAGCAAACATACATACCACACACACACATGCTTGCACGCACACACGCACATACACCACACCCAAACAGACAGAAATAAGTACAGAAGCTTCAGGTTGGCCAGTAAACATGGAGGGGCAGCCAGTGCAAGGACAGGTCATAGTCCCAGGAGGTGGAGCCATACTCCTGTGGAGGTGACATCGGGATCCCCACTCCGTGCTTAGCACCAGCAGCCTCCTTTCTGGTGATGGCCCCAGGAGTCAGAGAAGAACAGATGTCGGCAATGGCAGGAGGCTTAGGAATCACAGCCCAAACCCCTGAGCCAGATTCCAATCTTGACTTATTCTGAGTCCCCTTCTCAGTCCACCCTTAGGCTGACGATATGTTGGGGTTGGGGGTGAGTATGAAGCCTACTGGTCAGCAGCACAGTCTTCTGGATGGGTCCATCTGGTAGATTCTTCCTCCTTATTCTCCAATGATAAGTGATTGAAGTACACTGAAGAGATACTGGTTCAAGTTCTGGCTAATCAATTAGCTTCTGTGCCATGGGAAGGTTCTTAATTGTTTTGGGTCTCAGTTTTTCCCCTAGGGGAAAAAATTCAGAATAATAGTAGTCTCAGTAAGCTAATTAATAATAATAATAATAACAATAATACTGATAGACTTGTTGACTTCTCAGAATTACCATGGAAGTCTAGTGACTCATGAATATTAAATCACTTTAGCCCTCAGAGTATCACATAGCATTATTGACAACATAGTCACAGCTTTTCAGCTCCTTAACAGCAAACAGGTACACTCCGTTACCTGAGTGACTCTAGAGAACAACAGTCAACAATCCGGGGCCCACCCCTCACCTGGACTTACAGCTACTGTGTGCAAAGTCCATGGTCCCAGGGCTGAATCAGCAGAGGTCCCCATGGTTTCCCTGACTCTGACATGCTCCCCCACAAACTGCCCGTCTAAGATCGCTCATCTGATCTTAGTCTCTGATATTCACCTGCTCTGCGGGTCGGATTGTCTCTCCCTATGGGGTTTGCTTGCAGAGCTGGCTACTAACTCATCACTAGAGAGCTACTGACATTGTGCCGGTGTCTGAACTTGCTCTCAAGATCCTCGGGAGTTGGAGCCTGGCCCATCTTCCTGCCACATGCTATTGTCTCAATCCTTAGCATTCTGAGCGCCCCAAACATGCCTGGTACTCTGTCCACTCTCCTCCCTCTAGATTGTTGGGACACCAGCCCTTTCCATCCTGTGTTTCCTGCTCTTTGCCTTTGTCAGACCCCACCCTGACCCCAGGTCCCCCACTCAGCAGCCTGGGCATTGCCCCTCCTCCTTGAAGTGCCACAAATGCTTCAGCCAAAGATGCCCTTTCCTTCAGCCTTCCCAGCCCCTCAGCAAGATCTCTTTCCACACACGTTGTTTTGCCTTTGTTCTCTGTGTCTGTGGAGCAACAGAACTCTCTTCTCGAATGGTTATCACTTCTACTACTTGTTAGAAGGTGGAGAATGCATCTTGTCCTCACTGACAAGTTCATCAAACCCGACATTAATAAACAATGTCTGATATGCTGCTAAATGAGCTCCAAGGATAGGTGATGGTCTGGGGGATACAATTCTGAACTTCAGGAACACATACACACACACACACACACACACACACACACACACTCACGTTCACGAAGGAAGAGGTGAAATAAAACAGCTATTGTATTCCCATGCTAAGTCACCTCAGAGCTGTGAGGGGAAGATCACAGGTGGCACTCAAAGCCATTATGGTACATAGAGCTAAAGAAGCAAACACAGGATGCCACTGAATGTTGTTCACACCGCAGTCTTGAAGGGGAAGACGAGGCTATGACTGGCCACCTGTGTGGTCTGGGAGGATGATGAGGCCCAAGGAACAGGACAGAGCATTTATAGCTGACCAAGTTATTAGGTCCTGATGGTGACGGTGCCTCAGGTCTTCAGACAGTCCACTTCTACTCTGTGTGTCTCAATGCACTTTTATTAGGCTCCAATCAAGTTGATGGAAAAGGGAGTAGACAAATTAAGCAATTCTTTAAAATGCAAACAACAGGGCTAGGGAGATAGCTTGGTATGTAAAGAAATTGCCATGTAAGCATGGGGACCTGAGTTCTGAGCCCAGCACCCATGTGAAAGCCAGATGTGGTGTTGTATATGTAATGTCCGAGCTGAGAAGGGAATGACAGTGGGTCCTAGTGGCTTACTGGGCAGCCAGTCTAGCTGAAACTGTAAGCTCCAGGGTCACAGAGAGATTCTGTCTCACAAAATAAGGTAGAGAGTCAGAGGTTCAGCAGGCAAAGGCACTTACCACCAAGCCTAACAACCTGAGCTTGACCCTAGAACCCACATGATGGAAAAAGAGCTGACTCTCCAGAGTTGTCCTCTGACCTCCACACAGACTCCGTGTACACATGCCCCCAATAAATAAATAAACAAATCAATGGAATAAAAATTTAAAAGTTAAGTAGACATGTTGACTCCTGGCTTCCATACATTCCCACATGGGTGAGCACCCCACCCCCACATGCATAGAAACATGCACACAACAAATATTGTAAATGACAGTTCCAGGCAACCATCAGCAGGCTAGACTAAGTTGAAGTTGGGAACAAATTGAATTATGTCCACCGTAGTTACCTTGAGTGTGACAGAAAGTCATTCCTTCCTAGCCTTCCTGGTGGGAGTGAAGAAGGGATTCTAGAAGAATCTGCTGGATGTCAGAGGGCAGGGAGAGTGTGCATCAGGTGGAGACATAATAGGCTTCCCCAAGACAACACTTAAATACTTTGTGTGAGGGATGCACATGTGTGCAGATGGAGATGATGAGGCAGCCGTGTGCATGTGTGTGGGGATGATGATACATGCATGCACATGTGTGTATATGCATGTGGAGGTCAGAACACAATCTCGAGTGTCATTTGTCATGTGCCATCCACCTTCCTTTTGTTTTTTTTAGACAGAGTCTGTCTTTGGCCTGGAATTCACCAAGGAGGCTAGGCTGAGTGGCCACTGAGCTCCAGGGACCTACCTGTCTCTGCCTCCCCAGTGGGGGGGATTACAAACACACACCATCACACCCAGCTTTTTTAATGTAGGTTCTGGGGATTGAACTGAGGTCCTCATGCTTCTAAGATGAGTGCTTTAATGACCGTGCTATCTCCCCAGCCCTTAACAAATAATTTTTAATGAAATAAATGATCTCAAAAGAATGAGTCATTCCACCCTCAGCTCAAGAAGTGTAGACATAGGCCAAGCCAAGGCCACGTTCACACAGGCAGTTCTGCTCCCCCGCCTCCCTGACTCTAGGTTGCCTAGAGCAACCTCGATCATTCCAAACACACAGCCCTTCTCCTGGGGTCTCAGGCTCCAGCTTCCTGCCCCTCCTGTAATATTGGTTTTCCAGGTCAGACTACCTGAGTGACTAATTCACTAGTCTTTCTGCCTCCCTTTTTACCCCCCGCCCCACATGCATGGAATTTAGCAGTTTACAAAGGCCTGTGAGCAAGGCACTCACTAGGCATTTGTCAAGTAACCAGGTACTTTTTAAAATAGAGAGCTTTGCAAGAACAGGTGCAAGAGGCTACACCGGAAGCCACATCAGAACTCAGGGCTGGCTGAGGGCGACCTACTCTCATTCCTTTCCCGATGTCTTCTTCTTCCACCATAGAAGGGTGGCTGAATCCTGAGCACTGCTTGCCAGGTAGCCTGTAGGAATTCTCTAGAAAGTTCTCTGAGCTTTCCTTACTGCAGGTTCATCAATCTGCCAACATCTCTGGGGAGTTCCTGGAAGTGGTAGGAAGTCTTTCTTTGTGGTAGATCTCTCTGTCACATTCATTGACTCTGATCTGTTTCCAAGAAGGTGCTGAAAGCAATTGTCAGGAGCCAGGAGCCACAGCCTTAGATTATTTAAAATGAGAATGAGATCATCAGCTGATATCTGGAGAGCAAGGAAGACTTCAAGCTGAGAGTCTTAGCTAACAAGGGGCACATCTTATAAGATACCTACTGTGTGCCAAGCATTGTGCTCAGTGTCCTTAAGCATGGCCTGTGGCTCATCCAGCCTGACCAGGCACTAGGGCAAACAGTCTGTAACACTGTCTATGGATTCCATACTGTGTGCCAGGAACTGTGCTAAGCATCCTGGAGCACTGCTTGTGTGTTCATTACCTATTTGAAACATTCCTGGAGCCTCATCATAAAAGGTGACTATGGATCTCATCTCAACTTCCTGTTCCCATCACCACGGCAATTTTAAACTGGCTGTGCTGGGAAGTCAGAGGTTTCTTTGTATTGAGTGGTTGGTCTGGCTTGCTAAGAACTGGCTGTTCAACCTTCACCAGCACGTAGCTGATAGCCTCATCCCAGATGAAAAATGAAGTCTAAAAATGTCGAAGAGACCACAGCTCCACATTCGTTTCTTCCTGCAGTGAGGCTCCTCAGTGTGGCCAACAGGGACCATGGGATGTTCTGAGGACTGCCAAGAGAAAGAGAGAGCTTGAGGTGAAGACAGGCAGGAAGCCCAAGGGATCCCCAGGATCTAGGCCTAATGATAGCGGCTCTAACACACTCTGGAACGGAGAGGCTATGCTGAGGCAGAAGAGTATGCAGCCAGCTACAACATCTGTCCTGATTGTTGGCTCTGGGACCAGCTTCCTTCACTAGGTGTGGGAAAAGAAGCAAGATCCATTCCATAATATGCAAGATGCTGTAGCCATTTTGGGGTCAAGGACTTTTGAGGTTAATCGAGGTTTCTGTTCTAGTTTGCTTCTCCACTGCTCTGACCAATAATGACCTGAGGGGAATCCTGGCGGCAGGAGCTGAAGCAGGGGCCGTGGAGGAGCACTGCTTACTGGTCTGCTCTCCTGGCCTATGCTCAGCCTGCTTTCTACAGAATACAGAACAACCTGCCCAGGGGTGGCACCACCCACAGTGGGCTGGGTCCTTCCACAGCACTCAACAATCAAGAAAATGCCCCACACACATGGTTACAAGCCAGTCCAATGGAAGAAATTCCCCAGTTGAGGCTCCCTCAACCCAGGTGTGTCAAGTTGACACTAAAGCCATCCAGCATACTTTTGTGTATCAGTGTGTCCTGCATTGTTCTACAAACAATGTATAGCCTAGGCTATACATTCATGACTGGTAGTAAAGTCTGGAGCTAACACTGTGTCAGGAATTGGCTTTGTAGATCTCCCACTGTGGGCACAGAATTTAGCTTGTTTGTTTTTGAGACAAGAGTCTCATTAAGTAATCCTGGGTTTCCTGGAACTCATTCTGTAGACCAGGCTGGCCTTGAATTTACAGTGATCCACCTGCCTCTGCTCTGCCCCCAGGACTTGGGAGTTTGAGGCTACCCTGGTCTATAGAGAGAATTCCTTCTGGGTTATCACCATGGTTGCGGCATACCAGACCCAGGGAAAAGAAAATGGAGAAATGGGAAAATAGCAGACCTCACAGGACCCATGTAGGAATAGGTAAAAGAAACGCTTCAATTCTGCCAGTGGGGGCAGAGGGACCCAGACCCCTCCTCATCCACTCTTCCACCCTGCCTCTGATTCATCTGACAGACAGGATCTTTAGTTTCTCCTCTTCTGGTATGGTCATCGGCTCAAGGCTGGCTACATGGCTGCTAAAGTTGATTGGTAATTTGTCTTACTCTTCTGTGAGTTATCTCAATGGCTGCCTTGAACATGTCCAGTGTGTGCATGAGACATCTGCTTTTAAATCAAAATCAGCTGTTAGAAAAGCCAGATTTAAGCCACTACTTTTCAATGAAGCCTGAGAAAAATGTAAAATGCTGTAGAAACACTGTGTAGCCATTTTTACCTTATTGTGTAAGTGGGAACAGTAACATTATACAACACTTCTTACAGAGCATGCGTGACTCTTACAGGATAACGGAGATGGTGGATTGACAGTGTGAGGTGTCCCCTCCCTTCTTAACTTCCCGGCTGTTTCCTGGCTTTGTGGAACTGCTACCTATTGCAGCAATAAATGACATATGGAATGACAAGAAGAAAAGCAAGAAAGATTTGTGTGGTAAGAGAAACAGACTAGGTATATAGACAGTGACATCAAAATACTGGTTTGACTGATTTTTCCCTTGGTGTCCTCAGATTGTCCAACCACAGAAGAGAGAAAGTCAGAGAGCCATCTCCCACCTTCTTCTGTGGGGCTCCCCTAATCATCTTGGTCATGACAGACTCATCAGATGGTTTATTGTATTTGAGAAAAACAGACCTGTCAGGGCTCATTGTTAATTAACAGTCAATGTTCATTGTGGAGTGAAATATCACAAAAATGTGTAACTGTGTAGACATTAGAAAAATCCCGTTTCTCCCACAAGAACAGCTTAGCATGGCAACACCAGCCCCCTTCCCAATTGCTCTGATTGGCCTGCGATCCTTGTTTGATTTACGCTGAGTATCTGTGTATTCGCCACTCAAATCCCACTGACTCCCCCTACCAAATTCTTATGTAGGAACTCTCATGCCTAAGATATTATAAGAGAGTGGAGTCTGTGGGAGGGGTCAAGCTACGAGGGTGGGGCGCTCGTCAATGGGGTTACTGCCTTCATGAAAGAGGCTGTAGACAGTATCCTTGCTCTTCCCTCCATGAAAGGGCACAGAGTGACTACAAGCATCCATGATCTCAGAAGACTCCTCTAGCACCGTGATCCTGGACTTCTAACCTCTGGAAGGCAAGCAGTAAATTTCTGTTGTTTATAAAGTCAGACAGCCTATGGTATTTTGTAATTGCAGTGTAAGCTAAGACACTGTCCATGATCACTGAATTAGCCTCTTGTTATATTTTACATTCTCTTTGCCTATTTGTGGAGTGGAGACCCCTTTTGTGTCAGCAGAGAACATCATCTCTTCTTCTCTAAGCACTAGTGAAAAGATTCTTGGATCCACTATGAAAATTCAAAATTTGATTTATATATTACTCTCTTTTCTGCTGCTGTGATAGAAACACTGACCATGGGAACTTATAAAAGGAAGAGTTTATTTAGCTTACAGTTCCAAAGGGGCAAGGGCCTATCCTGGTAGGGACACATGGCGGCAGAGGTGACTAGAGTAGATGCAGAAGCCAAGTGTTCACATCTTCAAGCAGGCATAGGAAGTAAGGAGTGACTGGGGATCCGGCAAGGCTTAAGAACTCTCTAAGCCCGCCCCCAGTGACGGGCTTCCTCCAGCATGGCCACATCTAAGACCTCCCTAAACAGCACCACCAGCTGGGCACAAAGTGTCCCAATACCTAGAGCCTATGGGGACATTCTGATTCAAACCACAATTTGTAATCTGAATTTGCTTCATTTCCCTGTTTCCAATATTCTTACATGTGAAAATACATTGTAAGACAAAATATATTTACAAAAGTTTTTTTTTATAGTGATTTGTGTATGCGTGTGTGTTTGTGTGTGTTTTGTTGGAACCTAGTACTCAGCACATGTTATGCAAGTGCTTTACCCCTGAGTTGCATTCCCATTCCCAAACATTATTATTTGTGTACATTACTTTTAATGTATAATCCCCCCCAAAGGAGATTTCTTTCTTTCTTTCTGAAACAGGGTCTCACTATGTAGACCAGCCTGGCCTTCAACTCACAGAGATCTGCCTGTCCTTGCCTCCTGAGTGTTGGGACTAAAGGCATGGGCCACCACGCCTGGCTTAGTGTTGTGTGTTACTTGATTGGCAAGTGCTTCATTTTTCAATGAATTAGGATTTTAAATAGTGTATTCTCAAAGCCAAACAATAGCACAGTTAGTTGAAACAATACAAAGTATGCTCCAAGTTTAATAAGCAGAAGCCATAGATCTAAGTGACAGCTTCAGTGTCCTACACAGGATGCTCATTCATCTTTCCTTGTGATCAACTTTGAGCAGATGTGATACCACTTTTCTTGTAAAACAAGAAGCAATATTGCGTTCTGTCTAATTGATGCATTTAATTTCTACCTTTTGAATAACATGCATTTTACCAGAGTTTACTAATAATAGCTGTTTCTTTTCTTTTAAAAAAAATTTTTTTTGTGTGTGTGTGTGTGTGTGTGTATGTGTGTTCTAGGAATTTGTGTGCACTACATGAATACGGCATCTGTGGAGGCCAGAAGGGGGTACTTGATCCTCTGGAGCTGGAGTATAGATGGTTGTGAGCTGCCATGTGGGTGTTGGGAACCAGGTCTTCTGCAAGAGCATCAAGTGCTCCTAATAACTGAGGCATCTCTCAGCCCCATACCTATGTCTCTTGAGTGCCTACTATGCAGTGACACATTGGTGAACAGGCTCTCAGGAAAACACTATGCCTACTATGTGTCATTTGCTGGTGTCTATAGTGGAAATAGTCTCACTATGATGGTCAGTTTTAAATATCAACTTGCCACAACCTAGAATCACTTGTGAAGAAAATCTGAATGAGGAATTATTTAGATCAGGTTGGCCTGTAAACATGTCTGTGGGGGATTGTCTGGATGGTTAAATGATGTGGGAAGACCCAGCCCACTGTGGGTGGCACCATTCCCTAGACTGGGCCCTGAACTACGTAAGAGTGAAGAAAGCTAACCAAGCAAGCAAGCAGGCTGGGTGCATTTGTTTCTCTCTGTTCTTGACTGTGAATGTGATGTGACCACTGCTTGCATTCCTGCTTTGACTTCCCCATGGTAGTGGACTGTGGAATTTCAAACCTAATGAACCTTTTCTTCCCCTAAGCTGCTTTTGCCCAGAATGTGTGTCAGCAAAAATGAAAGAACACTCACCCTGGGCAAGCTCTCAGAAAGATCTTATAAAACAACCTGTCCCCACCTACCAGAAGATTTTTTCTGCTTCTTCCCATACCACATGTGGTCACAACTCTGCAAGGAAGGCATTAACTGCCATTGTACTGAGGACGTAGTGAGCTGGGCAGATACTCTTCTCAAAGTTATATAACTACTTTGAGGTGACTCTAGGATTTAAGCCAAAGTCTACATGATTCTCAAACCCACATCTTCACAGCACACTAAATATTTCACACCCACATCTTTGCACAAACACATCCTGCTGTGTACTAATGGAAGATGATGGAGGATCAGTAGAATGATTTTTAGCGAGTGAGCAAGATCATCTCTAGATAAGGACCAAGGTGGATTGTCTGTGAAATCCAACCCTACCTTAAGAGGTAGGCACATTCTCCCAACTTAAGGGATGGAAGTACCAGGTTAGAAGGGCATGTGTCCCTGTGAGGTCATCAACTCTGTCATATGGCACCTGCTAGGTATCCAGTGGTACCACGGGTGATAGATATGTCAGTAAAAGAAGGATTGCCTCACAGGTCTCAGGAGAGACACAACTGCTCTTATCTTCCCAGCAACTACTAGACAGCAAAATGTGCCAACTTCCCATGATGCTGCTGTGTGAGCAGAAAGGGCATTTCCAGAACATTCCAACAAGAATATCAGCAAAGTCCTAAGGTTATGACTCTTTCCTCCAGCTGCCCTTCCTTCTATTTAAACCAGGTGACAATAGTGTTCATCTCCCTATAACCTTAGGGGATCGGAGAATACAGTCTATGATGGCTGTGAAAACACAAGATAACAAGAGGCTGGTCAATACCCCAGTGTTCTTATAGTGACACACTGACCACTGGACACCTAGCAGTTATGCCCCCACCTGTAAGTGATCTGGGAGCAAGAGATTGCTCTGGCTTGGAAGGTTAACCCTAAGGATGACTGCTAGGTTCTCTTTGGGAGCCAAATGGTCTTCGATCACTTCAGATGTGGAATCTAGGCTTGCTTCCTGGTATTGTCTCCCAACAAACTTTATTCTCGAGCCTTCTAAGTTGACCTCCCAGTGTGCACCCAAAGCTGTGCACAGTAGCTGAGGTGTCAGACTGACGGGGTTTTAGGATATCAAGGGGCAAAGTTCTTGGCTAAGAGCTACTCTGTACAGCCAGGTGCTGGAGTGTGATGAGGTGGGGAGTGAGGCCGACAGATGAGAAGGGGAAGAAGCAGCAGGATCGCCACATGGGCTGTCCCTATTGACCCTTATCAGAAGCTTAGACACAGAAGTTTGCTCCCTATCTTTGGATGAAAAGGAAAGCAAGGTTCAGAGGGGTTAGGTCATTTGTCAAAGGCCACACAGCTCCTGAGTAGCTGAATCAGGATTATAACCTGGATGACCTGGATTGCAGATTCAACCAGATATCAGGAAGAAGAGCTACGAGCAGCCTGGCAAGGAGGGCAGGAAAGGCAGTGGTCAGGGGTTGCAAGTAAGGGGAAGGTCATGGTGAACCAGGAGGCTGGATCTGAGCAGCAAGTTTGAAGCAGGGGCTTGCTCAAGTGCAGGGCAGGAAACAGAGACCTCAGGCCAGAAACCAGAGGCAGGCATCACCCTCAGTGTCTGAGAGATCCACTTCCTTCAGCCAAGCCCCATGTTCCACAGGCTCCAGGGCCTTCGTAATAGAACCAGACCTGGAGAATGAGTATTCACAGCATAAGCCCTTGGAGGAATTTTCAGATTTAAACCTTCTTAAGACCTGAGCCCCAGGCTGACCACAGCTTACTTCCCATCATGCTCCAGGGAAAGGGACTGAAGGAAAGTGAGAATTTGGTAGAGACCGAAAATGAGCCCACCCCCTGGGTCTCCAAAGCTCCCCGACGCAGCTGTGCCTGTATCAGAAAACAGGGTGTGTGTGCTTACACAATCAGGACTGTGAATTCATTGCTTTCATCGTTAAAACTCGGAGTCCATGTTTATAGACGTTTTCTGCTTAAACATGTGTCTCCATGTGGCCTCAGAACCATGAAACATGACCCCTGCCCTTTGACCTCCATGTGCCAATCCTTCACCACCAAGACTTTCTCTACCTGAAGAGTAGAAACCTTTCCTTTGCACTAGAAGAAAAATGGACAAGAATGTTTTGCTTAGATCTGGGGTCTCCAGAAGGGGTGGGGAGGCCTCACATCAGTGGTTACTCGCTCCTCCCCAGGAGGCAAAATCTGGAGAGCATCACCACATGGGCAGAGCTTTCCTGTGCCCTGATGGGTTCATAGCTTCCTCTGTTCACCCTCCTCCAGCTATTTCCTGTCCTCTAGTTAGGTGTAAATTATTAGCTAGGAGCGTCAGACAATGACAGGTGACAGACACATCAGGTGTCTGATGTAGCTGACAGTGCTTAAGATATAGCTCTTTCTGGAACCCTATGAAACTCAAAGGACATTGAGATAGAAATAAATGGACTCTACTGTAATCCCAGCATCCAGGAGATGGAGGTGGAAAGACTACAAGTTCAAGGTAATCCTTGGCTACATATGGAGTCTGAGGTCAGCCTAAGCGAGAGGCCTTGTCTCTCTCTCACATACACAAAAGGAAATAAACTCCAGTGGGGGAAGGGGTGTTGTCACTGCCAGGGAGGTACAGCCCTAGCTAGTCCAGAGTGGAGAAGAGAGGATAGAGAGAAACTGCCTACAACTTACCTGAGCCTGGCTCTCCCAAGCCAGAGCCTCTCCTAGCTGTGCCACCTACAGTCCCAAGAAGCTCAGCAAGGCCAGGCCTCACATTAGCCTCAGTAAATCCTGGTATATTTAACCAAATGATCCCAGTGTGTCTGGTTTTCAAGAAATTGTTACTGATGGGACACCCCTGAGATCAAGAGTGCCTGGTGGGGTCACACTAAAAATAGTGAAAGTTAATGAGTCACATTAGACAGGTCACATGCTATTTCACATACATCATCTTATTTGTCTGTCTGGGTATGTTTGTGTGAGTGCATGCGCATGTGTATGCACATACATGTGGAGTCCACAGGTCAGTTTCAGCTGTCATTCTTCAGGAGCTATCCACCATGTTCAAAAAATTTGTTGTTGTTCTTGATTTACTTTTTATTTTGTGTGTATGAGTGTTTTGCTGCATGTGTGTAAATGCACGGGTATGCAATGCCCGTGGAGGCCAGAAGAAGGCACTAGATGCCTGGAACTGGAGTTATGGATGGTTGTTAGCTGCTACGTGGATGCTGGGACCAAACCCAGGTCCTCTGCAAGAGCAGCCAGTGCTCTTAACCATTGAGCCATCTCTCCAGCCCCTGCCCATCATGGTTTTGAAGCAGAATCTCTCACTATGAGATTGACTGATTTGGATAAACTAACTGGCCAGAGAGTCCTAGGGACTAGGGATCTGCCTGTTTCTGCCTCCTAAGTGCTAGGATTCCTGACCTTTTATGTCAGTGGTGGGGAAAGAACTCAGATCCTCATTCTTGCATAACAAGCATTTCACCTACTGGGCCATCTCCCCAGCCCCTTATTTATCTTTAAACCTCTTTATTATACCTTGCACCTGCAGTATCTCCCCAAAAGGCTTGGTACCCAGCTTGGCACTGTTAGGAGGTGGTGGAACCTTTAGGGGTTGGAGCCTAATGGGAGGTTTTAGGTCATTGGGACATGCCCTTGAACAGAAATGGAAGACTGGTCTCTCCCCTTTTCACGCCTGGCCATGAAGTGAACAGCCTTCTCTACCTCACACTGTTTGGACCCACAGGTCCAAAACAATGAGACAAACTGACCATGGATAGAAACCTCCAAAACTGTGAGCCGAAAGAAAGTGAGTTGTTTCTGTGGGCATTTGTTGCACTAATAGAAAGCCAACACATAGACCTGTGAAGGAATGTCACTGCTGTCCCCATTTATAATGGAGGAAATGATGCTTGATGAAGTCCCTGCTCAGGTGTCAGTGAGTGATTCTGAGAGTCTGATTCTGAAACTTCTGTTTTTACAGGCAACATTATGAACAATGTTCATTTTCATTGCTGACCTGACTAGGAGACTCGGCTCTGAGCATGTCTGTAAGGAAGGTTCTAGAGAGCACTAGATGAGCAGGGAAGAATCACACTCCGTGTGGGTGTCTGTATCCCATGGCCCGCACTGAATAAAAGAGAAAAAGAGAGGCAGATGAGACTGATGTTCTTCCCTTTCTCACATGTGAACAAGCCGCCTCACAGTGGTACCGCCCGCCTCACCTGTAATCCTACACTTGGGAGGTGGAGGCAGAAGATTCAGGAATTCAAGCCAGACTTGCTTTATAGAATGAGTTGAGGGCCGGCCTGGGCTACATGACTCTGTCTGAAACAAAGCAAAGCAAAACAAAACAACAACAATGAAACTCACAGTAAACCCAATATTTGTGGTGATGTCAAACGGTCACAAGTCCCTGAGGCCACGGTGTGTAGCAGGGTCCTGGTCTCTCACAAGACCCACAGTTGCCCCTGAAATGTGTCCGGCTGGCTTCTGTCTCCTTCCCGTATTTCCTGACTGTGCCCTGATTTCTCTGGTCCCTGCTCTTGAAGGCAGGACACTGCTGTGGTATTTGATAAACATGCTATTTGGCACCTGCTTCTGTGTAGGCCCCTCCTAAGGGATTGAATGCATTGAAGTTGGCACAAAAACCACGCATTGCACCCAGTGCATTTCAGCAATCAGAAAGCATGTGTTCTTCCCCATCTCCCTTTCCTTCTCATCTCCCTTTATACGTTCCTCTGCCTTCCCAGCTGCTAGACCATCACAGTGATGTGTGTGTGTGTGTGTGTGTGTGTGTGTGTGTGTGTGCGCGTGTCCATGTATGCAGGTCGATATGGAGGACAGAGTGAAGCTTCGGGTGCCATTCTTCAGGCAATGTTCATCTCTCATTAATTAATTAATTTAGAGACAGGGTCTCTCACTAGCCTAGAACTAGGCAAGTAGGCTAGGCTGGCTGGCAGCTCGACTAGCCTACAGACACTGCTCTGTCTTCCCAGCAGTGGGATTACAAGTACCTGCCACCACATCTGGCTTTTAAAAATGGGTTCTGGGGATCAAACTCAGGTTCTTATGCTTGGGTGGCAAGCACTTTACTGACTGAGCCATCTCTCCAGCCCTCACAATAATGATTTTTGACCCCTTGGGTCCTCCAGTCACTTTTTCAATATTGCAAGTTACATGTAGGGGATGAGTCATGGCTACCTTCTGCTGCTTTTCTGTTGTAACTGATGAATCCTGCTCCAAAGATGCTGAATTCAATGTACCTGCTCCTGTATTATAAGCAGGTGAGAGTTTTCATTGGACTGTCTTTCAAAATAATTCTAAATTTCAAGTTTGGAGAGACTTCAAGGTGGGAAGGCTCTGCGGGAAAGAGAGTGACGCAATTCTGCAATGCAGGGAGCTGCCTCTGAAGGGGCAGGTCTTCACCTAGAAGGTTCCATCTGCATCTCTGACTGTGCATTGCAATGTAGGGATTCTTCAAACTCTCCATCCTCACCCCAGAAACTCCTAAGCCTCGTTTCTTATGGCGGAAAATTCCTGAGTTAGTGCCTGGGCAGCTTTGGAGATTGGAGTGACCCCAGGGAAGAGAACTTGCCAAGCCAACCACAAGGAGCAAAAAGGAGCTGGGTCCATGCCAGGAAAGGGAGAGGGACGTGGACAGCTGTGAAATCTCCAGTGCCCAAGCCGGGGAATTCTGTGCAGTGGGTGGGACCTTCAGGAGAAGTCAGATGAAAAGAGATAAGAAGGTTCTTTGCTCTCTGGATATCCTCCAGACGAGTGAGATGACCTGTCCAGCTGGTTTTCAAGCATCTCTACAATAGGACACAGGAGGACTGGGTTCCAGAGTCACCTAGGGCCTAGGGAAGGGGAACCCTGGGCCTGGAGAGTCCCATGTGAGGGAACAGGCCCTCTTTCATTGGCTTTAGGTAGTGGAGTCTTCACTGGCTTCATGGTAGAAAAATTCTATCAGCAGGCTAAAAGCTTAGAAGTCCTTGGTTAGACAGCATCCAAAATCTCTAATATCAGCTTGGAGGTCCTGGAACTCCCTAGAAATATTGCCAGCCCTCAGGGAAGAGAGATAGAGCAGGGTGCCTGACATCCTCTTCTACCTTCCCATGGTGCAGTCACTATGCACATATTCAACACACATACACACACATACACAGACACATAGACAGACACACAGGCACACACACACAGACACACATAGACACACATGCACACCAGGGTGGGCAGCACCTGAGATTGTCCTCTGGCAGCCACACACACACGCACACACACGCACACACACACACACACACATAAACATGAACACACACACAAAGAATAAACAAAGAAAACGTGTTTTCCCCAAGGGCGTCCTTGTCTTCATGCTGAGCCTTGCTCAAGCTGAGAAGGAGGGAGGACTGTGGGACAGGCCGCCCCTGGTGCTGACAGGTGGCTCACTCAAGACAGGGCAACTGCTAAGGTGGCTTGTTCAGGTAGAAGCTAGCAGAACGCTGACTGCTTGGACTCGGGGAGACTGATCTGGACTCGGGCCGGGTGTTCCTGAACCTGGGGTCTTGTCCTGTTGTGCCTGTTCTTACAACCACTGCTCTGGGCCCCAGGCTGGGGGGGAGGAGAGTGCCACCAGAGGTCAATGATCTCCAAGAGCCCATGGAAAATGATTTCCCTCTTCATGGCTGCATCCTGTGACTCTGCAGGACTCTCAGAGGGTCTTATGCGCCCCTTATCACGGGGCTGTCATGCTGGTTCCTTCTGTCACCTCCTGAGCTCACTTCTGTCCCACCACTTAGGTCTACAGCTTCTCTCCCATGCCTCAGCTGCCCTCTCCCTAGTCCCTCCCCCCCATGGAAACAGACAGAAATGCTGCCTGCCATCTTTTAAAGCCAATGGGCTGGCCTTGGTGGTACACTCTTTAATCCCAGCACTCAGGAGGCAGAGGAAGATGGATCTCTGTGTGTTCAAGGCCAGTGTGGTCTACATAGTAAGTTCCAGGTCAGCCAGGGCTACATAGTGAGACCCTATCTCAAAACAGACAAAGAAACATGCAAGCAAGCAAAGAAACAAAAAACGTAATGGAACAGGGTGGTTTGAGGGTGGGGGAGAAAAGAGTAAGATCTAGGAGCTCTGGAATGGATATCCCATTGCAATGGCCAGGTAAGGCCATGGAGCTCGTGACCACGCATGCCTGGGCTCAGGGCTCCCATCACAGACAGCCCTTGTGTCCACTCTGGCATTTACTGCTCTCACAGGAATCCTTTCATCTTTCTGTTGCTTCTGAGTTGTAGATATATGCAGAGGTGTTGTGTTATGCACAAATAGCCTTACAGTCAAAACTTGCCCTCTGTCGTGAAAAAAAGTATATTAATTATGTTTTGGATTGACTTCATAGACATTTGGGCATATAATTTAAATAAAACTATACTCAAGACCAGCCATGTTATTATTCTTATTTGATTTTTAACCCTAAGAATTTTCCAGCCCGCCAGCCAAACCAACATTTGGGCAGATTTACAGTTCTCAGGAGCTGGAGCCAGGGCAGTGCTCTGCTGCAAAGAGGATGCTCTGAATCCCAAAGCTCAGAGGCGGTATGTTTCTCCTGCCTGCTCCCACCTTCGCTGGTTCTCACTGGCCTCTGGAACCACTCTGGACACTCGGAGGAAGGTGTACTTGACCTGCAGATCAGACATGGAGCCCGTGTATATTTGGGGTGCTGCTTGTTTCTTGGGCTCTTCTCTGTGTCCCCTGGACTCTGTTCCCAGAGCTCCAAGCAAGCCTGTCTCCCTCCCTCTTTGCCACGACTCCCTGTTAGGTGGCAGGGAAGGGCTATCAGTGGGGGCAGCTGACCAAAGCAACCCTGGGTGCCTTCGCTAGAAAGTCCCTTCCTGACACCAAGTTCTCACAAACTGTGCATGTGAGGCCTGGAGACCGTGCTCATGGATCAACTGAACAGAGAACACAAACTCTGCAGCTTCAGGGACATTGAACCCATCAGACTTCCTTTGACTTCCTCATTGTTATGGAACAAAATCCATAAAGACATTACATGTATCTATGTGTGAAATACTGTATAACACACATAAAATGTTAGGAAAGTGTATTCCAACATGAAGACCCGAACATTCACCATAGCCACACTGCGCCCCACCTTCAGTTCAAAGAACCTTGGCCACCTGTGTCACAGGCAGCCATAGACCCCTTGGCTCCCTCCTGGTCTCTCTGAGGCTTTTCTGTGCACTCATAATTTTATTTGCTGAGTGACCAGGTAGATTTCTGACAGGCAAGAACTTCCATTTTGACCAGATATCAATGAAATTTGATGTCTGGATTTTTCTTTTCAGTTCTGCACATCTGATAAGTGACAAAATTTCACAGATTAGACTCAGGTACCATGGGTGGCAGATTCTGCATTCTGTTTCCTTGTCACACTGGTTCTGGGGCTGAGTGCCACACTAGAACCTCAGGCCAGCTGTCCATGTGTCAGTGGATCCGCAGAGTGGAAACAGCAACGCTCTGGGAAGCCATTTCTACATCCCAACAGTCGGCTGTAACTATGTGCCGAGGACTCTATGAATTGCATAAATATCCCACCAAGCCCAAATTAAATATCTCCCCAATTTAATTTTCCCTTAGACAGCCCCCCAAAATGTTCAAAGCTATTTCATTGCCACAGCAACTAATGAAGTGTGTGAAGGCAGCACTGGGAAGGAAAAAGACAAAGTACCCTGATATATTTTACTTTTTCAAAATTTACAAAACCCACATCCATGGGAACTGAGTGCTCTGGGAACTCGGGGTCCAAGGAAAGGCCAGCTCCGGGGAAGCTGGAAGGCTGGCCCTGGTTAATCCCACAGCAAGTTCGCTTTTGTGCAGCAACGCCTCTCAGATTGGAGCGTGCCATCCTAGAGGGACGCTCTTTAAAACTCAGGAAGTTCTAAAGGGAAGTTGTAAGTTGTTAAGACTCAAGGACTAACAACTTACGAGTCCCAGGAAGTCCCTGAAAGTCTTCCTCACAGTTACATAAGCAGTAAGGACTGTTGAAGAGAAGGGGCTGGCCTATGTGTTAAGCTTCCTATAAGTCCTGCAGAGTCCTCCAGGGTTCCAGCTTTCATGTTAGAGTGGGCTTCTGGTGATGCAGCTGCCTTTGAACCATCTATACTCCTGTAACCCCTCACCCACACTCCCATAAGTGACCCCAATAAACTCCTTGCCTCATCAAGTTGGACTTTGGTGGTATTGTGATTAGGGTCTGTCATTGGCTCCTTATCTGGGCTGAGTAGAGGTTTGTACACACCTCCCTAGGAATAGTGTCACACAACACTGGGCATAGAATTTGACAACTGGTAAAAGAGAAAATGGAAATTCAAGAATTTCAATTGTGAGGAAAGGCAGAGGGGAGGATATCTGGCTGGCAGAGAGAAGCCCATTTGGCAGAAGATCCAAGGGTGAAAAACACACCCGAAAAGAAGCCACAGGCAGATCAGTGAGGGGCCCCAGCTTCAGTGGAAGATGTCAACCGCACAGCTAGAACATGGGAGTGCCCTAGGTCTGAGTTGGGGGTTTCTTCATTAAAACTGTGCTTTAAAAATTAATTTGGAGTGCATTGACAGGCGGCAGGGAGCTGTCTCCAGAGTTCTCTGGGGCAGTGTCAGGGTTTGGATCTGAAAGGTCCTCCACAGGCGCATGTTTTGAGCTCTTATTCCCTAGCTTGTTTTGAAGACTGAGGAATCTTCAGGCTGTGGGGCCTGCCTGGTGGAAAGTGGATCACAAGGAGCAAGCCTTTGAAATTATAGCTTGGTCCACCATGATGTGAACAGCTACACCATGTACTTGTGCAGCCAGATTGAGTTATTCTATCATGTTTTTGCTGCCTAATGCACTGAACTCTCTGAAATCATGAGCCAAATAAATCTGTCCTCCATTGTTTCTCTCAGGTGTTTTGTCACAGTAATTAATATAGAAACAGCAGGATGTTGGCAAAACATAGACTGGCTGATCACCAGCTTCAAGGCAGCGTTCAGTTCCTCCTCCTGCACTGCCCATGCTCATCCTGGGTTTTGATGTAGCCCTTCTCTCTATAACAACCTGCTTCTGGGATCTGTGCTCACTCAGCCTGGCTTTATCTGAGCTTCATATTCCTATCATCTTCCCCAGGAGGATGCTGGCTCTCAGTAAAGCAGTTCCATGTTGACTGGGTTTCCGTTCTGACCAGTCAAGGGTTGAAGATTGGAGACAGAGGGGCAGACATTGCCAGGATACAGACACCATTTCCAAATGGAGACATGGTGAATTTGGGTTTGAAATGTCTGTGTTCTAAGGGCCAGAACTTCAGTGTAACCCTGGCACTGGGAAGTGGCTAGAATGGAAGAATAGTCCTAATTCAGATGCAGAGAGGGGCAGTTCTCAGCGACAATCCAGAGTCTGGGTCTTGTTTTTTTTTTTAATATTTTCAATTTATTATTTTTATTTTATGTGTGTGAGTGTATTGCCTGTATGTGTGTAAGTGCACCCATGCCATGTAATGCTTGAGATGTCAGAAGAGAGTGTTGGATTTCCCTGGAACCGGAGTTAGGGATGGTTGTTAGCCGCCATGTGGGTGCTTGAAAATTGAACCTGGGTCTTCTGCAAGAGCAGTCAGTGTTCTTAACTATAGAGCCATCTCTCCAGCCCCATAACCGGCATCTTCTTATTATTCTAGAACTTCATCTTCTGCCCTAGGGATTCGAGATTTCCAGGTAGTCCTTTAGCTTGGCTCTTCAGGGTAACCCTGTAATACACTGTTCAAACAAGGGCATTCAGAGAATGTAATGGGAAAACATTTTCAAGGATGCAACAGAAAAGCTGCGGGGAGCAGAGCCTTGTCCAGGCCACCTCGGAGGTCTGGTTCCCTCTGCCTCCTGAATGGCTGTCAGGCTTTTTTGTTGTTTTGGTTTTTTTTGGTAGGAACGCAGGGTTTCGCACTTGCTAGCAAAGCTCTATCACCAAGTTACATCCCTAGCACCTGGTTTTCTGAGACATAGTCAATATGTAGCTGAGGCTGGCCTCAAACTCATGTCCTTTTGCCTCAGACTCTCACATGCTGGGATTATGTTCCACCACTGCTGGCTGACTCCATCTACTTTTTTGATTTAGGATAAAAAGCATTAGGTTTCATTGTGGCATATTTTTTAAAATAAAATTGGTCTTTGTTGTTTCTCTCCCTCCCCTTCTCCCACAGCCCTTTCCTCCTCTCATTTCATGTCACATATTCCCGCTCCATTTCCTCTTGTCTCCTATCTAATTTCATAGTCTATACCCAGTCTCATACCCCCTTATTTACATACATACAAGCATTAAAGGTTAGAATCCTTAGAGGAGAAAGAGCATGCAGTTCTCTCTTCCTGAGTCTGGGTCACCTAGTTTAATGTACTACTTTCCAGACTCTCAATTTTCCCGCAAATTTCATAATTTTATTTTTCTTTATGGCTAAATAAAATTCCATTGTGTACATGTACCACATTTTCATTACCCATTCTTCTTCTGTTGATGGGCATCCAGGCTGTTTCCATTTCCTAGTTATTTTGAATGGAATAGCCATAAACATGGATGTGCAAGTATCTCTGTGGTAGCATACAAAGTCCTTTGGGTGTATGCCCAGGAATGGTGTAGCTTGGTCATCTAGCTTTCTAAAGCACTAAACAAGGAAGTGAAATTCCTCTGTTCCTCATTCACTCTGACCACCCACTGGTCACCATGATGTTTCTATATGGTCCTACCCCCCAGGACCAGGGAACACATTCCTTACAGGGCTAGATTTTTCATATTACACATAAGCTTAGGGAGGCTTCTTTCAATCTCTCTGTCCCCATTACCATGGGGTTTCCCTGAACAGTCACTGTCCTAATTTGGTTTCTGTTTTGGAGTGATAAAACACTGACCAATAACAACTTCAAGTGAAGGGTTTATTTGGCTTACATGTTATAATTGACCATCAAGGAAAGCCAAGGCAGGAGTTTAAAGCAGAGACCATGGAGGAATGCTGCTTACTGGCTTCCCCCTCTGGCTTGCTCAGCTACCTTTCTTATATAACTCAGGTCCATCTATACTCAGGAACGAAACCACTCACAGTGGGCTGAGGGCCTTTTACCTCAATTAGCACATAAGAAAATGTCCCACAGACATGCCCACAGGTCAATCTGATGGAAGCAATTCCTCAAATGAAGTTCCTTCTTCCCAGACATCTCTAGTTTGTGTCAAGTACTGGGATTACAAGTGTACCAACATGATAACTTATTTTATGCATCGGAATATTTTGCCTGCATGTGTATATTTGTACCATATGTGTGCAGTGCCCGAGGAGACCAGAAGAAGGCATCTGATCTGCTTGAGTTACAGAGAGTTGTAAGCCACTACATGAGTTCTGGGAACTGAACTCTAGTCCTCTGCAAGAGTAACAAGTGTTCTTAACTGCTGAGCTATCTCTCTAGCCCCCATTCTGGCTTTTTATGTGGGTTCTGGGAATCAAACTCTGGTCCTCATGCTTGTAAGCCAAGCACATAACTGACTCACCTATTCACTCAGCTCCAAACAGGAATCAGTTTAAGTGACCCAACTGGAATACAAAGGACAGAGCTACACGTGAGCTGTATGGTGGCTTCTCAGGTATTTCAAGATGGTGACCTGGTGACTCTGCTGCCTGGGCATAGTCTATAAGAGGCTGGTGTCAGCTTTCTGCTTCCAATATCCAGTGCTCACAGGTGTGGCATCTGCTGTGCAAAGGACTTACAGATAGACCAACATAGACCCTGCTCAGTGAGGCTCTCAGTTCTAGAACTGTGAGAACTGTCAGAAGTGCTGTGACTGGGGAGTAGGCTGCTGTTATGATTGACCTTCCCAGTCAACTTGATTGGACTAAAAAAAAAAATCTAGGGCATTTTGCAGTAAACCTTTGGATTTACAGAGAATGTGGGAAACATTATCCCATGAGCTGGGAACTGGACTGAATATAAAGAAGTTTCTGGGGATCTAAACTCAGATCATCAAGCTTGTGCAATAAGTTCTTACCCACTGAGCCATTTCCCCTGCATCTTGCGTTTCATGTGCAGACTCTTTTCCTAGGTCCATAGAGAGACCAGAACGTTCATTCCATCACACCAGCTCCAGTGGTATCCACACTAAGGTATCTGGGCTTGCTCTTTAAGCCCAGCATCCGAGAGAAATGCTAGCCATCATCCAAGTCTACAGACCTGCTGAAGACCTGGTTTGTCTGAACCAGAGGCTGAACCGAAGGAGGAATAAAGATGATGGCCACCTTTGGAAGACCCGGGCTTTAGGCCAATCACTCCCAGCCCTTTGGCACCCTATTTAGTCTGGGTTTGCCTGTGCCTACCCCAAACATGTTGTATGGCGTCCAACATTTTCTCTTTTAGTATAAGCTTCATTTCATTTGAGTGTGATTTAAGAATATGAAGAATTCCCAGATGCCAAAACAACAAAATTAGGAATACTGCACTAGAAACTAGCAAATTTGAGAAATGGCTGAAGGGAAGGCAGGATGCAGAACTGAGACAAGGAGGCAAAGGAGCAGCCAATGAAAATGGCAGACTAGAGCGTGCAGCCTGTGGGTCAGAGGCCAGGAGAGGCCCCAGGGTGAATTCGGTCTTAGGTACAGTCTGGATGCACCCCATATCTTTTAGGAGGAACTCACACTTCTCATGAGGAAGAAGGGTACCCACATCTCTTAGTAGGAACAGGGGTTCCTACTACATGTCTCTGGAAGAAAATGAGACAACCGGCACACTCAGGAGGAAGAACATGCATCTTGCATTTCTCAGGAGGAAAAGGAGGGGTCTCACACTTCTCGGGAGGAACAGGGGCACCTCATATCTCTCAAGAGGAAGAACATATCCCTCATATTTCTCAGGAAGAAAAGAGGATGCCCCACACTTCCTACAGGGAAGAGTGTGCACCTTGTATCCTCAAGAGGTTTCTCAGGAGGAATGGTGGCACCCCACACTTCTTAGGAGGAACAGGGAACACCCTATATGTCTCAAGAGGAACCAGGGACACCCCACACATTCCTCAGGAGGAAGAGTCAGCACAGCCTGTGGTCCTCTCTGATGTTCCCATCTACATTATGTGGGTCCCAACAAGTTCTCTACCCTCAGTCGGTACGCACAATGCCCTGGGTCACAGTCCAGCCTGAGATTTTAACCCTTCTCTGTTCCTTTTGCTTTTCTTTGTTCTCCTCTCCAGTCTCCCACTTCATGGCCCAAGATCTGAAGAGTCACACAGGGGTGATGGGGTGGTAGGGAACACTTAGGAGAGGCCAGCCCCCTGGCTGCTCTGGTCCCTCTTGGGTTTCACTTACTGGCTTTTACATAAGAGGCTAATGCCTTTTCAAAGCAGGCAGATCACCCGCCTGTGTTTTGACACTTCGGCTTTAGTGGAAATATCATTAAACTTTGCGAAAACAAGGGCTTTGAAACTCAATCCCCATATTGTTTACCCTTTTTTTTTCCCCCTCCTTCCGAGTTCAGTTTTTACTTGCTGTGGCGCAGTTAATGCACCCTTCACTTTCAACATTCAAAACAAACACTGGTCTAAGCAGTCAGCCTTTCTAGCTCTGCATAGCTGACAGTGGAAAAAATAACATGTAAGGCAGGATGGGCTTTTGATGCCTGGGAGGACAGGCCCTTTGCAAACCACCTTGGTGAGTCACCCGCATTCTGTGCATACCCCTCTGAGGAGCAGGAAGTGTGGATATTTTTGACCTGAGGCAAGAGGAGCTTGTCAGATGTCTAAAGGCATCTATCCCAACTAGTACCCAGGCCTTCCCTCAGCAAGCACGGCTTTCCCAAGAATGACCTTAGCACATCTGTGGCTCCAAAGTGCCCAAGCCCACCGCCAGTTTGTTTGTTCTCCCTACTTTGACTCTGCTTTTGTATTAGCAATTCTAGTCTAAAATATCCAGAGAGATAAAACTTATAAAACCAACAGATCTGTGTGCGTGTGCGTGTGCGTGTGTGTGTGTGTACACATACGTACGTACATGCTTAGAAAATAATGCTGGGGCTCAGTTGGTTGAGTGCTTGCCTAGCATACACAAAGCCCTGAGTTTGACTAGTGCCTGGCACTAAACAAACCAGTTGGTGGTACACACCTGTAATCTCTACACTAGGAGGACCAGAGATTTAAGGTCATCTTCAGTTATATAGCAAGTTCAAGGCCAGCCTCAGCTACATGAGACCCTGCCTCAAAAGCTAAATAAATAAATAAATAAAAAGAAATCAAAATATTACAAAAACAATCAGCTGAGGTTGGTGGGAGTTCGAGGTGGTAGGGACACTTGTCACAGAATGACCCTGGTGGCTTTCTGGGGAATGAACCTTGTGACTCTTGTTGCCTCAAAATGAAGCAAGGTAGATCTGGCTGGCTGACTCCTTCTCACCTAAGCAAAGCCATTCATTACAGGCACACAATCCTGACACTCCCGTCTTTCTAACCAGGAAAGGCCAAAGAACACACTAGGGGAAGAAAGGAGAGAGACAGGGAACTGGACTAACCCAGTGATGTTAGATGATGAAGAACAAGTACTTTTGGAAGTTACTCTGAAGGAAGTTGTAAATTCGGTCTTATTTGGTGGAAGCAGGAGGCCCAGGAAAGACCTTTGGGCTCTCCTGGGAGCTTCTGAAGGGAGGAGCCGGGGGAAACAGGGAAGAAGCTGGGGTCCCTAGCTCAGCTCTCTACATGTGGAAGGAGGGCTCTGCAGAACATCATCAGCAACATCAGCAGCAACATCAGCAGGTGACGGGGGAGTACTGCAGAGCTCACTGTGCCCTGATGTAGGGGCAACTTGCTCAGAGATGAAGTTTTAGGGATGGAAGTCCAACCTGGTGCAGTGGGATACTGTGGATCCAGGGCTATGATAAGATCCGGTTAGAAGACACCAAATCCTCCTGAACATGACACAGAATATCTGTTGTTATGGATCCACCTGCTTCCACATCATGATGGGCCTAGAGAATTTGTGATTGGAAAAAAATCCTGGAGTTATTTTTTTAATAGACTAATCAATGTGTGTGTGTATGCATGTACATGTATCTGTATAGGTTCCCATGTATATGTGCTCAAGTGCACATGGAGGCCAGAGGACAACTTCAAGTGTCATTCCTCAGGAGCCATCCAACATTTTGAGACAGGAGCTTTTACTGGGATCTAGGGGTTGCTGACTAGTCTGGCCAGTGAGCCCCAGAGCTCTGCTTGTCTCAGCCTCCCTGGTGCTGGGATCACAAGCATGTGGCAAGCAGTTTACCTTCCGAACCACCCCAGGCTCCTCTACAGAACATGTCCTCTGCTATAAGGCCCCAATCAGTTTCCCCTTGGAAAGGAGGACTCTGTTATATCCAGGGCCCACACAGCAGAGAAGAGTGTGTCATACTCTGTCCTGTACCTTGGCACCATCCCAGTACTGACTGTGTGAACTTGAACTTTGATCAAAGAGTTTGGAGAGACCAGAAACATATGTATTTTGGGTGCTTGGCTTAGGTACACACTTAGGCCATGACAGTGAAGGCAAGATCACTGTCTTAGGAGCAGAGGACACATTCTGAGACAAAGAGTGTCATCTACAGGATTATTGTCCTGGCCTTTGAGGGACTCTGGGGTCACTTAGAAGAGTGAACTAAGGCTTAATGGATAGAATGGCTGCTCATATAGACCCCTCTCTGAGTCTAACCCTGTGGACACAAAACACAGCTAACTTCTGAAGGTATGACCATTGGTCACCTTAGTCTGTTTGACTTGTCCCAATAGCAGAGGGACAGCAGACACGGAATCCCAGAATGCTGACCACTTCTCCAGACTGTTCTAGAACTTGTGGCTCCCTTGATTCATGAGGCAAAGGACGGGTCCCACTTGACAAGATCAGCTCTAAACAAGAGCAAATAAAAGGCTTAGAGCTCCTAGGGGCCCCAGGGATGCTGGATGGGGAGACGCTAACCACCAAGTTCTGCATGTTTCACAAGTTCATGGCAAACCCCAGAAGCGTTGCTTAAAAACGATTTAATTTTTGCAATCTTCCAAAGAGAGAGGGTGCCCAAGTGAGAACTGATGCTTGAAAAGTAATGGCTATGAAAAAGAAAGACTGACAGCTCTTCTCACAGGAGGGTAGCTAATGGGCTTGGAGGGGGCCCCAGGGCCAAAGATTTAGGCCAACCCTTGTTCCCACTTCTGAGTTACAGGACACAGTTCCCATGAGGAACCAGTTCCTCATTGTGAGACCAGGACAACCATTTTCCTTAGATTTATCTAGAACTCAACCTCCTCCTTCTCTTCCTTCTCCTCCATTGTGTGTGTGTGTGTGTGTGTGTGTGTGTGTGTATGTGTGTGTGTGTGTGTGACAGTACAAGAATACAGATCAGAGGACAGCCTTACCTTCCACCTTGTTGGAGACAGGGTCTCTTGTTGTTTTGTTCACCAGGCTAGCCTACTGCCAACTTCCAGGGATTCTCTTCTCCTGACCCTCCATCTTGCTCTAGGTACTCTGGGAATACAGACATTGCATGTTTCTCTGTCTGACTTTACATGAGTTCTAGGATCTTAACTCATGTCCTCATGTTTGAATGGCAAGCACTTTTCCCACTGAGCCATCTCTAGCTCCTCAGCCTTCTTTTCTCTGAGACTTGGAATGAGTGGGAAGGGGGAGGCAAGACCTCTTGGGGTGTAGGGAGATGGGTGGGTGTTCTCATTAGCTTTCTGTTTCTGTGATAAAACACTGGCCAAAAACAACTTAGAGAGGAAAGAGTTTGACTTACATGTACCAATCATTATTCATCCTAGAGGGAAGCCAGGGCAGAGTCTCAGGACAGGAACCTGGAGACAGGAGCTGGAGCTGGAGCCCAGACCATGGAGGAACTGCTTACTAGCTTGCACTCCTGGCCTGTTCTTAGCCTGCTTTCTTCTGCAACCCAGCTGCCCAAGGGTGGACCCTGCCATATCACTCAACAATCAAGAAAGTGCCACACAGACATGATCACAGACCAATTCATGGAGGAAATTCCTCAGTTGAGGTTCCCTCTTCTTAGGAATGTCAAGTTGACAACTAAAGTTAAGCAGCACAGTGGGCTTGGCCTCGGGAAGCCTGGTCTGAATCACAGCTTGGACCTGCTGTTCAGCTCTGAGTGTGACGTCATGTAGCTCCTTTGCTGTAAAACAAAGACAGGGGTACTGGCCCCACGTGGTTGCTGGGAGGAGGACATGGGATGGCTATGCTATGAGGTCCTTGAATGACAGCAGGCCACACAGGACCTCCTGAAGGGCTGCCCTGCACTGCAGGCTTTGCTTTCTACTGTCAATGTGAATAATGCCCTCAAGGTGAAGTATGACTTTGACCCTCAGGGTGCCTTGTGCTCTTTCTTCATTCTGTTCTGACAAGAGCAAGGGAACAGGGGCTGAATGTGCCATCCTTTAACTCTTGAACTTGGAACTCTCCACAAAGCCTTTTATTTGGGTGTCACAGGGGAGCTGGAGTTCCAGGTTCCTGGTGCTCATGGCCCAGCCTGGATGGGAGTAGGCTGCGCTTGTGGCTCTGTGTCTCCCTACATCTCTCACACTGTTTTCATGTGGCAGTGAATGCACAGTACAAGGCCATGCCACACTTTCCTCAGACTGACAGAGGCCCAAGTCACCCAGAAGGCCAAAATGTCAGGTTTACACAGATGACCTGGGATGCTGGTCATAGCCAAAGGTACCATACAGGCTTGTGCCAAAGTAATCCTCTGCACCTGTGCTTGGCTGAAGAGGCCAGGGAGTGTCACCTGCACTCAGATGCTCCATCTGCCCTCTGTTGATGGAATCTGTTTGCCTGAGGTCACGTGGATCACTTGTGTTCCCTCAGACCAGGTGGAATGACAGGCAGGTTTGACTGTTCTCACCAGGACACCCACAAAGCTGAGTGGAGGTCACTGCTGTCTGATGAGCAGGCCCTGCGCATGGGCATCACTGCAGTGACGGCCATGGAAGCCAGGTAGCGTGGGGCAGCAAGTCATGTCTCATGGAGGGTGTGTGTAGATGGTGGGTTCTGATCGCTCGTCCAGCCAGCAGGCAGGATGGCTGAAGAGACCCCTCGCAAACAGCAGACCACAGCTACTCCTGACAACAACAGCAAATCTTGACTGACCCTGAGGGTTTCCGTTGTTTGTTTTAGCTAGATGTCTCTCTGCTCTGAGCAGTCAGGGTTCCACTTTATTCTGTCCCAGCAGTGGGAAAATTTGGGAGATACAGCCCAGTTCTGGAAAGGAACCCGGCACAGTATTCACATATTAGAGCTGATCTCACAAATCAAAAAGTAATTGTGCAAAGTAGTGATAGACAGAAGAGAGCTTGGGTAGATGGTGACGTTGCTGTACCAGGAGCTAGAGGCTGTTTTTAGAGCTTAATGAGTATTGACTTTTTTAATGCATATAACAAAGTATTATTATGGTTATTTTATAGACAAGGAAACCAAGCTCAAAAACATGCTCAAAGTTAAGAAGTAAAGTAGTCGATGTTTGAGTCTAGCTTCTGACTTTGACCCTGCAAGGTCAAGAAAGGAATCCGAGGTGGGTAAGAGGACACACGGCTGTAATCCCAGGACTTGGGAAGCGGAAGCAAGGGGATCAGGAGTTCTGCGTTATGCTCAGCTAGATAGAGAACTTAAGGCCAGCCTGGGCTACACGAGACCTTGCCTCAAACAAAAAACAAGGTTTTCTGGATGGGAACCTCTTCCCAGCCTTGGGTAGGTTCACACAGCAAGCAGCAAAAGACGGAGAAAAGGTCAGTTCCTGGGCTGCCCCTCCCCTGTGCCACTTCTGTATGAGGATGCAGCTGCTCAGTATGGGGTAGCACAGGGTTTGGGAAAACAGAGTCCCCGTCCGGTGCCCCAGACCTGGTCCGCAGTCACATTGTGAAAGTGTCTGTTACAGCAAGCAGGAGGTTGCTATCGTGGTCATGGTTTTAACTGCAAAGAAAGAGGAAACCCATGTCAGGAAGAGGACATTTTGCCAACCCCACATTCACGTGGGGGTACCCTAAGTGTGGACTGGGTCTTTGGAAGAAGTTGGGTACTTGTGGTAGGTTTCTACGAAGGCTGCCCGTGCAGCAGGGTGGAGATAGCCCCAAGATAATCTGGCGAAGGTGGAGTGGGAAGGGCGGGGATAGGTCAGAGTGAGCAGGAAGGGAGGACAGGGATGAGGGGAGATGCTGATCCAGAGGGTGGCCCCTCTCGGAGAAGCAGGAAGTCCCTGGGCACAGGCCGCTAAGCCTTCAGAGGGCTTGCGGACACACGGGGCCATCTCCCTGCACTCTCAGTGACTTTAAAGGTCCAGTGGTGGCCAGTGGGTAGTCAGACAGAATTCTCCTGTCAGCTGCCAGGCATCCCCTCACTTGCTGTGCATCTTACCTTGAAGAGGCCTCGGAGCAGACAGCTGTCCTAGTGAACCCTAGCCACTGTCCAAGCTGACTCTGGGAGGTGAGAGGCAACCCCAGAGTGAAGAACATGGAAGGCTGTTTGGCTTTCTTCTGCAAAGCTCATACTGCTATCACAAACACATTATACTTCCTCATGAAAAATAAAAGCATGTCTACGCCACAGGGTGCTATGGATGCAGCCTGGGGAGCTAGTCCCCAACTCACGGAATATTCAAGGGCCCACTGCATGGCCATAAGACCTCCACAGTGGCTGGAGGAGGAAGGGGGGGTCTCATCATAAGGACAGGCCTTCTGGAGCTGGAAGAGCAGGTACAGGGGAGGGGGTCGCAGTCAAGACGTGTAGGTGCTGGGATCGTCCATCCCCGTGGGGGCCTAGGGAGCTCCACCCCATGACGGTTACCACCAAGTAGCTTCCTGCAGTCAGCCCCCCAAGCTCACAGCCCCACAGGGGAGCCCCTGAGACTACCTGGGGACCAGCAGCTGGTGGGAAGTGAGCACTCACTAATTCGGCTGTTCCTGAGCCACAGCCACCAGGCACAGCCAGGGCTCGGCCTCCAGGAGCTATGCAGCTGAGAGCTGAAAGTCCCTGGCTGCCCCCCATGTTCTTTCACAAAAGTGACAGCTCACCGGGTCATACACAGCTACACTCTGAGGACACTGGCCCTGAAAGCTGTCCCACTGTCTCAGCACTCCACCACAGAGCAGGTACTTCCTCTGCTGTGTGCAGGACTGTGGAGGTTTGAGTACATCTAGGCTCCAAAGCTTAGTTAGGGCTGGTGTTGCTCTACCAGGGCTCTGTCTCTCCTGCCACCCTGCCTCCCCCATCGCAGTGACCTCACACACAGCTAGCTCTGAGGTGACTCCACACCTTGACACCCCACCCCCTTCCTCTATGGGGACAGTGTGACTGCCACAGGGTATCTGGCAAATGGAGGCTCCTGTTCTTGATGGCCTGAGGCTGTCTTCCAGGTCAGGAACTAGACCACACCACATCAGCCTCTTCTTAGGACAACATGCATCATGAAATAAATTACTTCAGACCTGACATGGGGCCCTTCATCTCCAGGATTGACTCTGGGACTTGGATGACCCCCCTAAATCTGTTGGGGCCTCTGGTTCCTCATACATCAAATGGATTCATTGGTACTCATGGGGATCCTAGGTGTGAAGGTGCTTTGAAGCTCTGGGAGATCTTTGGGTATAAATTGTTCCCAGAGGCCCTTGATCTACACTGAGCCACAGGCAGAGCAAGGCCAGAGGCTGGCTCCACCTGTTTACAGTCCTGCATTCCTGAACTTTTGGGCTTGTTTTGGTATTTTTTTTAACTGTCTCAGGACACAGTGTTCACTGGTGATCTTTTGGTTTTTGAATATGTATTCCCATACAGACCCAAATCCATGACTGTCCTGAACTCGAGGTGGCATTGCAGGGTGGGAGCATACCAAACATCCAGTAGAGAGGCCAGAGTGGCCTGTGGGAAGCAGCCTGCATCCAGACAGCCCCATCAGACACTCCTGGTCTATAATTTGGAGCCTGAAAAACATTAGTTGGAACTTAAAAATAAATTGGATGTTGGCCCCTGGGTGTTTCAAAGTCAACTGAAATGCTAACTCAGGGCTTAGCCAAGGGCATATGGGTATGTTCAAAAGTGACTCCAAGCATTTTCAAGATCTTTGGGGTCCTGTGAGATTAGGCTCTATAAAGAGTCCCTTACCCTACTTGGCCTTTTTGAGTAAGTTTATGTTTTTTGTTGTTTGTTTTGTTTCCTCCGTGTGTGTATGAGAGGGTGGTGTGTGGGTCTGTGTGTCTCTGTATGTGTATGTGTGTATGTGTGGTACTGGAGATAGAATCTAGGGCTTCCTGCATGCTAAGCAGGAACTCTGTCACTGAGCTATACCTCAGCCCTCTTGTGACTTCTTATTTTGAATTGGGTTCTCTGTACATTACCTAGGCTGCTTTGAATTCATTCTGTAGCACAGGTTGACCTTAAACTTGTGATCCCCCTTCCTCAGTCTCCCTAGTCCTGGAATGACAGGCCCTATACTACCAGACTCAAGTAGGTAAGGGATTTTCTTTTCTTTTTCTTTTTTGTATGTATGAATGCTTTGCCTGCAGAGGCCAGAAGAGGGAGTCAGAACCCTTGGAACTGGAATTATGGAAGGTTATCAGCTGCCATGTGGGTGCTGGGAACCAGCACAGGTCCTCTACAGATGCTCTCTGAAGCCCCTTTTCATCCCCCTTTTTAGATGTGGGTTTTAAAAAAATGAAATCTTTTGCTGCTGGAGGTGATGTTGCCACCAAAGTCCCCACATCACCCTTGCTGAAACCACTGTCTTGGTTCTGATTCAGGAAGGGCCACATGTCATCCCTGAGACCTTGGGCGTCACTGATGTCAGCAAACCGCTGTCTAATCACCAGTGAAATGGGAACAGTGTCCCCTCCCAATAGCAGGGGCTTGTGGGTGATCACACATGAGGACACGGTAGATGGGGGTTAACACAAGAAAAGTGCGGAACAGGCACTGGGCGTCTGCCACTGTCTTTCTCCCTTCCGTGCTGGGTCCCAGATGTCTCCGGACGCTGATGAAGACTCCAGATGGGCGCTCGGATCTGGGAAGTTAAAGAAAAGGAGTTGGACAGCATGGGGCTCTGCCTCTGGATTTGTTGCCCACCAGCTAGTGAATCCCAGAGGTGCAAATTTGCCTCACACATGGCAAACCTAAGACATGAGCAGCTGCTAACTTGAAAAGAGCCTGTTGTGGATGGAACTCCAGCCCGGCAGGCAAAAAAGTCGCCTTAGTGAATGAATTAGGCCATGGTTTTCCCAGCATCTGGAGGCACAGAATCTTCCTGCAGGGAGATGTGTACATTTTCTCCCTGACTCTTACAGAACCTCCAGGAGTCTGGGCAAGTGGGAGAAAAGGCAGAAGACACTATAAACATTTGCCTTAGACCCAATCTTCTGTACCCTTAGAGACCCTGTAGATCTAACAGCACCTCACCGGTAGAAAATTGAGAAATTGCTATGGCCAGGGCTGGGGGTGAAACTTATTACCTAGCATGCAGCAAGGCCTGAGAGTGATCCCAGTACCACATAAACCCAGCATGGTGGTGCACACCTGTGATCTGACTACTTAGTATGTAGAGGTATGAGAATCAGGAGTTCAAAGTTGAGACCATGCCTCAAAAAAAATTGCTAGTGGCCAATACAATGAGCTCATTCATTCATCCATTCAAGTCTCTATTCAGGAAGTACTGGCTAAGGGTGCCCGATAACTCAATACAGCCCCCAGATTATTTTCTGCATCAGATCCAGAAATATACAAAGTCAAATGTGACAGGAGGTCAACAGATTACAGAGCCACAGTATACATGTATACCTCATCACTTTACCGAGGAAGCCAGCCTCCCCAAGAATGCACATCTCTGGTCTTGGTAGGAGGCAGCTCATTCTGCTGTCCAGCCCACAGAAGCCCTAGGGACTAAGACTAGAGTATCTTCCTCATCACCTGCATCTTACAGCTGCCCAGGGGTTAGGGAGAAAGATATTGAGCCATTTAAATGAGATCATCCCTCAAATGCAGAGGAGTCCAGGACTCAGAGAAAAGGCGTTTTGCCTGAAGCAAGAAACATCTGGGATTTGGCAGATTCTGAGGCATAGTTCTGTGCACCAGCTGTTTCTGCTCTCTCCTTACACAGGAGAACCAAGAGACCAGGCAGCCCAAGGCTCCTTAGGCAAGGACAGCATGGGCTGGAGGGTCAAAGGCCCTTCCTGGAGAGCTCATCTTTTCAGAACTCAGTTCAGTACCCATCCTACAGTTATTCAGTTCTTCATCCACTCTAGCACTCAGTTCAGCACCCTATCTGTTAGCACTCAATTAAGCAATACCCTATCAGCACTCAGTTCAGTACCTATGCTAACAGCACTTTGTTCAGCACCTACCCTATCACCACTCACCCATCACCAATACTGATGGTAGCAGCACTCAGTTGAGCATTCATCTCCAACATTTGCATCCGCCTCTTTGGGGTCCTGTATTAAGAGATTCTATACCCACAGCCATAATCTGTTAGTCAATTAAGCATGTTTCCAGCAATCAACATAGTAGATCCCTCATCAGGGATCAGAAGTTCCCTTACCCAGGCTTTCTGGAACCCTCCTCTGCCTCAGGGGCACTGCTGGAGGCTGTGGTACAAGCAAGCTGATGCTAGCTAGGGACCCTCCCTCTCCTCCCTCCGAAGGAAATTCCCCAGTATACCACCCCTGCCTGCTCTCTGCGCACATGATTCTTAGCTTGTGGTGCCTGCGGAATGACTCCAGGGTCTTGCCCTCCAGTCCATTCATTACCAGTGTGAGGGACAGATCCCACCAAGACTCTCCTTTGCACCTGCCTGATCCCACAGCTGGGTGAGGGACCTCACTGAGAGGCATTTCACTAGTCAAAAGAACAGGAGACTCCAGTGAAAACTTGTCAAGCTAAGGAGGTCCAGCCAAGGCCTCCTGGGGAGAGCTCACTGCTCCATCCAAGGCTGCTCTGGAGGTCTGGATAAGACCAAGAAATGTAAGCCTAGGACTTCCAGCTTACAGGCCCATACTGTGTGGTCCCTAAGCCTCTGGATCAGGAGGAAGGCCCCAGGCCAGGACTACGGCCATAATTCCTGGCCCAAGTCTTTCACTGCGTGAGAAAACATGCATAAACCTTAGTGGGTGTTTGTGCTTATTTCACATACTAATAAGGTTTCCTACGGCTGTCCTGAGGGTTTATCAGAACCTCATCCTAGCACAATTCTTGGTGCCTAGTAGGAATTCAGTAAGTTGTAGCTCCGGGAATTATTACTGTATGCAGCGCTCGGCCCAGACCTGCCTGCTAGGCCCAAGTCAGGGAAAGTTCTGCTCTCTCCTTTACTCACAACTGGGTCATCTCTTACTTGTCACTCACACTCAGCAGAAAAAAAAAAAATCAAAAGAGAGTGTTCGCTGATTGAGACAAAACTCTCAGGCTTTTCTTGAACGTTCCTAGAGCAAGAACCAATCCAAAACTAGGTGGTTTCCACGTGGCCAAGTGACCGAGTGCACCAAGCCTTTGTGGCAGGGCCACATTTGTTCATTCCTTTCATAAGGAAGACAGGGAGCCGGCTCCATTCCCTTCAGCTTGGAGAGGCTGCACCCTCCCGAGACTGTTCTGGGCATTTTGGTAGCATGCTCTGTCTGAGAAGCTCTAAGTGCCTCCAGAATGCCCCATCTCTAGCTGGAGAGTCTTATTCTACATGTTTTGCAGGGGAGACATGGAGCGGTTAGGTGAGCTGCTTTAAGACATGGGGCTGGGGAGATGGGCTGTCATTCAAGTGCTTGATGTTCAAGCATGGGACCTAAGTTTGGATCCCTAGTACTATGTAAAAGCTGAATAGGGCAGTGTACATATGTAATCCCATCCTAGGGGCTCCTTGGTCAGTCAGTATAGCTAATCCCTGAACTCCAGGCCAATGAGAGACCCTGTCTCAAAGGCAATGTGGAGAAGCTGATGAGATGGCTCCATGGTTAAGAAGACTGGGGTTTGGTTCCTAGCAAGATGACTTTCATTCCTAGCACTCAAGTTGAGTGCCTCACGCCTGTAACTTCATCTCCAGATGAACACACACACACACACACACACACACACACACACACACACACCCCTCCATATGCTGCACTGATGGGCAGACCTTGAGTAACAGACATTGATAATAACGAGGTAAAATATATTAAAAACAAAGCATCTTTAGGGCTTGGAAAGACAGAAAGAAGCAGCAGAAGTCAAAGTGTTGGGGTGGTCCATTTCAGTCCCTATCATCGATGCTGGTCAAGATTGGGGAAAGAGGAACCATTAATCACTGCTGGTGGGAATGTGAATAGGTGCAGTCACTATGGAAATCAGTATGGAAGCTTCTCAAAAAACTAAAAGTAGACCTACCATATGACCCAGCTGGACAACTCCTGAGTGTGCACATTACTCAGGCAGCACACCACACTGACACCTGCACACCCATGCTTGTTGCCGCTGTAGTCACAATAGCGAAGAAACAGGACTAGCTCGGGTGTCCGTCAACTGACGAATGGGTGGAGAAAATGTGGTACCTACAGCACTGTGGGAATTTATGTGGCCATTGAGGGAAATGAAACCATGACATTTGCAGGAAAAAGGATGGAGCCAGAAATTATTACGTTAAGTGAAGTAAGCCAGGCTCAGAAAGGCAAATATGGAGTGCTTTCTCTCATAGAACCCTAGATATGATTTTTGTATGTGTGTATATGTGTGTGGAGGGGTGTTGGTCATGAAATTAGACATGAGATGGGAAAAAGAGAAAACAGAAGGTATCAGAATACACGGGACATGAAATCATAAAGGGGATATTGGTTGGAGGAATGCAGAGAGGGGTGCAGAGGACATGAGGGGATGAGGGAGGAGGAGCAACAAGAACAAAGCATGTCTGGAACGTCAGGAGGAACCTACAGCTGTATGCTGTATGCTGTAAGGAAGAAGGGCCCTCAGGGACCACTGAGTCCCACGCAGCACAGTTCAAGTCTCTCACTGTGCTTTCTGGTTCGTTTCTCACATTTTATTCCAGACCAGGGGAAAATGAATTTGGAATTGAGTGCCTAGATACCGCCAAACAACCACCAGAAAGGCAATGGTCCAAAACATTAATTATATTAAGAAATGAGACATTTTGGGCTTGGCACATTTTAAAATTGGGATTGGATAAATGGTGATGTGTTCACAGAAAACTAGACCAAGGATGAGGATGACGATGGACAAGAAGGTTGGTCACTAGGGATGTTGACATGACTGGGCACCGGGGGATGTTCACACATGGTGACCCCACTTGCTGCTGCACATTCTGGGTCTCTGAGCTACAGATTCCTGCCCAAGTCTTGACTCCAGGGGTTTTTACCCCTGTGAGATTGGCTGACTGGCCTGCCTCAGATTCTCCTGCTGCCAGGAATACTAGGCAATGTGTACAAGTTGGTGTGTGTGTATTTGTGAGCACCCACACACGCACATGTATATGGAGGCCAGAAGACAATCTTAGGTGTTGTTTCTCCTCAGGAGTTGTCCATCTTGTTCTTGAGACAGGGTCTTTCTCTGGCCTGGAGCTTACCCATTCAGCTAGAATGCCTGGCTAGTGAGTCACAGGGGATCTGCCTGTGTCTGCCTTCCCAGCACTGGGATTAAAAGTGTGTGCCATGGTGGGGATCAAAACTCAGGTCCTCATGCTTGTGCAGCAATCGCTTTATTGACTGAGCCATCTTCCCAGCCCCAAGACACATTTTTTAAAGCCTCAAAATACTGCTAGTGCTAAGAGTCCAGAAGGCATGCAAGAACAAAGGGGTCTCAGCCACCTTTCCCTCGGTGCTTCCTGAGAAGATGAACAGTGCAGCAGTTTCCAGAAGTTCTGTAGAATCAGAGGGGGCAGGGGGGAAGATTTCAGGGTTTGGCAAAGAGGAAGAGTTTGGCTAATACCTCCTGCTTTCTGTTGTAACTGCCACAGAGGGATGATCCAGAAAGAGTCCTACAGAAAGTCAGAACAGCATTAATTACAAGCCCAAGCCTCTTTCTCTTTTCCTTCCTTCCCTTTATGTGTGCATGCATTATGTCTGTATGTATTTATTGATTTTCTGTTACTGTGATTCAAACTCAGGGCTTTGTACATGTAAAACATGAGATCTACACCTCAAACTACATATTCACAACAAAACTAGCACCTTAGAACCATCTTCTCAGAGTTGTGTCCTTGACTGGATTCAGGTAATGCAAAATGAAGCAATTTCTAAACAGCCCATGAGACAAAGTAGAAACCACAGTGGAAATGTATTAATGAAAAGATAATAAAACTAAAACATATCAAATCTTCAAGGATCCAGCGAAAGCATGCTTAAGAGAAATTTACAGCCACACGTGCATCATCGGCTGAGAAGACTGGAGAAACAGTGAAGTCAGAGCGAGTGAGCAGTGAACTCACGATCTTAATAAGAGGGCAGGAAATTAAACCCCGAGATAGCACCAGAGGGGGCTCACAAACAGCGGGAGTCGGTGGAGCAGAAAACAATCGCAAAATGAAGAAAACAAGAAAGTCAATAATTGCCTTTAAGAAGGACTCATAAAATGGATAAGCT
Organism: Eospalax fontanierii; assembly: GCA_035773235.1. Classification (NCBI taxonomy): domain Eukaryota; kingdom Metazoa; phylum Chordata; class Mammalia; order Rodentia; family Spalacidae; genus Eospalax; species Eospalax fontanierii. The sequence continues at coordinate 4,197,474 of CM069524.1, read as the reverse complement.
GGCCTGACTAATATTTTTTTAAAAAGAAAAGCCACAAATAACCAATATCAGGAATGAAAAAGAGATGGCTATTAAATGAGATAACATGATGTTCAGAACTGTTAGGGCAGTAAATTTTAAATTTTAGATGAAAAAGGAATTCTTTTGAGACTCAATTTATGAAATTTGACCCATCTGTAGAGCCATGTATCTACTAAAGGGACAATAGTCATAATAAAGACCATTTCCACAAAGAAAACTCCAGGCCCAGATGGCTTCAACAATGGGTTCTTCCAGATAGTAATCTATACCATCTTTAGGGACTAGAAATGATGTCTTAACTGTATTAACTCAATATCAAAATGTGGCAAGGAAAGAAAATTACTGGCCACTTCTTCTCCTTGAAACATGGATGCTGAGACTAGATGAAATAATACAAACGGAATCCAACATACATAAAAAGAACAGATCCATCACAACCAAAACGTGATTTCATTTCAGGAACCTGAGCTTATCTCAGTGTTCTGAAATCAACCAGTGTAATTCACCACAGTAACAAAATGAATAATATGATCATAGATCAGTTCAATAGATTCAGAGCAGGAACTTGAGGAAAACCAAACCTTAATGGTAAGAAAACAAAAAGAAACTCTTTTAGGAAACTTGAAATTGAAAGATAATAAACTAAATGTGATTTAATACCTATCTATCTCCAGCAAAAATCATACTAAATCCAGTTGTAAACATATGACCACATCCCTGGGAATCAAAGGATGTTTCCTATCTCTACCTCAGCTATTATTACAGTAATAATATCAGCCTTTGTAATAAGGCAAGAAAAAATTAAAATATTAAAGGAAAGAGATAAAATTACCATTATTTATAGACTACATCATTGGCTATGTAAAAATACGAAAAATTATATAAAAACCATTAGAGTTAATATGTAAATTAAATAAGGTTGTTGGACAAAAAGAATGCTAATATGTAAAAGTCAATTTCATTTTTAGGTGACAGAAATCAAAAGAATCCAAAAAGGAAATATTGATAAGATGTACTACATTGACATACATTGACATTTGGACCTGTTTTTCAACTATGGTAAAAAGAAAGACACAGAGAAGATACTTGATCCGGAGACTACACACAGCTGCTATATGTCACCAAGAGAATGGCTGGGCAGGTGTGTGTGTGTGTGTGTATGTGTGTGTGTGTGTGTGTGTGTTCATACATATACACATACAAATATAGTATGTGGTGGGGTGGGAAAATTTAATGACTAACAGCATTTGAAATGGCTCTTGTGATGGTTCACTTTAATCATCAACTTGATACAGCCTAGAACCACCTGAGAAGAAAGACTCAAGGAGAGATGGTCTGTGTTGGGTTGGCCTATGCAAATATCTATGGGGGATTATCTTATCAAGTTAATTGATGTGGGAAGACCCAGACCACGGTGGGTGGCACCATTTCTTAGGACAAGGGATTCTGAACTGTATAAAAGTGGAGAAATCAAGCTGCGTGCAAGCAAGCAAGTGTACAGATATGCATTTGTTTCTCTCTGGTCTTGACTGTGAATGTGCCATGACTAGCTCTTTGAAGTTTCTGAGTTGGCTTTCCCACAATGATGGATTATCACCTGGAATTGTAAGATTAAACAGGTCCCTTTATCCCCTAAGTTGCTTACTGGAATCAGAAGGGCACTCGACCTCAGCAGTCATCAGAGAGGCACAAACTGAATCACACTACTTAGAAGTGGCAAAAGATAAAAATACAGTGTTGGTGGGACACATAAATCCCAAGACCTTGATAACTGCTCATTAGCAGAGAGAACAGATGGAATAACCCCACAAAGTTATTTATCTGTAAGTACCAAACTGAAGACATACATGCCCTATGACTCAGGAATTACATTCCTTAGAACATACTATGAAGGAATGTTCACACCAAAAGACATATACAAGAAGGTCCTAAGACCACCATTTAATTGGAACCAAATCAAAATTTAACCAAATGACCAGCAATAGAAACATGTATAAATACATTGTACATCCAAACTATGGGATTTTAACAGCATTCAAAAATGAATAAACTGGACTGAGGAGATAGCTCGGTGGATAAAGCACTTTTTAAAAGTTGCTTTGAAAATGTGAAGGCCTGAATTCAGATCCACTAGACCCACATAAAGCCAGATGCAGTTTGTGTTCGCACTGTCAGGACTCCTGCAGCAAAACAGAAGACATACTGGTGTACATGGCAGAGAATAAAGAGATCTCGTCTCATACAAGGTGAAAGCCAGGACCAACACTGGAGGCTGTCCTCTGACCTCTACCTGTGTGTCCTGGCACACACATATACACACACACACACACACACACACACACACACACGAACTAAGGCTCCTGAGGAGCCTGAGCCAGAAGCATTATCAATTTGAAGCTAGCCTTGGCTACATGAGAAGACCTTATCTGAAAAAAAGTGTTCAAAATACTTGCATGATCAATAATATGAGACCAACCTTACAGACCTAATATTAAATGGGGAAAAGAACACTCAACCAAAGACCCAGGTTATACAATTCATGTTTATAAAGTTCACAAACTGTCAATACTTTGTGACAAAAATTGTTCCTGACGGAGAAGAGGAGGGAGTTGGAGAGAATGGGTGGTTAAACTGATCCGTCCTCACTTGGGGTTGTCCATATAGCTTTGTGCTCTCCGTCATAGTTTCCTTCCTTTGTTCCTTTTTGAGACAGGATTTCACTGTGTAGCCCACATTGGCCTGAAACTCACTATGTATGAGACTGAGCTGGCCTTGAACTCACAGAGATCCACCTGCCTCTGCCTCCTGAGTGTTAGGATTAAAGACATGTCACCACACCCAGCTATGCTAGAGTTATATTAATACAATTTGGCTTCCTGTTGGCTGAGGATGTAGCTCAGTGGTAGAGTGCTTGCCCCTTTCCGTTGGAGAGATCCTCTCTCAAATGAATGGAAAGGACCTCACCCACTTTCAACACAGGGTCGAGGATATGCTTGTATTTTTCCAGAAACCTGTTCCTCCCCGATCTGGATACCTGCCAGAAATATCAAGCCTGCTATGGATGTATCTGTGAGCACAGAGGATCCCCCCACCACTGTAGAATTGCCGTATCCATAAGAGCACCCCCTCCTTCAACTGATGATTTATGGGCAGCAATACCCTACCCAGTCACCGTAGGTGATTGAAGATCTGGGTCGATATGTTATGGCGTATGAGGGTTGAGAAAAAACTGTGTATGTGTAATCTTAAAGTTTTTGGATTGGTGGTTGGGTGCTTTGGGGAACAAAATGGGTGTCTGGTTAGGATTTGTTCAGGAATGTTTGCTTTTTGTCCACTAATAATTGCAGAATCTTAGTGGGTTTTAATAATGAACATGGATTGCTCAATAACTCATCTCAGGAGGGAGTAAATGATTTAGGTGTATAGTATATGGTGATTGGAGATGCTGGATTGGTGTAACTAACCTTGAGTGTTTAACAGTCACATTTAGAGGCCCATATTAATCTGGTCAGAGGGATTTAAAGGGACAAATTTTTGTCTCTTGCCCTCCAAGGTCAACTAAGTTCCAGGGGATTATGAGGCGTCTCTTAAAATGTCCTGTAACTGTAATGAGTCACCTGTCCTTCTGTTCAGGGAGGTCACGGAGACCCCACTAGAAGGGTATGTAAACTTTAAGATTACACATACACAGTTTTTTCTCATCCCTCATACGCCATAACATATCGACCCAGATCTTCAATCACCTACGGTGACTGGGTAGGGTATTGCTGCCCATAAATCATTAGTCGAAGGAGGGGGTGCTCTTATGGATACGGCAATTCTACAGTCTGCAAAGAAGAGAGTCTGCACAGGAAAATGTTTCCTTAAATGCTCCTAATTGAAGCTATGGTCTAGCGAGACTTCCTGACTTATCTTCACACAGGTGGAACTGGTAAAAGAAAGACCTAGGGAGCCAGGGGCTTCTTCTAAGCCCATGTGATCCCCCTGAGGAACAGATATTCAACTGACCTTCAAAGCAAAAATAAGTTGGTTTATTTGGGCCAGTTGTATGATCTTAAACATCCAACAGGAAAGTATAACCAGAGATGCCATCTTCAACATTATAGTGCATACCTCCTGTCAAGAAAGTCCAGCCCACTGTTGTTCTGGCCTAAGCATTGAATAATTTCTTTTCTTTCCCTGTCTAGAAGCCATTTAGGAGGGAACTTGTATTGGTTCTGACTATTCCAACAAACTATCGAAGTGCCTGAGGACAAGTTCTGACTTCAGAAATCTCAATACCAGCTTTGGCAGCCAAGAGAGAAACAAGAAGGAACCTACATTTGAGAATTTTCCTCATTTTAACTTTTCTGGTTTCCTATCTCTCTGACTACTCTTGCCTTTATTTCACATCTCCCAGGCACCAGTTAAGGACGTTTCTTTTCTCCCTACAGTTAATAGTTATGTAGTTTAGGGGTCTTTCAGATAGACTCACTGACAGGGTACCCCATTGCCACTCCAGTCTATGTCCCCTTTCAGCTTTCAAAGAAGCTAGAGTGGTCATTGCCCCAATTCCCTATTGGCAATTGGGGTGACCTCTTCAGAGGGTGATGTGGTAAGACTAGGAGATAGAATTTGGTTAGGCAGATTAGGGTAAAAAGACCCCAAGGAAGAGTAGCCAGTTTCCTTTTTGGCTAAAAATCAAAACAATTAATAAAAACAAAAAGGGGGATATGTCGGGCATAATGCAGCATGGGCCTAGCTAGGCCACCCTGCCAGGAGGAATGAAGGAATGGCTCTCGTGGGTATGGTGCTCCACACTGGTTGGTTGTGGAGCCAGTTTCTGCCCAGCACCTGGAGGGAATCTGATCCACCTGTGATTGGCTATGGTCAGGACTCCACCCCATAAGGCTATTGGCTAACCATACCTATAAGACACTCTGTTCTTTCTTGAATAAATGAATTTGCAGCAGACCACCACTGCTGGCTTTCTGCTCAACTCCTGGAGTCTGTGTGTGTTGACTCTATGCCTACTCACCCCCTCTCCTATGGCAGAGACCCTTTGTTCCCCCTTGGGCTGGCCCTGAGTACTGGGACCCCCAACAGCTTCTATTTTTAAAAAGTTTATTTACTAGTGAGTTATATGATTGTATGGGTTCCTTAACCATCTTGGGCCTCTGTGCTCACCTGTAAGGTGCTTTCCAAAGGAGCACTGTGAGGCACAGATGATGTAACGCAGGTAAAGCTCAGCAGCAGAGCTGGCTGCACGCATGGCAGCTACTCTGATCCTACCAAGGGCTTCAACTACTGGTTTATTGACTGCTGGGATTACCAGGGCTTGGCTTCCAGCAACAGCAGCTGTTTCTTTTCCTGTGCATGAGAGTCAGTAGGAAACCTTGGATTTCTCAAGGTCTCTTGGATCCGAGTCCTAAATGGTCTTTAAAGGTCCAAGGTCCTCAAATCCACAAAAGCCCTACATGTGTATAGACTGTGGTGTGTGTACATATGTGTATGTGTGTATGTGTATGTGTGCATGTTCGTGTGGGTGTGCACATGCATGCTATTTGCTGGAGACCAGAACTCAACCTTGGGTATTGTTCCTCAGGTCCTATCTTGTTATTTGAGATAGGGTCTCTCAATGGCCTAGAGCTCACCTAGTCGGCTCAGCTGGCTGGCAGGTGAGCCCTGGGGATCTCCTTTTCTTCCTCTGCCTCCCCAGCACTGGGATTATATCACTTGGTTTTTACATGGATTCTTAGGATCTCAACCTCAAAAGATGCATGAGATGCAGTTCAGAATGATGGTAGCACCCTACCAGGGAAGAGTCTCAGAGCTGTGCTGACCGTCTGCTCTGTCTGCTATTGCCCAGAAAGATGGCCTGGTGATCACCATGTAAATTTCTCTTTCTTCTGTCTCTTGTTGGATCAGGGCTACCAGGAAACAGAATCTGGTGACAGCTTTAAGGTCTGATTTGCCAGTAAGCATGCTTGACTGAATGTGGAGTTTCTGTGATGCAGCTGGCCTGTGCCTTGAAGTTCTTCTGGTTTTCAGTGAACCCACTACATTGCCCAGATGGTCTCTCTGTGGGATGTCTCACACCTGTGTGTGCATGCTTATTTGTGGTGTATGTGTCTGTGTGTGTGCATGCGCATATGTGTATGTACATGTGTTATGTGTATACAATGTGTATATGTGTGTGATGTGTGTGTATGTGCCTATGTGTGGTGTATGTGTATGTGTGTGTGTATTTGTGTGAATGTGTGGCATATGTATGTATGCATGTGCATGTGTGTGGTGTGTGTATATGTGTATGTGCATGGTGTGTATATGCATATGTGCATGAGTGTGGTATATATGTGTGTGTATGTGCATGTGGGGTGTGTATGTGTGTGAGTGCATGGTGTGTGTATATTCTCCACATGTGTAGAGAACAGTGACCTCTTGAATGCTCAGTCTTTGAAGTGATATCAGATCATCTTCAGTAGTGTGTGCAGACACCTCCTGAACACTGTCTGTATGCAAAGCACCCTTCTTGATGTTACCGACAGTGCAGGAGACTTTGGACCTCCTGCGGCCTTCGGACAGTTACACTCTAAAACAGATAAAACATATATGGCCAGGTTAATTGGCCCTGCTTCATTTACGTCAGCCAGGTTTCTTGGATGCAGGCCTTAGAAACCAACTCCAGATCAGTGAAGTGAAAAGGGAATTTACTGGGGAGGCTAGAGGATCAAGCACAGGCAGCGGGCGCAGCGCAAGAGTTAGGAAGGGAAGCCACTTGACAGCCACAAATGTGTTTGCTTGACCACCGCCATCACCCAGGCACCCCAGTCCACAGCTCAGCATCTTTATATCACTGTCATTTGTTGAGTAGAGTGTTCATGAGGAGCCCTGACAGTCCCAGAAGTGGGGTTCAGCCATGAGCTTACAGGATGGAACTCTCTGCCCTCATAGAGGGCCTGTGTCTCAGATTTGCCAAGTTTGGGCTGCTCTTGCTCTGACTGTTCACATCTTTCAACCTAAAAAGAAGAAGTCGGCACTGGGCTGCTAAAGGTGACAATTTCCACTCCACCATAAGTCTTAGCAAAGTCTAGAAAAGAATGTAGAGGGTCTGGAGAGCTGGCTCAGTGAGTAAAAGCCAAGCATAAGGATCTGAGTTCAGATCCAAGCACCCATTTAAAAAGCCAGGAGTGGAGTGGCAGCACACACCTGTAACCCCAGCACTGTGGGAGGGGAGTCAGGAGGCTTGCTGGGGCGTTCCAGCTGCGACCCTGGTATAGGTCATCAAGGAACAAGGTGGAGATCAACAAAGCAGGACACCCATCCTCCTCCTTTGGCCTCCACACAAGCAAAGCAGGAATGTGCACCCACATCTACACTACACACATATATACCACACACACTCACACCACATACACATCCCACTCATACCCCCACACCACACCCATATATACCACATACACACACACTGTACACACACACATGCACAACACATATACCCCTCACGAGACACATATAGACCACACACATACACTACACACACCACACATACACCATACACATACCACACATATATACCATACACACACACCATACACAAACATAACATACACCACATAGACATCACACATACCACATGTATACCACACACACACCACACACATATACCACACTCATGTATGCATATGCACAGCCAGACATAGTACATTCACACATGCACATATACAGCACACTCAGACACAGTACACTCACATATACACACACATTTAAAATGTAAAATAAAAGAAGAATGCGAATGGAGAATGGAGGAGAGGAGGTGATGCTCTCACAGCTGGGTGCACTGCTAAGCCTCCTGTCAATCAGGTAGCAGTGGGTGGGGACACTGTGAGCAGCTAAGGGCAGTAGGTACCCTTAGGGAATATCCTCTATTAAGGGACTTTAAAGTGTCCTTTCCTTTGGATACAACTAAAATTAGTTTGGGAAAAAGAAACTAAATAGGCTCAGAGTTATGTCTGCCATCTTTATTTTACAGGTTGAGCATGCCCAGAAGTATTCTCTCTGCCACCTTCTTTCTTGAACCATGATCTTAAACTGAGCATGATCAGTAATATACATCTTAAATTAAACATACAGGTGTGCCTGTCCCTAAAGTGCTTTATGGTATGAATACATATAGACATCTGAATACATAAAATCCACCACTACTCCTCTGGTGCAGGACGGCTTTGCCTTGGAAATAACCGCCTTGCTCGTTCTGTCTACTTAAGGCAATCAGTCTTTCCTTGGTGCTTAGTTCTTGGCCATGCTTCTTCTGGCTTCTCACTGAACCCACTGTATTCAGTACAGCATGCAGTATCCATGTGCCCAGAATAGGGTTTGGGGAAATTAGTCATGTCTGGGGAAGTTATGTCTAACGGCCCAAGGAAGAAAGTGTGTTCCAAGCATGCTGTGTTAGAGGATGTGCACAGGATCTGACTGCCCGGAAGACCTAAAACATGAAGCTTAGCCTGGAAGGACAGGGAGAGTTTTACCAGCGACCACTTGGAGTTGTAGGTTTGGAAAGGCAATGGATACGAAGGGCCATTCCCGGGTATCTCACTGTTGTGAGACTTTTTCCCTCAGCTGGGGCAGGGTGCTAGTCAACATCTACCTTCTTCTCACAAGGTCTCAAGGGAAAAGCAAAATTTGATTCCACCACAAGTTCTCCACCGGGAACCGATGTGTTTATTAAGCTTACTTCCAGAGGAACGGGCAGGAACGGGGGTGACCTTAAAGCAGTCACGTTGGGAAGCCTGCACCTAGCATGGATGATGGTGACTCCTTCATGGCTGTGTAGATGGAGTTCCCTTCCTCTAGTATGCCCCAGTCTATACACTCTAAGCCTCCCTGAGACCCTGAGGTCATGGACAGTTTAGGGCAGAATGTCATGCAATTGTAGGGAGCGGTGGCTGGATACTCGGGTCAGGGTCTCATGACCCTTTCTATCCCTGTCACCTCTATGATAGAACTTCAGCAGTCAACCAGCTCAGCCGTGATGATCTTCTGCAAGTAGGCCCAGCTGAACCCATGAAGATGTCAGCTGTCTGGCTCAGAGCATGGTCTTGTACAACACCTCCCTACCTAGAAGCAGCAGGTACAGCACGCCAGCCACAGAGGGCCCCAGGGCCACCTGAGCACTGCAGGTGTAAGTGAAGGGGCTGGCTGCCCAGAGCTGCAACCAGTGTGCCTGCAAGGCAAATCACACAGTGCCATAGGCAAAAGAGGTTTCTTTAGATCTTTGTGCCACTTTGTTCTGTAAAGTGGCCATGCTAGAATCTTCACTGCTTAGAGTAAGGATATTTATGGATGGTTGCAGTCTTCTTCTGTTGCTATATATATATTTTTTAATTTAAAAATATTTTATTAGCATATAGGCCAGGACTACTTGCCCAGAGAACAGTGCCACCCACAATGGCCTGGGCCCTCCTACATCAATTCACAGTCAAGTCAGTCTCCACAGACATGTCCACAGGCCAATCTGATCTAGGAAATTCCTCATTTGTGGCTTCTTTTCTCAGATGACTGTGGCCCGTGTCAAGCTGACAAAGAAGGCTGGCCAGGACAGGGGTGAGCTGAAAAGGGATGGAGAAGGGCACAGCTGTGGGAAGACAGCTGGGTTACTGTACTGGGTGCTAGCTATGCAAACTTGGACAAGCCCCTTAAGTTTGCCGAGTCTATTTGCTTATCAATAAGATGAAGGTAATTCTTGACAGGTAAAGATGAATGAGATAATGTATGTAGAAGACTTTTATAAAGTGTCCTGCCAATACAACAAACTGGATTTCTTCTCCTATAATAAATGCATATGGCTGTTGTTATCCTTAAGCTATAGTGAAGGGCTGTGGAGACAGTCACACATAACCAAGTCCCACTGTTATTCTCTGCTTGGCACTTGGCACAGTTCCTGCTCCCGCCCCCCAGACAAGCTGTGGCCAGAGAGCCCTCGGAGCCGTATTCTCTCTAGGCCTGTGTAGAAGTGATACATCTTTTCTATTGACCCAGGACAGAACTCCAGCAACAAAGACCAATTTATTATCTTAATAAATCACAAATTGTCCCTGTGGCGAATTCCTCAGACTACACAAGGCATCAGAGTCCCTCAGAAGAGAAGGGAAGAGCCTGGCTGGACTTGAGCCTAACTGTGTCCATCCGGCCCGGGAAAGGCGGAACACACCCCAGCTGACCACATGAAACAGCCTCTATGAAACACAGATGTCTGGTGGGCGTGGTGCTGCTGTCCCCGTCATTTAAAAGCCTTCCATGTCTGCTTCTTGCTCACAGACTCCTTCCTCCCCAGTCTGTCTGGCTCAGTGTGCTGGAGGGAGGTGTTACGGGGTGTCTGGGTAGCAATGCATGATGGGGCCTGGATTTCTCCATATTGGCCGTTGTCTTCAGTGCTTGCCAAGTGCTGCCTGCTTAGCTAATAGTTCCTGTTTGAATTAAAGGAAATTAAAATTAATCTTGGTTGGGGAACTCCACAGCTCCCTTGTGAGATAAGTGGAAAGGCCCTGGGGTGATATAAAATTGAGGCTGGGAATCATTGCTTTAGAGAACTGTGCTGATGAAGGTCAGAGGTTTAATCCCCTCATGAAAGGAGCTGTTCGTTTCACACTGCCTCATGGCCTCAGCTACCAACCTTCACCTTGACCATCTGCTCTGAGAATAGAGTCTTTGGTCACTAATAGGACAAAGTGAGATAGAGAGACCTGACCCATGCAAATCCATCCACCCTGTTAGGAAGATAACCCCAAGGCATGACCCATAGGTAATATGCTAGGCTTTCTAACTCTGCAGGTGAGAATTCTTACACTCATGTTAGAGCAAACTCATGGAAATACCAATGAGTCAGAGGTCATGGGTTCCAGGATTGTGAAGTCACTCAGTTCCTGAAGTTAGTTAATTGATAGAGAGAAAGCTGAACAAGGTGTATATCATGGTCACAAGGTCAGGTTTTATTTAGCCTAAACAAGGACACAACTGATGTGGATAGACACCAAGATAATACAGCAGCGGAGAGATAACTCAGCAGCGGTATCACTCACCTTTTGGTTGCTGTGATTAACCAAACAAACAAAACACAACCAAGGAAATTACAGAAGGAAGATTTTATTAGATGTGCAGTTCCAGAAGGATGAGTGCATCATTGGCGGCATGGTGGCAGAGGAAGCCAGAGCAGAAAGCTGACCATTCATGTCTTCAAGTAGACAGAGCCAGACTGGAAGTGGGCAAGGCTACATACTCTCAAAGCGCACACCAGAGATGTGCTTCCTCCAGCAAGGCCACACCTCCTAAACCTCCTCAAACAGCATCACCCACAGGCGTCAGGAGCTGAGACACATGGTACTCATGGACCACCCAAGTGACAAGGGATGGAGCCGGGAAAACAGCTGATCAGGCAACTGTTGTACAGGCTCAAGCTGTGGGTCAGAATAAACTGCAAGCTGAAAGAGGCCAGACCATTGTCCCAGGGACAGTCAGAACTCTGGACAATCTCCAAAGTCCTCATGAGTTCTTCATCATCATAGGTGGTCCTCCTGCCTCTGCACAGCCACCAAACAGCTTCTCCCATGTACCGGGAACATCATCTCCATGGAGAAGGCAGTCATCTTTATCCTTAGAGTACCTTGGTGTTTATGCAGTGGTGGGAAGACACTATCATCCAACCTGCTAGGGGGCTCAATACCAGGGACCCCTTCAGTGGAGCAGGGTCTCTCTTTCTCTGGCTTGTCATGTTTTGGGTCCATCTATGCTTGGTCCATGATAGATGCTGCAGGGGCAAAAGTGAGGGTGGGTCACAAGTCACTCAGTCTTCAGAAAACAAGTGTCCAGATTCCTGAGCAACCCCAGGAATCTGTTCACTGCTTCCAGCAAGTATTTGTTATGTGTTGGACAACCTGTGCCAGCCCTTGGATTAATGACCGGCAAGCCACACAGTCTCCATGTCATCTACAATCTAGTAAATTGGTTAAAGCCTCAAGACTAGATTAGTCACAATCCAAGGGCCACAATGTCACCAGAATCTCAAGTTAATATGGTATAGCAGGGCGGGGCAGGACTTGGGAGGCTGTGGCAAGAGAATCACCACAAGTTTAAAGCCAGGCTGGTCTACATTCAAGTCCAGGTCAGCCAGAACTACATAGCAAACCCTTGTCCCTCCCTACCCTAAAGATAATACAGTTCAAATACGATGGAATTCTATTGTTCTCTCACATACAGATTCAATGGTAAGCTGTGGAGACCATGTTGTTGCTCTGACACTCTGACCATGTGATCCTCAATCAGTTAATCCGTGTGAATTCACCACTGTATCCACATTTCAGCCTGGGACAGAGGAAAAAGGTAGACCTGATGGTTAATTTTGATTGTCTATTTCATTGGATTCAGAAACACCTAGGCTAGAGGTGTCTAATCTGTAGCCCACAGGTTATATGTGTCCCAGCATAGCAATGAATGTGGTCTAACACATTTGTAGATAAAGACAGCATGTCACACTGTCAAAAGGTTGGGCACCTCTGAGCCCTAGGGCAAGAGCGAGGTACACCTTTGGGTGTGTCTGTAAGAGTGTCTCCACAGAATAAATGAGGTGGCAAGACCCATTCTGAGTGTGGACAGCACTGCCCCAAGGGCCTGGGTCTCAGAGAAAGCTTCCAAAAGTTGGCATTCCACCTTTTTCTGCTCCTGATACACTCAGATGTGAGCAAGCAGCCTCACGTTCCTGCTGCCACAACCACGAACTGCTCCTGACATCTTTGCTTCCTCGCTGTGATGGACTGTACTCTCAAACCATGAACCAAGATACACCCTTCCTCTTTTAAGTTGCTCATTGTCTGGTATTTTGGTCATAGACATGAGAAAGGAAACTAATACAGAAAGAGATGGAAGGCACAGGGTTCTACAGCAATTCCCTCTGCACTGAACCAGGAAGTGCGTGTGTCTGGTGGGGCTCATGAGACTCAGGAAATAAACAAACTACATGTGTCTGAGGAAGCTGAACTGACAAGATTTCCCTGGGTCGAGGCCCAAGTTCTAGAAGTAGTAAGCAGCTGGGGGGAGATGGGGGATGGGGGGTAGGACGAGGGGATGGGAGGGAGGGCATAGGGTAGAGGGCAGGAGACACGGACAACCGGGACGATGGGGGATGACACAACACTGATCAGCAGAACTGCCTAGAGAAGATTCCCTAACGCGTAGAGCTGCCTGCAAGTTGTGCAGAGTCCTCCGCTGAAGCGATCGTGAGTCATCACTGGTGCTGGGGTGGACATTACGTGATGCAGCTACTTTCAAGGCATTTCTGCTCTTGCAGGTAACCTTTTACCCACACTCCCCTTAACAACCTCAATAAAATCTCATTGGTTCGCCAAGTTGGACTTTTGTGTAATCATTGCTTTGGTTTGCCTCAATTTCCTATCTGAAGAGTAGGTGTGTGTGTGTGTGTGTGTGTGTGTGTGTGTGTGTGGTCTCCCGAGAGAAAGTCTCACACTAGCACATAGCTCCACCTCTCAGAAACCATGCTATTTTCTAGCATCTACAGAAGCTTAGGAAAGGGGTTTTCCTGAGACAGTCAGGTTCCCAACCACACTTTGGATCACTGTGGATGAGGGTGGAGTACCGTGGACAGCGGAGTGGGGGTGAGGTGGGGGTTCTCCAGTGAAACAAGTGTATCCTGTGGTTCACGAGTGGTTTAAAGCTGAGCACAAGGCAATGCCCAGAATGAAGGGGCAGGAGATAAAAGGAGCGATGTCAAAGCACAAGGGCATGCTGGCTGAGACCAAGACGTGGTCACCCCAATATGGGCAGCACAGCAGACATGGCGAGAAAGGGGTGAAGGGGCAATAGCCCAAGGCATATCAGGCATGACGAGTTCTCTAGGACTTGTGTTCCAGAACTGTTCCTCACGCAAACATACAAAGAAGACAGATGGTGCTTCCCATCCATGGTGCCAACTTGTTGCCTTGCCAACCCTCCTAACAGCCACAGTGGTGCTGATGCTGATGGTGGTGCTGATGCTGATGGTGGTGCGGATGCTGATGCACCATTTTCCTCACCAAAGCAGCCGTGGATCCCCTCAACGCCCTCATCTGAAAGGCCAAATCCTTACTTGGCATCATGCTTGCAGGATGGTGGAGTTCCCAGCAGAGAGCCCTTGGCTTGTGGAGGCAGAGGTGGACAGCACCCCAAAGGTGTGCAAGCCCGGCAGTCTGCACAGACTCATCCCTGCAGCTCAGCCCCCAGCATGCTGCATATTGACAAAATCCTTTCACAGAGTCCTACTCTGGTCTTTCCTCTGTGGGTAGGTGTGGCAGCTCTCAGAGTCTTTCCCATCATGCAGGAGAATAAGACGGGCAATTTGCCCACAATCTCGTGGCCACTCCACTGCTGAGAGTGTCCCAGATCACCTTCTCTCCACTGCTCTCACTCCTGAGCCTGCCTGTTGTTGCGGCCAGTTTATTTCTGGGATTTCTTCACTGGCACTATTTGGCATACTGCACAGTGATTTTCTAATGTAGGTCAACTTTCAGAAGAGACATACTCCACCCATTATTCAAAACCCTTAATAGATGAAGCAGAGAAAGTGGAAGGGGACATTTTTTCTCTAAGGGAGTGGGTCACAACAGTGTTCCTTTACATAGTGAGGTCCTCTAAAGCCATCGCTCGGATATACTCAGGAACAATCCATTTCCATTTTGCTTCAGGTGTGCACCTGCTGTGGAGAAGGAAGCACACTTCTACCCAGGGAGCATTGGTGAGGAGCACTCATGGGAGGGATTTGTGGAGCACTCACAGGGAACATTCGCAGGGGATCATCCATGGGGTGATACACACAGGCAACACTCACAGGGAACAGAGCACTCCAGAGGGCACTTGGATGGACCACTCATAGGGAATATTCATGGGGCATACCCATGGGAAACATCTATGGGAGCACTGATAGGAGCACCAAGAGGACATGCACAGGAAGTGCTCAGAGATATCAGGGTGGCATCGTAAACCCACTATGCCCTTAGCAGTTCTGGGCTCCACAGAACTGGATGAATCTCCGTCTTGGTCTTACGTCACTTCCCAGGGGCATGAAACCCAGACTATTATTCTGAAACCTTCCTTCTCTGCTTACCTCCTCCCTCTCAGTTCTTCCCGGTCCTGTCCCTCCTCTTTCCTCTCCTCAGTTTACTTCCCATGCCACATTCACCTTCCCCTCCTCCTCCTCCTCCCCCTCCCCTCCTCCTCCACCTCCTCTCCCTCCTCCTCCTCCTCCCCCCTTCTCCCCCTGCTCCCCCCATCCTCCCCCTACCCCCCTCCTCCCCTTCTTCCCCCATCCTCCTCCCTCCCCCCTCCTCCACCCGTCTCCCCCTCCTCCCCCCTCCTCTCCCTCTCCCTCCTCCCCTTCGTCCTCTCCCTCCTCCTCCCCGTGCTCCCCCCTCCTCCTCCCCCCTCCTCCCCTTCCTCCTTCCCCTCCTCCTCCCCGTCCTCCCGCTCCCCCCCATTCCCTCTGGTTTACCCTTCCCTCCTCCCCTCCCCCTCCTCCACTCCTCTTCCCTCCGGTTTACCTGTCTGTACCACACTTGCCAGGCCCCTTCCTGCCTCCTTTCCTGCTCCCCACCTTCTCCCCAAATACCTTGGAGCTCAGCCTTCAGATTTTCTCCCTGTGGACACTCTCTGCCCCCATCAACGAAAGGACCCAGCAATCCCACAGGGAGGCCGGGCAGCGATACGTCCCTCCAGATGGCTCCCTCCCTTCTAGTCTTGGAGACCAGAGTGCACTGCTGATCTGCACTGGAAGGTTGGCCTGGCCTGTCTAGTGCAGGAACGTGTGCAGAGCAGGTTTCTGGCTTTCTCTTCCACATGTGATTCTCCAGTTAGCACTTGGGGAGTGGAAATTTCATTTTCCCAGTGGTTCCGGCCAAGGCCCACTCCAACACCCCACCAAAAATCTGTCGGCGAATCCTGTTGACTGTATTCATAAAAGATATCAAGAACCTGACCCTGCTTCCTCCCTGACCAGAGCCACCATCCCCTCTGCTCAGATTGTTTTCACAGCTCTGGGATCCATGTCCCAGCTCCCATCTATACTAGCTCCTCTCTCAGCTGTGCAGCCAGAAGGGCTGCTAATACTGAAAACAGAGCATGTCACATCTCTGCATAAGAGATGACTGCTACCTCCTTCCGAAAGACCAAGGGCTTGGGACGGCCTCCGGGGCCCTTGGTGGTCTGCTCTCCCACACTTTCCTACCCCGCCTTCTTGTCATTCCCTTGGTCCCTTCTATCTCCAGCAACTGACCTGGCTTGGGACCTTTGCCCTAAAGTCTCTGCTTGTCCGGTTCTCTCTTGTCCCCATTTAGGTTCGTACTAATTATCTTGTTCGAAGTTTTATCTTGTCTGCCATGATGTGAACAACTGTCTTCTGCTACAGGCTCCTGCCACTATCGTGAGAGGTGTTCCTCCATATCTGCCCACCATGATGGGCCAAACCCTCTGAAACCATGAGCTGAAATAAATTCTTCCTCCTTTGTGTTGTTTCTGACAGGTGTTTTGTTACAAAAATAAGTAAAATATGTGTCAAGTAGGATACTCGGGGCCCTAGGAGTAAGTTGCGGCCTCTTTGAGGGACAGTTATCCAGCATACTCTGTGCCTTGCGAGACACACATGTATTTGAAAATCTTTGAACAAAAGAGTCTTTCCAAATCCAAGTAGTCCTTCACCTGTAGCCTCAACATGTATCAGTAAAGAGTGCTTCCTATAGTCTGGTCCCATCTTCCATCCCTCAGTGGGTTTATTTGCTCATCAGCTCAGCGTGTTTATGAAATATATGTGTGATATTACTACATGTCTAGGAGCACATTGTAGTGCTACAGGTTGCAATGTGTCCTCCAGAAGACATGTTAATAACCTGATCCCTGTACCTATGAATGTGACCTTGTCTGGATGAGAGTAGGCCTCATACCCAATGCCTGGTAGGGAGAAAGATTTAGAAACAAAGAGATGATAGAGGCTGAGATGGATGGGAGGGATTGCAGGTCACTGGATACCAGGGAGGCAGGGTGATGCCCACCCCCCACCACCTGGAGCCTTTGGAAGGTATGTTACTCAGTGACACAGACAGATTGTAGATTTCCAGCCTCAGGAATGGAGAAAGAGAATAAATGCATGTCATTGACACTACCCAGTTTGCTGCACCCAGTGTGGGAAAGGAATATACTCTCTACCAGCTTAGGAGAGAGGCCAGCTGTCCATGGGCTAAGTAGTGCCCTGAAGACCCTGCTAGGGTCATGCAGAGGACCAAGCACCCCTGGCCATGACGTTTTTACTGTTGTAGCCACCGAGCCATGGGGAAAGACCCTAGCACCCACCCACACCCTCTAAGCTCAACCACCATCTCCATCCAGCTCAGAGTCTCCACTGTGAGTTTGGTTTTTTCCTTGTTTCTTGGAAAGCACCTTCAGGACTTGTTCAAGAAAAACAAACTGTGAGGTCTGTGCAGAGCCTATTTAAAGCGAATCACCAGCTCCAGTTCCAATAACAAACCAGAGGCCAGTTGGGTCTTTGGGACAAGGCTGGAGCCTCTGTGAGCTGGGCACGTCACTGCAGGTTGGGAAGACCCCCAGCACATCTCCAGCTGAGTAGCCGCTGCCTACTCAGCACACTGCCCAGACACAGAGCTGCACAGTCACTCACCACGAACCCTCACGCAGCTTTGACGTAAGGGTTAGTACCCTGGCAGGCATAACAGGGGCATTTTGAATCCAATGGCCCCTTCTACCCAGAAATCCCAAACTTCTTGGTTCTGGATCGTTGGGCAAAGAGAGTCCTTGAACAACCAGGCCTGGACAGAGAGCAGAACTCTGTGCCTGACTGGGACATGGCAAGGGCTGAGTGCTTCTTTTGTCTCTGGATTGGTAAGTTGGTTACTGTGGGTGGCAGTAGTGAGGTGGACCGGTGAGCTGCTGCTTCCTCCCCTCCTCGGTTCTCCCCTTCACCCTTCTTCTTTGTCTCCTCTCCTCCTCCCCTCCCTTGCCTGTATTTTCTTTCCCTTTCTTTTTTTCTTTCCTTCCAGACAAGATCAAGTTCAGGATGGCCTTGACCTCACTCTGTATCCCCAGAAGACCTCAAATTCAAATTCCTCCGGCCTCCGCCTCCGCCTCCTGAGTCTGGAATAGCAGGTGTGCAACTCACTCACTATGTGCTAAACATTAATAAGCCACTGTTGAGCTGACTCCATCAATATTTGTCGAAATGAGGAAAATAGAATGAGAAGGCAAAAACAAAAGCTAAGCAGATAAGTAAATAGAGTAATTGCTATAAGGGAACCCAAGGGTTAAGACAGAGGACAAAGGATGCCCTTCTACAAAGCCCACACTCCAGTTGACAGTTAAAATGAGCAAGCCAGGGGAAGATCCAGTGGCAGGAAAGAGTTCTACCAGTGTTGGGGAGGTGTGTTGTGAGTGGAGAAGCACAGAGCAGAGAGGAGGGGCTGGAGAAGTGGGCGGAGCCAGACCACTCCCAGCTTACACTACATCTGGGCCTTATTCTAAGTACAGAGAGAAGCTGCAGAAGGGGTTCATAGAGGGTGGGGCACGTGTGTGTAGCATCTTCTTCCTCCAGCTCTTCTCTCTCTCTCTCTTTTTCCATCCTCCATCTTTTCTCTTCCTCCTTTGTGTATGTATGTATGTGTGTGTATCGTGTACCTGCTGTGCTTGAGTGTTCACACCCACTCATGTGTATGTAGAGGCCAGAGGTTGAGGTCAGATGCCTTCCTCAATCACTTCACTGTATTTTCTGTGATGGGTCTCTCACTGAGCCTGGAGCTCACTCTTTCAGCTAGACAGGTTGGACACAAAGCCCCAGGATCCACCTGTCTCCACTAGCAACCCAGTGCTGAGGTTACAGACAGCATCTGGCTCTCGTGTGAGTGCTGGGGGTTGGAACACAGGTCCTCACGCTTACAAACCCTGCCTCCCAGTCCTGCTTCCACTTCATCTTCTCTTCTCCATCTAGTCTTCTTTCTCATTTATGAGGCTTTGTGGAGAGTTGGTTACAAGTATGGGGCAACTTACGGCAGGAGTCCCTTTAGGATGACATGGAGGGACTAGACCAAGGTGGGAGAAGTGGCAGGGGGAGGGGACACAGGTGGGTGGGCTGAAGGGTAGTCAAGTGGGATTTGCTAACAGAAGAGAACCGTGGGGCGGGTGGGAAAGGGTCTCTGTCCTCCACCGGGGTTTCCATTCCGCTACAGAGACGCACACCCTGCTCACAGGCTCATGGGGACCCTGGCGGCTTCTCTGAGATGGCTGTTGGGGCCCCATCCCCATTTTGGTCTCATTAAGATCTGGGCAGCTCTGCTTCCACTCACGTGAGTCTGATGCCTGCCGGGTGTTCGGGTGACGCCTCCCATTTGACAGTATTTTCTTTCCAAATCTGGCAGTCTTTAAATAGGAAGGGCCACTCTTCATCTTGTGATTACCAGGGGACAATCCCTACTGGCCCTAAGCTGGGGTCTCTTCAGAATGCACAGTAGAATGTAGGCCAACCCACAGGGCAGTGTATATGTGTGTGGGGGGGAAGGGCACTGTTAAGTCCTGATTGCGGAACATACCAATTTCTGTGACGCAAATTCTCCCACTGTGGCCCCTTCCAAAATAGCAACCGTTAACAGACTTTAAAGTCCTGGGTGGTTAATGAGTCAGCTGTGGGACAAAGTTTCTAGAGGACCTAGCCAGCTCTCTAGTTCAGTTTCTTAGCATGCATGGCCACCTAAATCAAAGCAGAGACTCCCTTCCGGAAACACAGTAAGGAGCTGGATATTCCTCCGTGAATCATCACACACTCAAGTGTCTGGATATGTTAGCCTCAAAGCCCAGACTCCTACACAAGGCACTTCTCCACTGGCTGTGGAGACCAGCCTGACAAGACGATCCTGTGAGTTGTTAGGGGAGTGGAATGGGATCCAGGAAATGGTGGCCTCTCTGGCTCTGCTGCTAACTGGCCCAGTGATCTCAGGCAGGTCATAGAGTCTTTCTGGGTCTCAGTCTTCATGTCCCCAAGAAGAGAGGCAGATGATCTCCAACAGCCAGACATTGGTTAGTTAGCGGACCCATTGCCAGGTCTCCTAGAGATTTGCCTCCTGTCCAGGCACCTGTGCAGAGGAGCCAGTCAACGCAATAGAAGTCTAGCTCTACTGAGCTAGAGCGACTCGGACAGGCCGGCTCTTCTCCCTGCACCATGACTCAGCTGAGAGTAACGCAGTTCCAGAAGGGCAATGGGCATTGGCAATACAGACACACAGGAATGGAGGTGGCTGTCAATGCTGTGCTGATGCCACAGCTTACTTCCTGCACAGGAGGCTCTGTTGCTATGGCAGTCTCTTTGGGATTCTTTTTGACAGTAGAACCGTGTTCAATGACTGCAGGCTTCTTCACCTCCGAAGAAGAACTTCCCAGAATGTCCCCTAGTGCACTTTCTATGCAAAAGTACCAACATAGCTCTGTGACTTGTCTGGGGAAGTTGAGTGTGACCACCACTCCAGACCTCATCAGCTGTGAGAGGCCCTTCACCCAAGATTGGAGATGGCCGTTACAGACACACACCTCTACCTTCTCTGTCTTGTACATTCTCTTTCATGACCTGATTTCCTTCTATTGGAAGACAGAGACCAAGCAGGGCACTATGGGGAGCTGGCTCAACGTATAATGTGCTTGCTGTACAAGTACAAGAACCTGAGTTCAGATCCTCAGCACCCACATAAAGCTCGGCATGGTGCTGCACATCTGTAACCCCAGGCCTGGGGACAGAGACAGATACACCCCAGGGGCTTGCTGGCCAGCAAGTCTAGCAAAATAGTGAGCTCCAGGTCTCAAAACATAAGGTGGAGAGTGATAGATAATGAAGGACACGTGATGTAGGTTGGCCTCTGGCCTCCACATACACACTGCAAGCATACCTGCGTACATGTTTGTACATACACCACACACCACATACAATCAGATACACTAAACACACTTACACATATGCTCCATACACACAAACATACACCTCACTGACAAACATATACCATGCACACCACACACATACCATACATGTACACCATACATGCACACAATAAATAAACTAAAAGTTTTATTTTTATGTATTCATTTTTATTTTATGTGTGCATGTTATGTCTGCACATATGTAATTGTACCTGTGTTGTGCAGTGCCCAAGAAAGCATTGGATCCCTTTTTAGCTGCCATGTGCCTGCTGGGATTCGAACCTGGGTCTTCTGCAAGAACAACCAGTGCTCTTAACCACTGAGCCATCTCTCCAGTCCCAAATAAAATATTTTAAAGGTCAGACATCAAGCAAATATTGAGCCTTTCCTCCCTGCTTCCTTCCCTCATCCTCTCCTCCCCTCCTCCTCTCTCCCTCCTCCCTCCCTCCCTCCCTCCTTTCCTTACCCTCTGACTTTTTGGTGCATACAGGAAACATGGGCTGTTGACACATGAACTACTGAAGCACTCTTCTTCCTGTGTCCTTGGTTCCTTATTTGGATGAATGCGCCCTTTTCAAAGTCAAGATGTTCCTAAAAAAAATAAAGAAGAAAAAGAAAGAAATATTCCCAAACAGAAAGGAGAGCCGAGAAAAGACCCTGACCTGACAAGCCCCAAAGAGCAGTTTGGTTTCTATGGGACATTAGCAAGGCACGGGGCTCCAGGAAGTGGCTGGCATGGGCCGAGGCTGGCAGAGGACTTGTGCTCAGTACAAACATTCCCTGGCATCCAGCATTCAGCCCCATAAGCCACAGTTGCAATTTACCTCCTGTTCTCAGTCCTCCCAGGAACACATCTTATGGACATTTTATTTCCTCTCTCACCTCAGAAAGCAGATTACAAGTGCCTCTTACCAGAGAGAAGGATCCCAGAAGATCCACGACCCACAGGAAGGAGCAGGTGGACCCTGCTGGGGATTTTCCACCACCAGCACTATATATTTTTTTAATTCCCAAGATAAATGGGTTTTTACTTAGAGGACTAAGGGCTCCATTATCGTTCAAATAACTTTTAACTGCTGCCAAGGAGTCATGAAAGTTGGTGTGCACCTGGCCAGCTGATCCCACCTCAAAAATCACCTGACCTTCATGAAAAGGCCGTAATCTTCTCTCTCCTTCAGCAAGTCTCAGCTTCCTCCCAGCCGTGTTCAAGAGTGTGAGGGGAGGGGCAGCTTATGCATATGGTTAAAGGCAACTGATTCATTAGGATTCTTCCCACTGTCACCCAGCAGGGGTCCCTGCTCCAGACAGGACCCCTAGGAAGGGGAGAAGTTTATTTAGGACCCCGTGCCCAGGGCAGTCAAAGAACTAGTACATTGCAACTCAGATTTAATATTTACACATATGCACATACATCTGTGTACATGTCAAAAGACCAACTTCTCAGAGGCAGCTGGAAGGTGCCTGTGGAGCTTATTCAAATGAAAGCATTCCCTCTTGCGCCATAAATGTTTCTGTTCTTCCTTTGCCAGGGAGAGCTGGCAGCGAGGACGTGGCCGTGGAGGCAGACAGTATCTGTAACTCTTTTCCTAAGGATGAATCACAGCCCTCAGGCTGAAAAGGCAGGTGCTGTGAAATCTGGCTGACAGGTCAAGCTCAAGGTGATCTGCCTGCTGAGTCTTCTCTGTGTTCTGCTCCCATCACACGGCTAGTGCTGGTAAGTAAGTAATTATGACTAAGCGTGTGAAGCAGGAGGGTCTCTCTGCACACCTGTAATTACTAGCTGGCAAGTCCTTGCAGAGCCTGGGAGTTTCCCAGAGGCCCAGTTGGGCCATTTCTGGAGAGGGTAAGTCGAGGTGGGCCTCCTGGGTGAGATTCACTGGGAAGAACCCAGAGTCAAAACTTGTGCAACCATATGGACATTTTGGCGGGAAGACTCAGAGTCAATGTACCCAGACTCCTGTACTGTTAAAAATTCTAGTTAGGATGTTCACCTATAGACATCTATAAATGTCTCAGAATAAGCAAAGCATCACTGCCTTAGAGCACACTGTGTGTATGTGTGTGTGCCTGTACATGCACGTGCAGGTGTGTGTGCATGCACGTGGAGGCCAAAGGTCGAACCTTAAGTGTCACTCCTCAAGTGCAGTCTCTTGCTGACTTGGATTTACCAAGTAGGCTAGGTTGGACGCCCAGGGATTCTTCCTGTCTCCGCTTTCCCAGCACTGGGATTACAGGTGCACACCACCCCAGGCTTCCTTACATGGGTTCAGAGGATCAAGCTCTGGTCCTCGTGTTTGCTTAGCAAACACCTTATGACCTAGCTACCTCCCCAGGCCCCAGAGAATATCAAATGAATCATTTAAAGTTTTCTAGAAGTCAAGTTAAAAAAAATGGGTGAGATAAACTTTAATAATATATGTACCCCAAGTGACTTCAAATATAGAACTTCATTATGCAATCAGTATAAAAAATATTAGTGAGATATTTTGCACACTTTTTTTTTGTGCTTGTAAAGTCTTCCAGATCTAGGTGACCATTGTACTTGAATTGGATGTGTTTCTAATGTTGAGAGCCACAGGCCCTGTGTATGTTGCACAGTGTAGTTCCAGAGGCCAAGGTCTTTCCCTCACAGATTTTGAAGAGTATCTTGCCTAAGGAAGCGTTTTCATAAGCATATCCCAAAGAATGAAATTACTATATGGAAAGTCTACTTTGATTTGGTTCCAGGTGATGGCACAGAGCCCTAATACCCGCACTTAGGGGCTGAGGCAGGAGGATCAGGAGTTCCACAGTGAGAGCTACATGGAGAGACAATGTTTCAAAAAAATTTTTTTAGTGTTTTCTCGTGAATGAAAAGTTTCCAAAACTGATTTCAATTTTTAAAGTTACACGAATGTACTTCTAGGAATGCACATGCCACAGCGCGTGTGTGGATGTCAGAAGACAACGTGTAGGAATTGGTTCTCGCCTTCCATCGTGGTCCTGGGGATCTAACTCGGGTTGTCAGACTCGGTGGGCAGCCACCCTTACCCCCAGCCATCTCACTGACCCCTAAATTGCTTTCAACGTGTACCAGGCAGATATGAGGCCTAGCTATGGCTGGCATGATCATGTAGGGTAAATAAATCATTGTCTCTCACAGTGGAAAAATAAATAAGGGAAGATTCTGACAGTTCTGCCCTTTGGGTCGTTCACTCTTATGTGGATGAACACACACGTAGTCCTGTGTTTTCTATTCTGAGCACAAACAGTGCCCCAAAGAACAGCATAGCGTGATGACAGCTAAGCGGATCATAAGCCTCCCAGGTTGTATGGGTAAGGATGCTTCCTGCCCAGGATATGCCAGCCCTGGGTTCTGAAGAGCGGCCAGGAGCCCATGGAGGGAGAGAGAGAGGGAGCATTCAGCAGTAGGTAGAAGTTTGCAGCTGTCGGCAGCGGAGAGACCCTGGGGTTTAGAACCAGTGCTCACCAGGCCACAAGCTGGAAAGGAACCATGCCACCGTGGGGACTGCATAGAGCTGCTCCGGCCAACCAAAATACAGCTCTAGCCACATAGACAGCATTTTCTAATAGCCCTGTTTCTAAAGGTCAAAACCCACAGGTGCAGTTTATTTTTAGACCATATATTATTGAACCTACTTCCTCCAGATATTATCATTTCAACAGGTGAGAAAGCTCACATTCATTTTCTTTTAAGGGAGTCTTCGAAATCCAACTCACGGCTGGCACAGTTGCCGGCTCCATTTGGCGCAGCTGTGATTCAGCCTGCTTTGAGTCACGTGGGCTCGTGGCTGCCACGTCTGGCTGCACAGGCCTACATGTGGATGTGTGTCATGAATCAAACAACCTCTGCTCCTAGGTCCAAAAGAGTGGTCAGGTCAGTTTTCAGGGAGGGGGACAAAGACCAGCGCAAGAGGCAAAGTCTCCCTCCTCTTCCAAGGGACAGCGAGCAGCCAGGCACTCTAACCAGGACGGGGCAGGAGACAGCAGCTTTCGATGTGAATAGTGTAACTACGGAACAGAGCCCTAAGGACTGTTTGCTAAATTTTGCCAAGTGCCTGGACACGGGATCACAAGGCTGACCCAGAAAAGAGCAGTGTACCTGTAAAGGAGGCAGTGCCTGTGTGAGGCCACCTCAGGTCAGCAGGCCCCACCCCCACAGGCAGGCCAGCATGCAGGCAGCCTAATGTGGAAATGTTTGGATGTGGGGCAGCGAGGCTCATGGGCCGGTGGGAGGCAGCTAGGGTGACAGGAACCAGCTCACAGAGGAGGGATTATGGGAATGCTTGCCAAGACCCCAACAACATCCTAATAAGTCTGGCGGGCCCCAGGCCCCTTCAGAACGGCCTCTTCCCCTCACCCCAGTCTTCTCCAAGGAGGAGGGAGAGCAAGGCAAACCAAGCAGGAATTTGGACTCAGGCCTGCTTTTCCCGGGCAGGGCGGGCTCCGCAGCAGCTCTGCCGAGTAGATGAGAGGGTCTTTCTTCACAATGGTATTCGGAACCCTTGGCCCCGCTGACCACACTCCATCTGTTATCCTGTTCTCAGCTGCTGTAGCCCCTATGAAGAGAGGCCCAGTGGGAGTGCCCCTCCCCCTCTCCTTCCTCCTCCTCCTCCTCCTGCTCCCTGGACAAGAGCCACCACCTCGTTTTAGAAGGAGGTCACCTCCCTGCAGAAGGAGTCTGGAATCACTGCCTCCAGAGTCACCCTGCGGGCTGTGGATCCTGGCTGCTGGGTCTGCTTGCTCAGGAGAGGTTTCCTAAATCGGATGTTCCAGACCCACGCAAAGGACAGGCACAAGGACACCACATGTGTGTTTGGATCAGGAGCACTTTGAACTATGGCTCTAAGAAAGAACAGCTTGTACAGCCACTCTGAGTCTCCCAGCAACAAAGAATGTACCGTAGATTAGCCCTGGCTTGCAAAACATTTTTTTTTTTTTTTTAAAGAAGCACAGCCTAGTCCTTTTATAGGGTCCTGGAGCAACGGTGGCTGTAAAAAGCACAGAGTGCCAGCGTCACCCGCTGTTGAACGGTTTATGACGGTGGTTACTCATTGGCACACCTAACATGATGACCTCGGTTTCTGCAAGTTTCTAGACCCAGGTGTGGATGAAGGTCAGCTGCTGGGGGCACCCAGGCTCTCCTACCTTTGGGAGAAGCTACCAAGAATAATTTGCCTGCCCAGGAGCCTGTAGATGATTAATGTGTTTCTGTTAACCGGAGAGTTAATCTTTATTCCTAGCGCTGTTTGATAATGGAAGGTGGAGGGAAGAAAATGAAGGCGTTAACCATTAATCCAGTGAAATGCCATAAAAATTAGAATGGAAAACTGTGGATATGGGAAAGGAATTTGGAGGCTGGAGGGGTCAGCCAGAGAAACTGGAAGAGCAAAGAGGAAGGCAGGAAGTAGAACAGAAGACCTTAAAGATCCTGTGTGCCCCAAAGCGCGCGTGCGCACGCGCTCGCTCCCCCCACTCTGTGTTTCTTATTCTCTGGACCCTTTGGGGAGCAGGAGAAAACCAGGCTGGAGGAAAATGGACCTCCTGAATTGTCAGTGCTAGCACAGGCTGCCTTGGATCCATTCAACTAGGATCCAAGAATAGCACTTTTGTCCCTCCCCAGATGCCTGCCAGGCTCCAGGCTGCTTCACCCCTGAGAAACTCATCTTTCTGCCGACGGTCCAAGAGTTAAGGGCCAGAGCCTACTCTCAGGGGGTCATTAGGGAGTAGGAAAAGACTACTTGTGGTGGGAGATGGAATTGCAACAGAAACAAGGCAATTTAAAGCCAGGAGAGCATCACTGAAGGGCTGGGGAGTTTGGGGAGGAAGGGTTTTGGTGTCAGAACCTGACTCTGAAGCCAGACTGAACTTCACCAGGGAAACAGGGTCTCACTAGGTTTCCCAGGCTGGCCTTGAATTTATTCTCTAGCCCAGGCAGGCTTTGAACTTGCAATCCTCTTGCCTTAGCCTTTCAAGCAGCTAGAGTGACCGGCCTGTACCACCAGGCTCAGCTTCAGCAGCTCTCTTGTTGCAGTTTGGCAAATGAACTAGAGCAAGCAAGCTTGGAGAGGGAGGAGAGGTGGGAGGAGGTAGACAGGGTCCCAGTGAGGAAGACCAAAGGCCTGGACCAAGGAGATGCCACAGGAAAAGAGAAAATGAGGAGACAAGGCCACCAAGCAGTCACAGACAACTCGAACTAGGGTGTGAACAGTTTTCTGGGTGGGTGGTGATGCCAGCATGTTGAGAAAGGGAACGCAGAAGAGGAACATGTTTTGGGAGGGAAATAAGAATTTAGGTTGCAGACTGTCAAGATTTGGGTTCCTATGAGATGCCCCTACGAAACCCTCTATCCAGTGGGCAGCTGGACGTGAGGCCCGTGACATGGATGACTACAGATGTTTGTGAAAGCTACAAGTATTAGAACCGTGGCTGGGGGTTGTGGTGATGTTTGAGGAAGAATTAAACTGGAGTAGGAGAGGTCCCCTATGCTCAAGGATGCAATATTAGGATGGGTGGGCTGTAGGCCAAGAGTAGGGAGTCAGAAATTGTTCTTGGCAACTGTCAGTTGGAGTGACATGTCTGTAGGAAGAATGGGAAAACTGCAGGCCGGTGTTCTCCAAGAGCCCATTTAGTGGCCCAGCGTAGCCATAGACACAGCTGTGAGTGTGACCACAGGAGACAACGGGGGAAGTGTATCTTTGGCTCACCCATGGAGGCTGAAAAACTGTGACTCCCCAAGAGAACCACAGGGGGAAAGTGAGTGGGTGCAAGCTCACTGGGGATGCGGGGTTGAGTCTGTGGCCCCAGAGGACAGAGAGAGGATGAAGAGTCTATGGTCGGTATGGAGGAGGAAGTAGTTACTTGTATTGGAGCCGCATGTGGAGCCCATACCACATACAGCCCATGCCAAGGGGGACCATTCTCTCCCTCCCAGGGCCTTAGACCTGCCCCCTCCAGCTTGACCCTAACTGGACAAGCTGACCTCAGAGAAGACACACCCACCTGTTACAGGGGACATTTGATTGATAGTCCTGAGCTGTGCTCCTGAATGCTCCCTGAATGCTGGCCTCAGATTTGTCATCTATTCAATGAGATCATGATTCCTATGTCTGCCTATGGACATGTACATGCATGTACAGTATGTGAAGGAACATATATGTATGTACCCATGCATGTGGAGGCCAGAGGACAATCTCCTGTTTTCCCCTTAGGTGCCATCTACCTTATATTTTGAGACAGGGTCTCTCCTTGGCCTGGAGTTCACCAAGTGAGCTAAGCTGGCTAGCCAGAGAGCCCTGGGGCCACCTGTTTCCACTTCTCCAGTGCTGGGATTACAAGCACATGCCACCAAGCCTGACTCCTTCAAGC
The DNA here is from genome assembly GCA_035773235.1 of Eospalax fontanierii. Taxonomy (NCBI): domain Eukaryota; kingdom Metazoa; phylum Chordata; class Mammalia; order Rodentia; family Spalacidae; genus Eospalax; species Eospalax fontanierii. Next base: position 4,169,106 of record CM069524.1, on the reverse strand, counting down.
CCCCAGGATCAAACTCTTGTTCTTGTGCTTGCAAGAGAAGCACTGTATCCACTGACTAATCTCCCTAGCACGGGGATAATTCCTGCTATCGTGCTCATTTGGACATTGAATATAAAAAGTTTCCCAAGTGCTCTGGGAACACAGGAGAAGGCTCAACACAAAATACTCCCAATCTTCTTGGATGCTCATCAAACTTAAGAGAATCGTGATGAATTCTCCCACCTACCTCTGTTGATAGTAAAAAAGAGAAAATCCCTTATATAAGATTCTGATCTTAGAGTCCTCTGCTTTAAATACTCTCTTTTAGGAAAGCATGTGTGCATACCTCCAGGACTTACAGGAGCCAGGGTATTTCTAGAATGTTTAAAGATTTTGTTTTAGAGTGTCTGTGTGTGTGTGTGTGTACATGCTCAAAGTACTATAGAGGCCAGAAGAGAGCGTCAGATCCCCTGGAGCTGAAGTTACCAGTGGTTGTTACCTTCCTGAAATGGGTGCTGAGAACTGAACCTGAGTCCTCTGCAAGAGCAACCGGTACCTTTAACTGATGCGCCATCTCTCAGGAATTTTTAAATCCTCAACCTTGATCCATCTTGTATTAGTTACTTTTCTGTTGCTGTGAAGAAACACCATGACCAAGGAAATTTAAAGAAGGAAGGGTTTATTTGGTACTTAGGTTCCAGAGGGATAAGAGTCCATCATGGAGGGGAGGCATGGGGCAGAGGTGAACAGAGAAGCTGAACACTCACATCTTCAAGCAGGCACAGAAAGCAGAGGAAGAAACTGGAAATGAGATGTGACTATGTGTTTTCAAAGGCCACCCCCCGCATTGACATGCTTCCTCTAGCTAGGCTGTACCTCCTAAACCTCCAAAAACATACCATCACCTGGGGCCAAGTATTCAAATACTTGAGCCTATGGGGATCAACCTCACCTAAACCACCACACATCTGTACTAAAAGAGGGATATGGAGTAGAAAGATCTTTAGGGGCCACATACTAATGGAGGGTGCGCTGTGGAGTTCTATCCTCAATTCATGTATACATCTGTGCATTTATCACAGGCCCCACGCGAGCATCTAACTCCCACTCCCAGGGCTTGGTGGTCAGGTCACTGACTGAGGGGCCAGGTCTCCCTGAATGGATCACCCTTTGCATCAGGTGGCTAGCCTTGAGACCTTGCACCTGCCTGCAGGCTCTGCTTGCTGTGGCCTGTGGAGTGAGACACCTGCCGCAAGAGAGGGTGGCTTTCTAGGGGGAAGGTAAGTGATTGCCCCAAGGGGCTCCAGCTGACCCATTGCAACTCTCCAGTACCCTGAAGGTGAGACTACTTGGAGGTGAGGTGTACAATAGTGTTGTCTAGGTGAAATCTACTTCTGTAAGTGTTTGAATATTTCTCAAGCTCAGGATCTGGTCTGAACTCCCTAATCCTGTAGGCTGATCACACAGTACGGTTCATAGAATGCTATCAAATGCCTGGCCTACTTGGTGGGCTTGAGGACTAGACTACATATTTGAAGCCCTTCCTTGACTTTCCTTGCAAGGGATCAGCAGGTTCTTGGCTTGACTGGAAGCTAGAGTGCAGAATCAAAGCAGCAGTGCCAGAAGCTTCCATCCCTATCAATGAACTCCAAGCAGAAGCTCCTTTCAATGGGCTAGTCATGGTTTACAGCGCTCAGAAAGAAAGAGCACTGTAACCTGGGACAGCAGAGCTCCCTTAGCTTCCCCACTTTTAGCTTCCAAGGCCAGCACAGGACACATGTGTTTGTTGGGGCTCACAGATGGCATCTCAGCTGACTGTAAGGAAGAGCAGTCTACAACCTGATCTACCCAAATGTAGAACTGCATGCCTCTCAAAGCAGGGAGATGGAACCCCAGGCTCGCTAACAAAGGCTATGCCACTGTGCCCTGGGGTGCAGTGAAAGGGACTTTTCCCTGTTGGGTGGTTATACCAGCTAATGTCCAAGGCCTCTCTCCCAACTTCAGACTTAATCCTGTGGCTTTAGGTAACAATACTCTGAAAGGACGGAAGCAAGACTGGGTTCTGCATCTATGAGACTGAAGAAAGCTGGGCAGCATGCTCCATACCTGTAATCCCAGCACTTGGGAGATAACGGCAGGAGGAAGAAAAAGTGCAAGACCATCTTTGGCTGCATGTCAAGTTCAAAGCCAGCCTGGACTCCATGAGACCCTTTCTCAGAAAAGAAAAGCTGGGGAAGAAAGAATCAGTTTTCCACAGGGACCGACGAGGTCCCTGGGAAGTTACCTAACTCCAAGTAGGCAGCCTTAAATCATTGAAAGGACTCAGTGTAATACATGCATGCATATATGTAACAATAACAATCAAGTAAGGGGATAGAAATTGAGAGGGAGTGGGGGGACACGGGGAGATGGAAATGTTGTGAAAACGACATTCATGTGTGATCACAAAGAATGAAAGAGAAGAAAGGCAAAAGAAAAGGGGGCGGAGCAGACCTACAACTCCAGCCCTGGGAGGCGGAGGTCAGCCTGGGCTATGTGTTGAGACTGTGCCTCAAGCAATGGAGAGAGAGAGAGAGAGAGAGAGAGAGAGAGAGAGAGAGAGAGAGAGAGAGAGGAGATACAACAGATTTGGTATTCTAACTATCCATCCACCATGCAAGCTAACCCAGTCACAGGGAAAAAACGGGTCGGGCACTGAGAGGCTGTGAAAATAAATGGTCCACAGGGCAGTTTATATAGTAATGGCCTTTATTCTGAAGGTGGGGTTCCTGTTGGGCGAGTCTCCACCCTGGTTCTAAGCTTTCACAGCCAAGGCGATACACAGTTGGTACATGATGTGTGTGAGAGGCGCTTGCATAAAAGTGGTTTTATGACTCTGGCCTGGGTTTGTAAGCAGAGCAAATAGAAAAATCTCAGGAATAAAAGGGGCAATAAAATAATTACATAATGCTTTGAACTCATACTAAATACTACCTTTATTTCAAGGCTTCCAGAGTATTTTACAGGCAAGTTTAGAACTGTAGACTTGACCCTTTTTTTAATCAGTGGGGAAACTGAGTCACTGAACAGCAAAAATTGGAGAGCACATAGGGCTGGTTTTAAGGGAGAACACCTCAAGGGTGTCAACTGGAGAGCCCCCCAGCCGTACTTTCACTCTGAGCTTACCCTTGCACTGGTCCCACCCAGCCTGAGTCATGTCTGGACTTCTGGGTGGCCCACCAACATGAACATTAATAGAAATAATAGTAACTTCCAGGTTGTTATTATTATTATCGTTGTTATTATTATTGTGTCTCTGTCTGTGCACATGTGTGTGCATGTTCTGGTACATGTAGAGGATTATGTGCATATGTGTGCATATGGATGCCAGAGGACAACCTTGGGTGTCATTCCTCTGGAGCCAACCACCTTGGTTTTTTGAGACAGGGTCTCACACTGGCCTGGAATTCATCAAATAGACTAGGCTTGGGGAGACCTATCTCTACTTCCCTGGGGCTTAATTACATGCATGAGCCACCACATGAGTGGCTTTATATAAACAAAAGAACAGAAACATGGTTCTAGGGGTTGAACTCAAGTCCTTGAATCAAGACAAACACTTTACCAACGGCCAGTGCCCCGGTTCTGTCTTCCAGTTTTGATGCTTGCTGTACACCAGGCTCCATCGACAGACACCTCATTACAGTCCTCTGAGGTTGGCATCACCTCCACGGTGTGGTGGGGACAGAAGGACATAAGAAGGGTCAATGTACTGACCACCCCTGCTGGAGGTGACGTCAGTAATGTGCTTGCCCCACCTTCTTCCAAGACAAAGGATGCAGGTCACAACTTTTCGCTCAGATGAAATTTCCGCTTATCTCCTGAGTCTTTGTTTTAGTCAATGTTGAGAAGACCTGGAAGATTTGATAGTTTCCCTTAAAAACCAAGAGCTATTTATCAGAAAAACAACTAATGCACAAAACCAGAAGGTCTAGAGAGACCTTCTAAATTCAATAAGGAGACACTAAAATGATGGGGACAGTTGGAACGTACTTCTATTTCTCGTTCTGGTTTCACTATTCAGAATGCATGGTCCAGTATGGGAACAACTCAGGACTTCCAGGATTATATGCCATCGCCCCCAGCACCATCCACTCAGTCACTCCTTAGTGTGACACTCAGTCACTCCTTAGTATTCTTCACAACTCTCCTCCAGGCCAGGGACCTGAAAATACCGTCACTTGGGGTTTGCTGCATGTTAATCAGTAGGTCCGACACAGGCAGGAAATCTGATTTGTGGCATTAGAAGCTCAGTATTTGAGTACCTAAAAAAAAAATCAACACAGAACAGATTCAGTGACAGCTAAATGTCACAAAATGTTATAGCAACCAGTATTACTGTAACCGATGGGGTAATTTAGCAATAAGAATGTACTTTCTCCAAGCTAAGAACGAAAAGTTCTGTGATCATTGCCCTCCCCACTTCAACACAGTAGAACGAAGCCTGAGGCACAGCACTTCCCCGTCTCTCTGTACTGAATTAGTGGCCTGTGCTGAAGTGCAGCCTCTTCTGGCCCCTTCCTGGGTACTCCAGGCTGGGGATGAGGAACTGGTTCTGTCCCGAAGCTGCTGCCGAGTGATTGATCATAGCTGCTTATACTGAACATCTCAGGCCAAGTTGGCTTAGCAGGAAGGATCACCGGGATCACTGGGCCCTCTCTGCCAAGTTCACAGGGCAAGAGGAGTTGCCTGTGAGCTCGGCCCACCATGCTCCCAGATGCCCGCCGCAGGGAAAGTCCTTCAGTCCCACTTGGGATGCCGGCTGGTCATCTAGCCAAACTCTCTGGGTTTGGACCCTGGCAAAATGAAAATCTGTCATCTTTTTCACCATATTTTAGTGTACAGTTGCCTTGGGAATCACCCAGTGATGGCTCTTCAGATGTGGCAGCAAAGTGGGCTGTGCTCTGCACTCCCTGGGGTTGGTGGCCAGGGTTAAGTCTTTCACCTTAGTTGTCCTATGTGCAAATTAGGGATCATTACACTTTTCCCCAGCGGTTAGGCCATTAGGGACTAACCCAATGAGGCAGACACTGTGGGTACCTAAGGCCTATTACCTCACATTACATAGTTTTTCTTTTTAAAAAATTTTTGTGCACATATGCACGTGTGGTGTGCATGTATGTGTGTGTTCATGTGTGAGGACAGATGTACTCATGCTGTGGCATGTGTGTGGAGGTCAGAGAGTAACGTCAGGTGCTAGTCCTCTTCTTCACCATCTTTAAGGCAGAGAGTCTCTTGCTTATTGCATTGCAGACCAGGCTAGCTGGCCTGCAAGCTTCCAGAGATTCTCTGGCTCATCTCACAGTAGGAGCACTGAGACTACAAAGTCACTATGTCCAGCTTTATGTGAGTTCTGGGGATTTGAACCCAGGTCCTCATTCTTGCATGGCAAGTCCTCCGAGCCACCTTCCCCAGCTCTATTACATCATCTTCTAGGCCTAAGAAGTGCTTTGTTGGAAGCCACTGGCATAGGTGCAGACACTGTTCCCCAGGCGTCCAGTGCCCTGGGAAGCACCACCTCTTCCCTGGGTAGTGTGGACGAGAGCAGCAGCAGTCAGGGGCTTGGCTCCCGGCTGGCAGCTGTAGAAGGTGGGGCTTCCTTCCAAGCTGGGGAAGGAGCCTGGACGGGAAGCCATGTGCTGAGAGGGCATGGAGGGAGGGGGGGTGAGGTATAGTGATGCTGAGGGCCAAGACTGTGAAGGGCAGTGCCTGGGATGGGGATGCTGTGCTGATGGAGGAGCTGTGGTCACGGGGGATGCCATGGAGATTTTGATGGGCTCAGGGATGATGGAGAGCTTTGATCTAGACCTTCCTCAAGCATTCCCCGCTAGCTAGCTGTTCCAGATGCCGTGCTTGTTGCCTCTGTGTCTACTTCCATGACTCATTTCAATGTCAGGATGAAGACGAAGGAAAAAGACCGCTCTCAGGCCCTGTCTGGTGACCACTGAGATACAAATCAACAGTACTCCCGATTCTTGAATATCACTAGGAAAAGGCTGAGTTGAAATGGTTGCTGAGAACTCACAAACAAACCCAGAAGTTTCTGATAATGTGGCTGAGGCAGACTGCTGCAAACGCAGCCAAGGTCATTCATGGTGGCAACCTGGGAAGGACGGGCTTCCCTGAGGCCCTGACTCAGGAGTTATCCTGTGTTCCCACAGCACTAACACTAACCAGAGTGACATTCTGAGACTTCCACTGCCACCTGAGGGTCCCTGTGCTGTTACTTCTCAGTCACCCCACAGCCAGAAACCTAAGAGGGACTTCCACCTAGCCAATGTACCACATTGTGATAGGAGCCAGGAGAACAGGTAACTAGCCTTTTCCATTTCCCTATGAGTAGCATAGTTCAATGTAAGAAGTGGGTTAGAGGGCTGGGGAGATGGCTCCATGGTTAAGAGTGATTGTGGCTCTTTCAGAGGACCTGAGTTCAGCATCCAGAACCCACATCAGAGGACTCACAATTGCCTATAACTCCAGCTCCACAGGATCTGACACCCTCTTCTAGCCTACAAAGCATCTGCACTTACATACACATACCCACACACCGACACACACACATAAATAAAAATACATCTTTTAAAAAGGAGTTAGAATGCAGACTGTTTACTGTGCTTACTTAACTGGTTCTTTTCAGCTGGTCTACACACAAAAAAACTGAAAGCCCAACATATTTCTACTCCATCTGCCCATCCTTTTATGGACCACTCTGCCCAGGCACTGGAGGATGGGTCATGCAACTGGGCAAGGAAGACTGTAAGCAGACGATGGCGTAGGTATCTCACTTAGCTGTTTCTTCAAAGTGGAGCCTTAGACCTTGGAGTGTGTCTGGAGCCGGGGACCTCAGTCAATTCCAGGGAACTCAGTGAAGGGTCACAAGCAGAACCCAAGTGGCCTCATGGGGTCCTGGGTGGCATCAGCCAGGCTATGCTTGGTCTAGTATACTCTATGGAACAGCTCACTTGTTGAGGAGCCAGGAAGTCTAAGCTCCATCCCAGGCTCTGCCCCTGCCCCTGGCATAGCTTTGAGTAGATCTTTCAACTTTTGTGACTCAGTTTACTCACCTGCCAAATGGAGATAATCATGTGGGTCTCAAAGGACTCTTGTAAGACTCTAATGAGTATTTATAAAGCACTTTGCAGGAGTTTATGATTATTTGAGCTGGGAAAAGATTTGCAAATTATTCAGAAGTAAACAGTATTTAGAGTCTGGGTTTTCAACAGCCAGCAGGTTCTCCTGGGTTTACAAGGTGGTTGTAACAGGACACCCTGAGGTTCCACCCGTGTACTCTGGCTTCCTTCTGCACCTCCCTGTTCTGCAGTGTGTGGTTCAGAAGCCCAACAGAATGACTGGGTTCAGATATGGAAGCCAGACACTCAACTCTGCTTAACTTTGCTTTCAGGGTTCAGGGATGAAGACACTATGGAGAATTGTTTTGAAAGCTGTTGGATAAACTCAACTCCTCCCCAACCTCCCTTCCCCGGATTGATGTCTGCTGCATAATCTGGGGGATTCATGTTGCCTAGGAGAGCAGCAGACACTTCCCGGAGAAAGAATGCACACTTTCCCACCACAGGAGTTTGGAGTGAACATGTGGAATACCAGTATGTAAGGTGAGCAGTCATGCCAAGCATCATATTGTGCACATTTGCCTACCCTTTCACTCCCTTATTTGCACAGCTCTGTGTGGCTATCACCTCAGTTTTATGGATGGAGTGGAGAAAACCAGGAAAGGCAAGTCTCCTCGTGACAAAGGCATGAAGGCCATCATTGCGGCTCATGCCTATGGCGGCTCATGCCTGTAATCCCAACACTTGGCGGGTGGAGGATGGAAAATGCCACAAATTTGATGGTAGACTAGGCTACATAGTGGGTCCTAGGCCAGTCAGGGCTACAGAGAGAGACACTGTCTCAGAATGAAACAAAACCATGCTGCTGGGGCAATGACTCAGAGTTCTGGGGAGACCTGAGTTTGATCCCCAGAACTAATGTAAAAAAGCCAGGGGTAGATGTATACATTTATAATCTCAGTGCTGAGGAGGTAGAGACAATAGGATTCCTCAGGTCACTGACTAGATATCCTAGCCTGCTTGGTGAGTGCCAGGCCAGTAAGACCCACTGTCTCAAAAAACAAACACAGAAACAAAACCGAAGATGGATGTTGCCAAGTATGTCCTCTGACCTGGTCCACACACATGGACACAGGAATATGCACATACATATAATGCACATAGACATGAAATAAAGGCAGCCAGGAACTGGAGAGATAGCTCAGAGATTAAGAATACTTATTGCTCTTGAAGAGGATCTGAATTCAGTTCCCAGTGTCCACATGGTGGCTCACAACAGCCTGTAGATTCAATTCTAGGGAATCCAGCTTCCCCTTCTGGCTTCTGAGGGCATTTGCACACATGTGGTGCACATAAACTCACTCAGGCACATAGACATACACATAAAAAATAATACTAAAGGCCTTTAGAAAAACCTATATGGAAACCTACCACTACAGAAGCTTCTTAAAGTATATACATAAACATTATAAAAAGAGATTAAAATGAGTGACCCTATAATAGGAGGACATTGACCCTTCTAGATGCCATAAGCTACCAAAGTAAAAGCTCAGTGCCAGGGAGGCCTCCTTCTTTTGAAGCTGTTGACCAGGAGTCCCATGAACCCTCAAACAACACTGGCCATTGCCCCTGGTCTTCTTTACTTACCATTATTCACAGTAAGACTCTGTAATGGAAGACACTACACACAGGCACTGTAGAGCAAACAAGGAAAAATCAAGCTGGTGCTGGCTTCAAAGCCTCATCTCAACTGGCCAGCATTCACAGTGCTACAAGGTGTTATGCATATCACCTGAAGAGAAAATTAATCATCAGCCTTACCCAGGTGTGAATCCAGTGAGCTACAATAGCAGCAGACCTGGAAAGACATGCCCACGAAGGAGAGAAACCAACCACTTTCTAGTTGGATTTAAGGTTCACGTCACACGATGGAGTTCATACCTGAAACTGATGTCCAGATCTAGGAACCTGAGGCTAGACAGTTCATGAGCCTCAGGGGAGAGTCTAATACTATTATTTTGCTAAATAGATATTGTATTAAACTGGCTCATTTATTGCTTTTATTTTATGGGTATGAGTGTATTTGCCTGCATGTATGTAAGTGCACCTGTGTCATGCAATGCCCATGGAGGTCAGAAGAGGGGGTCACATTCCCCTGGAACTGGAGTTATGAATGGTTGCTAGCCGCCATGTGGGTGCTGGAAATTGAACCCAGGTCCTTTGCAAGAGCAACCAATGCTCTTAACCACTGAGCCATCTCTGCAGCCCCTAAACCAACTTCTACTGACTTACTGTTATACCCATAGATTAATGCATCATCTCTCAGTTCACAGCAGAGACGTTCCCTTATGCTGCCGGTGGTTATTAGCACAGAGAACTACAACTGGCTAACGTGCAGAGAACAAGAGGCTGCAAACTGCTTATCCTATATCACATGTCCGTCTCTCAAGCTCAGGGATCATTGCAAAAGAGAGGGCAGAAGATTGTAAGAGCCAGAGGTGGTGGATGGCCACAAAGAAACAAAGTTTCCCAGTTATTCATATGAACTCATAGTGGTGGTGACAGCATGCACAAGTCCTACTCAGGTCACGTGGGTAGATGGGAAGTGGGTAAGAAACCCAGCTCTGCATAAAGAATTATTAGGGATCAATGGCTGTGGGAAGGAGACAGTCAGTCTCATTTAAGAGTGAGACTCTTGGCAGGTTGGCCAGGCTCCAGTGGATGCATCACACTGAAGGACATTTGAGGAACACAAATTCGACGCTCCAGGACTTAATATATATATTATATTAATAACGTGTAAGTATAATGGAGTACATGAAATTGGGTGAGGGTAGCAAAGCGGGTACGGAAAGGAAGGGGATCTGAATATAATCAAAATATAGTGTATGGAATTTGAAAAAAATCTACTTCTAAAAAGAGTAAAAAAAAAAATCTAAGAAAGAAGAAGGCAGCCACGTGTCCCCACACAGGTGACACTCTCCTGTCAGCCGCACCTGCCTCTGCTTCTGCCTGTTTCACAGTTGCTGCTGCATCATCTTTACACCTGGGTAAAAGACTTCCAAAGGCAGTCTTGGGTCGATATGCCCGACCCTGTCCTGCTCTGGCAGAAGCGGGCACTCTCTGGATGTTCTAGGGCGCCGGGGAGAAGGACAGTGCTGTGGGACAGAAGAGGTTTTTTGAGGTTTAATATTGGCAGAAAAGCCAGCTCAGTTCTTGTTTTAGCGACTATTATGAGGAACTATTGCTGCTGGGCTCAACAGGGAACCACAACAGGGAAATCAGAGCCCTGGGCTTTATTCCCAAGTTGTCCCTCCCTTGGCCCACACGTAGAGGAAAGAACTCACTGAGACGGGAGAGAGCGTCCTTGTGGGGGGACAGCATTTCTTCCTCAAGCCATTTTCAAATGAATGATTCCATGTGAATTTCAAAGACTTGGCGCTTTTGAAAGTAGAGGAGATGTCTCCAGAAAGCGGGGGGTGCAAATCCATAAAGTGCGCGGTCAAGCCCTAGAATCCCTACTAGACGCCAGTGAATTTCTGTTCTGTTGTAGGTTGTTCATTCAAACTGACTCCCTACGCATCTACTTGGAATTCCCGCCGTGTGGGCGCATGGCAGGATGTGAGGGAACCACACCCAGCCTCCTGGAGATTATGACCTTGAGAGGAAATGGAAAATGACAGTCATTCCAGAAAACAGCTCAAAGCAAGGGAAGAATAAAGGGCAGTGGAAGAATGTCCCATTCCACTCGCTACACAGGGTTCCTCAGATCTCAGAGAACCGTTGGTGTCCCACTCCGCGCCTGCGCTCCTGCCAGCCAGCGCTACCGAGAATGTCTTCTGGGTCTCCTCCACCCCCTGGGCAAACCACAGCACTACCTCCTCCAAGGAGCCCTTCTCCATGTCTCTTATCTCTCTTGTTTAGACTTCATGTCCTTAGCTAGTAGCTCCTTCCTGACATCTTTTATTTCCTCCCAGTTACTCCCACCTTCTGTCCTTAAGTGTTCAGTCTGTGGAATTAATTAAGTCTGATTGAAACGTCTTATCAAACAAGGTAACAAAGGCATGCAATTGTATTTGCCAGCATGGTAAGAGTCCTAGTGTAACCAAAGCTGGGGCAGAAAGATCAAAAGTTTGAGGCTAGCCTGGACAACTTAGTGAGACCCTATCTCCAAATAAAAATAATAAAAAGGGGGCCAAGAGGATGACTCAGTGGGTAAAGAAAGGCACTTGCCTCCAAGCCTGATGACTTGATTTTCATCCCTGGGATGCACATGGCAGAGGGAGGCAACCAAGTCCCCTATGACCCCATAAACACATACACACAAAATAAATAAAAATGAAAATAACAATGTGTGGATTGTGGGGTGGTAGCTCAGACATAGAACACCTGCTTAGCATGTGAAAGGCTCAAGTTTCAATCCTCCGTACTGAAAACAAAAGGTTCAAATAATGGAGTACTATTAATGTTAAAAACTAGGTTCTAAAATAGAATGTTCAGGAAGACTATTTGTGTATACTTGAGGCTAAAGGTTTAATCTCTAGTACCACAAAACCCAAAGAAAACAAACTTAGACTGGGGCTATGTAGCACAAACAGGAGTTTGGGTTAAATTGTCAGTCTAAAAATCCCACACTAATTGGACATTTTATAAGGGTGACACCATATTATGGCACCAAGCCCCTTAGATATGAATCCATCTGTTTCTACTGTCCTCTTGCCTGCACCCTACCTAGAGATGGGCCTTGGATTCTGCACAGTATCAACCTTGGCTTTCCTCTTTAGACATGGCACCCATATTCTCAAGTTTGGGGATCTTTTCATTATCTCCCCAAATATAGCTGACTCCCGTGGGATAGTGGTTATTTTTTGATATTCTTTTATCGATAAAATACATAGACAGGGATTGGAGAAACGTTTCAGTGGGTAAAGTTCTTGCTGTACAGGTATGAAAACCTGCATTTGGGTCCTCAAAACCCATGTGGAATTGGACTACGTCCAATTGGATCACATGTCTGTCATCCCAATGCTCCCCACTGGACCAGCTATGTTGGCATGTGAAGCAGCATTGAGATCCTGTATCTAAAAAGGTGAAAGACATGGATGAACACCCAGGTTGTCCTCTTATCTCCACAAGCGTGTCATGACACATGCACACCCACACTCACACATACATCATACACATATATACCAAGATTAAAAAATAACAGATGACAGTCCATACTGAATGTAACTGTATACTGAAATGAATCTGCATTTTATTTATTATACTGATCTATAAATACTTAACAAACAATAGCTCACATGTGGGAGGTGCTGCTTATCCAGGTTACACAGACAGCATTAATTTTCATCTACTAGCAGAAATGAGACCACAAATCCCATTAAAGTTGTCGTTTAGAGATGAGGGCATGAGGTACGGGTGGCCGAGTGGCTTACTTCGAGTCCTGTGGTAGGATTTTAGAGATGCTGGAACCTGAGTGCATTGAGGGAACACAGGCCAACTGTCCAGAATTGAGTGTTAGACATACCAATAATCTTGTTCAGGAAGAATGGAAATAGCTGTTCACTTTTTAGCACACCTCCACATGTCTTATGAAGCTGCCCATATAATGAGACCAACAGCAGTGGGCTTGGCTACCAGGGTGAAGCAGTGGAGATTTCATCTCACACCATCCATCAAGGGGCAGCCTGACGACCTACCCCAGAGAGCAGAGTAACTTCAAGCATCTGCCTGTTCATCTGTCTTCCCACCACAAGGCCAGTGGCACTCACTATCACCGTGCCTTGTCAGTTAGAAGATGTCATAGGAATTAAGTGAATTGTGAGATGCTGAGCCTTGGGCCCTTCTTGAGGGATATCTCAATGTCAACTTGGCCACTGGAGATCCTAATTCCAAAAGTCCCCGTGCTTGATATCATAGTTGAGCAGCCTGCTTGGCAACATGGACATCCCATGACCTTCAGCAATGAACAGGGCTCAGACAATCCCAGTGGAGGGAAATCTTTTCTGAAAATGAAGTCAACATTTTATTTCAAAGTTGCTGTTTTCAATATATATAATTTAAATTATAAATTCAATATAAATAAATATAAATTACTGATTTTTAAAATTTTATTTTATGTGTATGAGTGTATTGCCTGCATGTATGTGCACCCATATCACACAGTTCCTGCAGAGGATAGAAGAGGGTATCAGATCCCCTGGGACTCGAGTTATGGACGGTTGTTAGCTGCCAAACCCGGGTCTTCTGCAAGAGCATCCAGTGAGCCATCTCTCCAGCCCCTCAATGCATATTTTAACAGATGAACACATAAATTCTTTCTTGAGAGTGAATGTCTGGTATAGGAAGAAGGTGACCAAATCGCTTTCCGGGGCGGTAAAACTGTTGCTGAGGAAAAACTGGCTTCCTGGAAGCGTACTAGGTTGGAACATGGATGAACCTTTGTCTGTGACTGAGAGGATTTGGATCAACACAACCAGAGTGAATGACTCAGCATACCCCGAGGCTCACCAACTCTCTAGACTTGGGTAGATGTTGGTATGGAGTCTGAGCACAGGCAAAGTGTACTCTGAGTTGGTTTTCTGAATCAGCCAACTAAGTAAAATCCTCGTTGCTCCCTCTACAAAAGTAGGAGGCAGGGACTGGGGAGATGCCTCGATAGGTGAGAGTGCTTGTTGTATAAGCATGAGGACCTGAGTTCAAATCCTCAGTGTCCATACATTTATAGAAAGCCAGGTACTTGGCCACATTTAATCTCAGCATTCAGGAGGCAAAGGCAGGTGGATCTCTGTGAGATTGAGGTCAGCCTGGTCTACATAGCAAGTTCCAGGTCAGGAGGAGTTATAGGAAGACCCTGCCTCGAAAAGACAAAAAAAAAAAAAAAAAAAAAAAAAAAGTCAGATATACATGCTTGTAACCCCAAGCCTAGCTCCAGGACAGATCCTGTCTCACAACAGTAAGATAGAGAGTTACAGAGCAGGACACTTGACAGCCTCCTCTGACCTCTGCATGAGCACATGGACACATGTTCATTTACTTCTCTCTCTCTCTCTCTCTTTCTCTCTCTCTCTCACACACACACACACACACACAAACACACATGGAGGGCAGCAGTCAACAATCTTTGTGGTTGCTGACATCTAGAGGACCAGCACCTTATACCGTTGTGCTTACAAATCCATGATTCCTTTACTTTTATGTAAGGACGCAGTACAACCCACCCCCACGCCCACTTGGTTGTGTTGAAAAAGCTGGCCCAGATCTCACATGATGTCAAAGTGAAAGGACACCGAACAAAACACAAAAATGCATTCAGGACTGGCAAGATGGTTCCGTGGGTGAGGGTGCTTGCGGCCAAGCCGGACAACCTGCAATCCATCCCCAGAAACTACATGGCATAAGGAAAGAAACATCTCCTATAAATAGATTACATATGTATAACACACACACACAGACACACACACACACAAATAAATTAAAAATTTTAAATACATTTAAGATCTTAGACTTACAGCAGTACTTGTAGGTGAGGCTGAGAGACTGGGATAAAGTGTCAAATGATGGGGCTTCCAAGGCTGTGGACCCAAGATGGACATGTGTCCCAATGGGATCCAGTTATGCAGCCATCTTCCACCCACCAAGACATAAAGTGCCAGCATCTCTGTGCAACTTATCACCGAGCCACCAAGATTTCCAAATTCCCAGTATGAAAGGGTTAACAAAGGTGCATCAAGTACTTCCGCCTCTGTGATAGAAAAGCTGTCCTCTGTTGCTCAAGCTAAAAAGTAAATCTGTTTCCAGACCCAGCACGGAGTTTTAGAAACTAGGTAACTATTCACCAAGGAGATGCTGAGTGCGTTCGCCTGCCTAGGAAATAATTGTGATAGAAAGGAATCAATTATGGCCCATCTGCAGTTCATTAATATGATCTGTTGAAAAGGAGGCCAAACTCACCAAGCCAACTGAAAAGTCTAAAAATAGGACCAAGGAAGCCTGGCCCAGAGCACATTAGGCAATAAAAAAGATCCCTACATCTGCAGGAATGGGGGGTCCCTGGACACTGCCTCACTCTTTACTACTTACCCTCAGAGGTAATTGGGAATGGAGACATTTTATTTCCTTCCCAGAAAAAGAGAACAACATTCCGTGAGGCTCATTGTAGCCAAAAATATCATGCTGTGTTCACAAAGGCACAGAAACAGAGGTCGCTCGCTCCTAACACAAATCTTACACATTCCAAAGATTGCTGGGGGTCTCCTCTTAAATCACTACACAGGGTACATGCTCCCAGAGAGAAGTAGAAGGTTCTAGGGCAGCAAGTCCCAAAGTGAGACAGAGGCACTGACTTTAGGAGGCACACTGATGAACCCTGATGCCTGCTCTGTGGGAGTGATGCACCTGTCCTGACAGTTACCAGAGTAAAGTAACCAGTACTCCCAACTCTGACTTCAAGATACCACTCAGGATGAGGACAGGTCTACGAAACACTGTGAGTTTGTAAGTGCAATCCTCTTTCTATGGTTTGTGTGTACGTGTGTGGTTCATGCTGTGAATGGTATATATGCATTTGTGTGTGGATATGTGAACTGTACATGCACACAGAAACTACAGAAGCCAGAGGAGGATCTCAGGTGTACTGCTGTATCTTCGTCGGCCTTACTCTTTTAAGACAGGGTCTCTGGCTGCATCTGGAGCTAGGCTGATGGTCAGCAAGCCCCAGTGATTCTGTCCCCTCACTCCACCCCACAGTACTGGGGTTCTAGGCATTTGGTGGCCATGTGTTACTTTTTACATGGGTGCTGGGGATTCGAACCCAGATTCTCATGCTTGTGCAACACACACTCTTACCTACTGAGCATCTCTTCAGACTCTAAGTGCAATTTTCTAGACATACACATGCATATACAGGTGCTAAGGCAGATGCCAAACAGGACATCAGAAGGTAGCACATATATTGTTAAAAATTGGATGATTCTATTCTAGGACTAAAACCAAACCAGATGGTTTCTCATGCATGGGATCAGTGGTGCTGTGTACTGTTCATTTTTACAGCCCCAGCAGCCTCACTGATAGAGGGCTGGCGCAGAGTGAGGTAAGATGTGACCGAGGAAACAGCAGCTGCATCTTGGTGGCTGTGTCTCCTGATGGTAAGACGCCCCTTCATAGTTAAATATCCTTGAAGCTGCAGTTAGGGTGTTCCTGTTAAGTCAGAAACTAGGATATCAGAGCATATTCCTATATGTGTGCACCAAGGAAGAGTCTATATCCTCAGGAGATCCGATGCCATTAGAAAGCACTTGTGTTTTGGTTTTGACACCCCCCTGCCTTTTGTGAGAATCATGGGAAGAAATACCCTAAAAGAGGGATTTGGTACAGCATGACTTGGGTAGGAAAGAGTCACCTTATATCATGAATATGCCACCCACTTCATAAATATTCATAGCAACTTCCTTTGTTAGGAAGTCCATTGCGTCACCTCCCTGCTTGGGGACACCCACCTCCATCTCTCTCCGGAATGTTTGCTTTGCTGAGTAAACTTCTGCTTAAACTGTCTGTGTCACTTGCCCAAATTCTTTCCTTCAACAAGACAGGAATCCAGAGATTCCCCCAAACACTACTACCTGTCCAGGGCCTCATGATATTGCAAGAGTCATTGGTCTGTACCATGTTGGGAGTCTAATACTGAATGGACTGAGTCCAGAGGGGACTGCACCCATGTCCCTGAAGTGGAACCAATGTCTCTAGTGTCCTGGAGGGCAAGAGCTTTGTTGTTCTTCTTGGGGAACATGAAGTCACAGACACAGGGAAGAAGCGCTTGCAGCCTTCTGACTCAGCGGTTCTATCCATGAGCTCACCCCTCATGGAACAAGCAGGGGCTTTGAGGCCAAACTTGTCCACTTACTAGGACCACGGAAGGGATCCAGTAAGAGACACAAGGACTCCACATGCAGCCTTAGAGGTCTGTGCTCTGGTAGTGCCTTCAATGGATGGGGAAGTAGGTTTGGAGAGCACACATTCAGCTCATGGGAGAAAAGAGAAATCTATTACCTCTCTAATTATCCCTAAAAGTCTCATGTCTGGGGAGAGAAACTGCAGCGTGTCCCCATCATGGGTTTCTGCTTCGCTGTTAAAAATACTGAATTAGACCAGACGCCGAAAGAGTGGAAAAGAAAAATGAGTCACAGAATAACATTTCAGTGTGATTTGCTTTTGTGCAAAAGAGAAGTATTTATATAGCTTATGTATAAGCATGGGGTATTTATGGTAAGATCTGCCCAGACTGTGAACAATAGTCACTTATCCAAACAGGGCTGGAGGGTGGGGAAGCTGCTTTTAAGTTCCACTTTATAGCTGTCTCTGTGTTGACCATTTTTGCAATGACCTATATTGCTTTCATAACAAAAGTCTTTTTGAACAATGGCAAACCATGTGGTAATATTTAAAAGCTTATGTCAATGCCCTAGCAAGATTGAGTCCATGAGACATATGTTAGAGTGAACTATTCATTTGCATTTACATAATCATCACAATAGATAATACATATCACATTGTAATCACTATGAAATAGACTTGCATTTACATAATAATCACAACACAGAATGAATATTGAATAATGGTCCTTATGAGACCTATTTAGGCAGAAGAGTGGCATGGGCACAGAGCTCTGAAAGCAGTTCAAGTGGGATGCATCCAGGTTCCCCTGACTCCAGATGGAGAGAGCCCCTCTCTCTCTAGCAGTAGTCACAGCCATGAGTGAAACATCACAGTGGTGCCCTACGCATTAGTGCTGAGGGTCATAGTAACCCTCAGAGGCAGGCTCCATGTCCTCTGTTTGGCAGATGAAGAAATAGACTGTGGAAGTTTCAACCCACTGTCACTGCAGAGAGACTAGCCATCCAGCAAAAGTCACATGGCCCTTTCCATATTACAAAATTGTCACTAGGTTATTTTCCAGTCACTAGGCTAATGTGGTAATATGTATTGGCAGAAGTCTTCAAGGCCATAAGGATTGCAGAGCCACAATATAGAAGGAGCCTGTGTTCGTGCTCCACCACCTGAAGGGGAGACATTTATCTACCTAGACAAGGTATTCACACCATGTCTGAAATGTGAGGGCTTTCTTATAACTGTTGTTAGTTTCCCTAGATAATGCAGCAGCTCCAAGGTTGTGCCAGGATGCCATTAGCTTCCTAGGGCTAAAGAATACCACCAGGATCTGGGTGTGGTGGTGCATGCCTTTAATTACAGCACTCAGGAGGCAGGTGGATTTCTGTGAATTCAAGGTCAGTCTGGTCTACATAGCAAGTTCCAGGCCAGCTGGGGCTACAGGGAGACCCTGTCTCAAAAAGACTAAAAACAAAGACAACACATACAAATAAAGAATACCACCCAGATATCAGAGCCATGAGAGTGGCATCATGGAAGTTTGTGTCCCCAAAGCATATCATGAATCTGTTCTGCTTATATATGGCCTCCAGCCCTTTGTGGGTCCCAGGATCAAAGCCAAGTGCAGAAACAAAAGATACCAGCTCAGATGATGCCTACTTACCATGCATGCCTTCCCAGACCCCCTTCTCTGCTTAAGGCATTGAGCTGAGAGTAAGGAGAGCTTCCAGTCAGTCTGTCACAGCCAGCAGTAATCAGCAGTGTCATCAGGCATCTCTGAGTCACAGAGGGCTCTGAGTGTCCTGGCGTTGCTACTGTCCTCCTCCAGCATTCACCTGGGCACCTCATGTTAATCCAACCAGACATGAACCCCACCATACTTTGACCCAAGCTATTCCATGAGCTGCCAGCTTGTTGATGCCATCCTTCATCCCTGACACAGTGGCTGCGCTTAGCTGGCCTCCATCCCACAGAGACGCCTGCCCCTGGCCCTTGTCTAGTCATACTGCCACCGATGAGGGATGCGTGGAGAATCTTGATGACCCAAAGAGGTGACTGTCCAGTCTGAAAGGGGCTGGAGATGTGTGGGAAGGATGAGAGATGTAAAGAGATGACGCCCTACATTGCTCCCATGCTTCACGCTGATGGCGCTCCCAGATGGGTAGAATTGGACCCGACAAAAGAAGCAAGCCCACCCAATGTGCCGTGGTCCACTGCTGTTACTCTGTGAGCTGGTGAGATGTGAGCTGTTACTCTGGAGCTGGTGAGATGTGAGCTGTTACTCTGAGAGCTGGTGAGATGTGAGCTGTTACTCTGGAGCTGGTGAGATGTGAGCTGTTACTCTGGAGCTGGTGAGATGTGAGCTGTTACTCTGGAGCTGGTAAGATGTGAGCTGTTACTCTGGAGCTGGTGAGATGTGAGCTGTTACTCTGGAGCTGGTGAGATGTGAGCTGTTACTCTGGAGCTGGTGAGATGGCTCAGCAAGTAAAGTTCTTGCAGCAGAAGCTTGAAGACC
Organism: Eospalax fontanierii; assembly: GCA_035773235.1. Lineage (NCBI taxonomy): Eukaryota > Metazoa > Chordata > Mammalia > Rodentia > Spalacidae > Eospalax > Eospalax fontanierii. The sequence continues at coordinate 4,149,615 of CM069524.1, read as the reverse complement.
AGAGTTCTAATCCTTACCACTCGTGCAAATGGAAGCTGTCCTGTAATCCCAGCACATAGGGAGCAGAGACATGAAATTCTGGGAGCAAGGTGCAAGCTAGACTAGCCAAACTGGAAGGTCTGGATTCAAGTATGAGACCCTGATTCGATGTTTAGGGTAGAGGGTGATTGAGGAAGACTGCCGGGGTCAACCAGTGACCTCCACACACATGCACACACATGCAAGCATGCATATACACTTGCATGTATAACATATACCAGTCCCCCCTCACACACACATAAGAAAAGAAATGTTGGTTCTGCTCCCCAGTGAGTGTTGGCTCCGTAAGATGTATGCCCAGACCCCAGCAGGCTCCCTGGAATGTTGTAAAGTGTTTAGAAATCTCTGCTATCAAGGAAGGGGACTTCTTGTAGAGACAGGGAGAAGTGGAAAGCTGTCATCTTACATTCTAGAGCAGCCCAACTCAGGGAGGAAGTAGGTTAGGAAGGGGCTAGGAAGAGGAGCACGAAACCTTTAAGTCGGCCATAGGAAGTCTTTGGTTAGGGCACAGGCTCTACAGATGAAAAGAGGGTTTGTTCTGATAAGCCTGCAAATACACCAAAAGATACCAGGACTGGGTGACATTTGAGTCACACTGACAGGAAGCACTGTTAGTCTTTAGGCTGCTTATTAACCCTGGCTCTGCCAGGCCTCACAGCTCCTCAGCACCCTCCTGGGCAGAAGCATGTGGTTACTGGTGGTAGATGCCACATCTGTGTGAGGCCCTGAGAACTCATCACCCCGCACCCCCACCAATAGCTTCTGTGAAGATGGCATGACTGGCCAGTGGTCAAAAAAACAGAAGTGATCCTGAGCCTCAGGACAAATGAGGAACTGGCTGGTGGGCACCAAGGATAGACCGTTGGAGGGTGAAAACCATGCGCTATGTTGTAAGCTTGCAGAGAGGCCTCTGCTGATATTTTCTAAGACCTACATCTTTTTTCAAAATGGTATGAGAGGGAGTGTTACCCAGATTCCTCTAACAACAGCTGCTTCACCACAGTTGTGTCAGTTTGCAGAGCAGCATCAGCCTTTAGCTGTAGGAGGGAACCAGTAGACTAGGGAACCCTGAAAAAATCAAATGGGTATCTCCTCTTTCAATTGCAGTTTCTTCTTTGATGCATCCACTAGACTGAACTTTGTTAACTCCTAGAGAAGAAAGGTAGTTAGTGACGGTATTCTGGACCAAAACAGTGAATTACATCTGCTTAGTGGAAAAGAAGAGGCGGGTAGTCTCGATTGAGTAGAATGACTAACTTCATCAACAGCCTCATACGCATGACTTGGAGTGCCTCATCCAAAGATGTTGACCTGCTAGCTCCCTTGCCAACTGTTTAGAGATGTTCACACTCATTCCAGATTCTCCCCCAGGCACTGGGCATAGCAGTGAACACAGAACCCTCATGCAGCTTATACTCTGATGGGATGGGAGTGACCCCAAGACATGGAGCTCCCACGCTCACAGCCCAGAGAAGACACCCATTTAGTAGACCAGTGTTTGTGAGGGGGCTTAGCACAGTCAGGAGGATCCCTGAGCTCATTGACCAGTCAGCCCAGCCTAGTCAGTGAGCTCCGGTGTCAGTGAGAGTCTCTGTCTCAAAAAATAGGTGGAGAGCAAGTGAAAAAGACACCTGATGTTGGCCTCTGACCTCCGCACACTCACATTAGTACACACATTTACAAAATCATGCATATACGCAGCACACACACACTCACACACATGCATACACAGGCATTGTGTAAGCATCACATTGTCCATCTCTAGAACGTTTCCATTTTGCCCCCATTAACCATTGACCCTCCAGCCTTCCTCCTCTCAGCCAGAGGCCTCACCCTTCTCCTTTCTCTCTATAAACATGGGTGCTCTCAGAACATCATGTAATCGGAATAACAAAACATGAGTCCTTTTACATCCAGCTCACTTTAAAATAGAAGTCTACTTTATGGAAGCAGGGATCCCCAGCCTTGTCTCTGACAGATTCACCACTTGGCTTAGCTCAAGGAAAGCTAGGCAAGTCTTAACTCTTGGCTCAGCAGTAGGGCATTCTTCTAGTGTCTGTATTTGAAGGCTTTGCCACAGTGCTAAGGTCCTAGTGAACTGTGTGATGATCATACTAGGGGCTGTTCCTGGAAGACCCTTGCCTGCCTCTGGCCTCCATATGCACATGCACAGTTGACTACACACACACACACACACACACACACACACACACACACACACACACACATACACACAAATGAACAGATGTACTCAGTGTCTAAGCACTTCCCATGCCTTTCCTAAAGATCTGTTTACAGAAGAGTGCTGAAACAGAATTACTGAGCACTCTGTGTTCAGAGTAGAATAAGTAAGATTTTCAATGTACACATTGGAAGGGTGGCTCAGCTGTTAAGAGTGTCCAGCGTCCATGTCGGCAGCTCACAGCCACCTGTAACTCCAGCTCCAGAGGGATTGGGCGCCTCTGGAAACACCTGTACTATGTGTACATACACATATAATTAAAACATAAACAAAATAAATAAGATTGTTAATCATAAAGCTTAAGTACGCATACCTAACTGTACCGAAAGCTTCCAGCATAATCCATCATCTGCCTCCTACCTCTCTGCATACCCTCCTGAGAGGCAGAAATGAAAGACTGCTGCAGAGGAACCTCTTTTGACCCTGTCTACATGCTTAGAAATGGAACACAGGAGCAGTGCACATGGTGAGGCCTTGCAGTCCCTAGAGGGGAACAGGAACCATCTCCAGTGGTTTCAGCTTCAATGTCCCTTTCCTGGGTAACTCCTTCCTGAGGGGTGAGGCAGGAAGTGGCCACCAGCTGCCTCCCCTGCCGACTCAGCTGTGAAACCCTCTGCAGTCAGATGTCCTTAGGGCAAGGGTAAAGCAGATGTTCAAAGGGCAGGAAATGTACCAGCAGAAGAAAGAACAGAGAGAGTCCCAGCATGGTGGAAGTCGAGAACGGGTACAGTAAGGAGGCTGAAATGTCCCTTCCTTCTGTTTCGTTGTCACTGCTAAGGAGCTTCCTCTGTGTCCACGAATCCCTGAATGTTTTTTCTTTTTAAATAACACCTCACTTGTGTGCTAAATAAGTCCAGCCACTGTACTGCAGCTGATTTTAGCAAGATCACGTTGGCTGTTTTCTTTGCAGAGGAAAACTTAAGTCTTATCTAAATAAAAGTCCACACAAAAATAAGTGACATTTCCAGATCACTACTACAGCTCTGCCACAAACTTCCACAAGGCCCTAGCTGATTTCCGTAGATGTTCTGGAAGGATCTCAAAATAGCCATCTCAGCGTGGTCAAACATCTGAATGACAGGACGATATCATTTGTAGAGGTGTCAGAGAGGACAATCTGAAACTCGTGGCTGTAAAAATGAGAGATCCATGATATCAGGATCATAAATGTGGCCTTAAAAGCATAGCTGAGATGGGTGAAGGGAATCTCTACACTAAGCAGAGAGCAGGGCTGGGCTCCAGAGAGGGCACTTGCTCTTTGGCTGCCTGGGCAGTGAGAGGAACTAAAGGGGACAGGTCCCCTCAAGCTGCCTAAGCACAGTTCACACTTCACCCAGGTTTGGAGTTTAGTTTGCTCATTTGTACAGTCTTGAACCCCAAGTATGTTAATGAGGAGTCTCTGTCTGCTAATATCACAAGGCACTTACTAGCAAACAAGAATTTCACTATAGGAACACATCCTCAACCTCTGCATACAAATTCCCACAATGAATATAAACTCATAATCAAAACCTATAAAATGCTTTCAGAAAATGAATGTAAGTCCGCTATAAACAGCAGTCAATAGACATCGGGGCAGAGGATGTAGCTCAGTGGTAGACCAGTTGCCTAGCATGCATGCACAAGGCCCTGGGATCAATCCTCAGTTACCACTCCAAAAAAAGTCAACAGATCGATACAACAGGCAGGGAAGACAATGAACTCCAATATATACCAGAAACATCCTGTAATAATACAACTACCAGGAAGAGGTTGTGAGTTGTGGTTGAAATAATTAGAATGTAAAAAAGGAAATCAAAACAATGAGAAAAGGGGGCTAGGGAGATGGTTCAGTCTGCAAAGTGCCTGCCTCACAGCATGAGGGCTTGAGTTCAGATCCCCAGCAGTCATGTAAGAGCTGGGTGAGTTGATGCGTGTCAGTAAGCCCCAATACTGGGGGACAGGTGGAGATAGGCACATCACTAGATCTTGCTGCTTAGTCAGCCTAATGGAATTGATGAGCTCCAGGTTCAATGATCCTGTCTCAAAAAATAAGGTAGATTCAGGTACAGTGGCACATGCCTTTAATCTCAGCACCCAGGAGGCAGAGACAGGTGGGCAGGGAGATCAAAGTCAATCTGGTTTACATGTTAAGTCGCAGGCCAGCTGGGGCTACAGAGAGACCTTGTGTTAGAAAAAAAAAAAAAGTAACAAATAAATAACAAATAGGCACAAACTCAGATTAGGTGACTGAGGAGAGAGTGGTGATCTGGGGGTTGGCTTAGAAGGAGATGACCTAGAATGAAGCACAAAAAGACAGAGGGGTTGTTGAAATGAAAGAACAGAAAGACATGGAAGAGGAAACGAGACCTGTGCTGATTTGAATGAGGTGTCCCCTACTGGCAAAAGCTTTTGAACACTTGGTTTTATGGCCCCCAGGTGGTGACTCTGTTTGGGGCAGTCAAGAACCCTTTAGGAAGTGTGACCTTGCTGGAGAAAGCACATCACCAGAGTAGACTGAGAGTTTATAGCCTTGTCTTACTTCCAGTTTCTCTCTGCTTCCTGTGTGTGCTTGAAGATGTGAGTGCTCAGCTTTCCACTCCACTGCCTCTTGCCTCCATGCCTCCCCCACGAAGATAGACTCTCATCCCTCTGGAAATGGAACAGTGATTCCAAATAAACTCTTCCTTCTACAAGTTGCCTTGGTCATGGTGTTTTATCACAGCAACTGAAAACCAACCAAGCAGACCTTCTAGTGCATACAAGAGAGGCACTCCGGAAAGAAGAGGGAGAGGTGCTATTTCCAAAGATGCTGAGACTTTTTCTACAGTAGGGGAAATGAAATTGGGAAAGTATCATTACGTCAAAGCAAAATACGAAAATCCAGACACATAAGATAAAGCTGCCAAGTGGGGAGATCAAACAGCAAAGCAAAGCTGAAAAGCAGCAGCAGCTCACTCAACGGCAGACTTTTCAATCACGACAATGCACTTGGCAGTCAGTGGAACATGATGAGAGCAGGGAGATGTCCTCGGTAATTTCATTCACTTTGCAAACTAAAAGCAGCAAGGAAACACGTAAGGCTAAGCCACAAGGCATGTTCAGTGACTACTCCTAAGCTCCATGTGCAGGAAGAGCTGGACTCATGGGGTTGTGAGCCAGGCAGTTGTACAGTGCCATTCCTGGTGTTAGGTGCTGATGTCACCAACTTCAGACTTTGAAATAATTTTTAAACAAGAGGTTCCACAGTTCTGTTTTTCACCGGGCCTTCCAAATCATGTAGCCATTCCTATATGCAGGGTCTGAGGACCTGGTACCACTCAGGAGCAAAGAAGCAGTCTTCTCTGCAGTGTGTGGGTTAGTTCAGTGAAAACAAACACGTAGGAAAGATCTGTAACCTGAAAGAGTTTATGCAAATATGCTTGATGAACTTTTCCAGCTGAAAGTGCTCAGATCCTTTGTGGGTAGGAAGGGGAGAGCAGACCAAATACCATCAATGACAATTCCGGGAAGGCGTGAGAGTCATCCAGAACCCACATGGTGGGAGAATCATACCACAGAGCCTGTCCAGGGAATGTGCATGGTGCTCCCAGGATCTGAACATGAGAGAGAAGAGAACCAGCCAGTATCACGAGTGGGTAAAGCATCTGTTTGCACACACATTCCGCATTAGTGTCATTGTGGTGCCTATAAAGCAGTCAGTTAGAAATGCAAAGACATCAATAGAAAACCCCCCAGGAAATCACCCTTGCAGTCCCTCAGATGAGACAAGGACATGGAAACACTGCAGTGAAAACTTCAGTGCTGGGGTTGAGGGGGCAGCTCAGTGGGTAAAGTGCTGTTGAAGACCTAAGTTCAGATCTCCAGGACCCACATAAGAAGCCAGGTGTAGCAGAGTGTACCTGTAATAACCGCTCTGGGAGAGAGACAAGCAGGTCCCAGGGGCTTGCTAGTCAGTAGTCCAGTCAACCGGTGAGTTCCAGGTTCAGTGGAAAGAGATGGAGGAAGACACCTGGTCTCCACATGCACACACAGCACATGTGCACTGGGACATGTGTACACACATGCATGCACTATACAAATAAACTTTAACAACGAATCTAAGTTTCTATCTTCTGTAAGACTGATAATATCAAGGGTGCCTTAAAAAGCAGTGTTTGTATGAAACTGTCTGATTCAATATTTTTTCCAAAGACTTGAACTTCCATCCACTCCAAGAGTTTATTGCTATCAGCCTGACTTATAAAGAAATGAACAGGTAATTGACCTATTTGTATTATATTTGTAGATGTCCTGATCCATAGACAAAAATAAGTTTCAAAACATCAGTTACTTTAGTGCCATTTTAGGACTAACCACTCAGAGTCATAAAATAACCCGTAATATCAAGCCTAAAATGGAAACTTCTCACCTGCAGTTTCTGTGGTTGTGTGGGGTGTGACGGAATCACATGATGAGCCAAGACAGAGAGACAGAGACCGAGAGACAGATTATGAGGGTCTCTGGGACATACTGGGTCTTAGGACCAAGACTGTTGTGTGTTGGCAAACAGTTTTTGAATGAGTATTTTATAAAGAAACTAATTGGTGAAGAAGGGAGCTTGTTCCACTAGCAAAGTATAAGCATAAGAATCTGAGTTCAGTGCCCAGAACTCACATAAAAAAGCAGGTAGAATGGTGTGTAATGCCTGTCAACACAGCTCAGGGGAAGCAGGAAATGGTGGATCCCCAAGGCCCACTGGTCAGCCAGCCTCGTCTGCTTGATGAGATACAGGCTGTTTCAAGAAACAAAGTGGATGGTGCCTGAGGACGTTGATTGCTGGCTTCCACACACATGTACTCTCATGGGCATCACACACACACACACATACACGCATACAGATACTAATTGGCTATAAGCAATGTGAGTCGTTTTCACATGGAATGGGAGGCTGTGGGTGGCATCTCTTTCTTTGAAAGTCTTTCAAAATAACTCTTACTTTGTGGTCCCAGGATCCAGGATCTCCTTCTTCTGGCTGGGACTTAGTTCTGTGTGGCAGGGCAAAGGAGGGGGGTTCCAGGCTGGAGGGAGATGTTCAGGAAAAAATGTTCACATCAGCCTTGCGTGCTCAGGGTCCGAACCCTCTTCTCTTTTCTTCTGCTTGCTCCTCCCTCTGTCCCTGTGGTGGCACCCTCTGACCACCTCTCCCCAGCTGCCGTGTGTGGAGGCGGAGAGGATACACGGAATGTTCCAGCAGGGGACAAAGAGGAACAGGACTTGCTGAAGCCAGGAAGACTGGCCTTTGCCTACTGGCCTCCTCGAGGATTCTTAGACGCTTCCTCCTTGGAAGACTCCTTCGGATCAGCTCTGATGGCCAAACGCCCACTCTTTCCTCCTTCAGGCTCTGCGCAGCATCTTGAATCGGCAGTGACGTGTCTGCCCAGCACTGTTTCTGTGTGCTTTACAGATGCTCATTTCAGAGAAATGAAAAGGAGGACCTCTTTCCGAGGCTTCCCAGGCAGGAGAGGCTGACCACAGAGGCTGGCGTGTTGGCTACTGCCCAGATGCTCTAGATGAACCACAGGGATGACTGTTCCTTCCACTCCCAGCAAACCAGGCCTCATGAAACACAAAGCACATTGCAGACACGCTACGCTTACCAGGAAGAGGGAAGGGTGAGGAGAGCTGTTGACGGGAGGAACCTGTCTCACACTCTTCTCCCACATGGACTCCAAGAACACTCAGCGGAACTTTCTAAGTCAAGACCCTCATATACCCCTGGGAGCTGGTCCCACTGGGCACAGAGGGCGTTTCCCAGGTGTGACAGATATATAGGGTATGTTGAGAGGTGACCAGGCGGATACAGGTAAACAAGTCAGAAAGCAATTTTCCTTTTGTACCTGCTGCATGCTCTGGGCATCCCAAGCTAGGACTACAAAGAGGCAAGGGATGTGTTTGTAGCTGTAACAAGAATGGTCATTTATTTTTATTTTTATTTGAGACAGGTCTCATGTGGCCCAGGCTGGCCTCAAATTAACAAAGGATAGCCTCAAACTGCTGTATGATCCTCTTGTCTCTACTTCCCAAGTGCTAGGATTACAGGCATGCCTGGTTTCTGCAGTGTTGGAGATGGAACCAGGCGAGCACTCTACCAACTGAGCTACACCCCCAGCTGAGTCTTTTTTTTTTTTTTTTTTAAGTTGGGGAAAGGCCCTACTATTTGGACTTGGAATTCATCCCCAAGTTGTTTCAGGAGATCAGAAAATGTAAACACAACAACAGAGCTTTAATCCAAGCTCAGGACTCTTCTGAACATGAGCCGGGGTGACCTCAGAGGTCAGTTTCCATCCTATCCTGAATACAGGTCCAGTTGCAGGGTTGTCCAGCCCTGGCTGCTCCTGGGTCCAGCACTCCTCACTCTCTGCAGGTTTTGTCAGGAAGCCTTTCCTGGAGAACCCCGGCCATGACGTACAGGACTTCAAATGGGACCTCAGACATGCCACCTAAACTTTATGCCTCAGCCTCCTTCACTTGTAAGAATCAAGTTGTTGGGGGATTTGCGTGTGACAGAATGTGCAAAGGGCTTAGTGCTCTGCTGGCACATGAAAAGTATTCGACAAATGCTAGTGTGTACCATCTTTCTCCACAGCCTCAGGGCATCACCTGGCCTGAGGGCTGGGACTGGGGCTGGGGGTAGAGTGCATGCGCAAGGCTCTAAGTCTGATTCCCAGCACTGCTAAGCAGGCGGGGGAAGAGGAGGGAGGGGAAAGAGAAGAGGAGAAGAGGGGAGGAGAGGGGGAGGGAAGAGGAGAGAGAGGAGAGAAGGGAGGCGAGAGGGAGGGAAGAGGAGAGAGAGGAGAGAAGGGAGGCGAGAGGGAGGGAGGAGAGAATCTAGTTAAATCAGACGCTGAAGGGTCTGCAGGGTCAACTAAGCCCCACACCACTACCCAGTGTCCCTCTGATGATGGGCACATGGACGGCTCCAGCTTGGAGGAGCCTGAAGAACCCATGAGCACTTTTCCTGATGGCGGGGAGGCATCCTCCCTCCAACCTCAACCTCCAATCAGAATGTGAAAAACAGCTCACAAAAATGCAAAGGAGGAGCAGAGCTGGTGGGGATTCAGTGCAGTCCAGCAGACACATTCGTTATACACTTCCCCATGGTGTGATCTCAATATAAATATAAACTTAAGAAAACCCAGGGGCTAGAGAGATGTCTCAGTGGTTAAGAGGACCCAGATCCAGTTCCCAGCACCCACACAGGGGCTAACAACTATCTGTAATTCCAGCTCCAGGGAATCTGATGCTCTCTTCTGGCCTTCCACAGGCACTGCACACATATGGTGTAGATGACTGATAGATAGATAGACAGATAGAGAGATAGATATAGATATAGACATATGCAGGTAAAACACTCATACACATAAAATAAAAATATTAGCAAAACAAAATAAAACCAAACAAAACCAGTTAAGGGTTGGGGAGATGGCTTAGCAGGTAAAGTGCATACCATGTAGGTGTGAATGAAGTTTCCCAGGAAAAAATGTTCAACTTCAAACTGAACCTCAGGCGAGGCCGATCAACTGATTAGTACTTCAGTGATTACAGAAGGTTTGGAATGCTGCAGGTCCAGAGTCTAGTTAAAATGCATCTTGGGCCATCTTTAGGCCTTTAATAGCCATTCCTTGCCCACCTCTGTGCCTGATTTAACATCCTGTAATGGATAAAAACCTTTTGGAATGTATTATTTTAACAAAACTGTAGCTTCCAACAACCAAAAGGCTGAGTGTCGTCAGCCAGCATCTGAGGCCTGTAGCTGAGGTTTCTCTTTTGCCGTAACTGCCTGCTTAATGTTTCCACCAATATATTTGAAAAGTGCCTTGATTTATGACTTCCTTTGTTCTGTTACTATAAAAACTTTATGAAACTGCTTCCATGTTGGAACACAGAATAACCTGAATCTGTGATCCTGGCCATGGCCACTAATATCTGGCTCCAGAATAAACTGTCTCCTATCCCCTCTAAGGTAGGAGCTTTGCTTTTGCATCAATACAAGCACAGGACCAGAGTTCAGATCTCACCACATGGGTGTGATGGCCCACCTGTGATCGCAGCTCCTGAGTGACAGAAACAGGGAATCATCCCAAGCAAACTTGCTAGCCAGACTGGCCAAAATGGTGAGCTCTGGGTTCAGTTACTGATCCTGCCTCAATGTATAAGGAAGAAGGTAATCAAGGAAGACTTCTCACATCAACCATGGGCCTTCATATACACACATACAAACACAAAGATATGCAAACACACACATACAAACACACATATAAACACACACGTATAAACACATATGCAAATAAACACATACAAACACACAGACACACACACACAACCCACATAAGATGGCTCTAAATTTCATATGGACAGTGAAACATGTAAGAATAGCCAGAACACTATTCACACCAGCTTAGACATAGCATCGTCAGAGTAGGTGTCCATTACTGGAGGCATTGGCCTAGCATGCATGAGGCCCTAGGTTCAAACCATAATGACATAAAAAGAAGAAAGGAGATAAAGAGGAGAAGAAAGGGAGGAGGAGGGGGAGAAGGGGTGAAGAGGAGGAGAGGAGGAGGAGGAAAGAAAAAGGAATAAACCAAAATGACATACTAGAAGAAAACAGGCAAAATGTCCATAGAACTTTGGAGCATGGAAGGAATTTCTTTTACCTAGAATCCACATGCAGAAATACTATTACACCACCTGAATTTTTGAAAGACGCACACAAAGCCACATGAAATCTAAAGATAAAGAGCACCACAAAGCAACTCATATCACTGAGAGCCAATCTTCCCTTAACATATAAAGAGTTCCTGGGAATTAAAGAAAAAAAGGTGAAAGATCACAATACAAGTTTTGTAGAAGGATATGAGGAGGCAGCTCACAGGAAAGGAAACACAAATGCTATTAAGATAAAATGAGGCAGAGTTCAATCTTTCTGAAAGAAAAGAAATGTACATTTAAACTGTCACGAGGTGACCAAAGGAAGAAACTGTTCTTATTCATCTCCTCTAAGGATATCTGGAAAACCTTATCAAAATTATAAACATGCTACCCTTTGGCCCAATTATCCTACTTACTGGAATTTGTCCTTCAGAGGCAACCGCCTTATAGAGGAAGTATCGTCTATAGGAGACAACACTGTTCACAGCAGCAAAAAGATTGGAAGCAAATCAAACGTCCACTGGTAGGCAACAGGTGAGATCAATTTATTGTGTGACTGTAAATAAGATACTATAAGGCTGTAAAAATAATCGAGGGTTTTCTTTATGTACTGTACCAATTTGAAAGATGCCCAAGATAGCAGTTCAGTAAAAAGAGCAAAGTTTGCAACAGTTTGCACAGAATGCTAACTGTTGTCATTGGTTAGTCTTTAGTCATTCCTCTGAGTGTGGTGAGATTGTGCCTAGTGAATCTTTCCTTTCTGCCTGTATTTGATAAATCCAGAACCCCAACACAAGCACTCCTATGGGGTCAGAGCTGAAGAGAGCCAAGATAGGGGCTGCGTTTTCTATTGTTCTGATTGATGAACCAAGAAAATGAGTTGTCAGTTCAAACTGAAAGTAAGCCAAATTGATCAAGTCTTTTCTCCACCTTTCATGAAAAACCTGTCCTTTCCCCATTTGACAAATATTTTCCCCTGACTCCAAACCTGACCCTGGAGGTGAGGTCAAAGATGAATGAGTAGATGGGGATGTCCCCAAGATCTAGGAGACACGTGGACCAACTTCTGCTCATTTGCAAAAGATGAGGTCAACTGAGTGATGGCTGTGCTTCCCTGAGGGAAGCCAAAGCTCACTTCCAATTGACACTGGCCACTGGGAATGTCTAGCAAATGACTTCAACAGGGAGTAGATTCTTGTAATCGGCTGAGGAAAGAGAGGGCTATGGCCCCAGACTATTCCGTCTCTAGGAGTCAGCCATGACAACGTCCCTGTTGTGTATGGAGCTCTTCCCTGGATTGCATGCTGGGGTATTGTGCAAGGGGTCCTGTTTCTGTCCGTCATCTGCAGCTCTCTTGGAGTGCTTGGACCTGTGTCCCTTTACCACAGGCCTTAGGCCTTTGGCCCCTAAGTCTTCTCTGGTCACAGCTTTGCTTCACCTTCCTCTGCTGGAGAGCAGTGCTGGCCCAGACGCTGCAGGACTGACAGAGCATCTGACACACACAGAAAGAAGAAAGCCACCATTGTGCTTGTGTGCCTGAGGCCTTGCAGCTTTACCCCTGTTTTCAAATGATTATATGAACTCAGAGCACAGCGTGCTGGGAGTTCACAGAGCAGATGCCCCAGGGAAGAAGGGTAGATCAGTGTGGTTGACTCCAGGATGCTCTGAGTTGTGTGACATGCAGGAAGAAGACAGGTGCCAGGCCTCCCTAGAACGTCCAGTTCCTACCAGCCCGAGCTCTTGCCAAGGAAGCAAGCTGAGTTGGTTGGATGAGACTCCAGGGCTTTTGCTGTGGGCTGGTAAGAATGCATTTGCAGTGACTGACAGATGCCTCAGATTCAATGCTCAGCCCCAGCCAGCACTGCAGAGGGTAAGGAAGGGCTGGGTAGCATCACTGACCATCTGGAAAGGCTTCTATGACAGAGAACTGCAGGTTGCATGTTGTTCTACCTCTGGACCTCACACAGAGTCATCACCTCTGTCCTCTCCCAATCCCTCACCCAGTGGACATCTGGAATCCTTCCATGTCTGCATCTCAGCTCCGGCTTCTGCAAGGCCACCTTTGTTTTTTCACAATTAAGGAGTGCAGAAGAAAAGATGACTCGGGTGTGACTCACAAGCTCAATGACCAAGAAGAGGACGCAGGGCCTCTGGTACCGATGACTCATACACTCCGTAGGAGCGACAGGGCATGGTGATGTTTTCCCTGCTCTTCTTGAAAATGCTAAGTGTCCATCTATCAAGGCAAGTATGCCATTGTCACCTAGAACGTCCAGACCACACACAGCAAGCCTGCTGAGGACACAACCTTCCCTGCCCAGCACACTTGTCATTCCACATCAGGGCCACAGCAGAATACGGCCTCTCCAGGGCTCTGCTGCGTATGGCAAACGGAGCACAGCCACACTGCCCCGCGAGGAACAGTCCGTCCCTCTACCCCAAGCCCCTGTCTCACGTGATTGAGATTAAACAGCTCTTAAGACCGGCAGTGCATCCCCTCTTGAGCACTATGACATGACCTAGACATGACCTAGAGCAGTGTTGTCCTTCTTCAGGACCACATGAGCTGGGGGGCGAAAGAGAGAAGGTGGCAACAGCTGGTGCTTCGTCTTCGCTCTTGCTAGCACTTGTAGTGGGTAGCAGAGACAGGCGGACTCCTGGGTCTCATTGGCTAGCTAGTCTAGCCCAAAGGGCAAGCTCCAGGTTCAGTGACAGAGCCTATGACAAAAAATTATTAACTGATGTCAACCTCTGGCCTCCACATGTGTCCGTACAAACAAACACACCTGCACACCCACACATTTATACATACATTATACACACACACACACACACACACACACACACACACAGGAAAGAAAGAAAACCCTGTGCCTTCAGAGCCCTTACTTTGCAGGGAAGGGAGGATTCAGGCTCCAAGACTTATCCATGTGGGACTCTAAGCCAGAGCCTAATATCATGGGACCTCTGTCCTACACGGAACATGGATGCCCGTGAGAAGCACCATGGCCAGCCTAGTCAGATCCAGAAGTAGCAACAGGAAGTCTATCTGTAGCCACCTCAGGTTCCCCATACACAAATATACAAAAAGACTACAACTGGTTGTTTCCACAGAGGAGGGGCCATGCCCCAACAAGCAGCAGAGGATACCATCCAGTTTGGAATACAAAAATTTTACTAAACATTGCAGAGTCATACAAGATTCTCATCACTGTTGAACTTAAATGTTTCATTTTTAAATTAAGCATAGTGGCTCATACTTGTTCCAGCACTCAGAAGACTGAGGTATCAGGATTGTTAAGTTCAAATCCAGCATGGGCTATGTAGCCAGGCCTTGTGTATTAGTTTACTTGTCTTGTTACGTTGGTAAAATGCCCTGACAAAAGTTGCCTCTGCCTGTTATTTTGTCTCAACAGTGAGAAAAGTGACTAGTACACGGCAACACCAGTCTCTACAGTCCTTCCCAGTTCCAGACAGGGTTCCGTGTGCTTCATATCCCTTGAATCATGTGAGCCTCACAGCGACCCTATGCAGGGCAAGAGGTATGCACTGCCATCACTCAACTCTACAGACAGGGAAACTAAAGCACAGAGCAGCTAAGCAAGTTACCTATGACCACACAGACAAGAAGTAGTGAAGTTCATGTTTAACCCAAGGTCATGTGACTCCAAGGACCCTGAGCCAAGAGACCCAAGTTGATAAACAGGTCTATTTGCATAAGAGGTCACCTGTTACAGCCCCATATTTTAGCAGAACTCAAACCAGAATGCCGTTGCAAAGGTTTTGTAGCATAATTCCTGAAAAAAAGAAAGTTTTCCAACCGACCTTGGAGCATGAGTGGGAATGATGAAACATGAAGTCATCCTGCCATTAAAATTAAGTTCAATCACCCCTAATGGAATGTCACCTCCAAGATGGCCATTAAAGCCACAGGCCTAACCAACTGGCAGGCCCTGCGTATATCACCATTATCCCATTCCTCTAATAGCCGTTTGTTGGAGGCCGAGAAGGCCCCAGGAGACAATGAACACAGCTCATCAAAGTCACAGGGAGGAGAGAGGGGCCCCCCATCGGTGATGCTCAGGGACCTGGAACGAGGGCGCAGTGTACATGCATACGGCTCTGCCCTTGTGCTGCCAGGGTTGAGCACTCAGGGTACTTGAGGTGCAGAGGCCATGTCATGGTGTGGACTTGCCAGGTCGTCACAAGATGCTGGAATGGCAGGATGCTGCTCTCCAAGGCGACAGCTCCTACCTGCTCGCCTTCCTGGCCTCTGGCTCTTAGGAATGCTCCTTCTGCTTCAGGTTCCTCCAAGTTCTTGGCACGGTGATGTGTGAGCGAGGCGTCACTTGCCGCTCGTGTCCCCGTCACACAGTGGAGCGCACAGGCATTGGACCCAGGCGGAGTCACGCAGAGGGAGTCACGCAGAGGGAGCCACGCAGATGGAGCCACGCAGACGGAGCCACGCAGACGGAGCCACGCAGAGGGCCTCCCAGCTGCTTTCCCTGCTGTTCACGTTCATTTTCTTTTTTATTATTGACTTTTAGACATTATTTTATTTATTTGTTTTTCTCCTTTCGTGGGTATGTGTGTGTTGCACATGTGTATGTGTGGTGTGCACATGTGTATGTGTGTGGTGCACATGTGTATGTGTGGTATGCACATGTGTATGTGTGTGTTGCACATGTGTATGTGTGGTGTGCACATGTGTATGTGTGGTGTGAACATGTGTATGTGTGGTGTGCGTGTGGAGGCCTGGGCTTGGTGTTGCACATGTGTATGTGTGGTGTGCGTGTGGAGGCCTGGGCTTGGTGTTGCACATGTGTATGTGTGGTGTGCGTGTGGAGGCCTGGGCTTGGTGTTAGCAATCATCCTTGGCTACTCTTTCTGCTTATGCACTCAGGCAGGATCTCTTGGTCAAACCCAGAGCTCTCTGATATGGCTATTTTTGCCTATCCAACTTCCTTTGGGGATCTCCTGTCTCTGCCTTCTGAGGCTGGAGTTACAGGCAGGTTGCCATACCCACCCAGCATTTACATGGGTTCTCGGGGTTTGAACTCCAGTTCTCACACTTGTACAACCAGTGCTTTAACTACTGAGCCATCTCCTGAGCCTCTATTATTGACTTTTTCTAAATTAGCATACAAGTAATGAATGGATTTCATTGTGACATTTTCACATATATGTGATAATATATCATATATATATATATATATATATATATATATATATATATCGGTCTATTTTATGTACTTGCTTGAGGTATGTAGCTCAGGCTGGCCCTGAACTCACTATATAGCAGAGGATGACCCTGAATTTCTGATCCTCCTGCCTCCAGCTCCTGAGTACTGTGATTACACGTGTGTCACAGCACTCAGCTTATATTTTGCTCCCATTTGCTTCCCCACCGCTTTTCCTGTCTAGCAGGTCCGCTTTGTCCTTGAGTCCCTCTCTGCTTTCATGACATATATATTCTGTTACTCGCCATGTCCTCTTGCTCCTTCTTGCCCTCCCTCTAGACTTCTTCTTCTTCACAATCCACCTTCTATTTTTATTTCTGGGCTATATGTTTGTGTTAATTTAAATTTAGCTTCTGCATGTGAGAAGAAATGTGCCATACTGCTTCTCGGGCAACTTTGCAGGCCTTGGGCCAGTGAAGTCTGCGCTTTGTACTATAACATGTATAACACAGATGAGGAAATTAGAGTCCACTGGGCCAAAGGAAATATCCCAAGTGTATCTGTCAGTCACCAGAGGCAGGGCAGGCTGCCTTTGTTCTGGGAACAGAAACTTGTTATCTTATGAAGTCAGGTTTGTGGCCTGGGTTTCCAGTTACAGGAGAACATGGACCATGGAAGACTGGGCCTAGGTACTGTTGCTCCTGTGTAGACTAGACCAAACCTTTTTCCTGGAGCACAGCATTCACAGCTTCTTCAACATTGTGCCCTTAGATGGCCACTCCAGCAACCTTGCCCTCCCTCACTGGGCCTACCCCACCCACTGGCTGGAAACACCATGAGCCTAGCTCCTTGGTAGGGTGGCTAAGCAGGTAAAAGCAATTGCCATGAAGCCTGATGACCCGAATTCAATCCCTGAGACCCACATGATGGAAGAAGAGAATCGACTACCACAGACCTCCACATGTGTGCAGTGGAACATGCACAACCACACAAACACATACACACACATACACACACACACACACTGATACAATAAATATCTAAAACAAAGTTTTTCAG
This sequence comes from Eospalax fontanierii, assembly GCA_035773235.1. Lineage (NCBI taxonomy): Eukaryota > Metazoa > Chordata > Mammalia > Rodentia > Spalacidae > Eospalax > Eospalax fontanierii. The sequence goes on along the minus strand of CM069524.1, from coordinate 4,132,422 downwards.
GCTAGTGCCTGTCCTGGGTGCTTGGTACTGTTTTGTTCCCTTTCTCTTTAAGAAATTCTTCAAGTGAAGTGCCTGTTGGATGATCATATTACTGCCAAATGCTTCAGAGTCATGGGGCTAACAGACTTCACGAATCTTTTCTAGAAGGAACATATAATATCTTTTTCAGAGATTTCTAAATATTTTCAGACCCATACAAGAAAAATTCTGGTCTTCCTCAGGACTGTGGTTAGGTTAATCATATTTTAAAATAATAACAAGGTCTGGAGATGTAGCCGAGTTGGTAGTGTGGCTGCCTAGCATGCACAGAGCACTGGGTTCCATTTCCAGCACCGACTGCACAAACCAGGTGTGGACCTCCACGCTGTAAGCCCAGCACTAAGGACATGGAGGCAGGAGGGCCAGAAGTTCGAGGTTATCTTTGGCTACATGGCATTTTGAGAATAGCCTGTGCAACATGAGATGCTATCTCAAATAATAATGATAATCGTAATCATAGTAAAAATAATAATAGTGACAACTAGTTTTCATATAAGTCATCAAACAGTTCCATCTGCCCAGTCAATAGCCTGGTTTTCTCCTTCACCAGTCAGCCAGCACCTTGATCTGCTTGTGTTTGGGAAAGAGAAACTTGCTTTCTTCTGAGATCAGGTTTGTGGCCTGGGTTTCCAGCTACTGGAGAACGTGGGCCATGGGGACTGGATGGGTGAAGGTGCTGCTGCTCTTGTGGAGACCGGACCTAAACTCTTTCCTGGATTACAGCATCCCCATCTACTGTGAGCCCTCCAGACCCGCCTGGACTTTGATTTTGCTCAAGTGTGTGACTGGTTTTGTGCTCTTCGGAATAAGAAGGATGCAACTTCCTTCCTCTCCTTTTTCTTCTGGAAACCTCCCCTTCGAGGCTCAGGGTGGAGGCCACCCCCTTCAGGCAACCCCTCAGCAGTCTGCGATGAGAGCCCTTCTGTCACTCAGAGCACTGGGTGTTCTCCCACTGGGGTGCTGACGGTGTATTTCTACCATTCAGTAGTGATCTTTGGGCTAGTGAGGTGGGTCTGGAATTCATAGATCTTAGGCAAGGTCTAATCCCGGATAGATTCTCAAAAGGAGCTTGTTGCACAAATAAACCATAAAACTGAATTCCCTTGTCCAAGCCATATTTCCTCATTTGCTCACAATTCAGCACAAAGACTACTGTTCTGGAAATACACAAGTTCAGAGATGGTGAGACTGACAGTCAGGTCAGAAAGCAGTGAGGGCAGGGTCTGTGCCACCCTGGCATGCCCGACCTCTGTTCCAACGGCCTCATTCAATGACATATCAAACTCAAGAAAGGAGGGCGGTCCTCCTGCCCCAACCACGTTGTAAAAGGTAACGGCAGGAAACCACGCCCTGCTTCTACCCATCGTATCATGCCAGCTTGAGGACTTCAGACCAGAAATATTGATAAGCCTAGAAAAAATGGAGGGCAAAGTGGATGTCTGCTGTGAGCCAGGTCCTGAGCGCCAAATCTGCAGTGTCATGGTGGGTGTCAAACGTCATCTGTCTACCCTCCGCACTGTGTCCAAATTCCTCCAGTTCCAAAGTGACCCCCAGGCACCAGAGCGGTCAAACTCTTAAGACCTGATGTGCTAAGATGCAGAGACAAAATTTATTCGATGATCCTACCAGGAGAGTCATGTTATGAAGAATACATGGGAGCCTTCAGGTGCGTGGTGCGCCACCTTGGAGATGACAAAGGCTATGCTTGCTTCAGAAGGCTCGCCTTCCAGAGGAGAAAAGGTCTAACAGTGGGCACAATTAAGGGTACTTATAATAAAATGATCTTCTGGCCAAAAAGCCGATTCTCAACCATGTTTGGATTCCTAGATGTTAGGCAAGTCTTGGCCCAGAGTAGATTCTCGAAAAGGGCTTGTTGAACAAATAAATCATAAAGCTGAATTATAAGGGCCATAAGATGGGCACAAGTGAGGGAACACAGGACATATACAGGAAGTTCCAGAGGAAAACTGACCCCAGTTCTTCAAACACTCAACAGAATCTGACCATGAACTTGATTCCAAACACCAGCTGTTAGAAGCTATTGGAACAATAGGATTTAGTACTATTGCATTTAGTTTGGTTTTGTGGTGCTGGTGGGGGGCGGTCAAACCCAAGGATTTGCTCATGTTCAATAGGTACTCTACCATTGGGCTACACAACCCCAGCCTTTGGTTTTTTGAGACAGGCTCTAACTAATATATATATTTATGTTAGCCTGAAACTCATAGAAATCCTCCTGCCTCCACCTCTTCAGTGTTGATATGAAGGCATGGACTCCACCTGAAAATCCAGTATGGATGGAATATTAGGCAATAGCAAGGAATTATGGTGATTGTGTATGGGGGTGCTGAGTGAAAGACAGTATATAGAAATGAAATATGATATTTTCAAATAGTTCAAGAGAGAAAGAGACAGAGAGGCAGCCAGATATAGGAGCAGCAAATGTCGTGAAATCCGGTGGCTGTGGATTCTGGTGACACACAGTGGCAGGGTCATGCTGTTTTTACTTCTGAGGAGCTTTGGGGAGTGCACTGCATAGAAAGCTGAATGGGCAGGGTGGAACGGCAGATGGAGTAAGAGGCGCTTCTAGCTGGGCCTTGGAAGGCAAGCAAGAGCCCAAGATAAGAAAGGACAGGAATATCATTGGGGGTGGGCATCCCTGACCCCACAGAGGCCCAGAGCAGGCCAGCTATGGCTCAGGAACCCCAGTCAGATCTCCAAACAGAGTTGCTATGGAGAACAAGAGCCACCTGTGTTGACCTGTTTCTAAGGGATGTGGCAAGTGCTGACAACCAAGATCCTGGCAGAAGACTCCATGGTCACTGGGTGCTGCATATGGGCCATAGGAGCGTGTGCCACAGAACACAAAACGTTCTATTTGTCTTTCTCGTGCCAGCCCTGACTTCAAGGACCCTCTGTCCACTTCTCAGCTTGCACAGTGCCCTCTTCAAACTATGGGCTCCCTCCACAGAGAGCACACCCCAAGTGCGGGTGGCACTTTCCATCTCTGGAGTTCCGTTGTCATTTGGAGAATATAGTTTCTATTTCCTTCTTCCAGAACCTCTGCATCTCTGTAGACAGCAGGTTAGAGGAGGCTAGCCCAGTGTCCCTTAGCTACTGGGACATCTACCCGTCTTTCCCGCAGCTAAGCCTGTCTAAAACTTGGGTCTCTCCTTCCATTGAAGCTATAGCTCTTTCAGTGTGACTCCACCCTTGTACATTTCCCCAGAGGCCACCTTCTCCTCTGCTGGGGAGAGGTGGGGACTAAGGATATGACACACCACTCCCTACTTCATCTTGGGGCCTTATTTGCTTCTGGCTTGTCTGGCTTGTCTGAGATCCTGGAGCAAAAGAATCCAGGTCTAATCTACAGTATGGCCTTGGCCTTCACCTCCAGATGTAATTACCACTGAAGCCCTAGAGTCATTCAGAAATTGCCTATGGCAATGTCGGGTGAGCCGGGTGGCTCCCCTCCCACAGCTTATCTCCACACTGCAGCCCTGGTAACCAACCGCCCAGCATTGCAAAACCAGAGAGAAAATATTTACAATGAGAGTTGACCCAAAAAAGACTTTCACAGGGATCAGCTCGCTTGACCTCTTCAGAGGCAATGACTTCAGACAAGGGACAAAATCTTTCCACGCCTTAGGGAGAGGCAGGACTGGATGGTACAAAGAGCAGGGGCCTTGAAGCCACACCCAGGACTGAGTTTGAATCCTCCCAATCCCCTAGCCTGGGTGTGGAAATAGTTCATCTCACCTTGTGTTTCCTGGGTCGGAGGAAACCATCCTGCAGAGACTCTAGCAAGTTCCAAGCTTGGCAAAAAGTAGGCAGTCTCTTTCCATTCTTCTCATTCGTGTTCCTCATTGTGTGTGTGTGTGTGTGTGTGTGTGTGTGTGTGTGTGTGTGTGTGAATGTGTGCATGTGTGGTGTAAGCAGGCTCATGTGGAATCCAGAGGTCAACTGGATCTCTTTCTCAATCCCTTCTCCACCTAATATTTTGAGACAGTTATTGAACCTGAAGTTCACCATTTTGGCTAGGCTGGCTGGCCAGCAAGCTCCAGGAATCCTCCTGTTTCAGCCCCCAGTGCCAATAATGAGTTACAGGCACACACCTTCACACTGAACTTTTACATGGGTTCTGGGGATCCAAACTCAGGTTCTCATGCTTGCACAGTAAGCACTCTACCCACTGAGTCACTGATAAGGAGTTAGAGGTGACCATGGTCACTTCCAGCTTGGAATGTCTGCCAGCCTGTGAGAGTACTAAGGTTGTACATCACTCTCCTTCCTCCACTCAGCTATGGTCTGGTCCCAGCTGGGCTTGAAGAGACATGAGAACATAAGGAGCCTGATGGCGTGTGAACCTATATCCATCGTGACTTCCAACCTTCTCTGCTCCACCCTTGGGCCTCCATCTCACGGCATAAGAGACTTCTTCCTGGCACTCTTTCAAGGGTCACCAGTCAGACAGAAGTGACTCCTAAGAAACTCAGCCCCTAGCCGTCGTCCTGGAGGTCAGCACAGCACATGGAAGTGCCCTTCAGCCAGACATTGGGAAGACTTTCTCATCACAGGCCAATGGCTTGGGGCACATCTAGAAAGTGCCTCTCAGATGGCAGCCTGTCCTTTCCACCTTTGGGAGGGATTTTCTGGTGAAACTGTGAGTCTTGTGAAAGTGTATGGGAAGGTATGAACCCCTGGAAAGATGGGGGTCTTATGGTGACTCCAAGCCAGACTTCTAGGAGGTATGCTTCACCTGCTTAGTTTGCTCCTTCTCTTGAAGCACCCAGGTAGATACCATCCTCGGCCACAGTCCTGATTAGCCTCTTATCAACTTGACACAACCTAGAGTCATCTGAGATGAGAAGCCTCAACTGAGGAATTCCCTAGATCAGAATGGTCTGTGGAAAGGTCTGTCAGGAATTTTCTTGATTACTAATTGATGCAGGAAGGCCCAGCCCGCTGTGGGTGTCACCACTCCTCAGGCAGGCGCTCCTGCGCTGTATAAGAAAGGCTCACGATGAGTCTGTGAATGAGTCAGAAAGCAAGGTTTTTCCATAGTTCGCGCTTCAAGTTCCTGCTTGAAGTAGCCCATCACCTTTCCACAGGAACCAGCATGTGTTCTGTCCCCTGTCAGTCCCATGACCTCTAAGTGGGTGTCGTCATGTCCCCTTTGTCCAGTTTATCCCTGCCAGCCAGAGCACGATGAATAATACTGTTGCCTTCCATTCTCAAGCAAGTGCAGCCTGCACAATCACACGTGGTCCCTGTGGGTCTAGGCCAAGTAGCACCTCTGTAGCCCTGTCAGGTGACCACATTGGGTCCCCAATGCATTGAAAGCTCTTCAGACATCAGTGAACTCAGGCGGGTGTGACCTTCTAGTTCAGGGCTATGAAGGGATGCAGATGTCAAGGCGAGAGCTAGGACTTGGGGAGCTGCTTCCTGGCATACTGGCCAGTACTTCCTGAGGGGACACAACTCTTTGTAGCCCTGGAAGATCACTCACTAAAACACTCTGCAGCCTGTGCTGGCCTTGAACTCTTGGTAATCCTCCTGCTTCAGGGTCCTGAGTACTGGGATTTTAGGTGTGACACACCACATGAAAAGCTGACCCCTCCTAGTCTCAACAGGATGTGGCACTGCCTCCCCTTGTCCAGTGCTGGGCTGGCTGTGGCTCCCAAGGCCACAGAAGGGCCTTCTTCCAACCAGCCTTGAGAAAGTTAAACAGAATGAAGCACCTTCCCTGGCTCGGAGTTCTCAGGGGCTGTCGAAGCACAGCCAGCAAAACAAGGCACTCCCACTCAACATGGATCTGGAGGCATTGTGACCTGTTATTTTTCCCCACCTGGGTGGTTTTCTGACGGAGCTTCCAAAGCATGTCCCTGAACACTCACATTTGTCAAGATTCATCATCAAGTTGCTTCCTCAGCAGAAGCACCTCAGATCACTAGGTAGAGCCCCATTTCACAGCTGGGCCTACCAAGTCCAAATAAGAAAAGATGGTCAGGTCTTTAACTGGACCTAGTGAATCAGACTTCCCTCCAGAGACTTCCAAGCCTTTGATCACACTGGCCTACTTGCATACTGCTGATCCTCGGGGGTCAGCTTTGGTCCCTGCTAGGGTCATCCTTGTGACATCATCTATTTCTAGGCTATAAATACACTCACGTCAAACATGACTCTAGGTTTCATCTATCAGTTGGAGCAGTAGGTGAGGGATGGAATAGCACTGTCTTGGTTTCTTGTCCTTTGGATGCAGCTGGCAGGCACTGTCCCTCGAAGCCTGGCTCAGTCATGTACTCTTGGGTTCCCTGAAGATTTTCCTGACCCCTAGGTCTGTCGCTGTTCATGCCAAGGTGCAAAGTGGCTCTCCTTTTAGATTCTGCCTATACTTCACAAGCTGAGTGACCCAAGGGCCCTTACTACCAACCCTGCCCAGTTGTGTAAATCCTGCCTGCAGGGTCCCTGAGTCTCATGCAAGGACAGACCCAGAGAAGCCACCTCTGATGACCACCTTCACTGGCACTCAGGAAAGTGCATTCTCCATTTCTTATACACGCAGAATCCAAGTTTCACTTATTATAGAGTTTTCTTTTACCTGTGTGTGCATATGTGTGTACATGTTTATATGTGTACTCACATGGGTGTGCATGTGGAAGCCAGAGGTCAACATCAGGTGTTTGTTCCAACTGCTCTCCACCTTATTTATTAAACACAGAATCACCAAACCTGGAGCTCATCTATCTGGCTAGATTCACTGGCCAACAAGCCCCAAGGATCCTCCTGCCTCTGCCTCCCTAGAGCTAGGATTATAGGCACATACCACCGCGCTCAGAGTTTTTACATTGATGTTAGGAATCAAGCCCAGGGCCTCATGCTTGCATAGCAAATGCTTTACCAACTGAGCCATCTCTCTCAGCCAATAATAATAATTATTATTCTTAACTAATATAACACCAAGTTCAGGTTTGTGGCACAGGCTTGTCATCCCAGCTAGTAAGGAGACTTAAGCAGGAGACTGAAAGTTCAAGGTCAGACTAGGCAACTTAATGATATCATATACCAAAAATAAAAAGTAGGTGAGTATGGTGGGTGCCCCTTTGACTCTAGCACTCAGGAGGCAGAGGCAGGGGACATCTGTCAGTTCAAGGCCAGCCTGGTCTGCATAGTGAGTTTGAGGCCAGCCAGGGTTATGGAGTAAGACCCTATCTCTAAATAAATAAGTGAACAAATAGATAAACAAACATATAAGGAAATGTAAAGGAAAAGACTGATGTTATAACTCTGTGGCTGAACACTTTCCTCATATGCACAAGGCCCGGAATTCAATCCACAGTTTTGCAGCAAGAAAAAAAAGCTATAACTATAGTCCTGTACAATGATGTTATTAATAGGATGTTGCAGATCCACACTGAGGTAAATTCAGAGCAGAGGTCCACTACGATCCTTTGGTACACACTGAGGAAGCTGTGACCTGGATGGCTGGGGCAGACAGACACTTGAGGTCAGAGCTGTTCCCAATTATTGCCTGCTATGACACCGTGTCTGTTCCTCTCCGTGACTGGACAGAGAGTCTAGCACATCTCATAGGGAGTAAAAGTGCCAAGAGAGATGACAGTCACTATTGACCCAAAGGGATAGAAATGGAGACCTGGATCAAAGAAGTTTAACAATACTGAATCCAATGGCTCTCAAACATTATTTGGTGTCAGGAAACCTGCATGTCCTTAAAACTATCAGAATCCCTAAAGAACCTTTGTTTTTCAATACTTAGCATCAGAGAAATTAAACTGAAAGTTTAAAACTATGTTTGCTGAGCCAGTCATGGTGGCTAATGCCTGTAATTTCAGAACCTGGTAGATGGGGGTAAGAAGGTGAAAAGTTCAAGTCAGCCTCAGATATATAGCAAGTCTGAGGCCAGCCTGGGCTACAAGTAGAAAAATAAATAAATAAACAGTAAAGAGAAAGACTTCTATAGGCTTTAAACCCTCCCCGATCCCCAGTGTTTTTTGCTAATTTATTTTAAACTAGCAACAATAAGCCTACAACATGTTAACATCCATTATATATTTGGGGAAGGAATGGTGATTTCCCCCAACAAAAATAATTTAGTGAAAAGAATGACTTTGTTTTGCATGGTGGTAAATCTGTATTTGGCTGAATAGCTGGATGTATCTTTGCATCTAGACTCACTCCATTAAGCTACCATGTTACTTCTAGAAAATTCCACTGTGTTTGTGACAGAATGAGTGAAATAATGATACCACATTATGGAGAAGTCATCAGCCTGGACAGATCTGACCCCTAGTCCTTGGCAGAGAAGGCTGTGTAGCCCTGATGTTCTCTATGGCTCTGGGGAGAATCCTGTTGATCTGCCTCTACAGCAGGCTGTGGACATCACAAGGAGATGGCTATGTGTGCAAGAGCCAGGCCCTCGCCCCAGGGACACGGCATTTAAGTGCATCATGCAGAGTAAGACAGTGGCAGCGAAGAGGACCAGGCGCAGGAGGGGAAATCCTCCAGGAAAAGGATGGGGCAAAAGCCCCGAGGAGAGGCGAGGAGGTGTCAGAGGAGCTCTGGAAGGACGGCTGCACAGAGCAGCTGAGGGGGCAGCAGGACTTGGGGGACCCCGAGGCCAGGAGAATCTTTCTCCCAGGGCAATGAGAGGCTTCAAGGGGCTAGGCTGAGAACAGCACAGTCCAAGTTTCCTTTTAGAAAGGTTTCTAGACATAAGGAGAGTAGAACCGGGCTCTGCTCCGTGCTCCACCCAGGGCAGAAGGGGTGGCTGGCCTGCATGGGAGAGAGTGGCCAGAGCAGGTCCCGTGGAGTTCTTCCTATTCCTCCACACAGCCCTGGAGAGCCAGGGCACCAGAGAAGCCTTCAGGCTTATCCCCGTGCACCCTCTGGTGCTGGAGCTAGCACAGCTTCTGCATGTACAAGACACCAAAGGGACCCACGGGGACACTACCGGGGAGCCTTGCTTCCTAGTCCGAGAAAACTGGGTAACTCTGCACAACCCTGCAGCCTCCTGCTGACCGAACAGCCCAAGGCCCTGGTGCCTGGCTCCCAGGCCACTTGGCCTGAGGCTCTTTCTCTGATCCCTGGAGCACCACAGTTGCAGCAAGTGGCATGTGGCTTATTCCCAGGCCCTCTCTTGCCTCCGGTCTTTCAGCCTTGCCCAAGGAATGTTCCTCCTACCCTTTCGCTCCTTACACTGCCCTAAGCAGAATGTGGCTATGTGACTGGCATTGGGCACAGGTATGTCGACAGAGAGCCAGCATGTCTGCTACAAGCCAAGGCCCAAACAGTCTTGCATGTTCACACTGGGTTTGTGCTTTGTTTTTGTTTCTGAGACAGAGTCTCAGTTAGCCAAGGCAGGTCTTGACTTTGAACTCCTGATTCCCCTTCCCAAGTACTGGGATTCCAGACTCACCTGCAGACCCATGAAAGTTACCATTGGCTGTGCCCACCTCTGCTGTTTTTACAACTGCTCATTGTCAGTCAGTCAGTCTCTCTGTCTCTCTGACCAGGAACTGAGGGTTCACATCTGTGTGTGAGCGCATGGGCGTACACTCATGTACCTGTGGACAGAGGACAAGGGTGCCATTCCTCAGCTGCTCCCATCTTTCGTGAGGTAGAGTTGGAGCTGGCTTGTCTCAGCAGTTCTCTCCTGGCTGGCTAGTGAGCCCCAGAGGCTCCGCCTGCCTCTCCTCCCCCGTGCTGGTACTGCAAGCCTACACCATCACTCCCTGGCCTTTTGCATAGGTTCTGGGGATCTAAGTCAGGTCCTTGTGCTTGCAAAGGCAAGACCTTTACAGACTGTTCTAGCTCCTCAACCCTCTTATTTTCTAAGAGCCTAGCACAGAGCACTTACCTGATATATGTTTCAGGAATATCTGAAGACTACCCAAGTGACAGGTGCATAGCCTGACTATCCCGGGAGCCAGACAAGCTTTCCAGGACCTCCAAGCCAAGGATGGCCATGAACACACCCAAGACTCCCCACTTAGGACCTCGAGCACAGGCACATTCAAGGGTTGGACCAGACCTCCGTACATGTAGGCAGGTTGGACAGTGGGCTCTTTGAGGCCACCCCTCCCCTGAGCTCCTGTCCTTGGCACCCCTCCCAAGTTTCAGAGGCAAGCAGCCACTTTTAGAGGCTGATTGAGACCCTTAGTTGGACATTCTGTACCTCAGACTGCCCTTAAGCTCTGGGCAGGGGCTCTGGAGAGGGGGCACCATACGTGCTCACCTTTCCAGCGGAGTGGTGAGTGTTCTACGAGGGCCGCATTGGTGTCAAAAGGAAAAAGAAGTGAGGAAACCAGACCTGCCCTGTCGAGAAACAGAGCTGCTAACCAGCTGTGCACCTGACATCCCAGCATACCCACACTCAGCATCTCTGGGAAGAAAGGCTGATACCCCCTGCCACTAGGCAAGGGTATGCAGTGGGGGGATATGTGGCCCCTAAAAGGGACAGCTAAGGGGATGTAGGGTAGGAAAGTAGAGCCTGCAGGCAGCTAGTCATTCGCACTAGCCCATAATATGGGAACCCAAGGCCACATGTCTATTGAGTGCACGAAGATCTTAGCTAAAGGTCGGCAGCTCAGGCCTGGACCCTGGAGTAAGATGGGCAGGCACTGGAGGGCAGTAAGTGTTCGTTTCTCTTTCCTGTGTCTTTCTGGATATCTACTGTGCTGGATAGCTATAGTTGTCAACTTAGCACACCTGAGACAAGGAAACCTCGATTAAGGAATGTCCTCTATCGACTGGCCTGTGGGCATGTCTGTGAGGCATTTTCTTGATTGTTGAGTGATGGGGGAGGGGGTTAACCCAAAGTGGATGGTGCCACCCCTGGACAGGTGGTCCTGGGTTGTATAGGAAAGCAGGCTGAGATCCAATGTGGTGGTACATGCTTTTAATCCCAGCACTCAGTAGGCAGAGGTATGCTAGCCTGACAATCAAACCCTCCCCCAAAACGAAAAAGCAAGCAAGCAAGCAGGCTGAGCACTTGCTAGAGCAAGCCAGTAAGCAGTGTTCCTCCATGGCCTGTGCTTCAGTTCCTGCCTCCAGATTCCTGCCCTGAGCCCCTGCCCTGGCTCTCCTCCATGATGAACTCTAAGTTGTAAGTGAAAAAAAAACCCTTTCCTCCCCAAGTTGGTTCTGGTCAGTGTTTTATCACAGCAACAGAAAGTAACTGGGATATCTAGTCACAAGAAATACCAGGGAGAAAGAGTCCCTTCCGCCCCTGGTGCACCCGGTGTTGTTACCAGAATCGAGACCACTTCTCAGAATCTCCTGCGAGCTGGGGAGCGGTAACACCCAAGCTGCCTGGTCCCTGCATCCTCGCTGGGCTTCATTTCATGTTCTGAAACTCAGCAGCAAAAATACCTTGAACTCTTGAAGATAGCCCCACTATTTTGGGAAACTAGTGAAGGGGAGTGCTTATAAATTATCTTTCTCAACTGAAGGGCATCTCAAGGTTTATCCAAGATTATGAAATAAACCTTGGCAGTTTCCTCCTGGTTGAGAACTCCTATCTGGTGTGTGTGGATGTGTGTGTGTGTGTGTGTGTGTGTGTGTGTGTGTGTATGTGTGTGTACTTGCATGTGTACACATGCACATGTATGGAGAATAGAGGTCAATGTTAGGTACTCTCCTGAACTCTGTGTCACTTTATTTTTTTGGAAACAAGAAGCCTGGAACTCACTGATCCAGCTGGACTTGGCTGGACGGTGAGATGCAGAAATACTTGAGTCTCTGTCCCACTCCCACCCCCAGTACTGGGGTTACAGACATGTGTCACCATGCCCTGTGGGTGTGGGTGTTGGGGACTGAACTCAGGCCTTCATATTTCCGTAGCACTTTTCTGACTGAGCCATTTCCCCAGCCCCTGTGCATGTTTTTTTAAAGCCAGTGACCAGTACCCTATCTACTGTCTGTTTGGATTGACCGAGCTAGTCTTGAATTGTGAAATAAGCAGGTGGTTCTGTGCAGTAGGGTTAGTCAGTCAGGCAGAAACCTGGATGCTAAGAACACCATCTTGTTAGGCCATGCAATTAGCTGTTGGTTTAAACTGAGCGCTTCACATGATTCCACCCTGAAGAAACACAGACCCCTGAACTTAGTCTTCATGCAGGTGTGTTGTTACCCCACCATCCTGGCTTCTCCACTGAAATGCACTCTGTTCTGGGTTTCAGGGACTGTGCCCCTCCACTGAGGCTCCTGGGCATCCCGTTCTTCCCACTCGCAAAGAGCCTGGAGGTCACTCTGGACTCAGAGGAACACGTTGCTTTTTGTTTTGGCTGTGTTTTGATGCTGAGTTCCAGGCACTGGGAACCAAATGACATCATGTGAGGGTGGGATCCAAGCCCGTCTTACCCGCTGGCCTGGTGTCGCAGCAGATGTTCGGTGGATGAAGTCATCCACAGAAGAGTTAGGCAGAAGGCTATCATCCTCTGTAAAAGCGGGCCTATCTATCCCACAGGGGCAAGCTCTGCACGTGGAAATGAAGAACCCAGTGACATTTCCATTTAAAGCTCCAGTAACTCGCAGGTGATGCTTGAAGGATGTTTGGCACGCACAAAGACCAAGGAGAAGACAGGATGGATATTAACCCCTCAGTTTCCACGGTTAATTAGCCCTGACCTTCTCTGTTACAAATAACGGCAGAAGGCACCCTCCTCCAAGAGGGGACATGAGGCTTCCTTTCTGTGTGATCAAAGGCAAGGCTCAGTCATGAATCACAGACGTTCAAGAACATCTTGCATGCTGTATCTACTCTTCTGATCTTCTGTGTAACAAGAAAGATATTGAAGTGCTAAATATGAGTGGGGGCTGGAGAGATGGTGCGACGGCTAGCAGGCTGGCTGCACTGTTCTTGCAGAGGACCTGAGTTCAGTTCCCATTACTCACATTGGAAAGATGACAGCTTCCTGTAACTCCAGCTCTCAGTGATCTGACCCCTCTGGTCTCTGCAGGCATTCACAGTCACATGCGCATACCTAGGTACAGACACAAGTATACATACACATAACACATTTTTTTTAATCTTGAAAAAATAAGCTTGGAGCTCCTATGCTGGGTTAAGCTTGGTCCTCAAAAAGCTTACAGATGGAACAAAACAAAAGCAGACATACTCAAGAGGCGACACCTCCCTCCTAGAGCCTCTGGGGTAGTCTTGAGGCCTAGCCTCTTGGCTCCAAGATGTGTATCCTTCAGTTAAGAAGCCTAAGTCACATCCAGCCACACCATGCTTCTGACCTGTCCCAAGATGCTCAGTTGTACAGCTGGCTAAGCTCTGGCACACAAGTGGCCTCCTGGGACAGCCCACACTAGTACTGAGGTGGAATGTTATGGTATATCCTCCCCAGCCAGGACCCTGAAAGGGAACAGTGGGGTTTAGGAGAGCAGAGAGTAAGGTCGCCTGCCATTCCCCCTTGTGTACAGGGCTTATTGGCTACTTTTCTTGTCACTGTGATAAAATACCTGATAGAAACATCTTAAGGGAGGACAGCCTTGTTTGGGCTCATGATTTCAGAGGACTTTCAGTTCATGGTGGGTGGGGCAGGGCAGAGGGAACATCTCAGTCTGTCTGTGAGTCTTCCCATGGCAGCTGACCGGGAAGCAGAGAATGTGAGACCGGATCTAGGGGTAGAAACTCACAGTGGCCTGTTCTGTCAACCAGACCCCACTTCCTAAAGATTCTGTAGCCTTCAAAACAGAGTCAGAAGCTGGGGACCAAACTCTGTTTTAGAAATGTTCTAATTTTTATTTTATGTATATAAGAGTTGCACCTCCATGTATGTAAGTGTGCCCATGTTGCGCAACACCTGTAGAGGACAGAAGGAGGGTCAGATCCCCTGGAACTGAAGTTATGGACAGTTGTTAGCTGCCATATAGGTGCCGGGATTTGAACCGAGGCCCTCTGCAAGAGCAGCCTGTGCTCTTAACTGCTGAGCCATCTCTCCAGTCCCAGGACCAAACTCTTAAAACATAAGACTGCGGGGGACATTTCAGATTCAAACACTAACAAGAACATATGTCTCAGAATTTCTCAGTGAATACTTGAAACCTTGAATGGTACAAAACTTTGTATAGAATATTCCCTTTCTTAAACACCCATCCCTATGTCAAAGAAGGGATTACCAACAATCACCAAAAACCAAAATTAAACAAATATAAGAATACTCTCAAAGTATCTTCATGTAGTATGATCATGTGTCTCCTTGTGGTAATGGGAGACAAGCCCGCAGAACAAGATGAAATGAGTGAGTCATACAGGTGCCGTGACGTAGAGCAGGGCTACTATGTGACTTGAACACAAATACTGCCAAACCACAACCATTGCTCTGATAACCAAGATGGCTGCTGAGTGGCTAAATGGATGGGCTGCGTCTGCTGGGTGGGTACTCATGATGAAGGCATGATCCATGTGACAGGTGGGCTGGGGTGAGACAGCTTAAGATTTCATAGTGCCACTTAGAACAGCGTGCAGTTTTTAAAAATGGACTGCTCATTTCTGGACTTTTCCATCTAATATTTTTGGATTGTAGCAGACCTTGAGTATCTGAAACCACAAAGATCAAAACCACAAATGAAAGCAGACAACTACCGTCATCACAAAGAGCCAGCAGAGCCAGCACTGGAGAAATGGGGTGAGGTAGGGGTGGGAAGGGAAGGTGAGGCATAAAAGCTATGAAGACTTATGGAACCTCTAAAAGGACCGGGCTTTGGCCAGATCAGGGGACTAGATCCCAAAGAAGCTCAGTCCCCAGCTGAGCCCTTCACCAAACTCAAGTTTACCTGTCTGTGATGAGGATTAACTGTAAGGATGGATTTTCTCTGGACTGTGTCTTAGGTGATGTTCAAAACAGCTCTCCCTGCAGGATGGAGCGGGGTGCATTCACCTCTTCACAGGTGGAAAATGGTCTGTGGTGGTCCGTGGCCGCCTTCCTGTCATGTGACTCTAAGACCTCATCTGAACTGAATCCCAGAATACAGATTTTTCTGAGTCTTCATGTTTTCTAAAATGACCAAAGCAAGACATCAAAATATTCTCCAAACAAAACAGTCTTTTCATTCAATTCTGGGACCTTTTACAGAGAGAACCTCAGATCGCCCTTTGCCTGTGAGGAAGCCAAGCCCCCAAGGTCAGCCAGAAGAATATTCATTCCAAGGAGGTCAGCACTCCAGCCTGGAGCCCTGCGGCTTCTGTGTCTTTCTTCCAACACAGGACATAGAGTAAATTAGGATTGCAGAGATGTCGAACTTTAAGATGGGATTACAAAGCACACTGAGCACTGAAACCATGTTTTCTCAGAAGCTGTAGAGATGAATCTACAGAAGGACCCAGAACATGGGCCAGGAAGAACCCTAAAGAATATCCAGACTGGGTGGAGAAGACAGCTCAGTCAATAAAATGTTGTTTTGCAAGCATGAGGACATGAGTTTGAAATGCATAAAAAAGTTAGGCATGGTGGTGCTTGCACTAAAATTAGGCATTAGTGTACTTGAATCAGTGAGCTTCGTGCTAATGAGAGACTGGCTCAGAAAACAAGGTGGCGGCTGGAGAGATGTCTCAGGAGTAGGATTCCTGGCTGCTCTTGCAAAGGACCCAAGCTCAGTTTCCAGGACCCACATGGTACCTAACAATGGTCTATAACTCCAGTTCCAGGGTATCCAACACCCCCAACACCCCTCAACACGCACCTCTGGCCTCTGTGAGCATTGTACAACGTGGATATACTTACATATAGGCAAGCAAAAAAAAAAAAAAAAAAACCAACACACTCATACACATAAAAAATAAATAATAATAATAATAATAAAAAAACAAGGTGAAAGCACCTGAGGACTGCTACTGACCTCTGGCCTACACACACACACACACACAGATTCAGACAGAGCAAATCCAATCCAAAAGGCTTTCAAACACAGGAGCCCGGGGGCCTGGAGACTGGAGAGGGAGCCTCAGGCACACAGTTCCTGTTGACACCCGCCCAGGTTGGTCTTCCCCTGGGGTCTCCTGAGAACTAGATACTGTGTAGATGGTTCCCTCTTTGCTTGTGTAGACGTGCTTATTTAAACACAACTCACATGCCCCTCACCCTTCCCAAACTGCGTAAAAACCACTTGACCAAATGTCCTTGTTCTGAAGGGACAGCAGTAAGTCCCATTGCTCAATTTGGTGACATAAGTAAACATAGATTCAAAGAAGTCAGCGCCAAGGTTGCTGGGTTTGAGGAATCATCCTGCCAAGGACTTATCCATCAGGATGCTGAAGCGGAAGGACTCATGAAGAATAAACATGGCCACAGCAATAAATCAGGAGACAGAGAAGCAGTTTCAGACACAGAAGTCCTTCCAGGAGGCTGTCTCTAAGAACTGGGTCCACAGGACCGCATAAGATAGAGATTCAGACTTCCCACAGGCAGAAAGAGAAAAAAGGCCTTGCAGTCCAGTGAGTGCAGATGGCAGAATCGAGAGAACAGTTAGTTATGCCACCAAAATGGGTCTTAGAAGGTAACCAGAGACGTGAACACAAAGAACATGTGCTTAGGACACAGTGCCATAGCTAGCTTCCTTTCTACCATCTTTTAAGCCGTCTTGACAACCATATCTCCATTGTTGTTTATGCATGTGGCCACCTTCCCAGGAGAATCCCATAATCACCAGCCATTTGAAATCTAAAAGAACAGAGACCTTGGGAGGCTACACGGCATATGCCTCACAGTTGATGGGCATGGTGCCTATTTATAGCCAGCTGTGCTCTGGTTGAAGGTGACTGCTAGTTCAGTGCCCCCATGGAATAGCAGGGACAATCGTAGTTATGGCCACTGGACAATGATGGCATTTCTGAGAGGACTCAGGAGAGACAGCTCTGCTACGCCTGCTCCCACGACCACGCACCCCATTATAGGCGGGGTCTTAACACACTCAAGGGCCTCCCCCAAGGGAAACCAAGACCAGCCACGTGCCATGTGGAAAGTGGAAAGCATTTTCTGGCTTGTCTGTTTTCACTCCTGAGCCCGGCATCCGGGCAGGGGGACAAAACCTGTCTCATCTATTAGTGGACAAAGGGGAGGCACGTGGTGACGCAGCAGGGCTGGCTGGCAGCTGCGGTCCGCTCTGGGGAACAGCGCGTGAGGCTGGAGGTAAGAGCACTGCCATAAAGTTCAAACAGAAGAAAATAGAAGGCATGGGGTGGCCACTCTCTGTTTCTCTGAAGTGGCCCTGTGCGCCCCGGCTGTCACACTCCATTGGTTTTCCATGACACTCCACAGGCTGGTGGCCACTGCCTGAATTCTGAGAAAGCAGGTGATTCTTTTTGACGTGAAAATGTGCTGTTCCTAAACACAGCCCAAGCCTAGGAGTGCAGCAGTCCCAGAAGACACCAGAGAGGGACATCACCCAGTGGAGCTGCCTGGGGGCCACTCCCCAGACAATGCAGCTGCATCAACAGCAGCCTAGGAAGAAGCGAGATGCCCAAGGGAGCCACAACGGCAGAGCTGAGCTTCCTCAGCCAGGCCTGGAAGGCAGCCACTTCTCATGTTCATGCTGAAACAATGCTGAGATATTTCTTTGTTCCCATGGAGGCTTCCACTGAATAACAGCTGTCAACTCAGGAAGACCCCTGAGTCCTGTCCAAGCCTTTCTTCTTTGCAAGTGTTCCTTTACAAACATTATATTGCTTTTTTCAGCAAGGGCAAAATACAGGCATGCAGGATTCCAAAGGGCTGGATATTTACGAGTGTGCCTTTGTGCTAAGCTTAGGTCTGAGAGGTCAAAGGAAGGTCTTACGAGCCAGAAAATAGCATTCTCAAACACTAATAAATCGTTGGAGGGATATGGAGGACTCTTCTGCTACCTAGAAGGCTGCTTTGGACTTTATCAAAGTTGATAAAATAAAGATTTCCAGGCTGAAAAGATGGGTCAGTGGTTAAGAGCATTGACTGCTCTTATAGAGGACCCAGGTTTGGTTTCCAGCACCCACTGCTGGCTAACAACGGTCCTTAACTGTAGTTCCAGGGGATCTGATGCCATCTTCTGACTTCCCCAGTAATTATATGCATGTGGGCATGTGATGTACTTACACGCATGCATGTAAAACTCTCATACACATAAAATAAAAATGAAGGAATAAGTAAAAATTTAAAATAAAATAAATGGTTTCCAGGGATTGGAATAGGGGCTGAAAATGCTCTCCCAGAGGTTAATGCATTTGAACTTGGGGTCCCCAGCAAGTGGCACTGTTTGGGGAGGTTGTGGGACCTTCAGGGGTGGGACTGGCCGAGGTGGTCGGGGCTCCACCTCCTGGTCTGAGCCTTCCTCATCCCAGCTGGCACCAGGTAACAAGCACCCGGTTTATTTTCCTTCCACCACGACTTTCCACCATGATGGACAGTATCCTTTGAACTATGAGCCAAAATCAACCCTTCCTCTCTTCAGTAGCTTCTGTCAGGGGCTATGTCATAATAACCACAGACAGAACTGACATGGGGGCTGAGCTTCAGTATGGAACGATGGAAGGGTTCCGTGGGGAGACTGGAGGTGCAGAGCTACACGAAAGTTTCATGCTGCTTAGATTTTGCCATAACCAAAACCATGCAAAAAAGTTTCAATAAATGCGTTTGAAACTCTTTAACATGCTGTAAAGAACTTGAAAGTTCTTGCAGGAGCATCGTGCTTTTCTGTATAATACTGAGGATTAGCCCTCTTGATCCTATCTGGTTACCAATTCTGTATTCAGAGGGTCTGTTTGCTTCCCACTCTTTCGAACACCAGGCACCCGTGGTTCTATGCACATCTTCTCCTTTCATTGCACTATAGCCAGGACAGAGTGTTCTAGTAACATACCTACGAGATCATATGGAAACTCAGGACTCGTTCTAGGTCTGTACTCATCAGCCAATCTCTTGGTGTTGTGAGTCAGCTGGTTTCAGGCAAGTGGTTAAGTAAAAGCATTTGGCCCAATTAGCCAGAGCTATGGACTGGCTCAAGGGCTGAACCCCTCATCCCTCACTCACCTTCTAAGACTCTCTGGCATGTAGCTCAGGATGGAGGATGAAACCAGTGCCAGAGCAGTTGCTGGAAGGACCTCTGCTTTCTATTTCCGGAAGCTTTTCTGCCCCTTCTCCATTACACTTGTGAGTCACCCCCCCCTTATTCTCCTGGGACCCATGTGCTGCACTGTCTTTCCTATTTCTTACTCAGAGGCAAACCCCAAACCAACAACAAGCTAAGAGATTGCCTGGAATGTACCAAGCATCTGACTATCCCATTGCTTGTGATTGTCCCAAGAGCCCCGCAAGATTTTCCTCTGTCTTCTTGAGAGATGAGAGAACTGAGGTTCAGAGATGTGAAGTAACTTCCCAGACCACACAGCCAGCGAGCAACAGAGCCAGATCCAACATCCTCATACTGCAAAGCCTCGCTACCTCCAAAGAGGGAAAAACAGGAATGACTTGTGTCCTGCTTGAGGTCAGTATGGCACTGAGTGCATTTCTCTGTATGTATATAGGTACCTACATGTGGAGGCCAGAGGATGACCTCAGGTGTCGCTCCTTCGGTGCCGTACACTTTAACCACTGGCTTGGAGCTCTCCAAGTAGGCTAGACTGGCTGGTCAGCCAGCCCCAGGGAATTGTCTGTCTCTGTGTTGTGTAACATTATTCTTGGGGAGATGTGAACAAATGTGTACTTACCCCAGATAGGGAACTGAGGATAGACCAAGTCCCAACTTGGTGAATCAGTGACTTTTATTGGGGTTACCTACAGGAGTAGAAATGACTCAAAGACAGCTGCATCACCAAAGCCCAGCCCAAAGGGTGACAGCTTGCAAAAGCAGGAAATCTGGAGTGCCCTGCAGAATTGCAGCAGCTCCCTGGGTTGGAGAGTGTCCTGTCCAAGTCGGTTGGTCTGAGTCTCTTGCAGGCAGTTCAGCTGTTAATGGGCCTTACTACTTCTATATATTTAGAAGATGGGAGGAACCTAATGAATCTGGTCAGTTTCAGGAACTTCTTGAAACTAGTTCATTGCTTACTTCCTGTGTTTAAGGCACTTCTCTACAGGATGGAATGCTTCACCTCTCCTTAGAACACCCTATCTTGTTACCTCCCCTTAGAACATTCTATTGTAGGAGCTAGAAAGATGACTCAGCAGTTAAAAGCACAGGTTGCTCTTACAGAGGACCAGGGTTCGATTCCCATCATCTACACAACGGCTAACAACTGCCCATAACTCTAGTTCCAGGGGCATCTGACACCTTCTTCTTGTCTCTGCAGACATCGCTCACACAGGTGCAATTACAATCATGTAGGCAAAACACTCATACACATAAAATGAAGTAAAATATAGCAAGAACATTCTATTGTCTCACCTCTCTTTAAGAACATCTTCCTGTTTACCTCCTTTTTAATATCTTGTTGTTTGACATCCTGCATCTTTAGGAGCTTCCCTCAAAAAATGCAATGGCTTGTCTCAGAGGAAACTGTTACACAAAACTCTGCTCCCCAGCTTCGGAATTATGAGCATGTGCCATCATGGGTTTCTTACGTGGGCTCTGGGAGACAAGCAGGTCTTGCACCCGCACAGCCGTCAGTTTGCTGGCTGAGTGCTCTCCCATCCCTGTATCAGGTGCTTTTGCACTGTAGTGGCAAAATGTCTGACAGAAACAACTTACGGATGACAGATTGTTTGGTCTCACGGTTTCGTAGGATTGCAGTCTGTGTTAGTTGAGAAGGTTGGGAGGTGTGACTTGGTCTCTGGTAGTGCGGGTTTGTGGTGGAGATGGTTTACATGGCAGGAGGCCAGGAAGCAGAGAGAGGGAGGCCAGAACCAGGGGTGGAAATCACATTCAAAGACCCACCACTAAATGACCTGTTACCCCCAGCCACACCCATTTCCTACACATTAAGCTAGTTCTCAAAGTAGCACTAGCAGCTGCAGAACAAACTTTCAGACTATGAGTCTAGGGGGTACATTACAGATTCAAACTATAGCAGTGAGTATCTGGGTTTTGGGAAACTCCAGGAGGTCCTGTGAACTGCTCCTTCTTCAGGGAGGATTGGGGCCATTGGTAATCCCTGGCGCCGTGGTGTCGGTACTGGCTGCCCAGAAGCATCCCATTCAGTAACACTGGGAGCAGAATAATCAAAAGCCACATAAAGGACAGCAGCAAGTCCCTTGAAGATCCTGGGCCAGATACCACCCCACTGAGGAGTCAGGTTTCCTAACATCAGAGCCGGAGGGTGAAAGGAGCTGTTCCTGCACACTCCAGGATGGTGCTGATCTTCCTGGGTGCCCGTCCCACGGATGGAATATGGCCCGCAGTGTGCTTAGATAGCCATGTTCTTCTTTGTCACCAAGACTCTGGTTGACCCCTCTGTGGGAAGAAAAGTCAAGGTGGCGGACAACATCTGTGATGGGAGGACACACCACGCAGAGGCTGCACTTACCCATTCCAGGGAGCCCCGATCCAGCCTCTTGTTTATGCTGCGTAGAGGATGGCCTTGGTGGGTCCTGTCTCAAAGCCCTTTCTCTCCTGTCTAGTCCAACCATCTTCACCCAACCCCAGCAGGAAAAATGACTGCCAAGCCTCTCTGGCTCTCCAGTTCAGATTCCCTCCGGAGTCAACAGAATTCAGGATGCAGAACCAGGCAGGAGAGAAGCCCTCAGAAGACAAGCTTCAGAATGCATCTCTAACTATGCTCCCACACTACTGTGCACCCGAACGGGGGCAGGGAGGGCTGAGAACACAGAGCACCAAGTCCCTCACCCAGGGTTCCCACCCACTGTGCACTGGAGCCTGACAGTGATCTCCTGCTGGTTCCAGGGGGTGCCAAGGACACTGGCCCCAGCATCTCACTTTGAGAACCACTGGTCTAATTATTCGAGTAGGGACACTTCTCTAAATAAGGGTGTGAGTACTGAACGTCTCCATGGACCAGGACTTCATTGTCTTTGGTGTTCACAACCCTCCTGCCTGGTAGGAATGACAGTTCTCAGCTCTTGATTGTGGGGGGAATCTGAGTGTGCACTTTGGAAGGGGTGGAGTTGCCTGTGGGCCTCTTCAATCTCAAAGGGGACAAAGGGAAAGTGCTGACCACTCATTCAGCCTCTGCGATGACCTGACTCCTCATACCAACCATCTAAGGGGAGAACTCAGAGAGGGTAATTTGTCCTAGTCTGGGAGGCGGGTCTTCTGAAAGACATTTGTTGCAGCTTCCTTTTAACTGCCCTCATAGAGTCTTGGGCTAAGAGTGGATACGAAAATGTCTGGTCTAGGTTCCCATCAGGACCCACAATATGTCTGCTCAGTGAATGACAGCCCGCCCAAACATGAAGGTCTATCCTTTACGAGTCAACAAAGAACTCTGTTAGGCAGAAACTCCACCCATGCCTCTCCCCTCTGGAGCTCTCTCTGGCACACACAAGCATGTTTTTAATACCTTAACACCTTCCCACCAATGAAGGGCTTATCAAGGTTAGACTATTACCTGATCCATGTAGCTTTGAGGTAGCTGTGACCAAAGACAGATAAAAGGTCCCCATCTGCTTTCCTCACTGGTCCCTAGCAGGTGCTTTGCAGCTGAAGAGCCAGCTCCCAGAAGCACCTGTCACGTAACCTGAGCTGGAACTGTACTCCATGTAACTTGTAAGGGCAGGGAACTCAGAGAGTCACAAAACCTGATCCAGGTGTAGCATATGCAAACAGCCATGCCTGAGCCAGACACACCTGTGTCTTCAGTCCTCAAGTCCCTGAGGGAAGAGAATGTGGGCGACACCTTTCCCTGGCAGCCCACACAGACTGCTCAGGCCTCCAGGTCCATCTCTGCATCGTTGTCTCAGGCATGTCTTTTCAAAGGTGGGGCTCGAGAACTGCCTCCAGGATTCCAGGATTTTGGTTTTCTGGCACTCTTGTGGTCGGAGTAACGTGTGAATGTGTACCCTTGTGTTCACGTGTGTGGAGGGATTCTGCAGTTTGTGTGCATATTCACCTGTGTGCAGGTACATGTGTGTGGAGGCGAGATGATCATATCTGATCTTGTTCCTCAGACCCTCTGAGAGAGTTTCTCATTGAGACCTGGGGCTAATCTATTAGGTTAGACTGGCCCCTGGATTCCTCCTGAATTCACCTCCCCAGGACAGGGATTAAAAGCATGCCTCACCAGAGCAGCCTTTGTGTGTGTCTGCATGTGTGTGTACACACATGTACACTTAGAGACCAGAGGTCAACATCAAGGGTCCTTCCTCAAGAGCTGTCCACCTTGATTTTTTGTGACAGAGTCTCTCACCAGGAGCTGGTTGATACTTACCAGTTTGGCTCGGCTGGCTGGTCAGTGAGCCCCAGTGATCTGACCATCTTCAACTCCAGCTGCTGGGATTACAAACACATGTCAACACTGGCTTTTTAGCTCCAGAGCAGCTATTAGGGGTGGGTTCATTGGAGTCAGTGTGAGAACCCCAGCCAGTAATAATGTAGGCCAGGTACCAGAGAGCCAACTATTTTGCCGTTCTGTGATGCAGAAAGAGTTTCCTCCTAAGTCCTGCACAAGTCCATCCATCCGGGACACATGGCATTGTCATGTTCTCCATGATGACCTTCTGGTGGGAATTTGTGCCAGACTAAATAACGGACTAAATAGCATACCACTAGAGAAGATGCCGGCCCTCCCCGTGGCTGCCATCTCCTGCAGTCAACTGTTGTGTCTGGCTTTGTCTGATAACAAGATGCTGTATGTCTCCACGTAAATACAATCTTGGGCAGCATATGGCTTTCAAAGCACCATTCCAACTGTTAGTGTACACCAGCCTCTCATTCCGCCGGGTGCAGTCATAAAGGTCCACCTTCCCTCACCCTCAATCTGTCTGCAGCGGCTGCTGCTGTCAGTAATGAGAGCGAAGCCATGCACCCAGGGAGGTGGAGCCCCAGCAAGCAGCACAGCACAGACTCGAGCAATCGTCCAGAGTGAAATATGGGATGGAAATAAACCTGCTGTTTCTAGGAGACGTTTTTGGCTGGGGCCATTTAAAAGTCAAATCCAACCAAAACATCTGCAAAACCAGAGGTGCGGGTGTCCTTGGGAGCAATCCTACCCCAGTGTGATTTCAGTACATTCTGGGTGTTATTTTTGACTCTCTTAATTCTGCATTTATGGAGGAGATTGGTGAACTTGGGCATTGTCACACTCGTACAGACAGGCTCCGGCTCAGCTATACTCCCACCTAGGAGGCTGTAGAGCTCCTGCTGTTTAACCTCCACTAAATGGACCTACTATTACCCAGGTTCTGTGTGTGTATGTGTGTGTCTCCGTGTGTTCCCTTGGAGCTAGAGTTACAGGCACTTGTGAGTCATCCAATGTAGGTGCCAGGAACCAAATTCCTGTCCTTTGCAAGGGCAGTATGGTGCTTTGAGTGAGAAATGGCACCTAGGCTCGAGCGTGTGAACACTTGGTCAGCCAGTGGTGCTGTTTGAGCAAGACCATGGAACCTTTAGGAGGTGTGACCTTGCTGGGAGGAGGTACATCACTGGGAGCGGGCTTTGAGAGTTCATAACCTCATCCCATTTCCAGTTCGCCTTTCTGCTTCCTGTGCCTGTTTGAAGATGTGAGCACTCAGCTGCCTACTCTGGCTGCCTCCTGTCATGCCTCTACCATGATGGACTCTTATTCTCCTGAACTGTAAACCCAATGAACTCTCCTTTCAATAAGTTGCCTTGGTCATGATGTTTTATCACAGCAACAGAAAAGTAATACAGGCAGCAAGCACTCTTAACCACTGAGCCATCTTTCCAGTCCATCAGCCAAATTTTAATTTTAATTTTTTGCGTGTGTGCTCAATGCACATGAGTACCTAGCTCATCATGCCAGACTCTTGGGCACCAGAATCTGGAGTCTCAGCTCCATGTCTCTTACCTTGTGTCTTTGTAGTGCAAGGGGAAAAGCTACTGTGCCAATCAGAATTATAAAAGAATCAAGAGTCCACGGGGTAGTCATGAGGTAGGGTGAACTGATGGAGCACAGGATCTAGACAGGAAGACAGAGAACGGGAAGGGCAGAGACACAGGTAGGAAGGCGAGGTCAGTACATACCAGACGTCATCAAGACCAAGCCCAGCCTTGAGGTAAAGGCAGCTGCCTCCTCGAGAAATGCACACTAGCAGGAGGCCTTGCACCAGCAGCCTTATGGCGACTACCAAAGGACACATGTTTCTGGGATGACTATTTGTTCTTCACTTCTGTGAGCTCCAAGAATCATCTAGGACAGAATGAGCCGTGGAGCAGCCCATGCCTCTGGAACAAGTCCTCCTGTCCAAGGAGGATGACTGGTCCAGATTCAAGCCCCGGCAGAATCAGGGCAAGCCAACTGCCAGGAAGTAAAAAGAATCACCTAGCTGGAAGTCTTCACTGGGACTTTGGTGGGCAGTCAGTGCTGTAAGGAGGTGTGGACCAAAGGGACACCTACTATGAGCCCTGGTTCAGACAGCTCCACACTCACTAATACAGGAACGAAACTCGATCAGTGCCCATACAGCCCCTCTGTCACTTGATCCAATGCTTGGGGCATGCAAAACCTGAAGACCCAGTCCTATAAAGAACACCGTTCATACCCAGGTCAACACTTCTGCAAGAACATCAACTGCTCTTCATGACCGAGCCTTCTCTTCAGTCCAGAACAGATGATTCTTGCCATGAGCCTATCCAGGTGGACATATGCCTCCTTCCCATCCCATTTGGATTCCTGCTCAGGGAGAAGCACAAGAAGGAATGTGATGTCTGTAGCCATCCCACTCAGCAGTGAGAAACACTATAACATATTCTACAAATCTCATTACTCTTAAACTAGTCTCTGTATGTGGCTTACAGGACACCGAATAGAGGTTTTGTGTTGGCAGCCAGATAGGAGTGGAATGCTGGAAATATGAAGTCCTGTTGACATGGATATTTAACAAGACTTCATTCAATTCTCAGAAAATTAAACTTAAAAGTTTATGTTGCTTAAATAGTTTGATTTTGACATCTATTTATTATTATAATTTATACTTTGACTTTCCACCTTAATGTTAATATTTCATAAGAAAAATAACTTTCTTTGAAAATACATATGCAAATGCATTTATATATACATATATTTTATTTATTATTAGTGTGTGTACATGATATGTATGTGTGGGTACCTGCAAGGAGGCATGGGTGTCATGGCGTGTGTGTGTGTGTGTGTTGGCAGAGGACAGCTTTGTGGAGTCAGTTCTCTCCTTTGACCTCTCTGTGTGTCCCAAGGATTAAGCACAAATTGCAAGGTTTGCACATCAAGCTTCTTTACTCTCTGAACCATCTCACCAGCTCCAATACTAAATATATATATTAACAATGGTAAATATGAATACATATTTATATTCATAATATATGCATATTTAACATTGATAGAGATTAAATTCAGAGTGTTATCATGCTAGCTGAGCACTCTATCTCTAAGCTATAGCTCTAGCCCATGTAGGACATTTTTAATTTTTAAAAAATATTTTACGTATTACTTATTTTATTTTTATTTTATGTGTATGAGTGTATTGTTTGCATGTATATAAGTGCATCCGTGTCATTCAAAGCCCTCAGAGTTCATAAGAGGGTGTCAAAATCCCTGGAACTGGAGTTATAGATGATTATTAGCTTCCATGTGGGTGCTGAGAACTGAATCCCGGTCCCCTGCAAGAGCAACCAGGGCTCTTAACCACTGAGCCATCTTGCCAGCCTCCATTTTTTATATTTTTAAGTCTTTCCACATTTTATATTCAAATGTGAATATATTCAGATTTGTCACACTTCAAATACATTCATATTTTTTAAATCCTTTAGATCATTGCTATAGATATGAAGAAATACTGTGAAAATGTTCACTATCATGACAGAATTTGTGATCATACAGAAATAAAGGGAGGGGCTGCAGAGATGGTTCAGCAGTTATGAGCACTGGCTACTCTTGCAGAAGACCCAGATTCAGTACCCAGCAACCACATGACAGTTAACAACCATCTATAATTCAAATTCCAGGGGATCCAACACTCTCTTCTGGCCTCCACGGGGAATTGGATGACACGGGTGCGCTTACATACATGCACACACAATCAAAAGAAATATTCAAAAAATGTTTTAAAGAAATATTTTAAAGAGAAAAATTAGTTAAATAAAATATATGTCTTTATTTTGTCATTCAAGCAGGTCAAAAAATCTATTTAAATATGTATCATAATGATTAATTCAGTAATCTTTGTTATCTGCCAACTTTTGGTCCTCATCTTTCAATTTGGTCTTGAAATATGTAGATAGATGAAAAACAGGAGCATGTATTTTTCACAGAATGAGAATAGAGAATATTCTGTTTAACTGTCTGAAGGCTTGATTATATGAAGGAGCTAGACTTGTTCTCCCAGCCTGGGCCCTCAGATGTTAGGGGCAGAAACGTGACTACAGAGTTAGGCTATTCTCCCGCTATGGTGTAAGTCTGAAATGTCCCCTCATGGACTGATGTTTTGAACTCAGTCTCCAGTTTGTGGCGCTGATTAAAGACTGTGGAGCCTTTAGAGGATGGGACCTGGTAGCAGAAGCAGACTCTTAGGGGTGGACCTTTAAGGGTATATCTGCCCTGGTTCCAGCCTCCTCTCTCCTCTCCTCCCTCCCTGCCTGTCTCTCCCTCTCCTCTCTCCTCCCTCTGCTCTCTTTCCTTCCTGTCTGTCACTATGCAAACACGCCTTGTCATTGTCATTGCTCCCACTGTCACAGACAAGGCTGCTCCATCACACCTTCCCTGTAATAGTGGACTGAAGTTCCCTGAAACCATGAGCTAACATAATTCTTTCTTCCATTGAATTGTTTCTGTTAGATATTTGGTTATCACAGTATGAAAGTCACTAACCCATCGTGTTTATAAACTTTAAGGTAGATGAGGCCACATGCTTACTGGGACCTACCACCTAAATAATTTCAAAACACCTTCAGCATTTGTTTACAGAAACTTCTTAGGGACTTGGTGGGAACGTCTCTTGCCTTCCAAGTCCTGTGCCTAGCACACAAAGTAGAAGCAACTAGTACTCGGGTCCTCACATCTGGATAGCAAATGCTTGATGCATTGATCCATCTCCTCAGAACCGATATTACTTAAAACCAAAACAAACAAACAAAAAAAACCCATGCACTTTGCCTAGTGTCTATCGTGATTACCTACAATCCCAAGTCAGAAAGGAAAATTTCAGTCCTTTCTGGATTTACTCTTAAAATGAATCACAATTGGGAAAGGGTGTACTGGAGTTAACCATAGAGTGCTCCAAATGATTTGAAAGATCAGTAATTAAAAGGTGCTAAGAAGCTAACTTTCTTCATTAAAACTCAACAGTCACTCTGTCAATTTTTGCAACTTAGAGTAATTTGTTTGCATGGAAAGGACCGTTTTATCATAGACATTACCTGTGTACTGTGGAGATGAGAAATCCATTCAATATTTGGTTGATTTCATTCTTGCCTTTAAATTCTCTATACCTGCTATTAGCCAGCCATGGGTCACTTCAGCACATCACCATGCCAGTATCTGTGACTCAGGCTCCAATATAGCACTCACTAAAGCTGCCCAGGGTGCTCAGATTCTGAAATCACGTAACCGAAGTAAATCGTGGAAATGGGCTCAAGCCTCCACTCTACTCCAGCCTCTCAGTGTGACCTGCTGTGTTAGTCACTTATCTCCCTTAGCTTCCACAAATACCTGAGGGCACTGTCCATCATGTTGGGGAAGGTATGGCAGGAGGAGTGTGAGGCAGCTGGTCACATTGCCCCTACAGTCAGGAAGCAGGGGGTGAATGCTGGTGCTCAGCTCGAGTTCTCCGTTGTGTTCAGTCCATGGAATGGTGCCATGCACAATTAATGAGACGTAATCTAATCTAGATAATCCCTTATGGGCAAGGCCAGGAGTTGATTTAATTCAGATAATCCTTCACAGATCTACCTAGAGATTACTGTAATCTAGATAATTCCTCACAAGCATGGCCAGGGGCTCACCTAATCTGGATAATCCCTCTCAGGCATGGTCAAGGGCTGGTCTTCTAGGTGATTCTGAGTCCTGTCCAGTAGACAGTGTTAACCATCACACATGTAAAAATCTTCCAGACCTCTGTTCCCCAGACCCAGTGCTGGAATGCTTGCTGCATGCCCAAAGGGCTCTGTGGTGACCATTTCACTTAATCCCATGAATCCTGGACAGAATCCAAAGTTATCATCCACCCGTTTTCCAGGTAGGAACACAGGCTCAGCCACCCCTGGTGTCATGGCCTGAAGGGGGGAGAATCCCATTTCAGACCCAGGTGCTGGCTCTGAATCTCCAGCCCAGACATCTCAGGGCAATGGATGAAGCATAACGCTCTAACACTGCAATGCATACTACGCCCGTCAAGAGCATTGGATTTCCTTCTTTTCTTGAGAGCCTGGAGCAGCCAGCACCAAGGCTGTGGCAGGAAAGGAGGCTTTCTGCTTTTCTCTTCCCACCATCCTCATTAAGAACCAGTCAGAGGGCTGGGAAGCTAGCTCAGACAGCTTGACATCTCCAAGTGTGATCCCCAGAATCCATATGAAAAAATCAGGCTTTGTGATAAATGCTTATAATCCCAGCCCTGAGAGACAGACAGGCAGATCCTTAGGGCTTGCTGGACAGCCAGCCCAGTCTACTTGGGGGACTCTAGGCTATGGAGAGACCCTGTCTCAAAAAACAAGTGGATAATATCTAAGGAATAGCACCTAAGTTTTCACCTGCTCTCTACACCCATGTGCACAAATGTGTACACACACGCACGTACACACACAACACACACACACACATGAGTAAATCAGACAGAGGAACCAGGAAGTGACAAGAACCGCTTTGACCTCCTCACCCGGGGTGAACATTTCTCACGCACCCTTCACAAACACCACTGGACATCCTTCTTGTCCCAAACACTCCTCCAGTAAACTTCCTGTTTCCATTCTGGATGGGGCATGGCTGGCAAAGCATGGGTCTTTATGGACTAGAAGTCTACATGGAAAAACATCTGGCTGTTCCTACCAGCTGAGGAAACATAAGCAACTTGCTCCGATGACATGGTTACTCCCCGAGGACTCATTTTCCATCAAAGAGGTACTCGGCCTCAGAGTTGGCCAGCTTTGTCCAGTGCTGGCCTTGTGATTATTTGGCAAGGTGTTGGCCCCGACCTAACACTTTTATTTCCTGAACTGCTCTCACCCAAAGCACAGCCTGGTTCAGCAAGCCTGGAAGCTTCCCAAGCAGACAACTGTAAGTCTCTGACACTTCCCAGATGGGTCTGTGCATGACTGCCACTTTCACTGCTCCCTGTACACTGCTTTATTCCAGCCACTGCATCCTCGAGATACGGAGCCCAGACCTGTTCTCCTTCCTAACTAAAATCACTTCCAAACTGGTGTCTAGCTTCACTTCTTCCCACAGTACCCTTTGCAGGAACTGCCCAAGTCTTTTATGAGCAGGTCACTTCATGGAAAGTTCTGCAGAAAACCAAAATCATTACCTGAAGGAATCCAGGCTCGAAGCCCACTTTGACCTGAGGTACTGGGAAGTGGAGACCATGAAGAGGCCTGGGGACTTTTCTGCTTCTCTTCCCCTTCACGCACTCTGTCCCATGGCCATGGCTGGCCCGTCACTCCCTCAAATAGATGTGCTTAGGCTGTCGAGTTACTTATGCCCCATTTGGGGAATTCCTTGCAGACCCCAGAGAGGTAGGTGGGGCTTCCCTCAGAGTCCCCTCCAAGGCCGTTACTTGTGCCTATGCTCCTGGCCGCCACTCCCTCCCTCTCCCCGCGAGGCCACTTTCTCTGAGGCCACCCTTCCCTGCCCAGATATCTCAGCAGAGTTCACACGGTTGGGGTGCCCCTCACCACGCTTTCCCCTGGCCTATCACTGCGCTTTACCCCAGCCTGGGTGCTTCTTGACCAAGGTCATGTCTGGAGCTTGAATTTTAAATACGAGAAGCACAGCACACTCTGTGGCAGTGATGTGTTAAAATGCAGCTCGGGGGTCCTTAATTGGAGACCAGAACTTGGCTTCTAATCAAGTGCTCCTTCCTCTCCCTCAGTAGTTCTGTCTTCTACTCTAATCCCTCTGCATCAATCATGTAATAGTTACTAAGAGACCAGGTTCTTCAAGTATTACAGATCCCTGAGCCAAGAAAGTGCTACAAAACTCATCTGTGAAGGGGATTCCTTACCTACTTCATAAGGCCCTGTGCCTTCCAGACCCTTCCAGATGGCCCTCACCTTCCAGGGTCACCTCAGTGTCCTCCAGGACTGAATGCTCTAGTCTAGAAGCTGCTCAATGACTGTCCCACACAGGAGATGCAAACTAGGCTCCCAAGACTTAGTCTGAGGAGGAAAAAGAATGGGGCCCAGAACACAGGGCTAAGGAGATGGCTCAGTCAGTAAAGTGCCTGCTGTGCAAGCTTACGGAGTCAGAGCACCCACCCACATAAAAAGCTGGCAGGACTTCATGTGTCTATGACCCCAGCACTGGAGAGGCAAAGACAGAGCTTGCTGGTCGACCAGTCTCCACAATCAATGACCTCCAGGTTCAATAAGAGACTCTGTCTCAGAAAATAATGTGTAGAGTAACTTATGTCATCTTCTGGCTGTCACACAGATATGTACACATGTGCATACAACACACACACACACACACACACAATTATAGCTTATCCCCTTTTGTGTAGAAACCAGCATTGCTGGCTAACTGGGGCCTGGAAGAGGATGATGTCAAAGTTTATTACCCACTGGAGACTCAATGAAACCAAGCAGAAATGAGATCCCAGAGGCTGGGCAGATGGCTCAGTGGTAGTCCTTGCCACACAAACATGAGGTCCTGAGCTAGGGTCTCCAGAACCCTTGTTAAGCCTAGAGGAGTAGTATATGTCTGTAATCTCAGTGTTCTTCTGGCAAGATGGGAGATGGAGACAGGAGAATTCCCAGAAGCTCCTGGGGCAGCTGGCTTGCTGTACACAAGGTGGACCACACCCTGCTGGGGCCACTCGCTCATCTAGAAGCCCCAGGTCCATTCCTCCCATCCCTTGCTCCGTGCTTCAGGTTGCCTGCCATTTCCACTGTGAAGGAAGATCTGAGAGCCTAGGCATCACCACACTTTTGCCCACAGAACACACCAACTCATACAAGCATGAAGCCTCCTCCTCTCCCAGCTGCCTGATCATGTCAAACCCCAGCCCTGTCTATTGTGATGGATGCTTTCCAGCCTGATAGCTCTTTCTGCCTGCAGAGAACATCTTAAGGGCACACAGGCTTGCCACAGGGACAGTCACACACACTGGTTCTTGGAATCATGACCCAGACATAATTGTGACTCCTCATGGGATATGTCCCTGAAGTGCCAGATACTCGCTCCACACGGAGTTTGTCAGGTGTCAATCATATGTGAGAATGATTCATAGTAAGAAATAGATTGCTTTTAATGTGAAGCAGAATCTATTTATTGTTTGTATGTTTGAGCTTGTAATGTTTGTGTGTACATGTATGAACAGGAGTGAACGCATGTGTGTATGCATGCATGTGGAAGCCAGAGGTCAATATTGGCTGTCTTTCCTCATCGTCCTCCACCTCACTTTTTGAGGCAGATCTCACTGAACTGAGAGCACCTGACGAATGAACTCCTAGGGATCTTCCTGTTTCCACCCCAACCCCATCAGTAGGGTTACACATGTGCACCTGACTTTTACATGGGTGCTGGGAGTCCAAATTCAGGTCCTCATGCTTGCACAGCAGGTACCGAACTAGCTTCCAGCTCTCTCTTTTGGCTTTTCTGAGACAGGGTTTCACGTAGCCCAGGCTGGCCTTAAACTCACTGAATAGCTGAGGATGACCTGGAACCTGGCAGTCCTGATGCTCCTGCCTCTGCCTCCCTTGTGCTGGGCTGACAGCGCTGTGCTCCCACTCTCAGCTTTAGAACCCAGTTTTCCCCAAACAGTTCTTCCTCTTACTATGCGAAGGCCTGGTTCTCACTATTTCAGTGATTTCCTTCTGTTCCTTCAAGGCTGTTGATGACCTATTACATCGATTTAACAACCTGCCCACAACTGACTTCCAATATCTGCTGTCTGAATCAGGTCTTTGTGGTCTTCTCTACGATATTTTATCTCAAGTTCCAACTGAATTGCAAGCTGCAGAAGGGCAGGGACCACAGCATACGTGTCGCTTAGGTCACCGGCAACACACAGCCGCTACCTTGGAAATGTTTGTCGTTCCCTGAAATGGGAAAGGGGCTGGAAGAAATAAGGGTAAGCTTGAACACAAAGCTTTCTCAGAATAGAGATTGCCAATGACATCACGCACGGTGATGTAAAAATAAGTGATGGAAGAGAATTCATTGGGTGACATTTGAGGATTGCAACAGGGTGGAGTATGGTGTTAGTTCAATACCATGACTGCCCACGGCAGTCCCTCCGCCAGGGAACTGCAGCAGAAAACGTGTCGGACCATGCACGGTTCTGCAGGACGGCGCGCCCTGAGAGTGCTCCTTCCCATAAGCCTCAGGAGAATCTGTGCCGTGAATCTAAAACGTTCCCTGCTCTCCATCTGACTACACTTTGGGAGGCTGGAGCCTGTAGCAGGTGAGGTGTAACTGGCAGAAGCAGGTGGGGTGGTCTGGTGGGCTCTCTGCTTCTTGGTCCTCAATAGCATGCGGAGTTTCTGCCACAGTTGCCTATCACCAGGAGAAATGTGCTCAGACAGACTCATTCAGGCTTGGGACACAGTGCACACTCAACAGTGTCACGACTGCTTGGTGTTCTGTTCTCTTCCTGGACTGATTTACGTAACACTTTTGCATCCCCACTCTCATGCAGGGGAGGAGAAAAAAGAGATGCAGCTATTGAAACAAGTCCTGGCCCCGCGTGCCTAGTACAGTGGTACACGCTGACTGCCAGGGACATTCAACAACAGCAGAGATGGTATCAGGAAGGACCAGGGCCCCAGGTGGGGGTCACCTGAAATAAACACATCTCATTTTTAAGTGGCCGAGATGCATTTACCAAGTAGCATCTGCATCTCTGCCCTTTCCCTCCCCCAGGACTGACTATTGGAGTCTGGGGTGATTCACCAGGGTTCAGAGGTAGTGGGGTGAACAGCACGAAGGATCCTCTGCATATTCTCCTGGTGTGGCCCCACTCAGGTGAGTTTCCTGTCTGTATGCTCAGGTTCAAAAGCATGAAAACAGAAGGGAATACTTCTCAGCGTGTTCTTTAATACAACAAAATAAACTCCCCTACAAGTGGTTTCCAAACAGCTCTCTGGGGAACCATTGCCCGCCTTTGACACACTCCCATGAGACTCATGCTTCTAAGAGGAGATTTTAAATTCCCACCCTACAGTAACCGCTGTCTTTAATCATAGCGCAACCGACACACCCGGAGGATGACCAGGATTTGAGTGCTTGGTCCCCCAGCTGGTGGCACTATTTGGGGAAGTTCTGGAGACTTAGGCCGTGGGTCTCAGCTGGAGGAAGTAGGTCACTGGGGGTGACCTACCCTGTCTTTCCTAGTCAGCCAAGAAGTGTGCTGCTCTCCTCTGCCACATTTCCACCACCTTGATACTCTAAGTGCACCATGGGATCAAGAAACCAGGAACTGAACCTTCCAAAACCATGAGCAAAATACATTTTTCCTTCTTAAGTTTTTTTTTTTTTAATCAGGTATTTTGGTCACAGGGACAAGAATGTAAGTAATTCAGAGGGAAAGAGGAGAATAGAGAACCTCCCCTCCCTTCTCAAACCGCAGCTGTGACAGGACTACAGGTAGCCTGAGACAGCCTACAGGTAGCCTGAGACAGCCTGCTCCACAGTGGTGGCATGTTCACCTGTGTACATGGCCATGAATAACAGAGATGATGTCCTCAGCCTCCTGTAAGCCATGTGAGAAGGGGGGATGCATGGAGGCCATCCTGTGACTCCATGTTGAGTTTCCTTTGTCCCTTCCCGCCTTTGCGGGAACCATAGGCGCTACCATCTTCAGCCGCGAGGGAGACGTCTTTCTTAGGAAGGGCAGAGCAGTGCATTGGAGGAGACTGGAACTCCAAGGACTGAGGGAGTCACTTCCTCCTGGACTTGCTACCAGGATCCGTCTACAGGATGGACCACTAGGGTCCATCTACAGCGGCATTCTCAAAACCAAAGCCTGGAAGCCCATGTCATCATGGCCACCAAATGGTTTTCAGGGAAGCCAAGGTACCTATTCATCCCTCATCTCTCAGTTCTTTCCTGAGTGAGGTCTTATCAGGAGTAATGGGAAGGACCATAGGGATGTAGCGTAAAGCAGTCCTCCAAAGTCCTGCTCTGCCCTCCCTAGGAACAGCCTCATCCTCGTGGTCCAAGATGGTGGCACCATGGCTCAGACAGAGGAAGTGAGAAGGGCAAAGAAGAAACCTGAATTGCAGCCACAGGCCCTTCCTGCATGTGCCCTCACTGTCTCTCTCATGAACACATCCTCCTGGGGAAAGTTCGGGCCCACAGCACAGGCGGAGGCAGTGGGCGGAGAGCCTGGCGCGGGCAGTAAGCGGAGCGTTGTGGGGTCAGGGTGGGAGTGCAGCTGGAGCACTTCTGTGTCTGCCAGCCGATTCCCAGAGGGCAATCTGTGTGCATGCTTACCCGCTGGGAATGCTCTTACGGGAGGGCAGACATGTTTGTAGGGTGCACAGATGGCTGAGGCCAGCCAAGGAAGAGATGTGGACAAGATTTGGAAGGCAGATGTGGAGCAGTTTGCCCACTGTTGGCTCCCAGCCTCATCTCCAGATCTCCTTCCTCAGCCTCTCCAAGTGCTAGGCCAAGTTCAGGGCACCTGAGTGGTGGAGGCCACCAATATCTCCTATAGGTGAGACAGGGGTGGGCAAAGCCACTGCCCTTATGCTCTCACCAAACTGCCTATCTGTTGACCTTCGGACACTCCAGCCCAGCTTAGCCATTTTCACTGGTCACCTGTGTGGCCCAAGTCAACATTTTACTCTGATATCTAACAATGTCCTCCTGAACTTTGCCTCCAGCTCCCCTTTGAGGCCCATCTCTTATTGCTTTGGACCCCAAAATGTTCTATGTCCTGTTGAAGATCCCACCCAATCTATGCTATAAAATTTCAAGACAGACTACAGATCATTCTAGATTAAAAAAAGACTAAAGAGACTTAGCATGTAAATGCAATAGAGGACACTAAGGCTTTTGACCAGATGTGAAGATGGGCCTCGTATTACACGCTGTACCGAGTACAGTAGTTGCCTAAGCTTTTCACCCTACAGGGCTATGATGTCCCAACCTGATCTCAAACTATTCAGCTGAAATGATGAGTCACAGCCATACCAGACAGAGGAAGGGGAATGCTACTTATGAATCCCTACCAGAAGGTAGATGGGTGTGTCTTTTACTATTCTTGTAACTTTTCTGAGGAATGTTGCCCCCCCAGCAAAAAAAAAGAAAGAAAAGAGGGAGGGCAGGTGTAGCTCCATTGGTAGAGTGCTTGCCTAGGATGCAAAACACCCTGGTTCCACCCGTTACCTCATAAACCTGGAATGGTGGATACGACGGTGCACGCTGCAGTCTCAGCACTGCGGAGGTAGAGTCAGAAGGATGAGGAGTTCAAGGTCATCCTTGGCTACATGGATACTTTGAGGCCACCCTAGGCTATATGAGACATGGTCTCAAAAAAAAAATACAGAAAAAGAAAGATGACAAAAATCTAAGGAAAATAATGAGGTACCCAGAGCAGGCAAGAAGGTGTCACTATAAGGACAGTGTGGAATCCAGAGGGTCCCCAAGAAGGTGAACCACTGTAGAGACAGGGCCAGGGTTGGATAGCCCCAAAGTAGGGGGACAGAGGCCCCTGGTTTCCTCTGACTGTGATGACAAGCAGATCCCCAGCTTGGCCTGTCTACAGACAGTCATTCTCCCCAGTGCGTCGAAGGAACCTCATAAAACATCTATTCCAAACAGTATGCTTCCCTGTTCCATAAATATTCTTCAGCCCATGCCTTTCTGACCATCTGTAGGTTCATTTACAGGAAGATGGCATCTGGCTTACGAAGAGTTGACCTCTCCTTGCTATTGCCATAAGACAGGCTCAAGTGACAGGCCTGGGACAAGTGACAGGCCCAAGTTGGGGTGGCACTGACTCTATCTAATCTGCAGGTGAGGGTATGCCAAGCAAACTCAGGGAGAAGACTTAGAGAAGGGTGCCTGCCTTCTAGGGCTGTACTTCTGCATGCAACGCTGAAAGTTGGCACAAGTGAGACAGCTAATCTCTCCCCAAAGGATGCTCTGTGTGACCTTGAGAGGACGGGAAATGCCTTAGATGACCTTTAGGGCTTTGTGCTTCCTGAGACTTCATGTCTTTTAAAAAATATATTTATTGGATTGACATATATTCCTTATATGTATTTATAGAACATAATACATTGCTGTGCTTGCATACAAGGTATACAGATTACACTGATCGCACCAGGGTAGTGGGCCTCCCCATCACCTCAAACAATTATCATTTCTCTGTGTTAGGAACATTCAAGACCTTCCCTTGTAGCTAATTTGAAATATTCGATACATTGTTGTCAAACATGGTTACCCAACCATGCAATAGAACGTTAGAAGTGATTCCTCACACCAACCGTGCCTGACTGGTTAGCGACCCTCTTTGCTTCTCTATCTCCTTTCCCAGCCCACAGGGAATAGAACAGAGCCCACTCTATTTCTATGAGATCAACTCTCCGCTTCCATATGTGAGAATACACAGTATTCCTGACTCTTTAAGTCTTTCAGATCTGTTGTTAGATAATGTGCTGTTCTGCTAAGACGGCTATAGAAAATATACTCGAAACCTAAACAATAGGAAATTATTCCTCATGGCTTGAGACTAAACGTCCAAGACCACAGTACTGTCTGGAGTCTTCTTCCTGGCTTGCCAGGGGCACCTGCTTTCTGTATTCGTGTGCGTGTGTGTATGTGTGTGTGTGTGTGTGTGTGTGTGTGTGTGTGTGTGTATGTACGTCTATGTCTGTGTGTGTGAGAAAGAGAGAGAGACAGAGATAAGTGTTCTTATGCTTTTTCTTTAATATTTTTTATTTATTTTTATTTTATATGTACGAGTGTTTTGCCTTCATGCATATAAGTGTACCACGTGCATGCAGTGCTCTCGGAGGCTAAAAGAAGGCCTCATCCCGTGGAATTAGAGTTGTGGATGGTTGTTGGCTGTCATGTAGGTGCTGGGAACTGAGCCCGGGTCCTCTGCAAGAGCTGCCAGGGCTCTTAATCACTGAGCCATCTCTCCATCCCCTCATGTCTTTTCTTCAGAAGAACACTAGGGCTGCCAAGATGGCTCAGAGCATAAAGGCTCCTGCTGTACAAGTCTGGAAACTTAAGTTCAATCCCTGGTACTCACCTAAAAGTGAAAGGAAAGAATCATATTCAAAAATCGGAACTCTGACTACCATATGTGCACTATGTCATGCATACCAACACACACCACAAAGCCCACTCACAATAATAAAAATTAATATAATAAAATAATGGAATGAAAGAAAAGGCTCAGTGGTTAAGAGCACTTACTGCTCTTGCAGAGAACCCCAGTTTGGCTCCCAGCACCCATATCAAGATGCTTAGAGTCCCCTGTAACTCCAGCTACAAGGAATCTGATACTCTCTTCTGGTCTCCACAGGTACCTGCACACACCTGATACACATATACACAGAGATACATAAATAAAAATTAAAAATAAATCTAAAAATGAAAAGAATTAATTAAATAACAAATGAAAAATAAAAGATCAGCACTTCTCCCAGGTTGGGACTCATCCTCATGATCTCATAATCTTAGCCTCGGTCACCTCCAAAGTCCCTGTTTTCACGTACAGTCACATAGAGCTGAACTCTAACCTAGGAACTAGGAGAGGAGGATACACACGTTCAGCCAAGGTCAGTACTGCTTCACTAAGGGACCCCCTCAGCTGCCTTTAGCACCCCCCAACACCCACATCCTCATCTCATGTTGCAGATGAAATCCTTGGGACTATGATCATCACTGACAAAGGGCCTGCCTCCCCATGAGAAAACCAAGGAATAATTAAGAAGTGACGTACTCAAGGTACAGTGTGTAAGCATGGGGTCCCACTGCCCATCAGGTGAGGACCTGTGTGTGCTTAATGGGGCTCTGTGGGGGTGGGAGAACCCTTTTTTTGTCACTGGAGACCCCGAGGGCCTGGCCCAGGCTCCCTGTCCGCCCATGTGAATGCCATTCAGCGTTTGTGTTCATTGTTGCCTACCCAACAACTGGAGGTGTTTTCTTTGGAAGGTCCTGTGGTCCTGCACGCTGCCTTTGCTCTGACTGAACAAGTGTTGTTTAATGGGCGGTCTGGATTCTAGGGGAGATAGGCGCCTTTTGAAAGAGAAGGCTGTGTGCCTTGATTACATTGGCTGCGTTCCTTTATTTTTTCTGGAAACTCCTTCTTCCCGTGTGTGAAGATGGTAGATCTCACAGAGCTATAACAAACATGTACTTCGCGTACAAGACCCTGGCCCTGGGCAGCCTAACTTCATCTTAGGGTCCTGAGGGGCCCAGACTGGGTGGGATGGAGGCAGCAAGGCCTGGGAAAGACACAGCCTACCCAGGGTCAGCTGAGCTTACTGGCTGCTTTAAAACCTGGTGTGTGTCTTTGGGGGACAGGGAGGGGGGGATGTCAGCTATTGAGTTCCAAAGGTTCCTTTGGCCTCTGGCTTTCCTCTGGGTGGCTGCAGACTCAGGCCCCTTCCTTCCTGTCCCTCAGACTGGCCCTCCCCTCCTGGCAGGCCCTTCCTGTTTCGGGGAAGGTCAGCTCGTGGTAGAAGAATGGCCATTGTTCCCCAGTCCCCTGGTCCCTGCTCATATCCGGTCCCCTAGTCTCTAAGTTCCCTTCAGAACAGCCAGGTTTTCCCTCTCGCCCCACTCCCAACCTGAGAGCCTGGGGCATTTCCTGTCCGTTCACCCAGGTTCCCACCCTCCACTTCCAGGAGCCCCTGGGTCTGCATGTCCCACAGTCTCCCTGGACCACTGTGCTGCACAGCCCTCACCTGGGTGGCTCTGCTTCCTCTTTCCTCACCTTCACTGTCCACGTGTCAGATGGTATTTATTTGAGAGCTCCTTGTGTGAAGAGACACAGGGTGAATTCCTTTACCCCTACCCCCATCCTTCCAGGCAGATATCACTTAGTTGGCAAATGACTCACTTAGGCTCTCGCCCAGGAATTCACCACTGGCAAGTGAACTCCAGGTGCCGTCCCATCGTCCCATCGTCCCATCGAGGACTCTCCATGGCACCTGCTAGCTCCCAGCTGCCCCCAAGGATCCTGTTCTTTTGGATCCTTACACCCAGGGGAAGGCCTAGGTCTCACCCGTACTATTGGGGGATTGCTTCTTTGTACCTACAACTCTTTGCTGATCAGCTCTTTCCATCCACTCGTTGCTGTCACTGATAACCCATGCAGAATTCAGAAAGAGCCAGGATCTATGGACTGGAGAGATGGTTCAGTGGTTAAGAACACTGGCTGCTTTTGCAGAGGACCAGGGTTCAGTTCCCAGCACCCACATGGCAACTGACAACCACCCATTACTCCAGTTCTAGGGAGTCTGATGCCCGCCTCTGGCCTCTGTGGACACTGCAGTCATAGGTGCAGTCATAGGCATCACCAGGGCCACCACAACCCAGCAGAGATCTCTGTTTCCTCCCGTTTCACAACTTGTTCAGAAACATCCCCCTGCAGCTGAACAGTCCAGACCCCTGGACTTACGGGTCCCTCCTGCTTAGGCAACACCCTCTGTCCAAGATGGAGTGAAGCTGGAAGAAGGAGGAAACAAGGCAGAGGTCACAGGGTCATCTGAGACTGTCCCATTCAACTTCAGGAACTAGACCTATTTGTGGCAGAGTGGGGAATCATGTTTACTGCCATTAGGGGCACATACATGAACCAGGAGCCTGTACCTATGTGCCCACAGGGGTCAGAGAGGAGATCTTCCCAGTCAGGTCCTGGCTTTGGTAGGAGAATGGGTCCCTGAAACCCAGGTTCAGTTCTATCTTGGTCCTTTGGATGCTGGATCCAACCTGAGACAACACACATTGGAAGTAACAGCAAAGCCTGCACCAGTGTTTCTTCCCAGACCCTGGTGTAACAAGAACTTCACTCCTCTGGGCTATGATGAGGATTAAGTGAGATGTGAACAACCAGCATGTGCTCATGGGAAGCACCTGGGTCAGTTTCTGTGCTTGTCTTCTAGGTCATGACCGTGTACCCAGATGTGAGGGCTGAACACACCCCTGTGAAATCCCAAAGTGCTCTGTTGCTGTTATTTGCGTGTGACTAACTGCAGAGAAAGTAGAGGTGACTTAGAATGTCTCAGAGGACCTCAGCCTCTGAGTTGATCTCAACTTCTGAACAGATGTCGTCATCTCTCAGAGTCCCTGAATCTACTGCCACTAGGTTGGGACATTCTTTTCAAGAGCCAACTCCAAAGTCAGATTGTGGGGAATTGTGTAATCAGTGAGGTTCACTGGCAAGGACTGTTTGTGTCTTTTGCACGTTGACCCTCAAGTTCCAGGAAGCCCGGAAGGGGTGAAAGTTCTGCTCCCTCCCCTCTCTCCCTGACCCACCCTCCCTGTCCTCTGTCCCTTGAATCAAATGACTTGTGTGTATGTGGAAACTGGAGACCTGGCCAGGACCCTAGCTGGCACCCATGTGCCTATAGAGCATGCACACATCTCTGGGTCTCTTTTCTCTCAATGTTACTTAACATATATAATACTTAGTGTACTCAATATACTTAATATATAACCATTCCCTGTCAGATCTACAGACGCCAGAGGTCCTAGGGATCAACTTGCAGGTTGAAAAGTAAATATACTACTTCTTAGGAGCAGATGACTGTAGTCTCAGGGAGACCAGAGGCAGAGGAGGCATGAGAGTTAACAGGCCAGTGCCAGAAGGTCTCATCACCATTGGGAGATGTTAAAGAATTATTAGAGTTGTTCCTCTGTGGGACCTGGGTCAAGAGGGCTAGATACACACAAACCTGCCCCACCTGTAGGAGTCATAGGACCATGGTAGGCTGCTGGTGCTGGCCCTAGGGTGGTGGTTAGAGAGCAGAGGGGAGTGGAAGGGCAGCAGGCCTAGGGGACGGTTCTACAATCGTGGCAGTTCAACATTCACCTGTTGTAGCTTTTGCGTCCCTCAGTAAAATCTGTTTAAGCAAATGAAGGTTGCCCATGAACTTAATTTTTTTCCAAAATACTTCCACCTAGTCTCCTACAGTCACTTTCCATTGGCTTAAAAGTTCCATTTATCTTAGTTTTCTGCTTCCTCAATGAAGACCTGTCCTGATTTGTTTTGTTTTCTTGCTCTGCAACATCTACAACTAATTGCATAGCCTCCAATGATAAAACTCAAAACAGAGAGCACATGTCACGGCCTCTATCCAAGAAACAAATCCACTCAGTCTATGTGTGTTTTCAGAATAGTTTCCAAACTTGACCTGTGGCCCCCAGGCTGAGGTCACTGCAGAAGGCTGTCACTGCATCTCCACCTGGTCTAGGACAAGGCACAGAGGCCAGAACGCCGTGTGCTGGGAGTTGCACCAACCCCAACCTCTCTAGCCTTTGGGGTCGATGTCCCCCAAAGCACGTGGAGACTGGACATCACAAACACAAGGCTCTGTTTCTTTTCTGCCTAAGAGAGTGAGAAGCTGGAAGGGGCCTGGCTGAGCCTGGGGGAAGAGGCATTTTAGATGGGCCCCTGGCC
Organism: Eospalax fontanierii; assembly: GCA_035773235.1. Classification (NCBI taxonomy): domain Eukaryota; kingdom Metazoa; phylum Chordata; class Mammalia; order Rodentia; family Spalacidae; genus Eospalax; species Eospalax fontanierii. The sequence goes on along the minus strand of CM069524.1, from coordinate 4,089,544 downwards.
TCTGCCCACAGAACCCTGCCCCGTGAGCTGACTGGTCTGCACCCTCAGGTGCAGCCACCTCTGAGGCAGGACTCTTTCTTAGTTCTTTCTTTGCTCCCTCATAGCCCCTTCCCTACCTACATCATTCCCAGCCTAGGATATTGCACTTGGCCTTGTTCTCTAGTCCTCCTTTGTAGGAGACCATTTTCTGTTTCTATTAGAGAAGCAAGGTACTTTTTAAAGAAAAGTTTATCTCACATAGTTTTGTTGTTTTGTTTTTGTTTTTTGAGACAGTCTCTGTGTAGTTCCTGGAACTTGCCATGTTGAACAGACAGACTGGCCTCCGCCTGCCTCTGCCTTCTGAGCAACTGAATGAAAGGCATGTGCCACCATGCCTGGCTTACAGTTTGTGAAGTCTGAGAGCCTGTCAGCTCTGGGAAAGGTCGCATCACAGCAGGTGGCATCATGGCAAGATACATGGCAAGAGAGGAAGTCAGAGAGAGAGAGAGAGAGAGAGAGAGAGGTGAAGGAACCAGTCTTGCTTCTTTATAAAAACCATCTTTCAAGAATCAAACAGGGTCTCAGGAGAACTACTTTAATCCCTTCCATGGGAAGCACCCCGATTGACCTAGTCACCTCCTGTTCTGTCAGGTCTATAGGTTTTGGCAGTGAGTAAGGTCTTGGGTGGGAAAGAGAAAGGAAGAGCCTTTGAGTTAGGCAGGGAACAGAGTGACTAGGATCCATTATAGAACAAGCTTTAGCATGTGAACTCTCGGAAGAACAGAATCCGGTCATTGTCAAACCACAGTGTCCTTCCGTGCTTGGTGCTCTCTATCCTCCAAAGGGGAACTTTGTTCCCTAGTGGGGACAGTTTAGTGGCTCTCCACACCAACCTGATCTTCAGCTCATCTTTATCCTCTCTTTTCTTCCCGGGGCCCACTTTGCTCTGAGTGTGTATGTGTGTGTGTGTGTGTGTGTGTGTGTGTGTGTGTGTTAGGGAAACATTGCTGGAACCCTTTAAGCATCCTGTTGCCACGGGCAGCTCAGGTTGAGAGCTGTCTACACAGCCAAAAGTAACTCAACACTCACTGCTGAGGCTCCCTGTGAGCCCTACTAGGCACTGGGCAGACCAAAATGAGCAAGAATGTGTTCCTGCTCTGCAAACTCACAGAGGAAAAACATAGGCAGTGAAAAAATTCAATTCCAGGCCGGCATCTGTTTTTGTATACAGTTTCTTTGGAATATGGCCCCATTGCTCACCTGTGGCTGTGGCCACACCGAACAGTTGGGACCAGACGTATGGTCTGCAAATCAGAAAACGTTTACTACACAGCTTTTGCAAAAAACATCTGCCTGCTCTATCAAAGACAGTGAGCTGCCTACATGCAGACCCTTTGTCCTGTCAGTGGCCCAGCAGTGGATGAGCTCTCAAGACTTGGAAGTTGTCTGGAGCTGGACTTGCTGGAGGGTAAGCAGAGGTGTCTTACGAACAGAGGCAGTGGGGCTAGAATGCAGCTCGGTTGGTAGAATCCTTTCCTAGTATGAATGAAGTCTTGGGTTCCAGCCCACCAACTGGGTGGCGTATGCCTAGACTCCCAGCACTGGGGAGGTACAAGCAGAACGATCAGGAGTTCAAGGTCATCCTTGGCTCCATAGCAAGTCAGCCCGGGCTACGTGAGACCTTGTCTCAAAACAAACAAACAAAAGAAGCAGGTTGAGTTGTCTCTGCACCATCCTGCCAACACTGAGTTGTATTACTGCCTTATCTTCAGTCAAAATGACCACAGTGTTACCTTCCTTCGGACAGCAAAAGCCTCGTGTGTTGACAGTAGTCTTGGCAGTTGTCTCAAGATGACCTCAAAGACCTTTTGTTCTCCTGCTCCAGGCACTGAGTGACCATCACAGGAACAGAAACTTGAGGACAAAGGCTTGGACAGGACAGCCCTGACTGGTCACTTGACTGTGCAGGACACACACAGACCGTTCAGAAGGTGCCAGAACTTTGCCTGGTGGCTATCTTGATCTTCCTCCAACCCACTGTGCCTGTGACCCTCCCCTGCCAGACCCCACCTACTCCTCTCTAAAACACAGATGTATAACTCCTGAAAGGACAGAGTGGCCAGAGGAGCCCAAACATTCTCTAACGAGGGCACAGTGAGCAGCTGGACGCATCACAGGCTGGTAGAAGTGAGAACCAGCCATGCAGGCAGCTAGCACAGGCTCTGTCCGCATCCTGGCTCTTCAAGTGTGAGCTTTGTGCTGACACAGCCACTTCAAGGGGCTTGTTATGTTCTGTTTTGTTTCAGATGTGTGTGAGCGGAACTTCTTTTTTAAAAACTTAGATTTAAAAAAAATTCAGTAAGCCAAAGCTCTAGAACTATGTGCATGAGCAGGTAACCCAGCCCTTACCCTGAGCAAAGGGTGGAGTAAAAGAAACAGAGCACTGTTCTGCTCACACCGCTGGGGTAGCCGGGACAAAGGCCCAGGGGCATCCATCTTCAGTCTCATACCCTCAGCTCTGATGCCTGTCAGAGCATTAAGGAGGAGAGGTCCTGTGCCTTTGAGACAGGCTCTCATGGAACCCAGACTGGCCTCACCCATGCTGTGTAGCTGAGAATAGTCTTGAACTTGTGATCCACCTCCCAAGTGCTGGGATTACAAGCATGTTGGTTTGTACAATGCTGGGGATTGGACTCAGGGCTTGCTGCACGCTAGGCAAGCACTCTACCAACTGAGTCACAACCCAAGTCCCCCCCCCCCCGTGTTTTCATGGCTGTCTCAAGGAATGGGGCTGGCTTCTTGGCAGAGGTGGAACTTTGGGGACAAGAAGGGGGTCTTCAGAGCCCAGGGTCCCTTTCTGCTACTTGGAGAGGATTCTTAGTTTCCACTGTGCATCTTGTTTTCATGAGAGCTCCTTACAAAACCAAAACCAACATCACAGAACAATGAGAGCTCACCCACCCATGACACAGGGCTAGAGTTGTATATGCACTTACTTAATCTCTGAAAGATACTCTTGTACGTGGGAGTCATGAGGGGTCACCCCAGTGGGCTTCCCCGGAGTCACGCTCTGATGTCTCTCTAGGTGCCTTTCCACTTGAGAAGTCACCCACCTGCTGCCTCCCCTGGACAGGGTCACCCTGTGCAGACAGCCTCTAGATATCTCTCCAGGTATCCTAGGGCCAGCTGCCCACTGGATAGATGTCACCCCCCGCCCCTGTTTCAGTCTCACCGATGCTGCTCAACAGGGTCTCCCAGCCTCCTGTGTTCATTGCAGTCTGTCCAGCTTCCATCCAGCTGACTGTAGGCCACACTGACTTGGAGGATCTGGGTCTTCTTCAGAGTTCATCCTTACAAAAATTGGAATTCTTGTACACTGCTGTGTACAAGTATGGAGGTTTCTCAAAACATGAGGTCTAGGTCCATCCAGCACATGACCCAGTTTCAGCACCACTGGGGATTTACCTAAAGGATGCCAGGTCAGTACATCACTGAGATATGTGCACAGCAATGTTCACTGCAGCAACTGTTCACAAAGGCTAAGTTACAGAACCAACTTAGGTGTCTAATGACAGAGGAACGAATATAAAGAAAATGTGGTTTCTATACACAATAGAATTCTTTTTTGCCCATAAAGAAGAGCAAAGTTATGTCGTTTTCAGGAAAATGATGCAACTGGAGACAATCATATTAAGCAAATTAAGCCTGTCTCAGAAAGACAAATACCGTGTTTTCTCTCTTTTGTGGTTCTTGGATTCTTTTATAGCCACACAAAATCATGTTGGACTATATTAAATGAAAGTAGAAGAGAACTTGTCTAGGGGAACAAAGGAGAATAATGGAAGGGGAGGGCCAATCAGAGGAGGCCAAGGGGTGTGCTTGGCATGCAATACACTCCTGTAAGAAAACTTAAAGTCAATAAATAGGGGACTGGAGAGATGACTCAGGGGTTGGGAGCACTGACTGTTCTTGCAGAGGACCCAGGTTTGGTTCCCAGGCCCCACATGGTTACAATCATCTGTAACTGCAGCTCCAGGGGATGTGACGCCCTCTTCTGGCCTCTTTGGGTACTGCATGCACATGGTAGACATACATGCAGCCAAAATAAAACATAAAATAAAAATAAATAAATCTTTTAAAACAAACAAAATAGATAAACAAATTGAAAAATGTCTCATTCTTGCCATGCCCAGTGCTGTCTCCATGTCAGTCTGAGTCCACACAGGCCTCTGTACCACCATGTGTTCCTTTCATGTGCCTCCCGCTGGAAGGCAGTTTCCTCCTCAGTGAGCCAGTCACCACCTCTGCCCTGCCTGGCCTTCCCAGACTCCAGATCCACCAACCACCCTTCTAGCCTTCCTTTGCATCGTGCTCCAACACAAAGCTTAGATGTCCTCAGACTCTTCTGAGCCACCATGAACATTTTTCTCTCACAGCTCTGGGCCAGCTTTGCTCCCACTTGCCTGACCCTCTAATCCACTTGGTCAGCACCTCATCTGAGCCAATTCCAGGCCAGCTCCTAACTCACCTTTTCAGATTCACCATCAGGTATCTGTGTTCCCTCCCCCCCCACATCCCATCACTCACTGCCTATCAGTCTGTCACTCTAAACACCACGATGAGATGAAGTCTTCGGGCGTGAAGAGCGGCTGTTTCCTGAACCAGTCTGTCACTCTAAACACCACGATGAGATGAAGTCTTCGGGCGTGAAGAACGGCTGTTTCCTGAACGTCTCAGTACTTATCACCAAGGCAGGCCTCCCCAAGATTCACATACAAACTCAGAAACAGTTCCCTTTTCCTCAAAACATGATCTCTCAGATTACTGTCAGAGTAGATACAGCACATCTGTGAAGCCTGAGATGAATGATGGCCCCCCAAAATGGGGCGTGCCAACCTGCCTGGACCCTACCCCCAAGATTTGAGTGACAACATCACTTTCCTCACCAGGTCCCAGAAGAGGAGGTAGCAGCTGGCTCCTGGAGAGGCCCTGGGTCTGGTCTCTGTAGTGAAGGTTGTCACCTGGCCCTGCCTCAGTCAGCTGTCTCTCTGGGTGGCACTCCTTCACCGCTCCAAGCCAGTTTCTCTACTGTAAAACACACTGGCCCAGGCAGGGTTGTGAGAATTAAGTGACAGTAGAGATGAATCTCAGATGTTGGCAATAATGTTCTTTCACTATGGGTTGGTTGTATGTGGGTCTCCCAAATTCCAATGCTGAGACTCCAGCATTCTAGGTGATGGAGGAGTGAAGCCTTTGGGGATGTGGTTAGACCATGAGGGTGAAGCCTTAATAAATAAGATTAGTGCCCTTCTGAAAGGAACCTCAGGGAGTGATCCCACTCTTTTTCCACCATGTGAGCCTGAAGCTAGGCTTCTAGGATTTCTGCGGCCTAGGTCTTCACAGAACCCACTTGTCCTGAGATAGTGGTTCTTAGACATCCAGTCTCCAGAACTATGAGAAATGTGTTTTGTGTTAACTTCCAGGTTTCCAGCACTTTGTTTATAGTTGAGACTCTCCTTCAGTAGGGACAGAGGGAGATGGAAAACTCGGGAGACCAGTGAGACTTGACTTTTAACACGCAGCATTCTGGGGTGCTGAGTTGGTTCCTATATAGCCCTTTGGGCCTCAAGTAGGTCACTCCTCCAGCTGGATGATGGCCCATGGTCTCTCACAACGACTCTCCTTCTACTCAGCGCCCGTAGTATATGGGGCTATGCTAGTCTGGACCAGATTCTGCTAACTATGTCCATCCTTCTACACAAAACTTCACATGGAAGAGGGCTAAAGAATCAGAATGTTGACCCAAAGTTGTGCCAGCCCCCATCTAGAGAGAGTAGGAAGAACCCACTGTGTCAGGTCTCCGGATTTGAGGCATGGCCTTGAAGCAGTATGCTCAAGGGCCATGTCTCCAGGATCCTGCTCTCGCCTCTGATGGTAGTCCTGCTGCGGGGAGGGCTTCCTCCTTCACAGTCCCCTGCTCCCGTGTTCGCCACAGCAGAGTGGCGGTCACAGCATCTTAGCTCACCTGCTATCTTTGGGTTTTTACATATAGGGGGTGAGCTCACTGGGAAAAAAGAGTCCTTCAGAGATGAGGGGTAGAGACAGAATGACCCTGAAAGCTTGCTGGCCAGCTACCCCAGCACACACAGGGTGTAGGAAAAAGGAGATCCTGTATCAAACAAAGTAGAAAGAGAGGACTGACACCCAAAGATGTCCTCTGACCTCCTCACATGCTTGGGGGCATGTGCTCACACTCCCCATGAACGTGCATGTATACACACACACACACACACACACACACACACACACACATACCCTATACCCAAAGAAAGAAAGAAGGAAGGAAGGAAAAAAGAAAGGATGGAAAGAAAGCTCCCTTCCTCAATTGCCCAGTTCCTACTAGAGGCGAAAGGGGGCAGTTTCCACCAGAGACTGGGGGTCTCCCGAGAGCCACTTACCCTTTCTGAAGCTGTTGATAGATGGCTCCCATTCCAACAAAGAAGAAAGGCGCATAATGGGAAAGGAAGAGAAAGAGATGCGGTTTCGATCACTGCTGTAGGTGCTTCTGGATCTTTCTAGGCATCTATGCAACGGGAGAGGAAAGGTGTCTGCCTTCTGTTCAGTCGCTGTATCCCCAACACCCCACTAATGGAAATGAGTGTTTCCAAGGAATCAGACTGGAAATGTCTCCACAGGTCTGGGTTAGCCCCAGAGAGAGGACAGAACTGTGCTGACTGACCCAGGGACCTCGGATAGAAAGGGAGCCTGTCCAGCTGTCCACATGTACCTTCTCCGTCCCCTGCCTCTCATCCCACAGTCCAGAGCTAGTGGGCCCATGAGGCTGGGACACCTGCAGAGGATTTACCTCCCAGAGAGAGGGTGGGAATGGAAGTGTCCTCCAGGTTCACAGCCAAGGAGGAAGGATGAAAAGTCAGAGCTTTAGACTCAGGGCTGGATGAAGGCCTTGCTGCACAAACATGAGGACCTGAGTTCAGATCTCTGGCACCCATATGAAAAGCTAAGTGTGGTGGCACATGCTTGTAATCCTAGCGCTGGGAAGATGGGGACAGGAGGGTTCCTGGGTGGTTGGCTAGTCTTGTTGACTAAGAGATGTCCAGGTTCAATAGGAGGCCCTGTCTTAAAAAATAAAGCAAGGCCGGCAAAATGGCCTGGTGGCTAAGGGGACCTGCCGCCAAGACTGACGACCTGAGTTTACTCCCCAGGACCCACGGTAGAAGGAGACTACCAGGTTGTCCTCTGACCTCAACACCCGTCTTCCCTATCCCACATACACACATGCAAAATAAATGAGAAAATAAACATAATTTTTTAAAAAGCAAAGAATGATTGAGGACACCCACCATCAGCTTCTGGTCTTCATTGCACACACGTGTGTAGATTCTCACATACAAATACACTCATTTGCATTTGTACACATACACCACACACACACACACACACATACACACACACACATACATGTAAGAACCTTCACCCCTCAGAGTATCTATTGCTACTTAACATTATCACTCCATCCCCCGACACACACTGCACTCCCCGCCAAATGGAAAAGCATGTAAGTTGAGTTCCAGTCTTGGAAATTGAAATCTGCTTTGGACCATAGAAAACGGAAGACGATGGTATGTTTGGAATCTACAAGGAACCTCAAAGAGGAAGAATGAATCCTGTGACTCCCTCACACCCAGAGAGCAGGGGACAGCACCCAAAGGCTCAGCTCCCAGCTGCTGAGCCTGACCTAGTACCTCTTAACAGTGACCCCCCAGGTCTTCCAAAACCCAGCCAGGCTTCGCATCACTCCCAAAGCTGGCAGTGTGTCCCAGCCACTTCTGAGTTTAACTTACCAGATGAAATGATGCCTTTAAAGCTCCCCCTCTGCTGCAGGACTGCTTAAGAAGGTGTCAGCGTGTGAGGGACACATGAAATGTGTGTGGCTCACGTGCTCACCCGCAGTGGCCTGTAACTGGCTGGAGGGTCCAGTCTTTTGTTTTCATCTTCCCCTACACTGCATATTTCGCATGCACAGTGGAACACTGGCTGCAGACAGAGCAACAACTTGATGACATACAAGAGCCCAGAGAGGTGCATGAGATGGAGCTTCACCAGACAGATTTCCAGTACCACAGATGTAATGAGGCCAGTGTGCTAGGGCTAGCCTGTAATTCTAGTCCTAGGGAAGCTGGGCAGAAGGATCACACGTTTGAGGCTAGCCAGAGCTACATGCTGAGGACCCTGCCTCAAAACAACCAAGAAAAGTTGATAGGGCACTAGAGAGATGGCTCAGTGATTAAGAGCATTGGTTGCTCTTGCAGAGGACCTGGGTTTGTTTCCCATGGTGGCTAACAACTGTCTGTACTCCAGTTCCAAGAAATCCAGGGTCCTCTTCTAGCCTCTATGGGCAATGTACACATGTGGTTCACTTACAGACATGTAGGCAAGACACTTGTACAAATAAAAATAGATAAATTTAAATTTTTATTTTAAAAAATTGAAGGGGGCTGGAGAGATGGCTCAGTGATTAAGAGCACTGGCTGCTCTTGCAGAGGACCTGGTTTTGAATCCCAGCACCCACATGATAGCTAACAACCATCTGTAACTCTAGTTCCAGGGAATCTGACACTCTCTTCTGTCCCCTACAGGCATTGCACAATATGAATGCACTCACATACCTGCAGGCATAACACTCATATATGTAAAACAGAAATAAAAATAAAAACTTGAAGGAAAATTGCAATATATTTGTGGTTACAACCAATTTGACTTTTATACTTATTGGTGAAAAAAAATCCAATTACTACAATGTACCTTTTGAGAACAACTAAAATCTTCTGTCTTATCTTGTCCACTAGAAATAAAATATCAAAAACTGTTAAGCTAGATGTGTTGGCTCATGCTTGTAACCCAACACTCTGGGAGAATGAGGCAGGAGGATTGCCACTATGATTTCAAAGCAGACTTGTCTCCCAGATAATTATAACAGATCAGTTTAAACAAAAAAAATGCAAGCATTCTGAACATGAGGAAGATGCAAATAGATTTTCGATGCTTCTTATTATGAGGTTACAAAGTAACGTACACATGAGGAACTAAAATCAAAGCACTTTTTGCCTTTATGTCATTTATTGTAAGTTACACTTTTCTTATGTAATTGTAATATACTTTCTATCGGTGAATTGTCATGTGCTCTTTGAGTTCACAGAGAAGCTGGCTCTGGAAATGGGGTTTTTCACCCATTTCAGACTGAAGCATGTTTGTCTCAGAGTGTCCTCCAAGGCTGCTTGTGAGGGCATGGGCTCTCCCCTGTCTCAGTCAAACATCACAACAGTAAAATCACTGTGCCCTTGAGAAGAGCTGGAAGGTAAGCCATTCTCAACAGAGGTACTACTGTTTATCTCACAATACACAAGTGTCTGCAGTGGGAACGAGAAGCTGGAAGTTCAGCCCCAGGAAGCTCATCCATAGAGAGAATGCTCAATCAGGGCTCCAGCTGACGGTCTCAACCTCTGTAGTCGGTTTCTGCTGGATGTTGTGAGCACCTGGTTAGGCAATGTTTTCTCTATCTGCTATTGTTATTTGTTCTCTTATTTGTAAGCCTCACCTGAGGGGACCTTCTGCTCTGCCCAGGGCTCTCTCTCCTGGGAACTCCAGCTGGTGGCTTCAATGGGGCTTCCCAGTTCATTTCCGCTGGATATTTGAGAACCAGTTTTAGTGAGGTTTTGCTGTCTGTCTACCATCCATCTATCTATTGATAATTATTCTTTTACTTAGGCTTGCTGTACACTTAATAAACTCACTCATTCAAAACTGAAAGCATGGCTGTCACAGATCACTCTCTGGACTGCACAGAACGGCAACACATCTCAAATCAATTGAGTGGAATGTGTCATTTGAGTGAGGAAAAAGTCAAAGGTTGTGAACAGTCTAAAGACTGCACAAAAATAAACTTTCAGTCCAGAATGAATATTCTCTATAAAGTATGTTTTACTCAAAAATCTTTTCTATTGGGGGATGCTTAATGAAACAAGGTTCAGCCTCAAACTCACATATAGCCAAGGATGACCTTGAATGCTCAGTCTTGTCAGCTGTTAGGATACGCCACCACATCGCCTCAAAATCACTCCTTCACAGTGCACTGAAAAAGAGAGGCATGGTCCTGGGAAGCTTTATTAAGAGACTGTGCACAGACCAGGGGCACAGTGTTTGCCTAGCATACACGAGGCCCGTGGTTCAACATGAGCACCGCATGGAAAAGGGAAGAGAGAAAGAGAGCCTGAGTATCCGTACAGAGGAGAAAACTGATCGCACCGAGACACTACGTCTAGCTTCCATTCTTGGTTTGTTTAATGTCAGTTTGTATTTGTGTACATGTGTTTCTGTGTGTATGGGTTTCTGTGTATGTGTGGAGGCACTTGTGGAGGCCAGGAGACAGCCTCAAGTTCCACTCTTTATTTTTTGAGATAGGATCTCTCACTGGCCTACCTGCAAGCCACACTGGCCAGCAACACCAGCAATTGGCCTGTCTCCTCCTTCTTTACATGGGTCTGAGACTCAAACTCAGGCCTTTGCGCTTGCAAGACAAGCACCTTGCCAACGAGCCATCTCCCCAGTCCCTCATTCCTCATGTCTTCTTGAATAGCCCTCTTTTAAAAAAATTTGTTTATTTGTTTATTTATTTATTATTGGTATGAATGTTTTGCCTGCATGTATGTAAGTGCCCCAGTGTTGTGCAACGCCTGGAGAGGTCAGAAGAGAGCATTGGATCCTCTGGAACAGGAGTTACAGATGGTTGTTAACTGCCACGTAGGTGCTGGGAACTGAACTCAGGTCCTCTGCAAGAGCAGCCAGTGCTCTTAATCATTGAGCCATCTCTCCAGCCCCGAATAGCCCTGGTTTTTAAGGACTGATATTATTTGACTTCTATTCTTCTTTTGAACTTTTTCAAAAGGAAAAAAATACTTATTTTTCTTATTACAGTAGGATTTACTCTATAATTACAATCTGCATCCTTTAGACCCCTTTGTATATCCAAGTCACAGTTGATGATCTCTGGAGTCTAATTTTTTTTTCCACCTTGAAATGTTTTTGCTGTTTCATTCTGATTCATGAATGATTGTGGATTATGCTAAAGAAAAGAATGATGATCTAGACCAGGAGAGCGATGCAATGGGGAGATGAATCACCACAGTTGCATCACCCCTGGTTTCCCAAGTGCCTGGGCAGAGCTATGGTATTATGTTTAGAAAGGTACAAATGTTGCTGTTCCATCTTTGTAGTCTGCTTTCAACTTGAATGAAACAGGAATTTAGAATCCTTTTGCTTTCAGTCTGCCATGGTAAAGAAAAAATAGAAGATGTCTCATAATTAATAATTCATAATTTCATAATTATTTCAGTCTATCATGGTAAAGAGAAAAAAAATACATGTCTTATAAAGAGAAAGCAGGTCTCTAGATCTCCAGAGAGGCTGCTTCGAGATCTTCCCCAGCTGTTCTAGGGGCGCCACCCCGTGTGCCCTTCCCTCATCTGACCTCCATTTCCTCTTCTGCGGAAGAATTTACCTGATGGAGGAGAGTGGCGAGGAAGGGAAAGAGCTGGCATACCGAGGATGCCAGACACCATCTGGCAAGAGAACGAGACGTGGGTGAGCCAAGCTACGGCCAGGTGGTCTACACTCAGTTGAGAGAAGAAAATGAATAACCAAATTGCCAGTGCTTCCGCCAAATGTATTCAACTGTATCTGATGGGCCAAGAGGGAGGCAAGTGCTTGGCACGTCCATGATAGCAGACAGGTGTGCTGGGCCTGATGCGTGCTCAGAGAAAGGCTGCTTTCCAGCCGAGTGCTAGTTTCTCCGCACCATGACAGCCATCCTCACCCACTTTTAAGACCAAGGAGGAGGAAGAAGGTCAAAGCAGAAAATGAGAGGAGGCGTGTGGAACAGATGGCTGCCTGGAACCCGAGAGACTATTCAACAAAGATCAAGAGAAGTGAAGAGATGAAGCAGTTATCTAGATAAAGTAGGCAAACAGAAAAAGAGGTTATGAGAGCTGGCGGCCTTTCTAGCCAAGGACAGTTGTCTACACCATAAAAGCTGCTAGACAGTTACCCAGACTTTCCAGCAACAGAAAGCTAAGGTTGGGTAGGCTTGGAAGTTCATGATTACTTCTCCCTTCTTAGCAGCCATTGGATATTAAGTCAAGCCATTCAACTAGGTAGTGATAAAACAAGAGCATCAAATTAGTGACTGCATGTAATCAGGCAGTATTCAGCAGAGCAAAATTACCTAGATTTGATCTTCTCAATTGGTGAGTAAATCCTGGCATTAGGTGTGGGGTTTGTCAAATGATGCTGTATCCCTTTCTTCATTTTATCACAATTCAATAAGGACTCTATATTGACTAACAGAAATGAGCCTTGCTCTAAAGGAGCTTACAGTTTGAAACAGAACCCATTGGTTAATCAGCTGGGCACACTGGATCATGCCTGTAATCTCAGAGGCCAGGGAATTACTGTGAATTTGAGGCCAGCTTGTGCTGCATAGCAAAATATTATCATCATAGTATATTCATCTCATCAATAAACTGGTGTGTAAGTAAGGCTTATTCTTTTTTTACGGGTCAGATAAAACCAAATTCAAGATATCTAAACATCTTGTATAGCATTGCACAGTTCAAGACACAACCTGAATTTCGCCCATATCTTTCACTGCTGAAATCTACTCTTTTATTCATATAACCCAACTGTTTTCCTAAAGAAGAGGCATTGAACAGATCTTGCAAAACCTTTGGGAATGAAAATATGGAAATGAGAGGCTGGAGAGAAGGCTCAGGGGTTAAAAGCACTAGATGTTCTTGCAGAAGACCCAGGTTCAAATCCCAGCACCCACATGACAACTAACAACATCCATAACTCTAGTTCCAGGGGATCCGGTGCCCTCTTCTACCTCCTCAGGCATTGTTTGACACAGGTGCATCTACTTACATGCAGGCATAACACTATACACATAAAATAAAAATAAATAAAATAAAAACCAGAGATGTAATGAAAGGCTCCTAATGTAGAGGCGGATAAGCGTAGGGATTTATCATGGTGTTCACACAGATGTGGGATTATAAGAAAGAGGAAGTTTGTGGATGGAAATTATGAATCTAACTTTAAAAATAATTTTGAAGAACTTCTAGGACACACAGAAAAACCCCTCCAGAAAGGCTTGGCCAGATGTTTAGCTCTGGAAATCAGAAGGAATGACGGAAATCACTGTCAACAAAGGCAAAGACTCTATAGACAAAAGGAAAAGAAGAAAGAAGAGAAGAGAGCCTAGAAGTTTCAGGAAGCTGCTTTTAGGAAAGGACTGGAAGGTGAAAAAGAAGAAGAAGGCGGGAGGTCCAAGCATGTCACGCTTCCCAGACTCTAAGTGAGAAGAGTTTCAGAGAAAGAGGTAAAGTCATTTCAAAAGGACATCCAGAACAAAGGCCAGGGGAAGCCTACTACAGGGCTAGGGATGTGCCTCACTAGGGACAATGCTTGCCTAGCGTGCACAAAGCCATGGGTTCAATCCCCAAGCACCTCATAAATTGGTGTGGTGGTCCCTGCTTATAATCCTGGAGCTTGGGAGGCAGAGGTAGGAGGATCCGAAGTTCAAAGTCATCCTTAGCTACATGAGGAGTTTGAAGCCAGTCTGGGCTACATGAGACCCTATTTTTTTTTTTTACTACATGGACAACTAGGATGGTTCTTGTGTCCTTTAAATCTACGTGTGCATTTGAGTAACGGAAAAAGTAATACTGGCTTTCCTGTTCAAATACTCTGGCAACAAAAGAGAGAAAAGGGAGAGAGTAAGGAGCAAGGAAGAGAACATTTTTATAGAAAGTTCCAGGCTGGCCTGAGTAATTTTAAACATTATAAATCTCTTTTTGCATCTCTATTTTTTTCCATCTCCTCCTTTCACTCCACTGATATATAACTTTGTTCTGGTCAAGCCAATCCATCAAGACAGGAACACTGATCTGAGCAGACTTGTCAGTACTGTTTTGTTGTGGGGGGGTTATAGGGGTAGCAGAAACATTGGAGTTGATAAACTGTTCTAGTAAGAACTGTCACCAAAAATAGAACCATCTAGGCTAGTGATTAGAAAGACTAACAGGGCTTAGGAAAAAGTTTCTGTTGGTTACATTTGTATAGAAGACAGTTGAATGTGTTTATAGGGAAGGCTCCGGTGTCAAGGGAGAAATTGAAGATGAATTACAATTCTAGACAAGTATGAAGAGACGGACAACCAGGTCACGCCAATAAGGGCCTATTTTAGAGAGAAGAAGGACATTTCTTCCCCTGAGACATGAAGAAAACAAAAGCAAGAAGTCTGACAATAAGACACTAAAGACAGTGAAGCAGAGCAGACTAGGTGGTTTGTGCCAATTTTTCCAATGAGGACAAGCATACAAGTAACACAAAATATAAAAGTCATCTCTCTGGGGGCTGTAGAGATGGTTCACTGGTAAGAGAAATTGCTATACAAACATGAGGCTCTGGATTCAAATCCATGTAAAAATTCAGCCATGGTCACACATACCTATAACCCCAGTGCTATAGCAGTCAGAGACAGGAGGATCACTGAGGTCTGCTGGCTGCCAGCATAGCTTCAAGTTCAGTGAGAGCCCCTGTCTCAAGGGAATAAGATGCAGTGTGATGAAGGACACCTGACATACTTTTATGGTCTCCACACTGGCACGTAAGGGTATATGCATATATACCCACACTCACATGCACATGTGAACACACACACACACACACACACATTCATCTGAGTACATTACATAGTAACATAAGAATGAAGAATTAGCAGTCTGCAATCTGGAGAAATGGAAGCCTAGTTGGTAACTGCGGAGTGGGAGCCATGCTTCTGTTGTGCTGGTAGAGAGAGCCTGAGACTGGTGGCAGGTCCCTCAGCATTGCATAGCGTAGGGACAGGTCAAGATCCATGGAGGTAACTGGCTCAAGAAAATCTTTGTCTCAGGTTGTAAATTTGAATGAGAAAGAACCAGGCTTTTGCAGACATTATACCCTCAAATCTCCTCAACCCATGAAATTGGCTTAGATTAATCTCAGGGTAATAGTGCCCTTGGCTCTTGGCAGAAACAGAGTGCATCTCTCTGGAGAACATCTTCTGAGTACTCAAATTATTTCCACTGTTAGCTTTGTAAGCATGTTCACAAGCAAAGCCAAACAGCCAAACGGCAAGAAAGGACAACGGGGACCGGCAAACTGCTGGTCAGTGGAACAACAGACGCTCTTAAATTTCAGACATTGATGTTCTCAGAGAAAGACTATAAAAGAAGGACATTTTCTATGTGCAAGGAGATTTTAAAAACAAGACGGGGACTAGAGAGATGACTCAGCGGTTAAGAGCACTGACTGTTCCTGCAGAGGACCTGGATTGGATTCTCAGCATCCACATGGCAACTAATGACCATCTGTAACTCCAGTTCCAGGGGATCTGATGCTTTCTTAAGTCCTCAACAGGCATTGCACAACACGGCTGCACTTACACACATGCAGGCAATACAGTCATACACATAAAATAAAAATTGTAAATAAAATATTTAAAAAATAGAAGACTGAAACATTCAGAAGATGTTTGGAAACCATAAAAAGGAACCAAAAGGACTTTTTACAACTGAAAATTATAGTAACTAACCTATTGTCATAGATAAGGTTTTCCTAAGATAGTCAACCATACTGGAGTAAATAGAATGCTGAATGAGAAGAAAATATTAGCACAGAGAGATAAAAGGATGGAAAAGAACAGAGTGACTCTAACGGGCAAAGAGAGAGAGAGAGTAATGAAAACATAAAAACAGAATCTGAAGAGTTAGTGGCTTGGAGTTTCTTTCCAAAGCTAATAAAATACATAAAGGAGCTAGTGAGCTGGGGCTCAGTGGATCAAGGTACTTGCTGTCAAGCCTGACAACCTGAGTTCAATTTGTGGGACCAACTTGGCAGAAGGAGAAAATTGACTCTTCCAAGTTGATCTCTGACCTCCACGCACACCATGGCATGTACTTGAACAAGCACACACACACAAACAACTAACACACACAAAATAATAAGGATAAAAATGTGATAAAAGGTTTTAAGACATATAGATAGCATTCCCGGTTTAAGAAACCATCTTAAAACTCCAAGCACAATAAGAAGACCTATTCTTGGGTATCTCATTGTAAATCTGCTGAAAAATAGAGGACAGGGAAATATCTTAAAAGGACAGAGATGAGGAGACAGACCCTGTCAAAGGAGCAGTGGTTAGATTGACAGCTGATTTTCAACAGAAACAATGAAATCTAGAAGGTAATAGAATACAGTCTTCATGTGCTAAAAGTAAATGATTGCCAATCTGAAATTTAAAATTTCTTCTCAAAGATCTTCAAGAACCAAGATGAACTAAAGAAATTTACAAACCAAGACTAACAATATTGATTACTCTTACAAAGACGATATGAGAAACTGTTCTTAAGCTATGCATGGTGGTCTACATCTGGGATCCCAGCACTTGGGGGTAGAGGCAGGAGAATTGGGAGTTCAAAGTCATCTTCAGCTACAGAGTGAGGTTGAAGTCAGTGTGGGTTACAAGAAAAAATGCTGTTTTTCAAGGATAATAGTCTGGCTAGAAAGTTGGAAAGAAATTCATGAATGATAGCAGCACAATACCAGCTATGTGATCCATGGTCACAGACTCAACCATAAGGGATGCTGGAGGCAGAAGGAATGCCTGAGCCCAGGTCCCTTCTTCCCTTTCTCTGCCAAAAGCAAGTATATGAGTAGTCAGTACATGAAAAATACAACTTGTGATATCAAAAGTAGATGTTACTGAAAATGAATGATAATAATGGAGTTAAAATGTTCTGGAGCTCTTGAAATATCAGAAAAAAATAAAGTACCAATTAATATAAGAGAAAAACACATATTGAAACCTTGGGCTAACTACCAAAGGAATATTGAAAAGATGGGCTACAAAGATGGCTCAGGAGGAAAAGATACTTGCCACCAAGCCTGAAAACCTGTTTTGTTCTCAGCTCACAGCCGCCTGCAACTCCAGCTCCAGAGGATCTGACACACCTTCTTCTGCCCTCCAAGGGCACCTGCATTCACCTTCCCGCACCCCCACCCAAACACACATATAAATACAAATAAATCACATACGCATGAATACAAATAAAATAAATCTGTTTGTTTGTTTTAGTCTTTGAGATAGTGTCTCTCCATAACCCCAGTTGGCCTGGAACTCACTATGTTAAACAGGCTGGTCTTGATCTCACAGAGATTTGCCTGTCTCTGCCTCCTAAGTGCTGGGATTAAAGGTGTGTGCTACCACGCCCAGTTAAAATAAGTCTTAAAAAAAAAAAGATTGAAAGAAAGATGAGAAGGAGAGAGAATGGGAGTGTAGGAGAGAAGGAAAAAAAATCAATATATGACCTTGTTTTTTCAATAATACAGAAGGCAATATTCAATAATACACAAGGCAAGGCCTGGAGCAATGAAGGACTTGAGAGGCCTGACAAGGTGTACAATGCTGTTTGAGAACCACGGTGGGCTACAAGTTCACTAGAGCAAGGAAATGTTTGCCAAGGTGTCACTACTTATCCAAGGCCCCCAGCCCACTGTTCAGTAGCATCTAATTCCCAGTCTGAAGAAGGACACACTGTCCCAGCACCAATACAGAGTGGATGTTGTGCTGGGTCAACTAAGCGAGGAACAGTCGCTTCTCAGTTCCAGCCAGTGGTTGTTCCAGAGCGAGCAATTTCTCACCCTGTTGGTTCTCTAGCTTTTCAAGGCAAGCTGAAAATCTAGACTTTTCTTATGATTTCCTGGGTTTTAGTTCAATTTTGTGCTGCTGTGATAAGAACACTCTGCCTGAGCTGACTTAGGGATGAATGTTTTAGCTTACACTTCTACATTACAGTTTAACACTGAGGGAAGTCAGGGCAGGAATTCATGGAAGAACTTGAAGCAGAAACCGTGGATGAACACTGTTTACTGGTTCATTCTCAGGCTTGGGGTTAGCTGGCTTTCTTATACATCCCAGGACCACCAGCCCAATGATCAGTGCAGCCCACAGTGGGCTGGGCCCTACTCCATCAGTTAACAATCAAGGCAATCCCCTGAAGACCTGCTCACAGGATCATCTGATCTGGGAAACCCTTCAATTGAGACTCCCTTCTCAGGTGACTCCAGGCAGTATAGAGTTGACACTTAAAGCTCACTAGGATACCTTGCTTCCTAAATGTTGGTAATTACATCAAAATCACTTTAAATATGCTTCGGATAAATCAAAACCCATTTTCTGGCCCAGACGTGGTTGGTGGTGTGAGGACGCTGGCTGAGATAGCAGTCCTGCTGTGAAATGAGTCCCTAATCTGGGCTTTCTCAGGAACCACACCATCAACCAACATCAAATTTGAGATGTGACCAAGCAAAGAAAGAGATAAAACTATGAGAGAGAGCAGCCCAAAGTTTCAGAAGGAGCTAAAGGCCCAGAGACCAGACATGTACAGTTTGCGTGGAAACAGAGACAAGTTAGGAAAAGTGAGAAGTAAAAATAGAAGGTCTGGACACCCTCAAGATAACGTAGAAGGTAAAAGCTCTTTCTGTCAAGACTGACAACCTGAGTCTCATTTCCAGGACCTGCATAGTGGAAGGACAGAATTGACTCCCTCAAGATGTCCTCTGACCTCCACAGGTGCTCTATGACTCATGTTCAAACACATACACACACATGTACACAAATCAATGTAATAATGTCTTTAAAAAGGAGGAGGAGGAAGAGGAGGACGAGAAGGAAGAGGAGGAGGAGGAGGAAGAGGAGGAGGAGGAGGAGGAGGAGGAGGAGGAGGAGGAGGAGGAGGAGGAGGAGGAGGAGGAGGAGGAGGTCCAAAGAAAGTTTCTGAACTCAAGAGCTCCGGAAATAAACCACTCCTTTTTCTCACTGTCTCCTTTCACTTCCATTGCTATCTTTGTGCCTTCTTCCTTCCTTCCTTCCTTCCTTCCTTCCTTCCTTCCTTCCTTCCTTCCTTCCTTCTTTCTTTCCTCTTGCTTTTTCTTTCTTTTTTTCTCACTCTAGCAATTCTTCAGGCAACCCTCAGCATGAGCCAGCAAAGCCACCCTAAGTTGGTGGTGCCATGCTACACATCTGTGCTTGGCCACTGGCCTCATAGGTGACAGGAGCAGGTTCTGCCTCTGTCCCGATACCCTGTGGTGGAGTGCAGCCCACGTGCTCAGCCCCTTGCGGCCGGCTTCCAAGAAGTCTGTGCTGGAGTAGAGGAAGCAGAGAGCCGCGTTGTGGACGGAAGATATGGTCAGCAGCTGGAGCAGCTGGAGGGAGGGGGTCAGGGAACAGACACCGGAGTTCTGGAAATCGGGCTTTGGTTGAACAAAGTTCACCCTTGTTTTCTCAGAAAGCAGAGCTAGGATGAGCCACCCTTGGGAACAGAGACAGGAGCAACTGGGCTGAATATTGGCTTCCAAACTTCCCAGGCATGGCACGCTTGGCCACCCAGCAGTGACCAAGCTGTTGATGTGCCCCTGGGGGGTAGAGGGCAGGCAACATCTCCAGGTGAAAGGGGAAGACGGACAGACCATCAAAACAGGACGGAGGAGCTGGGGAGGTGGCTCAGTGGGTAAAATGCTTGTTGTGTAAGCATGAGCAACTTTGGTCTGAACCCCACACTCATATAAGAAGCTAGGTATGTTGGCACACCTCAGTAACTCCAGCCCTGGCAGGAGGCAGGTGAACCAAGGGCTAATCAGTGTAGTTAATTGGGAAGTTTCAGGTACAGTGAGAGAACTTGTCTCAAAAAATACGGTGGAGGGTCTGCAAGATGGCTCAGTGGATAAAGGTTCTTGCCACCAAGTCTGATGACGTGAGTCTGATCCTGGGACCCATATGGTAGAGGTAGAGGACAGAGTCCCACAAGGTGTCCTCTGACCTCCACATATGTGCCACACATGCTAAATAAATAAATAAACGTAAATTTTAAAAAGATTTTATTTTTGTGTATGTGTGTACATGCACATGTGTATGGGTACTCTTGGAGGCCAGAAGAGAGTGTTGGTTCCCCCAGAGTTGGAATTACAGAGAGCTGTGAGTCATCCCATGTGAGTGCTGGGAACCCAACTCATGTCCTCTGCAAGAGAAGCAGATGCTCTTAACTGCTGGGCTGAGCCATCTCACCAGTTCCCTTTTTTTTTTACTAAAAAAAATAAGATAGAGAGTGATTGAGGAAAATACCCAACATAAATGTTTGGACTCCATAGGAGTGTGCACCCCTCCTACCATACACACAGCCACACACACATCTATACACATTCACACCAGGCACATAAACATGTATACCATGAGTATATGTACACACCATTCACATTTCCACATTCATGCACATACATATACATGCTTATGCGCACATAGTTGCATATACACACATGCACACACCATTCACACTCTCACATGCATGCACACACATACACATACCATACACATACATACACACATCATATTTATGTCTACACACATACACTGTATACACACATACCATGCACACATATACACATATCATACACATGCCCATATGGATGCACATACATATATACATATACACACATACATAAATACACACATACCCACATCCACATGCATACACACATATTCACATTATACACACATAGTTAAATGCACATACACGCACTGTACACACATATACATAATATACATCATGCGCATACCCACATTCGTATACACATGTGACTGAACAACAGCCATGGAGACCAAGGTGAAAGGCAACCAAAAGACTTTTTGTCTTTTAGATAAGTTGCACAAATGTATTTAATTCCCCATTCCTAATTCCCTCTTAAACATCCAGGGTCGCTCACCGTGGCCAGCGTCTACTTATGGAAGTGGAATCCCTCCCTTCTTAGCAGAGCTTGAGCAGGATATCAGCTGCTCCCTACCAGACATGATTTTAAAAGAGTGTAGCTGAGCCAGGTGTGGTGCACGCTTTAATCTCAGCACTCAGGAGGCAGAGGCTGGTGGAGCTCTGTGAGATCAAGGCCAGCCTGGTCTATGTAGTGAGTTCCAGTCTAGCTGTGGCTACAGGGAGACCCTATCTTAAAAAAAAAAAAAAATACAAGAAAGAAAGGGTGGATCTGGGTCTGGGTGTGGCATACACCTGTCATCTCAACACTCAGTAAACTGACACAGGGGGGATCATGAGCTTGGTATCTTTAATTCTTAGGTGCATGCTTTAGTATGGTTGGATAGTCCCTGGCAATGTCAGCTTTCTGAGAATTCAGGTGTTACTTAAAAACACTCAGCAAACCAGACTATCTATTCATAGGTCTGACTATCTTCAGATGAACTCATCGAAGGTTCCCGGTAGGAAACAAGGCCTGGTTTAAGAAATAAGCCAATTTATATATTACTAATAGTTATGTTGAAACAAGTTTCCAGACAGAACTAAGCTTTTGTTTGGTGGGATTTTTTTTGACATGGGTCTATTTAGTCCCAGTCCACCTGGGTCATTATGTGAACCAGTTTGCCCTTGCTCTCACAGAGATCTGCCTGCCTCTGCATCCTGAGTGCTGGGATTAGACATGTGCCACCAATCCCGGTAGGATTATTTTTTAACTCTTTTTGTCAAGCTATTTCTAACAGACCACCTGTTAAGAAAGGCTCCTGCAGTATTTCAGTGGTCCTGAGAGTCACTACTTCTTTGTAGCTCAATAGTATTCTCTTTTATCTAAGGGATGAATTCCCATACTTGACCTGTTTGTGTCCCTGCACACCTGGGACGTAACATGTGATCAACAGATACCTGTGAAATGAATGAGATGCAGACACCAAGCAGGCATGTTGGCCATTTCTGCATGCTGGTGATTTTAGCACATTCCTGTGCAGTAACTTTGCCAAATGGACAACTTGTTCATTCCTTCCCTGCACCTTCATCCTAGTCCCTACAGTGGGTAATTGTTTGGGTCTATATGTCCCTTGTAGGTTCATGTTGTATAGGCTTAGTCCAGATGGGAGGTGGTGGAGCCTTTAAAAGGTGGAGCCAAGAGCAA
Source organism: Eospalax fontanierii (assembly GCA_035773235.1). Taxonomy (NCBI): domain Eukaryota; kingdom Metazoa; phylum Chordata; class Mammalia; order Rodentia; family Spalacidae; genus Eospalax; species Eospalax fontanierii. The sequence continues at coordinate 4,067,443 of CM069524.1, read as the reverse complement.
GGCCTTTAAGTCACTGAGTGATGTGCCTTGAAAGTGATCGTAGGACCCCAACCCCTCCCTCTTTTTCTTTCACTTGCTGTCATGAAGTAAGGGTTTGCTCCACCACACCTGTCATAACACGCTGCCTTACTGCAGGCCCAAAGAAGCAGGGCCAATTGATTAGGGACTGAGTCCTTTAAAACTGGGAGCCAAAATAAACCATTTTGCTTGACAAGTAGATTATCTCTGGTATTTCTTACAGTTACTGGAAGCTGATCGACACTCAATGATTATTCCATTTCACAGATGACTCATTGAAGCTGATAACTGGCAGAGCCAGAATTTAAAGTGAGGCAAATCAAAGCTCTCAGGCTGGGGATTAATGGAATCTCAGTACCCTACTCAAGACACACGTGTGTGTGTGTATGTGTATGTGTGTGTGGTTGTGGTTACATGGGCACAAGTGTGCACAGGTGTGTTCACCCCTGCATACACATATAGTGATCAGAAGTTGACATCGGGTAACTTCCTCTATTGCTGTCTACTTTATTTTTCTGAGACCCAATCTCTGACTGAACCCAGACTCACCAGCCAGCAAGCCCCAGATAGCTAGCTACTTGTTTCTGCATCCTGGTGCTGGAATTACAGGCCACACCCTGTTTTTTAGGTGGGTATTGGGGACCAGAACCCAAGTCCTCATGTTTGCATAGTGAGCTTTACCTACTGGGCCATCCTCAGCCCCCAGGCTATGTATCTTTCAGTGCTGTGTGCAGTGGGTTGAGCAGACGAAAACTTCAATGAGGTGCATGGAAAGTGGACAGCAGGCTCGACTCCCCGCAGGGTGTCCACTGCCCACCTCCACAGCTGCATCTGCTACTGGCTCAGGCCTTAAGCTTCACAGCCTCCCCTCCTCCAGGCCCTAAATTACTCCCAGGCCCTTTGTTCCACAGCTGTTCAGCAAATTCCTTGATTTGAAATGACAATCACAGGTTGGAGTGCTACTTAAAATAATTTTGCCAAATGTTCCATCTCTCTACATTGATGAATATAATGGATGAAAAATTTCAAGAGGAAAAAAAAATTAAGAATTCACTTTGTTCAGAAAAAAGAAAAAAATGGTCTTAGGCTACAAGCATAGTGTTGGTTTGCATCTAAGGATTCTTTCCCGGAAGCTGGCTGTATGCTGACCTTCAGTGGACTGGCTGGAGAGGGGGCTGTTTGGAGGTAAAGCTTGCTGCAGATGCTGGGAGCAAAGGTCAGGGGTGTGTTGGGTGTGTTTAAGCGTGAGTCAGAGGAGTTGGGGGTCGACCCTAGGTCTCCAATTTCCAATTTCCTGTGCAAGCCACTGATCACACGGCTCCCCTTTCCAGCAGTCTTTTATGTGTGCCGCTCTGTGGAACAAAGGCAGATACTGTATGAGGCCACACATAAATAACCCAGATAGGCTTCCTTCTCTAAGGGAGACATCTGTGGAATCCGGAATCTGGAAGAATCCAAACTCTAAAGAGGCAGGGGGAGAAGCCGCTCACTGTCTGGCACCGCGGTCATCTGAGGCCCTTAGGGGTTCCTGCTCCACTTTGTTCTTCCTCAGCAGGAGGCCGGCCCCAGCCTATGGGTGGGCAGGCTCTGGCTATTTCTTCAGGATAGCCCTGTGAATGGACAGTGGTCACGAGGAACAGACCATAAGCCAGAATGAGGCTTCTCCATCTCTTCAGGTTCTCCCTCAGCAGGCTGGCTCTGTGAAGGACCTGTGAGACTTCCTCAAGACCCAGGCCTGGAGAAGGCAGGAAAGATAAGCAATGTCCAGAGAGGGTGATTCTATACCTAGACACACTCCCCAGCCCCTGAAACAAGGAGGCACCCGATCAAGCAGGCCCCGTGGTTAGTTAGGCTGGCCTCCAACAGGATCTAGGAACTATTGAGAGACAGGTGTCCACAGGGTCACCTTAGACGCTGCTTTCTGAAGATCTGCCCTTCTGCACAGCAAAATCCCGTCCTCTGAGCAGAGCAGTATATACAGGGTCTCTACCCTTCTGGCATGACGTCGTCCTTCAAGGTCTCGAATAAGTGACCTCTCACTAGGCTGGTCGGTTGATCTTGGGGATGGCTCTGTGCACCTCTCAAATGATCTCATATGAAACAGGTCCTGCTACCTCCTCAGGAGGCTCAGAACCTCCAAGCCTTTGAGGACAGTGCGGTATGGGGACAGCAGTCTCTGGAGCTAGATGAGTCCAAGGGCCCCTGCTTTCCAGACAGAGAAGACCCCTGGCCCTTTTTGGACCTTGGTTTTCTCACTTGTCAGACGGGCATAGCTCTGTCTGTCCAGTTGACTGGAAGAAGGGGACTCACCCGCCCCGTGAGTAAGCAGAGGTCTTAGGCAGAGGGACAGGGCAGGGCAGCGGTGGGCAGCGCAGAAGGCGATCTGCAGGTCAGGGTGGAAGGAGAAGGTAGCTTTCCATGCCGGGGTCCACCAGTCCTTGTCACACCTTTATCTCCACCTTTATCTGTCTACTGGAGGCCTACTGACATGTTTCCTGTCACAAGGGACCAGCTGACCAAGGCAGTCCAGACCCCACTCCCTTCCCTCTTCCTTTCTCTCACAGGACTGATGGACCCAGGAACCTCTGAGTGCCTGTCTCCTCCAGGCAGTCCTGCTGGAAACAGAAAACAACTCAGATTCCTTTGTCTCTGAGCCACGCTAGCTATATCTTTTCCACCCTTGCTCGACCAGTGTGCCCAGAGAGGGGCAACAGGGCCAGAACCCAGGGGGAAAAAGATCTTGTCACTGACATCATTGGAATTACTGGTCTTGGCCATTAAAAGTTTAAAATACAGCCTGACCTTAAGCCTGGGTCATTATTTTCTTTAAGCTTTGGGGACAGTGTACCCTCATTGGCGCACCCAGGGCAGACCTACCCTGCAGCCCGTCTGTGGTACAGCTTATCCAGGGTGACCCTCCTTGTTCTCCTGGGTGACCCTCTCTCCTCTCCTTCAATGCTCTCATTTCAAGAGGCAATTGGTTCCCTTGTGTGTATCTTCATGAGTCACCCTAGGCCTGTGACAAGGGTCCTCCAGCCTCCAGTTTCTTTTCATGTCTGGTTCCTTTCGCAGGTGGTTGCATTTAATGAGGAAGTTCTGTCAGGGAAGGGGCGCCCTGACATCCCCTTCTGGGACTCACGTCCTCTTCCTGTAAGGTATGAACATTCTCTGGGCCAGGGCTGGTAGTGCAGGCTTGTCTTCCCAGCTACCCCAGAAGCTGAGGCAGGAGGGTATCAAGTTCAAGGCTTGTCTGGTCTACTTAACAAGACAAGGCCCTGCCTCAGAATTTAAAAAGGAATACATAAATAATGAAGTGGACGCTGAAGAAGTGTTGCTGAAGCAACAGAGCATATCCTAAATATGCACAAGTTTCTGTGTGTAATCAATCCCTAGTAACACACAGACACAGACATAGACACTCACATACACATACATACACACAGACACATGGATACACACTGGAACTCACTATCTAGACCAGGCTGGCATCTCGATCTCACAGAGATCTAGCTGTCCCTGCCTCTCAAATGTTTGGATTAAAGGCATGTGCCACTACATCCAGCTGTCTCTTGTCCTTGAAGGAAGAATCCATCCCCTCATGTAGAGTCAAATGTAACAGACAGAAACAATGGAACCCCATTCCGGACTTCATGTAGGTGAGACTTGAAGACATTTCTAGCAAGAGAAAGCAGAAACTATACTCCACAGCGTTTAGATTTGCTTTGGAGATAAATGGTCCTGATGACTTGCTGTTCCAGTGTTTGCCACCGTCTACCACATCCCACATTCCCACCCAGCTCCTCGAATCTGTCGTCGGTATTGGATCCTATAGCAACCTATAGGTTGTTTTTTTCCTTTTGTTTTTTATCTACTCTTGTCTTGCAGCTGAGGAAATTGAGGCCAAAGACATAAAAGGGTTCCCGAAGCAGTGCAGGAAATGACAGAGCAGAGACTCAAAGCGGGTTTGTGTGAAGTCAGTTACTTTTAGTTCATCTCATGTCCCCCCAAGGAGTGTCCACTGTGCCTTGTGCCAGTCCAGATGCCTTCCACTAAGGATGTCAAGACACCTTGTCAATGGAGAATTACTACCTACTCTGAAAATGGGGGACCAACCCTTTTGAGAGCAAGCCCGTGTCCAAAGCTGGGGTTAATGATCAAGCTGGAACAGTGTAGACCCGCCTCCCCTCTCCCTCCTTTATCAACGTGTGACTTGGATTTGAGTGCCAAGGCAAACCTCTCCAGAGCCACATCCTTAGCAGTGACTTATTAAAGAGTAAATCAAAGTTTGCTCAAAGAGAAAAGTAAATATTCTCACTCTCCATGCCAAGCTGGTCTCCGACTCACTTCCTGGTTCCACTGTTGACTCAGGCTGAAATCCTAGATAAGTGACTACACTCACCGCTCTGGGCCCAAAGGGCAAACCTGGGGAGAGAGCCTAGGACAGCATGGCCCCCCAACACCAGAACCTGACTAGGTGCTGGCTGTTACAGAGAGGAGAAGCTCAGATAAAAGTGAGCAGGTACAGAGCTCCGTGTGCAGATGGTGGCTGTCTGTCCTTGTGCCTGTGATTGTAAAGAAGTGGGTCACCCGTTTGTCACATCACCAACAGAGTCCTGCCATCTTTTGGCTCTTTGCTTACCCATAATTAGTGGGACAGAGGAGAGAAGAGCTGCACTTTGGGCCTCAGAGGAGGAATCAGAGCAAAGTTGACAAGAGTCAACTGTAATCACACAGTGAGCATTTTCAAAGAAACAAATAAAAATAGCCAGAAGTGGGTCAGCACTTACAGTGAGGTTAGAGGCAGGAAACTGGGACAGGCTTCAAGTCCTGTTCTGGACAGAAGTTGTATTTTATGAACACAGACTCCAGCTATCTCTGCCATCTCCCTCCAAGCTGGTGCCCTGCCTTTTCCTTCTCTGCTCTCTGGATACACAGGACCTTAATTCCAATGCCCTCTTCTTTCTTGAGGCTGAAGACAAAAGATATTTCAAAAGAACTCCCTGGGATCCAGGTGTGGTAGTCCGTGTATGTAATCCAGAAGGAGAAGAGAGTCGGGAGTTCAAAGTCATCCTTGGCTCCATAGCAAGTTCCTAGACAGCCTGGGCTACATAAGACCCTCTCTCAAAAAGGAAAGAACTCACTGAAGACAGCAGGAAGAAATGCAGTGAGGTCACCTGTCTTTGTACAACCTTGGAGCATGCTGTTCAGTATCAGTGGGCAGAAATCAGATGATTAACACCTGTCCTGAGTTATTTACCTGGTCTCCAGCAGGCTTACCTTGAGATTCCTTCGGAGGTGTTCAAGTGGTCTGTGTACCAAATACCTCGAAAGGCACACATATGCATGCGCATGTACCGTCCTGTCACTACCCGCAGAGACCTGTGGCATCTAGTGTGCCACACACACGGAACAGATGCAAGAATACACAGGATGCTCACATAGTACATACAACACAGAGTGCACACAAGGATAACATGCCCATTGCACAGCTTCCTAAATGCTCTCTCTGAATGCTCTTACATGCACACACAGTGCACACATATTAGACACACAGACTTATGTAGGCCTGGTATTCATTTACATGTTTGGTACACATACACCACAGGATGTAAACGCATGGGACCCGTGTGGGCACACATATGTGCACACACACACACACACACACACACTCACCATACATTTAGGCCTCTGTACCTTTGAATTCTGCATCCACAAATTCAACTAGTTTCACACGGAGGATATCTGTCTGTTTTGAGCACATACAGGCCTTTAATTCTTATCACCAACCCCATACAGTACAGCACATCAACCATTACAAAATATTTACACTGTGTTAGGGATGAGAGGTCATCCAGAGATGATTTGGTGAGCAGACTGATATGCATGTTATATGCAAATACTCCATCATTTTATACCAGAGACGAGCATCTGCAGCTCTTGGAATAAGTCCCTGCAAATCCTGAGGGACCCCTATATGCCTAGGCACACACAGTGTACATCATGGAACCTTGCACACACATGGTAGACCGACACACCTCCCACATAGTGCTTGCTCTTTCTGTAACCTTAAGACTTTGGCAGTTGCTAGCTCCCACTTTTGGCAAGATTACACTTCCTTGTGGCCTCAGTGACGTGTTTGGGGCAGATTTAACAGGCTTATCAGAGAGGGAGAGAGAGAAAGCACCATGCAATCATCTAAGCTATAAGTTTCGGGTTGCAGGTCTCCAGGATCAGCACAGAAAACTGGCAGAATGAAGTCTTCTGATGAGAGTTGGCATGCTCGATCATTTTCTGGAGTCTTGAAATACACTGTTTCCAAATGTTGTCTTTAAAAGAAGTTCTGGGGCCATGCCCAATGACATAAAGAACACATGTGTGCATGCTTCCATGCAAGCATGTCTGCTCAAGATGAGAGGCGAAGCACAAGGGCACAGTGATCCTGAAGGAGTTTGGGTGTGTTAGTGCACAGTCTTTCTGTTCTTTATCTCCTGGAGGGAGGGAAAGCTTCAGGGGCTGAGTCTGGAGCCACAGGACCTGACTAGTTGAGGCAGGGCAGAAGCAGCCTCTTTCTGGAATGCAAGATGTTTGGGGTGCTCAGCCAGTCCCACATGTCCAGCCACCAGAATGGTGTCAGTGTGCACTGTCCTCGGTGAGCTCCGTCACGCAGCAATGACATGTTTCTACTTATCCTGGAACTTAAGGAGGGTCCTGGGAGCATTTGCCCTCTGAGTCTCACTTGTGCAGGAAGAGATAAAGGTTCCAGAAAGATGAGGAGGGCTTTCCTTGAATGCTCAGGCCCTGCCCCTGGCAATGGTGTGTGTGGTGGTGGGGGGGGCGGGGGCGGCAGGGTGTCTGAGTGTCTCTAAGATTTTCTTGTCATACATCTGGTCTGCAAGAAGATTGACCAAATCCAGGACTAAGGGGCCGGCGGGGGGGGGGTGTAAGTGTTGATTTTTTTTCCCTTCAGTTTGGGTTTGAGGGGTGGGATTATTTTGGGAGTATGAAATGGACCCTACTCATCTTAAAACTTAAAACTATAGGCAAAATTCCCACTAGCCTTTTTCAAAAATGACAGTCACACCAGAGAGGAAATGAAAAGGGAAATTTTGAGACTTCTCATCTGTCCAGAAAGCCCCGGCTGTGTTTCAGAACCCGCCAGGGTAACTGTCGGGCCTGCGGTCACACAGCAATCCCAGGAGGCCTTGCGTCAGTGGCCATTATATCAATAAGGAAATACAATCGCCAAACCACAGGCCCACGCTTTTTTTTTCCTCTTCTCTTCTCTCTAAGCCCACATGTTGCTTTAGGAGGAGGTTTTTAAACAAGAGATTTTCCTGTTGTGGAAACCTGCGAATCCTCGGTTCTTCCAGGTTATGTAAATGGTCTTACAGCACTCACAGAAATGAATTTCAAAACCGTTTTCCCCTACCTCCTCCACCTCCCCCGGCTGACAGATGCATTTGAGTCCCTGGAATCCTTATTTACACTGTCGCGTGGCCAACTGCTGACACAGAAGGAAAACACTAGTTATACATTAAGCTCCACAGCAAAGTACAGTTGCCAGATGCTGTCCCCAATGCGTTTATTCGCTGACCTGAAAAGAAATGACCTCACAAAAGAGTTCCACAGAAACAGCCCTGTGGTCCCCGCGTTGCTCAGCACAACCAGGCCGTTTTTTCATGCACACACTCGTTTGCAAATATAAGAAATCACAACTTACAGGAAACTATTCTATTTATCATAAGATGTGCAACCGATTAGGCTGGAAATTTTTAACTATAACTGAAAGGCAGCCCAAACCACTTTATGAGGCTGCTTTTGTGAGGAAAGCGCGGGGGGGGGGGGGGGGCTGTACAGGACCATGTCAACTCTCCAGGCTAACTCCTCTGTGCTTGCAAGATTTGTTTTTCCCCTGAGCCAATAGGAAGACTCAGATGAAAGACTGCATTATGGGACTGATGAGCCAAGTCCACAAAGAAACGTCTCTCTTTCCTGCTCAGCTCAGCAGAGCACTATTGTACCAGACCCAGCAACTGCATTTGATAACCATCTTCTGGTTTAACTTCTGCCCTGGCTCCAGGCCACCTGACATTGCTCAAGCAAAGCCTGCAGACTTCATCTGTGCTGCTTTGCGGGAAGCATCTGCCCTCCCCAGGCAGGCCTGAAGCTAACAGAGAGAGCTCCTGAAGGTAACTCACCGGGTTCTGTTTTCAGGAGCCAATCAGAGCGAGGATAAGTGAAGGGTGAACTTTCTTCTGTGGCTGCAGCCAGTGATCTTTGCAGACTCCCCGCACCACTCATGAATCCACCAGACACTTATCTAACCTCACACTTTCCAGTCTTTTTGGGTTAGAATCAACACTTAGCTCATCAGAAAAACACACATCTTCCAAAAGAGAACCTGCGCTCAGTTTGAGCACATGGGTGTTTTGTTTATCTTCTTATTTTATTTGATTTTCCCCCCTACATTCCAATAAATCTGCCAGCACTGAGATGCTCATACAGACACTCTGAAGCCATTGTGTGGGGATTTCTCATGTTTGAGGGCAGGAGAGCTCTTTCAAAACAGTCCTGCGTCCTCTTTCTTATGAAATGTGGACCATGAATGGGGCCACACCAAAAAGAACAAAAAAAGGAAGTAAATCCCTCCAAGGGTTATGACTACCCCATTGTGGCGTAGTGTAATATATCCTTGGGGGAAATATTTTTTCTGCTAATAACTTCAGAGAATTCCAGACTTCCCACAAACAGGTCCAGTAGGCACTTTTTAATCATGGAACTACTAATAATTCCAGAGAATCCCAGACTTCCCACACAGGCCCAGTAAGCATTTTTAATCATAATTCTACTCAATGGCAAATGACCTCCTGTGTTGTATGGAATGCATCCTGTTCTTTCACCATGGTTTGGAAAGAATCATGAGAGAGCCACTGTGACCAAATGAATGCAAAGTAAATGTGGAACTGCTTCAGGCCCCTTTAGCTGTGGTCATCGGGGCTCCTGGGCCTGTGTCCTCTTGCCTGACTGCAGCTAAGTTTGAAGGACATTTGCTCCACCTCCCTCTTGCGGTGGGGTAGGCCACAGCAGTTGCCTCTCCTCAGGGTTAGACATTGCCCAATGAGGACAATGTTGAGCCTTTCCTTTCTTGCCAGCACTGAGGTCGCTTACCTACCAGAGCTGCCTGCAGGACTGTGGGCTACAGGCCCTCTGCTCTCCTGGGTTGTCAGCTCAGTGCCCATAAGGACCCCAGGGAACAGTACTTCTGCCTGCAGTAGGTCTCCGCATCACTTCTCCACTGGGGATTGTCACCAAGTCTGTTGACTCAGACCAGCAAGACATTGAGGAACAGATGATGGACAGGAGGATCCAGAGTATCACCCCATGGTTATATCCATAAACATGAGTTATACTATAGAGATATGGAGTATTCTCCCAATGGATAGAGTGGTTTCTTTTATTCAGAGTAACAAAGATCTGGAAAGGATCACACTCAATGCTACTTCAGAATGCTTATTGAGGTTCCTTAGAAGAATGTTTTTTGCTTAAGTTTTTTTTTTTTTAGTTTTGTGATGGGAATGGGCATATGTCATGTTTTACATGGAGATCAAAGGACACCTTGCAGGAACTGGTCCTCTCTTTCTGCCATGAGGGTGCTGAGGGTGGAGCTCAGGCCTCAGGCTTTGAAACAAGCATCTGGCCTGATGAGCCATTTCACCTTCTTTTTTTTGTTTGTTTTTGTTATGTAAAGAAATATAAAAGTGTTTATATTCTTTAAGACACAGCCTTCAAGTCTGTACAAACTCATTTTAAATTTTCCTTGCAGGGTATTTCATACACGTGAAGAGGGGAAAATAGTGCAACAGCAGCACACCTGACCTCCGTCTGTCTGGGGCTCAGATGAGCCGTCACCAGAATTTTTCCAATTTGCTTTCTGTTTTGTTTCTCATGATTTTCTCTGTTTTGAAATTGTTTTACATAAACCTCAGGTGAAAAAAAGAAACATTTTAAAAGGAGCAAGCAAGTTGCCTCAGAGGGTAAAAGTGCTTGCCACCCACCCAGCCTGACAACCTGAGTTTGATCTCCAGGAACCACATGGTGGAAAAGGAGAGTTGAATCCTGCAAGTTGTCCAACTTGCACATGGGCACCCTGGCATGCATTGTGCATGGGCAAACACACATACACCAGAGAGAGAGAGAGAGAGAGAGAGAGAGAGAGAGAGAGAGAGAGAGAGAGAAATGTAATGCATTTTTTAAATGAGAAGTGAAGTAAACTCCAGGTGTGATGGTTCCTCTTCATTGACACCTTAACTGGGCTTGGAATCACCTGGGAGACACACCTCTAGGAGTGTCTGTGAGGTGTTAGCAGAGAGGTTGAACTAAGGATGAAGACTCACCCTGAATGTGGGTGACACTACCCCCATGGGCTAGGCCCCCAAATATAAAAAGGCAAAAGCAAGCGAAGCACCAGAATTCACCTCTCTGGCTCTCATACTCCTGCTACCACAGCTACAGCCACCCTCCTGGCCTCACCCTGCTGGCCTCACCCTCCCGGCCTCACCCTCCCCTCCGTGATCGACTGTGTCCCCTCAAACCATGAGCCAAAGTAAACCCTTCCATTCTTCAGCTCCTTTTATCTAGATCTTTAAAAAAAATGTGTATGAGTGTTTTACCTACATGTATGTGTGTATATCACATGTATGCATGTCATGTATGTATGTATATCACATGAATGCATGCCTAGTGCCTGTGGAGGCCAGAAGAGGGCATTGGATCCCCTGGAACTGGAGTCATCATCTCTTGAGCTCCAAGTCAATAAATTTTACAATGAGAAATTTGACTAAATCATTTGTATCATAAAAAGTTTATATATTCAAGGGCTAGCCAGATGGCTCAGCGGTTAAAGGCAATGGCTGCCAAGCCTGACAATCTTGAGTTTGGTCCCTGGGTCCCACATGGTAGAAGGAGACAACCAACTCCCACAAGTTGTTCTCTGACCTCTGCACACAAGCTATGGCATTTGTACACATACATACACAATAATTTTTAAATGTTCTTTTAATTTTAAGTTTATATAGTCAAGCTGGTCTCCCAAAAGACACCAGACTTTCACAACCTACCCATTGGGAATTGGGGCCTTGCCTCATACTTGGATTTCATATATGGCACCTTCAACCCACTGTTTACTGGCCCCTGCCAAGGTTGTTCTTTATAACAAAAGCATCTTGTGGGCATCTACTCGTTGCCAGGCAGTTCACTGGTCTGAGAACAGATATCCTCATGTACCTGGGAACCCTGGGAAGGGAAGGACCTGCTATTTCTGCGGTGTTTTCCAGGGGAGGGATTGGGGCTGCAAGAAAGTGAATTCTTTTTCCAAGGAAATAAAGACCGAGCAGAGTCTGATTTATTTTGTGTGGCGCCCCGCAGGTCCTTTCACTGACCCTTTCCCCAGGGGACCGCTTAGACCCGCCCTCGACCATGTTGAGGCAGTATCATTTTCCATTGCATACTGTAATTAGGGAGAACTGGGCAGGTGGAGGAGGGCTTGGTATCTCTGTTCCCACAGCTATTGCTCCATTTCATTATGGCCAAATGGTGTCCCTGGCTAAAATAACCTAGTGAAAAACAATAGGTGACACTATCCATGGGGGCTCTAATCATGCCAAGAACAAAAAAACTCAGTAGTATTTGCAAAAAGACTGAACTGTGAAGTCAGTAAATGGCCTTGAGCTTGATTGTACACCGAGTGCTATCTAAGAGTACATCTTTCTGGTCAAAGTTCCACCCCCATTTGATAGCTGTTTTCACCACCTCCGCTAATATCAACCTACCTTAAAGCAAGCAGAAATACAACAAACTTATCCCTGCCTGGAGAAGGTGATCCAATACAGGTCGGGGCTTTTTATAAAAACAAATGAAGTACTTAGAGCTCCATTCAGCCGCCCAGCTCCTTGAGCAACCAGGTGATCCCCAGAAAGTCATTTGGTTTTACTGTAGGTTCTTTATCATTTAGAGGTGCTATTTGAGGACCAGAGCTGAAAGAGCCAAATGATTTTATCCAATTATGGCGGAAAACGCCATATAAATGCGACTGAGGCCAGGGCTTAAATGGTCACATATGGTTTCATGAAACACACTCCAGTGCATTAGCCAGCAGTAAAAACATTCAGGAGGGAGATGGTCTGGCTGGAAATGAACTGCAAATTGATAAACATGTAGTTGCTAATGCAGTGTTTATTATTTTTTACTAGGATAAAAATTAACTCGCACGGCCTTGGCCAGCCAGCAGCTTGAACTCTACCATCTGGGTGGTGGAGTCCGTTGTTCCTGTAGCTCCAGGTTACAAGTAACTGTTGCCAGATTGTATTTGTGAACAGGCCATGAATGTCCAGACAACAGAACTGATAAAGGCTTCAAGAAAGTGCCATCAAACCTGCCAGGCCAGCAAAAAGGACCCTCAGGAGGGAACCAGAACCAGGAGCACACTCCCAATATCCTCCAAGTTCCTCATCTGTGTGTGTGCATGTGTTAATGTGTGTGCAGATATGTGTGCATGTGGAGGCCAGAGGTCAACCTTGACTGTCATTCTTCTGGAGCTTTTCACCCAGTTCTATGAGACAGAGTCTCTCACTGACTGGAGCTTAACAGTTAGGTTAGACTGACTGGCCAGCAAGTCTTAGAGATCTGCCTGTTTCTGCCTCCCCAGTCCTGGATAACAAGTGCATGTCCCCCCACTTAGCTTTTTTATGTGGGTGCCGGGGCTTGAATGAGGATCAGGTCTTCATGCTTTTATGTCCAGAACTTTGCCAAGTGAGCCATCTCCCTAGCACCAAGTTCCACACTTCAAGTTAAGAAAGAGGCTGCCAACTTCTGGAGAAAATTGCCTCTGGGCTATGAAGACAGCCAAGCTGCAAGGCATACTCTCTCAAGGCAAAAAGATCACAAGGGATGCTTGTGTGTGCGTGCATGCGTGCGTGTGTGTGTGTTTGTGTGTATGCAGGGAGATCTTGAGGACACTGGGGGCAAGCTTGAGCAAGGACAATCAGCCACATGACAACCCCAACAGCTGCCTGAGCAACAGAGCTAACCTCTCTCCCGCTTGGGGTCTTTTCCCATCATCTGGATCAATTTACTCTAGCTGCAGCACCCTGCATAAGCAGGGACTGAATTATGACTCATGGAAATCCCCTCTGCACCAGGGAATCAGGCAGCTTTCAAACTCCCAACGATTAATAGCCCCTTTGGTCAAAGGCGGATTAAAAAAAATAAAAATAAAAACCAGACTGCAAGGCTACAGGTTTCCAAACAGGCTGTTTGGTGTGTAGTAAATTAGAGGGAGTGGGTGGCGGAGGTACCAGAAATGTTACTCCGTAGAATGCGGTCTTCTTTGACGTCAGCAAAATGTTTCTCTCCCTTTCTCTTCTCACCCTCCTTTCTTTCTCCTTTTCCTTCCTGTGTTCCCTCCCTCATCCCCACATTGACAACCGATGCAAGATGCAGCCTGTGGCGGGAGGTAGGCAAGTCAGAAAGACAAAAAAAGTCCGCATGACTCAGGGCAGGAAGCAGCCTGCCACGGGGAGGAGGTGGCCACCACAGGCTGTGCATTCCTGCCCTGCCTGGCCGGGTCACCCTCCCCTGTGTTCCCTCTGAGGGAACATTCTTCTGTGGCAAGAACACACACTGGTCTTGGGCAGGCCTGAAATAGTATCTTGGAAAGCAGGCACCCAGCTCTGCAGACTCTCAGTCTGGATCTGTGCTGGATTCTTGGCTTCTGGTGCCTCTTCCACCAAGATGGGTTCTCACTTATCAGAGACAGCCAGAGCTGCCCGTGTCAGCACAGAGCTAGCTGAAGTAAGATTCCAAGGCTAGGTAAGCACTCCTGGCCTGGCCCTGAAATGCTGTTGGTCTCACTTTAAATTGCACATACATATACACTCATGCATACACACATGCACACACATACCCCCAGGTACACACATACTCATGCATGCATGAATGTACACACATACATGCACATGCATGTGCACGCATGCACACACAAGTACTTCACGGCTACTAGTCTCAGCAAGGCTACACAGGCACATACTCATACACATGCACATGCATGCATACACAAATGCACACACAGGTACACATGCATGCAGGTACACATGTGAGCCATTGTTTCAACAGGGCAGTTTGTATTGGAATAATCCAATTCATGACTGCTGGTCTCAGCAAGGCTACTTGGTGTCTCGAGTAACATGACTATCTTTTTTTTCTGCAGGCAGCAGCTCTTTGGAGGCAGCTAACACACATACATACATGTACATGACATGAAAGGAGAGGGGGACTTCATGGGAAGGAAGGAGGATCTACAGAGGGTGAGGGAGAACAAGAGAGCACAAAGGGTAATGGAGGGAAGAAAGATAGAATATCACATGTTGTCTCGCATACATGAAGCTAGATCTAACTGTCTCTGCACACATTCACAGCATGAAAGCAGGAGCACTGTTTAGAGAGAGGAAACGGAGCAGTGAGGAATGTGAGAGGGACACAGGAGGGAAATGGAGGAGACATACAACACGTGTGTATGAAAATGTCCTAATGAAGGGCTGGAGAGACAGCACAGCAGTTAAGAGCAGTGGCTGCTCTCACAGAGGGTCTGGGTTCAGTTCCCAGCACCCACATGATAGCTAACAACCATCCATAACTCCAGTCCCAGGGGAATTAAATGCCTCCTTCTGACCTCCAAAGGCATTTCATGGCACAGGTGCGCTTACATGCATTCAAACAATACACTCATACACATAAAATTAAATAATAAATAAAAAAAATTTTAAAGAAACTGGCATAATGAAACCCACTATTTTTATACTAACTAAAATTATCTTAATTATTTTTTAGAAAAATGTTTATTAAAAGAATGAAAGAAGGATGGGAGGGATGAGACAAGACCTCAACCCCATGGCTTTGTCCTGCCAGTTCTAAGTGAGGATCTAGGTGGGGAGCGGGGGCATGAACAGAGAACCTGGGGTATTCATGCATTGGTTTAATTGGTGCAGGATGTGCTACTGGTCCCTCCGTCCTCTGATATGAACAGCAAAAAGCAGCAAAAGGATTTAGAATAGGGAAGCATGTAAGTTAGGCACGAGGTGGTAGGAAAAATAACTGTGTGGGGAGGTAAGCAAGGCCCTGGAGATCCATTCAGAAATTAGACATGAAGCTGAAGAAGCTGTGTGTGTGTGTGTGTGTATGTGTGTGTGTGTCTACTCCCTCTTTGGGGATAGGGACTACATGGGTTTATCATGGGTAGACAACAACTCCTTCAATAAAAATACAGGCCTAGCTTACAGTAAACAGATATTAAGTATAAGACAGGTGGATGGATGGATGGATAGATGGATGGGTGGGTGGATGGATGGATGGGTGGATGGATAGGTGGATGGGTAGGTGGGTAGATAGAAGGATGGGTGGGTAGATGGATGGGTGGGTGGATGGATGGGTGGATGGATGGATGGGTGGATAGATGGATGGGTGGGTGGATGGATGGGTGGATGGATGGATGGGTGGATAGATGGGTGGGTAGATAGAAGGATGGGTGGGTGGATGAATGGGTGGATAGATGGATGGGTGGGTGGATGGATGGATGGGTAGATAGAAGGATGGGTGGGTGGATGGATGGGTGGATAGATGGATGGGTGGGTGGATGGATGGATGGGTGGATGGATGGGTGGGTGGATGGATGGATGGGTAGATGGATGGGTGGATAGATGGGTGGGTAGACAGAAGGATGGGTGGGTAGATGGATGGGTGGGTGGATGGATGGGTGGATGGATGGATGGGTGGGTGGATGGATGGATGGATAGATGGATGGGTGGGTGGATGGATGGGTGGATGGATGGATGGGTGGGTGGATGGATGGGTGGATAGTTGGGTGGGTGGATGGATGGATGGATGGGTGGGTGGATAGATGGATGGGTGGGTGGATGGGTGGGTGGATGGATGGACTGATGAGCAACTGAATAAGGAAGAGGAGTGAAATGGCCTAGAAAATAAAGCTAGCAAAGAGGGCTCCAAGCTTTCTGGAGGACTGGACAGATCTGAGAAATGACCATATGAAACAACAATGTAGAACATCTAGACCCTATATCTGGAAGAAGATGGAAGTGGGCATGTCCATCCCAAGGCAAGCTTGTGTGCCTTCTAAATGTGTACAGTGGGCCTTTCTGTGGTCCTGCCTGACACAGCCCCAGGTCTACTGTCTTTTTTGTTTGTTGCTCACTGCTGAGATGGAGTGAGAGTGGCTATTCTCCTGCCCACCTACCATGCAGAGACTTCAAGGAGACTACAGGACTCTGGTGGAGGCAGTTAAAGCCGCTGGAAAAAGGAGACACATGAGGACAAGAGGAAAGCTGGGACTGGGAGAAATGGCAGCCATGCATGAGCCTGAGGTATGTCGGCCACCTGTGCTAACCAGCGCCCCAGGGACAGCTCTGGGTCCTTGGCTTTAGAGACATGAGGGATCCAAAGCAACTGAGGGCAAACATGAAACAGATGCTCTTGTGGTCACCTCACCTAGTCCTTTGCTAACTTCCGCTCACATGGCCATGATCCCCAGCATCCCTGCAAAGCATGCCTGTGACGGCCCGTTCATGCTTCCTGAGGCAGAGCTGCCCAGTTCTTATCCTTGATGGATGGAGTTGGGGCCCTCTGTCTGGTGAGGATCACTGTACCTCCTTGATAGGCTCCTGCAACATATGGAAAGCTCCTGGCTTAGAGGAGACCCTTAATAACTGGAGTCTGTTTTATTGTTAACAGCCAAAAGTGTTCCTGTGGCTTGGCTCTGAATAACTACATTTATGGAGCAGTTTTTATGAGCCAAGTATACTAAGTATGTACTTTCTACTCACACTGACCTGTTAAAGTCTCCAGTTCACAAATGAGAAACCTGAGGCTTAAAGTAGATAAGTGATATGCCTAACGTTAGCTGGTGACAGAGACGGCTCATGTTAAGGAAAGGCAAGTCTTCTCCCTGGAAAGGCAGGCTAGCATACGAGAGGAAGACTCTATTGCTGGAGAATACAGAATGACTATGCAGAGGGCTGCCAGGATGTGTGTATGTGTGCACACATGCCTGTGCAAGCGTGTGTGTGTGTGTATGTGTGTGCATGTGCTCACCCTAAGCCTGAAACAGTGCTTTTGGCTAGCATACCTGTCTTCCCAAGGCCCATGTTCAACATTCACCTGTCCAAAAGCTCTTTTCTGATTTAACACAATAGACTCTGAGCTTAAGGAAAGCACAGGGCATAAACCAGGGCCAGTCGTGAGCACCGTGATTCCCACAGTAAGTAACTACAGAAATAAAGCGCAACAAAACAACCAAGTCCATTGGAAAGCATAAGCAGATATTTAGTAATGGCAAATTCATTTGAGTCATTAGAAAGGGAGATCAGGGACTGAGAAAGACAAGTAAAGTGCTTATCTTACATGTCTGAGGAGGACTTGGGTTCAGCTGGGGAGAGAGAGACACAGGCAGACCCCTGGGGCTCACTGGCCAGCCTAGCCTGCTTGGTGAAACCCAAACTAAGTTAGTTAGAGACTCTGCCTCAAAAAAAAATCAAGATCAACGGCTCCTGGGGAATGACAGCCAAAGTTGTCCTCTGCCCTCCACACATTGGCCCAGACATTAATACATACACACATTAAAGAGAGAAGGAAGGAAGGAAGGAAGGAAGGAAGGAAGGAAGGAAGGAAGGAAGGAAGGAAGGAAGGAAGGAAGGAGAAGGAGAAGGAGGAAGGGAGAAAGATGGCATAGATGGCATGCTTATACAAGGCAGGGATCTACTCTCTCATTTCTCTGAGGTAAAGCTTGCAAACCCCAAAGCCTTCACTGAACAGAGAGAAGTCAGCCCAGGTGGAGCCACCTGCACCCTTAGTTCAACTACAGTGGAGATTGCCAATGGGGAAGAATGGTTTTAACATTGGGACTTAGGCAGGTGAGCAATACTGCTTTGAGCTATATCCCTCCATGATTCTTCACTGCTTGAATGGAGACTTCTGGTTGTTTTTCCTTCTTGGCAAAGCCACTCCCATGAAAGTCAGTATCCTAGAAACCGAATGCCACTTCTTTTAAAAGATACTTTATTTGTTATATTTTATGGGGGGGGCGGAGAGGGTATTGCCTGCATGTCCAGTCATGTTGTGCAATGTCCACAGGGGTCAGAAGAGAGCATTGGATTCCCCTGGAACTGGAGTTACAGACAGTTGTTGGTTACCATGTGGGTGTTGGGAATTGAACCAGGGTCCTCTGTAAGAGCAACAGATGCTCTTAATCACTGAGCCATTTCTCCAGCCCCTAAATGCCATCCCTTTACAGCAGACCCAACTTCCTATCAAATACCAAGTACGAGTCACACAGAAGTAACTGAGCCACTGGGAGGTGTTGTTCACTGGTGGCTGAATTCTAGCAAATGACAGTGTCATGGCCATTGGTCATGTTCACATGTAGGACCTTCCTGATCATTGCTGGGGAGTTCTTCAGATGCTTTCTAAGTCTTGATGCTTACAGGAACCAGGCACTTAACAAGCGGGTAGGTCCCTTCTCGGAGTCCTCATTGACTAGAGCAGACCAGAAGTCATCGATCACTGGAAAGTATGAAGTTATAGCCTCCATTCAGTCCTCAGATAGATCAGCACAAAAGTCAAAGCCCAGGCATGAGAGCAGGGGACTGAAGGCACATAGAGCTATGTCAGATCTTCCCTTGGCCAGCTAGGAAACCTAACTATGGGGTTGGGGAGAGTGGCAGAAAGGTGAGGTAAAAACCTTACCCTAAGAGCCACATTAGTCTCTCCCTGTCACAAGTTATATAACAAGTCCCTAGAGTGGCAGCACACCTGAGCCAGAGCAGGTGCCGCCATCACACAGGCCTGCTCAGCTAGTGTCCGTATATCAGACGGACATACACCAAAGGTGTGCCCTGCAACCCGGCAGGCCACACAGACTGTCATCTAGGTAAGTGGCATAGGCCCAGCTGCCAACCATTGCACGTGATGTTCCTGGATGCCATTTGAGCACAAGGAGTATTTTCCAAGGATTTTGAAAGTTTGTGATATTTGGGAGACCCAAACTGATGTAACTAATCTACTTTCAGGAGAATAGCGACATAAGGTCTCATGGAATAGGAAGACTCCACTTAGTGATGAGAGGGGCTGCAGTGGATGCAGCCAGAGAAAGACACTAAAGTATGAAGTGTGGCAGAGGATGGGAGCACATGACAGCTTTGTGACATCTGCTGGGTGGGCCACAGACCATCTCTGAATTCCATGCATTTGCTCAAATTCAGCAAAGACAGGGCAAGCTTGTATGACACCAACATTAAATGAATAAACACTACCAGACTTGGAGAACACCAGTTTAGTAGGAGAGAAAGGACTGTGCTATACCAGCCCTACCCCTAGCAAGTACACAGAAGCTGCTCACAGCCTCATGGGCTGTGTCCTGGCCCCAGTCCTTCGGGAACTCAGTACTACGCAACTCGGGACTGCTTGGTCAACCCAGAGCTCCTGGAATCCCAGTTCCCTTTAAAATCAATGAGGTAAACTAGCATTGCAAAAGAATCCCCTGAGGAGAAAACAGCACGACTAAAGTGTGTGATGAAAGTGTCTTAGTACCAAATTAGATGGTGGTGTAGCAGAGCGCACCTTCCCAGGACTTTCATGCTAAGCATGCTTCCCAATGGGCCTGGCTTCTTCATAGGCTGGGCAGGTCTGAAGTTCAGAGTTATTCATGGAGATCTCAAGATGCTTCATGATGAAATGAGCTCATGTTCCCATAGACAGAGAGACCAGGGCCATACACCAAAGGATATAGTCCAGACAGGCATTTTGTCCTGGCAATACTGATCACTATGAGCCATACAGTTGGTGCATGGTTCAGCCAGGGCCCCTGGTCTAGTTGTCCTGAGTGAGATACATACTTGGCCACTCCAGGGAGCTGTGGATGTCTTCTGTGTGTATGCACGTGAGTTAAAGACCTTGCAGAAAGGAACAGCCGGAAGAAAGCAAGGCCTTTGAATATATGTCAAAGGCTTTCTACCTTATCCCAGACCTTCTGTAGGGCAACCTTTGTGGGGAGCCCTGGGTTTCATTCCCCAGCTCCTTGGTTTCCCCTTTCTATTGAAGGAGTTGAGGAGAAGATGACAAAGGAGGGGTTGGGGAGGAGACATTGAAGGAGAGGCCTCTTCCTGTTCCTCTCTCCTCAAGCTTATTTGTCTGTAGATGTTCTAAAACACCTGGCATGTGGTCATGTAGTAGGTGACATGTCACAGACAGTACAAGTTTGCCGGAGTGAACATCACAACACACCACAGACCCAGCTGCCCAATCAGAAGAACTCCTTTTCCTCATGTTCCTGAAAGTCCAAGGTCCATTTGTAGGTAGGGCCTCATCCCAAGGACTCTATCCTTGCTTGGCTCATGGGTGCCTCTCACCTGGTTGTCCCTCTGGGTGTATCTGTTTCCTGGTCTCTTCTTTTCATAAAAACTGTTTATTTTATTTTTAATTATAATTACCTGGGCATGTGTGGGTGTGGTATATGCACATGATTACAGGCATCCAAAGAGTTGGAACACATTAGATCTCTTGGAGCTGAAGTTATAGGTGGTTGTGAGCTGCCTGATGTGGGTGCTGGGAACTGAACTTGGGTCCTCTGTATGGCCTCTTAATTGCTGAGTCATTTCTCCAGTCCATCCTGATGTCTTCTTATAAGGACAACGGTCTAATTGGATTGACTCTATTCTCACTTGATCACTTCTTTAAAGACTTTGTCCCCCAAGAAGGCCTAAGCTCAGGACTTACACCCTAACAAAGGCAAAATAGGAAGACAACTTTGCAAACATGGCAGTGCTCCCCTACTGTGGGCTTGTCTCTGTGCCAGGCAACGAAGATAAAATGTGCTAACTGCTCTCAGTGAGACTGAATGAGGGAACGACCACTGTAGAATGAATGAGTGACAAGTTAGGTCCCTCAATCAAAGCCACCCCCAGAGCTTAGAGGGCTCAGCAAAGCAGACATGGGGAGCCAGTGTGATGGTATACACCTGTCATTCCAGCAGTAAGGAGGTGGAGGCAGAAGGATCAGGAGTTCAAAATTATCCTTGGTAATTATAGTAACTATGAGGCTAGCCTGTTCTGTATGAAACCTTGTCTTTAAAAAGCAAAACATGCAAAAAATCTTGACACACAGAGTCCAGAGCAGTATCCCATTCCCACAGAGCTGCAGAGAAGATGGGGACGAATATAACTAGGGCTTCATGTCCAGAAAAGATGGCCGGCTCTCACCCAGAGCAGAAGCACAGTGCAGAAAGGTGAGCTGTTCCCAGCTGACACTCAGACCTTCCTGACTGCTCACCCTGTAGCCCCTATAGACCTGGGAACACACACACATACACACACCTCATGGGCTCCCAGCTGCTCAAAGCCACAGAGCAGAACTGAAATCTCCCACAGGCCTCATCCCAGGTAACCGGGTAGTCAGAGCTGCCAGCCACAGGCCACAGCCAGCTGCTGAGGGTGTCAGCGGAGCTCTGTCCCTGGACGCTGTCACTTTGTGAAATGAGAGTGAAAGTTGCCACAGTCTCAGCTCTGTCCCCTAAAACACTCTGAACCGGGCTGGAAACGGTGCCCGTGCGTGAGAAAGGCCAGTGAGGAGAACGGAAAGGCTGGGTCCTGTCACCCCACTGTCCTCGCTCTTCACTCCTGAAGAGAAGCGAACGACGTCACCCAGTTGTTATTATCTGTGTCATGAGTGTTTATTTAATCTTCAAAGAGAGTTCCAGACTGGTATCTGGTGACTAAATGGAGGTCAAAGTTCCTCTGACATCAGTCACATCCAGCAGGGGCAGGCCCGGTGACGGTCGTCTGTGCACTGTGCAGACTTTGAGTCCCTTCCTGCCTAGTGCCTTGCTCAGACTCCACAGACACCTTGACCACAAGGAGTTTCCCTGTTGCCACCACTTACTACGCAAACACATGCATACATACACACACACACACATACACGAGTATTGCCTTTTTATTGTTTTCTAGAACATTCTCTCTCAAGTCCAAACATAGTCACGTCACCAAGGCCTCTCAGCAAATCTGTCCTTTATGATCCAGCACAAGGTGCAAAAGACACTGGGGCTGGCATTTCCTCTGACCCTGTAGGGATTTTTATGGGGTTTTTATTTGGTTTCAGTTTTGCCATACTTCTGAGAATCATTGTTTTGTTTTTCCGTTCTGTCATGATATCCAACCTCCAAGGAATTCTGCTTAGAAAAATCACACAGCTATGCACCCCAGAAACAGACCTGCAAAAACCCCATCCTCACAGGATAGAAACAACCATGCCAGGGCCATGCTTCATCCTGCTAGGCCTCGGGGAAGCCAAGTGGAGGCAAGGAGGCCATGTCTTCATCCTGGAACTCAGAAAAAGCCTCAGTGTCTGAGATGGTGGCTCTAGTGTTTGTCTGCCCAAGACAGGGGCCTGTTTGTCAAACAGCCTAAGTGTGATTAACTGTGAGCTCAGTGTACTCCCCACACCACCACCCTAATGGGGCCGCCAACTCTCACCTGGCCCCAGCCAAGGCCATCAAGGCTGTGTCCAGGCTTTGAATGCTCAGTCCCTGCCTGGCAGGGACTACATGCGATATCAAAAGCTGTCATCATCTACATCGTCTACCAAGGTGGAGGAAAGTGATTGAAATCAGAGTTCGGAAGAATCTGGGGAGAAAGAAATGAAGGCCTCTGACCTGCCCATCCACAGCAGGTGGCCTGGGTCACACAGAGCCCCCATTAGAAGAGCCAGCTGCCTCGACTCATATTCCTTTTACACGTGACTACAAGATCCCACTAACTGTGGAGTGACTGATGCCGGGCTGACCTGGACCAGCTGACCCTCTGACCTGGCTGAGCAAGGGGAAGTGGCAGACAGAGGAGTGAGATTATGCTAAAAGAACACAGCACTAATTTTCCGAGGTAATGACGGGCAGATACGAGGCCTAGAGTCACAGGGCTGTTCACAGAGGGGTTCCAAGCAGGTGGGCGATGTTAACTCTGGACACGTTGACCTGAGGTTATTACCTTCCTCAATGAGTAGAGTGCACTTAAGATGGGTTTTAGGTGACAACGGTGATGGCTCAGTATGGATTTTCAATGGAGACTCCTCATCTAGGGGCGTTCCAATCCCGTACCTCTCCTCTCCCATTTCATCATGGGCTAAAAGATCAACTGGAGCCCAGGGGGACTGTTTCAACTATGTCCTCCATCACGCCAGCACCTGCCTGAGCAGGGCCACTCTCACCCATCTGCCCTTCCAGAGCTGACTCCTTGCATGAGGAGGCCCGAGCTGGGCACAGCCCCAGATTCCCAGCCCCGCACTTCCTCCTGTCCACCGACCACAGGAAGGGCTCCAGTTGAGTGAGAAGAGAGTCCACCTAGAAGCAGGGGAGGACCCAGCTTAATCCCCCTACTCATCTACAGGGTCACTGGACAGCCAGTAGCCTTGGGGGCAGAGCCTCAGTGTTGACTTCAAGTTCAAAGAATCCAGAGAAAGCCACACAGTGACCCTGGCTCCACCCTCAGAAATGAACTGGTCCTGAGTCAGAGAGGAAGCAAATGCTGAATCACTCTCCACTTCCTTGTCCCTCGAAACTTAGCCAAGACCAGCAGTGACTTCCAGGGACAGAGGGGTGACTGCTACTTGGAAACGCCTGCTCCTGCCATGGACCCCCAGACCCAAGTATACTGTGGCCTTCACTCTCTGCATTTTCCAAACACTGCATGGCTTGTAACAACCCTGTCCTGTCCTGCTTTGACCTTGGCTGTGTTATTTTTCACTTCCCTGTTCAGAGCGCAGCCACACTTTCCAAACACCGTGAGTCATCACACCAAGCAACGGCCATTTAGCAAGGCAGGAAACCGCTGCCTGCCAGACCTGGACAGAGCAGCTCCCTGCTCTGGCCTCCCATGCCCTGGCTCGTCACTGTGACACGAGGCCACAGCAGAAGTCCAGGGCTGAGTTACGCCTCTGTGTACTCAGCCCTCCATCCTTGTCCCCAGGGTTTCTCATGAAGCTTTGCATTGGGTCATAGGCAGCGGTGGGCATCTTCTGAGTTCTCAAGTGCCTTTGGCTAAAGTGGTGCAAGTAAGGCTGCTGTCTCCCAATCCCGGAGGGAGGGAAATAGGTCAGCTCATTCAACACCAATGTTGTTAGAACGTCTGGATCTGGCAGCGGATCGCTTAGTCAGACATGGGACTTCCTTCTGCTGCCTTGCAATTATGAACAAAGTTCACCCTGTCATCCAAGCCCTTCTGTTAGCAGACCATGTGTCCTGGGGACATCATTCAGCAAGTTCCTGAAAGTGGTCACCAGGAGGGCCCATAAATCAGTCAACAACAAGGGGCTCCAGAGATGGCTTAGTTGATAAAAGCACTTGCTGAACAAGCAGGCAGACGAGAGTTCAGAACCCATGTAAAAAGCCAAGTGTGGTGTGTAAACCTGTAATCCTAGTGCTGGGGAGCTGGAGATGGGAGGAGCTGGCCATCTAGTCCTGTCAAATCTGTGAGCTCCAGGTTCAGTGAGGGACCCTGTCTCACCAAATAAGGTAGAGATGCGTTTGAGGAAGATACTGCTGGCCTCTACACGCATGTATACACGTATGCATGGCACCTGCACACATAGATGCACATACACAAACATCACACACACACGCACACACACAAATAATAACATTGTAAAGCTATAACCAAAAACCACAGGAAAATAATGACTAGGATCATTTGGGGAGATAAAAAATAGGAGATGGGACAGCCTTAGTGGTCCATTATGTGAACATGTGAGAATGTGTGTGGACGAGAAACCCCTGAAAATTTATCAAGTGGTTCACCCAAGATGGCTGTGTGGAGTAGGCCATGGACATGGTTTTTATTTTCTTCTTCATGTTTTCCATAGTTACTAATCAGTGATAAACTTCATTTTTTCTAATTACATATACACATGCAAAAATCATGTTAAAAACAAAAGCAACACAAATTGTGATGTTTCCCTAACAGATTGTGTCTGTCGAAGGAGGGCCTTGTGTGTTCTTCTATGTGTAAATGTTTCTGTGAGTGATATGCCAGGAGATCTGTTCTCTGATTGGTTTCTGTTTGTTTGTTTGCCTTTTATTGAGTTCTGATGGGTGAATTACATGCTATAATCTCTTAAGTGGTCCCCATGAGGCAGCTTAGAACAACTGACCAGGGTCACAGGTGGAGACGAGTTTTCTCCTCAGATGCCAAATAACCAATGTGGTAATTGAATCCCAGATTCCAGACCTTGGAATTAACTAAATTAACCACCACCACAGATCTCTCTGGATAGCCAAACAGATTCAAATGTCTTGAAAACATATAAATGACAATACCCTATCTCTTCAAGTCCAGAAACAAATTCCAGACCCTTGGAGATGATAGAAATCAACCTGCTCCTGATATCTCACCAGACACCTGAGCGACTAGGGCTCAGAGAGATGACTTGCTGAGGGTCACATGGTGTAAAGAGGCAGAATCAAAAGGGTTCGCATTTCCTGGCCTTTAATCCAAAGTTGTTTTTATTTATCATAGCTAGTGTCACTGTAGTGGGTAGGGGTGGGAATCAGATCAGATGTCCCTCATATCCTCTAAGATACTCCTGTGATAAGCCAGAATGTTCTAAACTAGCCCAAGCCTGTGGAAGTATCTACATAGTTACCTGTAGGCATTCTTAGTCAGGTGGTCACACATTTCTCTCATAGGGAACAGGTGCATAGGCACTGCCATATTTTCAAAATTGTCCTCACATAAGAAAACTTACGACTCAAGGAACTACAGCATCAATAGGCACCTTTTCATTTTTGTAAGATCCAGGCAGGGAGCAAATTTTGGAAAAGGTCTTCATCTCTGTCCAAACTACTTAGTTCTGCCCTTGCACTATAAAAGCAGCAATGCACACAAACAAGAGGACACAGCCATGTTCTAATAAAACTTTATTAACAAAACTGGCTCTGGGAAAATTTGGCTCAGACAATTGTGTGTCCCGAACCTGAGGTCTGATGGGCCTTCTTTCCATCACAACAGACTGTGACTCCTGTCAGGGAAGTGAATGGTTGCCATGCTCTTGCCATGAATCCAGCACCTAAACAACTGGAAACAACCAGTGACAGGAAGCGCAAGAAGAGACTTTGTTTCACTTTTCCATTAAACAGCAAGTTCTTTGAATTCCTAATTGGAAACTTTCACACAGCACTTGAGGTTGCAGAGACCAACTTCCTGCCACCGACATACAGTGTATTTTGAGAATTGTGGTGAAGGCAGAGGCTGGCCTTTGACCCCTGGTGGCTGTCTGCACTGTCCTGACTCATGGGCACACAGGCCACAGGAGAGCCACTGGTACATTCTTCCCTCATCACATAGAATTCTGACTTCCTTCAGAACCGGTGCCTAAAATAAAATCTCCAGACTGGACAGAGTCCCAAAGGAACTAGAGGTCTTTCCTCCTGCTGGGGGTATAGGACTAGGAGATGAAGGTGGCTCTGAACATGGCAGTAGGATGCTAGTTCCAATCCCACTTTGTTGTGGGGTTTTCTCCTGCCCCTCAGCGGAGTTGTTCCCCTCTCTCACAAACCCTTGCCCATCTGCATTTCTCAGGAGAGGGAGAGGGGCCTGGCAGCCTCCCTTGGACCTCGCCCAATCAGTCTGTGGCATAGAGGGGAGTGAGTTAGTCCTGACACTGAGCAAAGGCCAAATGGGAGTTCAGTGTGGAGAGAGTGCTAAATCTTCCCTTCCTGCCTCCTACAGAGTCAGGGAGGTGGAACAGGGAGATGGGGCAGGGAGATAAGAGACCAGGGGATGGGGCAGGGGTGGAGCAGAAGGGGCAGGGATGGAGCAGGGGGATGGGGCAGGCTGATGGGGCAGGGTAACACAGTTGGTATCCTGCTATGGTTTCCCACCATGGCTCCTACCAGGGCCCATTCACATCTCCAGAGTTCCTGGGGGACTGAGGCTGCCATTTTCTTCCTTTTTCTTGTTCTGTCAGGACACTTTTCCCAGGTTTCCCATGGAAAATCTCAGAGCAGTCAACTTCCTGTTTTTGCTTTCTTTTCCTGCCCTTCTAGTCTACCCTTCGACCTTATGTCCTTTGTCAAGATCCTCATCTTGAATTGGGAACAATATGCGCAGGCTCACAACCCACCCCAAGCAGCTGGCTCAGCAACTGGAAGAGGAAAGACCCAGCCTCCTCCGTCCAGCCCCTGTACCTATTTGTCATAACAATGTCGTCCTTTGAGTCACTGCCTCATCTAAAGATAAAGGGAAAGGCTCACGAGGACCCACCACAACATAAGACTCTGTAGGCAATTAATGGTCAGTGGTATCACCACCGGTGAGTTGCCTATGCTCCTGTAAATAATCCCTCACCCACGCTCCTGCAAGAAAATCTAATGAAACTTGTTAGGTCATGAAAATAAGAGGACCAGTGATCAGTGGCCGTGGGGTTAGAGTGTGGCGGGAGTGAAAATGACCAAAATACATTATATATGTAGGAAAATGTCATAATGAGGAGCTGGAGAGATGGTTCAGGAGTTAAGCGTGCTTATTATTCTTTCTGAGGACCTGGATTCAGTTCCCAGCACTCTCATGGCAGCTCACAACCCCCTGCAACTCCAGTTCCAGAGAATCTGATGCCTCTTCTGGCCTCCCTGGGCTGTTACACACATGCGGCATACATAAACTCACCCAGGCAAACACTTGTACACATTTAAGTAAATATTTTAAAGTAAATATTTTAAAAGAAAACATTATAATGAAATGCATTATTGTGTATAATTAATACATACTAATAAAAAAAAACTTTTTAAAGGGCTAGGCATGGTGGTGCATGCCTTTAATCTCAGCACTAGGAAGGCAGAGAAAGGCGGATATCTGAGTTCAAGGCCTGCCAGGTCTACATAGTGAGTTCCAGGCCAGCTGGGGCTACAGCGAGCCCCTGTCTCAAAACAATTGAAAAAAAAAAAATGAGAGGAAATATTTTTTTTCTAGTTCTGACATGTCTCAAACAGTTTGCCTTGGGTTCCGAGCTGCTTGGCCTTCCACTAGCCCAGCTCGGTTCCGGCTTCTTTGTGTCACCTATCCCCTCAGCTTAGACTGCATTCCTGGCATGTTAGGAAACAGCAGGCACTGACTGGCCAGAGGTCACTGCTCCAACTCTCTGCTCAGCCCTGCAAAACCGCTTCTTTGCTTTGTTTCTTTGGTGCCTGCCCCAAAGGACAGATGCAGACAGGACTACAGAGCACTCTCCAGCAGAGCCAGGACATCACCCCACCTGCAGGGACTCTCCACGGGCTGGCTGGAAACCCCACTGGAGGAACATGTACAACAGTTAGCCCGTGCGGGATCCGCTGTACGGGGAATTTCCCCTACTTTCACAAAGTAGGGGAAAGACAGAAAAGAAAGACCACCAAACCCCGAAGTCTGGCAGACTGGGAGGGGGCTCTGTGAGGAGCAGCTGGGGGCCACTGCCTCCTGCCTCCTTAAGGGCTCCAACCTTAGACGCTGGTGGGTTCACACTGTGTTTCCCAGCTGGGAAGAGCCTGGCCCCTGCTGCCCTCTTCTTGGAAAGTTCCAAGCACAGATTTTTGTTCACCGCCCCCTCATGCAGCCTTTGGTAACACACACTTACCTCCTCTGGGACTGAGTGCTCTTGGAAGGTGCCAGCAGCAACTACACATAGTGGCCAACCAGGAGTGCCCAGCATGAGCACTCAGCAAATCATAGCGAGGCCCTGTGTCCGTGGCCCACCCACCTTTGCCGGAACAGGTCAGCCCAGTGCACACCCTAGGGGCACTGTCGAGTTCCCGTGGGGAAAGAGACTAATCGCTCTGTTAATAAGCAACAGTCTTCATTTTCCACCTTGAGTCATAAAAATGTCACAGGGAAGAAAAAAACATCATCTGCAACTGAAAATCACTGCCAGCATT
Source organism: Eospalax fontanierii (assembly GCA_035773235.1). NCBI lineage: Eukaryota > Metazoa > Chordata > Mammalia > Rodentia > Spalacidae > Eospalax > Eospalax fontanierii. The sequence goes on along the minus strand of CM069524.1, from coordinate 4,038,414 downwards.
TTTAAAAAGTCAACTGGAGATAAAACAGATGATCCTGCAGGAAAATCTCCAAATTGTTGCACCTTAAATGATCTGATGTTGCCCTTCCCCTACAAAAACCTCCTTTGAATGCTTCCTGCACTAAAGAATTCTTAAGAAGCACGAACTCAAGAGAAATACCCTTGACCCTTCCAGGCACTTATGCTGCTGAAAAACCCAAAGCACAGCATCCAGAAAGCAGAAAAGGAGAAGGGGAGAGTGCGTTTAAATGAAGTCACAGTATAAAATCCAAAGCTCTGATTAGACAGTCACCACCAAGGCCACATGGTTGAATAACACTCTAAATGGGAAAGTGACCTAAAAGTCCATCTATCCAAAGAGGCATGTATAGACAAAGTCCACTGTGGACATCTTGTGGAATATTATTTGACCCTCAAAAAGAAAAAAGTTGTGACACCTTTTGTGGCATGGATAAACCTTGAAGACACTGTGACCATTCGACTTATATGAGAAACCCAAAAGAGTCAAATTCAGAGACAGAGTAAAATGGTGGTTTCCCGGATTGGGGGAGGGGGAAGGGAGAGTTGTTTCATGGGTGCAGAGTTTCAGTTTTGCAAAATGAAAAGTTCTAGAGATGACTGGGGGTGATGAATGTGAATGCACTTACCACCTCCAAACTGTACCCTGAAAAATGCTGACAGTGGAGAATTCTGTGCAATGTGCATCTTACCACAAGGAAGCATACCTTTACATTAAAAGTTTAAACAATCAGAGCTTGGGATGAAGAAAGAAGGCTGAGCCTTGCTCTCCTGCAGTGTGGTCACAGGGCTCAGCAGCGAGACCCACAGGCAGAACTTACATTTAGAGCCCAGCCACCATCTCACAGCCACACACCTGCTTTTCTGCTTCAGCATGATGCTGGGGCTTCCTCCAACTCTACATGCATAAGGGAGAGAAAAAGCAGCTCTCTGCACCTTTGACTCACAGAAAAGCCAAGGCTGTAGAGGTCAAGGAAGTAGCTTAAGGCTGTGGGGGTGGGAGGGGTCCCAGAGTCTATTCTGTGAACCTCAGGTGGAGCTGTCTCCAGATTAATACCCTCCCACCCCCTGCCAAATCCTGAATAAACGCAAAACAAGACCATCATTTGTTGGCAGAAAGATTGGAAAGCACAAGGATCAATTTTCCAAAAGCAGTTCTGTGGCTTCCACCATGTGGACCAAACAATGCAGAAGAACCTCACGTTCCTTCCTGAAGTTCTGTGCTAGGCTCTGAGTCCTTCCGGCCTCCTGGTACCCCTAGTGCCAGGCAGGACAGGTTGCAAATTACTGCATCCAACAAGCAATTGCAAAGAAGAGGTTACAGAGGTGGAGAAATGGCCAGACTGGAGCCTGAGGAAACTTCAAGCCCACCTGGAGGAGAGTGGCCAGCAGCTGAGGCCTGGCAGGTGGGCACTAGGCAGGAGTGGCTGTGCGTATCTCCTTTATAAAGGCTCTGAGTACAGAGAACCACACTCTGCTTGCTTCCTCCTCCTCTTTCTCCTCCTCCTCCTCCTCCTCGTTCCCTCCTCCTTCTCCTCCTCTTCCTTTTTTTTTTTTGTTGTTGTTGTTTGAGACAGGGTCTCCCTGTAGCCCCAGCTGACCTGAAACTCACTGTGAGGTCCTGTCTGGTCTCTATCTCACATGGTGACAGCTGTCTTTCAAGTCATCCCTCCGCCAAGTGAGTGAGGTGACACATACCTGTCATCCCAGGACTCAGGAAGTTGAGGCAGGAGGATAACCTCAAGTTTAAGGCTAGCCTGGGGTACAGAGTGAGACCCTGCCTTTAAAGAAACAAAAAATACAAAAATAACCTAAGTATCCAAATGTTAACCCATTAATTTGTGGGAAATTTTTGTGATTATTTACTTATGCTGTGTGTGACACACAAGTGGAGATCAGAAACTTGCAAAAGTGAATTCCTTCCTTCCACCATGTGGGTCCTGGGGATCAAGTTCGTGTCATTGGCTTGGCAGCCAGCATCTTACCCATTAAACCACCTTCACTGACCTCCAGTTAAATTTTAAACTTAGCATGGTATTCATGCCTATAATTCCAGCACTCTGGAGGCTGAGGCAGGATGATCACTTCCAGTTTAAGGCCAGACTGAGCTACATTGTGAATTTAAAGTCAGCGTGGGTTACACAGTGAGAGCCTGTGGGGGGGGGGGGGGGAAGGCAGGCAGGCAAAATCATCCTTTCTTCTCTGAAGGGGCCATGAGCTCCATGCCCTGAAGTTGTTCAGGTTTATGGTCTATGGTCTCACCGTGGAACCGAGTCTCTCTAAGGCCCCTCCAGGGTGTTCCAAAGGCCCACAATCCCTCTTCACAGATATTGTTCCTGTGGACTGGGTTTCCTTCTCTGACCACTATGGATGCACACTGTATTTGGGAATTTCCTGTGGCTCTAACACACTCATGATCTGTGCAATCTGTTCACTTCCAAATGAACTCTGGTCCTGCTTAACCTTAATATGAGGCCCCAGATGAAAGGCCTCTCAAAACCAGACCTCATGATTTCCTAGTGATCTTCAGTTCACGATCACCCTCCCCTCACTGGAGCCTCACCAGACCTGCTGACGTGGGTCACACCACACTCCTTGGGGATGGCAAACAGCATGCCAGAAGCCACAGAATTAATTGGCAGCAGAGCTGGCCCAGAGCTTGTGAGGCCGATGCTCTGTTCAGCAACGCCACACCACTCTGTGTGCATCCACACAGCTGTGACCACCAGCAGTCTACAGCAGTCAGTGATGGAGCAGACCTGTGGATGCTCCGTGAGCAGGAAAGACAGGAAAGTCCAGCCCTTCCTTGAACTGGCTACTGGGGTCAGCTAGATAGTCACATACCCAGCCGTTATGACTTGAGTGTGAAGTGCGCCCCCATACTTGGTCCCCATCTGGTCGGTGGTGCTGTTGGAGGGAAGGTGGACTCTCTCGGAGCTGGGACCTATCCAAAGGAATCACTGCGCGCAGGTCTTCAAGTTTACAGCGCCTCCCTGCTTGGAGCTCCTCCTCTGCTTCCTGGTTCACTGAGATGTGTGGAAGCTGCCCACAGTCCTGCCACCATGCCTTTCCTGCCGTGATGGATAACACTCTCAGAGCCAAAGTGAATCCTTCCTCCGAACTGTTGCCTCTTTCAGGTGTTTCATCACAGCAGCGTGGAGAGTGACTGACACCCTTTGCCTGGTAACAGAGCTCTCCTCAGTAGCTCTCATCTTCCGCAGTTTCAGTCCCAGGGCTCTGAAGAGTACAGGGCACTGTCCATTTGGGTTGAACTCTCGGAGTTTAATATTTATAAGGAGGCCTAACATCAGCTTCCCACACGCCTACCTCCATCCTCAAGAGCTGCAGAGTCCTCACACTGTAAGCCAGTGCTAGAGTCTGAGCCAGGGGCTTCCTCCAGCCCCTGGTTCCATGCTTAATGAGCTAGAATCAGAGAGTCCCTTCCTGTCCCCTGAACCTGGGGTCCCTTGACAATGATAAGAGGAGTGTCTCTGGATGGAAAGGGCCTCTTGTCAGTGCTAGGAATTGCCTGGAGCGCAGCATGCATAGCAGCAATCCTTCACCCTCAGGGGCCTCTGTCTCCCCTACGGCTCACACCTGGAGATGCATGGGCCTCTCAAAACATTTATATTTTTGCCACATGGAGATCCATGTGGCTCCCTGTTGGCTCTCAGAGCACACCGGTTTTCTTAGGAAGATGAAAAGAGGGCCCAGCTTAGTCCATGACAGATTAGCCATTGTTGCCAAGTGTTATTTAATGAGAGAAAGGAAAAGAAAAGAGAATCATTCTTTTTCGCACTGTGCTTCTTTCAGGGACTCTCCCCGTGTCTGTTCTACAAGTTCGGTGGTAAATTTCAACTGGAGCTTACGAAAGAAATAGAGTGGCTCAAATGGTAAAGTACTTGCCAGGCAAGCATAAGGATCTGACTTTGATCCCCAGAATCTACCTTAAAAAAAAAAAAACCTTGAGATTTGCTGACCAGTCACTCTAGCCAAATTTGTAAGCTCCAGGCCAGTGAGAGAGCCTGACTCAGAAAATACAATGGACCTAGGTTCCCTGAAACCATGAGCCAAGATAAATTCCCCTTCCCTTCTGTGTTTCTACCACATACTCTGTCACAGCAGTGAAAAAAAGGAACTTATACACCCCCCTCTGAAGGCCCTTCAAAGCCTTCAGCACTGCGGGTAGGAAGTGAGATGATATAATCACTGTTGAGCAGAGCAGGAGTCGGCTGTCCTGGCCCATGCCTATGATCCCAGCACTTGGGAGGCTGAGGCAGAAGGAACAGGAATTTAGAACCATCCTCAACCACCTAGTGAAGTCAGGGCCAGCTTGGTCTGCTTTAGAGCCTGTCAGAAAGAAAGAAAGAGGCACAGAGAGAAAAAGAGAAAGAGGGTTTAGAGATGGCCCGGTGGTTAAGAGCACTTGCTGCCCTTACAGAGGGCCTGGGTTTAGTTCCCAGCACCTGCATAGTGACTCACACGTATCTGTAACTCTAGTTCCAGGGGATCCAACACCCTCTTCTGGCCCCTGAGGGCACGAGGCATGAGCGAGGTACACATGCATACATGGAGACAGAACACTCAGGCATACAATCAAAAAAAAAATCTTAGAAAGAGAAAAAAGGGAACTTTTAATATATTTTTATTATATGTGTATGAGTCTATTGCCTACATATACATGAGTGCACCTGTGTCATGCAATGCCCACGGAGGTCAGAAGAGAGTACTGGATCCTCTGAAACTGAAGTCACAGGCAGTTGTTAGTCACCATGTGAGTGCTGGGAACCAAACCTGGGTCTCTGCAAGAGCAGTGAGTGTTTTTAACCCTGTGCAATCTCCAGCCTCCAAAGAGGATGTTTCATGTTGTGTATTTTAACAATTTAATTTATTATTATTATTACTACTATTATTATGTGTATGTGAAGAGGGTGTGCCATGGCGTGCATGTGCATGTCAAAGGACAACTCTGTGGAGCTGGTTCTCTCCCTCCACAGTTACATCTGTTCCTGGGATCAAACTCATGTTACCAGGTTTGTGTGGCGAGCTCCTTTACCCTCTGAGTCATCTCTCTATTCCCTATTTTTTTTTAATACCTTTGCTTAATGATACCTATATAAACTTTCTCATATAAGGTAACATTCTCAGGTTCTGTCAGTTAGCACTTGGCATCTCGGGTCACCATCAGCCACTGGTTAAACCACTGGGAGTGTCACAAGAGAAGCATGGTATCTTGAACTAGAACCACCCGCCATGGGCACTCTGCAGCCACCCAGAGATGCGATGGGTAAGACTCGGGGATAGGGAGAAAGGAAGCCCAGAATGCCGAGAAGGAAGCAGAGGGCAGGCAGTGGGTGGTGCTGACGTGCACTGTAGACAGTGTCAGAATCCAGACCCTCCCTCCCAGGTACAGCCGCTCTCTCTCACAGCTCTCATCAGTGCCAGATCCCCCACCTTCCCGTGCATCCGCCTTTCCAGACAGCAAGATCCTAACGAGAGAAGGCGTCAGACAGAACAAGTAACCATGGTGACATCCCATTCTAACTAAGTCTACTGTTTATCCAGAGGCCCTGTGTCCAGGACTGTCCATGGGATTTTCCAGACACCTGTCTCAGCTAAGTCTAACTAGTTCGCTTAGGCACACTTCTTCATGGGACATCCCCTCACTCGCACTCCCCTCACCCCACACCCTTTGCCCCAGTGCCTCTTGCCCCAACCCTTCCTCCCTACTCTCTCACAAGGAACCTTTTTTAAAGTATTTTATTTATTTTTGTGTGCATGAATGTTTTGCATGCATGTATGTAAGTGCACCATGTGTGTGCAGTGTCTGTAGAGACCCGAAGAGGGCATCAGATTCCCACCATGTGGGTGCTGGGAAGCAAATTCTGGGTCCTCTGGAGAAGCAGCCAGTGCTCTTAATCACCGAGCTATCATTCCAGCCCCTTTTCAGAAGGAATCTTAAAAGAACGGGCTTTGCTCTCCCTGGCCAGGCTGAAGGTTTTCTCCCAGCTCTCCAATGAACTCTGTGCCTGAAGGTATTGACTATCTCTCTCAAGTCCCATTCTGTGGTAAAATCTAACAGACACATGCGCAGGTATCTGTCAAAAGCAGAAGTCTGCCTTGATCTCCACGCCCCCACATGAAGGTTTCAGCTCCAAGGGGTAAAGGAAGCCTGTGCCATGCTCCAGAGCAGAGAGGAAGAACTGGAGACACCTGGACCAGGTAGGGTAGCCACTGCTACCTCCCTGGATCTGTTTTCTGCCTTGCAAAAGAAAAGGAAACCAAGTGAACAGTCAGTATGCACAGTGTGGCTGCGTGGCCAGACCTGCTGTTCTTGGTGCTTCTCAAACATGGTTAAGTTCCCAGAAAACTGAACTGGGAACTTCTGGTTTTACTTATTTAACTTCTTCTTCTTATTATTATTATTATTGTTGTTGTTGTTACTATTATCATTGTGTGTGTGTGTGTGTGTGTACATGCCAGGGTATACACGCAGAGGTCAGAGGACAACTTATGGAAGTCCTGAGGATAGAACTCAGGTTGTCAGTATTGGCAGCAAGCACCTTTACCGGCTGAGCCATCTTGCTGGCCCTGAACTGAAAACTTCTGATTGGCCTCCCCATTTTATAGCTGAGAAAAACCAAAGCACAGATGACCAAGTCACCTTCCTGAGGTCATGGGTCATGAAGTTACACAGAAGCAGAGCTTGAATTTGAACCCAGGCATCCTGACTCCTGCTAGCTAAGATTCGTATTATCTGTCCCCTGTTAACAAAGCCCTAACTCCAAAGCTAACAGCAACAACCCTGATAAGTAAAAGGCTGAAGTAAATTTCTCATTGAGAACTGGGCCAGGAAACAGGAAAGGGACAGGCAGTGCAGTTTGAAGTTCTGAGACACTGAGCCCTCAGAATGAAGGTCCCCATACCAGTGACCATTTGCTCCAAGATAAAACCAACAGGAGAGTTGACTTCCAGATCCACCAAGCTGCCATTGCCATGGTCTGATTCTGAACTTCGGCATGAAGAGGACACCCAGCAGAACTGGCAGTCTGTGAGCTGCTGCCAGGGAAGCACCTGGGTGGAAACAACTAGAACCAGGGGAGAGGAAGGCAGTAGACCGGCCTGGGAGTCCTGGCAGGACTCAGGGACACATGGGATCTAGGGCCTAAGAGGAACCATGCCGAAGGGGTGGCAGTTCCCCAGTGGGGTCAGGGTGGGGGTTGCCTGTGAGCTGGGGATGTGGATGAAGAAAGTACAGAGGCCGAACAATGGCGGTCTTCCCTCAAAAGTGTGTGGAGGCCAGAGGCTGATGTCAGGTATCTTTCTCAATTGCTCTCTACCTTTGTGTTTTTAGATAGGATCTCTTGCTGAACCTGGAGCTAGGGTAGGCTAGCTGGCCTGTAGGCCCCAGGCATCCTCCTGTCTCAGCACTGTATTATGAATGTGAGTCACCACACAGAGATTGCTATGTGCTATCTAGAGGTCTGAACTTGGGTGCTCATGCTTATGCAGCAATCACTTTCCCTAGTGAGCGAGCCATTTCTCAAGCCCATGTTTACCAATATTTTGGCAAAACACACATAGGAGAAAAATGTACCATCTTAGCCATTCTGAAGTAAACTATCCAAGAGCTGGAAACACATATTGTTACAATGTGGTCCCCATGAAACAGTCACTGCCTCACCCCTCCCTTGGGCCATATCTTGCCCCCTAAAATTTCTAATATCTCTTTTTCAGACCCCAAGATTTAGTCTGGCAAGGCGGCTAACACCTGCAATCTAAGCACTAAAGAGGCAGCGGCAGGAGAATTGCTCGAAGTATGAGGTTAGCCTGGGGCTACATAGTGAATTCCAGGCTAACCTGTGCTACATAGTGAAACTTTGTCACACACACACACACAAAAAATAAAATAAAAAATAAAGGAACCAGGGAGGTAGCTCCATCTATAAATTATGAACTTGGTATATAAGTATGAGCTCCTGAGTCTGAGCCCCAGCACCCAAGTACAATCAATCAATCAATCAATCAATTAATTTTAAAATTGGAATCATGCACTTATAATCCCAGCACCAGAAAGGTGGAGGCAGTTGGCTCTCTGAGTCTCACTGATCAGTCAGCTTTCCCAGGCAAGAGAGTGATCCTGTTTCAAAATAAGGTGGCTGATACCTGAGGAATGACAACTGAGGTTGGCCTCTGGCCTCTACATGTGTGCCCACTGTGTGTGCCCCCCTCCCACTCACACACATGGACACACCAAAAGAAAAGAGAGAGAGAGAGAGAGAGAGAGAGAGAGAGAGAGAGAGAGAGAGAGAGAGAATATAAAGGGTGCTTCAGCAAGGACTTTCTACCACGCAGAATGCTCACTAAAGCATTTTTCTATGTTTTTTTTTTTTTTGAAATAAGGAGATCTGGTATGCTCAAAGCTTTGGTTCCTCAAACCAGAAAGACTGTGGGTATCTCACAGAAAGCAGAAGGCTTTGGTGCAGGCCCACGGGTAGCTGGGGTTCCCCCACCCCTGTTCTTTGCTTCCTACTCTCTTGCTCCCCATGCCCCTCTTTGAGGGAGCCCTCATTGTCTATACCTCAAAGTCTAGAAAGTAGACAGAAAGGGCTTCGGAGGAATCTGTGTGAGGATCCAGGTGGAGGCCAGATCTGAATTTTAAGCTGCAGGCCCGCCTTCTACCCCCAGCATCAACAACCCTTTGAGTTGGTGGTCCAGTGCTGGCTTGCACAGTTCTGTTCAGTTCCCTTTGAAGCCTTTGTCTGCATCTGCTGACTTCCCATGCAGAAGCCACGATGCACAGTGAAGCACAGAAAACAGAAAGCCGTTAGCCCCCAGTGAATGTTATTTTTAATGAAAGTGGTGCATTTTGAGTCATGGTGTTGAAACCAGGTCAGGAATGAATCATCAGAGGATCAACCACAAAGTCCCCTGGAGGTGATGTGCAGATGACTGCCATGTCGCCAGTTCTGCACACGCCTCCCCAAGATGCTGTCACTCCGGAGCCAGTGTGGGTCACTGGGTGCCACGTCAGCTCAGAAGGATGCTGTGTTGTCACCAATGGGATTTCCCTGCCTGATGGCATGGCAATCCCACCCACATGAGGAAGCCACCATCACCCAGCTATGACTGTGGTTACATCATCCCAATGGCTTCCAGGTATTGATTCAAAGATATGGGAGAGAGATAGAGGTACCTGTTCCTCCCTATCCTGCCTAGTGACTGCATCCCCTCCTGGCTTTCAAGAGATAGGGGAAGATGAGAGGGGAAGATGACTCAATAGGTAAAATGCTTGCTGCATAAGCATGAGGACCTACCTAAAAAAGCCAGGCATGTGGCATGTGCTTGTAATCCTGCACTGGGGAGGAGAGACAGGTAATTCCCTGGGGTTTACTGTCCTGCCAGCCTAGCCTAATAAATACCACCCGGCTCAGTGAGAGGCCCTGTCTAAAAATAAATAAGGTTCTGGAGAAATGGTTCAGTGATTAAGAGCACTGACTGCAGAGGACCCGGCTTTGGTTCCCAGCACCCACATGGTAGCTACCAATGATCTGTAACTCCTGTTCTAGGGGATTTGATGCCCTCTCCTGGTCTCTGCAGACACTGCATGAGGTACACTTACATACAGGCAGGCAAAAACACTTATACACATAAAATATAAATAATAAATAAAGATAAACAAGGTAGACAGCTCCTGAGAAACAACACCCAAGGTTGATCTCTGGCCTCCACATGCATGTGCAGATGCATACACGTGGACAACCACATGAACACATGCCCATATATATATATGTATATATATATATGTGTGTGTGTGTATATATATATATATATATATGCATACACACACACACAGACACACACAAGAAGTAGTTCAGTGGACTAGGAAAAAGAACATGACTGACAGTTGCACAGAGCTGAGCCGGCCACAAGGAACATGCACGGCCTCGCTCTACCTCACTGGCCCAGAAAGGGGACCCCTGCTTCCCTTCCCCGGGAGCACTGGGGCTGCTAGAACCAGAGCTGCAGCCAGAAGGTCGGTCTACATAGTGCAGCTCTCTGTCCACACTACAGAGGACTGTCCTGAGTGCAGCTCTCTGTCCACACTACAGAGGACTGTCCTGATGCCAGAGTGTGGCTGTGGAATGTCCCGGGACCCTCCACTGGTACCTTAGCCCCCAAAGACGTCAAGAAGCCACCTGGATGGCAGAGCTCCTTGCTCAGGGGTGATGCCAACAGCGGCCTCCACTACAGCAAGAACAGAAAACAATAACCCCTGACAACACAGATTCAAGCCAGTCCAGCAGGACAGTGAGCCACTGGCCAATCCAGCAGTCCGGTCAACCGGAAATACTGGGCCCAGAGGGGCAGATTCACCTGGAGTAAAACCGTGCCTCAGGCGCAGGAAAGGTTCTCAGTGCGGACTGTGGCGGTCTGAATGAGAATGCCCTCCACGGGCTCACATATTGGAATTTGGTCCCGGTCGGTGGCACTGTCTGGAGAGGTCACGGGGCGCTAGAGAGCAGACCTTGTTGGAGGAATGACAACAGTGGGCGTGCCTCTGAGAGTTCGTAGCCCACCCCCACTTCCTGCTTGCTCTCTCTGCTTTCTGTTTGTTATTGAAGATGTCGTCTCTCTTCTCCCTGCTCTGGCCATCTGCTACCATGACTCCCCCACTGTTATGAATTCTTCCCTGGAACCATTCATCAAAATAGATGTTCTCTTCCATGAGTTACTATTGGTTATGGTGTTTATCACATTAACAAAATAATATGTGGACCAAAGCATATGATAAGAAAACTCCATAGCATTAGAGGAACTCATTCAGTCTGCAAAAACTGGTCCTGGCGAAGCCTGTCATCCCAGTTACTTTAGAGGCTGAGGCAGGAGGAAGGATTGGGAAAGTTAGTGGTGCTCTGTTTCACAATAAAAAGTGAAACGAGAACTGGAGATGCAGCTCGGTGACAGTGCTTGCCCAGCATGCATGAAGCCCTGGACTCAGCACAATTTCTAGTACTGAGAAAAAAGGCAAAGAACAAAGAAAGAAAGCTTAGCAGAACCACTTAACATCCTCTTCTGTATGTCATAGATGCATGGCCAGACCCAGCAGTCAAAAGGGAAGAAGAAAAGAAAAGAAACAACAGTAAACAAGAGAGTGTGGACTGGGAAGATGGCTCAGTGGGTAAAGTGCCTGTCACACAAGTGTGAAGACTTGAGTTCAAATGCCCAGAACTTATGTAAGGCCAGGAGCAGCAGCACATACCTGGAATCACAGTGCTCCCATGACAAGATCGGAGTGGGGACAGGAGAGTTCCCAGAATCTGGCCTACACAGTGGCCAACTATGAAGAGACCCTTTCTTAAAAGAGGTGGAAAGCAAAGACTGATGCCTGAGGCTATCCTCTGATCTTCACATGTGCAGTGTGGCGTGTGTGCATCTGCACACACACACACACACCCCACATACACACACACACACACACACACACACACACACACACATACATATTTCTTTTTGAAAAAAGAAAACAGCAACCAGCTAATCAGATTGACAGCCTCTGCCTTCTGGTTCCCGGTCCTTGAACAGGCTGAATATTGTCTTTGATCACTGGTGCCTCAAAGGTCTCCTCTCAGGACCATGGTAAGGGTCATGTGGAATCAGGCACATGTGGAACCTACAATGCAGTAAGCCTAAGGATTGGTCCCCTTCTGTGGGAACTGCAGAATATTGCCACAAATCCCTCCTGTGTGGGTGGGATCACAGCTCTTCTCTCAGCAAGATTTACAGGCTCCTCCCCAGGCCCTCTTTGAATCAGAGTCAGTCTGTGAGCTGCTTTGGAGGATGGAATTCAGCCTAAATTGCAGCTCTTAGGATCTGGTGTCTAACACGTACCTGAATATCAGCATTTGGGAAGCTGAGGCAAGAGGATTTCATGTTCAGGGCCAGCCTGAGTTACATAGTAAAACTCTGTCTCAAAATAAAAAGAAAGGAAAACGATGGCAACAGACTTTGAATGCCAGAATGCTGCCCTGGGCCGCCAGTTAGCTGGTCTGGCTGTGGAGAAGTGAAGACCCTCGGCCTGACTGCCAAGACCAGCTGCTGACCCCGATAGGCCTTCTGGCCCCCAAACCTCCAGTTAACCCCAGCCTTGTGAACAAGCCCTAGAAGAACCAGACCTGCATGGAGGATGCACAGAACCATGGAAAATGTCAAGTACTTGTTGCTTTGAATCATTATGCCTTGGGTTGGTTTAGCACACAGCAACTCCTTTCTGAAACCCACCCAGGCCGGGGTAGAACTCAGTGGGAGACAACTTGCCTGGGACATGGAAGGCTCTGGGTTTCCTGCCTAGAACTTAGAAAGTAAAAACTTAAAAGCAAAATATCCTCTCTGAAAACTCTTGAGTTTTCCAGAGCCATACATACCTGGCAGGTCATTTGGTTAAAATGAAAATTGATGAAGAAGTGTTGGAGTGGGGACGATGACAGGCTGTCATGAACTCATTTTGATCCCATTTGTGGTAACAGTCCATCAACTAAACAGATAGCATCTCCGAACCTGGGCCAATAATTCTCATCTGCCTGTTCTAACTTCATAATAGATCATGAATTCCTAGACTAGATTACCATTTCTCTCCTAACTCATCTGCCCCACTCCATTTCGGTCCCACTGACATTTTTGACAGCACCCGAGGGATTTTTGAAATGCATTTATTTATGCACCCATTCATTCATTGAACATTTCATTCTTGACCAAAGGTATCTGCTGAAGTGCACATTCTTATTCACATGTGAAAATCTGAACAGTAAACGAATGCATAGAACATGTAATGATAGGTGTCAAGAGAGAAAAATGAAATGGGCAAGAAGGAGGCGGGAAGAAAGCACAAGAGGCAGGGTCACCTGGAGGAGGGAGCGTGACATTCAAATCACCACTAGTGGGAATGTAGGTGGGACTCCCCAGGACAGAACCACTTCTGGAGTGGGAGCATTGAAGTGGGCAGAGCCATGGTGAGCAGCAGAGCATGAAAAGGGCTGAGAAGACTGAGGAGGTTGAGAACACGGCACTTCAGGAGCCAAAGTGAGGATGCGAGCTTTTGCTTTGGATATCTGAGGCCTTTGAGAATCTCTAGCACAGCGTGGCGGAGTGCGTTTTAAAGTGCCACTCTGATTAATACGGTTAGTATAGACTGATAATGTTCTGGGGTGATGCCTAAAAGCAGCATTTTTAAATATTTATTTTTATTTTACGTGTATGAGCGTTTGCCTGCCTGTATGTACATGCATCATGTGCATACAGTGCTTATGGAGGCCCAAAGAGGGGTCAGGTCTTCTGGAATGTAGTCAGAGATGGCTGTGAGGTGGATGGGTGCTGGGAACCAAACCCGGTCCTCTGTAAGAGCAACAAGTGGTCTTAAGTGCTGAGCCATCTCTTCAGCCCCAATACAGCATCATTTTTCACATCTCCAAAATTCCAATGTGAACATAAATAGTACAAGTAATAGAGATAACAGAACCAAAAACTCATGGACCACATGTACCCTCCAAACAGCAGACAGGGTCAACAAGATGACTCGGTGGTAGTGGTGATGGGGTTTAAGGCATTTGCCACCAAGCATGATGACCCCAGGACCCACATAATGGAAGGAAAAAATTGACTCCCAAGAGTTGTCCTCTGACCTCCACATGTGGTTGCACGCATGTGTGTACACACATACATATAAAATAAATAAAGAGATAAATAAGTAAACAAAATGTGAAAGATTAAAGGGAAATTCCTTACATCAAAAGTTAATAATTTATCTAGGCATGGTGGCACATACCTTTAATCCCAGCATTTGGGAGGCAGGGCAGCTATAGGCCTACAGGGAGACTCCATCTTAAAAAAAAAAGAATAAAATAAATAAAACAAAGAGAACGATGGTAGAGGAGATCTCAGGTTGACCTCTGCCTCCACATGTACATGGCACACATGTGAACATACAACACATATGGACACACATATATACACACACAAAGAGTAAAATAAAAAGAAACGTCCGTGTACAAAGGGTGTGGAGATTGGAACCCTATCCAAAAGTTCACATGTGCGACGGCCAGCAAAGTCCTCGCTGTCCTCATCTTCTGCCTTGGCCACTCACTCCATCTCAGGGCCTTAGTTCTGGTGTCCTTGGGACATGTCCCCCTAGAGGCTGACACCCTTGCCAAAATAGTTGCACCCATCACTTAAACTCTCCTGACTGATTAAAATGCTTCATGTCCCTCTATTTAGCAATTGTCTGCACCCATTTCTACTGCTGAATAACAAGTTACATCAAACTCAGTGGTGTTACACAGCCATGTTGTTGAACTCTGTGGGCCAAGAATTCAGACAGGCTGAGGAAATAGCTCATCTGTTAAACTGAGTGCCACACCATCACAAGGAGTTCAATCCCCATAACCCATAGTTAAAAGCTGGGGAGGGTGGCACATGCATGTAGTCCCAGGACAAGGAAAATGGAGTCAGGCAGATCCCTGGGGCTCGCTCGCCAGCCAGCCTAGCCTATTTGGTTAGTTCCAGGCCAATGAGAGACCCTGTCTCAGAAAACAAGGTTGGGGCTAGAGAGATGGTTCAACAGTTAAGAGCACTGGCTGCTCTTACAAAGGACCTGGGTTCAGTTCCCAGTACCTACATGGTAGCTAACAACCATCCATATCTCCAGTTCCAGGGGATTTGATGCCCTCTTCTGACTTCTGTGAGCATTGCACAGCATGGGTGTACTTAAACACATGTAGACAATACACACATATACATAAAATAAAAATTTAAAAAAAAAGGTGGTTGGTGCCTGAGGAATGACACTTGAGTTTGGCCTCCACAAGCATACACCTACACACACATAGACATGTACACACACACATGCACATGAAGAATTCAAACAGGACACAATAAGGAGTGCTGGTCTCTGCTTCACATGTCTGGGTCCTCAGCAAGGAAGTCTTAAAAGCTGGGGTGACTCTGCAGCTGGAGTTTGAAATCATCTGGATGTCTGTTCTCTCAGACATCTGGAATCTTGGCCAGCTGACAGAGGCAGGACTTCTGACCAAAGGTCTCATGTGGCTTCTCCATGTGGTTCAGCCACCTCTCAGTATGGCCACCTCAAGGTGGTCAAACTTCCCTGCTTAAAGATATGCAAGAGCAAGTGGCCCAGAAAACAAGGCCGAAGCCATATGGCCTCATGAGACCCTGTTTCGGATATCACAAGGCATCGTGGCCTCACGTTTACTGATCAAAGTCATCCTAGGCACATCTAGAGAAAGGAAAAAGACCCCATCTCTTAATGGGAAAAATGCCAAGCGGTCTTGAGACTACACCCTGCACATGGCCTGGGATGTATCCTTAGTGCTGTACTGTTCTTGCTGACCTTGTGTGTTGGAAGGATTGCCTTTTTCCTGTCCCTCCACCGATCCACGTTCATTTTGCTCTCACACTCTCCCGCTTTCCTGAAGAAGGTTCTGGATTCTCAACTGCTGGAGTCTACGCAGTGTCTTTACTGGATTAATATCTTAAGTCATAAAATGGAGGGCACTGTGTTTTCTTCCTCACATCTGGGCTTCAGTGATGGTTATTTTGTTTTATCAACTTGACAGTGATTTGGAATACCTAGGAGATACATCTCTGGAAATGTCCTCACAGACATTTCCAGAAAGGTTTAACTGAAGAGGAAAGATCCACATGGACTGGTGACCCAGAGTCAATAAAAAGGGGAGAAGGAGAAAGCTCCCCTGAACTGCACCATTCATCTCTCTGGTTCCTGACGGTAGATGCCATGTGACCAGCTGCTTCAAGTTCCTGCACCTTGCCTTCCCTGCCATGATGGACTGCACCCTCACACTGAGAGCCAAACTGAACCTGACCTTCCTGAAATTGTTTTTGTTGGATATTTCATCATAGCAATGTGACTAAGACAGTTTCTAAACCTGTCAGCAACCCCTCCAACATGATGGATGGGCCACCCCTGTTTTACAACCTCGTCCCTGTTAATTCTCTGTAACTTTTTGTCAGGACTCTCCTCAGAGGATAAAAATATGTTTCTAAATATTGAAAAAAGACAAAAACACAACCGAAGAGTTATTAAACAAGTTCACAGTGGCTTCCTTACAATGCTGTTTGATTGAAAATAATTGGACAAGGAAAATGAATTCCAGACCAAACTGGACAGTTTGGAAAGAAATTCTCCTTCCACCATCAAAGCCCCTAACAATGACACCAAGAGTGTCGACCAATACTGGCTTGGGACAGGAACTGTTTGACTTTAAACCCACAGACTCACCCTTTGGCCTGAGTTTGTTAGGCACAGAAAGGTGACAAGCTCCTGAACACCAAGAGTCAAATTCTAGAAACTTCATATGTCACTGGCAACAAGAATTTCTCTTGGATCAACTCTGAGACTGGGCATGAAATTATGTGGAAAAATGTGACAGAAAGAGGAAGACCCACATCCCAGAGGGAGAACAAACCAAGCTAAACAAAGCAAGAGAAATGCCAGACCCAAACCCAGATCCCCCCCACAGGCTTGAATGCAGTTTGGGCTGTCTGGAAGCAGTTCCCAGACAGAACCTTGGGGCCATGAATCAGTTCTCTCGGACACTGAGGGGATAAAGCATCTGCTGTGGAGACAGAATGCTAGTCAGGAAAGGGCTGTGAGAATCCAGTCAGGCAGGGGTGGGGGTGGGCTGCGGGAAATGCCACCGTGAATCCCCAGTCTAGACAGTGAGCCCAGAGTGCCCAGGGAGAAGCAAAGGATCAGAATAAAAGGGCAGGTTCAGGGGAGCCAACTGGCTGCATCTCGGAATTGGGGAGGAAGGTTATGCAAGACAACTGTACAGACAAGTTCTTCAAAATCATAGAGGAGTGGCCTGGGAGATGTTCAGCTGCTAAAGAGATTGCCTTGCTAGCTTGAGGACCTAAGTTAGACCCCCAGAACCCATGTACAAAAGCCAGGATGGTGGCATAAGCTTGTAATCCCAGCTTCTGCGAGGTACAGACAGGCAGATTCCCAGGACTCACTGGCCAACCAGCCTAGCCTAATCAGTGAGTCCCAGGTCTCATTGAGAGACCCTGTCTCAAAAACAAAAGATGGTCCCTCACCCATCTACATAGAGGCAGCCCTAATTGAGCTCATTGGATTATTAATTTTTTTAAAAAGCAGGTGACCTAAAAGTGGGAGGGGAAACTATTGGGAGTGTCTAGGGGAGCGGAAGGTAAGGCTTGGTTGGATATGATCAAGATACATTGTATACATGTATGAAATTATCAAATAAATAAAAATACTTAAGAACTAAAATTAGCTAAAGTGGAAAGCATTTGTGATTTTCCTATGGCCTCCACACATACACACAGAACAAAATCAAGACAATAAAGAAGACAAATGGTGACTGACATTTGAGTCTTCTTTTCTATTCTGTAATCAATTCCATTATATTCAGAGCCATAAACAGTGTCTACACCTCTTCAGAAGGATGATTCCCAAGAAGGTCTCCTACCTTAAGACATGCAGTTTCATCAAGACACCAAAGCAATGTTTAGACACGCTTGTCTTACAGAAGGGAATGGTGTTGGGACTGATGGAACTCAGTTCTTATGGGCTTATCAGCAGGCCAAATACTCTTGTGACTAGCCCTGCAGTGACCCTGTCGTGGTTGGAATGTGAAGCTCATGTGTTTGAACACCTGGTCTACAGTTGTTGGTGATACCGATTTGAGAGGCTATGAAACCTTTGGAATGTAGGACCACCTGGCAGATATAGGCTCCAAGGGGCAGGCCTTGAGTGTTATAGCTCAGCCCTGCTTCCCATCTGTGGTGACAGTGTAACCAATTGCCTCAAGCTGTATCAGCCATGGTTGGAACGAATCCTGGTTTTGTGTCTTCCTCTCCATGAGAGTCTAAACCCTTTGAACTATGAGCCAAAGCTCCTTCCTCTCCTAAGCGTCTTCCGTCAGGTCTTTGGTCAGTGAAAAAGGCGGTAGTCAGAACATACTATGTGAGACGGTCTATAGGATCTGGTGCTTGGGCTGTTTTCCAACTGAAGAAACACCTCCACTTTGAATTGGGTTCGACTTTCATGCCTGGGATATATATATATCTCAAAACCATATTCTGTCAGCATAGCCTGATTCAATCTGACATACATGGACACATACTTACCTAGCCCTCTCTCTCACCATGAGAAAGAAGAATACCTGGAGGGAATGTAGACACATCCCTCCCTGGCCTCCCTGAGGATCAAGCCTTTCTTATCCTCCAAGATAAACAGGTTTTTGTCAGCTCTTTATGGCACAGGTGCCATTCTGATGGGTGCCAGCCTTGTAACAGGGCTTTTATTGAGGGAGGGACAATTGGGAAAGGCACCTGGTCACCTGTTCTGGGGCCTATAAATGGAGAGTCCCTAGGACCTTGGAGGCAGAGCCAAGGGATATGAAGTTGCATGAAGAGGTGAGTCTACATGACCAGTAAGTTGGTGATACCAGAGTTGCATTTTACATTGAGAGTGGGAGACGGTTACTTAGCAAGGGGCAGCGTAAACCTCAGTTCGAACTTCCCAGGGCTGTGGCATGAGGTATCCTTGATATAAGATCACCTCTGTCTCTCCTTGAGGAGATCAACATCCTTCCTACCTCAGCACAAATTGCTCAGCTATCCCACAGCACCCCAGACTCTTATAAAACTATATCAAGACCTAGCCACCCAGAGAGGAAGGAGGAAAAGCTTCTACTCCTCTGGGACCCAGTGAGTATACTGTGTGTGACTCCGAGGCAGGGACAGAGCAGAGTAAATACCACCTTTCTGTATCTCCCCCTTACTTTAGTGCTGGGAGCAGGACCCAGGGTCTCACACATGCCAGGCAAGAGCTCTACTCCTGAGCTACAGCCCCAGCTCAGAAGCAGCAGCTGTGACGGCAGCAGGAGGAGGAGAAGGATTGTTATATGACAATCTTACTACTAATGTGTTAAGATGTAAAGGAGTTAATGTGCTCTCCAAACCACAGGGTCCTGAGAAAAGACCCTAGTCCTCACACCTGAGATCCTACTTTGATTACACCAGCCTCCTTGAACTTTCATTTGTTTACATGTGAAACAAGGGAGCCCCCATATTTCCTGGACCCCCACTAGCCAGCCTGTGAGTCTCTAGCCTGTAGTCTCGACCCGAAAGAGGCGGTGGTTTAGTCTCTTCTTCTCAGAGTGAGCCGATCCCCTGAGTACCTTTCCCTCCTCTCCACAGTGTGTCCCTGTCCTCATCATGTTCCTGCTTTATAAACTGAGAGATCTTTCTCTAATGAAACCCTTGGATACTGAAAACCATGACAAACCTTTACTTGGGAGGAGTCTCCACACAGCCAGCTTGCATGGGTTCCTGGAAGTTGAGGTCCCCCGAAGCTGACAGCATCTGTACATAGCCCCTGGTGCAGGCCCCACAGTACATTTCTAGGCAATGACTGTGATCAAATAGAAGTGCTCTCTTCCTGGTCACCTATGGAGACACTTCTGTGTCCCTCTGTCCAGAAAACTTTCAAACAACTCCAGAGAAAAGCAATGAAGAGGATTAATGAGCTAGAGAAGCATGTGGTGGCCTCTGGGGAGCACACTACCAAAGACGGAGGAGGAATTCAATGAATCCATGTGGGTGAGTGGGTGCAGGCCATAGCAAGGTGAGCTGTTCCGTTGAGCCAGGAAGTGCTAGGACGATGACAAAAGTGGGTAGAAATGGAGGGAAATGAGGTGTAAGTGGAAAATCAGAAGCAGACGCTGGGCTGGGAAGATGGTTCAGTGCATGAGCATGACAACATGAGTCTGGATCCCTAGCACCTGTATGAAAGCTGGGCAGGGCAGCCCGTGTCTATAATCCCAGTGCTGGGAGGTGGAGATAGAAGGATCCCTGGAGCTCCTTGGCCTGCCAGACTAGTTGGATCATGAGCTCCAGGTTCAGTGAGAGACCCTGCCTAAAAAATAAGGTGATGAGTGATAGAGGAGGGTACCCAAGGTCTACCACAAGACAGGCGCACGTGTGCACGCACACACACTCACACACTCACACACGCACACACGCACACACGCACACACGAAGCAGATTCCTCATGCAGAATGATCAGAAATGATGCCATGTTGTGTCCTGGAAGGCCTTTGAACAGCAGAGAAGAGCAGAGGGTAATCACCACCCCATAACAATTAGGTCATTGGTCAGGCTGGCAGCTAGCCAGGGCCTACAGACTCCTGAGTCAGCTGCACCCTCTTCCAGCAGGCTCCTATGGCCTGTGGCCTCACAGGCACTGGGGTTTACATAACAGCCCTCTTGACATGCATGGAGACATGGGAAAGAAGTCTTTTCTTGGTTCTCTGAAGTCATTGGAAGCCATCAGTAAGTCAGCGTCTTAGTCATGCAAGTAAGCTTTGAAACAGCTGAGGGAGTTTGTTTCCACTTCCCTTAGACTATGAAGCGCATGTGTAAACACAGCCTGAAAGAGCCTTTGTTCCCATTGTTCTGCACACCCCAGAGTCCCCCTGTAAGCAGCCAGCGCCCAGGGCTCTCCAGTTGCATGTTCTTACAGTATGAGAAGGCCCTGGAGACTGAGGCCAGGGCAGGAGGCCACTGTCAAATCTGGAAGGCTGACTGTAGGCCCAATGCAGGTTAATTTTGCAACAGCCTCTGACCCCGGGCCCCCTGCCAGCTCCTGTTACATAGACCACCCCCCACACGCTATTCCCACCTGTGGGCTTTCTGTCACTGTCAACCTCTGGGTGTCTGGTGTCCTTCCCGCCAGGCTCCCTGGCCCTCAATTGCTGGATTGTTAGAGTCAACTGGTTCTGTGAGGAAGGGATTTTCTCTCAACCTACAATGAACCTTCATAATGGACAGAAGTAGAAGTCCAGAAACCTTAGAGTGAGGGCTTCCAAAAAACAAGCCACTGTGATTTTAGACTTCTGGCTCAGTTTCCTCATTCAGCACTTCAGGAAATTGTTAGTGGTTGAGATATGGCTCTACAAAATTCCCATGTTGAGGTCATGACCTGGCACTTAGGAGAGGGTCCATGTTTGGAGATGGGGTCTTCAATGAGATGATTAATTTAAAATGAGTAGGGGGTCCCCAGTGTACTGTGAATGTGGTTGGAACCCTTATAAGAAAAGGTTAGGGCTGGGGTGTGACTCAGGCTCCGGATTCCATCCCAGGAGAGAGAGAGAGAGAGAGAGAGAGAGAGAGAGAGAGAGAGAGAGAGAGAGAGAGAGAGACTAGGCAGCCACAGGGACATCCACGCGAAGTCTCAGGGAAAAGATGGTGCCTTTAAGCTAAGAAGAAGGGCCTCAGGGGAAACCCAACTTTCTGGAGCCTGCAAGATGGTTCAGCAGGTAGAAGTACTTCAGTCCCAGGAACCCACAGTGGAACCAGCCCCACACCCCTCACAATAATAAAAATAACAAATCAAATTAAAATTGAGAAAAAAGAAACCATTCCTTCTGCTATCATTTCTGGAAATGCTTCCTACAGGCTCATGTCTTGTTGAACACTTGGTTCCAGATGGCGCTCCTGTTATGGGACTGTGGAACATTTTAAGCATGAGGTCCAGCTGGCAGATATAGGGCCATAGGTGCGGGGCAAGCGGCTTAAAGGCTGCCTTGCTTCCGGTCTTGCCCTCTGATTCTTGATCCACCAAGAAATAACAGAGCCTCCTCACACTCCTGCCTCTGAGGAATGGTGCCAAATGCCTCCCACCATGATGGGTTATATCCCTTTAAATGGTGAGTCAAAATGAAACCTCTCCTTTGCAAAATTGCTTCTGTCAGATACTTGGTGACAGCAATGAGAAAAGTAATGGATACACCTGTTCACCCCTTTATCTGGGCTCTGAGAAGATCACTGGTGTTTAGGTCATACGGTGTGTGGCATCTTGCTGCAGCAATCCTCGCAGACTAATGCAGACGTGCTTGCTGAAGGAAGGTAAACCTGTGGGACCCCAACAACAATGACCACAGTCCCCACAGCCCAGATGCTCACCTTGACTTTATGCACTTGAGACTCTTGTTAAAGAACCCAGTCTTGGTTTTGTGAGGGGTGGGTAGGCTTCAATGTATATGATAAAATGTGCTGGTTTCTTTTACAATGTATATTTTGTTGAATTTTTGTGTATTTTATACTATACAATCTGCACTCATCCCATAGGCATCCTCACTGGATTTCATGTGTTCTGTCATATATTTTAAGGCCTATTGAGTCATGTTTGTGTCCCCAGATGTCCCTCAGTGTGAGTTCGTCCACTGGACTCTGGTCTGGTCAGTCTATCAAATATTACACCCTTAAAGAAGACCAACTCTCCCTCACCCAGCAGAGATCAGCTGCCAAGTTCTATGCTAGATTTTTGTCTGGTTTGAGTTTGCATGGGTCTTGTGCATGTGTCACTGTTGCTGTAAGTTCATAGGAACAAAACTCCATCAGACAGAAAGCAGAGACTGCAGATGGCAGAGCGATGCTGCCTGCTTCACAGTGTCCTCGGCCCATGCTGAGGACAGGGACCCGGCAAAAAGAAATCATCAGGGATATTTGTTTTAGAAATACCTTGAAAAAAAAAAAAAACCTGGCCTGGGGAGCAGGCCTGCCATCCCAGTCACTCAGGAAGCTGAGGTAGGAGACTACAAAGTTGAAGAATTGCTGAGCTACAGAGTGAATTCAAGGCCAGCCTGGGCAATTACCTAAGACTCTACCTCAAAAAAATATTTGGGGGCCTGGAAAGATGGCTCAGTGGTTAAGAGCACTAACTGCTCTTACAGAGGACCCAGGTTTGATTCCCAGAACCCATATAGCAGCTAACAACCATCCATAACTCCAGTTCCAGGGGCATCCAATGCCCTCTTCTGACCCTATAGACAGTGCATGACACGGGTGCACCTACCTACAAGCAATACACATAAAATAAAAATAATAAATAAAATATTAAAGAAAAAATATTTTAAGGGCTAGGTATCTTTAAATGGTAGGGCACTTGCCTAGAATGTGTAAGGCAATGCCCCATACAGCAAAAAGAGAAAGAGAGAGAGAGAGCCTCATTGAAAAATACTAAAGAACTAAGCAATGGAGAGAGATTCCATAATTCAATGTACCCGCATTAGAAGACTCAGCATTGCACAACCTCAGACTCTCCTCCAAATACATCTGCATGAATTGAGCAGGATTCTGGCGCAGACATCTGGAGCAACCATGAAGATGAGGTGATGAACTTAGATCAGAGCTATGCAGAAAGGAGCTGAGTGGGGACTTTTAGAACCCCCTCCCCACATGAACGTGACCCCACCTCAACTTCTTCCTAAAATGCTTATTTCTAGGTGATTTATTAGGTGCTTTTTGTTTTAGAGTCTAGTATTCTTATTAGTGCCTTCTGCTTTGCTTCATCCTGTGTGAAGTCATCCAGATTGGGCTTTCCTTTCTCCAAGTGTCTTCTTTATACACAGGCACAGCAGACTTCATGACCAGCTGGACTGGCTGGCCAGTGAGTTCTGGGATCAACCCATTCCCTAGATCCCAGTGTGGGGTTATAAACACATGCTTCCTTGCCCAGTTTTTATGTGGGTACTGGGGATCCAAACATAGATCCTCACACTTATGAAGCAGGCACTTGGCAGCTGAGCCATCTTCTCAGCCCCTAAACTCCTCTCCTAAGGGCATCCCTCAGAGTGAGTTACGATGAATCCTCCTGATCACATTTCACTGTAATCATCTTTTAAGACCCTATCTCCCAATATAGTCACATGCTGAGACAGTAAGGGTTGGAACTGTATTAGTCACTTTTCTTGTTGCTTTGGCCAAATCTATGACAAAGCAACTTAAGAGTGGAAGGGTTTCCTTTGGCTCACAGTTTATAGGCATACGTTCCAGCATGGCAGAGAAGGTATGGCAACAGAAGCACCAGAATGGAACCCCTCCATCCCATCAGACTAGGAAGCAGAGAATGGATTCAAAGCAGGGTCCAGTTATGAACCACAAAGCCCATCCTCCAGGCACCCACTTCCTCCAGCTAGGCCCTACCTCCCAAAGGTTCCACAACCTCCCAAAACAGTACCACCAGCTGGGGATCAATTGTTCAAACACATGAGTCTGGCAGGACATTTCTCATTCAAACCATAACAGGGCTTTAGAATTTCAAGGATCTGATGGGGTCTATCAGCCCATAGCCCTTGGGAGCCACTGAAGTGAATTTCCCTTCTGGACCAAGCCAGGCTGAGCTCTGGAGGAGGAGGTGGCATGATGTCCTTTCCCAGTTAGGCAGTCTGGCTGTCTGTTCCATTGGTTTCTTTTCTCTTTCACCATCCAGACTGATTCTCATGCCAGCCTGAGTTGGGAATGGGGCTTTCCATGCCACGGAACCTCCCTTGATTCTTTCTTACTCTCCCTCACCTTCCTAGGAAGTATCTCTCCACTGCCTACCAATGATCCCAACAGGGAAAACGTGAGTGTCAGGGCCAACTTAAGGAAAAGGAAGCCCAACAGGCTATTGGACCAGAATAAGGGAAAGAGAGTTTGGGGTTGATGTTGCATGACATATGACCCAGGGCTTTATTTTTAGCTAGCTTGTGACATGCTACCTTCCCCACCCCCGACACCACTAGCTCCCCACCCTTCACATGATACAGTCACCTGGCCCTGGCAGACAGTGGGTGCAGTGGAAAAAGCACAGACTGGGGAGACTCTAGTGTGACTCACGTCTCTGCTACTCGCTAATTGTGTGGCACTGACCAGTTTGTCTAATCTTTGAGGGCCTTGGTTTTATCATATACACAGGTGACGACACTATCCACTTTAGTGTTGCTGGCAAAGGACACTTAAAATCACGAGTATCAAATATCATGCCTGGTGTTGGGCTGAGTCATGTCCCCCGGCCAATTCCCATGTTGAAGTCTTAGACAAGGTCTTTAAGGAGGTGATTTAGGAGCTGGGTATGGTGGTACACACCTTTAGTCCCAGCACTTGGGAGGCAGAGGCAGATGAATCTCCCTGAGGAGTTCAAGGCCAGCCTGGTCTACATAGTGAGTTCCAGGTCAGCTGAGGCTACCAGGGAGACCCTGTCTCAAAAAGACCAAAAAAAAGAGGTGATTCAGAGTCAGTGGTGATGCACATGGTGGCACATGCCCGTAGTCTAAGCATTCAGGAGGCTGACACAGATTGTGAGTTTGAGGCCAGCCTGGGTTACATAGCAAGACCCTATCTCAAAAATTAAAAGAATAAAATAAAAGATCAATGCAGTAATTAGAATGGGTCCTAATGCAATCTGACTGTGGTCTCTTCAAGATAAGGAGACTAGGGAACTGTACACAAAGACCGGATGAGGACGTAGGAAGGACACATCAGCCGTCTATGAAGAGGAGGGCCTCAGGAGAAATCAGTTCTGCCGATACTTTGATCTTGGACTTCTGGTCCCCAGAACCATAAGAAAATAAATGTTCTTTCTTTAAGATTTTATTTCATTTTTAATTATGTGCATATGTGTGTGAATATGTGTAGTACACGTAAGTGCAGCACCCATAAAGGCCAGAAGAGGACATCAGATGCCCTGAAGCTGGAGCTACAGGAAGCTGTGAGCTACCTGAGTTGGGTACTGGGACCTGAACTCTGGTCCTCTGTAAGAGCAGCACATGCTCTTAACTGCTGATCCACCTCTCTAGCCCCTAAGTGTTCTTTAAGTTACCTGGTTTATAAAATCTTACTTTGACAGACTTATCAGACTAATCTATCAGAATGTAATCCAGTCTGATCGTGATGGAGGAAATTTGGCTCCCAGGTTGTCTCCAAGCCTTCCTCCTTTCCCCCAGGATTATCTAAGAGCCGTGTCTGAGCCAATGATATAGTGGCTCATAGAATCAAAAACAAGATGAGGGCCAGAAAGATGGTCCATCTGATAAAGTGCTTGCTGTACTAATTCTATCCCCAGCGCACACAAGCAGAAAACAAAAACCAAAACTGGGTGTGGTAATACATGCCTGCAATCCCAGTGCTGGGGAGGCAGAGATAGGCAGATCTCTGTGGTACTCTGATGAGCCAGCCCAGGCTGCTTGGCAAGTCCCAGGCTAATGACAGACCCTGTCTCACACACACACACACACACACACACACACACACACACACATACACACACCACACATCACACACACATGCACATACACATACACTACACATATGCATGCACACAGAACACCTGAATTTTCTTTCAAACATTTCATGGAAGACTTAGGGTGATGAAAAGAGAGAATGAGGTGATAGAAATGTCTCAAAAAAGAACAAGTAGCTGAGGCATGTGTCCTGACCCTGAGTAAGCTCAACCGTTGACATCTGTCAGTTGGAGCGTCTTTGCTGACACTTTTCGGTTCCTTTCTCAGTAAACTGCAGTTTCCACATGGAACGCCAAGGTCATGGGTGTTGTGTTCAGTGGCCCGAGGGTTTAGGAATTTAGCCCAGGCCTTGTGATTTTTCATCCGTAGTCTAACAGCTGAGAGACAGGTCACTCGCTTTCATTGCTAAGGTGGAAGACGGAGATAAAAGGATTTATTATCTGAACATTCCAGAACCTTCCAAATAAATCTGTTTCTCCCTCTGCACCCCCGCCCAAAAAGCTGGACCACATTCTAAGAGATAAGAACATTTTGTTCCCAGGCCAGCTTGTCCATCTCTGCCTCTCTCTCTCTCTCTCTCTCTCTCTCTCTCATAGGCACACACATGTGCACATACACACACCCTTTGTCCTTATCAAAGGCGATCTGCTAACCCACAAAGTAGGATTCTGGCTCAGCACAACAGAGAGTTAGGACACATCTCTGGCTCATTTGTCACTAGCATCGCATGATCACATGGCAATGCCTGCATCATCCAGTTGCTGGTGAAGAAACCAGAATGATGTCAGCCTCAGGAAAGGCCAGAGAAAATCATAGACATGAAGTCCTAGGAGCTCATCTCCCCAGAATCCTGGGCCTCCAAGTCTAGCGGCCAGGCGTGTCGGCAGAGCATGATTGGTCACAATCCCCAGTGGTCCTTCTCTGGGCTGCCTGGGCTAGGCCACTGTTTACACTGGTCTTAAAGGTCATAGATCGGGGCAGTACCAACCACTAATATTCCTATAGGAAAGGTGGCAGACTAGAGGGCCAAGCCATTCTGAGTGTGACAGGAAATGGTGTGGAATCTCAAGCCTCCATGCCCCCTGCAGAAGGGAAGGAGTGGACTGACTGCGGATCAGAGTCTGAAGGGAGAATTTCCTGAGGCATGTGTCTTTGGAGAAACCCATACTCCCTGGAGGAAAGTGGGGACAAGTTCCCACATCTCAAACTGGCAGAACTTACCCTGGATACCCTATAGCTGAGGACAGAAAAGGCTAGACCTTTACCAGCCATGGCTTCAGAGGGTGCAAGATGGGCTGAAGCAGACTGTCAAAGGCCCCTAAAGAAGTGAGGTTGAACCCCTGGGATCTACATGTGTGACCTTTTTTGGAAAATGGATTTTTGAAGATGTAATTAAAGAACATGAAATGGGGCAATTATCCCAGGATACCCCTAAGTAAGAAGGGACAAGCCCAGAATACTATGGCTCAGATCCTCAGAAAAGGGAGTATATTAGTTACTTTATTGCTCTGACAAAAGGGGCTGGAGAGATGTCTCAATGGTTAAGAGCACTGGCTGCTCTTGCAGAGAACCCAGGTTTGGTTCCCAGCACCCACATGGTGGCTAACAACCATCCATAACTCCAGTTCCTGGGGAATTTGATGCCCTCTTCTGACCTTTCTGGGAATTGCATGACACAAGTATGCAGGGAATACACTCATACACATAAAATGAAAATAATAAAATACATATTTTTTTAAATACCTGACAAAAGCAACCATAGGAAGGAAGGGTTTATTCTGGCTCCCAGTCAGAGGAGACAATCCATCGCGGCAGAGAAGATATGGAGCAGGAGCAGCTTGCTGTTCTGACAGCAACAGTGTGAGGCAGCTGGTTTCCCCACAGGGGCAGTAGGAGAGCACAGACAGAACAGGAAGTGGGGCCAGTCTATAACTCAAAGTGCGCGTCATCATGCCATCACTTCCTCCAGCTAGGCTCTAGCCTCTAAAAGCTTCACAACCTCTAAACAGCACCACCTGCTGGGGACCAGGTGGAGACATGAATCTGTGGGAACATTTTACATCCATCCAAATGGTAAATCACAAACGGAGGAGGCGGTGAAGGTGGGAGGGGGTGGTTGGAGCAATGGGGCCGCGAGCCGAGTGATGGTAGCCCCATCACTGGAAGCGGTCAAGACTGGCCCTCCCCCTGGAGTCTTAGAGGGAACAAAGCTCTGCCACATCTTGACCCGGCCCAATGAAACTTTTGTCAGACTTCTGTCCTCCAGAACCAGGAGACAATAAACTTGTTTGATGCCATCAATGTTGTGGCTTTTTGTTACTGAAGCCGCGGGGACCGCTAGTCAAGCCGATTACCCTCTGCTTTGGTAGCAGAACCAAAAGCAAGTGTTGAATTGGGTTAATCTCTGCCCTAGAGCTTATCAAGACAAGCAGTTTCAGAAGGGTCAGAACCAGACATGGGCCAGGAAGAGGGAGCCAGTATGGACCATCATGAAACTGACCCATAAGAGCTACCTTGAGGGACAGCAGCCCCTGCAAGAAGTAGGTAGAGCTAAGCCATTTCTGAGGACTCAGGTCTACCATCCCAGATATTAGGAGGCTGAGGCAGGAGGATCACGAACTCATGGGCTACGGAGTACATTCAAGGCCATCCTAGGCAATTTAATGAAACCCTGTTTCAAAATAAAAAGTAAAAAGAGGGCTGGGAACACAGCTCAGTAGAGTGTCTCCTGCCATGTCCAAAGCCCCGGGTTCCATTCCCAGTACAGAAAAAGAAGGACTGGAAGGAGACCCAGGAGCCTAAAATAAGTCTCCATGACCATACAGGAGTCAGGGAAGGGCCAAAGGCAGGTCTCCCCTTTAGCAAGACTCAGAGAATGCAAAGCTGCTCTCCCACCACCCCCAGGTAGGGTTGTCCAGGCCCCTTGCCCCCCCTCCAACCTTGCAAGCAGAGAAGTGGGGAGCAGAGCCAGGCAGGAGCGCGGGGACAGCCAGCCTCTCCCCTTTCCCATGCCTGCTTCCAGCCCTAAGCAGACTCAGCTGGAGTGGGGAGGGGAATGGGATGTTAAAATTTAGAGTTTTGACTAACATCTTGGCCCGAACATCTAAATTCCAAATTGAGACTGTTTTCCATTTCAAGTGACCATTGGCCAGCCTATTTCCTAAGAGTTGCAGAAAAGTGTGTGCCTGCCAGGGTTTTCAGCTCCAGGCCAGGGAACATGAATCTGGCTGGATGAACCTTAAAGGAGACTATAGGACAATAAGCCGAGTTCTCCTTCCAAGACGATGGCAAACAGGGCTGGTTCAGCCTGCTGGCTGTACCGAGGCCAGCGAAAACATCTCGGTGGAGCTTAGAGCAGAGTTCCCGTGAAAGGAAAAAATGCAAATTTGTTTTCAGTATCACTTGCAAGCTTCCTGAGCAGAACCCTTGGCCTGGAATGACTTGTATTGACGTCAGCTGAGTTCACCATATCAGGGCAGCTGTAGCTCCCGCCTGGCGGAGGCCCCAGGGACAGAAAACACACTGGCTTTGTTTCATGGGAGATTAAAAACATTTGCTGCCTGGGCCATAATTCACAAGCCCTGTTATCACTGAGGCCAGGAGTACTGAGCAAAAAAAAAAAATTACTGCCTACATCAAAACCAAGGGGAGGCAGGCCCGGTGGCTTGGGCCTGTCATCCCAGCTACTTGGGAGGCTGAGTGGATGAATCACAAGTTCAAGGCCAGGATGTACTTCAGAGGGAGTTCAAGGTTAGACTAGGAAACTCAGTGAGATCCTGTCTCAAAATTGAAAGTAAGAAGGCTAGGGATGTAACTCTGAGGTAGAGCGCTGGCGAAACATGCTCAGAGCTAGTTCAACCTGTATCCCAAAGGGAGAGGAGCGGGAGGGGCACAGTGGAGAGACCAGAGGCAGGGGTCATGGTCAGCAGGGTCCTATCAATAGGCATCTCATCTTTGCCTATTCTGGAAGGTGAGATGAGAGGGCCTCGGCTCTGGTAATGGCTTTTGAATTCAGTCTTTTGGGTGGCACTGTCCTGTCTCCTCACACCTGTGAGGGTGACTGGATCAGGGCAACCTAACCCAAGTGAACTCTCCCGGCCTCTGGACTCACAGCAACGCGCAAGAGGGGGTGAATGGAGTTTATGGTGCCAGTACTAACTGTCCTGTAGCTCACACTGGGTCAGAGAAGCCCTGGAGTCTACTTTAAATTTGGACTTTCTCTTCTCTCCCTCTCTCCCTTTTTGTGTGTGTGTGCATATATGTGCCCATGCAAGTGTAGGCTAGAGGTTGGCACTCTACAACTCGCCACCTTATTTTTCAAAGGCAGGGTCTCTCATTGATCCAGGAGCTCACCATTTCAGCTAGACTGACTGGCCAGGATGCCTCAGAGGTCTGCCTGTCTCTGACCCCCAAGAACCAGGATTACTGCCATACTTGGCCTTTTACAAGTGTGCTGAGGATCCAAACTCAGGTCCTGTGCCTGAACAATACGTTATTCACCCACTACACCATCTCCCCAGCCCCTTTTTCAGGAGGCGACCTGGTAGTTAAAGCCCGGCTAGGAAGTCTCCTGCAGCAGAGTCCCTTAAGTGACTATCACCAGGGATTGGCATGAAACTATAAGGTTACTGTGTTAAAAGAATAAATGTAGTACTTGAATACTTGGTCCCAGTTGGTGGTGCTGTTTGCAGAGGTTTAGGTGTGGCTATGCTGGAAGAAGCACATCACGGGGAGCGGGCTTTGAGAGTTCAGAGCCCCATCCCATTTCCAGTTGCTCTCTCTGCTTCCTGTGCTTTCTGCACTGGCTGCCTCCTGCCGCCATGTCTCCCCAACATGATGGACTCATTCTTTCACAAGTTGAATACACTCTTCCTTCTCTAAGTTGCTTTGGTTATGGTGTTTATGACAGCAACAGAACAGTAACTAATACGTCATCGAAGCCCGCAGACTCGGGATTACATGGATCCTGGGCCCTGAACTCAGGTCCTCGTGCTTGCACAGCAGTGCTTTACCCCTGAGCCACCTCCCCAGCCCAACGTAAGAACCTGTACTTAGCTCACTTTCTCCTTTATATTCAGTCTGTGAGCTGGTGCCAACCACATTTAGAGTGGGTCTTCCCACCTCAATTAACCCAGTCTGGAAACTCCTTCACAAACATCAGCTTGTCCCTAGGTAATTTTAGATACTGGCAAGGTAACAATCAAGATTAACTATCCCAGTCACCGTCTTGGATATCCAGGGCTTGTGATCAAGCTTCCTTTATTTTGCTTAACAATGAGCTCAGAAGCATAGCAGAGAAGCTGGCCATTTGGATTCACCAAAGAAGAGCTATTGAGCTGCTTTCTTTAAGTGAAAAGGCAGAAATTCTCAAGAAAAGAAGGGGCTGGAGAGAGGGCTCAGTGGTTAATAGTACGGGCTGCTCTTCCAGAGGCCCCAGGTTAGGTTCCCAGCACCATCATGGTGGCCAACAACCTCCGTAATGCCAGTTCCAGGGAACTGAATGCCCTCTTTTGGTATGCACGCACATGGTGCACTTACATACATGTTGGCAAAACACTCATACTCATAAAATAAAGATAAATAAATAAAAAATTTAAAACTAAGAAGAGAAATCCTCATGTGCTGAGGTTGCTAAGATCTTATGGTAAATTACTGCTAAAAACCTCTTACTGTGCCTAATTTATAAATGAAACTTTATCATGGGTGTGTGTACAGAGAAGACGTGATGGAAACGGGGTTTTTGCACTGTCTGTAGTCTGAGCCGTCCATTGGGCGCCTCAGTCCCTGGAGGAAAGGGGACTCCTGTGCTCCGGCTGTTTCTGCTGTGCCAATGGTCAGGGTAGGGCTGCTTGCTTCGCTTCACTTTCTGAAGCCTGAGGAAACCCTTTAGGGTGTGAAGATTCACATCACAGATCATTTCCCCAGAGCTGGGGACTTTCTTCGGGGAAGACAGACTGTGGAGAGAAGAATTGGTTTGGTGGTGCAGGGTGTGTGTGTGTGTGTGTGTGTGTGTGTGTGTATGACGTACATGCGTATGCACACACGGTGCACATGCACATGGAGACTGGAGCCGGCTATCAGATGTCCTGTTCTATTGGTCTCCTTATTCCTTTGAGACTGGGTCTCTCACTAAACCTGAAGCTGGTCTGGTAGCCAGCAAGCCCAGTGATTCTTTTGTCTCCCTTATCAACAGTGTTGGGTTTATAGACACAAGTGGCCATGCCTAGCTTTTAACATGGCTGCTGGAGATTTGAACTCAGATTCTCATGCTGGTGGGACAAGTGCTCTTATCCACTGAGCCACCTTCCCAGCCCTGCTATTGTTACTTTTAATCCATCTTTTATTCACAGTTACAAAGTTTGGCTCAATTATTTATAAACTACAAGGGCTTTTTTTTTTTTGAAATGCTAATAAATGCATACCAAGCGGGCAAAGGAAACCCAGCCTACCGAGCTAAGCAAGGGCTTGTCGACCCACCTGACCCAGAGGCACATTTATGACGGGAGCAAGACAAGGGGATCCGAGGAAATCTTGCCGCCCACACCAAAATGCTGCACGGTGTTGAAATGACATGGACACGGGTTCAGCAGAAGCGTGAGGCTGAGAGCGGCATGCCAGAGCCCAAGGTGCCATCATTCTCCCAAATGGTCAGAGTCCCTTCCAAGAGCCAGACTGCCGTTATAAATGGGGTGTGCTGGCTGCGCCTTGGGAACTCCCAGCCTGCAGAGGACAGACACTGTCACACAAAGCTCAGCAAAGCACACACAAACCAGGCCTGCAATAGGAGCCAGGAACAGAATGCATGCTGTTGTAGAGCTGAACGTTAGCAGTAGACGCCACCATCATGCTGTCCTGGGCCTGAACTGAGTCCAAACCTTCCTGCTTTGACTCCTCAAAGCCTGTCTGTGTGCCCTGGAAAAGGAGACCATCTATGCCTACTGCATTAGTTACTTATCTCTCTCCCCTCTTTGGAGACAGTTTCTTATAGCCCAAGGTCAGCACTGAAACTGAACTGTAACTGAGGCTGACCTTGAACTTCTGATCCTCATGCCTCTCTACTTCCTAAGTGCTGGAATTACAGGCACGTGCCACCACACCCAGTTTTAAGTGGTGGAGGGTGGAGGTGGTATGGAACCCAAGGCTTCAGGCTTGCTAAGCAAGCTGTCTGCCCAAGGAACCACATCCCCAGTCCCTCATTATCATGACAAAAATCTCTGATGAAAGCAACTTAAGGGAGGAAAGATTTATTTTGGCTCCTGGTTTAAGGGAATGCAGTTCATCATAGAGGGGAAGGCATGGCAGCTGGGGCTCTATCCATGGTGGCTGGAGCTACCTGAGTGTCTGGCTACATCTCCTAGGGTCAAGAAGCATAGAGAGACTGGAGCCAAAAGTGGGGCCAGGCAGTAACCCTCAAAGACCTGCAACTTGCTTCATGCAGGTGAGTACCATATCCAATATTTCTATAGCCTCATAGTGTTATAAGGCAGGAAAAAAGTACCACAGGGTAAAGTGACTAGCCTAGCCCATTGTACAGAGGAAATGTGTGATGACGTCAGCTATCATGAGACAGACAAGCAGAAAGACAGAAACAGAGGCACAGGCAGCAAGACAGAAAGACAGACAGTCTCACACCATAGTCCAGGTTGGCCTCAAATCACCATGTAGCCCCCACTGGCCTTGAACTCACCACAGTCCTCCTGCCTGTCTTTCAAGTGGCATGTGCCTTTATGCACAGCTTTTTCATTCTCCTTTGTGGGGAGAGTACATGTATGTATTCATGTTTGTGTGTGCAGTGCACATATATGTGGAGGCCAGAAGTTGACATCAGATGTCTTCCTCAATCATAATCCATCTCATTTTTTGAGTCGGGGACCCTCACGCGACCTGGGGCTTACCAGTTCAGCTAGGCTGTCTATCTAGCAACTCCAGGGCTTCTCCTGACTCTTCCTTCTCAGTGTGGGTGTTACCGACACCCACTACCACACTGACTTTTTACATGGGTGCTGGGGAGCCAAATTCAGGTCCTCATACTTAGGCAGCAAGGGCTTTGGTCACTGAGCCATCTCCCCAGCCCCATCAGTCCTCCCATTCTTATTGAATCTGACAGTCACAGAGAGCTCACAGAGGAGTAACAGTTTACGAGGTATCCTGAAGGACTTGTAAATGAAGAAGACATGCTGTTTCATGAACATGCATGAATACCTTTACAAAAATACAAACTGATAATGTTGTTCAACATGTTTGAAAGCCAGCATGGCGCCCAAGTTGCTGGGTTGTGGAGCGCAGGGAACGGGGAGCTAGACAAGTGAATTTGGTGCGTGGGGAGTTGAATTTCTCCTGTGTGCATTGGTCAAGTGATGATAGTATTTAGAATGAACTAGTTCAAGTTCCGCTGGGAACACCTAGGACGGCGAGCTTGGGCAAGCTCCATCTCTTTTCCTCCAATGCTAGATAGCTTCCATTGTCAATCTGACACACTTGAGAAGAAGGAATCTCAACTGGAGAATGTCCTCTATTGGACTGGCCTGTGGGCACCTTCTTGATTATTGAGTGATGTGGAGGGCCTAGTCCACTGCTAGGCAGGCGGCTCTGGGTTGTATAAGGAGGCAGGCTGAAGTTGGATGTGGCAGTGCACCTTTAGTCCCAGTACTCAGGAAGCAGAGGCAGATGAAACTCTGTAAGATCGAGGCCAGCTAATATACATAGCAAGTTCCAGACCGGCTATAGAGAGACCCTATCTCAAAAAAAAAAAAATAAAACAACAACAGCAAAAAGAAAGAAAGCAGGCTAAGCACAGGCCAGAGGAACAAATCAGTAAGCAGTGTTCCTCCCAAGTAGCTTCCCTAGGAACCAGCTCCCATCTACTCTAGGGAGCCAGCAAAAAGGTTCAGGTCTGAAGACTTCCTGCAAAGACAGTAAATATTTTGGGCTTGACAAACAATACTGTTTCTATGGCAACTGCTTAACTCTCACATTGCAACATAAAAGCAGCCACTGACAATATACAAAAGAGTTCCAATAAAACTTTATTTATGAAAACAGGCCACGGGCCAGATAGGCCAGTCTCTGCTTCAGACTGACCAAGAAATTTGACCTCTCTGTTCCTGCTTTTATTGCTTTCCTCTGCTACATCCCCAGATAGATCTCCTTCTCTCACCCCAAGGTTCTCAGATACTTTAGAGCTGTCTGATGATGTCTGGACTGTGCTTCATCCAAGCTCCAGAGACTAAGAGACAGAGAAATAATGTGCTTGGCAGAGTGAGAACTGCTTTGCTCAAGAGCCCAGTGTTTTAGTAATTGATCAATCAGTCAGTCAGAGAGACGTCTCCTTAAGCACATGGTGATGCTACCCCAGAGCACATGGGGGCTGGATCCTCGCCAGGGCACGTGGGCAGAGGAGAAATCCCCTCCCCCTGCTGCCTGGGTCCCAGTCTCAGTTTCATACAATCTGAGCTGTGTAATCCTTGAGAGTCACATTTTCCATGTGTTCATTTGAACAATGAGGAAATTCAAGGAAGGGGCAGCATCTTTGTGTGTGCACCAGAGAGTGCTTCAGCCAGGGGTTCTGGGAGATATTTAGAGGAAGTCATGGATACCAGGACAGGCCTCAGGGTCAGCCTGGTCAGGAGGAAGGGCAACCCACATAGAGGCCAGTGAGAGGAGCTAGGGTCAGGAAGGGGAGGCCCTGAGATAACTAGAAATGGAGACGGCAGTTGAATGAAGCCTCTTGAGATTTTTGCTGTCATGGAGAGAGCTCCACACTCCTGTGTCAGAATTGAAAGGTCAGAGTCAGCAGGGGCTAGACAGGGAAGCCAAGTGTCAGTGGGCTTGATACAGCCACAAGGTGATATACACAGGACAAACCTGCAAGTCTGTGTGCCTGAGGATGCTCATACTCAGCTGACGATACTGCTATTGTAGATTCCCAAGGGCTTAGCTGGTTGATCTTAAGAAGACAAGTAAGGCTGGAGAGATGGCTTAACAGTTAAGAGTGCTTGCTGCTCTTCCAGAGGACCAGAGTTTGGTTCCCAGCACCCATGTTAGGAGGCCCATAACTACCTGTAACTCCAATTCCAGGGGATCTCACATCCTCTTCTGGCCTTTGCAGGCACCTGCACACATATTGCACACACACACACACACACATATGCACACACACACAAATAAAACTAAATCTTAAAAAAATTCTAGACTAGAAATGAAGCCGGGCACATGACTGTAATTCCCTCCCAAACCAGTGCTACCAGCTGGAGACCAAGTGTCCAAACACATCAGCCTGCGGGGACAGTTCACATTCACACCACACCAGAAGACACAAAACATCAAGAGGAAACTAAGCAATTAGATTTGTATGTGAAAGCTCCTGTTTTTTAAAAACTTGAGTAGTAAGAAAATTTTTAATTAAAACCATGCCAGCCAAACAAAAACATCTGGTGCAACTCTATCAAGTGTGAATGAGGAATGCAATTTCAGGAACTGTTCTAGAGCTCATGAGCGAAATCACTCCGGGTCCTGAAAACAAAGCCTCCTACAACATTAGGTCAACTATAGTTTCACCTGGAACTGGGGCTTCCAGTTAAAGAGGGAGTACCCAGTTTAATTTGAATTTTAGCTAAATAGCACATGATTTTTCAGAGCAAATATTCTCCAGTTATTGCATAAGACTATTTTTACCCTCCAAAATTATTGGTTTTCACATGAAATTCCATTCAAATTGATCTTGGCATCTTGCATTTTTATTTATTATTATCTCGCGTGTATGTGCAGGATGTGGGGGCACAATGCATGCCACCCGTGACGGCTAGAGGACAACTGTGTGGAGTCAGTTCTGTCTTCCTACTCTGGGATCAGACTCAGGTCATAAGGCTTATACAGCAAGTGCCTTTACCCGCTGATTCATCGCACGCACCCACATCTCTCATTTTGATTGGTTAAATCTGGTGCCTCTCTCTAGACCCTCAGCCAGTCTCCAATGAGCTTCAGTGGGCAGCAGGTTCCACCATCGAGGACACAGACTTAGTCCACAAAACAGATGCCAAAGGAATAAAGAGGCCAGCTACATCTCTGAGCATCTACCAGGTGTGTCTAAGCCTTTGACATTGCAATATGATGTCACCTACAAAGTTCACACTCAAGAACTTCAAAGTTGGGTTGGGGAGATAGCTCAGCGGGTAAAGCATTTGCCATGCAAGCACAATGCCTTGAATTCAGATCCCCCAAACCCACCCAAAAAGCCAGATGCAGTAGAGCATGTGTTTGAATCCCAGCACTCCTATGGTAAGCTAGGAGGTCGAGACAGGAATCCCCAGAAACTTGTAGGCCCGTTAGCCTAGTGCTCACAGCAAGCAAGAGACCCTGTCTCTAACAAAGCTGTCCTCTGACCTCCACACTCGCCCATGACACATTCACACACACAATCATTTCATATATATACAAGACTTAGAGAACAACAACTTGAGCAATAGAAACATCTCATAACGTTTTGAGTAAATTTATGAGTGTTGGGCCACATTCAAAGTTATCTTCAGCCACATGCAGCCCGCAGGCCTCGGCCTGGAGACACCAGAAAGTGGTCCTCTAACACTCTTGAACACTGGTTAACACACCCTTGATTTCTAAGAACAGCCATTTAGCAGCCATTTCAGGCCCTCCTGGGTTGCAGGTTCTTTGTTCCTCTGAGTCTCTGTTTCTTTATCTCCTGAGTGGACATGAGATCACCACAGCTACCCCAAAGAAGCTGAGTCACTGTGTGTGATTAATTACTAGAGGGGGAGGGCTGGAGGCCCGCAGAGAACAAGGCAACCTGCAACTCAGGGTCTCCCACCAGGAAACAGCAGGGTCAGCAGACTTGGCCAGATCTGTTTCTGTGGGGATGACAGGCACTCACTGTAGTCTGTGAGAGTTCCTGCTCGTGGAGGCCAGGAGTCAACCCTGAGTGTCATAATCTATCACTCTCCATCTTATGTTTTCAGACAGTCTCTCACTGGCCCCGAGTGCTCTCTGGTCACCTGTCTCCACCTTCCCAGTGCCGGGATTGTGGGCGCACACTGCTGCACATGGGTGCTGGGGATCTGGACTGTGGGCCTCACGCTAGCACTGCAGACCCTTCACCAGCTGAGCCATCTCCCCAACCCCCTCTAAGTCTTCCAGGCCCGGAGCACAGGTGCCCGCAGTTCAGGAAGGTGAACAGATGTTTCCCCAGCGACAGGGGGTAGGGTGGGGGGGTGTCAAGTAGTCACAACGACAAGCAGAACCACAGGCCACCAAGCTAGATGGGCCTTAGAGGAGGATGAGGCCCTGCCTAGCAGTGTCAAAACAGGCTGGCAGTGTAGCCATCCAGGCAAGAGGGCGGATATTCCGAAGAGAGACGCTTATGCCCCTCATTTTGGCTATCAGACTATTGAAATGAGGGTTCCCAAAGAATTGGACTTTCCCCAGGAGTCCCAGACTGGGGAAGGAAAACGCTGAATCCTGGAGCAGCCAGAGGGGAGCTTGTCTCCCAGGAAGAGATCTCATGCTGTTCTGACACTTGTCAGACCACCTTGCAGAAGGGACTGGAGCCCAGACAATGATGGTCAGTGATGGACGGGACCACAGCTGGACTAGGACTGCTCAACTATGCGTGTCTCTTGTTCTGGATTAAACCCCATGACACAACCCACAGATGAACTTGGGGGGGGTCACTGGACTTCTGTGTGCCTCTTCCCAATGGCCACAGTGAATACATCTCCTGTCTTTGCTTTTCATTATGACTTGTCTCTTTGTTGTTGCTGCTGTTGTTTTAAGACAGGGTATGCCTGTAGCCCCAGCTGGCCTGGAACTCACTACATAGACCATCCCAAATTGGCCTATGTCTCATAGAGCTCCACTTGCCTCTGCCTCCTGAGTGCTGGGATTCAATGCCCAATGAGAATGGTGGTGGAGCCTAGATTGTTGGGGTTTCCAGGGACCCTAACAGCACAGTAACAGCTCTGCGGGCCCTCCACCTGTGCATACGAAGTTGAAATTCTCCGCCTGGCGACTGAATTTATGAGCTTTTTTTTTTTTATGGTAATGACTTGGAACTGAACACACATTGAAAAACAGTTCAAATAACGGCAAAGAGACCTGGAAAATAGGAACCTCTTCCCACCCTTGCAAGCGCCCCGCCTCCACACCTCCAGCATTATCCTCCTGAAACTACAAGCTCTGGCGAGGTGCCGTGGGTTAATTACTGCTGCAGAGGAAATCATGCTGATTTGCATCAGTTCTCACAGACTGCATTGAGTGCCTGTCTGTCATTCCTAAGGGAACAGGTCTGGTTTAGCCTGCTGGCCCCACCGCTTCCAGATGGGGGACCCCAAGTTGCAGGCTGCCTCCCTGCCCCCACCAATGTCTGTTCCCTTGGATAATCAATCACACACAATGACTCAGCTACCTTGGGGCACCTTTGGCAATCCAGTTCCCTGTTCACCTGTACTGCACCCATCTGATACTCCCAGAGCCTTCCACCTTCCCTTCAGGGCAGTGGCTGCAACACGGGGCTCCCCACAAAGCCTTTCTCCTATGAACCAGGCCTTTAAAAACAACAGCTCCAACTTGATGGGGATGCTAAGCAGGGAATAAAAAGGATCATGTGCAGCCAGGTGCTTCCCAGACACCATGTGGGAC
The DNA here is from genome assembly GCA_035773235.1 of Eospalax fontanierii. Lineage (NCBI taxonomy): Eukaryota > Metazoa > Chordata > Mammalia > Rodentia > Spalacidae > Eospalax > Eospalax fontanierii. The sequence goes on along the minus strand of CM069524.1, from coordinate 3,998,621 downwards.
ATACTGTCATCTTCCTCATGAAAACACACGATGGGGGCCGGGGGGCCATGAGGAGATGGTTCAGCAGGTAAAGATGCTTGCCACCAAGTCTGACGACCTGAGTTCAACCTGAACCTGCAGGAAGCTGGGTCTTCGGTGAAGGGAGGCGGCCTGCAGCAGTATCACTATGGGAACTGAAAGGCACAGGGCTTGAGTGCACAGCCCCGGCCTTGGCCCTGAGGAGGCAGCCCTGTTCCCAGGTTACACAGGGTTTGAGCAGTCCCAAGCTGCTTGTTGACCTATGCGAATAACAGGGTCCCTTTTTGTTCCCAGAAAGGAAAAGCCTGTAATCCACACATTGATATGCAAATGTGTGTTTACTCAGGTGAGGCTCCCAGTGAAACAGGCCCAGATAGAGATCCACTTTGCAGGTTACCTTTGTTCCAGTGTTCCCACATCTCTGGGCTACTGATAGGGGCTCTAAAGAGAATTTCTGGGATTGAACCCCACTACAAAACACACACACACACACACACACACACACACACACACACAAATTGGAGGGAAGACAGGGAGAGGGTGAGAGAGAAAAAAAAGAAAAAGGAGGAAGGAAGGAAGGAAGGAAGGAAGGAAAGAAGGAAGGAAGGAGGGAGAGAGGGAGGAAAGGAAGAGAGAAAAATTAGTTCTTCAATGTCTAGCATCACACACAATTCAGAATGAAAGAACAAGAGAGTTCTGGATCCCTTTTAACTAGCCAGCAGAAAGTCATATTTTAACACAAACTAGTATTATGTTTGCATTAGTAGATGTGAACTATTGTTGGATGTTTTCTGTTGTTTTTTTTTAAATTAAAAACAATTTTTAAAAAAAATGTCATATGTATGAGTATTTTGTTTGTATATATGTAAGTGCACCACATGTGTGCAATGCCCACAGAGGCCAGAAGAGGGTGTCAGATTGCCTGGAACTGGAGTCTTATGGGTTCTGGGAACCGAACCCAGGTCCTCTGTAAGAGCCAGGCTCTTAACCCTGAGCCATCTCTCCAGTCCTTGTTTTCTTATTTGGGGGAATGTTTCTTTGGGGGGAGTGGGGGTTGTTGTTTTGTTTTGTTTTGAGTACTAGAGATAGAACTGAGCGTCTTGCACATGCTACTCAAGGACTTTACTGCTAAGCTGCACCCCCAGCCATTTTTCTAAAATGTGTTTTGACAGAGTCTTGCTAAGTTGCCCAGGCAGAACTGAATCTGTGATTTTCCCGAGTTGCTAGAATTACAGGTACCTGTCTCCCAGAGTCTTGTTGGTGCTGTATTGTTTATACTAAGTTTTTCCCATTTGTTGATGACTGGTTGGATGCAGGCAGGCTGCCTCTAGGAAAGGCACTGAGCAGTTCCACATGGATCCTCTCCATGGCCTGAATTTTGCTCACACTGCTTAGAAAAGCCCTCAGCTCTCTGTTATTCGGCTGTACTTAACTTAGCACCGCCCTGTGCTTGCTTCTTTACAAGCCTCTACTTGCCTTATGCCCCTGAGCTTAGCAAAGTACCTGGCTTAGGAGGGGCTTAGTGACATTTGAGGGTGAGCAGAAGAATAAAGTCCACCCTGGATAAAGCAAGGCTTGGGAGTAAAGGCAGCAACCATCAGCAGACGCACTCAGAAGCTACCTGAGTGCGCAAAATGTAGTCACTATCTGCAAAGGAATTTGGCACCAAACATTCGGCATATCATATGACCTGTTTATAGGGATTGTCCTGAAAAATGAGAAAGGTCAAAGACCCAGGAGGTGACAGAGATGACTAACCTGGTTAGCTAAGGTGAAGAGTTACCCAACCAGGCTTCAGGGTGAAATCGGACGGGCACCCACAAGTACTGTGGAAGCTGGCAGCGGTGTGGGGCCAGGTCTCCTTGAGTGCCCAACTATGCACCAACTTATTCTGCACTGCATAGTAAGTGGCTACAGGAGCTTAAGAAGTTGATAAACCATTAACTGTGCCATGGTTAACAGCCGTGCCTGGTTTGTGAGTGTCAGGGGATCCTGATGTTCTACAAGTCCCTCAGTCTTGCATTTCCCACCCAGGAGCTGCTGACCAACGCACTAGGCCAAAATAGAACCCACACCAAAGCCAGAACTCTGCTGCCCCATAGCATGTCCTGCCCCAGACAGCCTCGAACTTACACTCCAGCCTGGAAGAAAGGACACCATCCCTGACCATGGCCAATGGACACTGCATTCTGGACAGCACAGTTTGCTTGTATGTATGTGCCTGTGTGTGTGTGCCTATATGTGTATACTTATGTATGAACCTATTTGTGTGCTTGTGTGTGTATGTGTATATGTGTGTGTGCCTATGTTCATATGAGAGGCACAGGGAAACAAGTACAGTAGCCCCTGTCCCCATCTGTGGTTTCGCTTTCAGCTACTCACACTCAACCGTAGTCTGAAAATAGTTCATGGAAACTTCCAAAAATAAACAGCGCCTAAGTTTTAAATTGCTCCCTGGTCTGAGTAACATGATGAAGTCTCTACGCACCCGGCATCATCCCGTTGGTGATGTGTATTTTCCCCTTGCTCAGGGGATCCATGCTGTATTTGCTACCTGCCCATTATTTAGCATCCAATTCTATGGTCACATACTGTCTTGATATTACAATGCTTACATATTCAAGTAAGAATTAGACTTTATCACAGGCATGTAGGTGTGGGGAAAAATAGCGTTCAGTATTACCAAATCCAAATGTAATGTGTAAGTTGGAACCCATTTGATAAAAAGGCTCTACCTTTCTGCCCTATTACAAACACCATCAAATTCAAGAAGCAGCACAACCTCTTGATGGAGAAGCTGCTCCCACAGCATGCAGCCATGTGAAAACGCCTTTGGAGATAGACATTTGAGGGCATTTTGAAGGCTTTGATGTGCTTAGAAATTTCAAGCTTGAAAGATCAAGAAGCAAGAAGTCATAAACACATCCAGGATTTTAAAGACTCAAGAATCAAACTGGAGACTTACAGAAGTGTGAGCTTGCAGATTGAATTCAACATGGAAAAAAAAATCATGATGGATGTGCTTTTAACTCATCACTCACTGGGAACAAGATCCCTAAAGAAGTCACAAGGCACATGTATCAACATCTATGTGTAATGTCACTCAGGCACCAAGTCCAGGAACCAGACCTGGGTCTCACTACCCTGGGTTGGTGCTCCTGGACAAATTACAGAGAGGTGACAGGGTGTTGTGAGGCGTAAATAACTTGGCCCATGGGATCACAATGCTTGGCCTAGATGTCCGTGGAGAACAGTCCAACTACTGCAACATGGTGCTTGTGCAAGAGAAGAGCTAGAAAAAGAGATGAATGTGTCAGAGGAATAGGGACAGAGCTGAGCCTCCAAGATTAACATGAAAGATGCCAGTTTGCAGAGGAAGAGAGAAGCTCTTCCTTAGCTGGGCTTCTTCTGCGGAACACAGTATGCTCAGGAAAAGCCTGAGACTTGGGAGAGTATCTCTAAGATACAGAAACATCCTGCACACCTTTGGTCCAGCACTTGTTGGGCTCTTTCCTCAATCTCATTCCCATTCTTGGGAGTGCTTTTCCTTTCTTTCGTTTTATTTCTATTTTATATGAGTATTTTGCCTGCATATATGTAAGTGCACAGCATGCATACAATACCCACAGTGACCAGAAGAGGGCCCAGGATCTCCAGCAACTGGAGTTATGAATATGAATGAACCACATGAGTGCTGGGGACTGAACCCAGGTCCTCAGCAGGAGCAGCCAGTGCTCTTAACCGCTGAGCCATCTCTCCAGCCCCACTTTCCTTTCTTAATAAGTTGTCTCTATTCCCGTTTCTAACCTTGTATCTGATGCAGTCCTTTGCCCTGGGACACATGAGCCTGGAAGCAGGTTCCTCTACACTCAGGTCTGTGGCTTAGTCCTCCTAAGCACACTTTCTCTCATATTCCGGGCTTTCTCACTGCTTCTCCGAATTCTATGCCTAACTTAAGAGACATGACTCTTTAATCTCTCCTCCATTAGGATTTGTAGCTGGTTTTTCTCTCAAACTTTAAAATTGTTCTTGAGCCTCCTTCTGAGTGCATTTTTAAGTCCTTTAAATTTTTAAAAACTTAAATGTATGCGTACGGCTGTGTTGCCTGCATGTGTGTGAGTGCACCTGTGCTGCAGTGCCCACGGAGGCCAGAAGAGGGCATTGGCTTCCCTGGAACTGGAGTTATGGATGGTTGTTAGTCACCATGTGGGTGCTGGGAATCAAACTTGGGTCCTTTGCAAGAGCAGCTAGTGCTCTTAACTGCTAGGCCATCTCTCCAGGCCAAGTCCTTTAAAAATTTTGATGGCATTTTTATTTCTGTGTATCTGTGTGGGGACACATATGCCTGGCACATGTGTGGAGGCAAAGGACAACTTGCAGCAGTCAGTTCTCTCCTTCCACATGTGGGTCCCAGGAACTAAACTCAGATAGTCAGGCTTGGCAACAAATGCTTTTACCTGCTGAATCATCTCACCAGGTCTATAAATTCTTCTAAGAGCCCAAAAAAGGGAACTCCAATTTCCCCAACAAGGGGACCTGCATGTCTCTTAGAACCAGTGGATAAGAGCCAAGCCTAGTCCCTCAGTGAGTCACATAAGCCATTGGGCTGGAATTAAAACATGCAAAACTCATGGACGTTGTGCTTCTCTGGAGCACAGAACTTTTGTGCCTTGAGAGCTGTGATTGGAGGCAGATTCTCTTTACAGGGTCAGGCCCTGGGCTGCAGCAGCTCAATGGTCAGAAGACATGACCCCTTAGCAGCACAGTCTAAAGACCAGGAAGACTGAAGGAAGAAGCGAGTCTGGGGAGCATGACTCTGACTCCCTCAGAGGGTAAAGCTGTGGGTGCCAGGGTGTGGAGCCAGAAACCAAAAGGCACTCAGCGATGGTGGAGCCATAGCTCTGGTGTCCAGCCTCTCCATCTTAAATCCTTTCTCTTGTTGCAGAAGCTATTCGTGTATCCTCAAAGCCAAGAGACACACTGGACAAAAGGGAGGCTGTTCCAAGCAGAAAGCATGTTTGTCCTCACAAGCCATCACTGGACCATCTGACAGGAAAGGACCAGGAGCCTGAGGCTGACTTACTAAGGTCCCAAGGCTGTGGAAAGACCCAGAGAACCTTCCTACTCTGAGTCAAGGGACAAGCATACTCCACTCTTACCAGCTACTCCACCTCTACCAACACAAACTGGCTCTTTATTCCCACGCTTGTGGATCGGAAAGCAGGTGTGGTCCAGTGGGGCAGATTGACATCAGTGCAAAATGTATTCTTGGCTCCTCCATTCCTATGACATGTGCAGTTTCTGAGGCTGAGTTGTACTTGACCTCTCCTCGGTCCCTGTTTACTCATCTGCCAATCCTACTGTTTACCATATGACACCTCGGCGCTCAGTAGGAGGTTCCTACTCAGCCCCAGGGGAATCCTCAGGATGTCAAGGAGACCACCGTGCAGAGATGGCACCAGGAGCTGTGAGAAGGCCCTCACATAGCATCCACTTATGTGTGGCCTGCTCTTCCTGGTCCCTTCTCCATCCCAGATGCTTCCTGACATCCATCTATTCATCCATTAACCCAAAGGATAAATATAGGTGTCCTCTGTCCCCAGGATGTGGCAAGATTCTGTCTGTCATGGAACTCACTTCTACAAGAGAGGAAACATCAGAAGTGAGCAAAGAAATGAACCCATTCACATCATTTTGTCAATGCTGTGTGTTGTGGACAACAGCAAGGTGGGGGCGGGACCAAGGGACATCTGAGTGGAGCAACGAACACAAGAGCAGCTCGAGGCCGGTCCTCTGGGGCTGAGAGCCCAAGGGGTGTCCATAATAGAGACTCTGGACTGCTAGTGGGAGGTGCTTACGGAGTATAAGGCACACAGGCCCGTGTATGGGCATCCCTGGGAATGGTCCATGACGGTCACTCCTCTGAGCCCCAGCGCTCTGCTGAGGTTGACAGCCTTATGGAAAAGAGGTATAACAGCTGCTTTTCCTGTTACTGTGACAAAACACCCAACAGCAGCAACTGAAGGGCAGGCATTATTCTAGCTCACAGTTCAAAGGCAATGGTCCATCGTGGTGGAGGAGGCATGGCGCATGGTGGGCCTCCCGTACATGGTGGCAGGAGCATGCGGCAGCTTATTCACACCTTGACAGATCAGGAAGTGGATAGCTAGACAGGAAGTATGGTCTATAACATTCACGTCCCACTTTCAGTGGCCTACATCTGCCAGCTAGCCACTATGTCCCTAAGGAGTCCACCACCTCCCAGAACAGTTCCACCAGCTAGGGACCGCTGTGTAAACATAAGAGCCCAGCGGCACATCTCACGGTCTAGGAAGCAAGCCCATGTCTGAGGATACTCTAGAAGCTCAAGCTGACTGACCTTCAGGTGACAGCAGAGTAGCTGACCCTCCTTTCATAGTGTCTACTGACCCCCAACTATTGTCGGTCACCAGTCTGCTCCTGCAATACTCCTGTGGCCTGGCCTTGTGAAGAAGGCTGCCACGGGGCACCTGGGTCTCTTCTCTGAAGAGAGCTACGGCAGACATGTTCAGGTCCTCTGGCTCTAGCCAATGGCCTGACCAGCTTGCACATCCTCCTTTCCAGAAACTTCTGTGTTCCCTGCCACTTGGGACAAGTGCCAGGCCACACTGAGGGCTGGGCTCAGGAGTAGGTGTCTCCCCTCCCTCCCAAGTGTCACCCTGCAGTGACGAATGACCTTGATTGATGTTGGTGAAGTAATGGATTTTGGTCTCAACCCTCTCACCCATTAGTCACGTCGCAACACAGCCCCGAGAGGCCAGAACTGGTTCCCAGGAGCCAGCTCAAGAGTTGTAGCGTCTCCCAGGCTCAGCTTACCAAACTTCCAGTCACACGATCCGTCCAGGTGCCCGGAACCACTTTGGCCCACTGCCACCAAAGACCTGACAACAGAGGCCTGGGAATGCCTGCGGTGGAGGCTTAGGACCAGGGCTAATCCCAGCTCACCCCTCGCTGCAGCTCTGGGCTTCACACCTCCATTCACTTCTGCCTGTACAGATTGCCAATAATGGTTGGATTGCTGGAAGAATCCCAGCATTCCCAGTACTAGGGATGGAACCCAGAGTCTTGCACTCCAAGCACTCTGCCACTGAGCTATACCCAAGATTTACAAGGCGCTGAGTAAAGCACTTGAGAAGATGACTGGGTTATAGATCTGCTCCACCAAAAAACCAGTCACAATGAGTGAACTTAGTCTTCACGGAAGGAGTTCCCAGAGTGCGAGAACAGATGTCCATCAACAGTCACACTCCTAACAGAGTTTTCAGTGTATCATCAAGCAAACCTCTGCATCATATCTGGCCAGCGAACCCCTCAGTTCCGCATGCAGTTCTCCACTGAGATGCCAGGATATGCCACAGACATATACAGAGCACATGCGTTCCCTGCCCCAAACCACTGCCTGGAGGACCAGAATTGGAATGTGTCCTCCAAAGCTGGCCCTCCAGGGACACAGGGCAGGTTGGCCCCATGGTGGGCCTGGAAGACTTCTGATGCAGTTCCTTCTTGAGACAATCTCACTGAGTAACCAGGTTTTGCGTCAAATTCACGATCCTCCTGCCTTGGCCTCCCAACTGCTACACTTACAGGTGTGCCACACCACACCCAAAATCTACTCAAAGGTGGGGAGTGCACGAATGAATAACTTTTCCCAGGTGGCATGTGACTTGGCAGGCTGAAAAAAGCTTCCCAGATCATCTTTATACTCACATGGGCCCATGCTCTCCAAACTCCTCCCCAAAATTGCTACAGGTTTTATGTGTGTACAAGAGAGAGAGAGAGAGAGACAGAGAGAGAGAGGTGGTGTGTGTGTAGTTTCTGTGCATGTGAGGTTGGATGTGTGCACGTGCATGCAGAGGCCGCAGGAGGAATTCAGGCGTCCTGCTCTGTCACTCTCTGCCTTATTCCCTTGAGACAGGGTCTCTCACTGAAACTAAAGCGAGGCTGGCAGCCATCAAGCCCCAGTAATCTCCTTTCTCAGTCCCCCTAGCTCTAGGATTACAGACACGCGTGGCCATCCACGGCTTTGTGCTCTTACATGCTGAGCCAGCTCCCCAGCCTCATCTTATGCATTTTGTTGTCCTTGTGGCACATGCTACTCCTCAAAATGATTATGCTGTAATTTTACATAAACTAGATCTCCTATGAGCACCTCAGAGGCAAGACCACGCATGTTCTGTCATCACTGTGTTCCCAGTACCTAGAACCATTGCTGGGCCAGATGAGCCCCAAAAAGGTCATTGTAAACCCTCAGGGTTCTGAGCAAATCCAACAGGCCAGAGTGCCCTGGCATCTCCCACTATCACCAACAGCCAGTGTCAACATGGACCACAGGGCTTCTGCCACTTCTGAGGCCTCCTGGTGCAGAGGGAAACTGGGCCTCTTCCACCTCTAGCCTCCTTCCCTGCAGACTCCTCCCTTCCCCACAGGAGTTGGTGACTGGGCACAGTTGGCCTCAGCCCTCCACACCCCAGGTCCCAAGCGAGACAGTGCCTTCTCCCTCTCTTGGGTTCCTTACCAGGCCAGGCAAGCTTCCCAATTTCCCCATCTGAAAGACAGGGACAAAGACTGCCTTGTCACCCCACCCACTTCTCACGGTGTTAGGAAACAACTGTTTGCTTAGAAAACACTTTGAGCAACTTGGGGAAAGGTGTTTGCAGCTCAGATGATGCCTGCTGTATTTGATCCAGGCCAGGGAGGGCTGGACCAACCAGCCATTCAGTTACCACCACCCGCCCCAGGGTGGTGCAGCAACTTCTCCCTGTCACCGAGCCCATTGGGCCAGCTGTGATCCCAGAACCTGCCCAAGAGCTGTGGGTGCATTCCTGCTTCCAACAGAAAGCAAGTTCTCCATAACTCAAGTGATTCCCAAACATCCAGCCTTCCGTTTCACCTGGGAAAAGAGCTGAAGTTTGCCTGAATGACCCACCAGCGCTCCGTCCTGCTGGAGGTGCCATGCTTCCATGCCAGACTCTCCAGCAGGCATCTGGAAACAAAGGCAGTTGGTCTTGGCCCCCAGTCCAGGGCAAGCAGATCTGTCATTCAGGCACAAAGATGCCCCTCGTGGCCCTGAGGCTTGGAGCCAGTAGTGGCAGTGGTGACCTGAACACCACGTCCTCCATACTCTGCACCTGAAAGGAGCTGGCTCCACCAAGAATCACACCCACCCCGGGCAACCTGACACAGGCCGAGGTCGTGGGTACAGAGGCATCAAGGCTTGGTCAGTGTGAGGGTTAATGGACACATCTGTCACTTAGTCCTTGGGACTGCTTCAGAATAAAACACACCCCTTTGAAGTGGTATAAGCTGCTTCAAAATAAAGCTTACTCCTAAAGGTGGTGTGAGTAGGCCTTCAGCAGACAGTGAAAACAGACAGGTGTGCTCTTTTCAAACTTCCAGATAGGAAGGACTGTTGCTAATTATATTTACTGTCGAATGAAGAGGGAAGGGGTTCTTATAAAGATGAGTCGGAAAAAGGTCTTCAAATGTCATCAAAGTAAAAGAATGTTTCCTGATGGTGTCTGTGGCCTTGTCACTGCCTGGCAGTGGAAAACCTGACCTGTAGGTGCTGGCCCCGTGTCCCTTCAACTTGGTTCCTGAGTCACATACAAGCCAGGATCAGTAGGAAGGGTCCTCCCCTCCAGACAGAGCCTGCATTGGCCTCAGAGCCTGGCTGAGCATCTCGTCCTGTGTGGTAGTAGCCACCAGCATCTGCTGTCACATCTTAACTGGGAGGCAGCTGCAGAGACCTAACAGAGGCTTTTCCGTCATGAAAGGAAATGCTGTCTGCCCAGATGACTGAAGTGAAAAGGCTTCATCCTCAGCCCCAGAGCAGTTCACCGTGTTATTAATAACAAACCCGAGAATAGCACAGTTCACATGCAAACACCTAGAAGCCCCAAATAGTCACCCACATGCAGACAAACATGTTTAGGCTGTGGAGTGCTGATATCCACTTCCAGGTGGACAGGGGCTCTGCACACTCATGGATGCACATTTTTCTCTATGTGTTTGGTGGCTGCACAGTCAAGAAGGTTCCCATGCCTGCTCAACCCTCCACTGCTTCCTCCTATAAGCCTTATGTCCCCTCTGCCCTTCCTCTACATATCCACCCAGGAGAGACATCCAGCCCCACCATCCAGAGCAGAACAGGCTTGTCAGTCTTCTTGAAAACAGTAATACTTAGTCTCTTCTAGGAAGGCAGCCTGGGTTTGCAAAAGAAGAGGGAGATTTTAAAAATTCAAGTTTACTTACTTTTCAGGTCATCAGAAGCCCTGGCCAGAGGGCAGAGAGGTCTCAGGTTGGCTGTGTGTGCAGAGGCAATAAGAGCCTGTCCCCATGCTCACTGGGCAAGCAATCTTCAGGAAAGCTTTTAGCAAAGGGAGAGCATTGAGGACGAAGGCAGCATCCATCTCCTCCAGCCCTTCCCTGTCTCATCCTTAAAAAAATTTTTGTTACTGTTGTTTTTGAAACTGGATCTCCTTATATGCAGCCCAGGTTGAACTTGAACTCAATGTGGCCCAGGCTGAGCCCAGGCTACTGTACTGTAGCCTCCTGTCTCAGGCTTCCAAGCGCAGGAATTCCAGGTCTGATCCCATTGCACCCAGTCCAAAAACATTTTTCAAGGCCAGTGTGCAATATGGACTGAGGTGTCTCTGTTTTTCTTGGATTCTTAAGGATTGGACTCTTAAAGTGGTTTATTCAATCCCAGAACTCAGGAGACTGAAGCAGGAGAATTGCCATGAATTAGGAGGCAGACTAAGCAAGACATTACCTCCCCTTAAAAAAAAAATAGATCAATGGGGCTAGAGAGATGTCTCAGTGGTTAAGAGCACATGCTGCTCTAACAGAGAAAGGATCCAGGTTCAATTTCTAGCACCCATATGGCATCCTACAGCTGTCTGAAACTCCAGTTCCAGGAGATCAGATGCTTTCCTTTGGCCTCCACTGGCACCAGGCACTCACGTAGTGCACATACATACATGTAGGCAAACACTTGCACAGATAAAATAAATAAATCTTAAATAACTAAATCAATGTGGGAATCAACATGGAGCTTCTTCAAAAAACTAAAAGTAGATGTAACCTATGACTCAGCTATAAAACTGACAGGGATTTACCCAGAGACTCCAAGTCAATACATTACAGAAATGCCTGCAGATCAGTGACCACTACAGTCCTGCTCACAGTGGCCAATCTAACTGTCCAACCACAGATGAATAAGAAATATGTGGTTTCTATATATAATGGATTTGTTTTCACCCATAAAGAAGAGCAAAGTTGCAGGACAATGGATGCCACTGGAGACTGTCATATTAAATAAATTAGGGCAGTGTCAGATATAAATCTGAGATTTTATATAGACACATACAATTGTGTGTATAGGATATGAAAGTTGAGGTGAGACTATCTTAGGGAAACAATCTGGGTACATGGGGGAACGTGTGCAATGCACAATACATACGTGTATGAAAATGTCCTTATGTAACACAATAATGTATTATTTATATAATACTTTCTATAATTGTAAAATCAGTGACAAAACTAATCAGTAAATTAGTTTATTCAGGACAGAAGGCAGGAATTGGACTAGGAGACTGCTGAGTAGACACTGCAGAGAATCCTGAAGATCACCACCCTTATGTTGGTGACTTTGTCACACACATCGTTTCACAGTCCTGAATGATGCTGGCTGTGCTGAGGTAAGGTTCTGAGAGGGGAAACAGCCAGCCCAAGGGTGCCCCGACCCCTGCTGTCAGTGCTCTCTCCATGCCTCCCACACATCACCACAGCGGGCATCGTTATAAGCAGGAGTCATGTGCAGGTGAGGTGACCCACATCCATCACCCATTTACTCCCACCTATGCTTGGAAAGACTGTGTCCAAAGCCTATATGGTGTGGCATATAACTGGCATTCCTTCAGTTGTTGTTTTGTGTGTGTGTGCATGGGTGTTGGTATATACGTATATGTTTATGTAGGGATGTGCACATGTGCATGTGTGTGGAGACCAGAAGTAGATGCTTGGCATCTGCCTCTATCACTTACCACCTTATTTTTTTGAGACAGGTTCCCTCATTGAACCTGGAGCTCACCAGTTCAGCTAGGCTGGCTGACCCTCCAGCCCCAGAGAGCCTCCTGTCTGTCTCTCCCTCAACTCCCGTGCTGGAAGTATAGACACACAGTGCACCCAGCTTTTACGTGAGTGCTGGGAATCCAAGCTCAGGTTCTCCTGTTTGTGCAGCAGGCACTTTACCGACTGAGTCATCTCTCCCAGGCTGTTCTAGAACCTTTGATCCTCCTGCCTCGGCCTCCGTCCTGAGTGTGAGATTACAGATGTGGATCGGCATGACCCATTTTGAAACTGCCGCCACACACCTTCCTGCTCTGAGCCCATCATACCTACAGGGCTTGACTCCTGGGCAGTCTCCACTTTGCAGGCCAGGTGTGGGGAGGGAGCAAATTTTTTGGACACAGAGAAGAACATCAAGAACAGAGAAAGTAGTCTTACCCCGCTGGCAGCTCAGCAAGTCCGGGGCAAAATTTGGAACTGGATTTATTAGTGCTGCCCTCAATTTGATCTGACCGGGGAGTGATGCAACCATCTGGTTTTCAGAGCAACAGTCCCACTCCTGTTTCTGATTACAAAGATTACTCCAGGCCACAGAGCTTGGGGACTTGGCCACTGAAGAAATCTCCCTTTTTTCTATCTCCCCCTGTTCTCCTTTAAGCTCCCGTGGAGAATAGCCAGCCAGAAAAAAGATCAACAGAGAAGCAGGGGGATCTGGAAAGATGGCGGCCCATCCTCTATGCTTCGGTCCTCTCCAGCTCCCCAGGCAGGGAGTGATTATGCTACAGGAACCTTGCTGCACTTTGGATTTTCATGTTTGGTCCTAAGTACAGGCGTTTGAAATGTCTATTGGCTTGTTGTGTTTTTAATTTGATTAGCACCAGAACTGTGCGTGTGGTGGAGGAGGGGGTTTGGGGAGGAATCACAGGGCTCTGTCTGCCCCAGTCCTCCAGGAAAACCAAACCATCTGGCCTACTGGAGTCTCAAAGCCCAGACCACTGATCTGGTTGCTGGCCTTCTTGATTTTTCAACTCTTCAACTTTGGGGAGGAAATCAGCCTCTAAGAAAGCCAGCTACTCCCTTTCACTCCCTTTCGCACTCTTACTTTCTGACTCTGCAGGGTGGGGATTTGTGAGATAGCCTATACAGGCATCTAGGAGAATCAGGGGAACTGAGGATGGGCTTTCCTTAATGACACCCACCCTGTTTCAGTGAGCAAACGATGACAGCTTGGCTCATCATACCTCCTCTCCTTATTAGGAGGTCCCTAAGGGTCAGGCTTGCTCCAGAGCGCAATGTCCAACACACCCCAGAAAATACCAAGACACAGTTCAAAGCTCCCGGAGCAGAGTGAGGGTGTGCCTTCCACCAGGGTTGCTCTCCAAAGGCTATTTGACCACAGCATATCATATGACTCTGTTCTTAGAGTTACATTTTAACTGGCAAAGTTTAACAACAACAACAACAATGACTTCTGGCCTTCTAAAATTGGCAGCAGAAAAATGAACCGAGGAAGTAACGGGGAAGAAAACCTGCTCTGAAGACATTGTGCATCATGGACAGTTTCTGTTTGTTTTCCTTTCTGAGCATGTGCATGCCTGTGTGTGCATGTGTTCAAATGGTGGAAAATAGTTTCCAGATATACTGAGCTGGCATTTCCAGGAACATGTTATGCCAGGGTTATAAAAAGCAGCTGCAGACAGGGCTGGTGAAAAGCCTTGTTCTTGTCTAGCTTCCACCACGATGCAAACTTACCTCCAGGACTCTCACTTTCTGCATCATGCACCCGAAGGAAACACATCTGTGGCCTGTGAACCGGAAGTATGTTCACCTCTAACTCTTCAAGTTTCCACTTCATGCAAGTCATAGGCAAGGTACTTGAGTGGCAGGTCTTTATTATTCCTCAGTCCCCAAAAATCCTCACACTCACTCATCTGGGTGTGATGCCACATGCCTGTCATCCGAACCCTTAAAATGTAGAGGCAGGACGATCAGGAGGAGATCAAGGTTATTCTCAGCTACAGAGAGCAGGCTCAAGGCCAGCCTAGGTTAGGTGAAACCCTGTCTCAAAACTTTCTCCCCATCTCCAAAATAACTTCACACACATACCAGAAATTGTCACAAGACTCATTCTACAGATACCTGGAAGTTTCCGAGGAGCAAAGCGAGCAGAGTTGCAGCAGTAAGAACGTATGGTCGTCCCCAAGGGAGTTCATATCAACCTGTCTTCATCTCTTTCTGACTTCAGCACGACATCTGTGTGTATGCATGCATGTGTGAGTATATATGCACGTGTGTGTGTAGGTACACTCATGTCACATGTATGTGTGTACAGACTAGAATATCAACTTTGGATGTCTTTATCACTCTCCACATTATTTTTTTTGAGACAGGGTCTCTCACTGAATCTGGAAAATGCCATTTTGTATAGACTGCTCCTGAAGATTCATCTGTTCCCACACGCCCCTAGCTCTGGGTTACAGGCACATGCCATCAAACCAAGTGTGTGTGTGTCAAGGGGTGGGGGGATTTGACCTTAGGTCTTTATGCTTGAATAGCAAGCACTTTACCCACTGATTCAACTCCCCAACCCCAAGCAGAACACTTTTAGCATGAATCCAGGACTCCCAAGTCCCCTATCTGATGCCCAGTAACCCCCAAGGTCTCTCCTACCATCCCCCAGTAAGCAGCTCCAGCTCTATCCTGGGGGGTCTTGCCTCATCACACACCCCTTCTATACCCTGGAGGGTCCTACACCCTGTCCACATGTGCCCACTGATATGCTTGTTGACCTGAGGTGGAATCCCATTTACCTCCCTCCCCCAACACTATTTTAATGAAGACAGTAATAACCTGCTCCGTGACTCTCCTGGGGGTGACTAATTGGTTAATCCTGGGAAGGCCCTTTGAAGATGAAAAGCCAGGTGTTACTCATGGGTTGAAGGCATGCACCTGCCCTAGGCCGGGCCTGAGTCAGCAGAGAACAGCTTCCCACCTGCACGCAGGCTGGGCCAGTCAGCTTGGGTCCTGCTCAAGGTCAGAGCTGTCCCACAGAAGGGCACACCAGCACCAGTAAAGGAACCAAGAGGTGGGTGGGCTGTTCTTAGTCTGGGAACTGGACCTTCTTGAAGTTCACGTGGTACGAGAAGCCCTCAGATAGCTCTGCCAAGAGGGCAGCGTATGTCGAAAATATCAGCCAAGACAATATTTCCCGGTCATTGTTTGGGGAAAATGCTTTTCCACTGCAAATTCTTCACAAGCCACAGCCTTCTCTCCTTCCTGCCCTCAGCCCACGGCTGGCAAGATGGGTGGAGAGTGCTGTGGGCCTGTGTGGAGAGTGCTGTGGGCCTGTGGTCTGGGGATAAGATGTGGCAGCTCATGGTTTCCCTGTTCTGTTCATAACATCTCTCTTATTCGGGAAAGGGGTACTGGATGAGACAGGGTCTCACTATGGAATCCAGGCTGGTCCTTGAATTCACCTTGTAGCCCAGGTTGGCCCGGGTCAGCCTCCATGAACCACCATGCCTGACTATCCCATCTGTCCATGGAAGTGGGGAAGTGATTAAAAGAACTAAAAAACAGGAGCATGGTAGCTCATGCCTGTCATCCCAGCACTTGGGAGGTGGAGGCAGGAAGAGGAAGGAAGGAAGGAAGGAAGGAAGGAAGGAAGGAAGGAAGGAAGGGAGGGAGGGAGGGAGGGAGGGAGGAAGGAAGGAAGGAAGGAAGGAAGGAAGGAAGGAAGGAAGGAAGGAAGGAAGGGTCAGGGGTGAGTGGAGGAGGGACTGAGAGACTTTGTGACCACACTCCACACTCCTGACCCTGTTTAGGAGGATATTGACATTGTAGCCGAGCACCAGGAACAGAACTGCCTTTAAGTCTCAGCCCAGTGCCAGATGCCACTGTGGCACAGCAGCGAGTCCCCAGTCCTGCCCCTGACACACCCCTGTGGTCTCCTCTCTGCACCCCACAATCACCCACTTCTCTGCCCTCTCATTGCCATTTCCTCTTTCAAGAAGTGACTCATGTGACCAAAAGGATTTCAGGCATGTCTGCTTTCTCTTTTAAAGTCACCAAGTTCTTATAAGTTTTTCTGGGCTTGGTCCCTCATGCTGATTGCCTGGGCGTCCAGAGACCCCCAAAGACAGAAAGATAAAGTTTAATAAAAAAAAAAAAGGAGGAGGGAAAGGTAGGAGCCTGAGGGCAGAGGGAGGTAGGAGACTGAAAGCCTGCACCCAGGCACAGCAGCAGTCAGGGCTGAAAAGACCTGTGCTGTGTTCTGTTTGGAATGCAGTGGGTGGAGGTGGCAGATAGAACACAGCAAACAAGCTTGCAGGGAGAGGAGCCTCTTTCCTCAGTTCTCACAGTGCCATCAAGTGGCATAGCGAGGAAATGCAGGATGCGCCTCGTCATCTGAGCTGACTTCCTGGGAGAAGAGGGATGGGGCTTTACCTACCCACTAGTCCCCTCAGGCAGGGACTGAGGACCAACCTGGAACACTCAGAAGTATGGTTAAGTGCCATTCCTTAGCACTGTCTGCAGGTAAGTGTGCAAGGGCGGTTGAGGCATGAAGACAGTGTCTAATCACCTTCATGCGTTTGTGTAAGCAAATGCAAGTGCCAACCAGACATTTCCTATGACCTTCCTGGAGACCCCAGAACAAAAGCCACTGTGTCTGCTGGACATGGTGGTGCACACCTATGATTTCAGCTTTTGAGGGGGCAGAGACAGGAGGACCTTGATCCCAAGTGCAAGGCCATTTGAACTACGTAGCAAAACCCTGCTTTTGAAAGAGGAGAGGTTACTGGAGAGAAGGCTCAGTAGTTAAGAGAACTTGCTGCTATTGCAGAGGGCCTGAGTTTGGTTACCAGAACCCAAGTTGAATGGCTCACAACTGCTCTAACTCCAGTTCCATAGGTTCTTCTGGTCTCTGTAGGTATCTACACACACACAGACACACACACACACAGACACACACACACACACATACACACACACTCACAGATACGTTAAATTTTTTTCAACCCTTTTTAAAAGGAAGGAAGGAAGGGTTTAAGGAGATAGTTCAGCTGATAAAAATACTTGCTGTCCAAGCATGAGGACCTGGATTTCGATCCCTAGCACCCACATCCTTTTCAAAAGCCAGACATGGTATTGCATGACTATTATCACAGTGCTGAGGAGGCAGAGACAAGAGGGGCCTGACCAGCCAGTCTAGTGGAATTTATGAGTTCCAGGTTGAGTGAGAGACCCTGCCTCCAAAAAATAAGTGGGAGAGTGATTACAGAAGAAACCCAACCTCTGGCTTCCGTATACACGTGCACACACATGTATGTATGTATGCATGCACACACACACACACACACACCATATCAAACAAAAAAGGAAGACTTTAAAAGAAAAAAAAGTTGTTCTCAGTGGTCCTGTGTTTGGATAACTGAGTTGGGGAGTCAGGAGGAGAGAGAACCCCCCTGATGATTCAAGCTCTGGTGGTCACTGTCTACATCTCTGAAGAGGTGACCTCATCTGAAAAAACGGGGAACAGAGCAAGATCCAAGAGATCCAAACACAGCTCCTGAGGCCAGATGATATGGTACCCCAGTCCTTACTCTCTGTGATGATTAGCCTCAGTTGTCAACCTGATACAACCTAGAACCACTTGGGAAGAGAGTCTCCATGAGGGGTTGTCTACACTGGGCTGAGCTGTGGGCATGTCTGTGGGGGGTTGTCTTAATTGATGTGGGTGGCCTAGCCACTGTGGGCAGCACCTTTCTGTAGACAGAAGATCCTAAACTGCGTGAGATCAGAGAGATGGAGCTGAGCAGAAGCAAGCAAGGATGCACGCATTACTGCGCTCTGCTTTTCACTGGGCACGCCATGTCACTAGCTGTTTGCAGTTCTTGCCTTGGCTTCTCCCCAAAGATGGGCTTTAGAAATTTAGAATTGTAAGTCAAATAAACCCTTCCTCCTCTCTCTCTCTCTCTCTCTCTCTCTCTCTCTATATATATATATATATATATATATATATATATTTTTTTTTTTTGCCAGAGTATTTTATCACAGCAACAGAAATGGAACTGAAAGGTGCCTTTTCCCAGGATGCCTGTCTACCTTTCATGTTCAGCTATTAGGAACAGTTTCATTTGAAGAAAAGGCTCCATGATGCCATAGCTATGTTTGAAAAGAGTCCTCCTATCTGTAAGGTTTGGATGAAATGGATGAGAGACTCAGAAAAGTTAACTGGACCAGTTTATTATTAAAGGCACAGGGCTAGCCTCTCAGCTCGGAGTGAAGAAGCTAGCAACTCCTAACTGTCCAGAACACTTTTTATGGGGAGGGGATCTGAGTGATATGTATGGTTCTGATTGATCTCTGGAGGAGATAGTTAACACATGGTATCAGGAAGCTTACCTGGTCAGGAATTATCTTGTCAGGAAACTGCAGTTAGTTCCTTTTCACAGATGCTTGTGAATTCTGGAAGTCTGGCTGGAGTCGCCAAGGTGTCTGTCAGTCTTCCTGAGTCCTGGAACTGCTGGGGGTTTCCTTTCAGTCATATCTTACACTATCCAGCACTCTGCAGGCTGCAACTCTGTCTATCATGCCTGTTTCTACTTTGTGACTCTAGACCCAGGCCATCGCTGATTCGACAGAACACGGTGATCCCATCCAGCCCTCCCTGCCCAGAATCCAAAACTGAGTCAAAGTGGGTCACAGTCTATCTCTGTGGGGAGCCCAAAGGTGTGCATATCAACCCAAGAGCTGAGGAAGCATGGGGGCGGCCAACTGCAGCTGCACACACGGGCTCCCAGTCCCCAGGCACCGGCCTCTGGAACTGGACCCGCCTTCGGAATGCCCGCTGCTCTCCTGCGTCTTGTTCACAAGCTTTCCTGTCCCTGCTTTGGTGTGGTCTGGCCTCATTATTGCACTCCTGGGGATCAACCAGACCTTATGCATGATAAGCACGTGCTCTATCACTGAGCTGTACCTCCAGCCCTTTTGCGTATGTGTGTTCTTGTGCATGGGTGTTCATATACTTGTGTGTATGTGTGTGCAGGCCAGAGGTGTCATCCTTCAAATGCCATCCACCTTGCTCTTGACACAAGGGCTCTCCCTGGCCTGAAAATCATGAAGTGAAGTAAGCTGGCTGGCCAGAATCCACTGTCTCCACCTCCCTGATGCTGGGATTACAAGCATGCACCACCATACATGGCTTTTGTGTGGGTGTGGGTTCTGGTGAGCAAACTCAGGACCTCATGCTTGAATGGCAACTGAGTTTTACCAACTGAGCTATGTCCTCAGTCCATCCCAGCCCTTTTTATTTTATTTTTATTTTGTGTATATGAGTGTTTTGCTTGTATGGATGTAAGTGTACCACATGAGTGCAATGGCCATGGAGGCCAGAAGAGGATGTTGGAGGCCCTGGAATTGGAATCACAGACGCCGTTAGCTGTCACGTGTGTGCTGGGAACCAAACCTAGGTCCTCTGCAAACGCAGCCAGTGCTCTTAGCTACCGAGCCATCTCTCCAGGCCCCATCCAGCTCTTTACATTTTTTGAGCTAGAGGTCTTATTAAGTTGCCCAAACTGGGCTTGAACTTGCAATCACCCTGCTTCAGCCTCCAGAGCAGCTGCAATGATGGGCCAGAGATGAGCTACCATACCCAGATTCTTGAAAAGGACCTCTGTTAAAAGTTTCCAAACACTAGACAAGATCATCCTAAAGATTTTCCCAGCTCCAAGGAACAAGATCAGCGAGGTCAAGGGCAAAACATCTCTACTCAGGGCCACATCCTGTGTCTGAAAATAGAAGGTAGCTTCTGAAAAGACTGTAATCCTATGAATTACAATGCTCAGTGCAACACAGCATGTAAAGACTCAACAAAATCTACATTATCAACTCTACCATTTACATATTCATTAAAATTCTATTCTTTATAAATCAATCATTTTTCTAGTGGCTATAAATTTTAAACTCAAAAACAATTTATAGTTCATCTGTACTAGGAATACCATTGTTGATTACACCCAATGCTTTTCCTTTTAGTGCAATTGTCCTCGTGAGATGGAGCAGATCAACACCCTTTCATGGAAGGGATAGGGCTCATGGGGCTCTTCCTTCTCCCTTCCCAGAGGATTCACAGGCAGGTGGGGAGGGAGAGACATTTTCTTCAGTGACACTAGTAAGGTGCCCATGCTCCTGTAACTAACCCCCTTAACGAAACTTATTGGGTTATGCTCACACAAAAGACATGGAGAGATGACTCCGCAGTTAGGAACACTGGTTGCTCTTGCAGAGGATCTGGGTTCAGTTCCCAGCACCCACATGGTGGCTGACAATCATTTGTAAGTCCAGTTTTAGGGCATCTGGTACTCTTTCCTGGCCTTAGCGGGCAAGTACACACACATACATGCAAGCAAAATACAGACATAAAATAAAAATTTCTTTAACGATTAATAAAAAAATGTGTCTGTTCTAAAACCTTTCACTCAAGGACATAAAAATCTTTAACGATGGGCCATTAAGGTGGCTCAGTGTATAAAAACACTTGCCACCAAACCTGATGACCAGAGTTTGATGCCCAGAATCCACCTGGTAAAAGGAGAGAACTGACTCCTGAAAGTTGTCTTTTGACCTCCGCACACGTGCTGTGCCATGTGTCCCCTACATGAATAAATAAATATAAAAATTTTAAAATATGTAAATGGCATATTAGTTCAATCACTTTGACATTTATCTATTTTCTTTCTTCCATTTCTTATTTTTTATTATTTATGTTATTTATTTTGTATATATATGTTTCTTGTCACATGTAAATACATGTGGAGGTCAGACAGCAATTTGCAGGAGTCAGCTCTCTCTTTCTACCGTGTGGGCTCTGGGGATTAAACTCAGATTGTCAGATTAGACTTCAAGAGCCTTTACTTACTGAATCATCCCTCCCTCCTGCTCTTTCTTTTGTTTTCTTTTCCTTCCTTCCCTCCTCTCTCTCTCTCCTCCCTCTCTCCCTCCCTCTCTCTCTCTCTCTCTCTCTCTCTCTCTTTCTCTCTCTGGTCTCAGGGTGTCACAGAGGACCACCAGGCACTGTCTTAGGTCTTTCCCTGACAGGACAGTGAGAGCCTCTGTCTGCACTGGCCACTCCCATGTAACAGCAGAAAACTTGCTTGAAAAATGCGTTTGTTTTATTGATGTGACTCAAAATAGCCATTTCACCTCAGGTTTCATTCCTTAGGTGCTATGTACCTTCTTCTGTTTATTTTTGAGACAGCATCTCTCAGAGACCTGGGACTTGCAAAGTAGGTGAGGCTGGTTAGCCAGTCCCAGGGCTAGGACTACCAGCATGCACCACTGTGCTCAGCTTTCTCCATGGGGCTGGGAATCAAACTCAGGTCCTCATGCTTACACCACAAGCAGTTTACCTGCTGATGTGTCTTCCCTCTCGTTTTCTTCAGTGACAGGATGGAGCCTCTGGATCATTCCTGGCATGGTAGAGAGTGGGTTTGCTGTTCACAGTGTAGAAAACCAGCCTTGGCTCACTCACAGTCTGCCAAAAAGCACCCTTGAGGTCCTTCTGGACCTAACAAAGGAGAATCTGGAGTGAAACAGAGCCGTAGATGACTGCTATACACAGCAGGGTCTGAGGTGATGAGGCCTGGACCGTTGATCAAAATCACTGACTGTGTGGCACCTCCAAGAGTTCACGATGAAGTTTTGGTAGATCTGTCCTTGACAACACTATCTTTTGCTAGTTGTATAGCAACTTCTCACCACTGTTTTAGCATTAAAATATGCTTTGTGCCACGTCTGGTGGAACGTGCCTGTGTTCTCAGCTACTTGGGAGGCAGAAGCAGGTGGTATGACAGTGAGGCCTGCCTGTTGTGCTACAGCATAAGTTCAAAACTAGCTTGGGCTACACAGTGACTTAGAGACCAGCCTGAGATGCATAGGCAAGACCTTGTCCTCAAATAAATACACAGATAGATGGATAGATGATAGATAGATGATAGATAGGTAGATAAATTTAAAAGTAAAGTGAGATGGGGATATAGCTCAGTGGTACAGTTTGCCTAGCATAGGTGATGTCCTGAGTTCAATTCCCAGTATCACAGAAGAAAATAGGTGTGGGTGTGTGTGTGTGTCACAGAGAGGAAGGGCGGAGAGGTACGTGAGATGTGTGTGATATATGTGTGATGTGTATGTGTGCTGTACCCTGGTTAGGCAGTGAGGGTGACGGTATTGCTTTATTGGATTTCACGTCCTCACAAGGTCAAAGAGAATGATTGCTCCCTCTTCCTTTTCTAGCCCATGAACCCAAACAGCTGGGAACAAACAGCTTACATTTGAGTGAAGCCAGCAATGTCTTGCTGATTCCAGTGCCTTTTAAATCAGAGCAGGAGTGTGGAGACCCAAGTTAAGATTTAAGATTTAAGATGTGGCTGAGCCCAGTGCCCATGCCTCTAATCCCAGTACTTGGGAGTCTGAAGCAGCAGTAGAGTTAGAGCCTGGCTGAACAGCAGATGAGATTCAGAAAGCGGTAGGAATAGGAGTTGCAGGTAGAAAAAAAAGCAACCAACCTTGACAATCCAGACTGACCTTTATTATAGTCAACGAGGGGTGGCTAGCTGCCCAGCATTGCAGCAGCCATAGCAGTCAAGCGGCAGGAGACTTCAGGCATGTTTTTATATGGAAATAGTCATGAGGCTGGGTAGGGGTGTTTGTAAAGGGCCTAGCCCCCCACTTTCTGATAAGGGTCTTTTTTGGAGGGAAAGACTTGTTTTCAGAACAGGAATTGCTTTAGAGTTGGGGATTTTTATGTGACTTCCCTTTCAAAAGAAAGTAAGAAAGAAGAAAAGGAAGGAAGGAGGACAGCTGCATGTGGCGTGTACGTTTATAATCTCAGCACTTGGATAGTGGGCAGAAGGAGCAGGAGTTCAAGGTTATGCTTAGCTACATAGCAAGGCTGAGGGCAACCTGAGCTGCATGACAGACTATTTCAAAAAGAAGAGAGAAGGACTGGAGAGATGGCTCAAGATTAAGAATATTTGCTGTTCTTGCATTCCCAGGACCCATATCTGGGGAGCAGCTCTCAACTGCCTGTAACTCCAGCTCCAGGAGACTCATTGTCCCTTTCAGGCCTCCATGAGCACCTGTGTGCATGTGGTGCACATAAACACATGCAAGTTTACACATGACAGATAGATCTTTTTAAGAAAGAAGGAAAGCAGGAGGATGCACAAGGCAGCAGGAGAGACTGGAGGAGTCGTGTTGGGTCCAGTCACTCTGCCATCATCCTAGTGTGCAGTGTGCAACCATCTGTCTCACAACCACAAACAGGAGACTTCTGTGGACCTGCTTGCAAAACTCACACCATGGCTGAGCAAACTGGACACGAAGTCTCAGGGAAAAGCGCTAGCATTTCAGCCAGCACAGGAACAGTAAAAAAGCATCCTTGTACCTGCAGATCCAGCACACCTAGCTTTGCCTTCTCCAACACCCTCTCCTGACAATCTCCACTTGGTACAGGCAAGAGCCAAGCAGAGGCGAGGAAATCATGTTGTGGCAAGAGATGAGATTTTTCTTCAATAAACGGGGTGTGTGTGGTAACTCTGGGAGGAAGGAAAGTAAGGCCTGGAGCAGGAAGAAGTTAAAGAGGCCAGGAGGCCAGGGTAGTGTAACTCTAGCACTTGGGAAGCTGAGGTTGGAGGAGTGCCTCGGGTTTGAGACTGGGCTAGACTACAATGTGAGTTCCGGGCTAACCTGGGCTACAGTGTGAAACTGTTTTTTTTTTTTTTTAAAAGGAAGCCAGGAGGTCAGCAGCCTCTGGGCCTGGCCAGCTATAGTCTCTAAGCACTACTCAGCCACCAAATCCCCATCTGATGGGGCTCTTACTCCCAGGAATTCTCAGTATTACAGAGCAAGCTGGGAAACTTTTAAATGCCCAAATGAATAATATGGAAAGATGTTTGGGAGTTAAAGACCGGAGGATTAATGTATCCTCATCCATAAGGGGCTTCAAAGTCTGATAAAAAAAGGACTGCTCTCAAGCAGAAGAACATCTGGAGCTGTCAAGAGAAGCAGTAATGTGGTCACAATGTGCTAATTCCTGTGGTCCCAGCTGGGAAGACTGGGTGTGGGCTATGAATGTTATCCAGGAACTACCCACTAGTTGGCTAGACGATGTCTCCCAGCCTAGCAGAGCTGGACTTAGGAACTGAGTTGGAAGACACACAAGCTCCAGTTTTATAGAGGAGAGGAGTCCCCAGAAACCAAGTTCCCCCACTGAAGGCCAGACCTGTTATGAAAGCCCTGGGTCTACGGTGACCCCTGTAGAGGAAGAGGGGAGCTGTCCTCTTAAGTCCTCCCTCGCTCAGTGGTATTATTCCCTTTGCATCTGTTTTGGGTGCAAGAAGTGAAGCTCAGCCTACACTGCTCTGACTTTCATAATTTCATCTGTGCAGTGGATCATAGGCTGGACCCGGAGCATGGTCATATCCCGCCTTAGGTGTCGAGAAAGAAGCAGCCAGCCTGGTGATGCAGCAGAGAGCACCTGACTAGCATGTACAAAGCTCAGTCCATGAGCCTGGCATAGTGAAACGGACCTGAAATCCTAGCCTTTGGGGCCTAGAGGCAAGAAGATCACAAGTGCAAGGTCATTCTCGTTCACATAGCAAGTTCAAGGCCATCCTGGGCTATAGGAGACCATATTTCAAAATAAATAAATAAACAAAAATAAAAGCCCCACTTTGTGGAAGAGGAAACTAGTCCAAGACTCAGATACCAGACAGTAAATGCTCTTTTAATGACCTTAGCCAACTATGGGAAGGCCAGCCTGGAAGGAGGCTGACTGACAAAGGTGACCCACAAGCACAAAGGACCTCAAACCTGGTGTCAGTCCCTTTGCCTGCCCTTTGCGCCTCTCACCCCTGCTGCTCTTTTCTGAGATCCCCATAGCCTAAGGCAGCGTGGTCCTCAGCTTTGTGGGCCTCAAAGTGCCACCAGGAAAGTAGAGGGTTTGTCCGCTATCTGAAGCCTACATGTGGGGCGCAGATTGGAGCTGGCTCCACCTTCTTCTCTTTCCACCCCTTCTCTGGTTCTAGCTTGACCCTGCTGGAATCCCAGAACTTCTAGATAGTTCTACACCTGTGGGGATGAACCTGTCACTTCCAACCTCACAAATCACTTCCGAGGCAGTCCACCTGGATGACCGAAGGGCTGGAGGCATAGGGTACAGGTTCTGGGGGCCCCTGAGCATCCATCAACACATGGGCCTAGCTCCACACAGATCCGCCTTCCTTCTGGTCATTCTCAGAAAGGACTGGTGGGCCAGCCTGCCCTCTGGTAGGAGTTCACTCAGAACCTGAACACAGCAAGCATGCGACAACAGTGGTCCACCATCCGGTTCCCCATCCTGGATCACCCCCTTGGCTCCTAATCTCCTTGTCATGTTTCTGTCCTGGTCCTATTTTTGCTCAACTCTCATCAGCTACTTTTTTGTTCCTTGTCTCCAATTCTATGGAGGGAACAGACAAACTGTCAGGGCATCTGGGCATCTGCCACAATGCTTTGTGTACAGAAAGTCCTCACTAAATGTTTGTTGAGTGAATAAAAAAGAAAATGATGCACCCCAATATGAAAGTCTATTAGTAATATGTGCCTAGGTAGCTCAAAGTGATGATACAGGGAGACAGGAAGATCAGCATTATGCAGTACCTATAGGGGGCACTAGATGGCGCCCAAGCACACAAAATGCTGAGACAGGCAGGAGGGGTGTGTCCTTTAGGTGAAGAGGTTCTAAGGTTCAGGATGTCAGTGGGACACACTATAGTCGCCAAGGTTCTCCAGAGAGCTATACCCTGTAGTGTGTGTGTGTGTGTGTGTGTGTGTGTGTGTGTGTGTGTGTGTGTGTAAAGAGACTTAGCCCAAGCAGGCAGCAAGCCCAGATCTGCCCTGCAGTCCAGGAAAGGGAATGACAGACATAGCCCCCAAGGCCTTGCTGCTGGACAGCACACTCTTGCTCAGGGAGCTCTGTTTTTTTGTTTTGTTTTGTTTTTTTGTTTGCTTGTTTTTTTTTTCTTTATGCAGGCCTTCACCATATTGGATGAGGTCCACCCACACTGCAGGGGGCAATCTGCCTTACCTCCTGCTCACCAATACCCAGAGAATTTCATCCAAAAATGCCCTCCAGGGTGACATATAAAGAGACCCAGATGTGGTGGGGCATGTTTTATAATCCCAGACTTTTGAAGGATGATGCAGGAGGAGCTATAGTTCAAGGCCAGCTTATTGAGACCCTGTCCCAAGGAAGATAAAAAGTGCGCTCTCTCTCTCTCTCTCTCTCTCGCTCTCTCTCTCTCTCTCTCTCTCTCTCATACACACACACACACACACACACACACGTACTCGATAGAGAAAAAGATGGGAAAAAATGTGTTACCCTGAAGAATAATCAAAATGTCTCATGGGATGGGGTGTAGACAGACCAGTCTGCTGGAGCTAAACAGGAAGACATTGTTTCTCAGCAGGAAACAAACATTACAACCCACATGCCAATGGCTTTAGAGGACACCTGCTTAGATGCAGGGATAGGGAAATCCCAGGATTCCGGGGCAGTTGGGGAGAATATCAACCTGTTATATACAAGTTTCCAGCTAACTGGAGCAGGTGAACCTGACTGGAAGGGCTTTCTATGGCATTCCATCACTCATCACTGGGCTAGCCAGACAAAGACAGCTGGTAATGACTTTGCTTGTTTGCTTATTACCAAGGCAACCATTAAAGTCTCCTCTAGTGGATTTGAGCTGATGAGAACTCTTTGGGCTGGAGCTCTGCCTGTCGGGCTTCAAGTCTGCTATAGAATCACAACTCACTGTCTAACGAATCCTCCTGTGCTGAAGACCTGGCCATCTCCTTACTGTGAGAGGCCAAGTGATCTTATGGCAGTAACCAAGAGCCTCTGCATTCTAACTTTATGTCAGAACCAGCTGGGACAGGCAGATTCCTTCCTGTGACCTGCACCCCCCAGTCGCTCTGATTTCCTGCAAGTTCTCAGAAAGTAGCCCACCAACTAAAGCAGTTGCTAAGGTTATTTTATACTTACTGGGACATGAAACCCTCTACTTTGGGAAACATTTGTGTTTACAAATAAGCAAGACGGGGAAGGGAAAGGAACTGGTAGCAAGGGTGTTATCATTTATTACTTTTAAAATTTATTTACTTGGTCATTAAAAAACATTCTTTTGCTTTATTTTTATTTTATGTGTATGTGTATTACATTTATGTGTGTAAGTGCACCATGTCCTGCAACGCCCTAGGAGGACAAGAAGAGGGCGTCACATCCCCTGGAACAGAAGTTACAGGCAGTTGTTAGTTGTTATGTGGGTGCTGGGATTCAAATGCAGGCCCCCTGCAAGAACAGCCAGTGCTCTTAATCACTGAGTCATCTCTCCATCCCAAGTCATTTAGTTTTTTGAAACAGGGTCTCATGGAGCCCAGGCTGGCCTTAAACTCTATATGTAGACAATGCTGGCCTTGAACTCCTGAACTTCCTGCCTCTATCTACCAGATACTAGGATTATAGGTAGGTGCTGCCACCATACCCAGCTGTTTTTTTTTTTCTTTTTTCTTCTTAAAATTCTCTGAGATTGTGCTTAGAAGATAAACTACTAGAAAATTGGGCAGTGTCAATTCTTGGCAAATGTTTAAACTATTATTACATTTATTTATGTGTGTGTGGTTATATGCATGCCATCATATGCACATGGAGGTCAAGGGACAACCCTGGGGGAGGAGTTGGTTCTCTCCTTCCCTTATGTGGGTCCGAAGAATTGATGCTAGGTCATCACTTGGCCATAATTGCCGTTACACACTGAGTCATCTAGATGTTTAGCATCCTCACCCCTCCTCACCCACTGTTGCCTCTTTTTAAACCAGGTTCTGCCTATGCATCTCAGACTGGCTTTGAACTTGGGATCTTTCTTCTTCAGCCTCTGAAGTACATATTTCTTGCCCTCCTAAATCTAGACCTCACATCAGGACCCTAAATATGGGTGCGGGAGGCAGGCCATGGACCTCTTTATTTGTTTCTCTTACCAGTGTGGCCACAGTGAATAAATTGCCTTTCTCTGCTTTCTGCTATTGGTTATCTGTTTGATTGGCCTATTGAAGGAGGGTGGCTGAGCCTAGCTTGTTAGACCTGCCAGGGCCCAGGCTCTGACTCAACAACTCTAATACCTCTCATTCACTAAAACATGAGGACAGCCCTGAAACAAGAGATGCGACTGCACCTGTATCTGTATAAACCCAAACTGTCACTGGAAGGTAACATTTTCCTGTCCTGATCAACATCATGGCTTGTTAGTCAGACACAAAGAGAATGAGGGCTGGCTGAGAGGCTAATGGGGTCTGCCACAGGTCCCAGATGACTCCTTACACCTTTTGCATGATAAGTAGAACTTCGGAGTTTTCTAGATGTTACCCAGTTTCCTCCAAGGAGGTTCTCTGAGACTTTCTGGAGAGACCTCAAGAGGCACTAATCTCCTACAGTGCTTTGAATAGCCCTGTCCTCTTAGTCCTTAGAAGTAGATAGCTGAAACCTCCAGCTAACAAATTCTGGTGTTACAGCTATTTTCTTTCTTTCTGTACTTGTTACTGAATCCCAACTTGGAAGGCTGGGAAAATGCATTACATTGGCAACAGTGCCATCTTCTGCCAGATAAACACCTGCTTCTAAATGCATCTTTTTTAGCTTGTTTTTGGTTCTACAACAGCCCTTCATTAGTCTAGATGCACACATTTAAGAAATGTCTTTCCAGTGGGCTGTGGGACCTGTGTGTCTCTCAGACCAACATATTTATCATTTACTCTTTGTTACAGAAGATTATTACAATTCAGATGCAGCTGTTGACTAATCCCAAGTGACCATCCAGAGTCCTCCTGTTGACTTTCCCTCAAAGAAGGAAGGCGTGAGGAGGACCATACACCTTATCTGAGACTCAGCCACTTCGTCCCGTGCCTCCCTAACAGCTATATGTAAATACACTCCAGCTGCATGTGGGTTCTAGGATGGAATGTAGGTCATGAGGCTTGTATAACAAGCCCTTTTACCAACTGAGAGGTCTCACTAGCCCAGAAGCCCAACTGTCTCACTCACTCCCTCCTTCGATCCCTCTCTCTTTCTAATGTGTATGAGTATTTTGCCTGCATGTGTGTAAGTGTACTACATGTATGCAATGTCCATAGTGGCCAGAAGATGGTGCCAGATCCCCTGGAACTGGAGTTATGGACAGTTGTTAGCTGCCACATCGGTGCTGGGAAATGAACCTGGGCCTTTGCAAGAGCAGGCAGTGCTCTTAACTGCTGAGCCATTTCTCCAGCCCTACCATCTTACTATTTTGTAAACATACATTTTCACTCCTTCATGCCACAATAACTTACTCACTGTCTACTGTGTGCTAGACATTGGGGTACAGAGATCCTACAGGCACAGTGATATTCCTAAACCATCCCTTCCCGTGATATTTGAAATTCTTAGCTTGTCAGTCAAAATGTCCCAGGTTGGTGCCCCTGGGTGCTTTTCCAGCCTCCTTTCCTGAGGAGCCCCATACACTGAACTTTAAAGTCTCTGAAACATGTCAGGTGATCCCACTTTTGTTCTTTCAAAGCCTTTCCCTTTTCTGCTTTAATTTTGGAAGATAGCCCTGGTAGTAATATGGGGTAGGTGCTGAAATTGGGTGTGAATCAAGTAGAAGTTGTTGCTGGTAACTCAATAAGAAATGAGAGACTGAGGTTAACTAAGGTATTCATGGAGAACAGAGGTACAGCTACTAACAGAGAGGTTTAGAAGTTTGCATGGGTGGATTAGAGGGGTGACTGGAGGGTGGGGAGTCTGCTCACTCTTGGCTTCAGTGATTTGGGAATGGAGGTCCTTCCCCTCAGCAGGAAATTGCTGGGAAGAAGTGTGCGGATGGAATGTTAATTAACTTTTTCATTGCTGTGACAACATACACAAGGTAATCAACTGAAAGGAGGAAAGCGTCATTTTGGCTCACCGCTTCAGAAGTTTTGGTTCATGCCTAGTTGGCTCCACCACTTCTGGGCCTAAGGTGAGGTAGGATTTCATGGCAGAAGAGTGTTGTAGCAAAAGTGCTCATCTCATGGAGGAAGGGAGGGAGGGAGGGTGGGAGGGAGGGAGAAGAAAGGACACGGGGGACAAGATCCAGCCTTCTTCATAAGTTATTTTTTATTTATTACTTTTATGTGTATGAATGTATTCCCTGCATGTATATAAGTACGTCCATGTTGTACAATGCCTGAGGACAGAAGAGGGCGTCGGATCCCCTAGAACTGGAGTTACAGACAGCTGTTAACACCTTGCGGGTGCTGCAGACCTGGTCTTCTGCAAGAACAACCAGCTCTTACCTGCTGAGCCATCCCTCCAGACCCAAGTCCAGCCTTCTAAGACACGCCCTCAGTGACCAGCTTCCTTCAATCCAAATTAACCAGGTTTTCACCACTTTCCAGTAACGCCATCAGTCTGTGAATCCAGATTCATTAACTGATCAGATCTGAACCCTTAGCATCCAAGCATCTCTCAATGACTGGATCCAGAAGATGGGGACCAAGTCAAAAACATGTGAACTTCTGGGTGGGGGCCCAACTTCATATCCCAACAGGTGAAGAGAAATGACGAGGAAGTGACAGAGGGAACAAGGACACTGACGTCAGAGCTTGAAAGTGGAGAGAGCAGGATGCAGGCCTCCTAGGCGCAGGCCAATGGAGATGTCTTGTTGGTAGCTGGATGGACACTGAGTGCTGGGTTGGAGATGGTCAATCATTCCCAAATAAATGGAAGCCCATCACATCTAGAGTTTGCTTCTTGAGAAAGGCTGACCTCAAATTCTATATGTAGCAGAGGATGACCTGGATCTTCTGATCCTCCTATCTCTGCCTCCGTCACAGTCCACCCCAAGTGCTGAGATTACAGTCATGTGCCACCACCCTGGTTTATGTGGTGCTGGGGGTTGAACCCAGGGCTTCATGTGTGCTAAGTAAGCACTCTACTAACTGAGCTATATTCCCAGCCCTCCATCTATAGTTTTAACAAGGTTATTCAGGAGAAATTTACAAAGTGAGAAAACGAAGAACAAAGAAACTCTGGGAACATCAGCACAAACAGGTCAAAAAAGAAAAGAGGACGATGGCAGAGAAAAGAAAGACAGAGGAGCCAGAGAAGAAGAGCAAGAGGAAAGCAGAGGCTCCAGAAAAGCAGGGTTGGGGAGATGGTAAGATACCTGCAATGCAAGCACAAGGGCCCGAGTTCTGACCCCAGAACCCACATGAAAACCAGATGCAGTGGCATATGCTTCTAATCCAAGCACTGGGGGAGGTGGAGACAGGTGCATCCCTCAGGGCTCCCTATCCAGCCAGTCTAGTTAACTTGGTGAGCTACAGGCTAGTGAGAGACTCCTGTCTCAAAAACCAAGGTAGACAGAGCCCAAGGAACAATACTCAAGATTGATCTATGGCTTCCACATACACGTACACACATGTACACACGTGCCCACACTCACATTATGAACATATGCACATGCACCAAGAAAGAGAATGAGAGAGAAAGAGGGCGGTACTAAACAGAATCAGGTTAAGAATGGCTAGAAAAGGGCAGTTGGCTGTTCAATCGCCCCTCGTGATGGACTCACTAGATCTGTGATGTGGGAAGCATGTGGAGGACAGGGAGAGTTCTGTGGGCCTGGAATACAGTGATGAGCGGGGTGGGTGGTGGGTAGGTGGGGTAGCGGTGGGTGGGGTAGGGTGGGGTCAGGTTCCCTGGCTGGCTGACTTTATTGGCTCCCTACCAGCTTCCAAACCCTGCTCTGTCCTGGGCTAAGTCTAAATGGGCAAAAGAAGACAAATACACAGGCCAGCTTACTCTTTTGATTCTTTTGTAAAGCTATTGAAAAAATCAGGGTAAAGTTTATACAGAATGAAATGCACAATGCATAGCCCTCGAGGGTTCAAGGCCTTCTGGCAAATGGAAGACTGTAACCAACACCCTGATCAAGTTAAATATTCCCATTGCTGCAGAAACTTCCTGCAGGCTAGTTCTAAACCACCTCAGACAGAGGGTGATTTCTAATCTCTGTCTCACTGGATGCTTTTGCCAATGCTTGAATGTCATACAAATGAAATCCCAGGGTTGTAAACCTTGTTATGCTTGGAGATTTATCCACAGTGTTGCATAGATGATCCATTCTCTTTTATTACTGAGGACATTAACATATTAAAGGACAATTTCCGTATCAGTGTTTCTAAGATAGACACTGAATTTGTTTACAAGGGTTTGGCTGCAATGACTAATGTTGTCAAAAGCAGTTTCCAACAAGACTTGGTCTATGTTTGCATTTCTTCCCGCAGGTGTAGCATTTCCCTGCCCACCAGCAGTGCAAGAGAGTTCTAGTTGGATATCCTTAGCTCTTGTCATTTGGTGTTCTTTTAATACTATTATTTATTTATTATCTATTCGTGTGTGGGCACCAGTGTCCCACAGCATTTGTGTAGAGGTCAGAAGACAACTTTCAGGAGTTGATTATTTCTTTCCACCATGTGTGATTGAACTCTGGTCAGCCTTGGTGGCAAGTGCCTTTACTCATCTTTGTCGATCTTGATGGCCCTCATTTGGTGTTTTGAATTTTTCAAAAGTCAGCCATGCTTACGAGCAAAAAAGGCATCTCC
This sequence comes from Eospalax fontanierii, assembly GCA_035773235.1. Lineage (NCBI taxonomy): Eukaryota > Metazoa > Chordata > Mammalia > Rodentia > Spalacidae > Eospalax > Eospalax fontanierii. The sequence continues at coordinate 3,965,774 of CM069524.1, read as the reverse complement.
TTGTGGCTCTATTTTACATTTCTCAAAAATGTTTATCATATATATATATATATATATATATATATATATATATATATGCAGACTAGGCTGGCCTCCAACCCACAGACATCCACCTGCCTCTGCCTCCCGAGTGCTGGGATTGAAGGTGTGTACAACCGTGCCTGGATCATTGTGCATCTTCATTTGTTAAGTGTCTGCTCAAAGCTTTTGCCCTTTTATATTTGATGTCTAGCCGAGGTGAGTTCCAGGTTCAGTGAGAGATTCTGTCTCATAAAATAAGGCAGAGAGTGATAGAGGAAGACACAGGACATCAACTCCTGGTCTGCACATGTGTACACACACACACACACACACTGATAATGATATCTATAAGCACATTCTATGAGGAAGGTAATAGATATTTGCTAGCATTCTAAGTGGATTTAAATGGAATTATTTACACATTTCATCAATGGAAAATGGAATGAGGAAAATATGGGTTACACGTTTAATTTATAAAGTCAGTTAACCGTAAACTGTATCCAAATTATTATATGTCAAGCTATTTGAAGGTGGGGCTGAACCTGGAACTCACCTTGGCTGGACTGACTAGTCAGTGTGCCCCAGGATACGTCTGTCTGTCTCTACCATGCCAAAGGGCTGGATTACAGCATGCATCCCACCCCACACTTAGCCTCAGCTTTTTTTTTTATGTTTTTATTAATTCTTTGAGAATTTCACGCAGTATATTTTGATCAGATTCAAACACTCTGCCCATCTCCCCTCGACCTTACTATCCTCTTCCTCAACTTCATGTCCTCTATAATTTTTTTAAAAAAAGGCTTATTGAGGGACTGGAGAGCGAGTTCAGAGTTTAAGAGCACTGGCTGCTCTTTCAGAGGACTGGACCTCAGTTTCCAGCAACTACATGGTGCTAATAACTGTCCGTAATTCCAGTTGCAGGGGCTCTGAGTCCTTCTGGTTTCTAGGAGCATTGCACGATACCAGTGCACTAATATACATGCAGCAAAAGCACTAATACACATAAAATTAATATTTTTAAAAGGTCTATTGAGTCTAATTTGTATTCCTCAAACGCTCCTGGGTGTGGGTCCATTCCCTGGAGCCTGAGATCCCAACTCCAGTCCTCAGGCTTGCACAGTGAGCACTTTCCCCACTGAGCCTTCTCCCTAGCCCTCCTGTCTTATTTTCATTGCGAGTGTCGAATCCATTTCGCATCCATTGTGTCAGTGTCTCTGTGGGTGGCGCCCACGATGCACCTTTTTGAAAACAGCCACCTGCGTGATTTTGATGGACACCTATAGTTCGGAACCTCTGGCCTACCTCATCGACCTAGACAGCCGATTAGGGCCCAGGCCCGTTTGCAATCATGAATCTATGGTGTTGGTGTATGACCGGTACCTGCCTGTCCCTTTGCTTCAACCACAACCCGCTTCTGAAAAGTAGTTCCGGGGGGTGGGAGTGGGGACCAGGCGACATTCATACAGGGCTTGATTATTCCACGTGGCACCCCCAAACCCATCATCCCTGGGGAATATCCTGTTCAATGAACGTCTACCTAGGACCTCATTTTGACTAAAAACAGAGACAAATAAGCAGGTGAAAGGAGCCTGAAGGCGACCAATCCCCTGCAGAGAAGCCTAGCAGGCTGGAAGGGGTGGGAACCTCTCGTGACGCACGCGCACTCGCGCGGAGCCGGCCGGCGCACGCGCACACTCTCTCGTAGCCGGGCCCAGGGATGCCGATGGAGCTAGTGTTGGCGGACGCGCTGCTGGCGCAGAGCGGGGACCCCCGAGCGCTGCTGGCGGCGCTGTGCGGTGGGGAGGCGAGCGCGGATCGCGCGGAGACGCTGCATCTGGTGCTGCGGCGGCTGGAGGAGCGCGGCGCGGCCGCGGGCGCGCTGGCCGAGGCGGCGCGCGAGGTGGCAGCCGGGCATCTGGTGCCACTGTTGCGCGCGCCCGCGGCCGACGGGCCTCCGGGGTCGCGCGCACGCGTGCTGCGGGCGGCGGGCGCGGCTCTGCGCTCGTGTGCGCGGCTGGCGGGGCCCGGGGCGGCGGCCGCGTTGGCAGAGGTCGCGCTGCTGGAGTTGCCGGCTGCGTCGGCCGTGGAGGTGCTGGCGGCCCTGGGGCCCAGTCTGCGCGCCGTCGAGGACGCGCCGCTGCTCCGGAGCCTGGCGCGCGCGGCCGTGGAGCTGGCGCTGGCCGGGGACGCGCCGCCGCCCGTGACCGCGCGCCTGCTGCCCGCGCTGGCGCAGTGCGCAGAGCCGGCGCTGCGAGCCGCGTGGGACGCGCTGGGCGCCTCGCGGACGCCGGGGCGCGTGGGGCCGGAGGTGCAGGTGCTGAGCGCCCTGGTTGACAAGCTGCTGCCCCAGCGCGGGGCGCGCCACGCGGGACCCGACGCGCGGCTCTGCCGCCGCTACTGGAAGACCGTGCAGGCGGGGCTGGGCCGCTCCCCCGACGCCCTGACGCGCAAGCGCGCGCGCCACCTGCTGCGCAGGGCTGTGGAGGTGTCGGCTGAACTGGCCACGGACTGCACCTGTGGTGCCCAGGATGGAACCGGTACCTGTTTGTCTCTTTGCTTCAACTCCAACCGGCTTCTGAAAAGCAGTTCCGGGGCGGCGTGTGTGTGTGTGTTGGGGGACGACCCGTCATTCATACAGGGTTTGACTATTCAACGTGACACCCCCAAGCCCATCATCCCTGGGGAATATCCAGAGTAGGCTGTGAGACTGCACCGGCATTAGCATGATTCTGAAGGACGGCCTAAACTTGCTCTATGCCCTAGTAGGTACTAGAAGAAGGAAGGGTTGCCATTCATCACACTGAAAGAAAAATGATGTAATCCAAGCTTGAGGCTTGGGGGACAGATTTGAGGATCTATCTAACATTTCCTTTGGGAATTCTATGAGCAGGATTTGCTAATATGTGCTAAACATTTACCTTAAGTAAACCTTTTTTGTGTGTGTTGCCCTTGCTCACTCTATGTCTTTTCTTTGAGACAGGGTCTCTGAACCTGGAGCTCAGAATTCAGCTGGATGGGTTGGCCAGGGAGCTGGTCCCCATCCCCGTCCCCGTCCCCTCCAGCTGATACTACAGGCACATACCGTTATGTCAGGCCTTTTATATGAATGTTCCTATATATCTGTTGTGTTTTCAAGTCTAGGGGTTTCCATTGGAACTTAGTGTATTTATTTATCGTGTGTGTATGGGTGTGTATGTGAACTTGCCTTGGTGCCCTTATGGAAGTCAGAGGACAACTTGCTGGAGTTGGTTCTCTTCTTCCACTATTTGGATCCCAGGGATCAAACTCAGACTTGGTGGCACTTATACCTTCTGAGCCATCTTGCCAGCCCATTTGAACTTTAAAACGAATTAAAATAAAAAAACTAAAACCACCTTTACATCTTCTGAAATATGTCCACCCACTCATCTGCTCTTGCATACTCTTTACCTTTTCTCTAATGTCCTTTGATGTAGTTATTCACATGTCTGATAACTGTACCTTTAGGTTGGCTTTGCTTTCTGTTTTATCTTGGGGTCATGGAGTTGGTTTTCTGTTTCTTACGAGACTAGAGACTTGATAAATATTTCTGCCTAGAGATAGACTCTCATCTTCTCTTGGGTTCTCAGTTCATGGCCTTGAGTTGAGTGACCTATAAGTTTGTGGTTGCGCTGCTTTGGATCTGAGCTGGCTTTGAGTTTGTTGTTGCTGTACTTCTGTGTACTCTTGGTATTCAGTTTGGGGAGAGTTCTAGCGGCCACATGCTTTGTATGAAGTCAGGAGAACCTAAATATGTTCTCAGTCCTTGAATGCTGCACCTCCTGGCGTCTGCTGAGCTTTGACAGCCAATGCTTGTTGCTTAGTGAGGAGGCTGGGCAGCCAGGCTTCTGGCACTGCTGCTTCACCTGTTGCATTGCCAGCCACACACTCTCCTGTGCCAGCTGCGCTCTTTGTGGTCTGCGAGAGGTCCTGAGCATGGGCATCCCTGCACCCAACTCTTTTGCCAAATGATTTCCCAGTGCAGCCTCAGGGGAGAACGGTTTCTGTTCCTTCTCAGAGACAGCCAACCTTTGACTGGCATCAGGGACAAGGTGCCTACCTTGGCTCCTTATCAGTGCAAGTTCCAGGGACAGACAGAGGTGGGTTTTGCTTACCAGCCAGTGTTCTGTAGGGCACAGACATGCTTGTCTAGTGAGTCATGCATACCCTCAAACCAAGGTAGCTCTGTTCCTTCTGCCTCCAGAGTCTCCCGCCTCCCCAGGTCCTCAGACCAGCACTCAGACAGCCAGAAGACAGCTGGGGTTCCTTTTGGTTCCCAGGACTTCTAAGCTGTTCAACCTGCTCACTCTGGGCCTTTAAATACTCTTTAAAAGCCATGTTTTATTAATTGATTTTAGTTTTATATATATGTATGAGTATTTTGCCTGCTTGTATGTAAGTGCACTGTATGTGTGCAATGCCCACAGAGGCCAGAAGAGAGTGTTGAATCCCTTGGAACTGGAGTTACAGATGCTGTTAGTCACCATGTGGGTGCTGGGAACTGAACCCAGGTCCTCTGTAAGAGAAGCCTGTGCTGTTAACTGCCAAGGCATCTCCCCAGCCCCTTGTTTTTAAATTTTCTTTATTTTAATGAATGTCATGCTTTAAAGACTGCTGTTTGGGGGACACTTCTTTCTCTAGGGTCAGCCAGATGTGGGGAGCAGCTTGCTTACTTCCTTTTGTAGAGACTTCCTGCACTTTGGAATTCTGCTTTCTGATGGACCTCTGAACGTTTAGGATGTTGTGGGCTATCTGTCCTTTCCTCTGTGAGGTGGCATTCTCTGGTGGCTTTCTGCTTTCCATTCAGAAAACTGAGACCGTTTGTGTCTAATCACCTTGATTTTGACTTTACAGCTTGATTGGTGGTTTATCCGGCCTGAATTCTAGCTGGGAAGATATTTCCATCTAAAGTTTTTGAGTATCGTCTGTGGGTCTATCTTCTAAAGAGTGCTCATGGTTGCTGTTGGGAACTTCAGATGCTTCTGGATCCTGTTTTGGGTGGTCTCTGTGGAGGTTCCTGGGCGTTGGTGCACTTCTGCTGGCTGGAAATCAGTCCTTTGCTCCTGGCAAGTTCCCTGAGTTACCGTGGTGATCTCTCCCTACGCTTTCTCCTTCCTGTCTTCTTGGTTTGGAAACTTTCGGCGTCACTGGCAAAGCATCTTACTCTCCAGTGGATTTTCTGGAATTTTATCTTTTCTTCCATTCCCTGAGTGATTTATTTGATTTTTAGCCTTTTCTTTGAGTTCTTTGTTTCTGCCACCAAATTTTAATTCTCAGACTTGTCTATTCTTGAAACATCCCCTTTAATTCTACCTCAGTAAATAGAACCCTGTGTGGCTCAGCCCAGCTTCTCGCCTCTGTTCCCAGATGAGACTTACTGAACCTTCTGGTTTGCTGTGGGGTGGGCGGCAAGGCAAATCACATTCTTGGCTTTCTCTAGGTCTACCAAAAAAATTCCTTTTCCTCAAGTCAGCTTGTTTTCCTCAGATTTTTGAATTCTAAATTTTATTGTTGGGATTCTGCCTTTGAAAAATTCTTTACTGTTGGAGTCTTGGGGAGAGAAAGTAGAGATTGTGTACACGTGTTATTCTTACCCAGAATTCCACAAAAATAATCTCAGTTAAGGAAAAACAATAACATCAACAAAACAACCCCCTCTAAACTCCCCCCAAAACAAAAACCCCACATGCAAAAACTTACCTAAAACAAACTAGGGTAGGCATGGTGGTGGCCTTCCCTGTAGTCCCAGTGTTCAGAAGACAGAGGCAGGAGGGTCAGGAGTAAGAGGTTATCTTCAGCTACATAGCTTTTGGGTCAGCTTGGGCTACAAGAGATCCTGTCTCAAACCGAAGAGCCAGGCAAGCAAAGGTATACTACACCTTTGATCCCAGCACTCTGGATGTAAAGATAGGTGGATCTCTGTGAGTTTGTGACCAACCTGTTCTACACAGGGAGTTCCAGCTCAGCCAGGGCTACATATGAGACTATGTCTCGAAAATAAAGGAAAGAAAAGAAAACCAGAAAGCCAAAGAAGCAACCCAAACCAGCCAACCAGTTAACCTGCCAACTAAACAAGCAAGCCAACATCAATAAAAACCCAAACTAAAATAAAATTTCCTTTTGCATGTCCCATGCTTTTTATTGTGATCTGCCTCCATGGTTAGAGTACGCCCTTTGGTAATACTGACATAATTTTAAGAACTGCTGTCATGAAGGAAATAATAAAATAGCTAAAGGAAGAACTGATTGTCTCTTTTAAAATCCTTTAGGGCCAAGCCTCTTCTGGTGGTCTGCAAAGAAAAAAGAGGAGCTTCTAAAGTTTTGGGAAAATTACATCTTAATTATGGAAACCCTGGAAGGAAATCAGGTAAATGGTTTTCTATTTTAGCAATCCTACAGTCAATAGGACTTTCCCTTTTTAGACATTAGTGGAAAACAGCACAAAAAAGCCAGCCAGCTATGTAGCTGATAGAATCCTTTGTTTTCTGGTATCAGTGTGATTTAAAATAGAATGCAAATTCTTTCAGGAAATTAATACCTTCAGTGGATTCAAATGATCATTCAAACATTTAGTGATCTTCCCCTGGCACTCTCAAACTGTAGTATTTATCAGAATCACCCAGACACCATGTTACTAAGTGTAGATTTCTGGGTGCAGTCCCTAAACTTCTGGATTTAGTTCACCTGGGATAAGACCAGAGAATATAGAGTTTGGACTAGTTGCTAGTGATGGCTGTGTGCTGTCCCTGGTATAGAGCTTCTGTCTGTAAGAATTCTGATCTGAAAACATTCACCCTCTGAAAGGGTCAGGATTCTCATTTATAAGGTTCCCAGTCTGTAAGGTTCTCCATTCATAAGGTTCCTCATCTGTAAGATTTTCTGTGTAATGGTCCCAGTGTATATAGTTCCTAGTCTGTAAGGTTCTCTCTCTGTAAGCTCTGTAAGAGTCACAGTCTATAAGGGTCCTAGTGTGTATGGTTCCCCATCTGTGAGAGTTCCCATCTGTAAAGATACCAGTGTATAAGGTTCTGCTCTTAGAAGCATCCCCATCTATGGGGCTTCTTTCTTTTAGGATCCCTGTGTGTATGGTCCTTGTTTGTAAGCTGCAGACCAGTAGGGGAGCTCCCTGTAGAATCAGCGTGAGGTTAGTCCACAGGGCTCCACCACTGCTGTGGGTGAGAAGAGCATCGCTCTGCGCCAGGCACACAGAGACGCAGAGTGGGAAGTAGAAAGCCTTTCTAAATTCAGATACACATCGCTCTGCGCTAGGCACACAGAGACGCAGAGTGGGAAGTAGAAAGCCTTTCTAAATTCAGATACGCTTCTCGGGTCGCTTTGGTCAGTTGACTCTATTATTTATTTTAGGAACTCAGATTTAGGTTATTTTGAAGGGTATAAGTCAGACCAGCTGAGTTGCTCCCAGCACGGAACTAAGGGACATGAGGAACACTGACCTCTGAATTGGCTCGCTCTCCTTCCTAGTGTGTTACTGTCAGTGTCAGGGACTGGGAGAATACTTTGGTGATTTTTCCTGTTTGCCCCTCTCAGCCTTGCCTGTTTTCCAGGTCAGCTGAGGATCACATGGCATGTGTTAGACTAGTCCCTGTGTATGTGTGTGTTACTGTGATGGGCTCTTTAGCTGTGTGCCCCAGTTTCACCTCACTCAGTCTTACAAACCCAGATCACGCTACTGCTCACACCTGGAAGAAATAGGCTCCTGCTGCCAGTTGCTGACATGGTGAAAAGAGAAGGACCAGTTATATAAATAGATGAACCAGAGGTGTCCAAGGTGCATTCTCATTTCATGTGATTCTTTGCTCTTATTTTTAGATACATGTTATAAAGCCAGTCTTACCAAAGCTAAACAGTCTGTTTGAATATGCAGTATCATTGGAAAATGGTAAATGATTACTTTGTTTTTGTTTCTGTTTTGTTCTAATAACATGAATAGTCCCTCTGCCCCCTCTCAGTTTCATACTAATCCTTATTTATTGCAGAGAATCGGAAAAAGTATTACACTGTAAGGAGGATATAGGGTCATCTTGTCATGCTGCCATTGGTAACTGGCTTTTAGCATTATGGCTCTGCCCTGTCTGAGGAACTGCTCACATGTTCATCACGCCTTGCAGGGTGTCCATGCCACGCCATCTGCCCTTCTAAAACAGTCTTAAGAACATAACTTTAAGTGGCTGCAGACTTTTAACTTAGAAGTATGGTTAATTTTTAAAACAGTTGCTTATAAAAGTTTGCAGCATTTATAGAAAGGGAACGGTGTGTGCCAGCTGTTTCAGCCACAGTGCACAGCGAACAGCCTCATCTGCTAAGTCCCGTGCTGTCTCTGCTGCTCCCTCCCCGGCGACTTGGCATCTTTGTCTTTCCTCTGCAAATATCAGTGTGTGTCCTTAATGGAGTGGAGCCAGGCTGGGGAGATGGCTCAGCAGGCACAGTTCTGTACAAGTGTGAGGATAGGGTGAGTTTGAATCCCTGTACTGCCTTGCCAGGTGGCTCTGGCGTCCTGCCTGTAATCCCAGCGCTCTGGGGGTAGACACAGGAGATCCCAGGAGCAAGCCGGCTAGCTAGACTAGCTGAATAGACAAGTCTGGGTTCAGCGAGAGACCCTTTTTCAGTATATAAGGTGAGAGCCATCAGGAAGACACTAGATGTTACCCTTGGGCCTCTACACATGGGAACACAGACAGCAACAGAAATGATAGGAACTTGTTGCTAACGCTTTCATGGTGGTGTCTGCTGTTTTCAGTAACAGCTCTATCATATTAATATGTGCTTTAACTGCTTGCCATTCTTACTATCTTAATATGTTTTTAAACATGCATTTCTCTTTTTATTTATTAGACTCGCTTTGGGGGTAGTTTTTATTGTAGGTGTGTGTGTTTTGTACTTCCTAGGAAAAGGATATACCAGGATATGATTTTAATGTGTTTTGAGCCCTGGATCACTCTTCAAGTAGGAGAGTGTTTTGAGAAAAACACAGAGATGCTGCAGTTTCCTAAAATGAGGGTGAAGTGAAGATTAGGACAGCAAAGATAAAGTAGTCTGTTTTCTCTCCATATGAAGGGGCTTTGACACTGTCTTCACATATGAGGGTTAAGTCAGGTAGATGGATTTTAGTGCCTGCCCTGCGTAGTTAGCATGGTAATAGTTTGACCCCTTAGGAACTGGGCTTTGTTCCACTGATTGTTGTGGCTGTTTCTCACACACTGGCATTCTTCACAGACCATAAGCATCTCTCATCCCACCTGTGGTTAGCATGTAATTGAATTCCCTGTGGCTTCTCTTGAGCACTTAACCATTAAAATGATGCTCTCGTTACCACACTTTACCCATAGCTTTTAGCAAACCAAACCAAATAGAGACTGGTTTTGAGAAATTACCAAAGAGCTGACAAGACATGGTGGGTAAATTACAAATCACGGGCCAGTTTATAGAATACCACGAGGTAAAAATGATGAACATTTTTATCTAATAAAGGTTATTTTAAGAGTCAGAAACAAGTATCCAGGGTACACATTTATTCCATCTTTTATTTGTGGGTTCATTTATATATTTACTTAGTAGATACTTAGTGTCCATATGTGGTATGCACTGTGGATAAAGCAGTAAGTGCACTGTTTTTCCACTTGAGTTTTGTCCATTTTCCATGAAACAGTAGTTTTGACTCTAAGTTCTATGAAGGCTAGGCCTGAGGTGGGGATGGATCTGAGCTGAGACCCCAGTGCTCACCAGTCCTGAAACAGGTGTGCTCCTCCAGGATAGTGGTGCTGCAGGATGTGAGGAAAGTGGCATACAGAGGGGAAGAGGCTGGAGGGCCAGCGCCAGCCTGTGTCTTGTTCAGACTTTAAGAGTGACAGGAAGCTATTCGGGTGTTTTAAGAGAAGAACTGACAGTTTTAGATTTGTGTATGAAAAATGGCCTGAAGTGGGGTGAGGGAAGGATGGGCTGAAAGCACCCCAGATCTAAGGCTCCCATCTGCACACACTGGTTAGCACTTCTGTGCATTCTGTGGCAGCTGTTGTACTCATTTGCAGACTTTGTAAACGAAACTGGGTACAAAATGCTGAATACTGAAATGATTTGGTTCAGTAAGCTTCTGCAGATGTGATTGACACACTTCTCTGGCGTTCTATGGTGTTGATGTGTTTCTGCCTGCGCGCCTGTTTGTTTATAAACATGTAATCTACCTTCAGGGACCTAAAGCCAGGATGATCAGTGTCGGGTGTCTGTCCCCGCAGGCTGCTGGCTCTTTCATCCTTCCTGGCACATGTGTGTTTACACAAGAATGTTTGAAAGTGAGAACAAAGTCCTGACCAGAGAGGGCGTCTTCCACTTTCTGGAACTCTATGAAGCAAAATCACTTCCGTCTTCTCCAGAACTCTCTGAGGTAATGACATCCTGTCCCTTTGTTCCCTGTCAGAAGATAAGAGGTAAAGGTATACACCCTGACACATGTGATTTTTTTAGTTGTTGTTAAAAGACAATTTTATTAAGAGTTTGAGAAAAAAAAAAAAGAATAGGCAAACTTCAAAGCTCAGCAGCTGCATGGAGTAGGGAACGGGAGAAGAGGAAGAGAGAAAGCCAGACCTTTCATAGTGGAGGCTGGCACTCAGTGGCGTGGAGGGTGAGGGGAGAGTCAGGGAAAGCATGCCCACTATCTGAAAGAAAAGAGATCGAAAAGAAGGAAGAGGAGTGGGCGGGCTGCCCGGTAGAGGCGCTGTAGCACTGCCTGGTGGGCTGGAGAGAGGGGCTTCTCCCATGTGGTCTCTGAAAGAGCAGCCTGGGACTTTATCAGCAAGTAGCCTTTAATGGACTTGCATGCTGCAAGCTCTGTGTTTTGATCCCTGGAGAACCATTGGTCTTCAGGCCACGTTGGAAGGCTCAGAACCTGGATTCTGACGGCAGCAAAGGATGGCAGTGGTGGCAGCAGCAGCAGCAGAAGAGAACTCACCAGCACAAAGACAAGCAGGCAAAAAGAAAACGAAACAAAACAGCGAAAGCTGTCTTTCTTTTTGGCCCTGTCTATGTGGGCTGCTCTGGAAGGTACTGCTCACATTCAGGTTGCAGCTTCTCCCTTCAGTTATAGTCAGGGCAATCTCACAGGCGCGCCCAGAAGTTAATCTGCTGTAGACCATTCCTCAAAGATATGTCCAGAGGCTTGCCTCATAGGTGATCTTGGATGCTGTCAAGTTGACAACATTAACCATTACAGCAGGCTTGCCTACATCATTTCAGTTATCAGTCATTTGGGACACATCAGTCTAGAGCTGGAAGTCTGGTGTGCACGCTCTCAGGAGGTGCCCCAGAGCTCTGGGTCCCAGGTGTCTTCTGCGCGTTGTCATCTCTGATCTGAGCTCCCTTTGTTAGAATCTCTGCCTCAGCAGCCTTCCACAGTGAAAAGACGAGAAAGCTAGGGTATATGCTATCCCACCCTGAAACTCACAGATCCCTTTCTGGGCCCAGCAACCCACCTTGCATTAGGGCAACCCACACCAGCTTTGCTAACTGGACACAGTATTACGTCATTTGAGGTACACTATGTTTCTGATTCTCCCTTCTGCCTTTGTGGTAAGCTGGTGCTTTTTAAGCAGGAATATTGTTACAGCCTAAATTTCTCCTTTCTCAGCACAGGCTGTAAGTCTTCTGTTGAGGACCCTTGTGCTTCTCATCACTGTCCATGCTCCCCACCTGTTTCTTCTTTGGGTCCCTTTCTTCCTCCCTGGCCCACCCTCAGTGTCCGGAGGTTGTTATCAGGTGTGAGCAGTCTGTACTTCGTCACTGTAGTAGAAGTAAGGTGCCCGCAGGACCCTCACCACACTGCGCTGCTCTTCACAGCTGTCCTGCATCCCTGTGCACTTTACTTTTCACGGCTGCAGTTGGAACTTAACAATAATTCCATGCCTTTTGTTTTTGTTTTCGTTTTTTTTTAGTTTATTATTGGACCACTAATGGATGCACTTTCAGAGAGCTCTCTGTATAGCAGGTAAACATGTGTTTTGTTCTGTTCTGTTGTTGTTGTGATGCTTGGGATCAAACCCAGGGCCTCATTCATACTAGGCAAGTGATACACCACTGAGTTACACCCCAGCCCCATGTCTTCTTTTGTTTATCAGTAACGCAGTGCAGTGTATACATACACTTGGGGTCATGAAACATGGGCAGGTTGTGGAATGCATTTGTCATGTAATGTGTGTTGCCCAGTGGAAAGTCAGCTTTTCAGAATCATGTCATGCCCTCTGCATTTGCTCTTCTTGACTTCTGTTTTTTTCTATCTCATGTTCTTTCTTTCTTGTTTTCTTTTGTACTTTGAGCCCTTCTATTTCTGGGCTTTTGGAAACCATTTCATTGAGCTCACTGTTTTCTGCTGGCCCTCTGTCCTTTTGTAGTGATTTTACTTTACTAATGCTTTAGACCTTCCCTTTTCTTCCCTTTTCTTTCTCTCCCTCCCCTCTTTCCTTTTCTTTCTGATAGGGTTTCACTCTGTAGCCCAGGCTGTCCTCAAAATCCTATTACCTCGGCCTTGCAAGTGCTGGGATTACAAGGCATGTACCACAGGCCTGGGGAGATGGCTCAGTGGTAAAGCATGGAGTTTGGATCCTCAGAACTCAAAGTAAATGCTTTCTGAGCATGGTGGCCACCTATAATTCCAGCCTTGGAAGGTTCTGTCAAGACCAGCCATATCAGTGAGCAGCAAGTTTGCTTTAAAACCCTGCCTCAGCGATTACAGTGGAAGAGCATTGAGGGTGATTTCTGACATCACATATTGCCCCCCACATGCAAACATATATGCATACACCTACCCACCTCCACACCTGAAATAGGAAGAGAAATCACAGATACACACAAAACAAACAACAACAACAAAAAACCAGGCACATGCACCCCGCTCAGTTCTCTCCTTTAATTTTTAATTTTGACTTAGTTTCACACTTTTCTAGAAAAGTTCTGGGAATAATACAAAGAACTCCCATTTATCTTTCACCCGTATTCACTAATGTTAATGTCTTAGTACATTTTAGTTGAGCTCCTGTGAGTGTGTGTGTGTGTGTGTGTGTGTGTACGTGCGTGTGTGTAGCTCTGTGTGCTGAACAGACTTACCTGCTTGTATGTTTCGGTGTTTGTCCCTCTGTTGTCCCCCCCCCCAGCCCTCTCTCTATCCCTCCTTCCTCCTTCCCTCCCCCGTTCATCCTTTGTTCCACCACTCCATCTTTACCATCCATTCCTTCTCCCTTCCCTCTGTCTCCCTCCCTCCCTCCACCCCTTCATCCTTCCATGTATTCCTCCCTCCCTCCATCCCTCCCTCCATCCCTTCATCCATCCCTCCATCCATCCCCCCTTCATTCCTACCCTTCCTTTCCATTTGTATTAAGAATCGTGAGTTCACACCAGCTTGTCCAGTGTCAGTTCTGTTCTGCAAGGTCCAGCCTAACGCTTTCCTTTCCGTATCTGACAGTGGCTGCCATGGCTCATAAGAGGTCTGCTTAATCTCCACTTTCACCTGTGGAAAAGGTTAGCAGTCAGAAGTTTGTTAGGTTTGTACTTTAGCTTCATTTGAGAGTTATCGATACCCTTAAATTACCCTTTCAAATTAGAATGATGTTGTCTTTCTGATATTGATTCACCAAATTTGTAGCTATAAAGTAAGTCTTCTGTTGGGCATACATCTAAAAGGAATATAATTATCCCGTCTCCACTGACTTTTTTTTTTTAATGCTTAGTGTCTGGGCCAAATTATGGGAATATACTAATTTATAATGTCCGATGAATAAATATCGAAAGTGTAGCTGAATTTGACAGGGGTTTTTGGAATCTTAAATGAGTCATTGATTAGCATTCCAGATCTGTGAGACATTGTATAGCATAAAACCAGCCTGGGGCCTCTGCTTTGTGGTAGTTGGTGTATTTATACTTTATAATATTATGAAGTGTCTTCCAGTGCCCTAATGTATTCAGTTAGCAGATAGCACTCAAGGCAGAAGCACAGAGCAGAAGAACACGACCCAAGTTGATGCTCACAATTAACCACTCTCCAAGTCATGACTCACATATGTCTTTACTTATAATACTGTTCTTCTACTTTAGAACTAAAGATTTGAAGTCATTGAATTGTATGTTGGAAACAATATAGTTTAAGGTGATCATTCTCAGGTGGTTTTTTTAATACTTTTTTTTATACTATTGGCAAGATTGATGTGTAAAAGAAAAGCAGTGTCATCGCAGGCCACGACTCTTTGGGTCAGTGGTCCGAGGCCTGTTCATTCCTAAAAGAAGCATCCAGATGTTTTCTGTAATTAGGGATTCTCTGAATAGTACTGAAAATAAAATGCAAGTTTAGGAAAAGAAGAGTTGCCCTGTAATTTTTTTTTTTTTTTTTTTCTGAGAACAAGGGTCATGCTGCCTTTAGAGTAGTTTCAGCAGATGATTTCTAAGTGGGGTTTTAAGTACTTCTCCTTTCTCCATAGGTCTCCGGGCCAGCTGGTGGGAAATGGCTCTCCATTGGGATTGAAACTACAGAAGTTTCTAGTCACTTATGCTTCTCTCCTTCCAGAAGAAACAAAGAGTATGTGTTGGTAGAAAGATTTTTAAACTGCATTTTTAATTTTTAGCACATGTGGGCACAAGGACTGTTACGTGAGCATCGTGATCAGTGTTTTGCGGGGTCTGATAGCTTGTCAGCATTACACGGGTATCTGTAGTGGAACACTCACCTTGGGTTGGTCTTTGTGCCTTGTTGTGCCGTAGGGGTGGTAGGGATAGGGTTGGTAGGGGTGGCGGGATAGGGTTGATGGAGGGGGAGCCACACTGGCTGCCTTTCCTCATTGTCTTTGAGCTTCAGTCAAAAGGTTGAGCAGAGAACCTTATCTTAGAAAAAAGTACTTAGCCATATCCAGTGTGGCAGTTGTCCTGTTTTAGATAGACAGACGTAACTACTTAGACTAAGAAACACACACCTGTACATGAGGCCTCGCACCCTAGAAACAGCCCACTGCCCTGGCTTGGA
Organism: Eospalax fontanierii; assembly: GCA_035773235.1. Taxonomy (NCBI): domain Eukaryota; kingdom Metazoa; phylum Chordata; class Mammalia; order Rodentia; family Spalacidae; genus Eospalax; species Eospalax fontanierii. Next base: position 3,950,722 of record CM069524.1, on the reverse strand, counting down.
CTTTATCTTCCTCTGAGTTTGGAAGTGGGGCACAGAGCAGTGAGGCTTTGTGTGCCAGCTGGCAGAGGGGCTCACTGTGCTTTGAATCCTTTTGACATACCTGCCCTTGAGACTTTGACCCTAAGTGTGGACATTTTTTTCTTTTGTATTTCTTTGTATTTAATCTACAAAAAAGTTGACAAGATGACCAATGATGTCATCTGTTCAAAAGTTAGGAAAAGGATAGATACAGCTTGCAATACCATGACTTTAAAGTTGTTTTGATGACTCTTAAAAGCAGATAGCTACTGGAGAAGATAGTTCAGTGCTCTCTTGGAGCATCTGGGTTCCAGCCTCCTGGGGGTTAATTCTGGCCATCAAAGAGTCTTCTAGAGGTTGCCTCCCTGGTGTTGGTGGTTCAGGGATGGAGTCTGTGGGGTGAGTCGGGAGGGAAGCCCAGCTGTTGTGCTGTGAGTGAGGGGTCAACATAAGATTCATTCATTCAACATAAGATTCTCCTGCTGGTTAGTGCAGCAGGAGAACAGAATGCTTACCCACAGTTCTAGTGGCTTCTCGGTACCAGGTTCCTGAGGCTATCCTAAACGTTTAGGTGTGTGGTGCTTGCTTTTGAGGTTATAGAACATGTAATACATTTTGAGAAGCTTCTGAGATATCTTAAAAGGAGAAAAGAGCCGATAACTGCATGCGTGGCCCCAGGGTCCTGGACAGGCTATGTTAGCAGAGAAAACAGGAAGTCTGGAGCTTTTGTGTCTCTCAGAAGAGGTCAGCCACTAGATGAGACCCATAGCAACAAGAGACAGCCTGTGGGAGGGCACCTTACTGAGCAGGAACTAGGGCCCTGCCCCAGCAAAACTGCTGACCCTGTCTTTTACATCTCAGAAAAGTGTCTTCTGTCAGCTAAAACTTTACCTTCAGCTGAGCATGGTGGTTCAAGCTTGTAGTCCCAGCACTGGATAGACCGAGACGTGAGGATTCTCACGAATTCAAGGCCAATCTGCGCTTCCTAGTTAGGCCCTGTCTCAAAAAACAAAAAGAAACAAAACCCTATTTACCTTTAATTAACCCCCCCCCCCCCCCCCACACACACACATACACATACACACACAGAGCTGGTCTGGTTGTCACAATCTCCACAGCACAATGGAATATATCTTACTAAATAGGAAGGGAATTGAAATACATTTTTTATTACAATAGCTTTATTGAGGTTTAATTCACACTCCTTAAATGGTCTCCTCTTATGCCATTCAAATCAGTGATGTTTGCTGTATTCAGGATTCTACAGTCATCACTACTGTCTGACTCTGAAATGCTTCCATCATCTCCAGAAGAGCCTGGTCCCATGAGCACCCACTCCTCACCACTGACTCCCAGCAGCCTCCACTGCACTTTGTCACTATAGATTTGTGTCTTCCAAGCATTTCATACACATGGAATTGAGCAGTATGTGGTCTTATAGGGCGGGCTTCTCCCACAGCAGGGTCTTTGGTATTGTAGCAGGAGCCAAGTTCTCCATAGAATGTAGTATGTAGCTGCTCTATGTTCCTCCATTCATCCGTCTGTCCATCCGTCCATCCATTCATCTGTCCATCCATCAGTCCATCCGTTCATCTATCCGTCCATCCGTCCATCCATCCATCCATCCGTCCATCTATCCGTCCGTCCATCCATCCATCCATCCCTCCATCCCTCCGTCCCTCAACTGGCTTGCTTTTAACTGTAGTGGGTAGTGCTGCCATGACTCCTTATGAACGATGCCATGTGAACACACCTGACACAGCGCTGCTGGCTCCCCTGCCAGTCCTCTGTGTGATTGTTTGGGAAGAACCTTTACACTGTTTCCTATGCTGCCTGCAGGATTTCAGTTTTTCTTCTTTCCAGCTTTTGCCTTCTCCTGTGCTTAGCCATCCTAGTGAGTCTGAGGCTTAGTATTTCCCTGGTGACTAAGGAAGTGGAAGATCTTTCCATGTGCTCCTTGCCAATGAGAAAATCTTAAACTTTTTCTTCCAGGTTGTTTCCTGTTAAAGTTTATTCAGAGGATGGCAGATAGACACTGGTGTGCTGTGCCCATTCTGTTTCTGTCTAGGGCTTTAGCAAATGTCCCAAGATGTAAGGCCCTGGGTAGAGAAGGGCTTCTTGCTCTCAGGTAACTTACTCAGTGTATGTTCATTTATTTTCTGTGACTTCTCATTGGGATATTTTGGTTTTCCTTCTGATTTAATCTACTGTGAATAATTTCAGTTCATATATATATTTTCTTTTTTTGTTTTTGAGGTAGAGTCTCCCTGTAGCCCCAGCTGGCCTGGAACTTGCTACATAGACCAGGCTGGCCTAAATCTCACAGAGATCTGCCTGCCTCAGTCTCCCAAGTGCTGGGATTAAAGGCATGCCCCACCATGCCAGGTCTAAGTTCATATGCTTTTCTCTGAGAAAAATTAAAATCTTAATTCTTATTTTTGAATATACTTTATGAATTGCTAATTTAAATTTGTACTATAATATATGCTTTTTGGTTTTGAGTATTTTCAAGCTAATTTTAAAAATTGTATTGGTAAGTAGAAAGCTAAACACAGTATCAAATCATGATATTGATTTGCATGTAGTCTTTTTTCTTTTTTTCTTTTTCTTTTTCTTATTTTTGAGACAGAGTTTTACTGCATAGCCCAGGCTGACTTATTCATAGCAGTCCTCCAGCCTCATCTTCCCAAGTGCTGAGATTACAGGCATGAGGTGCCGTGCCCAGCTTATCATCTTATTTTTAAGAAAGCTTGGTTTCATGCCTATAATTCCTGTACTTAGAAGTTAAGGCAGAAGGATCACAAACTTGAGGCCATTCTGAATTGTACAATGAGACTTTGTCTCAACAAACAAAACAAAGAAAAGAAAATTGAGCTGCAGTGAAGACCTCGATGATAATAGTGGCTTTGTAGCGCTGGGGACAGTCACTTCTGGTGATGGTTACTTCCTGCATTGGAAGTGATGGAGGGGGTAACTCGGTAATTGTAAGTCACCAGTCTTTGTGTTTCAAATCAGGGATGTTCTCCAGCGCACCATGATCACACACCAGGTTCTACTGAGAGGGGCGGCACAGTGCTATCTTCTTCAAACAGCCATGCATCTGGTGGATGTGGTAAGTAGCTTTCCATGTAACTATTAATGAGGTGCTGATGCTCTGGAGGGGCAGGCCTGTGGTGAGTCCTCACAGAGGACCCCTGAAGCGGTTGGCCCTTGGCCTCCAGCCAGGAGGCTGGACTTGCAGGTGATTGATTCTCTCCTAGGTGGCAAGAGTGGCATACTGTACAGGATGTGTTAGTACCCGAAATGTGGATGGGTTGCACTGAGCAGAGCCTTGTCCTCTGGGACTCTGGCATGTCAGCGTTTTTGAGGCCTTTTGCTGCTTCAGAATCAGGTGTCAGGACAAACCCCCAATCCAAGGCTCTAGGCAGCTTCCCTGGGATCAGGTATATGCACCAATGCAGCTCTCTGCAGAAGGACCAGGCCATCATGGAGACTCCCAGGAGAGGGGCTTATGCTTGGGTTTTACCACATGTTCCCTCATCTTCTGGACCTCTGAGTCCCAACAAACACATGGCCTATGGCAAGGGTCTATAGCTGTTCGTGAAGGACCAAACAGTGAAAACAAGAGAGGCCTTGCAGGCTATATGGCCCCATGTGGCTTCTGGACTCTGTCACCTAGAACAGCCTCAGACAGTGTAAATAAATGTGCATGCATGTTCCAATAGGACATCACTTACCAAGAGGCGCCCAGCAAAGCTTCACCTTGGCTTTTGTTGCAGAATCCTAATTCAAGACATAACCTTCAGGGTCGAGGAACACAATGGTTTTCTTTAGTCAGGGGTTATTTTTGTTGATTTGAAAGAATCATTGTCTGATTAATAGTCACTTCTTATCAGTAGTATCTTTTTAAAAAGATTATACTTTTCTCTAAGATAGTCCCCTCAACTTTTGTTTTGTTTTGTTTTGTTTTTGTTTTCTGAGACAAGGTCTCCCTATAGCCCCATCTGGCCTGGAATTTGCCATAAAGACAAGGCTAGCCTCGATCTCACAGAGATCTGCCTGCCTCTACCTCCTGAGTGCGGAGATTAAAGGCATGTGCCACCATGCCTGACATGGTTTTAAGTGAACTAATTTTTTAAAAATGTAACTTGCTGTTTGTTTAAATAATAGTAATTCACATTGACAACTTGGCCTAGTTGTTTCTACAGTGATGTGATATTACTTTGATATAAATGTAAACTGAAAGCTTTTTCAAAACTCCCTGTCTAGGAAAAAGTGTCACTTTCAGATGTCTCAACTTTTCTCATGTCTCTGAGACAAGAAGAGTCCTTAGGACGAGGGACCACATTGTGGACAGAGGTGAGATTGAAAATCAGTTCTTTGTAAACTTTATAAAAAAATCCTTTCCTAGTTGAGCTCTTTACTAACCATGTATGTTGTGGCTGTGCTACCATTGAGACTTGAAATACTGCGCATTTGCTGGAGTGGTCTTCCCTCTCGCCCAGTCTCAAGGCGACGGGAAGGACTGCTTACAGTGGAGAGGTCTGTCCTGTGAGCAGCAGGGATGGACTGGTCTCAGTTCTGATTGGGAGACTAGACTAATGACCATGTTAGACTCAAAATTGTAGGAAAATAAGTCTCCTCTTTCTCCCTTCTCTGTCAGCCAGTAGCATTCCTACTGTCCAGCTACTGGATGTGCCACTGTGTTAATCCTCCATTTTTCCTTTCCTGAGTTGTCCTGAGTCCTGGTGTCTATTAGGCTCTTTTCTCCCTGAATGCCCATTGGGCTCTAGTGCAGACTCACTGAGGGAAGTCTCCTCCCATGGAAAGAGCTCCTGGATTTGGCCTTGGGGTCTCATTGCTAGTCTGATCACCCAGCTTCTTCACGGGTCACCCTCCCTCCTTTCTTTTCTATTTTTCTTTTTTGCAGTATGATTTCATATATCCCAAACTGGCCTTGAACTTACTATGTAGTCATAGATGACCTAGAACTACCGGTCTTCCTTCCTTCACCTCCCGAGTGCTGAGATTACAGGTGTGCAGCACTATGCCTGGTTTAAGTGGTACTGGGGCTTGAATCCAGGTCCTTAGGCCTGGTAGGCAAATACTCTACCAACTGAACCATATTCCCAGACTTAAACCATGCATCTTCATTCATACCTTGATTGTAGCTGTGTTCATTTACATTGGGCTGACTCCTCTTTAGGAACTATACATTAAAAAGTTTCTTCAGCACCAAGTCACACCAGTTAATGAAGGTTCTTTAAGATTATACCGAGCTATATAGTGATTTAGATTCAGTTTACTGTGGAGGAAAGAAGATTGACTCAGGGGAATTAGAAACTCTTTGTTCTTTGTTCTGTTAGCTTTTTAAAATAAAGTAATCCTGCCATAATTTTCTTTTCTAGCTTTGTGACTGGCTGCGAGTCAATGAAAAGTACTTCAAGCAGTCCCCAATGGGTGGCTCTGATGGACAACACAAGTTGTCTTTAAATGCTTATGTGAAGAACTTAGTTCAAGAGTATGTGAAGTCACCTGGTTGGGAATGTAAGTTTGAACTCATCTTCAGTGATTGAGAGAAGCAAAATATTCCAAAGTGACTTTCAGATGAAGGTGTAGGCTTGAGCAATTGTGTGATGACTGATTGCTGAAACATACTCAAAACACTTCCTCCTGACTTTCTCAAGTTAAACCAGTGTTAAGCCAGTGTAGATGCTTTAAGATGCGCTGCTAAATTACCAGAGCAGAAAGTGAACCCAAATAAGTATATTAATTTATCCCACAACCGCGGAGTCCTTAGTAGCTAGGTAGTGTGTGTTAGGGTCTCTGGAACAAAACAGGTAGTGGTAAATGGGTTTGTCTTTGTGTATTTTCAAAGCATGTTTTTTGTGAACTGATGAAAACAATTTTATTTTTTATTTATGCATGTGTGAAATGTGTGCATGTAGGTGTTTTTGCATGTGTGTGGGCACATGTATATGTGCATGTGAGCAGAAGCCAGATGTTGATGTCAGGTGTCTTTCTCGATTGCCCTCCACTTTATTTTCAAAGGCAGGGTCTCTCACTGAACCCAGAGCTCCCTGATTGGCTGATTTGGCTAGTCTAAGCAGATTGCCCCAAGGGTCCCATCTCTACTTCTGAGCTCTGAACTCAGAGATTACAGCTTTTACATGGGTGTTGGGGATATGAACTCAGCTCACCCTTGCATGGTAAGAACTTTACCCTTGGAGCCATCTTCCCAGCCATAAAAGCCAGTTTTAGATAACGGGTTTTTGGAAGGGTGATTTAGTTGGGTGTTTCTTTTTCATCACACACTTTTCAAAGATCTTTATTCTTTTCCTTTCTTTTTTCTTTTTATATGGTTCTGAACCCTGTCCTCATGTATACTAGGCACACTATCTGTTACTGATCCTAGTTGTGGCTTGCAGAGACCAGTTTTGCAAAGATTTCTTTGGAGAAAGGTGCAAGCCTGTAGAAGAGAAGAGTTCATAACAGACTGACTTCATTCTTTTTACATTTCTAATTAAAGTCATTAGTGATAGTTTGGGAAAATTGCATCTTTGAATTTAACATGTCTTAAGTTTGCTGGCTTTGTCTCCAATTACTCCTTTTCCTCTCCTGATGTCTCTAATCTGATGGTGGAATTGGTCTTAATGATCATGTGATTGTCCTTCCAGAGAGCATTAATCTATCTTTAGATACTCTCTGTTGTCCAGTACATTTTCTGTGCTGTTGCTTGGGAGATTCTTGGGTTAGGCCTTCATCCCTACAGAGTGATCACAGACTGGGGGCCAGCAGGTTGCCTTCCTGAATGTTCTAATTTGTTTTCAGTTGCTGTGACAAAATACCTTGACTGAAACCAACTTGGGGAGGAAAGGGTTTATTTGGCTTACATTTCCCGGCTCACAGTTCACCACTGAGGGAGCCCAAGATAGGAACTCAGGGCAGGAACCTGGAGGCAGGAGCTGAGGCACAGACCATGGAGGCATGCTGCTTACTGGCTTGTTCTCCTGGCCTGTGCTCAGTTTGCTCTCTTAAAAATTCAGGACTACTTGCCCGTGGGTGGCACCACCCACAGTGGGCTGGGCCCTCCCACATCACCTGTCCATCAAGACCATCAAGACGATGCCCCACACCCATGACCACAGGCCAGTTCAGTGGAGGCAGTTCCCCAGTTGAGGCTCCCTCTACTCTAGTGTATCAAGTTGACAAAGCTGTCCAGCGCACCGGGCTCTGAGAGCTGGCTGCACTTGCCTCAGCTTGCTTACCTACTCGTTTCCCGACAGTTGTTCCTGGGGAAGACTTTTCAAAGTGCTAATTTCAGTCTTGGAATGTCTCCTCCCCCTTTATGTGCACACACCCTCAGCAGCTTCTGCTGACTGTAGGACAAAGGCAGAAGTCCGTGACAGGTCTACCCAGTGTCCGGGCTCTCCCCGCCTGCCTGCCACCTCACATGTATACATCCTTTCGTTCAAGTACGCCTTCTCCTGCTGGAACCTTCCATGTGCTCTTTCTTGTCTGCAGAGCTTCTTTTCTCCCCTTCTCAGCTGTCCTCCTCAGCTCAGTTGTCCTCAGAGGAAGACATGTCTCTAGTGCCCAGCTGCAGACACGCCTTTCCAGTAGGCCCTCTGTGACTGCAGTTCTCTGTTCATGAATGTATTCTTGGCTAACTGCTTTTCCCCTGCATTATACTGTGACTTCCACCAGCCCAAGAATAGTGCAGCTGTAGCATTCTGCCTGGAGGGCTGCACACAGCAGGGACACAACTTTGTGTCTTTAAATGTGATGCATAATCATGTTTCTAATGAACATAGATAAGAAACAATAACATGGCTGTTTTTGGTTTCAGAGCATCGCTTTTCTGAATGATGTTTGAATGATTTAAGTGTATTTGTGTATGTGTGTGTGTGCATGTGTGTGTGTGGTGGGGGCAGTGCATGGACCACAACACATGTTTGGAGGTAGAGAACAACTTGTTGAAGTTAGTTCTCTGTTCTCACTATGTTAGTCTGGGAGATCAAACGGAGGGTATCAGGCTTGGCAGCAAGCACCTCTACCTGCTGAGCCATCTCATGACTCTGGTGAATGCTTCTCACACCTTAACTTCTGTAATTCCAGCAGGAGAAAACTGCTCCATGCCTGACTGGCTAGAAGCCAGGCTGGCTGCTCTGATGGTCCTGCTGGCTGTGGATGTGGAAGGAATGAAGACCCAGCTCAGGTCAGTGTTTCTGCCAAAGAAAGGCCAGTCAGCTTCATCATACTGTTTGTGCACTGTTTTCAACAGTTGGTGCACAGTCAGTACGCAAGGCAGAGCAAGAACACTGCAATAAACTAAAGAAATGCTTAAAATTAGCAACATGTTAGTAAGAGTAGAGCCCGTCAATATTTACAGGTTGGTAAATGAAATATTAACTAACAATTAAGTGTTAAATTAGAGAAGAATGTGGTGATTGCTGTTTTATATCAGTATTGGAAGAGTAATCAGAAGGTAAGGCCTAGTATAAATTAGGTGAAGAGGCTCAGTGGATTTGACTCCCTTGTACAATGCATGATGTAAGCAAAAATGGCAGTTAGGATACAGCAGCCTCTAAGAACAAGAGTAGAGTCCTTACTGGACTGTAGTCACCACGGCAAGCAGCTGGTGGGCTGCTGCACAGTTAATATGATACATCAGATCCTTTCTAGATGAAGTTTTAGAGCTAAAATCGGTCTTAATGTTCCATATCTTTAGGGTTTATTGTGTCTATGTATTTTTAACAGTTAAGGTTACATTTCTTTGTTTGCTTCTTTCTTTATTCTTTGACAATACCATATATTTAGTGAATTTCTGTTGTTTTCATCTGACCTCAGCACATGGTGGGTTTAGGCTTTGCCACCCCCCTTCCCCCGGCAGTGGTAGAGTTGGGGAAGGTGGCTTCCCACTGCACTTCTTCAGTGAATCACTCATGGGAAGCCCAGACCTAGAGATGGTCCTCATCTGCTCATTGTTGTCATGGTTTAGTTAGTTTTCATCAACTTAACCCAAACCTATACACACCTGGAAAGAGGCAACTCAACTGAAGAGTTGCCTCCATTAGATTGGTCTTGGCCATGTCTGTGAGGCATTTTCTTAATTGCCAGTTGATGTAGGAGGGCCCAGCCCACTGTGGGCAGTGCCATCTCTAGGTAGGTGGCCTGGTCTATATAAGAAAGGTAGCTGAGCAAGCCAGGGAGGCAAGCCTGTAAGAAGCGTTCTTTCATGGTCTCCACTTCAGCTCCTGCCTCCAGGTTCGTGCCTTGAACTCCTTCCCTGGTGTCCTTTTATGATAAACTGTGAACTATAAGATAAAATAGTCCCCGTCCCCCCCCCCCCCCCCCGCCAAAGGGAGGAAACTAGGACAGTCATTCATGAAATAACTTATGTGGCCTCTGAGCTTGCCAGTTCTACCGATGATAGGTAGGAGTCATCATGCTTTGAGACAGCTGATTTGGGCTTCTCTTTTACCATCTAGTGAGAAACAGAGGATGCAGAATGTGCTGAGGAGCTTCTTAGACCCCCTGCTGGATGCTCTGGGAAAGCTGGGCACTAATGCCTACATGCCCTTGCTCAGGACTGACAGGTGCCTCCAGCTATTGCTGAAGTTACTGCACACTTGCATTCCAAGAGGGCCCAGTGCCCAGGAAGGTGAGGGTGCCTGGGGACAGAATGAAGGCTACAGTGAAGGAGCCCATCTGATGGTTCATATGAATTGCTTATCAGTTTTACATTGTGATTTTACTTACTTTTCGTGTATATGGTATATACATGTGTGTACACACGTTTCTGTGGGTACCCTCACCTTTGTATGCAGGTAGAGGCCAGAGGTCAGTGGAGCCTATTCTCTCTGTTGCTGTCAACCTTCTTCTCTGAGGCAGTGTCTCCTTAATGAACCTGAGCTGTTCTGACTAGACTGGTTGACCAGCCTCCCCTGGTACTGCGCTGCCTCTCCTCATGCTGTGGTTACAGGCACATGCTGCCACACGTAGCTTTTACATGGGACTCACCACTGAGCCACCTTCCCAGCCCTACTTTAAATTTAAAAAAAATTATTATATCTTTGTGTGTGTATACACAGGTACGTGCGTGCTATAACATGCCTATGGAGGTCAGATGACAACTTTCAGAAGTTAGTTTTCTCCTTCCATGTGGGCCCTGGGAATCAACTCAGGTCATTAGGGTTGGCAGCAAGCGCTTTCACCCACTGAGCCTGGTCCTCTGCTTTATTATTTTTTATTTATTATTGCTCATTATCTTCCACACTATTGAAAATCTTTGTCCTACCTGAGTAGACAGGATCTGTTTGCAATGGCCACCATGCTAGCTGTGAGAGGCAGGTGGCTAAGATGTGAACATGTCAGTCATCCTGTGCTGAATTTTAGCAGGCTCATCTCTGAGTACTTTGAAAGCACAGTGGTTAAAGGAAGAAGCCTTGAGTGTGCTCTCCTCTCCTTGAGTTAGATCTGCATAAAAAAGCAGCAGAAAACACACACAGGGTATTAGACATGACAAGAATGTTGACGGGGGAGCCTCAGCCTCCAGTCCTTCCTGATCAATTTCGTTTGCAGTTTTGGTAATTTGCTATTTAAAATTCTAGAGTGCGTTGGTTTTAAACCCAAGAATACTATTGATAAAGTTACATTGCAGTGTAATATATGTTTATGAAATATTAAACTGAGTTTCCAGATGGTAATTCTGTTTATAAATAATGATAGCCTAACCAACGCTGTGAACCCAAGAGTAGCTCATGAGGTTTTATTCCAGCAACTCCAGGGCATCCAGTGCTCACTGTGACTGCTCACTGTTTTGGGGTCATCTGTGCTTTTGAAGCATCGTTGTAATACTTGATACAAACAAAAGAAGGTGCTACATGCAAAATGAGCATCTCAGCATGCAACCCAGGCAGGAGTTTGTTCCTTCCTAGAGCCTGGCTTCCCTCTTTTCCTCCTCCTTCCTCCTTCCCCCTCCTTTCCCACCCTGCCCTCTGTCTCTGGAATTCACTTACACAGATAACTAAACATTGAGCCCTCTGGCCATACCTGCCCGCTGGCTTTCCTGTGCTGCCCTTTCTCTGCACAGACTCTCCCTTGATGATTTTTACTTTTTTTCTCTGTGCTCCTGGTGTCTTACAGAAAACTGCTGCCAAGCCCAAAGCCGAGTTCCCCTAGTGTTTTCTTCCAGTAGGTTTATGGTTTCAAGGTTACAGTTAAGCACTGTAGGCTTTTGTGCGTGGTCTATGGAAGGATCTGGTTCATTCTGCAGGAACACCTGCTTCCCATACCTTTTATGAAGACATCTATTCACCCAGGGTACTTTCTTGGCTCCCCTGTTGAAGATTAGTTGCTGTGTGCATGGGCTTAGCATGTTGTATTTGTGCTCTGGAGCTTCATGGGGTGAAGCCTGTGGGTCATTTCCCACTTGGCGCATGTATAAGCTTGGTCCATGACTGCCCTGCTGTGTAAACTTGCAGCGTGTATAGGCACCATAGCCTGCCAGCTTCCTCTTGTTGGGCAGATGTTGGAGTGAAGCTTCTTGAACTCTTGTGATTCATTTCTGTAAGTCTAACAGTTATACAAGAACTTCTGGTATATTATGTACCAAAGACTTTGTTTCTGTCATTGTAGTCAGTCTGTCTCCCCACAGATGAGGTGCTCACTGTCTTCCAGTCCTTCGTCACGTCTGCTGCAGAGAGTGTGTGTCAGTTTGTGCTCAGGAGACTCACCATGAATGAGCTTCAGACTGTGAGTAGCTTCTAGAACCTTCTCTCCATCCCTTCACCGATTTGCTTTGTTTTCTTCACAGGCGCTGTGTAACTGGAAAAGGCTTCTTTTTTTATATTTAATTTATTATTTTTATTTTATGTGTATGAGTGTTTTGCCTGCATGTTTGTGAGTGCACCCGTGTTGTGCAGTGCCTCCAGAGGTCAGAAGAGAGCATTGGATTCCCTAGAATTGGAATTTTGGATAGTTGTTAGCTACCTATAAGTGCTGGGAACTGAACCCAGGTCCTCTGCAAGAGCAGTTAGTGCACTTAACTGCTGAACCACCTTTCCAGCCTCTGGAAAGTTTTCTTTAGTGAGGTGCTTTCTCCAGGAACCACTCTAGGAAGCAGAGCAAACACTGACTTTGGAACAGACTAGTGTTGCTGCAGAAAACACCCAAAAGAAGCAACTCATGGGCTGAAGTATTTCTTTTAGCTCATGGTTTGAGAGTGTGCAGCCCATTGTGGTGGGGAAGAGATAGGGGCGGCTTACAGCTGGCCAGTAGAGGAGGGAGGTAGCTGGTCACACCCTGCTGTAGGCAGAAGCAGCCAGATTATACCCCTCAGGGCACCCCAGCAATCCACTTCCTCTAGCCATGCTGTAGGAAGAGCGAATACTTTCAAATTATTTAAAATCTATCATAAATTGAGTTTGCTTTTTAAAGTCTTTATGTCAAGAAAAACAGCTTTCTTGAGCCGTTTTTAGCTTCATACCCCAAACAAAACCACTTCGGTCCTAATGGGTACATGTGGGCTGTGTTTGGAAATGTACAGTAATACAGAGAGTAAAAATGATACTGGAATGGTCAGTGGGACCTCATAAAGGTTCCATTGCTGCCAAAACAGCGTCATCAGCTGGGGACCAAGTTTAGAGCACAGGAGCCTGTGAGGAACAGTTCACATTCAAACCCTAGTCTCCAATCTATTAATATCACCAGCTATGACCTGGGTGAGCCTCAGTTTCCTCATGTGTAAAATAGACATGATACATCTGTCCTCTTAGCAGGTTTGGAGATTTTCTCTGTAATGATTTTGAGGCCCTTGTCACATTATAGTGTGTAGCTGGGACCTGGACCCAGAATTCTGAATGTCCGGGTTGTAGGGTGGGACCAGGGGCTCTGTGTGTGTGTGTGTGTGTGTGTGTGTGTGTGTTTGTGTGTTTGTGTCTGGGTTTGTATCTGTGTGTGAGTGTATGTGTCTGTATGAATATCTTTGTCTCTGTGTGTCTATGTGTGTTTTAATGAGCTGTTAATGTGTCTGTCTTTTCAGTACTTTACAGTTTATTCTTTCTAGGATATCTATCTGAAAAGAATGAAAGTTTCCCCTCCTAGAATACTTTGAAAATAGAAGTTTTATAGCAATTTCTATTAATTTGTCATTGTTTGAGTCCTCTGGGGACAAATGGTGAAGCAATTTGATGTGTAGATTGTCAGGAAGATGAGAAAATGCACTTTTCTAAAGTATTAGAACTGGTGAGATGGCTGAGCCGGTACAGGCATTTGCCACTGAGCCTGATGACCTGAGTTTGATCCCTGGGGCCCACATGGTGGTTGGAAGGAGAGAACCGATGCCTGCAGATTTTCCTCTGACCGCCACATGTGCACCATGGCGTGCTCCCTCTGCACCCCCAGTGCACCCCTCCCCTACAGTAAGTAAATTTTAAAGTCCAATTGAGTATATTTGTGTGATTGCTTAAGCAGGTGTGAAAATGTAAGTCTACTAATTACTGGAAGACTTCAGGTTTATTCTGTGTGTATATGTCTGTATGTGGATATGTGCATGTGTATGCAAGTTCCCGCAAAGGGTCAGATTCTCTAGAGCTGGAGTCACAGGTGGTTGTGAGTCACCCAGCAGGGCTGCTAGGAACCAAACTTGGGTCTTCTGTAAGAGCGGTAAGTGCTCTTAACCACTGAGCCATCACCTCTCTTGCCCCTTGGCACTATTTCTGTTAAGTTTTGCTCCAGTATAATTTTTAAAAAACATTCTGTTTGGTTCTTTGTGTATGTGTGGGTGTGGGAGATGGGGCGCATGCACAGCACATGCACAGATCAGAGGACAGCTGGTGGAGTTCTCTCTATTCTCTTCTTCCACCATGTGGTCCCAGGGATTGAACCTAGGCGTGGAAGCAGGTGCCTGTACGCACTGAGCCATCCTACACCGCTCCAGTATCATTTTTACTCTCTGTATTACTGTACATTTCCAAACACAGCCCACACGTACCCATTAGGACTGAATTGGTTTTGTTTGGGGTATGAAGCTAAAAACAGCTCAAGAAAGATCTGTGCATAAAGACTTTTAAAAGCAAACTCAATTTATGATAGATTTTAAATAATTTGGAAGCATTTTCTCTTTAATAACCTAGCTTTGAGAATCCCTGTGAAGAACAGTGTAGTGTCAGAATCTCTTCCCACTCCCCAGACCCCACGCTCAGCAGTGTGCTGGTCTGTGGTGACTGACCAGCCCTTGGGGGAAGTCCACATTTTCTCTGTTTGACTTCTGTGGCTGGTTTCAGGTTAGCAGCAGGAGGCTGTTGGACTGGGAGGTGATGACCTATCACTGAGTGTCACTGACCAAGCCCCAGCTCGCCAGCTTGGCAGAGGAAGATGGCCGTCTGGCTTGCCCCAGTGCTATCTGAGTGACAGGACCCAGGGCTGCAGCCTTCCCAGCCTCCCTATCTGCCCTGTGTGTGGAGCAGAGCCAGCTCTAGAGTTTCTTCACATTGCTGTGTTCTCTCGGTTTTCAGCCTCTTTTCTCCTAGACTTGCTGCTTGGTGGCTTTTTAGACAGGGTCTCCTATATCCCAGGCTGGCCTTGAACTAGCAGCGTAGCTGAGGTCTAGCTCCAAGTGCAGGGATTACAGGTATGTGCCACTACACTGTTTATGTGGTGCTGGGGAGCCCAGTGCTTTGTTCATACTAGGCAAGCACTCTTCTAAGCTATGCCCCCAGATGCTCTGGGTTCTCTTGATGAGCAGGTAAAAGGGCCTGTCCTCATCAGAGAGCTCTCAGTTCTCCAGTCCATTTCATGTCTTGCTGAGCTCCTCTGTGAGCTGGCTCCCACTCTTCCTAACCCGACTATGTCCACCCTAACAGATCTGGCTCTCCTGAGGTCATCGGTGGCTCTCGTCATAAACTTAGTAGACACATCCCAAGTAACATCTGATGCTTTGTCCTCAGTGGACACTGGAGACCAGCTGCCATCCCTCTGGCTTCCCTGCCAGCACCTCCTCTGGCTCAGTCTCCTGCACATAGCCATCCATTCCATCTCTCCGTGGGACATCCATGGTCTTTCCTACTGACATGGAGCTCTTCGAAAGTCAGTGCTGACCCTTTCTTTCTCCTCCCGTGCTCTGCTCGCATTGGCCTCTTCTGTACCCCATCTTCAGCTGTGCCTGGAGGCTCATTCCACCATCTCCACTCCATGGCATCGTTGTGAAATGTGCATCCCCAGCCCCTGGAGATTCTCACTCTGGTCTGTTAAAACCTGGCCCTTCCTCATTGTTCTTGCTTCCCCAGGTTCCCTTTCTTTCTTAGCTGGAACTTGGGGTGCTCCTGGTTCCTCATCTCTCACCCGTTCTTGTCTAGTCTGCCACACATGCTGTGATTGTTTGATTTTTCTGCATTGCTTTCTGAAACCCTGTGGTTTCAGTGCTAAGAGGTTAGGGTAATGAATTACTCTGAGCCTAGCAAGACTCCTATGACACTGAGGTTGTTTTTGGTTCATAATCATTCTTAAGGTCATCATTAATCCATCTGCCACACTTTCTCTTAATTCCTTCAAAACTCTGGTGATGAGCAGATGTTACTATTTCCATCAGATGACTATGAAATCTGAGGCCTAGAGAGTAGAAGGAACTTACCCTAGGTCATAGAACTAGTAGATGGTAGAACTGCATTTTCCAGGGTTTATGAGTTAAAAAATCCTGTCCATTCCACCTACTGTCTCTGAAGTATTAGGCAAGTGCAAGATCTCCTTGGAACTTAGTTCTCCTAATTTGAAAGTAGGACCATGCTCCTCCTTGTGAGGATTGATAACAGTAAAGAGCAAACCCAAGACGAGACTGCTCCTCTCCTCAAGGAGCTACAGGCAGTTAAGGATTGCTGAGGGGGGAGGGGAGGCAGTGTTGTCACCACTGGCAAGGTGCCCATGGTCCTATAAACAGTTCCTCACCCATGTTCCTGTGAGCGCTCCTAACGAAACTCAGTCACTGTAAAATACAAATAAAAGGCATAAAAGTAAAAGGGGAACTAATTGGAACAAGGAAGAGGATGACTGGGAGGGGGAGGGGACAAGTGGTAGTAGGGTATGATCAAATTACAGAAAACACAGTATGCAAATGTCCTAATGAACCCAGTCATGAAGTATAATGAATATATGCTAATAGAAAAAAGAAAACGAAAGGCACTGGTGGAACACAGCGGACTCCCAAGGTTTTCTGATTAGTGTGGGGAAGGAGGCTGTGCTGTGAAAGGTGTTGCTGGTATTAGCACCTAGGAGTGTCCTGAGCATGGACAGGGACACCCTTAGGCCCGTGGGGATGTTCTGGGTGCTGCGGGTGGGATGGCTCTTTCTTTTGTCAATGTCTCATTAGTATATTTAAACACAAGGAGGATTTCCTGCTGGAGTTCTCCTTTGTGGGAAAATCACAGACCCCATTGTCCTTACATGTTCTGACATCTGTTGTAGGTGGCAGATCTGGACCGCTGCCAGCTGTACCTGCAGGTGTTGACTGAGCTCACAAGTCTGCAGGTGAAGCTGGGCTGGAAAGCCGGCAACCCTGTCAGCAGAATCATTTCTCCTTTGAAAAATTCATGTATTCACCATCTTCAGGAGACTGAGGGCGGACAGGTAATCTTCCTGGACAGGTGTGGGACAGCAAGGGGACGTGAAGGGAATCCCTGTCTTTTTGCTATACAGTATTCTGTCATTATAAAAATAGATACTGAAATATGATTACTAAGATAGTACCTGTAGGTGATGATACTGTGAGGATTTGGAACTCCATTGCAGTAGTGTGGATGGAGATGTGACTTCAGTCTTGGTGTGCGTGTGAGTTCAGTTCCCAGCACCCATGTCAGACAGTTCATAACCTCCTGTTACTCCAGCTCCAGGGAATCTGATGCCCTCTTTTGGCCTCCACATCACACACACATACACTTAAATAAAAATTTTAAAAGAAATATATTTCAAAACAATTCTTTGGTATACATATGATTTTACCATTTATTAAAAACAAATTTGTGTACTGATGAGATGGTCAGTGAACCCTAGGGATCCACCACTTTCTACCACCCAGTGCTATTACCCAGGTTTTTATGTAGGTTTTGGAGATTGTACTCAGGTGCTCATGCTTGCTTGGCAGAAACTATACTGATTGAGCCGTCTCCCCCCCCTGAGCCTTTAAAAAATTTTGGCAATGTACAGTAAAATAAACGTCTACGAGGGAATGTGTGTGCTGGTGTGTGTGAGCAAGAAGGTTGGGGCCTTGTTCCTCATGGGCAGCTAATCTGCCATGTATGAAGGCCTGGCCCTTTCAGACTATGGCAAGGTTGAATTTTCTTTTTATGGATTGAGTTCTAACTGCTATTTCAAACTCACTACCAGTCAGTAGAAAACCAAAAAGCCTAATGCCATCTGTTGGATAGCAGGGAGGGAGGGAGGGAGGGGAAAGGAAGGAAGACAGGAAGGAAGGAAGGCAGGAAGGAAGGAAGGTAGGCAGGCAAGCAGGCCAGCCCAAGTGCTAGCCCACAGCTTAGGTCTCCACAGTGGTCTTTGATTTCTTGGTTGCTCTGTGTCCTCTGCAGGAGCCAAACCTGAGCCATCAGGTACACAGAATGGTTGGCATGGCCACCCTGGCTGCACTATGCGAAACTGTGGACCAGTACTCACTGCTCCAGTGGGATTCTCCTGATGCTGAGCCTGTGGACAGGCTCCTCTCTGCTCTTCCACTCAATCAGACGCTGCAGAAGCCCCGTGCAGAGGAGCCGAACAGGTGTGCACACCCCTCAGAGAATAGCAGGTGAGTGTTGAGAGTTAACAGTCTAGTTTTTTTTGGGGGTCCTGGTCATCGGTGTCATTGGTGACCCCAGTGCTGTTCCTGGTGCAGTTGAGTTCAGGAGATGAGACTGTGTTTTGGATGAAATATGCTGTCGTGTCTTCATCTTCCATGTCAGAAACCTGCAGACTTTTTTGCACTTCGTTTTCAGTGAATCACTGAGGAAAATTTAAGTCTGTGAGGTTGTTTGCTATTTAGTGGATAGGATATTTGACCATGACTCTATGTATCTGTTGTCCTAGTCAGTTTTCTGTTGCTATAACAGTACTCCTGGGGCTGGGGAGCTTGAAGGAGAGAAGTTTGTTTGACTTAAAGGTTTTGGAAACTGGAAAGCCTGTGAGCATGGCCTAGGTCCTGGAGAGAGCTTGGTACCACTTTACCTCCTGCTGGAAGTCAGAGCGCAAGGGGCACATCAGCGAGGAGCAGAGACGGCTGAGCTCTGCAGCAGTTCGCTCAAGAATTGTTTACTAGGCTAGTCCCTCGGGGTAGGAATGTAAGCTGTATAAAAGGGAAAGCATTAATCTGTCCCTGAGAGATTTACCTCAGAGCTGAGACATACCTGCTATCTCCCAGCAGACCCTCCTTCCAACAGTCCTCACCTCCTAGGAGCCCTCATCATCCCCAGCAGACCCTACTTTTCAATAGACCCAACCCCTCTCCTAGCACACCTGTCTCCCAGCAGCCCTCACTTCTCAGCAAATCCCTCCTCCCAGTAGATCCCAAACCTCCCAGCAGACCCCTCCTGCCAGTAGACCCTCCTCCCAAAAGGCCTTACCTCTCAACAGCCTTCACCTCCCAGTAGACCCTACCTCCCAGCAGACCTACCTCCCAGCAGACCTACCTCCCAGCAGACCCACCTTCAAGCCCTGCCCATGGATTTGCAGGAGACAGACCAGTTCAAACCATGAGAAAGTACAGCTTAGCAACTTTCCCTTTTTAATTTCAGTGTTTTTGAAGAAGCGTCATCTTTCCAAGGATGGGGGAAAGTTGTCGCTCAATATATCCATGATCAGTGGGTCTGCCTGTCTGTCCTGTTGAGAAAGTACCACACCCTCATACCAGCCACAGAAAGTGACGTCCCCGAGCCCCTTCTTCCTGCTGTCCAGAAACCAGTACAGACCCTGCAGTCTGCACTGGATGCACTCGCTCTTCTCCCTGCTGACCACGTCTTACCTGTTTTTCGCTGCATGGAGGTGCTGATTCCCAAGGTGAGATGGAGGGAAAGGGGACGTGGGTAACAGCAGACAGATGCGCTTCTCAGATTGAGTGACAACTGTGTTTTTATCCTCTCTGCCAGCTCCTGACCTCCAAAGAGCCACTCTGTGTAGAGTCCTTTGACATGGCTTGGAAAATCATATCTTCTTTGAGCAACACACAGCTGACATTCTGGCCTAATTTAAAAGCTTTCATTCACTTTGTTTTTGATAGCAAAGTTCTTACCATTGCTGCGAAACTGAAGGGGCAGGCATATTTCAAAATAAAAGAGGTAACTTTTCTTTGCAATTTGTGTAATCTGTACTTTAAGTGGAAGAAGAGTTGTGTTTGTAACTAGGTCTTAGACTTGTCAGTACATCTTCCTGTGCTGTGTCGTGAGTGAGGATGAGGAAACATGGGCGTGGACAGGAGGCTCGGGATTGAGCCTGACTCCCACCTGCCCCACTGGTGATTTGCTTTTCATGTCTCTGTGACCAGATACCTGACACACAGGACTTGAGGTGGAGAGGTTGCCCTTGGCTCATAGTATCAGGAGATTGTTGTCACAGTGGGGTGGCACTGGTGACCTGCCTGCTCCTTGTGTAGCAGGAGGAGCATGGATTGGCAGCTCTGCACATCTTGGTGCATCAGGAAGCAGCAAACAGACTAAATCAGGGCCAGTATGTAATCCAAGGCCTGTCCCTAGCAGCCTGCCTCTCAGAACAGCACCCCAGCTGGACAAAGGGTTCAGAACACGAGCCTGTGGGGACATTTCACACATAGCCCACAGCACCTTCTGTCATCTTTGTACAGTGTTTTCAAGTTAAGACTCAGAAACTCAAAGTAAGCTACGTTTTCTGTCTCTAGGGCAGTCGGGTGGCCTGGCAGCACTGTCCTGACTGAAGGGCAGCGCTTGGTTCTCAGAGGGGTTGGCAGCCACAGACTGGGGCACATGTCAGGGGCTTCCTGTCTTTGTATTTAGGTGTTTATGAGTATTTTGCCTGCATTGTATGTTAAGTGTACCCATATGTGCAATGCCCATGGAGGCCTGAAGAGGGCATTGGATCCCTTTAAACTGGAGTTACAGAGGTTTAGCTGTCCTGTGTGTGCTGGGAACTGAACTCAGGTCATTTCTAAGAGTAGCCAGTATTCTTAACTACTGAGCCAACTCTCAGCTCCTGAAATTTTATTTTTTAAATCTCTTGTAGAAAAATATAGAGAAAGGATTTAAGGATGTTTGTGTTTTCTGGAGACATAGTCAGCCCTGTGACTCTGTGGCTTCACATCTACAGATTCAGTTAATGTTTGGGATGTTTGAGGACAGGTGAGATGACTCAGCAGGTAAAGGTGCTTGCTGACAAGTCTGACAACCTGAGTTCAATCCCTGAAACCCGCATCAGGGAAGGAGAAAATTTACTACTACAGGTTGTCCTCTGACCTCCACATACATGCTGTGTGCACTCACATACATATAAACAAAATGAATAAATGTAAAAATATTTTTAAAAAAGCATTTGAAGAAAAATTTGCTTCTGTCCCAGATATATACAGACCCTTTGCTCCCTTTTGTTATTCCTAAATAATATAACAGTTATTTATGTTACTGGGTATTCTAAGAAATCTAGAGATGATTTAAAGCAGGGAGTCCAGGCTTTGGATACTACAACATGATGTTATCTATGAACATGTTAGGCCCGTTCATAACTATCCTGTGTCAGCTGTAGCCCCTGGGCCCAGGTTGTACATGCCTGATGGAAAGTAGTCAAAGGCCTGCCTGTGAAGGTTCCACACAAATGACACCATTTCATTCCTCCCTGAGCAGTCCCCTGGGCTCTGAGGAATCACTGTGTTTGCATTTGCGGCCACTCCTTCAGTGGGGAGTGTGACCTAATGGGCTTCTGTCCAGCTGGAGGGTCAGGCTGGTTCCAGTTCCTGCTCTCAGCCTTTGCTGCCCCTCTGGCCCTGTCTGCTCACAGTGAGTAGCTGCGGACTCTGATCTCCTGGAGCATTGGAGCTGAGATGGGCAGAGAGGTGCTGTGTCATCTATTCTGTGTCCTGGGCATCGGATTCTCCTGGAGAGTTCTGTATGGATGGCCCTACTGTAATACTGGACTTACACACAGTGCTGAGACATGAGGAATTAGCATTCTGTCATTGTGGTTCATATGCAAAATTATTTCTACAGGGTCAATTGCAGATTTTCCAGATTGTATAACACAATTCACGTTCACCATTTTTATAAATAAATATGCCATACACAGAAATAGAATTGTTCTCCAGAAAGCCCTGAGGGTTTTGTTTTGAAACCCCCTTGTAGGTTGACATGGAAGTTGTACATATTCAGTATACAAAGTTTAGAGATAGGCTGTATGTTAAGTTTTCTCTTTGCTCTGACAAAACACTAGACAAAAGCTACTTGAGGAAGGCTTATTTTGGCTCCTGTTATGAGGGTGCAATCCATCACGGTGAGAAGACATGGCAGCAGGAGCGTGAGGCAGCTGCTCACAAGGTATCCACAGTCAGAAAGCAGAGAGAGATGAAGGCTGGTGCTCAGCTTGCTTTCTCCTTTGTATTCAGTCTGAGACCACAACCTGTAGATTCCCCACATCTGAAGTGGGTCTTCTTTCTTCATTTAGCCCTCTGTGGAATTACCCCACAGATGTCCAGAGGTGTCTCCTCGCTGATTTTTAAATCCATTGAGTTAAACAATAGAGATTAACCATCCAGGCTATAAGTGTTTATCTCCCTGTCATTTGAAAGCATCCAGGTATTAGTTTTTTAGCAACACTAATCTGCTTTTTAAATTAACTTGGTCAAAGGGTAACCTGATGGTTGTATTTCATTTCAGATTATGTACAAGATAATTGAAATGTCTGCCATAAAAACAGGGGTCTTCAATATTCTGATAAGTTACTGCTGCCAGTCTTGGATAGTAGCTGCTTCCAGTGAATCCCAGGGATCTTTTTCTAGTGCTAAGAATTACAGCGAACTTATCCTGGAGGCTTGTGTATTTGGAACTGTGTTTAGGCGTGACCAGAGGTAAAAATGCCAGTATGTCAAATTATCACACATGGGTGGAATTACGTTTGTGCTGAGGCCGTGGATAAGACTAGAAAGTATGAACTTTGGTGCTTTCATTATTTTGCCATCTAAACCTTTTATTCTTTTTCAATTTTTTTTTCATGGAAAGACTTATTCAGGATGTCCAAGCCTTCATAGAAAACCTCGGACATGATTGTGCAGCAAACATTGTTATTGAAAAGTAAGTGAGGTCCATTTTCTGGGTCTTGACAGAAGTGAGACATTCCCTGATTTAACATCTGTGGCATATAGTCTGTATCTGTAAATTAACAAGCTGTATTACTTGGTATTTTTCTGTACTAAAGGCCTGACAAGAAGCAACTTACCGGAGGAAGGGCTTAGTTTGGCTCATGATCTAAGAGGAGGCAGTCCCTCATGGCTGCGGGATTGGCTTATGGTTGTGGATGCAGGAGTTTGGTCCTCATATTTTGGAGGACTAGGAAGCAGAGAGAGATGGGAAGTAGAGGCACCCTTCTCCCTCTAGTGACATACGTCTGAGAGGTTTCACTAACTCTGTAACCTACCGGCTGGGGAACATTGACCTCAACACATGAACTGTGGAAGAATTTTCCATTCAAACTGTGGCACAGGCCTTCAAAAATGTTTTAGAAATAATATTCTTTGCTCATATATTTTCTTCCTATATTTACTACTTACTAAAAGTTAACAAACTTTTAAACATGTCAAGTCTAGTCTGACTTAGGAAGTGTCAATGGAGAACATGACGCCTCTGTTCCTCTTGGGGGAGTGGTGGTAGGGGGGATATGTTGGGGAGGGGAGAGGGTGGTCATCAGTACACGGTTTTCTTTAGTCCATCTTTTGGCTTTTAGATTTATCATAGACTTCATAGTCATCATTTTAACAACTAAATATGTTATATACAAAATAGAGCCACTCTAAGGGGCCCTAAGTATTTTTTGTTTGATTGCTTTGAATCCCTTTCATCCAAGCATGATTAACATGTAAAAAGCTGTATGTATTCAATGTGTATAGCCAGTGTGGAAAGAGGCCGTTAGAGTTTAATTCTAGGATAAGATTGTTCTTACCTAACTGAACTTTAAAAAGTATTGTGTGTGTGCATGCATATGCCATGGCACATATGTGGAGGTCAGAGGACAACTTGTGGAGAGTGTTTTGTCCTTTACATGAGCTCTGAATATTGAACTCAGGTGGCCAGGCTGGTGTCAAGTATCCTTACCCACTGAGTCATCTCGCCAGCCTATAACTTTTTAGAGCTTATCAAATACCTGTGTTCACTCCCAGCACTAACTGTCCTTTGAGCCACCTGCCACTCCTGAAACCTATGCATGCTTTTCATCACTAATTGCTTTTAATTTATCTAATTTTATTGTTTTTGCTTGTTTTCCTGACTGGTTTAGCATAGCAGTGGACAGTTGTCAGCCTGTTCCTCTCTGCTAAATTAACATTATTGTTACATTAAAGTGACATTCTTTGCATTCTAACAATTAATGTGAAATGTGAAGATACCAACCATGTCACTTTGTCTTTCTGTGATTGCAAACTGACAGCACTGCATGGACATTCAGAGCACACAGTGCCTCTGGATGTTGCTTCCAGTAGAGCGTGCCTGGAGAGTAGGGGGCAGAGACAAGCTGAGGGCTGTGTGCTTAGTCCTCTTTCTCCCTAGAGTCTCCGTGTCCACAGGGGGCTTATGATCCACAGGGGCCATAGTGTGTGAGTGTGTGTAGTTCATTCCCTATCTGGGTGGATCTGTGCATGTTCTCCTGTTAAATATTGGTCTGTTGTCATGTGCTGTCTATCCCAGTTTAGAAGGATGGTCATTCCCTATAGACCTGCTTAGCCTTGGGAACCTTTTGGCAGGACTTGATATTTGTGATGGTGTTGGTCCTAATGGTGGATGTGTTTTTGTTTCTAAAACATATTAACATGGTTTGTCATTTTATATTTTTAGTAATAAAAGAGAAGACTATTATGTGAGAATTTGTGCTGTCAAATTCTTGTGTTTGTTAAATGACTCAGACATGTTGCACAAGCTGTTTATAGAAGATCTTGCACTTAAACTGTTGGATAAGGTAAATAGCTTTTATCTTACTTCAGATTAACTTTGCTTTTAACAAGTCAGTGTCCAGTGTTTGCTCTTTATTTCACATGATGATGGCAGGTGTTTCCAAACACCTTTTACCATGAGAAGTTCTGCAGTGTTGGCAGAGCCTTGCTCAGTGACTCATCATGGCTTGGGCCCCTGTGCGCTCGTGTCCTGTGCAGTTTTCAGTCAGTTCAGATGTGCAGTGTTTACAGTGCTGCATACTTTTGTAAGAAGTGGAGCAAACAGAATCAGGAAGGGGTTCACCCAAGATCCAGAACCCCTGAGGGTCACTGTTTGAGTTGCATTTGTCACTGCTGTGACAAAGTACCCTATGAAGGAAGGAAAGAGTATGTTTTGGCTCTTGGTTTGAAGGTATGCTCCATCGTGGTGGGAAGTCATGAGGTGGGCGTGTGAGGTGACTGCTCACATGGTATCCACAGCCAGGAAGCAGGGGAAGATGAGCACTGGTGCTCAGCTGCTCTCTCCTTTATTTAGTCCAGGACCCTAGTGCCTGGGATGCTACTGTCCACAGTTAGGGTGGGGCTGCCCACCTCACTTAACCTAATCTAGGGACAGTACCCTCATCTAGTGGCCAGTGACTCTAGTGGCAACTGACTGGCTTTTCATTTCGAAAGTGGCTAAAAATGTACAGCACTCTTCAACTCCGTTTGGGCTCGGCAGTGACTTTAGTAATGAAAGTCAGTTTTGAGGGACTGAAGCTAAAGCTCAGCAGTAAGACAGAAATGTAGGCTCAAATCCTGCAAGAGAAAGGTTGGTTGGCTGACTTCAGACAGCACAAAACACTGAAAGCCTGGAGAGGTCTCTGGGAATGCCAGAGGGCCTGGTAGGGCCACCCTGTGTCTAGAGCACCCCTGGCTTCTGTCTAGTGGCACTGGTTCGAACTGCAGATTCAGGTGTCAGTAGGACAGAGGGACGTAAACTGAGAAGTGTCTGTGAGATACATCCTAATACCTTTAGTGTCTGAAATTGTCACTGATTTTTGTCCTCATAGTCACAGATGTAGTATGTGGGTTAACACTGATTTCCTCTCTATCCCTCCAGGATGAGTCTGCGTCCAAGTCCAGAACTCGCTACTATGAGAATTCCCTGCAACACCGGGTAAAGAACCGGGTATGGCAGATGCTGCTGGTCCTGTTCCCCAGATTTGATCAGGTGTGACAGCTCTTAGGGTCTGGGGTGGTTGTTTTTATAATTTGTGGGTGAGAGATTGTGTGGACAAGATCAGAGGACAACCAGCCTCAGGTGTCAGCCCTCACCTTCCACTTCGTTTGAAACGGAGTCTCTTGTTTGTTCTCCACTGTGAACGTCAGGACAGTTGGCCCCTGAGTTGAGGGTTCTCCCACTTCTGATTCCCCATAGAAGTACTGGGATTACAGATGTGTGCTACCATGCTCAGCTCTTACATTTGTGCTGAGGATCTTAACTCTATTCCCCACACTTATGTGGCAAGTGCTTTTTACCTACTGAGAGATCCCCTCAGCCCGTGATCTTTATAGTTTAGATTTATTTGTGTGTGTGTGTGTTTGTGTGTGTGTGTGTCTGTGTGTCTTTGTGTACGTGTGTATACATGTGTGTATGTGTATATGTTTGCATATGCAGCATCTGAGTACTATTGGAGGCCAGAAGAGGGCATTGAATCCTTGGAGCTGGAGTTATATTATAGATGGCTGTACATGGCCCCATGTGGGTGCTGGGAATCAAATTTGGGTCCTCTAGAAGAACAGTAAGCACTCTTAACAGCTGAGTCATCTCTCTAGTCCCTGATCTGTACATTTTAAGCATGATGCTTCATATGAATAAACTATTTTGTAGAAACTAGTATGCATTTTTAAAATTGGAAGACAATCTTAAAATGTATATAGAGTATGTAAAGTGAGGAGTCATCAAGGTTTTTGGTAGTGTGCGTTCTAAGAAAGCTGAATGGATGTACACTGGAGGCTGGTCTGCATGACCTTTCTTCATAGTTTTTCCTTCAATATTTTAAGTGTTGGAAGGGTCCTGTGCCATTTGATTAGAAAATGTAAATGATGGTGCATGTCTGTAACTCCCAGCACTTGAGAGGCGGCGGCGGGAGGGTCAGGAATTCAAGGTCAGCCTAGGTTGCATGGCAGGTTTCAGGCTAGCTATATGAACTGAGAAGGGGATTGGGCTCCTTGTTTTCAGGGATTCTGGCACATTGTTCAGTAACTATCTAGAAGCAGATCACATAGCAGAGTTTATGGGATTTGGTTCCTTATAGATTTTCTTTCAAATCCAACTATAGATTCCCTTTCACCCACTGGTATACTACACTTCTGATAGGTTAGGTGACATGGCGTGAATTAACCTAGAGGTGGAAATGAAAATCACCTGGCTCCAGAGTTCACATTCTGCATCACAAGACTTGAAACGAGTGCCTTTGGGGGCCCAATGAGAAGACTTGGGGAGTTAAGGCTCTTGCTGCCAAGACTTATCACCTGAGTTTGATCCTGAGGACCCCCAGGACTTCTTCAGATTGTTCTTTGACCTCTGTGACACATACACACTAATTAAATGTATTTTTTTTTTCTTAAATGAGCACCTTTGTCCTTTTCTACCAAAAGAAGTTTAAGAAAAAATTTTCTTCTTTAAAATATAGAAATATAAAAACTATTTTAAAAATATATTTAAATGAATAGTTGTTTTTCACTACTGCTTACATATGAGTCCTTGCTCAGACTAAAGTACATTTTCGAAGGGAAGCCTGGGCAGGGAGAGATATTTTA
This sequence comes from Eospalax fontanierii, assembly GCA_035773235.1. Lineage (NCBI taxonomy): Eukaryota > Metazoa > Chordata > Mammalia > Rodentia > Spalacidae > Eospalax > Eospalax fontanierii. The sequence continues at coordinate 3,923,766 of CM069524.1, read as the reverse complement.
GAGTTCAAGGTACAGGCCAGGGCACAGAGGGGCTGGCCATGGGGCTGAGACCTGTGGTCTGGTGGGTGCACTGTGTCCCACATCCAGACATCAGAGTGTGAGTTGCTTGGGTCCAAGTGTTAAGTAAGATTGTATATGAGTACTACTACTTAGAGGTATATAACTGGATCAGTGGGAGGACTTGAGTTCCATCCCCAGCATTTACATAAAAAGCCACGCTTGGTGGCAGGCACCTATAATCCTGGTGCTTAGAAGGCAGAATAGGAGGGTCCCTGGGGCTTGCTGCAGCCAGCCTAGCCAGATAGAGGTGTGGGGTAGGGGAGAGACACTGTTCCAAAAAACGTGCTGGAAAATGATTGAGGAAGACACCCAACATGGACACCATGTGTACATGTGCCCACACACATTTGAACATACACACACATACCACATACCAAATAAGTATGTAGGTGTAGGAAGTTGTTAGACTTTTCTGCATCTTTCCCTTTCCCTATAAAAACAGATGGTCAAACCTTTCCTCATAGAACTGGGGAAGTGCTTGGTATAGATGCTGCAGCCCTGTATCAGGCAGCACCATCCAGGGCCTTTGCACAGGCAGTTGTAATCTAGTACATCACCTGAGATTAAGCTTTGCTTTTTAAAATTGGGGACTTTTTTAAAATCAAAAAGTAACATTCCATTAATGAACTTTTTCCTCCCCTCAGAATTTCTTGAATGAAATTATTGACAAGATTTTCCAGGCTGGTTTCACCAACAATCAAGCATCCATAAAATATTTTATAGAGTGGATTATTATATTGATTCTTCATAAATTCCCTCAGTTTCTTCCAAAGTTCTGGGATTGTTTTTCTTATGTAAGTAAAGGAGATTTTCTTAATACTGTTTTCTGTGTTTTAAAATTTAACACTTATTTGTGTGTGGGTGACTGAGGGTATGTGTGTGTGCATATGTACATACATATGCGTGGATAAGCATGTGCATGCCATAGCACACAAGTAGAAGTCAGAGACCAATCTCCGGGGGAGGAGAAGGGGCTCTCTCAACAGTGTGTGTTCCAGGGATGTAACTCAGATGATCAAGTTTGACTGGAAACAAGTTTCCCTTCTGAGCTGTCGCTCTGCTCTTTGTTTGTTTTGTTTTATTTTGTTTTTGAAATAGGGTCTCCCAGTAGCCCCAGCTGGCCTGGAACTCTCTCTGTAGACCAGGCTGGCCTTGAACTCACAGAGATCTGTCTGCCTCTGTCTCTTGAGAGATGGGATTAAAGGCATGTGCTACCACTCCTGGCTTCCCTGGCCTTTTAATACGGTTTTAAACTAGGGAACAGTTTTGACTGTGCCGGATGTGCCTTGCTTCAGTGGTTGCTTCTGCCTCTCAGTTACCATAATGTCAATCTCACAGTCACCTTTTGCAGGCTCTGAGTTATGTAAGAGAAAATTCCTGAAGTTCATCTTGAGTATTTCGTAAGTTTTATTTGATAGCTGCTCTAATTCCAACTGAAGATGGAAAAGGCTTTTATTCTTAAAGAAGGGAGGCCAGACATGGTATTGCACCCCTGTAATCCCAACACTTGAGAAGCTGAGGCAAGAAAATCACAAGTTCCAGATCGCCGTGGGCTCCATAGTGAGACCTTATCTCAAGCAAAAATAAAATAAAATAAAGAAGTAAAAGAAATTGATCCATTTAATACCTAGCAATGACTTTGGTGTTAGAACTAGGCATGGTGAGAAATTAGATGCATTCCTGTCTTTAAAAGGATTTTAGAGGGCTGGAGGAATGGTTTGGCAGTTGAGAGTGCTGGCTGCTTTTGCAGAGGACCCAAGTTCAATTGCCAGCACCCACATAGTGGCTCACAACCATTCATAACTCCAATTCCAGGGGTTCTCACACCCTCTTCTGGCCTCCACAGGCACTGCATGCATGTATGCAGGGAGTATACTCATATACATAAAATAAATAAAAAAATTTTAAAGGGAGTTTTAGAAGGAAAATTTCAAATATAACCAGAATAGAGGATATAGAATATAATCCCTGTCACAACCAGGGACAAGTGTCAGTTTACCCCCTTCTGAGCTCACCTCAGCTGTCACCCCCCCACCCACCCCTTCCCCATTCCACATGTATCAGTTAATTCTCTCATTGCTGTGACAAAATACTTGACAGAAGCAACTCGGGAAGGAAGGGAGGGTTTGCTCTGGCTCCTCCTCTTCGGGTGCCACCAGCATGGTGGGAAGACTTGCTGGCAGGAGTGTGAGGCAGCTGCTCACATGGCACCTGCAGTCAGGAAGCAGAGGGAGACAAGCACTGCTCTCCGCTCGTTTGAACTTAGCCTGGATAGTCCCTCACGGGCACGCCCAGAGTCTCCGCCTTCCTGTGATCCTAGATCCTTCCAGTTGACACTCAGTATTCGCCATCGCCCATTTCTCATATCTTGAAAATCACTTTTGCTGTGAGAGTTAGATACCGCAGCACCGGCCCCTGACATCCTGAGTGTCATTCCCATGTCTACACTTGAGCCACACGGATCAGGGTGCTTGATCCCCATGTGTGGTTACAAGAGCTGGGATTCCAAATGGAGCCTCAGCCCCACATTTGTTGCCTGAATACAGTGTCAGGCACTGCTCTGCAGGCCAGTGTGGCCCTTGCTCTGAGTCTTCTTCCAGATTCTGCCTCCTCTCCTCCCTCCCAACCACCCCCCCACCTTTTTTTTTGTTTGAAACAGGATCTTCTGTAGCCCTAACCTGGAACTCACTGTTTAGACCAGGATGGTCTCAATCTCATAGAGCTCCATCTGCCTGTCTCTGCCTCTGCCTCCCATGTCCTGAGATTAAAGGCTTGCACTACCACACCCAGCAACTTTCTCTTTCTGAGACAGGGTCTGACTCTTTAGCCCGGGCTGGCCTCAAACTCATGACAGTCTACCCACCTCACCTTTTCTAATGTTCAGAATATATACATGAGCCATCATGCACAGATTCATATCTCTGTAGAGTTCTTGGGATTTCAGAGGAAGTGTGCCAGGGCACACAGGAGGTGTGCGGTGTCTGGCTACAGCATGCCAAAGCCCATAACATCTTATTGTCCAAAGTCACATGACAGTCTCAGTGAGGGGCCTGTGCAGGACCTGAGGATGGAGGCTGGGTTCCCCGTGGCTCTTGCTGTGATTCAGCAGCTCAGGCCCTGAGATCCTTCCTACTCCTTTGAGACCTTCTGCATACCTCCTTATAGGCCTGGCCCACCGGCTTGATGTACACGGGGCCATTCACTGCTGTCTGCTGTGCACCTCTGGTGCTTCCTGCCTTGCAGCCAGCAGCTAGAGGAGCCTTTCTGGCTTCCAGTCCTGAGCCCCACACAGGGTAGGCCACACTTGCTTCAGGGAGGAGGGCAGAGGCTACCTCCAGCCTGCCCTCCAAGAGTTCAGTATTGTTTATTCACAGTTAAGCCAAAATAACAATTCCTTCATCTCATCCTCCTTTAGGGCGAAGAAAAATTTAAAACAAGCATTTGTACATTTTTGTCTGTTTTATCACATTTGGACATCATCACTCAAAATATTCCAGAGAAGGTAAGTTTGGATTGGTTGTCACAAGCGTTTACGAACTTGACGTTCTAAAGTGGAATGTATTTGTGGAGTTTTTAAGATTAAGAGTTTCCTTGTAGTTGTTTGCCTTTCCTCCTCTTCCCTTCACTTGTCCCTTGATGTGTATCAGACACAAACCCACAGGGCAGGGTTCCCGCTACATACATGCTGAGTGACTGAGCTTACCAGGGTGGTTCCTGTTGGTGTAAACAGCTTTACCTTTATACAGATATTTAAATAGGATTTGTCTTACTGCATTTCTTGCCTGAGTTGAGATTCTTTAACAAACACTTGTACAAACGAACTTAGAGGTGGTCACGTGGAGCTCTGTGTGCCCAGGCCTATCTCTGTCTCCCTACTTAGGAATTTCACTTTCTTCCACAGGCCACCTGGATGGGCTTTGATTTCACCAGATGGTGTTTTGTGCAACTGTTCATCACACAGGAATGATTGTGTGTATGTGTGTGTGTTTTGGGGGCGGGGGGTGGAGTGCATGTCACAGCTCATTTGTGGAGGTCAGAGGACAACTTTGTGGATTCAGTTCTCTCTTTCCATCTTTATGTGAGTTCCAGGGATTGAACTCGGGTTATCAGGCTTGGGAGCAGGTGCCTTTTTACCCACGGGGCCATCTTGCCAGCTTTTGTGTGATTCCTCTCAGCAGTGCCATCCTTATAAGACAGCAGACCATGAACAAGTGTTGATGACATATTGAATGAAGGAATAAGAGAAAGGCTTGCTTACATCTGGTTTATCATACCCAGGCATAGTTACATTGTATCCGTAACCATAGTGACATGTCTGGCAGCCCATTCTGTGGACATGGTTGTTCATCAGCTAGTAAAAGCCATCTATGGGACTCAGGACCAGCACAGGCCCTTGAACAACTCAAGGTAGCCTGTGTGGAAAAAGCTTCAGATTGCTTCTGACATGGTATTAAAAGTTTGAGGGATTGGGAAGATGGTTCAGTGGGTAAAGCGCGGGCTGTGCGAGTGTTTGAATCCCCAGAATCCACATAAAACTAGATGCAGCAGTGTACATATATAAGCTCCTCACTCCCGTGCTAAGATGGGAGGCAGAGACAAGAGGCTCCTTGGATGCTCTTGGGCCAGCTAGCCTGGCATATGCAGCAGGGCAGCAGCAAACAGGAGATCTGCCTGAAGGAGATAGGTGAGGACTGTCACAAAAATGAGGACTTTTCTTGAGACAGTTGAGTCACTGAGTTGATTTGCCTGGGAGGAGGAAGACACCGTGCAGCCAGACTAGTGAAAGGCTTGCAGAGAGTCCCGTCCAGGTCCTGCGGTTGAGCTAACACCACGTCTCCCCCTCTTTGCAGAAGCTTGTTCTGAAGCAGGCTCTTACTGTTGCCCTGCAGTGGTGCCTAAGCCACAACTTCAGCGTTCGGCTCTATGCTCTGCTCGCCCTCAAGAAGGTCTGGCACCTGTGTAAAGTGCTGCATTTTGAAGAATGTGATGCCTGGACCACAGTCATCGAGTGTAGTCTCAGCCAGGCAGAAAGCATGCATGGAACAGGGTGAGTCCTCTGTGGCAGGCCAGATGAACAACGTTCTGTCTTCATGCAGCTCAGTCAGAGGTACATCAACAGTCATGGAGGTACACAACCTTCCCAGTAGGAGACCGGAGGTAGAGAGCATGATGGTAGATAGAGACTCCCATCAGTGGCCTCAGGAAGTCCTCTTGAAGCACTGTGATCTATGACTTCCAAAGGAAGAGTAAGAATTGGTGATTGGAGAGGAGAAAACTTTCCAGGAGTAGAAGTAGGTTTGGGAATTGGAATACTAGATGAGCCAGTCGGAGGGGAACGAGGGTGTCAAGTTGAGAGCGGCCTCTTCCTCTGGCTTCACCCTTCCCGTGAGGAGCAGATCCAGGACAGCCAGAAGCAGTGGTGGGAAGGTACTGACTGGAGTTTGAGGCTGGCAAAGGGGTAACCTGGGGACAGGGTGAGGTCAGAAAGAGAGGGACCAGCTAGATGAAGCCGAGCGGTGGCAGCTACAGTGCTGACAGGGACAGGAGCTGCATGCGGGCTGGTGACTAGACACCTGGTACCTCAGTGTGGAAGTTCTGTATTTAAATGTCTGGAATGTTTAAAGTACTTCATGTCACTAATTTTTTGAAATCATGAACAGTGAAGAAGGTTAGATACAGCCAACATACATACATACATATATACAACATACATACATACAGTGCTTTTAAAAAATAAGTACAGTAAGTCTCACAGCCAGAAATGGCTGTACTGTTTTGGTGATGGTCCCAACCTTAAACTGCTTGTCTTCTTATATAGCTTCTACCTCCCGCTTCTGTTGCCTGGGCTGTATTCTTTTGATTGTTTTATGATGTTGATGGTATTTTATAATTTCTCTGTTCATCTTGAGTTCCATTTCAAAATTTAAAACTTTGTGATCTGCTCAGTGGGGGAGCACTTCCTAGAACACATGAGGCTCTGAGTTCAAGTCCCAGTTCAGCAAACAACAACAAAACAAAACTTTGTTGTTTTTTTGTTTTGTTATGTTTTTTGAGACAGAGTCTTGCCTATGTAGCCTAGTCTGGCTTTAAATTCCTGGCAAATCCTCCTGCCTCAGCCTCTTGCATACTAGAATTACAGTTGTGTACCACAATCCCCTGCTGTTTTTTGTTTTTTGTTTTTTTAAAAAAGGAATGGTGGCACACATCCTTCCCAGCACTTGGAAGTAAAAGCATAGGATCCAGAGTTCAAAGCCATCCTCCACTACATAATGAGTTAAAGGCTACCCTCAGCTACCTGAGACCATCTCAGAAACTAAAACAAAAATCAAAACTTTGTAAGTGCTAAAAAGCACATCAAATGCTGGGGACACAGAAGCACTGGTTAACCAGCAGGCACAGAGCCTTGGATTCCTCCTCAGTACTCAGTGCCTTTGCAGTGTTTCACCTGCTGACGGGTCTGGAGGTGAGCGGGGGGCGCCGACCCTGGGTTCTCTGCTGTCTCCAGTCCTACTGCCTCCTTCCCTGCCCCGGCTGTTGAAGGGTTGCTGTGAGGGTCACTCATTCTTTTGACTCTATGGTAGAGTTCTGTGAGCCTGCTTGTAGTTCACTCTTCAGCAGTGACAACTGCCTTATCATTTTTACATTCTGTCTCTCTGGCAGTGTCTGGCTTGTAAACCTTGGAAGGGCATATTTAACTCTAATAGAAATCAGAGCAGATTTCTAAAAGATCTATAGATATATGATAGATAGATATTAGATAGACAGATACATAGATGATAGATAAATCTATAGATAAATGATGGATAAATAGATAGATCCACAGGTAGATAGATGGTAAATAGTGGCTAGATAGCAGATAGATAGATAGATGATATATAGATGGATAGATAGATAAATGATGGGTAGGTAGATGGAACATTGATGTTGGAAACTACTTGTATAGCTCTGTGATAAAATTCATACCAGTTTGGGATTGGAGAGATGGCTCAGTAGTCAAGAGCACTGGCTGCTCTTACAGAGGATGTGGGTTCAATTCCCAGCATCTACATGGTATCTAACACCTGTTTGTAATTCTAGTTTCAGGGGACCCAGCACACTCTTCTGGCCTCTCAGGGCTTTGCCTACATAAGTGCACCTACATACCTGCAGGCAAAATACTCATACACATGAAACAGAAATGACTAAATTAAAATTCATCCTGGGTCTATCTCCTGAGTCGTGCAGCTCCTCCTTAAGATACTGCATTGACTTCTCCCCACAGCTGTTTAACCCTCGTCCTGCCTCACTCCCTGTTCTTCCCCTTCAGGAATGCCGGGAAGAATTGGCAGCGCATCCAGGAGCATTTCTTCTTTGAGAGGTTTCACCCCCTGAAGGATTACTGTCTGGAGGTGAGCGGAGGGCGCCAACCCTAGGTTCTCCGCTGTCTCCAGTCCTGCTGCCTCCTTCCCTGCCCCGGCTGTTGAAGGGTTGTGTGAGGCTCATGCTCTTGACTCTGTAGAGTCCTGTGAGCCTGCTTGCAGTTCACTCTTCAGCAGTGACAACTGGCTTGTCATTTGTACTTTCTATCTCTCTGGAAGTGTCTGGCTTGTAAACTCTGGAAGGGAATTTATAACTCTAAACAGAAATCAGAGCAGATTTCTAAAAGGAAATGAGTGAGAACATTTGTGCAGGTGAGATTTTCTTGTATTGAAGCCACTGCCAATGAAAGAACAAAAGATCCACTCTTTTGTTAATGGCAATTTTTTGGTAGATTCAGGATAATAAAAACTGTATGGCAAACTGTACCCATTTTGCCGATTATCACAGAATGTGCTTTTATAACTTTAGGAATTGTAAACATAGTTACTATAAATGACTTCACCATATAAATGAATAAAATTTGCATAGAGTACAAAGCTTTCATAAATCATTCTCAACTCCAGTTGTAATATTATGCTACCCATTTTGAATTATAAACATCTGGCCTGAGACTTTCCCTCTGAGGAACTTGGGTTGGTAGCCTTAGCTATTGTGCATGCCGGTTTTTATGATGGATTACTATAAGCTGTCCTTGAAGATGTGGTGGGCTATGTGTTGTAAGATGTGCTCCATACAACATTAATGTGTATTTTCTGCCCCACCACTAACATTATTCTCACCAAGATAAAGCATACTGGGATTTTTCACATGTTTTTAACATACTCTGTCTGTGTTCCTCGGCTTGCAGACCTGTCTGAAGCCTCTCTAGTGTTGTGTCACCCTTTCTCAGGCAGTGAGTCCTTCTCCCCCTCACCCCTGCCCACCTCTTATATAAACATCAGTGACACAAGTCAGAATTGTGCATGTGCAGCAGCGAGTGTGAGTTCTGGTATGTGTGTTATGGTGAGTGGGAGTTCGTGGTCCCCAAGAACTGTGCTACAGTGCCTTCATATTTGGAGCTGGGCTTAGAGCACTTACCTAGCAAACACTTAGCTGTCATCATCATACAGTTTAAATTTGCATTTTAAAGCAAAGCATAATTTGCCTTAAAATCACCCATAAGGACATGCACTTGTTGTGAGTGTATCATTTCATTTAAAATCTCTGGTTACATGGCTTGTCTGTTGTGCTTTCCATGGCTGACTGTTCTTTAGGAAGGGAGAACAGACAGGCAGCTGTGGGGGCATCACCATGTGGTTCGTGGAGCGTGTTTCTAGCTGATTTCATCCAACTCTATCCTCCTCTCACACAGGAGGGGATGGATGCTGAGAAAGGCCCCGGGTTGAGCCAGAGCTCAGATTCTGAGTTTCTCTAGTGGCAATGAGCATGAGACATGGGGGTGCTTTGTGGTCAGGAAATTGCCCTCATGCCAGTGTTTCTTTGTGCTGACAGTGCCCATGGAAGCATGGTGTGCTCTTGATAAGAGCACAGAAGTTACTGATGCAGAGAAGACTGGAGGAGAGGGTCTACCTGCTCTCAGGGCTCCCAAAATGAACCCCTGAATATCTTAGAGCAGAGTAAAGTATATATAGAAAATTGCCACCAGATGTGAGAGCGTGTCGTTCAGAGAGGGCCACTTGGGATAAGCACCAGTAACAATAAAACTGTTGTCATATATTTCTAGAGTTTTCAAGGAAAATAATATTTAGACTTTAAAATTCTCTTTTCAGACCATATTTTACACCCTCCCACGGCTCTCAGGCATTGCTGAAGAGGAGTGGATCTCCCTGAGTAAATTTGAAGGCTTCACAGACATCCCTTCAAAGGTCGGGTCCCAGTGGTACATCTCAGGGACTACACTTAGGGAGCTGAGTCCCGGAGACTGGGCACAGCAGGACCGAGGTAAAGAGAGCTTCTCCTTAGTCCCCTGTGCACTAGCCTGTGCCTTCTGACCAGTTCCTGAGAGGGTGTTGATCATGTTGCTCTGGGGTCTCTGCCTCTCTGCTTAGAAAAGAGATTGCTGGGCTGTGGAGGGGGGAGTGGTGGGCTTGTGGTCTGGCTTTGATCAGGACTTTTAGTTGAAAGCTTGCTTTGCTATAAAAAACCAAGCAGAGCTCCATCTTCTTTCTATAAAGCTGATGGCTTCTTTTTCTTTTAAATAGGATTGTTAGTATTTGTTGCTCATCTATGACTCTTTCTAGGAAGATAAACTTAAAAAGGACTGTCAGACTGTGCAGTGTGCTCCTGTCCCTGCGGAGCAGAGCAGGGTTCTTCATCTCGCTCTTCTTCGGTCGGGGTGGGCTGCCCTCCTGTCCCTGCGGAGTAGAGCAGGGTTCTTCTTCTTGGTCCTCTTCAGTCGGGGTGGGCTGCCCTCCTGCACTTTCCCCATGGCTGTACTCCTCTCCTCTCCTCTAATGTAGCAGGCTTCCCGGACAAGTGAGCCCCCAGTCCCAGGATCCCAGCGTGCCTCAGCCACAGGCCGGTGGCGGCCTCATTCTACCAGCTCCTCCCTCACTGCACCTTGGCTCTCTAACCATACCCGCCTGAAACTGGTTTCAGAAAGTTAGAAATCCCCTATACTTAAGCGGAGAGTCCTCCCTCCCACCTGCCCTTTCTGCGAGTTCCTCTGCTGCCTCGTGTTCGACTTTTTAAATCTCTCTGCCAGCCCCTCATGTTGACTGCTCTCTGAATTCTCCATATCTTCAGGCATCACTTAGCTTGTTAAAAATGCCAGCTCCAGGGGCTGGTAAGATGGCTCATTGGGTAAAGCTGCTTGCTGTAAGCCTGATGACCTGAGTTCAGTCCCCAAGATACACATGATAGGAGAGCACTTCTTCTCACAGGCCATCTTCTGACTTCTATAGGTACACACAACACACATGCACACACACATGTATACACACAATATAAATATAATACAAAAGCTTAAAAAATGCAGGATCCAGCCAGGCTTGGTGACACATGCCTTTAATCCCAGTACTTAGGAGGCAGAGGCAGGTGGATCTCTGTGAGTTAGAGGCCAGCCTGGTCTATATAGTGAACTCTAGACCAACTGTGGCTACAGTGAGACTGTCTCAAAAAGACAAAAATAAAAAACAAAAAAACAAACCAAACAAAAAAAACCTGATTCCAATCCTACCCTTAAATTTTTGATTCAGCGTCTCTGGGCAGAGTTCTGGGAAAGGTGGTGTATGGTTGAGTGGTATGTCTTAGAACAGATCACCTTGCATTTCTTTATCCTTTCACTGAGCAGCCATTGCTTGCCCCCTCTGTGCTGGACACAGACAGTATCCCTGCCCTTGTTTGGTTTGTGTTCTTACACAACAGACAGCCACACAGAGATCATACAGTAGTGGGCAGCAAAAACGCTGGCAAAACTCTGCGTGGTGGAGAGAGATTGCTGAGGGCAGAATGACCTTTGTAAGGGATTGGCTTGAGTGCAGACTTCCGGGAAGTGTGGGCAAGGCAGGCGCACATCTGAGGAGAGGGCAGCAGAGGAACATCTGGGGCAAGCAGTGTTGACCACCACCTCTGCAGTTGTTGAGTCCAGTGTATGGGTGGGGTGGAGTCCTGCTGCTGAAGCGAGCCCGGAGACAAGGGGTCACGGTGGGAACAGGCTGGAAGCCTGTGTTCTGCAGGCTTGCTTCTGAAGTAAGGCATGTTGAAGCGGCCTTCCTTGCTGAGGGTAGATGTCAGTTTGATTTGTCACCAGCCTGATGTCTCGTTCTGCACTGTCTTTGGTCACGCAGACTTTCCCTGCCAGGAGCCACTAGCTCGTCACACAGTGTACTGTGAGATCTCCCCCTTGCCTGTCCCTTGTTGGAACCAGCTCTTACATCAACTCCATAAATTCAGCATGTCCAGAATGGATTTACCTTCCATCATGCAGTCTCCTGTCTGCGGACAGTGTCTTTGTAGCAGCTGTGCTTTATGTTTTCATTCTTATCCCCTCCCTTCTAGCCCCCAGCTTGCCTCAGCAGTTCAGAGCTTCTCCTCTCCATCCTGCCTGGCACTGACGTAAATTTGACCATTGTCGTCCTCACCTGGCTTAGGACAGGAGCCTCCTCTGTGGAGCCTCCTCCACATTGCTTCAGAATTGGAGCTCCCCCAAAGCAGCCTCAGTGTGTGGTCCCTTCTTCAATGCTTCCCTGGCTCCCTTCTGTAGAAAGCACCCCAAATCCATGCAGCCCTTATGGTCTGAGCCTTCACCCTCTATTCCATTACAGGACAGTCTCCTTCCCTGTCCCATGCATTGCTGTGTCCTGTGCACGCTGTAACCATGACCTCCCTCTCAGCTCTCAGGTCTGAATCTTGGCTCTTGGCTCCTTCCTTCAGACACAGTTCCCTTCTGTGTGGGTTTCTAGTTTCATTTCTGATGATGTGATAAAATACCCTGACAAAAGGGAAAAGAGGTTTATTTGATTTCAGCTCCAGGTTATGGTCCCTTATTGCAGAGATGCTGAGGCAAGATCTTATAGCGTCACATCCGCAGTCAGAAGCAGGGAGAATAAACACACAGATCCTTGCTTAGGGGCTCTCAGCTACTTTTTCCTCTCATACTATTCAGGACCCATCTAGGGAATAGTGTTGCAATTAAGATAGTCCCCCACAGACATGCCCACAGGATAATCTGATCTAGATAGCAATTCCTACTTGCAAGTCTTCTCCTGTTTCTAGGTTGTGTCAGGTTGACAGTTAAAACTAACCAGCACAGTAGGCATGCCTCCTACAATCCTGTTACTGTGACATGCATGTCTGACTGACAGTGCCCTTGACTGCTCAGCGCTGAGTGGGCCTGAGCTGAGGAAGGGCCCAGAAGGAGAGTCTCAGTCCTAAGTCGTAGCAAGCAGGCCCTGCAGTCGGATGGGTTGTCCTGTGTGCATCACTTCAGTCAACAGACACTTCCTAGAATATCTTTACCTTAGAAGAGTCACCCCACGTACCTGTAAATTAACCAAAGATTTTATATCATTTCAGAAGTATATTGCCATAAACATTCTGATACTCTGTTGTTTGTAAAGTACCCCATTAATTTCTTTACTGTCAAGAAAAAAAAAGTGTGAATTAAGGTACTGTCGTAATTCTGAGTTTCTCAGTTTTGGATGTGGTAAAATGTGTAAACATGTGCATCTTCTATTTTTATGTCACATCATAATATATTGGTTACTAGATCTTAATTTGACAACTAAAAAGCTGCAAGTGGCAGGGCTGGTGAGATGGCTCTGTAGTTAGGAGCAATGGCTGCTCTGTAGAGGGTTTGTTTGGTTCCCAGCACCTACATGGTGGCTCATACCCACTTGTAACTCCAGTTCCATGGGATCCAAGGTCCCTCTTCTGACCTCTGCAGGTACCTGCATGTACCTGGTGCCCATAAACACAGATAGATATAACACATATAAATCTTAAAGATCAAATGTTTTTGCTTGGCTGCCACAGGTGGCCCCTCTTCCCAGCCTCTGTCCTGGTGGTGTTAGGAGAACACAGGGCTCTGCAGGGACTTGTCCTCCCCACACACTGGAGGTTAAGCTGGGCCTTATGTTTGTGCCTGCACAATCCCAAAGCTTTCAGAATCCTCAGACAGTGACTGGAAAGTCTCCTGTTTATCATGCAGGAAACAGTGTTCTAGGTAATTCAGCCTGGATGCAAGTTAGCCCCGTGTATTTAAGAAATTTTTCTCTAATCTTTTACTCTATTGGTCAACAGATAATAAAAATAAAAATGGCAGTCACTGTCACTCTAAACTCTTTTTTTACTTTGTTTTGTTGAGAGGGTCTCATGTAGTTCAGGCTGGCCTTACACTCAACTGTATAACTGAGGTTGAGTTCAAACTCCTGATCCTCCTGCCTCTACCTCCCAAGTGCTAGGATTAGAGGCTGTTCACCAGCCTCGCTTCATTCTAAACTTTTAAAAATATATTTCATGAGATGACTTGGTGATTAAAAGTACTTGCTGCTCTTGCAGAGGACCCAGGTTTAGTTCCCACATAGCAGCTAACAACCACCTACAACTCCAGCTCCAGGGGATCTGTTGCCCTCTTCTGGCCCCATGCCTGTGGTGCACTTACATACATGTAGACAAAACATTCATACATATAAAATTATACTACACTTATAAACTTTACTAATTTTAAAAATAGGGCTAGGGAGATGGATTAGTGGTCAAAAGCACTCACTGGTCTTACAGAAGACCCAGGTTCAGTTCCCAGCACTCACATGGCAGCTCATAGCCATCTGTAACTCCAGTTCCAGGGGATCTGACACCTTCTTTGGCTTCTGTAGGCACTGTATGCACACAGTACACAAATATACACTCAGGGCCCCCCTACATGCACATCAAAAACATTGAATATATAAAGAATATTTTAAAATACACCTAAAGATGTAAATAGAGTTGACTAGAGCTCATTTACATACGGGGCTATTATCTTCTTATCTTCACAGGTTCTACTTTGGGTGAAGCAGAGAGCCAATCAGAGTGGGCCGATGTCCAGAAAAAGATTATCCCGTGGGGACACAACACTCCTGAGTTCGACCTGGAGCTTATGTTTCAGGATCGGGCCGCTAAACTCGGGAAGTCCATCAGTAGACTGATTGTCGTGGCCTCTCTCATTGATAAACCAACCAATTTAGGAGGTAAAGTCACCATTTCTAGGTAGCTCACTTATCCTGGAAATTTGCCATCAACCTTTGTGGCCAGCTTTAGAGGAGGGGGGACACAGTGAGCTCCTCCACATGCTGGAGACGGTCTTGAAAACGGCTGTTCTGTGCAGGGCTGTGCCGGACCTGTGAGGTGTTTGGGGCTGCAGTGCTTGTTGTTGGCAGTCTTCAGTGTGTCAGCGACAGACAGTTCCAGCACCTCAGTGTCTCTGCAGAGCAGTGGCTTCCTCTGGTGGAGGTGAGTGCCGAGTAGATCGTTACTAAAATTTGTTTGCAAACATCCTAGTTTGCTTCTCCATTGCTGTGACACAATACTCTGACCAATACCAACTTGTGGAAGAAAGGGTTTATTTTATTTTGCTTACAGTTCTCAGGTTACAGTTCACCACTTAGGGAGCCCAAGGTAGGAACTCAGGGGAGGAACCTGGAGGCAGGAGATGGAGCACAGGCCATGGAGGAATGCTGCTTACTGGCTTGCTTCCCTGGCCCATGCTCAGTCAGCTTTTCATACAGTAATCAATCTGCCCAGGGGTGGCATCACCCAGTGGACTGGGCCCTTCTGCAGCACTCATCAGTCAAGAAACTACTCCACAGACATGACCATGGGCAGTTCATTGGAGGCAATTCCACAATTGAGGCTCCCTCAACCCAGGTGTGTCAAGTTGACACTAAAGCTATCCAGCACAGTGAAGATACCTGGTTGTGCTGCCTTTGTCTTGCTGACTTTGTAGTAATTTATACGTCTGGCCTTTAATAGTTTAATGCTTTAAAGCACTGATTCACCATTTTATTTGTAGAGATCAGCAATAGTGTAGCACTCCTCTCAGTAAGATGTGTTCTCTTATACCAGTCTTGATTATCAATAACTTACAAATTTATGATGTGCAGGGAGTTGTTTTTGATAGCATTTGGTCATGATTACCTTTAAATAATACTTTAATGAGTTGAACATTTTGATGTTAACTCTCATTTCCGAACATGATTTCATATTCTGCTCTTTTAAAACTCCCACTAAGGTGAGACCAGCCCAGCTGACGGATTACCTGCAGCAGAAAAGAGCAGAAGGCTACACCGTCATTGGCGTCGAGCAGACTGCGCGAAGCTCAGACCTGGCCCAGTACCATTTCCCTGACAAGTCGTTGCTGCTGCTAGGGTGAGGCCATTTGCTGGTCCACGTCTGCTTGCTGTGCCTGTCCAGAGGCTGCTGTCTTATTATTTACCTAGATCACTCACAACTTCCTGCAGACTTGCATTTCTGGGACTCTCTGGGTTTTCCTTTGGTCTCACCTGGTGGGGTGTTTGGGTAAACACAGAATTGGCCAGTAAGTCTTTGATATGCACTTACTTATTTCCTGCCACCAGAGATTAACTCCATTTGTCAGGCTATTTCCTTCAGTAACATTCAGGACTTCTAAGAAAAGTCATTTTCTTTCAGTGAAGGGAAGCTAAGTTTCCCTTCATTTTTTTCTTCCACAGAAATGAGCGGGAAGGAATCCCAGCCAACCTGATCCAGCAGCTAGATGTGTGTGTGGAGATCCCTCAGCAGGGGGTCATTCGCTCACTGAACGTGCATGTTAGTGGGGCCCTCCTGATCTGGGAGTACACCCGGCAGCGGCTGCTCAGGGGTGCGGACCCTGCCTGTTGAAGCCCGGGCTCCCGGGGGATTGCATGGTGCTGTGGCAGCTTTTAACTTTTCCCGGATTAATGAAATTGAGATGTGCTGGGATGATTTGCATTTCTCTGTTCTTGGAACTCAATGCCAAAACCTTTTGATGTGCCTTAAAGTGTATCATTATATATTATTACCTTTAATAAAGACTTTTAAGCTAAATCATATTGCCTTTTACAAAACTTTACGCAATTAAATTTTTTTAAATGTATATTTTAAATGACGTTTTTCCTAGAAGCCAGTATTGTCAGGATGGGCTGTGCTAGCCCCAGCGCAGAACAGGAGCAGTTGTTACTATACCTTCCAATTCTCTAAAGAAGCAGGGAGACAGATGGGGGACTCTAGAGGAGGTAGCCTCCTCCTGCTGTTGAGAACCTTCCTGCTGAGGGACACATGGCAAGATGTGAACAGACTGAACTCCCAGGCTTTACTGCTAGTCACAAATTCAGCCGTAGTCACTCATGCTGTGTCATGAAGTTTGTCACGTCCAGTTGTGCTCAGGTAGTGGTTAGAAATGTTTTCAAGGACTTGAATTACTCCTCTAAACTCCGTTAAAGGGTGAATGAAACCTATGGGTAGTGTTTGATTGTATTTTTAAGAAATATTTAAATGACTTCACTTTCTTTTTTTTAAAAAAATTTGTTTTTATGTGTTTTGTGAGCCTGTAAGTGCACCATGTGCAGGCAGTGCCTTTGGAGGCCAGAAGAGGGATGGTTGAGAGCCAGCATGTGGATGACTTCATTATTTAGTGATAACCATTATCATCAGCCAGCAAGGATCTTCAGTTTTACCTGAAGGGACCCTTTTAACAATACTCAAATTCCAGAGACGACTGCCTGTTTATTTTTCTCTGTAGTTTTATTTGGAAGTATTGATCTCCAAGAGGGTTGCAAAAATAGAAGCATTTCTACAGACCTTCTTCATGTAGATGCTCCTAATGTGATCTGACTTCTTTCAAGTAGCAAAACGCATTCAAGGTTCATCTATGTTTATTTGTTCATATTGTTGGTTTATGAGTATATAGATATAGTACTTTATCTCACCACAGGCACCTACTTTTTGGTGAATAAAGCTGCAGGATCTGTTTCATTCCATTTGATAAAATACCTAAGAGTGGGGCTGGCTGCAAGGTCCTAAAGTCAGCATGTCTTACTCAAGACCTCCTCTTAGCTTGCATTTCCTCAAGAACCAGGGCTTGTTCTGTACCCTTAATCGCTTGGTATTGTCAGCTTTTTAATTTAAGCCATTCTAATAACTGTCTACTGATATTACCCTTATTCTAATATTTAATGATATGGAGGTTTTTTTCAGATATTTGTCTTCAATTACATTTTCTTTCAAGTATCTATCACATAATATTCCTGCTTCTTAAACGGGATTATTTTCTAAGAATCATGACAAGGCTGGAGAGATGGCTCAGAGGTTAAGAGTAAGTATTATTCTTGCAGAAGACCAGAGTTGTTTGGATCCCAGTACCCAGATTAGGCAGCTCACAACCACCTGTAATTCCATTTCCAGGGGGATCCAATGCCCTTGTCTGGCCTCCATGGGCATCTGTAGTCATGTGCACATACCCACAGACACATGCACACATAATTTTAAAAAATATGAATTCTTTATTCAGGACAGTTTTCCATGAACTAGGATTTTCAAGTATTGCCTCCAAGTTTATAATCTTATCTTTTCATTTACTTTTTGGTCTATCCTTTAGCATTTTCTTAATCATCTTGGAAAAAAGACCAAATTTTTTTCCTTCCCAATCTATGTGCGTATTTTTTTTGTCTTACTGAACTAGCTAGCAACCCAAGTATTGTCTGATCATTTAGGACAAGAACTGTAGAGGGAGGGTGGTCTTTATTTTTTTTTAAAGACATCTTTTTATTATTTTAACCTGCATATTTTTCAACATTCTTCCAACTTCATTGTGTACTTTCTATATTAAAATGCTAACTGCAAAAACACATGTAACTTATTTTTATTTACATCTATATTTTACTTTATATTTATTGAAACTATAGTTGCCTATTAACTCTGCTTTTATTCCAAAGAAAAAAGGAAGATAACGTATTTTTATAATCGACTTTAATTTTTTTTCTTAAAATAATGTTACTAAATTAAAGCTGCACATTGAATATCATTTCAGTTCTTCGTAGTTTGAATGATGGGATCTTGTTATCTTCACCACTTTAGTTAAATGCTGAGCAGAGAGAGCAAGTACTGATGTGCACCATGATTCAGACTGCTCTTGTCCCTGAATCACCATGTTTGGTGTCCAGAGGAGTAATTTCAGCCTTTGTGAAAAGTTTAGGAAGAGCCTAGGAATTTTCAGTTGACTGTGAAGGCTGGAATTGTCCTGCTTCAAATTTTTCCTTGAATTTTAAATAGTCTCTTCTTTTGTCGAAATATTTTATCTGTTGAGACAAATAGATGTGATATTAGGGCAAATGATGCAGCTTAGATGAGCTAAAGCACATGTTTGAATGTACCAAGTTATTCAGTATAAACTTTAGAATCGTGACTTGTATTCTGGAATCCTTCTGAGTCAGGGATGTGAGCTACTAAGAAGCCCACAGAACTGTGAGCCCCGTTCTTTCATGGCTACAGATCCTGGTTAGTGTTTCCATCTTCTAGGTACTTAGACTTGTGCACACATGAGCCCATTAGGAAAGAGTCTACAGAGTCCTTGGGTGGGTCAGGAATCTTCAGTTTTCCAGACAGTGGCCTGTTAAATTCAGTATACATTCTAATTTCTCATCCCTGTCAAGTGTATCTTCTCTAGAAGCACACATGCGGGGAGACAGACACATGGTTATTCATAAACTGTGTAAGTAAAGAGATGGTAAAATGCCAGAATATTAAAGACTTGGCTTTACTTTTATTTATATTATTTTCTTTACATAGGGGATTTGAAGAGTCTTAAGGTCTTGACAGGGTAAAATCCTAGAAGTATAGAATCAAATCCAAGAAAAGTACACATGTGCCAGGTGTGATACTGCCCAGGCCTGAGCAGCTTCACAGACACGGCGAAGGCAGGAGGCCTCGCATCTGCACCAGTGGACGAGAAAACATTGCTGCTTTCCTTCAAAGCCTTTAGTGTGTATCTTAATGGGCCCCTTTGTGTGAATACTGTTTTCCTGCTCTCAGAGAAACCCCATTCTAGAACATAGCAGATGGGGAGAGGTTTGCACCTTAAAGTTTCATCAGGAAGAAGTAACATCCTCCTTCGACCTAAAGGAATGTATTAACAGACAACAAACCTCCACCAACCAAAAGGTTAATGTCAGTCAGCATCTGAGACCTGCATCTGAGGCCTACAGCCGAGATTTTTCTTGCTTTTCTGTAACCTACCTACCAGCTCTCTCCACTAGTGTACTTGAAAAAATGTGTTGATTGATGACTTTCTTGTTCTGTTAATTATAAAACTTCATGAAACTTCTGCCACACTAGAACATGGTACTTGGGGGAATTTCAGCTGTTCCCAGGCCATGACTCCAGAATAAACTATCCCTTTGAGGTGAGAGTTGTGCTTTTTGTTTTTCAATTTATTTTTATTTTCTGTGTATGAGTGTCTACCTGCATGTATGTAAGTGTGCCTTTGCATATAATGCCAGCAGAGGCCAGAAGAGGTCCAACAGATCCTCTAGAACTGAACTTAGAATTTGTTGTTAACTGTCATGTGGATTGTGGGATCGAACCTGGGTCCTCTGAAGAGCTGTCAGGGATCTTAACCACTGGGTCGTTTCTTCGGCCCCATGAGCAGAATTTTTCATCATCAACAACCTGTCCTGAATTCAGCACCTTCCTCCTGAACCTGCTTCTGTGAATGCATCACTGTCACCTACCCCCCAGCCCCGCCCCTCGGCGCTGGACTGTAGAGCGCTGCCCCTCATCTTTCTCGGCTGCTCCGTAAATACAACCTTGTGGACCTAAGTTCAAATCTCCTTTCCACTCCTTCAGTGGTGGGCTCATCTTGGACAACTACTTCATTTCTGAGGCACGGCTCCTGTTACATAAAACGGGACACACGACCTCTCAGGACGGAATGAAAATCACGACAGACGAAAGCTGGCGTCTCACACAGAACACATGCTCACGAAGCTCCGTCTCCTCCCTGCTCCACTCGCGTCTCTGGGACACACCGCTCCCCGCTCTCGCTCTGAGAGTGAGACAAGGCTGGGGCAGAGGGCCAGGGTGCTGAGCTAGGACGAGGCCCGCGGGGAAGGGCTGTGCGTAAGTCACAGCACCGCGCCACCACGTCCCTCCGACGGGGGCGTCCCTAGGACTTCCGGCGCCCGGTCGCCCTCTCCAGCCCCTCCCGTGGGGCTTCGAGGTCACGGGTTGGGAGGTCACGGGTTGGCTTTTCAACCCGTGACCTCTCCCGTGACCTTGTCCCTCCGCCTGCCTTGAGCTGGGTGAGCTAGGCGGGGCCCCGGGACTTACCCACTGCTGCGGACAGCTCGCCTCGAACGAGCTCCTCAGCTGCCGGCACCGGGCCGCGTCGTCGGGGCTGTCGTCGAGGCACCGCCAGTACAGGTCGCGGGCGCCCCAGCACGCCTGCCTCTCCTTCATGGACGGGGCAGCCATTCCTGCGGGGATCACACGGGGGAACGAGGTGACATGCGACCGCCACGACCCTCCTGCAACCTGAGAACGCAGGGAAAAGCAGCCGTCGCGGCACTCCGAGAGGCACCGAGGGTCCTGAGGCGCGCCACTACTTCCGGTCCCCCGCGGACTCCCGGTAGCAGCCCCACGCTGAGGGCGCGGCGTTGAGTCGGGTTCTGGTGCTGCACAGACGCCGCGGGGTTCGTTCACCCACCGCACAAAGCGATTCTCACCGCAAAACTGCCGGCCGTGAACTGACCCTCCCCGGCCACCGTTAGCCGTACGGAGAGGGCGGAACTTCCGGCTGTGCGCGGTACTCGGCGGGTAATTTCCGGCCTGAGCGCTTGCTGTCTTACGCCGGGTGGTGCGGCCTGTGGGCGGGAACTAGCGGCTGATTGGCACTTCCGGGGCCGCTCTGCGTGTGGTTGTCAAGGCTGTCCTTCCTCCGGACGCTGACGAACTGGGTTGCGCCAGTTAGCAAAGGACAGCATAACCCGGGAGGATTTGATGGCCGATGCTCTACGTGGAGGGACCGAGAGAGGACAGGGGTGGCGGAGCACGCACGACGCCCCTACTCAGATTAGAGCGTAGAAGCGGGACGTCGTCAGAGAGCGGGGTTGTCCTGGATGATCAAGCTCAGCAGCCAGGAAGTTCAGTGCCAGGGGAGCGGGGAGAATAAATGTTGGTGATGTTGGAGCCTCAGTTGTGCCTTAATAAGGGACGAACAGAAATGCTTCCAGTGTTTAGAGAGGATTTTTTCATGAGTGTGTTTTTCAGCAGAATGTTCACGAAGAAGAATGTTCTGCTGTCTTCGTGTGCAGGCATGAGTTCATTTTCTCTGCCTAAGAATTAAAAGGCAGGACAGAAGTGATACCAGAAATCCTGAGGTGTACCAGGAAGAGCCATCAAATGTTTGGGAAAGCAGGGTCCCCTCCTGGCGTTCTAAATAGAATTTAAGAACGGACACAAACGAAGCTACAGGACAAGGAATGGACTCAGAAGCTTGAGGACAATTTCTCAGTTTAAAAGGAAATCCCCACGACAGGCAGGCTGCAAATCTCTCAGCTGCCTGGAAGGGAGGAGGAGGTTGAAGAAAAGGCGGCACAAAGGTCATACTTCAGATATTGTCAGCCATCTGGGCGCAGGCAGCCACATGGAGGGGAGCTTTAGAAACAGTAAGGGGACCTGAAGCCTGAATGTTTGAAGCCATACTTAGTCCCTGGCCAGCATCGAAAAGAAAAGATAGCAAAGAAGAAAGGTGGACAGAGCCAGCCATACCTTAGAGTGGCTTGTACTGTCTACAGTGGGACCAGGAATTCTGGAAAGAAAAAGAAAAAGAAAAAAAAACATGTTATCTTAAAGTGCACCCCCCCTTCCAAGGGGTGGTCTTGGAGCCAGGTCCCTGCCCTGTCCTACTGGATCAACCTTTAAAGAGAGACAAGTGCCTCCAACTGGTAGATCCCATTCTTTACACTTCCAGTGTTTTGTAAGGCTGATTTTAATATGTGATTTCATGTCTTTCTGCAGAATGATCATGAAGAAGAGGTTGAATGAAGGCCAGTCAGCCCTCTGGGCTCTGGTTCCTTCTGCTTCAGCTACTAGTCTAGTTGAAAATCCAGGTTAATTATTATATTAATTAATATAAACTACAGCTAGCCTTACACCAGTCCATGAGAGCCATCAGTAGACCTCTTTCTGATTCCAGTTGACAGTTCTGTTCTCAGTCCTCTTTGTGACCCTTCCCACATTCAGTCTGTGCAGGTCTTCAGGGTAGCTGTGTGACTCTCAAGCACCACCAAATATATGGGACCAATTTCTCCAGTGGTCAATGGATGCAATAAGAATGGCTTTACTCTATCAAGGTCGATTTATATAAAGATATTATGTAAATATGATAGGTGGATATAAAAGCGATGAAAGAGTCTAGAAAAGCTGAATTGAATGTAGAATAATTTAAATTTAAAATACATGGTGAACATAACCAAATATCATATTATGTTTCCAGTGACTACAGATACAGTAGTACTCTCGTAAGATTGGATCACAAAGTGCCATCATAATGGTCTTCAAATACCCTATGATATTTGCACAACAATGAAATTATATAACAAGGCATTTCTCAGAATATCTTCGTCAGTAAGCAACAAAGTGATATGTAATTGTATTATGAACCTTAGCAAGTTAAACACAAGAGAATTATAAATGCATAGTCACACTGGAATGTTTCAGTAGTTCTCAGAAGTTAAGAGAAAAATCAATAAGGATACAGAAAATTTAAATAACACAACTTAGAAATGTGACCTAACGATTTTTAAAGATATTTATTATTTTTATTTTTATATCTAAGTGCTATGCCTGCATGAATATGTGTGCCCATGTCATGCAGTGCCCACAGAAGTCAGTAGAGGGCATTGGATTTCCCTGGAACTGGAGTTATGGATGATTGTTAGCTGTCATGTGGTGCTGGAAATCGAACCTGGGTCCTCTTCAAGAGCAGCCAGTGCTCTTAATCCACTGAGCCATCTCTCCAGCACCATCATATTTATTTTTTACTACAGTACTGTTAGACTGGAACTTGATAGTGTGAAAACAATTTCAAGTAACCTATAGACAGAGTCAGCAGGCATGAGAAAATGTCTTGAACAACAATGATATACAGTAAGAACACTATGGAAAGAAGCTAAAGTGACACATAAAGGAACATTTATAGCTGCCAGTAGATATGATCCAGGCACTCCTTTCTAAAAAGAAAAAGGAAAGCAAAGAAAGTCTTAAAAGGTAGAAATAATGTTAACGCAAAAATTAATGGAATAGACAAAAAGAGAGGCACCATAGCCAGCCTTGTACCAGCTCAAGAGAGGGCCGCCAGTGTGCACCTCTTTCCACTCCAGGATCAATAAGTCCAACTGGTACTGTGAAACTGCCCACGATGGCAACACTTATACTATGGAAACGAACCAGAGCTTTGCTTTTGCTAGGCTTGAAGCCAATTCACTAACACATGACTTCATCTAACATTGAAAAAGGAATCTCAAATGTTTTTTTAAAAAATCAACATTTGATAGTACTGAGCAATAAATGAGATGTTAATAGTAACAATTTCCATAATGAAAACTATAGATCTGTGGACACAAGAAAGAGGATTTTATAAATAAATGTGTCCAAGTAAGTTTAGATATGTACAAATTTCAAGAAAAATACAAATAATGTGTTAGTAAGTAATTTGAATTAATACTGAAGATTTCCTACAAATTTCAGGTAGATTGTTCCACCACAAGCTTCCTCTAAACTTTCACTAATTTGGTTCTTCCTGTAGTCTTAATACCACAACTTGCACTAATTATGAAATCTCCATAGCTTTGAAATGCCAAACTGTTAGGAACTCATTTGATGAAAAGTAGACCCAAAATGGCATGACTCTTTACAGTCATTATTTGTCACTCAGGTGGTTGCAAGCATGTTGCTGTAAAGGTATTAGTGTGTATGGTTATGTGGCTTCTTGCTAATACAGTATATGCTGTATGCTCTCCAGTACCTTCCCCAAATACTTTATGCACCTGTATGAGAAAGTATGATTTGGAGGCTGAAAAGAATTTTTCTTAGCCATAAATTCAACTACATAAAAACAACACCATAAAGTGAACAGTAGGGAAGTTCATCCAGGATCCATTCAAAACACCTACAGCCCAGTAAAAAATAGAAAGTCTAATTTTAAAAGGCTACAAAAGACTTGAATAAGATGCAAGTAGTGAAGAGGAAATGCAAATGACCACTATGCAAATACCAGCATCCTCATTAGTGACCATGGAAGTGAACATGAGAATCCCGGTGCACTATTATTAGACAGCTGCCAAATCTGAGAATAATGGACAAGCCTGACAGAAAGGGCTGGGAAGATGGCTCAGCTGGTAAAGTGTGTGGACCTGAGCTCTTTCCCCAGAACTCAAGTTAAAACCTCTGGTAGGGCGAACCCTAGCCTAACCTACTCGGTGAGTGCCAGGCCAGTGAGAGACCATGTCTCAAGAAACAAAAACCAACAACGACAGAATCCCAAACCCAAAGTCAGTGTCTGAGAAATGCCACCATAGGTTTTCCTCTGGCCTCCCCATGCACACGCATGCTCAGGAACACACACAAAGCTGACAGTGACAAATTTCAATAAGGAGACTTTGCAGGCAATGGTGGTAGTGTGAGCTGGTAAAAGCCACTTTTAGAGCTATGTCATCACTTAGAAAACCTGAAGACAGTAGTTGCTGCGACTCAGCAATTCTAGAGTTGAACTTCTCTATACTAAGACTAGTTTAAAATCACCATACAACCCAAACTTGCATCAGTTATTGAATGGACTCAGGCATGGTGGTGCATGCTTATCATCCAAGCACTTGGATCCCAAGCAGAGTTGGGGTGATCTCTGAATCCAAAGCCAGTAGGGTATGCATAGCCACTTCCAGGTCAGCTGTGGCTACAGGGAGACCTTGTCTCAAAATAATCATCATCACCTAATAGATAAATGATAGTGGCACTGTGAAATATGATACAACAATAAAAAAGAAAGGAATATGCAGTATCAGATCACAATATCAGATGAAAGAAGTAAGTCAATCAAAGAGTGGACACAGTGAGATTCCTCTATGTAAAGTTCAACACCAGGCAAAATTAAACTACAGTAGTTAGTATTAATGCGTAAGTAGTAAAACTATAAAGAAAAATTTTAAAAAGAGATTATCACAAGTGTTTCCAAGGCAATAAAAGAGATTTGATTAGTGAGGGGTCCACAGAGTTTCTGTGTCAAGAAGGGCTGTATTTCTGGACTTGGACATTTGCTTTCTAATTATTCCTTAAACTCTGTGTATTTTATTGACTTCTGTACAGTGTTTGTCAGTTTTTACTTAGAATGAGTAATTGGCTTGAGAGAGGATCTCTTTAGTAGAATTAACTCACAGAAAGTTAAAAATAATGGCCATCGCCCAGAACACAAGTACTGAATTTTTTATGTGTTTGCCATCTTCTGTGTTATTCCAGGCTAAAAGTCAGTGGTGCCATGCTAAATGCAGTTCACACAGCTAAACATTTCCTGTTTGTTTGTGATAGGCTGTGACCCAGAGAGGAAAAGCATTACCAGAGGTTCAGTGTACTGCACTTAGATTTCCCATCTTACCCCAAGGAGCTCTGTGGCTTAACCAACAGGGCAGGGGCAAGCAGAAGAATTTTAAGATGTTGATGAGAAAGAAGTAAATGCAGGTGAACAATAGCAAAGGTCACGTTCACTTTATTAAAACATTGAAGATGATGGGATATAAAAGATAGTGTCAGATGCGCTGCGTGGCCACAAAGGGTGTCCTCTCTCAGCCTGGGTGTGAAGTGGAGAGCGGGTGACGAGAAGTCTGTTCAAAGGGGGGAGAACAGGCTGTTCTGTCCAGAAGAAACAGCGTGGGAGCTCCCCATCCCCCAGTCTGAACTGAGTGGCTCTGGTGGGCAGGGCCAGACAGACTCCATAGCACTGAAAACAGGGGTGTTGTTTTTCTGTTGCTGCCCACAGACTTTTATTTATAATCTCATTTTCAAAGCGTTTATCAGACACCTACTCAAGGACACAAACGGGACAGATTCCTTTGACTTCAGTGTTGCTTCCAGGCCCTTCCCCCTGGATGCCTTGTAGATCTCCTGTTGTTTTCCTCCTGTTCACTAATGGTGTTTCAAGATGTGTTCCCTCTCTCTCTCTCTCTCTCTCTCTCTCTCTCTCTCTCTCTCTCTCTCTCTCTCCTTTTCTCCTTTCCTCCCTCCCTCCCTCTCTCCCTCCTTCTGTCCTTCTCTCCCTCTTACTTTCCTTGGTGAGTTGATCTACTCAGTTACCATTTCTGTAAGAAGGACAATGCAAGACTAGGCTTTGGTCATACACTTTCTTTTTCCAGGTTCCTGGTGGACATCACTGACTGTCTTCTCCATAGCATTAAGTTCGAAACTGGACATAATACTCCCTGTGCAGAACAGCTCTCCCAAGCCTTTCCTTTCATCAGCTCTTTTCCATTCTTCTCTCCTGTCTACTCCGTACTTCACAGATGGCAAATTCCTGCAGGGTGCAGCCACTGTGCCAGCCTTGGAGATAAAGATAAGAGTAAGTGTCAGTCTTGGAGAGCTCATCACAATGGAGCGTGTGGACCATTTTCTTTCTGAGAAGCGGTAGTGGGAGCTCTGACAGAGGCAGTTCTAAATACAAAGGGAGTCTGGAACAAGAGTTGCTCAGAGAAATCCAGCAGGCAACACAGGCAGTATTGGAGGCAAGTGCAGTGGTTAGGTAGTTTCCAGAGCATCACAGGGCTTGGTCCTCCCTCCCCCAACGTCAAGCTGTGTGACCTCAGTGGGTTACTGAGCCTCTGTATATATTGGCTTGATCAATTGAGCATGTGGGCAATAGCAGTGCCCTTAAAGTTCTTGTTAGATGACCCATGCGAAACAGAGCAGTGTCTGGTACCTAGAAAGACCATGCATTCATTCATTCACTTGACATGCATTTATTGAACACTAACTGTGTTTCAGGCAGTTTTATGGGTTTGTGAAATATCAGAAAACAATTTAGATGAAAATCCCTGTGCTCATGAAATGTGCATTCCAGCAAGAGGACAATCAACAGCATACACTGAACTCAAGAAAGGAAAAGACAGTGTAAATTAGACATAGCACGACACTGTAGAACTTTGCTTTACCACGCTCTCTGACCACCATGACGCTCAGCCTCACTCTAGGTCTGCAGCAATGGAGCAAGCCAGTCTTGAACTGAAACCTTGAATCAAAACAAGTCTTCCTCCTTCAAGTAGCATTTCTCACGTATTTGTCACAGGGTTAAAGGGTCCAGCTAACTAGATGTTTTCCTACCTTGAAAGATTGAGTGGTATCATCAGTGACCGTCAGAACCAGCCTCCACTGTGGTAATTGCTTACTACCACCCAAACCTAGAATTGGGCACATGGAGGTGAGGGGGGCCTGCGTTCCTTGATGAACACAACTTCTAAATCTCTTCCTTTGAATCCATTCACGTCATTCACCTGCTCTTCAGATTCTCAGGATGGGGCCACAGTGTAATCCAAACCTGGCCTCTGGGTTCCTTAGGCTCCTCACTGCCTCTCTGATCCCAGGACTTGCAAGGCAAATGTGATTCTGTAAGGCCTGGGGCCCCAGGATCTTAACCTGTATCCAACTGTGGGCTATCCCCTCTATCACGCTCTGATTCCACCTTAAGAATAAACGTGTAGCTATTTCATTCCTTACCTGTCCTCTGTGGTCCCCAGGCTCTCCTGGCACTGGTCTAGCTGGTTCGTCCCTGCTCCTCAGTGCTGTCCATCTTGGCCCATACACCCTCTCTCAGTCCCACTCTGTGCCGGTTTGGGCTCTGCTCTTACCTTTTCCAGTCTCAGCAGCAAATCCTCATCCTGCCGCCTAGCATCTGCAGACAGCAGGGATTTGACTGCTTCAGACTTGTTCTAGCCTTCTCATGGCACCTCGAAGACATGTCAGCGTACTTGATATTGCCTGGGAGACAGGAAGTAGTGAGAAGTAGAATTGTGCTGCTCCATACAAGTGTCTTTCATTTACCCACTGGTGCTCACGGAGTGTTCTATGCACCAAACGGGTGTGCAGGGAAGCACATCTGTCTAAAATGTGCTCTGTGCCTTTGGCTTATGCATAGTCTGGAAGACTCAGATATGAAAACCTTAAAATCATAATGTAATAAACACTAAGCCAGAATTGTGAGTCAGGTTCTGTGAGCACAGAAGACAGAGTAACATATCCCTCTTGGGAGAAGAGAAGGGGACTTTACCATGTTACACGTAGTTGTTAGCTGCCACTTGCCTGCTGGGACTAAACCCGGGTCCTCTGTAAGAGCAGCCAGTGCTGTTAACCACTGAGTCACCTCTCCAGCTCCAAAATCTGTTTTTAATGGTGACTGTGACCTATTTAATTTTCAAGGACTAAAAACATGTTTGAAATGATTACAGTCTGTCTAGCCAGTTTCTAGCAGCTTACAGACAAAAATTCAAATGTGAGTTCAAGTTTCTCATGCTTAGTATTCAAAAGTTATGAGTCAAACCAGAAAAAAAATCTGTAGTCTTTTAACAAATGTATTTTCATAAAGGCAACATTTAAGAGCATGTATGAAGATGTTGATGTTTATATGACTAAATATCACTAAAATGTAAAAAATGTCCAAGTTAAATTAATATTATCATATCTGAAAGTCTTGTCACTGGGTCACCAATATTTGATAATAAAATAATTTATTCAAAAACACATACTTATTCTTCAAAATAGATTTTCCTTCATTTTAACAAAATTGTCATGTGGCTAAAAGAAAGTTTCTCACAGTTTTTACAATTATCTAAAATAATATGTTCAATAATAAAACATGTTCAACGTATTCAAAACATATAAAATACTGAGAAATTAACGTTTTAAAAACATGCTAACTGTTTCTTTCTTACTGATTTCATGTAACGTATTCTGACCATTTTACCCTCCCTGTCCCTTCTAGGTCTACCCTTCCTTCCACACCATTCCCCACCCACCCGATTTTCTATCCTCTATTTTTTTAATTCATGGAATTCAGTTGGTGCTGTCCATATACTCTTGGGTGTGTGACCATCTTCTAGAGCAAGGTTGACCTATCAGAGTCCACACCTTCAAAGAAAACGAGCTCTCCCTCCCCCAGAAGGCATCCAGTGCCAATAGATTCTCCTCTAGGGGAGGGATATCGTGCCAACCTCCCCTCTCTACACTGGGATTTTGTCTGCCTTGAGCTTGCCAAGTCTTGTGCTGTCACAACCTCTACTGAGCTCACTGGCCAACACCTCCAAAAGACATAGCTCATTCCTGGTACTGGGCTTCTTATTTATTAGCCTGGGACTAGTGAGGACATTGGGGGCTAGTCGGGGCATCGTTACTCTGTTATAAGGTAACTCCTTTCTGACTCTTTCTATGTATGTGTAGGTAGAAACTTTTGGAAGTTTCTACAGTAGTAGTTTTCCATATGACTTTTTCAAAAATTCTTTATTGTCAGTTGTACTTCTGTGTATTACATATTTATACAATTTTACAGTATGGTAATGATAAAATATTCAAAAATCTATTAAAATCTAAAAGGCAAAATGAATAATAATCAATGTTTATAAAACAGTATATAGCATTTTAATAAAAATTTTATGCAGTTTTATGAGAATTTACAGTGTTCTTCCAGTGTACCTGCTACAGTCATCACTCCAATACTTAAAACCTCCAGGATCCTGAACTGGAGCACAGATTGGGGCTCATACTACCAAGGAAAGTTCATTTGAATTCCTATTACCAAGGCATCTGCTCTCTCAAGTCCTCCCTTCTGACATCAACCACCATACATGTGCATCTTCCATGGCTCCTGGACACAATCTCCATCTATCCCAGGGACCAAAATCTGTCATGAGGACTGTGGTTCAAGATGTAACAGCCAAGTGCTGGCCCACATACATAACTGAACACCTTGGACTTGTCTTAAGAAGCCCCCTGAGATGTTAGTCAAATTTTCTCAAGTCTTTTGTGTTCAAAAGGTTCTTGTTCCTTAGATGGTGATCCTTCTCTCTCTCTCTCTCTCTCTCTCTCTCTCTCTCTCTCTCTCTCTCTCTCTCTCTCTCTCTCTTTCTGAGACAGGATCTCACACTGTAACCCGGGTTGGCATCCATCAACAATCTCCAGAGTGCTGGGATTATAGGTGTGGTCCACCATACTCAGCTTGTTTCCATCTCTATTGATTGAGGAGAAAGGATGCTCATTACAGCTGAGTGGGATGTGTTGATGAGTGGCCTCATGTGTGGCACCTCTTCTGTGGTCCTCTTGAAGAGTGTCTTGGGTCAGAATGTTCCCATCAGGGAATCAAGATAATGAGCCAGCTTTAGCTCCACCATATTGAGGAAGCCTAGAGCCACCTCACATTAGCTCTGCTTAGCCTTCCATCTTCAACAGGCATGGCTCTTACCAGGTTAGCTCCTTTGAGTTGCAAGGTCTCTGGGATTTAAATTCAGGGGCACACGCCAGTGCTGCTGGCCTCCCATAGCAGCACCTATTTCAGCCATTAGTCCACACCACCCAGCACTGGCCTCCTCATCTTCTGAAGCCAACATGGAGTTGCTCTGGAGCCACGGCAGGAAATTGTGCCAACTCTTGCCCATACTCACCAAAGCCCACTTACAATGCAGTTTGGACACACTGGGCTTTCTTTTCTGCTGACAGGAATCCCTTAGCATTTTTGACGCTTCCATTTTAGGACTTGGCTTGGGAGAGGAAGTAAGTAGGTAAGCTTCCAGTCAAGCTAATCTCCTTCTTTGATTTCCAAAACACCATGGAGATGCTGACAGGAAACACAGCTGCTCCTCACCAGCACCGCCCATGGGAACCCCAAACCACAGTGGGCTCTGCAGGCACAGGCTGGGCATTCTGTACCTTCTCTTGTGGCCACCCCATTGTGGCTCCAAGCCTGTCTCTCCCAATATCCAGCATAATATGAGGCCATTCCTCTTGGGACAGTCTATCCCCTTTCTAGCCACAAGACACATGATTATTTATTCTTGATTTCTGCAGGGGTGAGAATGTGTGGCAATTAGCTGATTCTAGGATGAGGACAGTCAATGGCAAGTTACTATTCTACAGGCGAAGCCCTTCCCTGCCAGCTCACATTAGAGCAGTCCTCTCAGCATTTGATGGCCACACAGAACGGCAGTGACCTCATGACTGGAACAGAACACTTTTCTCTTGATGTGGTGCTCACATTAGCTCCCAACAACCCTAATATTTGTGCTTATTCTATTTATAATCAACCGTAAACCAAAAGACTTAGGTTTTTATTCCATTTTGTTTTTCTCAAATTGTTTTGCACACAAAGGATTTCAAAGTTTTATTTGTTTTACAAATAAAGAATCTGCATAATTGAAATAGCTCCTGTCTTTAGACATTTGGAAGTTAATCAAAGATTGACCAATGTTGCCAGGACCTCTAACATAGGCAACACGAGACAATTGACACTTGTTGAATAGACTTTGAAGATAGGTAACTATTTTGAGGGGGAAAAAAAACCAAGAACTTTTGAGTTGAAACTTATAGGATGAATAGAGTTCTCAGAAGCCAGTGAGAGACAAGGCACTTGCCATGAGAGGAACATTCAATGTCACACCAGTCAGAACATCAGACATCAGAAAAATAACAAAGGCTGGTGAGGATGTGGATGAATATGCACTGCTGATGTGAATATCAACCAGTTTAGCCACTGTGGAGGTCAGTCTGGAGGTTCTTCAAAAGGCTAAAAACAGACCTATCATATGACAGCTGTACCAGGTCAGTGTTCACCTCACAGAGACACTTGCACGTCAATGTTTAGTGCAACACTGTTCACAGTACCAACGTTACAGAAGCAGCCTAGATGTCTGGATAAAGAAGATGTGGTCACACACGCAACGGAATTATGTTCAGCCACAAAGAAGAATGAAGTTGTTCTGTCTGCAGGAGAGTAGATGCCACCAGAGATAGTTGTGTGAAGTTAATTCAGTCATTCTCAGAGGGACAAATGCTGCAGTTTCTCTCATTTGTGGGCCTAGAATTTGTAGATACGTAAAATTGTGCTTATGCTGAAGGCATGAACACAGAAAGGAAACAGGACAAAGGGGGTAATCGGAGGGGAGGGGTGAGAAGAAGAGGACGGCATGGTGTGGAGTGACAGGCTCTAAGCACATATCGTGCTTCCGTGAAAATGCCTTCTTGAACCCTTATGTAACCCCTGCAGAATAATTTAAAAACCAAAGAAGCAGCAGTGTTTTAGTCTGCTTGCATTACTATAATAAAATATAAACTTGGCAGTTTGTGAGTAACTAACATTTATTTCTTGTGATTCTTTTTTAAAATAAACCACTGGAGAGATGGCTCAGTGGTTAAGAGCACTGATTGCTCTTGCAGAGGACCCAGGTTCTATTTCCGGGACTCACATAGCAGCTAACAACTATAGCTCCAATTCCAGGAGACCTGAGGCCCTCTTCTGACCCCCCTCGGCATTGCATGACACGGGTGCACTTACATACATGCAGACAATACACTCATACATAAAAAATAAAAGTAATACAAATATTAAAATCTATTTCTATTGAGTTTTGTGCATTTTATACATGTTTTTAAATTTTTGGTTTATTTTATGTTTTTCAGTGTTTTGCCTGCATGTATGTAGTGGACCATGTCATGAAAAGACCATGAAGGCTAGAAGAGGGCCCCAGATCCCCCAGAAGCAGAGTTTCAGATGGTTTTAAGTTTACATGTGGGTGCTGGGAATTGAACCTGGATCCTTTTGAAGAGAAGGCAATGCTCTTAACCACTGTGCCATCTCTCCAGCCCTCAATGTAATACATCTTAATCATATTTAGACCCCCTGTCTTTTCTGCACTTCCTGTAGCCCCTCCCCCAGATTTCATGCATTCTGTCATATATATTAAAACTTATAGACTCAAGTTTATGCCCACAGATGTCCTGGTGTGTGAGTTCATCCACTGGAGCCTTAAAGGCCAACTTTCCTTCACCCAGCAGTGAGAACTGAGATGTTAGGAACCACATCAGAGGTTAGATGGGTTGTACAACTCTCTCTACCCTCGGAACTGATTGATCCTGATTGATACAGGGCCCAGGCTACCCAAAGTGGAGAGGCTGGAATATTGCAGGTCCACAGCCCAATTAAAACTCATCTTGGGCCCCTTAATAGCCATTCTTTGCCTACTTTTGTGTCAGACCTAACATCCTGGGACTGACAGATCCCTCAAACCTTTTGGAATGTATTAACTTAACAAAAACTCAATTTTCACCAACCAAAAGGCAAGAGTGTTTTCACTCTTGTTGTGTTTTCACATCTGTTGGTTATAGCTGACATTTATTCATTTCTCTATAACCTGTCTACCTCATGTTTCCTTCAACATATTTGGAAAGTGTCTTGATTTATGATTTCACAAAACTGAGATGTTGGAAAATTGTTGGAACATAGAATTTTGGGCAACCTTAATCTGTGTTTTAGGGCCTTTGGTCATTTATATTTGGCTCCAAAGTCAACTATCTCTTATCATTTTTGAAATGGGAGTTGTGCTTTTGCATTGACAAAGGCCAGTGTAACTCTTTTTAGCATTAATTTAGTTAATATAAGATGCTGTAGAATTCACAAGATCAGAAACTTCAGTTTTGTCTGCATTTGCTATGGTAAAAATGAAAAGGTTTAAATGTGGCCCAGGGGAATAATGAAGTAGTTTTATTTTGGTCAAGAAGTATGAATTTTTTTAACTAAGTAGACCTGAATGTTCTGATAATTTTAAAATAATCATCTAACAGTGCCAGCATGAGCCCTTAGTCGCCTAGGCAATAGAACAGGTTTCCATGGTGATACATGGGTCTGTATCAAAGATACCCTGATTTTTAATGGAAGGAACAGCTTCATCTAAAGAGCACTGAAGCTCACTGCTAGCTGCTCAGACTCCCTTGGACACTGAGCTCTCTGTGAATAGCTGTGAAGGTTCTTCAGCTATCAAATACTGACACTGACTAATATATATATCCTTTCCTCCACACATCACAGACTGTCCAACCTCCAGGAATATTTTGCCCTTTATTGTAGAGCAATGGACAGTGCATGTTTCCTAATTACTTCTCATAATTTCATTGTGTTTGATTAGCAGAAGTATAAAGTTTGTTGTGCAGTATCAAGGAACAGCTATCTTTTGAGGGGATCCCATACATCATTATCTAAAATCCTCTTCTCCTGAGCCCCTGGATTATCTGTTTGCATCCTCCAATGCTGTGCCTGAGACATAGGAGTAGGGAGGGAATACATGCTTGATGTCTCAGGACTGGAGGGTAGGGTGGAAGGCAGGGTGGAGCAGCCAGACTTTCATTGAATCCTCACATGGGTAAGCACCTGTCTTTGACTAAAGCAACAAATCAACACCCCTTGAACTCTACTTCTCCAGTGAACTCATGTGTTAATTCATTCCAAATCCAGGGAGGACAGATACTGTGCTGTCCAAGTGCTGGCAAGGGGCAGTTAATGAAGCAGAGTCCCCACCCAATAGAGATTCTAATTGAGAGAGGCAAAGAAACCCCTAAATCAATAAATTTATATATGTTATATCACATGGTACAAATGAATGAAGACTAGAATAGGACGGGGTAGCAGAGAAAGATGGAGGACGCTGTCTTTGCGGGTGTGAGAAATATGTGATGGGAGATGCAGAGGAACTAAGGGAACCACCATTAGGGAAGTGTCTTCCCTGTGGAGGGGTTTCCCAGCCTTCAGTGCAATGTGTGATTTCTGGAGGGCAGTAAAGTGTGAGCTGGGAGGGACACTGGGTCCAGCATCACCCTGTTGTTGGGATTTCATCCTCTTCTCTGATCACATTTCCATCCCTGAACC
This sequence comes from Eospalax fontanierii, assembly GCA_035773235.1. Classification (NCBI taxonomy): domain Eukaryota; kingdom Metazoa; phylum Chordata; class Mammalia; order Rodentia; family Spalacidae; genus Eospalax; species Eospalax fontanierii. The sequence continues at coordinate 3,888,932 of CM069524.1, read as the reverse complement.
TCACCCAGGACCTTTCCAAACTTGACACCCACAGGTGATATGTTAGAATAACACATGTTTCCCTATGCAATAAAATCACTCTCAAGCCTGGAAAACCCGAGTCTAGCAGTCTGGGAGGGTCAGATGCTCACACACAGCTGAGAGTTCCCTGAATTAACTGAGGTAGAATGAAGTGCTAAGGAAAGAATAAGTAACATAACTAAATTATACGGTGTGCTTACTTAAGCTTCTGTGTGCATGTTCACGTGCACTCATCCCTGGATATCCACAGGGTACTAGCTCCAGATATCCAAACGCAAGGATACTTGAGTCCCTTCTCAGGCAAGACAGCACTTGCATAGGATGCTCCCATCCTCTCATGAACTTTTACTCATCTCTAGATTGTTGATAACCAGTGCAACATAAACAATGTAAATCCTGCTATACATATTGTTTGGGGAATAATGGTCACTTTTAAAAGCCTATGGACTGAAATCACAAATGCAGGACCTGAAGATATGAAGACCAGTAATATGCCGATTTTATTGCATGGAAACATCTTTTATGACATATTGTTATGGGAAACTGAGGCACGGGACCAGTCACATACAGAGAAGGCACCAAGAGACTCACATGGAGAAATCAGAAAAGTTTATTTGTGCTGGAAGACTCTCCTTTCAAAGAACTTGAGGCCACAGTTTAGTTCCTTCATGGTTTTTATAAATCTCCCCACATTATTCTAACTGGTACAGCATTGGTGGGCTTAAGTTACAGCCTACGTAGTCAACAGTACAGGCACTTACAGCCTATGTGACACTAGCACAGATGTACATGTACCCTAAGAGGAAATTCCTTCTGTGGACATGTTTGCAGAGTTGCATATTTATGGCAGGAACAAAGATCTTTTTGAAACAGAGTTGATGGCAAGCACTTTAGCAGACAAGCAGCTGTGGGCAGATGTTCCACTAGATTCTGTGGTATTCATTTCTCAAATAATTTTGTTTTAGTTTTGATTCTTTTTCAACACATTTTAGTAAACATTCATAAAACCACTATAAGGTACATATGATGCCCTAAAGTATAAAAATCAGTCATAAAACAATATTCGGCATACACAAAAATGACATTAAATGTATGGGCATTGTGGGACCTGGGCCTGTTGCATAAAGACATTAAGCAGGCAGTATGATCTCAGAGACTCTGAAGGGATGGCCGGTGTCCTGGCCTGCTCTGTCTGAAGCTACAACCTAGGTCTTAGGAAGCCACCGCAGGTACGACATCCTCGTTCCTCAGCAGTTGCTTAATCTTCTTTTCCCCCGACAAAGATCACCCCAGACCAAAGCCAGGTTCTTGGGTTTTGTTTCCTCATTCCTTAATTCCACATCAGCTCTAGAACCTCCCGCCCCTAAAAGACCCCCACCTTTAACTTTCCTGCCTTCAGTAAGGCCTCCCTATATAAACCCCTGCCTCGCTTTCAATAAGTAAGCTGTCCACTGATGCAGTCTCCTGGGATTTTTTCCTGTCATCCTCTGGGCCATCTGAGGACCTGCCCAACCACCCTCCGTTCTCTGGGATGGCTGGAGCACAATGGCCTGGAGCACAACGGCCATGCTGGAGATGGAGACCCACCCACAGGACATATTCCTTTTCTCCTTCAATATATATTTAAAACTGTGCAGACAGTGTGCCTGATAGCATGCATTAGGGTTCTGCTTTTGCCCAGGTAGGAGAGGCAAAAATTTATTTCTACCATCCAAGGGATTTTCTTTTAGGTCTAATCATTAAATTGACACAGAGGCTGTAAATTCAAGACTTCCCTGGGCTACAGAGGGAGTTCCTGGTCAGTCTTGGCAACTAAGCTGTCTCCAAATGAAAAGTGAAGAGTCTCAGAATATAGCTCAGTGGCACATTCTTGCATAGCAGATATTACACTCTAGGCTCAACCCTCAGCAGCAAACAAACAGGCAGGCAGAAGGCAGATGAGCAAGAGAGAAACTTACATACTTAACATGTCTTACGTAGCATGTGCTATCGTTAATACTCTTAACCTGACAAACTCTAGAATCATCAAGGAGACAAATCGCTGGGCATGTTGCAATTTCCAGATTGAGTTAACTGGGATGGAAAGATGCTCCCTAAACAGTGCCTATCCATGGACTGCAGGCCTGGACTGCACATAAAGGAGAAAGGGAGCTGACCACCAACATCTCTCTCTGCCTCCTGACTGCAGAGGCAATGTGACCAGCCGCCTCACACTTCTGCTGCCATGACTTCCCCTCCATGGTGGACTGTATCCCCTCCAACCACAAGTCAAAACAAACTTTCCTTCCCTAAACTGCTTTTGTAAGGTATTTGGTCACAATAGTAAGAAAAGTCACGAACACAGCATGGAAGACTTCATAAGGAAATGAAAGACCGAAGACACAACTGGAGAGAATGCTTCTAAACTGAATCGGACCAAGATCAACACGTTGTGCAAAGAGACTGAATGATGCAGGGAGGTTAAAAGAAGACAAGTTATTTCGGTCCGCTCCACGCCCAGTTTCCTCAGTCTCCTGCCCTCGAGGATAGGATGGCACTCCTCTTGGCAGAAGCCATGTTTACATCCTTTTCCCTTGGGTCTGGAGAGATGCTCAGTGGTTACGAGCACGGTCTGCTTTTGCAGAGGATCCATGTTCAGTTCCCAGCACCCACATCACAGCTAACAACTATCCTTAACTTCAGTTTCAGGGGACCTGATGCCCTCTTCTGGGCATTGCATGCACATGGCACACTTAGATACATGCACACAAAACATTTATCATACACATAAAAAGAAATTAATGGATTTAAAGACTTAATTTTATAAATTTCATATAGGTATACAATGAAATATAATCATCATATATATTCTCCATTTCTCCCCCCAGTTCTCCCATATTCCCAACATGTCCCATCCTACCTTAGTGTCTTTATTTTAAATTTTTGTATTTTTGAGAATTTCATAAAGGGTATTGTCCTTGGATTATTTCCATCCCTCTCAGTCTCCCACCACTCCTCACATTTCCCCTCACTCCCTCTCAGTTTCTTATTCCCTTTTTATTATTGTTACATATATATATATATATATATACATATACATATATAATATATATAATGCACTGAATCCGTTTAGTGGTGCTCATGTGTACCTGTGTTTAAGGTTGTCCTTTTGGGATTAGAGAACCTCTCAGGGAGCTAGTCCCTGGAGAAAACTGCTTCTCACTCCCTTAGCAGCCATTGATTGCCTGTAGCTCTTCAACATGAGGACCTTCTGACATTACCTCCAGCTAACTTGAAATGTCAGCTGGTTTTGTCATTATGGAGATCTCATTAGACTATCAGACTGTGAAGATGTCATTGGTACAGATTCCCTATCATGTCTAGAAGGTATTAACTAGCAGCAGGTGTCTTGTCCCTCTGGCTCTTACAGTCTTTCTACCCACTAAGCTCAGTTAGAACTTCTCATATGTGCATGGTTGTGGGCCATCCTCTGGAGCATGGGAAGCCTACCAGTAGGAAGACCTTCAGAAAAGAATGATTGTTCCTCCTCTACCAACTATTCACTGCCAACAATCCCTCAGTATGAGATGGGACCTGGAAATCTACCCTGTCTATGCCAGAATTATGGCCAGCTCCATCTTGTGTGGGTCTTGTGCGGGTAACCCAACCTCTGTGAGTTGATGAAGGTGATAGCCATGGAATGTCCAGAAGACAGCGTCTCACAACACTCCTATCCTTTCTCTGGCTCTTACATTCTTTCCTCCCCCTCTTCTGCAATGTTCTTTGAGCCGTGGTGTGATGAGGATAATGTAGATGTCTCATTTAGAGCCAAACACTCAGCACTTTGATCAGTTATGCATCTCTCCATTGACGGTTTCCCACAGCAAAACACATCTGTCTGACCAAGGTTAAGAACAGCCGAGGTCTATGGGTATAAACAAGTATTTAGAAGGCAATTTGACAGCATACCCACTTAGCAAAATAATATAGAAGATTCTACCATAGGGCCTATGACCTTTCTAATCATGGATTTTTTTGACGAAGATTACAGTACTGGCCATGAAATTTCATCCTGCGCATCGGGCCTCAAATCCCATCAGAAAGCAGTTAGTTACCCCATAACCATCCTGCCACTATTGCACTAGTTAGGCACATCTTGCATGGCAGGTCAGTACTGCAGCATGTAGGGTCTAGTGCTGGTTAAGATCACTGATGTCTTTTCTCACCTAGCAGCTGACACAGCACTATCTGGTACTATGAAAAAAGCTGGCAAGGAGGAAAGTTCCCAGTCTGTTTGAGATTGGTTTCTCTATGTCCTGCAGCCAGAGTGTGATGTTTTCAGCAGTAGAGTGTTACCATATAGTTATGGTGGGTAACCAGGGGCAATGGCAACAGCCTATGTTGTTTTGGAGACTTCTTGGACTTCCCTGAACAATAACTCATAGGGAGACACCCAGTGCTTTATACTGAGATTTCTGTTTCCATGTCTTCTGGGAGCAACATTATCGACCATGCAGACTAATTCTGGTATGAGGAAATTGGGTTGAAGGGAAGGGCTGACCTGAAGGAAGAGGTGACAGGCCATATGGAAACCTATTGTCTCACACTCCAGCTTAAAAAGAATAACTGGAGGAATAATTAAACACACAGGAAATAAAAGAGAGGAGCAGATACTGAGGGTTAAAGGATTAGACAGGGATGGGGATGAGAAGAAGGTAGTGGACGGATTAGCCAAAATTAAGGATGTATGAAAAAGCGTTATGGAAACCCACTAGTTACTAAGCTAATTTCAAAACATAGCTTAAAAAAGGCAGATGACCATCTTTTACATGGCAATTCCATCTCTTGCTTTGAAGACACAGAAGGGTGGCCAGTGGCGTTAGATTTAGAAGCACAGAGAAAGAATAAAGTTTAGATAAATGATCATTGCTTTTGTGCATGCCTGGGTTTTCCAAGTACTTTTCAATCCTAGTGACCTCCACACCATAGGAGCTTGCTCCGTGGTTTCCACTCCTGTCACCAGATCCTGCTTCTGTTGGTGGGTGGATCTGGCAGGAGCCCCTGCCCACTTGGAAGACCTTCCCCTTCTCTCTGTTTTCAAAGTTCCAGGAAAAGGAGGGTCCAGAGCTGCTTGCCAGTTAGTATTTTGCTTGACTTTGCTTCTGTTGAAGGGGGAAGTTCTAGGTTTCCTTAAAGGAAAGGAACCAGGCCCCCTTTCCCTATGTGTGGGGAAAATGTTGAATATCAGTCCGCCAGGCCTTGCCTCTTGGCTCTTCTGGGCTCCATCTTGACTTTGAGCATGTGGGTTAATCTCTGGAACCTGTCAGAAGAAACTTTGCATCCTACAGAATCGTAGTAAGGAGTAAACCAGATCAGATGCGTGTGAGTGTGCTCTATAAACTGAAAAACAGGATAGAGTATTCACAGAGTCACAAGAAACCTTGAGCATCCCTCCTTTGTGTGCTCCATAAAGACTTTAGAATAGTGTCACAGTTAGCTAATGGTATCTATCTGCCTAAGTGTTAGAAGCTTTTGCTGTGTCCTTTTGAAAAATATCCTCATCTATACTCTGCCTGGACATGAATGAAATGGTCACTAAAGACTAGGTCATGCATTATATCTTCTATTTAAAGGTATGCAGGAAGTTAGAACTGGGTATTTAATTAACACTGGTTCCATTAACAGAGATTAATTCTCTAAAGTGTGGAACGGCTATTGGTTTCATTCTTGTAATGAAGCATGCTTCCTGTTTTGTGCTCCCCACCAGGAGCCTCTTTAGAAAGGAGTCACATGGTATCCCAAGGCAAGGTTGGAGTGAACCAGTCTGGACCCTCATTTTCTCTGTCCATCAGCTTCCCATCAGTGCCAAAGAGCTGTTGAACAGTGAAGGACATCCGAGTGGCTGCCCATTTCGGGCTCCTTCGTGTATCTACAAGAGCACATCCTCCTTCGTGCATCTACAAGAGCACATCCTCCTTCGTGCATCTACAAGAGCACACCCTCCACTGCATTCTGTCCTGTCTCCATCCTGCCCTCTCTTCTATTTTCAAAGATGTCTCCATTAGCTGGGGAGCCTTCCCCTCGCCCCAGAGACGCTCAGAAATGGCCTGGTGTACTGGCTGTCTTAATTTTCAGGAAACTAAATTTTCTGAAAACCTATTTGCTATTTTTTAAAGCTTTTGGGTTGGAAAGACCGACGTCAATTTTCTAAGATGGGGAAGATACAGGATGCAAGATAATAGATTCAGGAAGAAATTGAGAATGATTTTGCACACATTCTATGTGTGACTTTGGAATTTAAAAGCAGTCAGGGATGGAGCGATACCAAGTGGGAATCTCAATGCTACCAACTGTGCATGGGTTTGCGTTGCAGTTTAGTTGGTGCAGTGTTTGCCCAGCACACAAGAAGCCTTGGGTTCATTCCTTAGCACTGCATAAACCAGGCATGATGGTGGACACTGGAACTCCAGCACCCAGGAACTGAGACCGGAGAATCAGGACTTCAAGGGTTTCCGCAGATATCTATAAAATTTGAGGCCGACCTGGCCTGTGTGAGATCCTGTTATTTATAAGTCAGTCAGTCATTTGCCTTAGCAGTCTAATCTGTTCAGGACAAATGACTTGGAGAACAAGCTTAGTTTTCTTACATTCCATCTTTTCTGGGGCTTACTACATGGTAGTTGTTTAGTCTAACTCTGGTTAAATATAAGCTCAATACATGGCTCTTTCTTGATAGCGATCTTTGAATATCAAGCAAGGCTCTCCAGAGTAGTGCCACAAAAGACTCTATTAGAGATTTCCCAAAGTGGTAAGTGAACAGGTGAGGCCCATGCCCAAAGCAATGCCAATTTTTTTTGAGACAGCAAATCATAAAGGATAATAAAGAAATTGGGTGGGAAGATGGCTTAGTAAGGGGTAAAGTGCTTATTGCTTAAGCATCAGGCATGGAACCCACATTAAAAGCCAGACTCAGTGGCACACACTTGTAATCATAGCTCTTAGGAGGACAGGAGGATCCCTGGGGCTTGTTAGCCAGCCAGCCTAGCCAATCAGCAAGCTCTGGGTTCGGTGAGATACCCTTTCTCAAAGCATTTGGAGAAGCAATTGAAGAAGACACCTTACATAAATCGCTAGCTCCCACATGTGTACACGCACACACATGCACACACACACACACACACACACACAAGAATGATGAAGAAATCATTTTAATTTTTAATATTAAATGTTTAGGAAAACTCCCAGATTCATTCACAAGAGTGTCTGACTGTCAGATTGTCGTGGTAACTGCATCATGACCTCCTCATATCCTCGACTGTCCATAGAGATTTGAGAATTAATTTCTCCATTGTTAATGAAATACAAAATAGCCTACCAATAACCTTCCAAAGCCTTAGGCTTCCCTATGGTTAAGTCGTTTGGAAATATGTAATGTTTCCTGCGAGTGTCTATTATTAATCTTAATGTTAATAAAGCATACCATCCACAGAATGCACATTTCTGAGTTCTCTTAAAAGTGAGAATGTGGCTTTCCATCTGACATTCACACTCATGTCTTGCCACAAGGCCTCAGCAGGGGACCCAAGAGGCTCTGCTGATTGATTCCCTGCTTTGTCTGCTTGACTGATGCGGTCATGTTTCTCTTTGGAAAGCAGTTTGCTTCAATTCCATTAGCTAATCACCTGGGCAGCCCCAGGTGGGATCCTGCAATCTGCCTGCCTTCACCTGCTGGACACCACTCTGTTCTTTGTGAAATGTTTAGACAGATGTCTGCTTCCTGCTCCTTGAGAGTTTCGTGCATGTTGGTTTGTGAGGAAAAGACACTGCTCCGGTGGACTGTTTGGCATATACTCCTTTAGAGAGGAAAGGATTCTTCATGATGAGGCCATACAAGTCTCCCAGCCTTATCTTCTGTCATAGACACTGACATATACACACACATCAGGATCTGGTTATGATGAATGTATGCACATGCTTCCCCTTCTGTCTGTCCATCATCTCTCATCTAGCCATTGAATGTATCTTATCTATTCATTGTATTTATTTATAATCAAACTATCAATCTTATCTATTATCTACCTACTGTATCTATGTGTCATTTAATCAATCTATAAATCATCTATCCATTGTATCTACCATTTATCCAGTGAATCAATCCATCATCTATCCATTGTATTTATTATTTAATCAATCATCTATCTATTCAATGTATCTTTATCACCTATTTAACTATTGAATCATTTATCCACCCACTGAATTTATCTATCATCTCTCTAGTTATCATCTATCCATTAGATCTATCATCTATCTAATCCATTTATCATTTATCTATCATCTGTCAATGATCTATCAATGATCATTTATCCATCGAATCATCATCATTCTATCATCTATTCATTGTATCTATCATCTATTTTCTTCTCTGTCTCTCTCCCTACCTATCTGTGCATCCACCTACCCACTATCTTCTACTTAGCAGTGCACAAATCCTCAAACCCTCTATGGCAAGACTAGCAATCTGAGAGACCCACAGGGTCCAGGCATCCTTGTCGTATTGGGCTCCTTCACAACACAATTCCATAAACTGGGGCAGATCCACCAAAACATACATTTCTCGCAGTTCTCACAGGGTGGCAAATCCCAGATCAAGGCTCCTGGTTCGGAGTCCTGGAAAAGCAAATTTCACAGATGGCGCTTTCCTGCTGTGACCTTGTGTTGTAGAAAGGGGAGGAACTCGTTGTGGCCTCTCTATGGGCGCTGATTCCCATCATGACTGCTCTGCCCTTGTGACCTCCTGTATTTCCAAAAGGCCTCGCCTCCCACCATCATCATCTTGAGGGGCATAGTGGTTATCACATCTTGAGGGGCATAGTGGTTATGGCTTAGTAGTTATGGCATAGGAGTGCTACTTGGTGTTACCCCAACCCATACATAGCCCCACTCCTGAGAGCCTTAGATTCCTTGCAACACTAGCATGCAGTAGTTCCAGATGACGTGATAAGCTGTGGTGGCCGGTTGATCTTCATTTCCAATGGGTCAGTCCTAATGTCTTTCTGGAGGTCTGGAAGCTTCTGTGATGTTTTTCCTTTGGCCTAAGTCTCTCCTGCAATGTGCTTCTCTATAGAATGGAGAAGCAGGTGATGAACTAAATAGGTGAGCTAGTCAGCTTTCTGTGACTGTGAGAAATAGCCCCAGGCAGTCAGCTTATGTAGAGGAAAGTTTAGTTTGGCTCCAGGTTTGGAGATTTCAGTCCATAACTGGTTACCCCATTGCTTTGGCCATGTAACAAGGTAGAAAGTATTGGGCAAAGCCCACTCATTTTAGGCTAACTGGAAAAGACAGAAAGGAAAGACTGAGGGCCCATTATGATCTTCAAGGGCACACCCCCATGATCTTAAGAACTGCTAGGTTTCACCTCTTAAAGGCCACCTTTGGATCATATCATACTGGGAGCTGAGCCTTTACCAGATGGGCCTGGCCTCAGTAGTGTGTGTAATCTGCTTTAAAATGTGTATCTTTGTGGGGCATGGTGTCACATGCCTTTAATCCCAGCACTCAGGAGGCAGAGGCAGGTGGAAGACCAGCTTGGTCTACAGAACAAGCTTCAGGCCTGCCAGGGCTACATAGTGAGACACTGTCTCAATACACAGCGGTTAAGAGTGCTCTTGCAGAACACCCAGGTTTAATTTCCAGCCACCCACATGGTGGCTAACAACCACCTGTAACTCCAGTTCCCGGGGAATCCGATGCCTTCTTCAGATCTCTGCAGGCATTGCACAACACGGGTGTATATATGCACACATAGGCAATATACTTATATGCATAACATAAAAATGATAAATAAAATATTTTTTAAAAGAGAAGAACTTTTTAACAAAGATTTTGTGATGCTGAGTGTTTAGAAAATATGACATTTTACACTGCTGAAAAACTTTACAACTTTTTGTTTTTACTTAGTTGTTTTGTTTTACGTGTATGGGTGTTTTGCTTGAGTGTGTGTAAGTGTGCCACATGTGTACAATGCCACAGAGGTTAGAAGAGGGTGTTGGACTCTCTGGAACTGGAGTTAAGGACAGTTGTTAGGCGTCCTGTGTGTGCTGGGAACCAAACTCAGCTCCCCTACAGGAAGAGCCAGTGCTCTTAACCCCTGAGCTGCCTCTCCAACCTCAGCCTCTAAGTGCTGGGATTACAGTTGTATACCACACTCCACTACACTGACTGTCTTCCCTCCCTCCCTCCGTTCCTCCGTCCCTCCGTCCCTCCCTCCCTCTCTCCCTCTCCCTCCTTCCCTTCCTCTCTCCCTTCCTTCTTCCTTCTTTCCTCTTCTGTAGAGAAAGAAGATATATGCAATGAGACCACACTAAGAGGAACAAATACTCTCCCATGACCTTCTGAGTCATCTTTCTGATCTGATCTTTCAAGCAGTTTGACCTGGAGTGCCATTAGCCGAGGAGTGGCCCAGCTCCAAGAACCTGGAGCACCAGAAAGTTAAACCAGACAACTCCAAACAATGTAGCAGCAAACTCTGCCTTTTCTTCCAACACCACATCTTCCTTTCTTTTCCAAGGCTGTTCTATAAGCCTGGAATCTCGCTTCAGAGTCAAGTTTACCTCAGGTCCTCCTCCCTTCCCTGTGCTGTGACTGGGCCCGCCCTAAGAATCCTTTCCCTTCAGCTTTGTTCCCTTTGGATTCTGCAACAACAGGAGGCTTGCTTTCAAAAAGGGTCTAAGAGCCCCTCCTCCCACAAATATCTTCTCTGCCAGTGAGAGCTGGGTAAAGAAATGATCAACTTTGCTGTTGGATAAACGTGTTATAATGAAACTGTTTGGTTGAGTGAGACAAGGCACAGAGCATACAATTTGTCCATTTAGTGTGCAGCAGGACGGACATTGGCACACTCACAAGGCTATGTGGCCATGCAAGCATGAGGACCTGAGTTTGATTCCCAACACCCATTTAAAAGTTGGGAATATTGGCACATCCTTGTGATTCCTGTGGAGATAGAAGGATCTGAGTCACAGTACCATGAAGTTAGGTTTTGGATGAGAAGTGGGGATTGCAAGAGGATACTGAGACAAACTACCTGGGGACTAAAGGATTTATTATAATAATTACTAATGCCATGACCAGACAGAGAGACAACAGCATAGTGAGGTCTCCCAGGAAAGATTAGGCCTCAGAACCAGAGATAGTCAGCACTTCCCAGGTGAGATATTCTGGTCCCAGGATTATTTGCTGACTAGGGTCTCAAAGATAATGTCTCCATAGGGTGTCTGTGGGTATCTGTGAAAGTGGGAGAGGAGGCTTCTGTGACTATTAGGACCTGAACAGAGGTTGGATTCTAACATTACATTCTGAAATGTAGGTAGGGATCCCTGGGCTTGCCAGTCAGTCTATCGTACTCAGGGAGCCCCAGACCAGGGAAAGACCCTCAAAAGATAAGGCACATAGTGATTAAGGACGACACTGGATGCCAACCTCTGGATTCCACATGCACACACACGTCTGCATCCTCAGACACACATAGGCACACACATGAACAGGTAGAAAGTTTGTAATCGCCACCCGGACTTGCCTCTAGAGGGCAGGCCCTTCCACAGATGGAGGAGGGTGGACCCTAGACCGCCAGCTTCCTTTATAGGACTGGCTGTTCATGGCCCCTGTGGGATTTACAGATTCCCAGTAGCCCAGTGCTCAGAACCTGTGTGTGTGTGCGTGTGCGTGTGTGTGTGTGTGTGTGCGCACACGCGCACGGCGGGTGAGGAGTGAAGGATTTGTTGTTTCCGTTCTAGAAAGAATTCTCCAACCTACACTCTGACTCAGGGCCATAGTATCCTGAAAAGAAAAGAGTTTTAACCTTTTTTATTTTTTCACTTCATATATCATATCCTTTGCAGCCTGTTAAAAATTTTTGAACATGTTTATATAAACATTTCTGCATGCAGTCACGAGCATTCAGTATGATCGCATGCTCTGCAGCCACCATGACCACCCAGAACTTTCTCGTCGTCAAACTACACTAACCTGCCCTTTTGTGCTCACCCGTAGCAACCTCCATTCTTTCTTCCTTTTTGTCTCTGTTCTGTTATTTTGGGCGTGGGAGGAGTTGTTTTGTTTTTGAGACAGGGTGTCCATGATGCAGTTCTGACTGGCCTTGAGCTCACTACACAGACCAGATTGGCCTCAAACTTGCAACGGTCCTCCTGGCTCTGCCTCCTAAGCTGGGATTACCAGTGTGTACCAGCACACCTGGCTCCCTTCTGGATCTCTGCATCTGATCATCCCAAGTGTCTCGTAAGTAGAGCCAAGAGGCACACATCCTACGATGGGCTTGCTGCAGGTGAACTGTCTTCAGGTTCAAGTCTATTGCAGCAGGTGACAAAGCTTCTTTCTTTATTTCTATAGTTGAATAGTTCTCCATTGTATGAGTACATAACATTTTGCTTATGCAACCATCCACCTGACCACCCACCCACCCTTCCATACATCCTTTGGCATCATACATAATGTTGCTTTGGATTCAAGCATGGAGATATCTTATGGACTCTTTGTTTCTAATTCCTTTTTAAAATTTAAATTAAAACAATTTAGCCATGTGAGTGAGTGTGTGTGTCTGTGTTTGTGTGTCTGTGTGTGTCTCTATGTGTGTACATGAGTGTGGGTACCCACAGAGACCAGAGGCATCAGATCCCTTGGAGCTGGAGTTATAGGTCGGTGTGAGCCACCTGATAGGGGTGCTGGAAATCGAACTCAGGACCTCTGGAAGAACAGAACATGCTCTTAACCTCTGCACCATCTCTCCAGTCCATTTAAAAAAGTCTTAATGAGCTGATGAGATGAAGTAAATTTTCTCTAGGTAGGGATTTCCAACTCTATCATATTATGACTTAGAAAGGAAACAGTCATGGGGCTAGGTTAAATGAAGTGCTTGGTGCTAGAGGTGGGACCTTGCTGCACATGACTCCCTTTGGACTCCTCTGGAGCAGGGACCCTCTAGATGAGGGTGACAGACTGTGTTCCGACCCTGTGTGTGGACCCCAGCCCTCTGAAGCCCTGCATGAGATACCTGGTCCGAGAGACACTGCAGGGGCCATCAGGACCCCGAGGTGACAGGGACAATGTGGCACTAATTGTACTCAACTGCTTCTTTTTCAAATATTTTATTAATCTGTTTGGCCAAACAGGTAATGGAAACTGAGAATAATAATTGGCTAAAAAGTTCAGGTCATGAATGCCTCTTCCCCCCAGGAAACAGAAGACTCTATGGTTCCAGAATGCACCATTGGGATATGACACCATTTCAAAATCATGTTCCCATTTATATGTAACAATGTAAACTTCAAAAATAGTAAACTCTAACCCCAGTTCCTCTGTACAGATCTATCATAGATAGAAGTTTCTGGCAGACCTAAATTGTGTAAGTAAACAGCCTGGTGCTTAAAAGTTTCATAAAAAGGTTTACAGATTCGGTAAATCATTTTTCAGTCTTGGTCTGGAAGTGAAAGCCACCAGCAACTCCCTCCCACACGGTGCACCTGCTGTGCATGCTACACACCTCCAGCCACCTTCCAAATGCATTGGTCACCAGCTTTGTCACTTTTGTACATACACATATACAGATAGTTTATATTTGTTTCTAAAGATTTCTACATCTAAATTATAAGACGGCGCCAGTGACGTATAATGTCACCTCGCTTCACATAGGTATAGACGAAGGTTCTGTAGAAGGCACTGTAAATTCTCTTGCATGATCTTGTGAAGACACGAGAGACCAGGTCAGCTGGGTTGGACTCCTTTTCCATCCTGTGACAGAGCACAGGCCTGTCCTCCCAATAGTCTTCATGTCCATTATTGTTTTTGCTTACCTCTTCCCTTCTTACTCATCACTTCCATCCATTCACTTATCCATCCATCCACCCATCCAGCCATCCACATATCCACACATCCATCCACCCATGCAGCCATCCATATATCCACACATCCATCCACCCATCCAGCCATCCATATATCCACACATCCATCCACCCATGCAGCCATCCATATATCCACACATCCATCCACCCATCCAGCCATCCATATATCCACACATCCATCCACCCATGCAGCCATCCATATATCCACACATCCATCTACCCATCCAGCCATCCATCATCTATCCATCATCCATCCACCCATCCATCCATCCACATACCCATCCACACAATCCAAGTATCCATACATTCATTCACCCATCCATCATTCATTCATCATCCATTCATCATCCATCCATCCATCCATTCATCCATATCCATCCATCCATCCACATATCTATCCACCCACTCATTCATTCAGATTAACTGACAATTATCTTTTGGTTCATTGAAATTCCATAAAATTAAGTGTACAGCTCTGGTATAAAACAAAATATGACCTACTATAGCTGAAAAATAATCACAGTGTACAATGTCATTTTCGGTTGCTAAGAGGCAGAGCATTTGCCCTGGCTTGTCCAGCTCGCCTGTCCTCTGAAACAATCGATGCAAGGCTCATTTTACCCCCCCTTTACATTCATTGAAGAAGCTGAGAGGTTCTTTACTCCTCCATTTTGAATTGTACCCTTAAGTGGAAGGTCTTATGTGGAAAAGTGCAAGCAAATTGGACATGCCAATAAATACCATAGAACTTACCGCAGATTACCAAAACTGTACAGTTATGTACACCTCACCCAACTGAGGTTCCTCTGTCAGGAACAGACCTCAAAAGCATTACCATAGGGGCATCCCAGAACCCTAGAGTGGCCTCAGCGTGCAAAGGATGGGCGGGCTCTTCTACTCCTGCCCTGAGGGCCTGTGCCTAGGTCCCCAATGCCCTCCGCTGTCTCCTCCTTCTTCCTCACTTTGAGGCGGGTGAGCAACTTGATCAACCAGACGTCCCACTCTTCTGGCAGAAGCAGGAGGAGGAAGCCCAGGCCAATTATGATGATGGCGATAACCCGGACTCCATTGAAGACTATTTGACTGGTGTAGTGGTCAACCACTGCAGGAGACAGAACAGCGACTGGTTACTCAGCAGCAGGACATGGTGACACACTGGAGCATCTGCCTGGGTGGGAGGCTTGCCCTCCTTTGGGATCCCAGAATCCTCCTTGGCAGGGTTTTGCTTCACATAGGTAAAATGGGTTGCAAAAGGCAATCACTGTGAACTTTAAAGCATTGTTTTACTTATTTATTTTTATTTTATGTGTATGGGTGTTTTGTCTGTATGTGTGTGTACCACATGCATGCAATGCCCATGGAGGCCAGAAGAGGACATCGGATCCTCTTGGAACTGGAATTATGCATGGTTGTTAGTTGCCATTTGGGTGCTGGGAACGGAACCTGGGTCCTCTGCAAGAACAGTCAGTGATCTTAACAGCTGAGCCATCTGTCTAGTCCTTATCTCGAGCTTCTTAAAACCTCTGAGGCCTTGCACTTGAACATCTCACATCACCATGAATTTAAACATTGACTTGTGTGTGAGAAAAAAATCAGCATTAGTTGGGGATGTATGTATGTTTAGACAGAAATATGCCAAAGTTTACGTCTGGTTAGTTCTGGTACTGGGATCAGGAAAATGTTACTGTTTTCTCTACATTTTTTGGTACATTTCCCATTCTCTATCATGACGAATGTGATATTTATTTTTCACGATATGTACATCTATGTGTATATGTGTTTTGATAAGAAAACCTGACCCAGTTCTTCTAGGATAATAATTAGGAATCACCACGAAGGTTTCAAAGTTGGTCATCAGACTTGGTGGAAGTGTCTTTACACACTGAACCATCTTGCCAGCCTATTTTTTTAAAATGTCTGTTTCTTGAAATGAGTCTCATGCAGCCCAGTCTGTCCTTGAACTCACCATGTAGCTGAGGATGACCCTGAATTCCTGCTCCTCCGGTCTTCACCTCCCTAGTGGTAGGATTGCAGTGTATGTCCGCATGCCCACTATAACTAAGAATTCTTGTTCTTCCCAGGTCATTAATCAGTGTGAGGTGCTAAGCCTCAGGTGATGACCCTCTCTGAGGGTTTCCTAAAGGTCCCTGCTTCCTCCCAGTTAGCATTAGGTGACAGGGCTAAATGAGAAAGGATTCAAGTCACTTTGTAAAAATCCAGTCACTGTGCTCACAGCTGAGTAGTACTCCAATGGCAGGGCTGTCAAAGTCACCTTTCCTGTCTGGGGACCCCATCTTCTCTCTTCTTGGCTCACCCAAGTCAAGCCCATTTGGAACCTGCCTTCCTAAGGAGGGACAGACTGACATTTTATATTCCCTCTGAATGAGGCATGCCTACTCTAGAGTTGGCAGCTTTCGAGCACTGACTGCCCAACTGCCCACCACTTACCCTAGAGGGGTAGCTTTTCCTATGAGCCGTGGCTTGGCTCCGTCATGACCCGCCCTCCTCCTCCCTGCCTCCTGTTGTGTTCCCTCTTCGCCCCTCATCTCTCTCCTCCCCGACTCTCACTTTGTCTCGTAAGTGGGCACGGGGGTAACGAGAGAATAGAATTCACCCCCAAAACAGTGCTGCCCAGAGCCCTCCTGCGGATTCTCAAAAACACCTGTCTTTAATGTTGACAAAATGTTCTGCCAATTCATCAGGTTGGAATGGTCCAGGCAGGGTCCCCTGAGTAGACACCAAGGTGAGCCCTGCAGGCTGGCAACCACTCTGCTCTCCAAGCTCCAGGGCAGTTGTGTCTTTGACTCCTTCTCCTCAACTGGAATTGGATCCCTGCCTTGGACACAAGCTCAGCCTCCTGTGCTGCAGGTAAACAGTAAGAAAAGATTCTGACTGATCTTGCCAGCATCCAGCTGCAGGCTATGACCAAGTAACTTTCTGTGTCAAACTTACTTGGGAGATGCCTTTTTTCAATAACCCCATGTGAGTATTAAATAAAAAACACAAAAGGTTGAAGGTCGAGGCTGTGGAGAAGATATCTTCCAGAAGCTTGTAGTTGAACTGCTTTTTGCCAGCTATCTGGGAGCTCAGATGGCTTTCTGCAGTTTGAGGTTCTACGTGTGTATGTGTGTGTGTGTGTGCGTGTGTGTGCATGCACGCACGTGGTGTGTGTATGTGTGTGCTGTGTGTGGAGACTATGGAGCAACCTTAACTGTTGTTCCTTAGGCACCATCTGCCTTGATTTTTGAGATAGACTCTCTACTTGCTCACAACCAAAGCTGGATAGCCAGTAAGCCCAGAGACCCTCTTGTTCGTGTCTCCCCCAGTGCTGGGATTGCAAATGTGCACCGCCATGACTGACCTTTATTATGTGGGTTCTGTGTCTCAGTGCTGAGATGACTAATGCCTCTATGTCCAGCTTTTTAAAATGGGGGTTCTGGGGATTGAACTCAGGTTTCCATGCTTGAAAAGTGAGTCCTTTACTGACCTAGCCACTCCTGTCGCCCAGGAGCTGCCTTGTAGCTTAATACCCTTACTCCCCACACCCAGAGAAACAGCAAGCAGCCTTCCCTTGTGAGGGGACACACAAAGCTGAATGGCCGATGAATGGGGCGCATAGCCGTTTAGGATTGGTCGGTGGTGCTGGGATGAGTCCGGTGATCCAAGGTCTCTTCCCACCATGGCTACAGGGCACTCTGCAGTGTCTAGCCGAGGAGAAGCATGTACAGACAGGGGCGTCACGGGGCCAGACTGTGGGATGAGGTTCAGGAATCAAGACTGGCTTTCCTATGCAAACCTCATTGTGGACAGGACATAGGGCTGAGTCCCTGAGAGGCCAGTCATATGATAGCCTGGAAATAGGAGTCTGGAGACATCTTTAGAGGGAGCCAGAATGTTCTAGAGCAGGGGAGGGGAAGTACGGCAGGTGCACAAAGATTGAGCATGAGACGGGATTCTGGGAAGAAACTTAAAACTCAAACTAGCACGAGCCAGGAAGGAGCAGGAAGCAAGGGACAGGTGAGGGCAAGCTTTTGGAACAACTGCCAGTGTGTCACTCCAAGACCCCAGGGCAGGACAGAGTGAGCTCCCATACCTAGACAAAGGGTTCTTGCTCTCTTCCGGGAGGCAGAAAAAAATCCTGCCGATTCAGTGTGCCAACCTGTTTCCACATGGCTGCCTGATGTGGAAATTTCTCCCCAACAGAGTCGCTTGTGAAAATTAAGCCATTTTATGCTACATGATTTTCTAGGTCTATTAATAGCCCAGCGGAGTCTATTGCTACTCCCAGTACCAGTTAGAATGGACACAGACTTGGACTTTCTGAGCCTTGATGGGGGCATGAAATCTGTCTGCCAAGTTGGGCCTGGTGGCACATGCCTATGATTCTAGTACCAGGAGGCTGAGACAGGAGGTTTGCAAAGACTGCCTGGGCTACAAAGGGAGTTCAAGGCTAGCGTGGGTAATTTGGTGAGACCCTGTCAGAAAATAAAATGTTAAAAAAGACTGAGGAGATATAGCTCAGTAATGGAGTGCTTGCCTAGCATGCCAGTGGCTCTGGGTTCCATAACCAGTACCACAAAATAGAAAAACAAACAAATAAATAAACAATGAACCTGCGATGGAAAAATATTGCACATATAACAAACTAAAACATTCTACTAAGTGCTTCTTTCTTCTTTGCAGAAGGTTAAACATGCATTATACAGAAGTCACAGTAAGAACAGATGTGGGTGGACTGGGCTGTGAATGTGTCAGTGTGTAATTTTGTGTGTTTATAATGATACAGAAATCCATGAATATATGCTTACCTGCATTCACAGGTACACTGAGGACAATTCCAAGAGACATCAGTGTGGGATACGTAACAGCGATTCCAAAATTTAATACAATATTGAATGCTGAAAATAAAGAATTTAGAAAACAGGAGTTACTCATGACTGCCCTGACCTTGACCTCGACTCTGGTCTATCTACCCATTTCTTTGGGAGGTTAGAGGCAGGAATTACAGAGTCTTGGCTGTCATTCTATGAACTTGAACTTTTTCCTAGAGTTTCAGGATTGGAGTTAGGGATGAGCATTCTGACAACTCAGGGACCTTGCTTCCCTGAGCTCTGGAGATGGGAAAGGACTGAAAAGGGTGACCCTTAAGGAACTGATGCTAGAAAAGAGGGCCATGAGCGCTCTGATGGCTCTGTTGGTCGTCATTACTGGTCCTCTTCCTGGGGGTGCGGCATGGAGAGAAGCTCTGAGATGTGGGGCACCTTCTTGGTCACTTTCCTGTCTAGCAGTAGTCTTTTTCTAGGGGTGGCATTGATGATGACATTAGATGACATTAACAGTAACAATGGCAACTAGTCATTTTTACTGAACTCTGAAGCCAGCAATGTCTTAGGAGCATTTGTTACATTAACTCACCCCTCAACCAACTGTGATTTGTTATCATTCTGGACCCTGAGCTGCACCAGTTCACTGTTCAGAGCAGTGATGACAGTTACCATGACAATGAGCAGGGTTTTGGAAAGACCTTACAAACAGAAAGAACCAGGCTGGGCAAATGTCTCAGCAAGTAAGAGTGTTTGCTGCTCTCACAGAGGACTTGAGTTCAGTCCCCAGCACCCACATTGGGTGGATCGCAACCATCTGTAACTCCAGCTCCAGGGAATCCAACAACCTCTTCTGGCCCTATGGGTACCTGCACTCTACACTCATACACATACACACACACACACACACACACACACACACACACACACACACACAAATAGAAATAAAATTTTAAAATTTTAAATTTATTTTTATTTTGCATGTATGGCGTCTTGCCTACATGTATGTAAGAGCACCATATATGTGCAATGCCTGTGGAGAAGCAAAGAGAAACTGGAGTTAAGGATGGCTGTGGGTGCTGGAAACTGACCTGGGCCCTCTGCAAGAGCAGTCAGTGCTCTTAACTTCTGAGACATCTCTCCAGCCCGTAAAAGCAAATCTTTAAAACATAAAAACTGTTCTTTAATTAAATGCAGGGACTTTGAACAACAGTGAGAACTTCAGAACAGCAAGGAACCATGCCTTTTGCCTTAGAACAAGGTTTCTTTAGGGTTTTATGTCACTGTTAGTTCAAATTTCTAGATAGGGCAGATGTCACTCACTCAATAAGAGAATGGAAAATCCACAAAGGTTTCCCCATGGAATGTCATCGAAGGAGCTCCAGTATTCCACTTTGGTGAAGTAGAGGATGACGGGGATGCAGGTGATGAAGAGGATGTTGAACACACCCAGGATGGACAGGAATAAGGCTGCTTCTCCAAACTTGGCACTGCCCAGCAGCAGCTTGAACAGAACCTGCCAGAAAGAGGAGACGAGGCCGCCCCTGGAGTCAGCTGCGTGTGAACAGAGCTGCGCATACTTGACAAAGCCAGGGATGACTGCACAGTGGACACCATGGGTCTGTTGAGTCAGGCCTCAAGTGACTGTCACTGAAGGATAATCAATCTGGCCTCATAGAACACGTCTTTGGTAGTCATGGGTCTGCACATTGGGCATGACCATTGTGCAGTGTTCATAACTCCACACCCCTTGGAACTATCTGCCATGATCACACAATCTCTCAGGAGACAAAAACTGGTTCCAGACAGCATGTATGTGTGTGTGTGTATGTGAGAGAAAGAGAGAGAGAGAGAGAGGTGTTCACATGCCCATAAGAACATGTGTGTGGGTGTGCATGCTTATGTGTGCATGTGCGTATGTGTGCTTTGAGGCTAAGGCTGACCTCAGGTGTCTTCCGGGATTGTGTTCCACCTCACATGCTGAGGCAGGGTCTTTCATTTGAACCCAGAGCTTGCTGATTTGGTTAGTTCCTGGCCAGTTCCTCAGAGGATCCCTTGACTCTGCCTTCCATGTGCTGGGATTATAGGCAGCCCTCCACACCCAGATGGCATTTAGGTGAGCACTGGGGATCCAAACTCCAGTCCTCCTGCTTGCAAGGCAAGTGCTTTACCTCTGGACAGACACTTAACAGCCATTGCCCCAACAAAGAGGCCTTTGCCTACAAAGATGTTTTCTCTGAATGTTTACTCACCTCTGCTCCGTCCTATCTCCCACTCCAGGAATGACACGGGTTTTAGTGGGGTGTACTAAACCTGTTCTTGTTTGTTCATCACTTTGGGTGTTCAAAAGGCCAGAAGGAGAGGGAAAGATGTGACTGAGTGGCCAGGGGCTGGGCATGTTGCAGGCCCCATCTGGACTGGTGCTCGGTGAACTGGGAGTCCAGCTGAGTATCTGTCTGTCTGTCCCTTCCCTGTTCCATTGGCCCCTTTCCCAGTATGTTCAGGCAACACAGAAAGGCCAGAGAAGAACTTCCAACTGTCTACCTGGTAGTCCTTCTGGACGGTTTGATTGTGAAGTGTCCCCCACAGGCTCTGGTGTTTGGACACTTCACTTCCAGCTTACGACACTGCTGGGGAAGGTTGTGGAGCTCACCTCAGCTGGAGGTTCCTTGCTGGAGGAAGTAGGTCCCTGGGTGTGGGCCTTGAGATTTGATAGCTAGCGCTACTCCACTACTCCGCTACTCCGCTCTCTGTCTCCCGACTGTTGGCGCAGTGGGCCCAGCAGCCTCCCCTTCCTGCTGCCGTGACCTCCCGCTGGGGCTGCATGCCTGTTGGAGCGGAAGCCAGGAGCCAAACCTTTCTCTCTCTCTTTTAAAATTACATTTCTATTTGTTTTAGTGTGTGTGTGTGTGTGTGTGCGCGTGTGTGTGCGTGTGTGTGTGTGCGCCATGACACGTGTGTGTGTGGAGATCTGAGGACAACTTGCAGGAGTTGTCTCTCCACTCCCACCACATTGGTCCTAGGAATCATACTCAGGTTATCTGGCTTGGTGGCAGGCATCTTTACTCACTGAGCCATCATGCTGGCCCCTCCCTCGTTCTCCCTTAAGTTGATCAGGTATGTTGTCACAGCAACATGTAAAGTAGCTAAGACAGGTTTCGGGCAGGAGGGACAATACAATGGGTTCAGAAACCTGCACTGGAGTGCGGTGGGCTACCGCCCGGGGTTCCTCACTTTCTGCTCTGCATCATGGCACAGAGACCCACTAGAGAAATTTCCATGGCTTCTGCGCTTGCACAGTGCTTGTGAAGTCTGCTTGGCACTACACTCTCACATCCCTTGTGAGATGTGTGCAGTGGAGGCAGAAGACGATGTACCAGTCTGCTTGTAGAGCGGGACAGAAGCCAGAGGATAGGAAGGCAAAATGAATTCACTTTCCCCAGACTCTTAACACAGGGTCCTCAGAGCATCGGGAACACCCTTTCTTGGCCTTTCTGTGCACCAAAGATAAACTCCATTGTTCAGAGTCCCTAGGTTGTTTTCCCATCCTGAACACCTGAGAATTTTGCATTTTCTCTCCTCTATCTGAGAAAGAGAGCGAGGGCCTGGGTCGGGGAGGCGACTACAAGGGAGAGGAGAAAAGGGGAGAGGGGACCTAGGAGAGAATGGGGGGAGAACCCCGGCAAGGGGGAGAAGAGAGAGAGGGCCTCCGAAGAAGGGAGGAGAAGGGGGAGGAGGAAGGGAGAGAGATGGAGCTAAGGGAGATGACAGCCTGGAGCCTGTAGGGGACCATGTTGTAGAATAGGCATTTGTTTCTAGACCTGCAGCTGGGATGTACTTTCCAATCACTTCCAGCATTGTGTAAAGGAAATTTTTCTTTTCTGAGAGAGGGTCTCGCTGTGTAGTCCAGGCTGGCCTCAAGCTCAGGGCAGCTCTCTCACCTCTTCTAGCACTGGGACGACAGGCATGGGCTGCCATACCCAACTTTTTCTAGCTCCTTTTGAGTGTTCAGCTCATAAGCAATGCTTGAACTGCTCATGGGTTCACACTGGCGGGGGCCACAAAAGCCACTTGACCGAGGATTTAAATGGCAGAGTTACACCGCATAATCTAGTCTTCACATTCCATCAGGCACAAACACAGGGGCAAGCCAGGGGCCCAGTCCTTCTCTGCTATCCTTCTGGGCCCTGCCCTTGGTGCAAATTGAAAATACCCACACTTCTAAAAAACCCGGCCCCGTGAAGATGTCCCCAGCGACAGACCCTGAACCCCAGGGCCCTGCTGTCCTGGTCAGGGACTACATGTTGGGAAAGCGGGCTGGCCGTGCCTACCTTGTAGAGGGCGGACATGGATGCAGAGCCCACCACCAGGGCAATGCCAATGACGGAGTGGCTGTGGAAGCCGTCAGCATAGGTCATCATGACAATGCCGGCAATGGCAAGGATGGCGGCCACGATCTGGAGGGAGGGAAGAAACACACTCAGGCTGTGGGAGGGAGGCACAGGTGCCTCGGAGCTAGAATGTTCTACTCATGTGCTTCTGTCAGGTGAGAGGGGTAGAAGAGACTGATGGGCATTGCTTACAGGGACACCCAGCCAAGCCTGGCATGAGCAACCCTGAGACAGGTGGCAGCTGGTGGCGGCGGGGCTTTGCCTCAGGCTGAAGCGGGAGCTGCCACTCAGTCTTGAAAGCTTGGAGCTCATGCTGTGGCAACTCAGTCACGAAAGGACCTGAGGGACAGTCTCTGGTCGAGCGGGATCCCCTTAGCTCTCTCCCGCTCTTCTGCAGGTACCTCCTGTGACCTGGCTTTTGTTTTCTTGTTTCAGCAGGGAGCATGCAATGGGGCCGGCAGAAATTGTCTCCGTTTTACTGGCCAGCTGTAGGACCTGACAGAGCGCCACTGACCGCGAGCTGTAAGCCACATCCTGACCTGGAGGCGAGGCCCTTCTCAGCTGTGCCCTCCCTGCCTCTCCCCTTTGTGCACTTCCTGGTTGCTCAGAAACTTTCAGGATAGGGCCGTACTGGAATAGCACTTCCAAAGACAAAGTGCTTGGCACCCAGGACATGGGCATAGTGCCAACAGGTAGCTACTGAGCTGACGGTGCCCCAGGGAAGAAAAGGTTAAGGGAGACCTGTTGGAACTGACTTGCAGCAGCATCAGACAACTAAGATTTACTGAGGAGTCCAAGAGATAAGCATTTCCTATATGGTTTCTCATTTTATCCTCCACACAGGTAGACAGTGTCATTCACTTCATTTTATGAACACAAAGACTTAGACTCAGAGAGGTTAGGGAAACTGCTCAAAGTCACACAGCTGGTGGAGAAAGAACAGACATGCAGGTTTTGGGTCTGTATTTTGGCAAGGCTGGTTTAATACTTATCATGGGTGAGTATGATTCCCAAGAGCTGGTTAATTGCAATTGTCAACCTGATGGAATTTAAAAAAAACATGGGAACGTACCTCTGGGCCTGTCTGTAAGGGAGTTTCAGGATGGGGCTACTGAAGGTGGGAAAGCCCACCCTAAATGCAGTCATCCCATGGGCTGGGGTCCTGGACTGAAAGGAGAAAGCGAGCTGAGCATTCGTCTCTCTCTGCTTCCTGACTGTGGAAGAATGTGAACAGCTCCTCACACTAACCCCATGCCTTCTCCAACACGATGGGCTGTATCCCCTAGAACTAGAGACAAAGTGAACCCTTCCTTCCTAAGGTTAATTTTGTCACATGAAGTCATGGTAAGCTACTGCCAGCTGTGTTCTTAGATGTGAATCAAGGCTTCCCTGGTAGGCCACACAGACAATCTTTAGGTGAACAAGAGGCAATATGGCTGACTCTCACATAGCACATCCGAGTTACATACTTCTAGTGCACGCCTCCTGCAACATTTCCATACAATGCTATATTTGCCTGCAAAACAGAGGCCCTAGTGAGCAGATGATTCCTGGCCTTGCTCTGCCTGCTTGTTCTTGTTGACTTAGGTTCCCTCGGAGTCAGTTGCTTCAATATAGACACATTTCATATCGAAATGCTACATGTCCTGGGAGCAACTGTTCAATATAAGAAGCAGCAGAGATGGCAGAACAGCAAATACCTCCTCCCCTACAGTGGAGCAGGTGAAATGCAGAGGGGAAGCAGGGTGGCTCCTGCCCCCGAGGGCGCAGGTGGTGCAGACAGACTTCTGAAAAGAGTTCAGCCTGCTGTGAGTCAGAGGTACCTGCCCAGAGGAAGAATTAAAAAGCGAAAACGTGGCTCAGTTGACAGAGTGTATGCTTAGCACGCACAAAGCCCTGAGTTCCATCTCCTGCACCAGGCACAACGCAGGTGGGGTGATGCACACCTACAATCCCAGGGCTCAGGATTTGGAGGCAGAAGGATCAAAAGTTCAAGGTCATCCTCAGCTATAGAGTGGGTTTGAAGACAGCCTGGGATAATGAGAACCTGTCTAAAGAAAAGGAAAGAAAAATAAAATGAAATAAAAAGAAAGGAAAGAAAATAGCCACATTTCTGACTCTAAAACTGCTTGAGTTCAAACATACGCCTGATGTTTGATGAAGGAGAATGGGCTATTTTTTCCTGAAAATTTGCGAGACAGATTCCAGCCCTTTCTGCTCTCTTCTCTATACAGTTAAAAATAAGCGAAGAACTCTGTGTGAACTGGGCTGGGCAGGAGAGTTGGGGAGGAGCTGGAGGGATCAGAACAGAGTATGGGAGCCAGGAGGCTTTCCTCAGCAGTGGAGATAAACATCCCAGTAACCACAAAGCCCTGCGGGTTTACTCTGACAGGGGGTGCCTAGGACACTGACCTCCTAGGGCTCACCATGCATAACTCACAGGGTCTGAGCCTGGCTGTGTGACACCTGCTTTCTCAGCTTTAACAGCCCCTTTGGAATGTGAGACCCCAGCCAGCTGCTGGTGTGGGCAGCTTTCCACACCATTTCAAGATCCCTTAGTCAGAAGACCAGAGCCCAGGCCCTTCCCCAGCCCAGAGTCAATGGATTCTGGGTGTGTTGGGGAGGATGGGTCTGCTTTATGTTCCACACCCTAACATGTGGGAGTTTCTTAGTTTCACTGTGAAAGTATTTTATTGCCTATTTTCTGAACTGTAGTGAATTCCCCTTGAGTCTGGTCAAGTATCCTTTGGATTCCCAAGTTCTGGGCACAATTTCTTCATTCAGGGTGCCTGATAGTGGCCTCTCTGACTAAAGACTGGGTAAGCTAAGGCTCAGAGACATTGGTATTCTACTCAAGGTCACACAACATGAAAGAGTGCTTTCAAGATCCACAGCCTCATCCCTGGTTCCCAGGCCGAACATTTTGTCACCCTGAAAGAACCTCCGGTCCAGGACTCATGTGAAAAGCACTTGTTAGCAGACAGACAAGATCAAGTTCAACTCCAATCACACAGATTGTGTGGAAGCATCCCTCCCACTGACACCAGGAGTGACTAGGGTCTCAACATTGTAAGACACATTTATTCCTTTTAGATCTGTCCATCTGGCCTAGAACTGTGGGAGGCACCCCCCTAAGCTTCGACCAGTGTTTAGACAGTTGTTCTAATCAAGTAAGTCTCAAGTACATCCATCCCCACATAGGACAGGGAGCCTTTGGCACGCCCTTCGAGTCTGTGAAGTTAGCTGAGAAGCTGGCATTGAGCATTCAGCCCCAGAATGGGAACTGAATTAGTGCTTAAGTTTTTGGCAATTTCCTAGAGATATAGCTGCCTGTCCCAGAAGACTGCATGAAGGTTGAGTGATTGGTGGAGTTAGACACAACCTTGGGCTCTTCCTCCACAGCTGTCTTTCAAGGGAATCATTCAGTCTCACAGATACTGCAAGCTCTGAGCTCTGCCAGATGAGAGGCGGCCACGGGAAACTCTTCAGTGACCGGCTGTGCAGTCCTAGAAGTTACCACGCCTGCATAGGTGCCTGTATGTGCATCCCATCACCCGTAGCGGTCTCATGGCCCGTCCCTACAGCACTCACCAAGCACAGAAAGCTTTTAGCACGAAACTGTAGTGTTCAGCGGTCATCGAAAACCACTCCAACCAGCAGAGATGGTTATCGCCGTGCAGTGCTGTTAGGAAGCTCCTCTATCCATGGACAGCAACCAAGCACAGATCTCAAGTACGACTCACTCTCTGTGAGCAGTTCACGTTTTTTCACAGCCCCGTATCTCAGCCTCAAAGCCATTCTGTTTTCTCTGCATCATTGACCTTTAAGTGTCTCTTTGCAGTAACAAGAATTTGCTGGGGACATCTGAGTCACACCCAAAGCTCCACAAATTGTCTTTGCACCCTAAATAAAGTCTGGAAGGGCATGATGGTCAGTCAGCATCCCTCAGACATCCAAGTCTTTATAGTCTCGCGTCAGGCAGACCTGGGGCTCGGTGTCTACATGAAGCACCTGTAGTCTTCCCAGAGCTGTATTAGATAACTTATTTGCTGAAGGCGTTTCTGGGTGACAGCCAGGGGCGTGAGTTTTTATTCCAAAATTAACACTGAGCCTCAAAACAAACTCACCGCCCCCCCCCCACTGCAAGCTAAAAATACAAATCAGCAGTTGACTCATGTCCTCACTGGTGTTTGTGTAACTCGGGTGGGTGGGAGCCTACCCTTAGGTGATGACATCATGCCTAGGACAACGAGGAGAGGACAGACCTGCCTGAAGTCGGCCCCTCGATGCTTGCCAACATGGTTGACTCAAGTGGAACTACACTGCACTGGACCCTGAGCATCCAGCAGGAAGGCAGAAATGATTAGCTGTACCTCTCAGAGAACCAGTGGAGTGACCTGTCCTGCTTTGGTGGTAGGGAAATGACCAGCAGAGGCAGCTCCTGGCCACCAGAGGGAGCCAGGCAGAAAGCCTCTAAGATTCTGTCCTTGCTAAACAGCACCAGCTCCTTCCTCTTGAGTTGAGGAAGGATTCCAGGTTCCAGCAGGTATTTGACAGTACACTTAACACATTCCATGCAGCTACAAGGCAATTTGAATTTACTAAGACTCTGCTGGGAAAATCCCAGGTGATCCAAGGGATGTCCCTGCCCTAGCCCTTTGTCTGTAGTGTGAAGTGGAACGGGGGCACGAGTGTGTCTGGCTATATGCTCCAGGCAAAGTTCAAGACCGCCCTCCCCAAGGATATTCAAGGATCCTTAAGAGTCAGAGTGATGTCAGAAAGCTGCTGGATGCAGGACACATCCATGCCACATGCTGCGGCCCAGAAGGTTGCCACGGGACGGGGTGAACACGCAGAGAGTAGAGCACGTCATCATTCCCCACTGGGCACACAATTGAGGGGATGCTTGAGGGGATGCTTGGGATGGAAAGCGCTCTCGTGAATGCTTGTCTAGCATGGTTGGCAGGCAAGACGGTTTGCATGACACACCAAGAATGCAACGCTGCACTGGGCTCCTGCTGCAAATCAGAAAGATGGTGGCAAGCTGTGGATACGGTCCAGCACATTGAACTAAGCAAGCCATGGGAGGGTTCTGGTTGACATGACTGAGTGAGGGAGGAAGACTGGTAATAGAGAACTTACCCTCACTCCCATGAACCTGTCCCTGAGAACGATCCACGACAGCAAGAAAACAAAAGCTTTGTTGCAGCAGAACAACACGGAGACATCCGTAGTGTTTATTTTCTTTATTGCGTGTAAGTACAGGTAGTTTGTGAGTGTCCAAAGAACCCCAAAAGGTGCTGCCTTGGTAAAGAACACCTTCAAAGTCAGGCCATTGTCTCCAAAAAATCGACAGCATTCCCTAAAACAAGGAGAGAGAGGCAGCGTTATTATCGTCGTGGGTTCACACACACCATGACTTGTCCTATGCTCAGTTAATATACGCATGTTTTAAAGCAAATACAGGAGGGCTGGGAATATTGCTCAGCTGACAGAGTGCTTGCCTAGCATCCTTGAAACTCTAGGTTCAATCCTTAGTACTGCATAAACCAGGTGTAGTGCACAAGCCTGCAATCCCAGCACTTGAGAGGTAGAGACGGGAGGATCAAAAGTTTAAGGTCATCCTCAACTACATAGTGAGTTTGAAGCCAACCTGAGCTACACGAGACACTGATTCAAAAGATAAAAATAAAAACAGGGGCTGGAGATATGGATCAGCAGAGGACCTGAGTTTGATTCCAGCACTCACATTGTGGCTAACAACTGTCCATAATCCCAGTTCCAGGAGATCTAATTCCCTCTTCTGGCCTCTGTGGGCACTTCATGCACATGGTTCATATGCATGCAAAACACATAAAATAAAAATTTTAAAATTAGAAAGAAGAAACTATAAGGATGGACAGGTATAATTTTTATTGTGTGTGTGCATGTGCTTGTGTGTATGTGTATGTGTGTGTGTGTGTGTGTACATATACATGCAGGTGCCTACAGAAGGAGCTGGAGTTATAGGTGGTTGTGAGCTGCCTGATATAGGTGCTGGGAACCAAACTTGGGTCCTCTGCAAGAGCAGTCAGTGCTTTTAACCACTGTGCAATCACTCCAACTCCTATTGTCATTTTTGGTAAACATTGTCTATTCAAGCTCTTGGATTTGTTCTTTAGCCCAGTGACCTGATTCCATAGACCATGGCTTTAGTCTGCAAGGTGGCTTTATGTGGAAGGTGTGCTGGCATTATCTGACCTGGAGACCTGTGTCCAGGGTGGCTGACTGAGGAGTTCTGTGGCTTTCTGAGAACAAGACAGAAGTCTCTGCCACAGTGTTTGACCCATAGCCCACAGGCTGCGTGAAGCTCGGGATGGCTAATTGTGCAGACCAACATAAAACTATAAACTTATTTAAAACATTATGAGACTTTGTTTGTTTCATGTGATTTTGTTTTTGCAACTCAATGCGTGGTTCTTGAGAGTGAACTTTATATCTGTAGATGATAATATCATGTTACAATGTCAAAAGGCTAGATAGTTTTGTGCTGAGTAGACCTTTATTTTATTTTATTTTACTTTTTGATGGGGAGGGTGGTAGACAGGAATGGACATTTTGCCTATGTGGTCAGGCAAGGATAGGCGCTTTTTTCTAAAAACAATTATTTTATTTTTTGTTTATGTGTATTTATGTGGATCTCTGTGTGGGATGTGGATGTGAGTGCAAGTGCCCATGAAAGGCGGAAGAGGGCATCAGATTCAAACTAAAGTTGTGATTGTGAGCTGTCCAGTGTGGGTGCCAGGAACTGAACTTACGTCCTCTGCCAGAGCATCCAGTGCTCTTAACCACTGAGCCATTTCTCCAGCCCCTGGACAGGTACTTTTTGAACACACTAATACATTCTGGCTATGATAAAGTAGTTCCAACTACCTGCAAATCCTATCCTTACTTTATTCTGCCATGTGGACATCTCCCCTCTCTAAGAGCCTATCAGGAACAGAAGCAAAAGCCCATCTAGGGGTAAGGGTTTTTTCAGATGGGGTTAGACCAGGAAACACCTCTGAAGAAACCTTTTCAAACCATTCTGGATTCTCCAAGGAAGGACTGCTGGTGTTCCAATGCATTTAAGAAAAGCAAAGCCAGCCTTCCACATGCAGAAGAAGAAAGCCCGGGGGTATCAGGCATGGAGAGAGCCCATCGAGAGTGGTTCCTTGGCTTTCTGAAGTGAAGAAATCACGTGATGATCCTGGTGAAAAGAGGGATGACTGGGCAGGTGCTGTCCCCGTAGGTCCCTGTTCACGGTATTACGCAGCTGCCACAGTGTCTGACCCATATGGCATCCAAGCAGAAAGGAGCTGAACTTGACTTAGACTCGGGCCTAACTGAACTCTCTCAGAGCCAAAGAAGACACCACTCATCAACCATCAAGTACTCTAGACAGAGGCGTAATGTGCCTGGGACCACAGAATATTGGAATCCAGTAATGAAAGCAGAAAATTAAAAACAGAAGTCAAACGGGATTTTCGAATACTTCACCTTTAATTTTGTCATTTGTTCTTAATAGCAATTTAAAATGCAGCCTGTGTGGTTTATTAGTAAACTCTGAAACAAACAGAGAAGAAACAAGAAACTCATTAGAAGAGGGGCTGAGGGCCTGTGAGATGGGAAGAGCGACACTTCCCATTTGGAAAGTCATGGGAGAGTTTTGCTCAGAGTCCTGTGTGGCTTCCCATCAAGCCAGCACCAGGGAGAATGTTCCAGTCACTAACTCTGCCATGAACTAGATCAATGGGAGTCATTTCCATTCTGATGGGACGCAGGCATAGTCCCCTCCAGTGGAGAGATGGTGTTTGTATTTGCTGTGAGACAATCTGACAACATTCAGCTGCCCTTTTGTGGGTTTTCTCAAGCTCCTAAGGACTCTTGTGTGAAGGATGACCTCTTTGATGTTTGCCATGGGTTTTCTACAATGAGGCCAGGTTTTTGAGTAGAACAGCAGGGTCGCAGGTGGTCTTCTCTGACATTTATATCCACCCATTTCAGCTGTATTTACAAGTGACCTTTCATAAGGGATTGTCACGTTACAATTCAAAGTTTGCATTTTTGAACATTTGTTCCCCACCTGGTGGGGGTGTTATTTTGAGGGGCTGTGGAACCTTTAGAAGGTGGGGACTGGCTGGTGTGAGTGGGTCACTAGGAGCAGGTTGATGGAGGTCATACCCAGTCCCTGGTTCCTGCCCACTCTTTGCTTCCTGATCCATCAAGATGTAAGTAGCCTTACTCATAGGCTCCACCATGATCTTCCCACCACAGTGGACCGAAATGCTCTGCAACAAACACTTCTATTGAGCTGTTCCTGTCAGGCATTGTAATCAACGGGACATACACATAGCTAATTCAGAGTGCCGACAGGACTCTGCAGTCTGCCTATGTTGCTGTTTTAAATGTGGCATGAGTCGGTCAAATTCAAATGGACAACTTACATCCTCTCTGTAAATCCGTCTTTGATTTCTTTGAAGCCTGACAGCTGCAGGGAAGGTAGAGGAGAGGTTGGTACAGACACAGCGGCATGGCTCAGTACTGGCTTCCCCAGCTGCTGGAACGGCAGAGAGGAATGGATCTCCAATAAAGTAAGTCAAAGATTCTGGACCTATAGGTCTGGCAGAGCTTGGGTGAACTCTCAGAATTCACAGCCAGGTTTAGAACAGTGGGTGTTGGTTCTAAGAACACCAAGATGACTGATGCCCCCTCCCCCCAGTTGGCTTGTGAGCTTTCTGTGGTTTTAAGACCAAGGACTGAGCATTTATCCACACCAGCTGGCTCACCCGTGTGTGCCCTTGACTACATGGGAACCCAGGAGAGATGGGGGCATAGATTGCCTTCTTCCAGCCCACCCCTCCTTGGTTCACAGTGGATGCTCTCTTGATGGCCATCCACATAACTGGATAGAACGACCTTTATCCTTCCCAGTCACTGACACTCTGGACCCAAGTCCTGAGGATGGCAGCCACTCCTCAGTGCACCAGAGCCCCTCAGATCCTACCAGGCAAGTCACAGACTGACCAAGACTGAGACGTGTTTGTTTACAGTCCTCCTGTGCCAAGTGTTCCTGGGTATGTCAATTATACAATTCAGTTAAATATTTCATGAACTAATAAAATATGAACAATAAAAGGAAGTGCTTTTTTCTCTATGAAATCTAAGTAGAGTACTTCAAGGGAGGCTTAATAAAACAAGGCACTGAAATATTGATATCATGTTATATAAAGAAATATGATAAAAGACAGGACCAATGATTGAAAATCTGTGAGTTCTAAATTCACAGTTTCTGACTAATATTTATGTACTTGCTGTTCTTTAAAGAATCTAACTTGGATATCCTGATGTGGTAGGATTAGGGTGGCTTGCCACTTAATTCAAACAGAAAATACTTGGTTAGTATCTGTAATATTTTCAAGGCTTTTTTTGCCTTTGAAGAGGAAGTACATTTCTTAAAATTAAAAAACATTTAAATGTGTGTGTGTATCTGTGTCTGTCTGTGTGTGTGTGTGTGTGTGTGTGTGTGTGTGTGTGTGTCTGTGTGCAGTGCCTGTGGCGGCCAGAAGAGGCCACTGGATCTCATGGAGCTGAAGTTACAGCAGGTGATTGTGAGCTGCCTTATCTGGGTGCTTGGAACAGAACTCAGTTCTTCTGGAAGAGCATCATGTGCTCTTAACTGCTGAGCCACCTCTCCAGCTCCCTCAAAAGTAAACCTAACAAATCCTTTGTTTAAACTAAGAAACTTTCCTGAACAGTTTCCTTTGTGGTTTCTTCTACATAGAATTTTCCATCTCTTTCTGGGGCTCCTTTAAAAATGTTTAGAGTTGGAGCTTCCAACTTGAGCTTCTTGATCTGTTTTTGCTTGTTTTTTCTCTATCTGGGTTTTATTTTACGGCAGGGTATCTTGAATTTACATTCCAAATTCTATTTAAGATTGGTTAATTTAAAGTTAAGTTGGGTGTGGTGGTACATGTTTTTAATCTCAGTTCTAGGGAGGCAGAGGCAGGTGAGTCTCTGTGAGATTGAGGCCAGGTCTACATTAGTAAGTTTCAGGTCAGTTGGGGGGGGGAACCCAAAATTTTAATGAGTTGTCTTATATTTAACTTTCAAGAGGAGTTTCAGTTTGATCTTCTAATACAGCTAAGGATAAGACCGATCCCTTTGGTAGGAAGCAGTGTAAGCCCAAATATAACGTATTTGATGGTATATTAATAGAATATAAAATGCCATGGAAATCTTGCCAATTTCTTGCCATGTAGAGAGACTGACTGAATTAGGAACCATAAAAGATGTAGATTTTGAGCTTAACCTTGCATGATTTGCCCAGGTGGCTGAATAGATATAAAAGAAGTTGTAGCTATGAAAGATAAACAAGTGGTTATAAAAAAGAAAATAATCTAGGAAATTAAACATACGATAAGCAAAATTTAAAACTAATAGAAGAGTTGGAATATAATCTTCCATAAAATGAGAGAATAAAATTAGATTAAACCAGAAAGCCCAATATCAAACGAAAAAGAAGCTTCGAAAAGAGGAAAAGTGAAAATGAAAAAGAGGAAACAATAAGAGAAATAAACCAAAAAGTCCCTCAGCACTGAAGGACATGGGTCTGCTTAGTACGAGGCCTACCAAGTGCCGAGGAGAATACCAAGGAGCCACAACACTCATGTTTGTGAAATAAAGGGTAAAGGTATGATTTAAAACTCCCAACAGAGGGAGGCACAGTGGGGCCCACTTGCAATCACAGCATTGGGAGGCTGAGGCAGGAGGATCATGAGTTTGAGCAAAGCTTGGGCTATAAAATGAGAACCCATCTGAAGCAAAGAAGCAAACAAATGGAACAAAACCGAATAGGTCAAGGGACAGGAAGTCACAATGGGAGCAGGTACCTCAACGACCCAGACAGAAGTTAGACAATCATGGATGCTCTGATAACTGAGGAAGCTTTTTCCTAGCCAGAGTTATGCAGCAAGCCAACCGTACATCCAACGTGAAGATCAATATGGACATTTTCGATGGTGGCATACGTGAGCACTTTGCCTTCCACGTCATCGGAGAGGGCGCGTAGCACCGACAGAAAGTACAGGAGGGAGCAGCAGGTATGGTAGGACCAGCAGCAGGCAGTCGGAGGCTGGCATGTGCCTGCAGAAGGCTTTTGGAGGGAGTCTCCAGGGAAGGCTTATTAAGCAAGCCAGACCAGAGAACATATAGGAAGGGTTTTGAGATGCTGTTGGAAAAACAGCAATCATTAAATTAAAATAAAGAACAAACTAAATTTTTTAAAGGTAAAGAGTGATGGCAGGAGAGATGAGGTGTTGTTCGTGAGGAGAGGCGCTCAGTGGACAAGCTTGGCTTGCTCATGATAATAAAAACACTCTGAAGCCCATATTGGAATATTATCACTTTGGAAGGAAAGAAATTCTGCAGTGGTACAGAAACCAGCGTATTTAAGAAGACTAAAGGAAGAGTTTCATTTAGCTAACTTGGCTTAAGTACCAGGGGAAATTATCTACAAGGCTGAGAGTGGCTTTGAGTAGGCAGACATGGAACAGGAGTTGCTACTTTCTTACAATAATTCCTTCATTACTATTTTGGTTTGCAAAGTATATACATATTATTTTGTATGAAATTGCCAAAAATAAAAATTAGTTAAAAACACAGAAGAGAGAGGTCAGGCTGCTGTGGTGGAGGCTGATAAGTGGCCACTTTGAAGCAGCTCTGTGGTGTGTGGTGAGAGAGAGGGAGGGAGGAGGGAGGGAGGGAAGGAGGCAGAGACAGGTGTCAGGGCAGATCTGCCTACAGCTGTGCTGCTTGTCCGTGTGTCAGTGATTTCCCATTCTGGATCTATCACATTTCCATCTTGGTGAGTCTATGCCTCTCCACCCTGAGACACCCCACACAGAGGCAAACATCTCCAGTCCAGTCAGCCCCCTCTGTGCTCATCACCTGTCCACCTGTACCCTGTACCTTCTCTCCTACTCTAGCCAGTCTAAGCCAGAGGATGTCCCTGTATTCACCCAGACCCCAAGACCAAGTGCTCATAGCATTCACATTGCAGATTCCAGCAGACGTTGTTGGGTGCTCATCTTGGATGTCCCAACACTGTGGACTGTTTCCAGGATGCCTTCTTGTCTTCCTACTTAGCACGCTCCCCAGGGCTCCTCCCTGAGTTTAGAATCGCAGCTCTGTGTGTGCTTTCCGCCCTGTCTGGAGCTAGTGTTCCATCTCCACACCCTTCTTGGTCCCCTCACCTGGAAGTGTTCCTCCAGGCTTCTCTTGAGAGCCTTATTTAACTTTCTGGACAGATACCCATACCATGTATACTACGGGGCCAAAGCCCAGCTGGTCTCTCCACCAGTTTGATGCCATCTTTGTTTTGGACATTCCTGAACACCTTGACTCCAGCCTTCCTGAAGAACCCTGAGCCTCCCAGCTCAATGATCACTCTCCAGAGGATGCTCGTTTCTACCCAGACCAGCACTTGGGAATCACTCTTAGCTTCTCCTTTTCCTCTTCATACTAAATAATTACCAAGTCCTGGAGATTATGTCTCCTAATATTTTATCCCCAAGGCCCCGACTCTGGTCCATGTCCTGTACCCTCTCATATAGACCACTACCACCAGAGCCTCAGAAGGTCTTCCTTCTACAACGAAGCATGCTGTAGCCCAGGCAGACTAAATCACTTCAGAATAAATAGATCAAGGGTTCATATCATTTCCTGAAAAATACCAGGTACCTCACTGGACAGCGTATAGGAGGGAAACTCTTCCCATGACAACACTAAATTCAAACGAGGTCTTGATTGGTTTCCAACAGCAGCTCAGGGTCTCTGTTAGTGTCTGTTTCCTCCCAGTATTCCAGCACCGTAAGAACAGTGTGCACGGTTCTCACAACACATACTATGATTCTCTTTAACTCTCAAGATCTTGAAATATCACCAAAGAAATGTTAGTCCTACTTATATTTTATTACTGAAAGTTTGCATTAAAATACAATTGTATCGTAGTTTTTCCACATAATTCTCATATGGAGTCAAATTTGCACACAAACAAATTCTATCTCTCTCTCCTTTTCCCAGTCTCTCCTTTCTTAAACAATTCCTTAAAAAATTAAATTGTGGTAAAATACACACAATGTAAAATTTACCATCTTAATCATTGCTGTGGTTCAGTAGCATTAAATACACTCACATTGCTGTAGAGCAGATTCTTAGAACTTTTTCATCTTGCAGAACTGAACTCTGTATCCCTGAAACAAGAGCTGTCTCACTCTATCCTAGACAACCATCATTCTCCATCCTGCCTACGAATTTGACTATTAGAGGTAGCTTATATAAATGGAATTTTATAGTATTTTGTGACTTATTCTATTTTACATATATCTTCAAGGTTTGGTCCAGTTACAGCCTGTGTTAGAATTCTCTTCCTTTTAAAGGCTGAATAATAGTTCATTGTATGTTGGTAGTATATTTCCTGGGTGATTTTATTACTCTTGGGTGCTACATGGGCCTCACAGCACTATAATTCCATCTGATGTTCCTTATTATATTTTGGTCTATTGAGGTCGAGAATCTTTATTCTACATATCCTTAAACCCGAGACATGTCATTAAGGTTGGTTTAAGACAGTCAGTATTCACCTACGTTTAATCACATATTTAATTCTTTATTTTTTCAAAATCTTATCACTCTTTCCTGAACTGTTGACTCTCCACCTGGGGCTAGTCTTTTTTTCTAGAAGAATCTCTTTAAGTATCTCTCTTAGAGGTGGAGACATGGCTCAATGGTTAAAAGCCCACCAGCTGCTCTTGCAGAGGACCTGGGTTCAATTCCCAGCACCCACATGGCAGCTAACAACCATCTATAACTCCAGTTCCAGAAGATCTGACACCCTTTTCTGGACTCCCTAGACATTGCATAACATAAGTGGACATACATACATGCAGGCAAAACCCTCAAACACACATGAATAAATAAAATTAATAAAATATCTCTCCACTAAGTTTCATGAAATCATCTTTATTTTGTTTTCTTTCTCTTCTTAAAAAGTCTCTATTTTATTATAGTTATTTATGTGCATGTATACCTGAGTGAGTATATGTCACCTGTGTGAAGTGTCTATGGAGATCAGAAGAAGGAGTTGAACCCACTGGAGCTGGAGTTACAAGTAGTTGTCAATTGCCTAACATGGGTGCTGGGCACTGAACTCAGGTCCTTTGGAAGAAATAAGTGCTCTTAACCTCTGAATCATCTCTCTACTTCCTCTCTTTCTCTCAATCTCTCTCTCTCTCTCTCTGTTCTTTTTGAGACAGGGTCTCTCTGTAGCCCTTCCTGGCTTGGAACTCACTATGTAGATGACGCAGGCTTGAACTAACAGACATCCACCTGCCTCTGCCTCCTGAATGCTGTGACTACAGGCATGTACCACCATGCCTGGTCCTGCCTTCTCTTTTTAAGGGCCACTTTCACTGGGTTTGGAATTCCAAGATGGCTATCCTTTCTGCCCTTTGAAGATAGCATTCCATCGTCTTCTGGCTTTCAGTCTTTCTGTTGGAAAGTTGGTTAAAATCCTTATATTTGCTTGGTTTTGATGATCATGTACCATTTTTACTTGGGTTCTTTTTTTATGTTCATTTGTATGTTCTTTGCTTCACTGTATTTGCTATGATGTCCTAGGTGCTGGTTTCCTCAGCGTGTAGAATTTACAAACCTTCTTCAGTTTGTGGCTTGATGTCTTTTATCAGCTTGGAAACTTCTTGGCCAGTATACTTCCCGCTCTCTACTGCTAAGCTTCTGTTGTATGCAAATCACTGAAACCTTCCCACTGTGCCCTCTGTGTATGCCACCTTCCCTTTAACCTTCCCATCCTCGCCTGTGCCTCACGCTGAGTAGTTTCTAATGACTTGCTTTCCAGTTTATGAACCCTCTCTTTCGCTGTGTCTAGCCTGCTGTTAGCCCCACTTACAGATCCTAAATTTCTGTTACACTTTTCATTTCTAACCAATCCTTTGATTCCGCCCCCCCCCCAAGATTTCAGTTCTCTGGTGAAATTCTTCATATTTTCATGTGTTTGCTTCAATATAATGTCAAAGTTACTCTGTAATCATCATGTGATGACTCCCAAATAGAGGGCATCTGTGGACCTGCTTTTAATTCCTGTTTTATCTGTGGTTGTTTTTTGATTATCTGGTCCTGTGGTCTTGCAAGGTTTACATATTTTTTTATTGATGAATGAATAAGTCTGAAAAATAGTATGGCTCTTGATGATGTTATTTTCTAATGTAGATTTGTTTATTTACTTATTTGTTATTTTTGGCATGAAGATCACCTCTGCTAGCAGATATGCATCAAGTGCTCTTTTAGTTCACAGCCCTGCCACCGGGCTCAATGGAAAGTAATGATTTCTTACCATGACCTCTCCTGCTTGATGGGTCTGAACTCAGGTTTTCTTCTCAGGAGCATGAGACTACCAAAGTCTTTGCTTGGTGGATACCCTTCTGCTTGGTTCTGTGTTTGACCCCAACACATCCAAAGCTTAGGCATCAGCCAGAGCCTGTGGGATAAGTGCAAATGGAATCTGGGCTCACGCCTGCTATCTCCCTCTGGGATCTTCAGTGGGTCTTGACCCACAGTCACGAATTCCTGGTTTTGTCTTCCGTCTCAGTGGATGCCACATTCTTTCTGCTGATGCTTTCTGTTTGGCTCATGATCCACTCTGTGGACGGGAAAATTCTGCAAGAGGAAAAAGCAGCAGCAACTGTGAGGCCTGCTCACTGTGTTCCTTTACTCTGGGTCTTGGTGTTCAAGTTCTGGCTTGTTCCTTATTCTCTGGTGCCCTCAAATAACTTTTGGTAAAAGCATTTTTTTTCCACCTTTTATAATTCTTCTCAGAAGGAGGGTTAATCTGATTTCCATAGATCTGTCTCCTCTGATTATGTACCTACCATTTGGAGCTCTGAGGAGGTAGGGACATGGTCTCAGTAGCGGTTAACAATAGTGGTAAGGGCATGGCTCCGGATAGTGGTAAGAGCGTGGCTCCGGTTCCCAGTGTGGAACCTTCATCTCAGCAGGTCTGGAATGGGGCTCAGGAATCCAGCTTTCTAGAAAGGTGCTCAGGGTGTGCATCTCTAGGTTTGGGGAGGAAGTTTTCTGGATCTTTTTCTCCCACAGTATATCAGAGAACATTTGGAACACTCACTAACACCTGGTTTAAGTCAATGTTATTTCTACTGGTTACTGTTGTGCATCTTTGTGCTTTGTTTTCCTGTCTTAAGCATATTCAATATGGTAGGTCTTTTTTTCTCAAAAACTTCCATTGGTTTCTCATTTTATTTTGGGTAAAAAAATGAAACTGGGGGAAGATTTGCACATGGTCCTTACTCTCACCCTTCAGGCCTCTGCTCAAATGTCAGTGAGACCTGCCTTGCCTGGACATTGTGCAGTAGTGAGTCTTCTGCCTTGACTTCCTCTGGTACATCCTCATAATCCGCACTATCCATCTTAGAGATGTTGTATTCATATTTTAAAATTATTGTATTGAGGGATGACTGATACACAAAAGGCTAAACATATTGACTGTATGCAACTTGATAAGTTTGGAGATAAATATGCACTGTAACCAGTGTCACAGTTGATCCCATAGTCATATCTATCACCTACAAATGCTTCTCTAGTGCCTTCTCTTAAAATTATTATGGTTGAGAACATTAGGTATATAATTCCAGTACTTGGGGAAATGGGCTGAGGCAGAAGAGTTACAGTATCAAGGTCAGAGCTATGAGTTTAAGGTCAACTTGCTCAACTTAGTAAGCTCTTGTTCCCCCCAAACAAAACAAACCAAAATGGACTAGGGATACTGTTTGTTCAGTGATAAATTGGTTTGTCTGGCATGTAAGAAGCTCCAGGTTTAATCTTTTTCTCCACACACACACATATACACACACACATACACACATATACATACACAAACAAAATACATACATAGCTATATACAGAGACACACATATATACACATACCTATTAGGACATATCTTCTTAACAAAATTTGAAATATGTCATACAGCATTGTTGACACTACACTGTGATATATAGTAGAACTCTAGGATTTATCCTGAATAACAGAACTTTTGTAGTTTTTAGCCAACTTTTTCTCTGCCTCACCTCCAGCACCTGCCCAGCTCCTGAAAACCACCATTCTATTGTCTGCTTCTATGAGTTTGACTCTTTTAGGTTTCCCATATAATTACAACCTTGTAACACTTTCCTTCTGTGACTAGTTAATGTCACTTTGTATCATATCTTTCAAGACCATCTATGTTGTCACAAATATCTGGATTTCTTTATTTTTTAAGGTTGCATAGAAACACCACACACACACACACACACACACACACACACACACACACCACGCACATACACACCACTTTCTTAATTCATGCATGATGGGACATTTGAGCTGCTTCAAGTCCTTCTCTACTGTGAGGAGTGCTGTTAGCACAGGGTTGCAGTCATCTAATCAACATACTGACTTGGATTTCTTTGTATATAGACCCAGAACTGGGGTTGCTGGGTCATATCATAGCATCTAATATTAATTTTTTGAGAAACCTTTTTTCCATTTTCTGGGATGACTGCATTAATTTAAAACTCACCGACAGTGTGTAAGAGTTCCCTTTTCTACATCATCAACATTTACTGTCTTTTCCTTTCTTGCAGTAGCTGTTCTGATGGGTGTGGGATACTATCTCCTTGTGTTTCTTGTTTATTTATTTTTCTGTTTTGGCATAGGGTTTCACTAGGTAGCCCTGGCTAGCCTGGAATTTACTGTACAATACAGGCTGGCCTCAGACTAATAGAGATCTGCCTGTCTCTGGCTGTGCTGAGACTGGAGGTGCACACCAGCACACCCAGTCAAATCTTGTGTGCATGTTTTGCCTGAGGGTATCTATGTGTACCTCGTGCAAACTGGACCCGTGGAGGCCAGAGAGAAATCAAGCCCTGTCCCCTTGTAGTTGACAGCCTTTCCTGTGAAGGTTAGAGCATATAGGATGGGGGCAAGCTTAGCCCCTTTCCCTTAGAGCTGAAAGATAAATATATGGTCCTTGCCAGTCTTGGCTCCTTGACATGTAAGCTATGCCAGACTAAATCATGTGGTATGGAACTTCTCATCAGTTTCTGACAACCTATGAAAGTCAGAAAACCCACTTTGTTTGGGGAATTCTCTCTCTCTTTCTCCAGGTTTTAAAAGTCAGCCTCTTCAAGGCCCATCATACCTCTGACACCGTGCTGTCTCTCACAATGCTCACAATGCTCCCCTAACTCAAGGCCCAATTGTGCCCCCCACCCACACCATGGTTTTGAGGCTCTCTCTCCTAGCAGAGCTCATTTCTGAAGGGTAACTGGTCTCAGTTTCCTTTTCCAGCAACCAAACAGGCTGCACATGGTTTCTAACAGGTATACCTTCGGCCTGCTGTTTTTCCTGATCCAGGAGGAGCCGCAGCGTGACATGGGTCCAGGTGCCTGGTGCCTCTCTGCCATTTCAGGGAGTAATGCTAGCATCTTCAATAAGGACATTCTGAGGGGCCCACTTGATTCAGTACTGGCAAGCATGAGGGCTTTTCTGAAGCAAAATGACCATAGGATCTTCTGCTAGATGTGATCTCTCCTGGAGAGGCTGGTGATGAGCTGTAGTGACAGTTGTTAGCTCTGAAATGGAACAGGTGACTCAGGAGAGCGGCAGCCACCTGCCTTTGCAAAGCCAGTTTCTCGGCCACACAGAGGGGCTCGAGTCCCTCTTGCTCAGCAGGTTCCAGATGATGAGAGTCGAGTCCCTCTTGCTCAGCAGGTTCCAGATGATGAGAGTCGCTAACCTTTCACAGTTCTTCCCCTGCCTTTTTATCAGCTTCCACCTCAGGGATGACTCCTTCAGCTTCACAGAGCTGGCTAGAGCTGGACCGAGATTCCCCTTTAAAACACACACACACTTTTATCCCAGACACTCGGCTCCTCTGAAAGAAGCTGGAGCTTGAACTTCCTGGGAATGGTGGGATGAGCCAGGATCCGCTGGTGTGCTGGAAGTGGACCCCATGGCTTGGCCAGCACTTGTTTTCATCTGCTGGGGGGTATTTATGCTTTTGTTGTAGTACAAATGACCTTTTTACCTCTGTGCATAACACGTCCACTCTCGCTGGTTTGGAGTAGAATTACTTGGCCTAGTTGCCATGGCATTTAACTGAGCAAAACAATACAGAGGTAGCTAGGCCTACAGTAATGGCAACAGAGTTGTTAACACCCCCTGGTAGGTAGAGGCGAGGAGGGTCACAGGACCCTCACCTGGGAGTCCAGCCCTTACTCTGTCCTGCCCTGCCCCAGCTGTAAGTGACCTTGGGAGACACTAGAGTATACCGGAAGAGGGAGGTTCACTGAAAGGGGGTGGTGGCTCCTTGATGTAGCTAGTATGAGGCTGTCATCCATGCTAGGGTGGGACTTTGTGGTGAGGTTACACTTGTCTAAGTAACCCTTTGCCTGTGCTATGTAAGTCAACACAATCAACGCACTGTTCATCTAGTTAGACTTTATGATCTTGATCCTTTGGTCTGTCTTTAGTGCCCTGAGTGTGGTGAAGAGAGATGTGTTCACAGCTCCCAGGGGAGTGTTAATGCAACACTTCACTGTGTGTCATAGTTAGCTTTAGCTGTCAACAGGACGGGAAGAGGAAACTCAACTAAAGAGTTCCTCAGTCAAACTGACCTATGGCTGTGACTTTGAGGCATTTTCTTAATCACTAATTGGTGTAGGAAGGTCCGGCCCACTGTGGGTGGTACAGTTCCCTGGGCTGGGATCCTGCACTGCATAGAACGGAGAAAGTGAGATGAGCACAGTCATTCGTCACTCTGCTTCCTGATTGTGGATGTGACCAGCTCTCTCAGGCTCCTGTTCTGTAGCTTCCTCACCATGATGAACTGTAATCTTGAATTGTAAGCCAAAATAAACCCTTTATCCTGTTTCTTTTGTGAAGCTATTCCATCACAGCAGCAGCAATGTATTAGGATAGATTCCCTAAAGTCTTTAGTCTGCCTTTAGTTTTTTACTCAGGTTCATGTTTTCTGCTGTCCTTGGCTTGTCTCAGCCAAGCATGAGCACTATCTTGTCCTTGTGAACTGTCTATATTATTGGCTACAGGAACCCAGAGTGACAGTCAATGGCTCAGCTGGGACAGCAGAGCATGGAGAAGGGCACTTGCCTCAGTAGGAGTCAAGGCATTTTTCTGTACTAGGCCAAGTTCATCAGGGTTGTGCCTGTATGGGCTTCGGATGGCAAGGGGCAGCCCTCCTCCACCAACCCCTTCTTGAATCTCCCAGTCCTCTCCTCTAGGTTCCCTCATCAGCCTCAGGCTTCCCCCAAGTGCCTCCAGATCTTCCTCATGCATCTCTGGTTAAAACACAGACCTGCACCTTTAGGCCAGATCACACACAGCCTGAATCAGGCCGTACCTCCCTACAGTTTTCTATGGGACGGAGTTAAGAAGCAGTCTGTGGCCTGATAACAGTGGTGCATGCTTTTAATCCCAGCACTCAGGAGGCAGATGCAGGCAGATCTCTGTGAGACTGGGGCCAACCTGGGTCTACATAGTGAGTTCTAGGCCAGTTGAGGCTACAAGGAGACCCTGTCTCAAAAAAAATGTTGTTTGTGTTGTGACTGACAGCTCTCAATGTGTGGTACCTGGATTCTCTACACTCCTTATCAGTTACACTAAACTAAATCATGTGACGTAAGATTTCTGGTTAGCCCCATAGAACTGAATACTATGTGTTTGGGTCTCTGGGCCTGCATACAGTTAGATGACTGTTTCTGTGGCTACCCCTTTCTATGGCTGATCCTCATCTCTCTAGAAGGAGCCTACCTCTTAGTCACTCTGTCTCAGCATCCAGGGAAGCACTTGCCTCCCAAAGAGGCATCCAGTAAAT
This sequence comes from Eospalax fontanierii, assembly GCA_035773235.1. Classification (NCBI taxonomy): domain Eukaryota; kingdom Metazoa; phylum Chordata; class Mammalia; order Rodentia; family Spalacidae; genus Eospalax; species Eospalax fontanierii. The sequence goes on along the minus strand of CM069524.1, from coordinate 3,844,818 downwards.
AGAACTGAATAGAGAAACAGCTAGAGCCGGTATCTAGGCAGGTTTTGCCAGTGTGGGGACATTTGAACTGCCAAGAAGGTTCACAGGTAGGTGTCCTAAACCAAACCATCAATGCTGACAGGAATGGTGGGGCTCTGGCTCCGCTCCTCTGGTTGGAGGGACGCTCAGGTACACGGCCAGCATGCTCTGCTGTGGTGTCTGAGCTGGTCAGCAGTGAGATGGGTGAAGAGGGAGGGACACCTGAGTCAGACCCCGCAATTGGTATTTATTTATTCAGGTAAACCTTAGCTGTGGCTGTTGTGTCAGGAGTGGATGCCCGTAACACGAAGGGAGCTGCCCCAAGTCCTACAGGCTGGGGCAGGCTGGGGAAACAAAGCTGGACGTGATGCACAGATCTGCTGAAGCTGCACTAGGCACTGCCCAAGGACCACTGTGGAGCACCAAGGATAAGGAAGCCGCCCGTTGGATTTTGCAGGCTGCGTGTGTGGACTGGAGGCGCTCTCACAGCCACTCGACATGCGGGTGTGTGGGCAGTGCCGCTTGCCATTCAGGAGCTGTGTTAACAGCATGGACACAGATGTGTGTTCAGGGAAGCTCGGGGATGTTAATTCAAAGGCTCACCCCTCTGGCCTTATCAGTGAGCCTAAGCCTTTAAAACACCTTCCTTCAGGCCCAGCATAAAGGAGGAATGTGCCATTCTACCCCAGAGGGCCCGGTGTTTTCTTGCTCTCTGACCTGCAGTGAAACACAGTGCCATGGATTCGATGGGAGTTGGAAAGTCAGTTGAAAGTTGTTGTCCAGCATTGTTTCTTTTCAATTTTTATTTTATTTGTGTGTGTGTGTGTGTGTGTGTGTGTGTGCATGTGTGCATGTGAGTGTGTGTATGTTACTGCCATGACATGCAAGTGGAAGTCAGAGGACACCTTGAAGCCCTCTCCTTCTACCATTTGGAGTTCCTGTCTCAGAGGTCATCAGACTTGGCAACAAGCACCTTTTACCCACTGAGCCATCTCCTAGGTCCCCAAGGAGAGTTTTATAACAGCTGAAGTTGTGTCCTAAAAGGAGAAATACCTACAGAGGTCGGGGGACTCAATTCCATGATGTGACATCTGAGATGAAACGGATTCCTCTGAATTGCAATGTCCTCCAAGGTCAGTCCTGGGATACTTGCCTGTATCTGTGTGCAGTGGTTGTGTGTGTGTGCTCATGTGTGTGAGTGAGATCACATGTGTGCTTCAATGCACGTGTCGAGGTCAGAGACAACCTTGGGTGTCCATCCTCCCTTCCACCTTGTTTGAGACAGGGTTTCTTGTTCCTTGCTGGATGAGCCAGGCTAGCTGACCCGTGAGTTTCTAGGGAGCCTCCTGTCTCTGCCTCCCTGTAGGAGTGATGGGATTCGACACATACTATTGCACCTGATTCACAAAGGCTCCAGGAATCCAAACTAGGTCCTCAGGCTTGCACAGCAAATGCTTCATCCACTGAGCCATCTCATTAGCCCCTGTGCTGTGGTTTTGGAAGTAGTTTTTCTTTTTGTGTCTGAATGTCCCTCTCTACCTGCTTCCCTAGCCAGAACCGCCTCCCTCCTGACCAATAGAACAGCCTTCTTCAGAGCTGCAAGGATTGCCATGGTTCACATGGAGGCTCCTTTAAAAAATGTTAGATGTAGACGGGCGTGGTGGTACATCTCAGCAACCCTACACTCAGGAGGCAGAGGCAGGATGATGGGGAGTTTAAGGCTAACCTTGGCTCTACAGAGACACTCTTGGAAACAAAAACAAAGGGTAAGGTTATAACTCAGTGGTGGAATGCTTAGCTAGTGTGCACAAGGCTCTGGGATTGAAATAAGAACAAAGTAGGAAGAAAGAAGAGTAGGAGGAAAAGGAAGAGAAGAGGAGGAAGAAAGGAGGAAGAGGAAGAGTAAGAAGAGGAGGGGAAGGAGAAGAGGAGGACGAGGAAGAAAGGGAAGGCGGAGACAAAGGAGGAGGAAGGGGGGAGGAGGGGGAAAGCTAGCTGTGACTATACACTATGCACATGCTCCCTGGTTCTGCATGCGATGTGGCCTGAAGAAGCCACTGGAGATTCATCAAGATCCAACAGTTGGGAAAAGCTGAAGGCTGCCCTTGTTTTGGTGTGTTATGCCAGCTCAAAGAACTCCAGAGTACACTGTCTGCCTGCCAGTCCCTCTCCTGACTCCAGGCCTGCGGCCCCAAGCATGCTGTATCTGCCTGCCATTCTCTCTCCTGACCAAGCCCGTGGCCCCGCACTGCCACTCTGGGACTTCTTTCCTCTCGTACCTTTCCATTGCTCATCTCTCTGCTGTCCTGTTCATGGCTCCTTGCTGTCCACCCAGAGCCCATCAATGCCAGTTAAAGCAGCTCTGGCTGTGGGAGAGGAAGGTGAATCTACTCTCTAAGTAGGGGTTTTAGAAGTACAGGTGTTCCATCTGTGCAGCGTACCAAGGGGCCTGGTACCAGAGTTTTGCTTGAGTGATTATTTTGGAACTTGATATTGAGCCTTAAAGCTTTTAAATCTAAAAATTAACCAGCTTCATATTTTCCATTTATAAATGAAGGGCCTGTTCAATTGGCTCCTAAAGCCTTCCATAGTCAAAAATCTATGACTATGACATTCAAGTTCTTGAAATTTCTAAATCCAGAGGCAGAAGTAACTCTGGAACTGAGACCTGGGCTCAGAAAGCAGCTCCTGTGAGGTCTCAGGCGCATTGGGTAATACCCCACAAGTCTGTTTCTGACAAGGACTTGGAGGTTCATGAGAAGAAGGACATTTTACAAAGGGAAGTTCCTCTGGCCTAGCATGGCCCCTGGTTCCTTTCCCATCAAAGGCAGGACATTGGGGAAGGGGACAGACCCACAGGTGGGGTTCTGACATTTACTTCAATCCCCCAAGATGCTCCAACAAGAACCATGATTATATTCTTTGCTTTTTGCTAGGAGATCAGGAGCTAGCTGATGCAGGGATCTGGAGCCTCCCTCGACTGTTAACAGGCAAGCCCAGATTCAGAGTGGAAGTGACTGGTCCTGTTTAGATGCTGAACCCTCATCTCCCAGAACATGGGCTATGTCAGTGCTTGGATAGAAGAGCTGGGTGCCTCTTTCTTTATGTCTGATACAGGTATAAGGTTTAAGTTACAGGATCATTGTAAGCTAAAATGAGAGAGTTTGTCGGAAAGTACAGGGACTGGTTGGTGTTTCAATTTTTTCTGCAATGAAAAACTCAGTACATTTGAAGTCAATCCCACCTTCAGAATACTGATAGGATGCTCTCTTTGCATCCCAGTTCATAGTCTGTGCCGTACAGCTCCTATATTCTGGTCCTAAATCCTGGTCCTAAATCTATTCATTTTTATCTTTTGATTGTTTAGTTTTTCTTTTCTTTTCTTTTTTTTTAGGACAGGGTTTCACTATGTAGCCCTTGCTGGTCTGGAATTCTCTGTGTAGACCAGGCTGGCCTGCAACTCACAGAAATTAGCTTGCCTCTGCCTTCTGAGTATTAGGATTAAAGGTGTGTGCCACCATATCTTCTTAAAACTAATCTGAGACCTTTCCCATTTAGAGATATAGCCAAGTATTAGGAAACTTATTTTTCCTCCAAAATAATTGTCCAAATTGGTTTCTTCTGTCTCTTGTTTTAGGCATAGATTCTGAGCCTTCTTGTCCCTCTTAACTACCACTTCCCCATCTCTCTTAAAGTGACTCCACACGTGACTGGTCTCATCTGGTCTGTACAGAAGAGGGCAGTTGTCCATATCTGAATTTAAATTACTATGGTCTCTTACGTAACCTGGATGAAACTTAGATTTTTGATGGTCTTCACACATGTTAAAGCCATGGTCAAAAGTTCTTTTGCTCATGTGTGGCTGTTGGGCTGTCCCTTCCCCCACACTAAATGCCGTTCCTCTATTTTGTAGGTACCTGATGCTTATTCCTAACAAGCCTCCATCATGTTGGGTTCTTCTCCCACCCATGCATCCTGATTTTATCACACAAGCCATCACTATCTCTCCTAGATTATGTATCATTTATAACTTTGAGAGATGCAGTTTTAATGATTTTACCAAAGCCATTGCTAAAAATATTGAAAAAGACCAGACAATGGACAAAACTCAGAGACAGGTCCTGAAGAATCCCCCTTGAGGTTGGCCTAGCTAAGGGACTCACATCTTCACAGCAGTTCTAACCCCTGCATACCTTGTTTTTAAGTCTTGTTTCTCCACTCTTGCCCCTTAGAAGATATTATGGGTTGGATATGAAATGACCTCCATAGGCTTATGGGTGTGAACGCTTGGTCCCCAGATGGAGGTGACATTTTAGGAGATGGTGGACGTGGAAAGTGGGGCCTAGCTAGGAATAGGTAGGTTTGTGGGACTCTCTCTCTGTCTCTGTCTCTCTGTCTCTGCCTCTGTTTCTCTCTCTTGCTCTCTCTTTTCTGGCCACCAACGCTGTTCCACACAGGGAAGAGAACACAAGGAGAGGCTGAGCAGGACACGCTCAGGGACAGAGAGAGCTGCAGTGCGGTCTATACAGCATGCAGCTGTAGACTCAGATATGAGGCCCTAGGAGGAGGATCTGAATTCTCCCCTCATCTTTTCCTAGATGTGTCATCTTGGGAATGTGAATTTTTCCCTATGGGCCTCAATTTTGTCATCTATAAAATAGAAATTATAAACCTACTTTAAAAACTATGGTGGCAGCTGGTGGCTCAGTGGGTAGAGCACCTGCCACGCAAGAAAGTAGAAGGATATGAGTTTAGACCCAGCACTCATGTGTGCAGCTGGGCCTGACCCACATACCTGACCCCACACACCTGTAACCCCAGTGCTGGGCGCGGAAAGCTGGGCCTGACACACATATCTGTAACCCCAGCACTCATGTGTACAGCTGGGCCTGACCCCACACACCTGACCCCACACACCTGCAACCCCAGCACTCATGTGTACAGCTGGGCCTGACCCACACACCTGTGACCCCAGCACTCATGTGCACAGCTCGGCCTGACCCCACAGACCTGCAACCCCAGCACTCACGTGTAAAGCTGGGCCTGATCCCACACACCTGTGACCCCAGCACTCACGTGTACAGCTGGGCCTGACCCCACACACCTGACCCCACACACCTGCAACCCCAGCACTCATGTGTACAGCTGGGCCTGACCCCACACACCTGCAACCCCAGCACTCATGTGTACAGCTGGGCCTGACCCACATACCTGCGACCCCAGTGCTGGGCGCGGAAAGCTGGGCCTGACCCACATACCTGCGACCCCAGGGTTGGGCGCGGAAAGCTGGGCATGACCCCACATACCTGTAACCCCAGCACTCATGTGTACAGCTGGGCCTGACCCCACACACCTGACCCCACACACCTGACCCCACACACCTGTGACCCCAGCACTCATGTGCACAGCTGGGCCTGACCCCACACACCTGACCCCACACACCTGTGACCCCAGCACTCATGTGCACAGCTGGGCCTGACCCCACACACCTGCGACCCCAGTGCTGGGCGCGGAAAGCTGGGCCTGACCCACATACCTGTAACCCCAGCACTCATGTGTACAGCTGGGCCTGACCCCACACACCTGACCCCACACACCTGTGACCCCAGCACTCATGTGCACAGCTGGGCCTGACCCCACACACCTGTGACCCCAGTGCTGGGCGCGGAAAGCTGGGCATGACCCACATACCTGTGACCCCAGCACTCATGTGTACAGCTGAGCCTGACCCACACACCTGCAACCCCAGCACTCATGTGTACAGCTGAGCCTGACCCACACACCTTCAACCCCAGCACTCATGTGCACAGCTGGGCCTGACCCCACACACCTGTGACCCCAGCACTCATGTGTACAGCTGAGCCTGACCCACACACCTTCAACCCCAGCACTCATGTGCACAGCTGGGCCTGACCCCACACACCTGTGACCCCAGTGCTGGGCGCGGAAAGCTGGGCATGACCCACATACCTGTGACCCCAGCACGCATGTGTACAGCTGAGCCTGACCCACACACCTTCAACCCCAGCACTCATGTGCACAGCTGGGCCTGACCCACACACCTTCAACCCCAGCACTCATGTGCACAGCTGGGCCTGACCCCACACACCTGCGACCCCAGTGCTGGGCGCGGAAAGCTGGGCATGACCCACATACCTGTAACCCCAGTGCTGGGAGGGGAAAGTTGAAAGGATCCCTGGGGTTTCTGGCTGTCAGCCTAGCTCCAAGTTCAGTGAGAAACTGTCTCAAGGGTCAGGTGGAGAATGATGGAGCATGACACCTGATGTTCTCCTTTGGTGTCTGTGTGCACACGCACTCCTACATGTGCACACACACACGAAATCATCAATGTTCAATGACACATTGTGCCCAAAGGGTCTTGATAAGCAGTAAGTGGGCCCTAAGCAGGATCGGTGGCTGCCAGTGCCATGGTCACAACAATCACTGAGATCGTCTCAGTGCTGATGGTACCCTGGGCTGTTTTGACCACCACTGCCACTTCCACTACAGAGCTCCTGTTTGGGGGTGGGCTGTGGATACCAGCCTTGACGGCTTATCTGGTGTCTCTGGCAGGCCGAGGTCTGCTTCTAAAGACTCCTGCCTTTAGAAGACTCCAGAATTCAGCTCTCATTTGTTGCACAAACACTGCAAAATCTACACAGCTCACTGTGACTGTGTCTGTTCAAGATTCTTTCAGTCTGTAGTGCTGTTTTGTATTCTCCAGCACCTTCTACAGAGCACCAAGCTGACTTAGACCCACAGCTGTGAATTGCAATGAGTTACACAATTGTTTATTCTCAGTTATTTGTGGAGAAGTTGACAACAGCAATCATAAAGCACGCATCCTTTCTCTATCTAGAGCCTTTGCATGAAGGGAGAGGTGGAGCATCACAGTCCCTGGAAAATCAGAGTCTGGCTCGTGGTCCATGTGTGCTGCCTTGGCCGAGTCTGAAAACCACTGGCCACAGAACTGGCCGTCCTGTGGGAAGCACAAGTCATGGCCCTGGATGGGATGACCAGGGACACAGCCATGCTGTCCCCATCTGGTGACAGAGGTGGGGTGCCCAATGCCAGCATGAACACCCGAAGCCTGCACTTGGATGCAGGAGGGTTTTTCCCTTTTTAAGAAAGGACAATGACTGAATCTGGCCATTTCAGCACCCTGGCTGTTTGTCAGAATGGACAGAGATGATACACATCAGGATTCTAAGTAGGGACTTTCCTGGTCACACAGGCCCAGGAAGGAGAATGTGCATCTGGCCAAGGACCAAGTAGGGCTTTTTGAGCAGTGCAGCCTTTGGTGGGGAAATTAAAGGTTGTGAAAGAAGCCAGCAGCCCACACTTGTAGGCCCCATTTTCTCTCTGTAGTGCCCTGCCTGCCCTCATTTCCCCACAGGGGGCTACAGGAGAAACACCAGGGCTCTGGGGGACCCCTGTGTGGATGGAGCTCTGCCTAGCAAGGCAGGCAGGTATCCATCTGGGATCTAGGACCCCTGTGTGGATGGAGCTCTGCCTAGCAAGGTTGGCAGGTATCCATCTGGGATCTAGGAGAGCAGCCTGGAAGTCAGCCAGGATGGTCACCCCTGCTCTGGACTGTGTGCAGGTTCTGCCCCCCTTTTCGAAGGACAGGGTGGGAGAGGCTGCAAGTAGAGGGCACTTTCCCCTGGATACTGAGCTGAAGGCATGGAGAGGCCTGGAGCCCACCTAACCCACCAGCAGCCTGAAGGCCATAATTAGCACCTGTGCTCCTGTCCAGCTGGAGACAGGGTCTGCAAACATCCCTGATGCTCCTCCACACAGCACACCAGCAGCTGTCTGGGGAGGGATGCGGGGTTCCTCAGCTTTAGAGGGTGATCGACAGGGTTGCATATGTCTGGGCACAGGGGCTTCAAAGGGGCACCAAGAAGACCTTTGTTGTGCCTGGCAGCTTGCTCCACAGGGCTGTGAGACAGGATTCTACTCCATGGGGGCTTTGGGGAAAAACAATAACACTAGTGTAAGCTAAGCCATAGCTTCTCAGGCAGGCACGCTCCCTGAACGCTGGCCAGGACTGCAGCTTTGACAGTAATCCGACCTGATACATGATAGATGAGCAAGGGGTTAGTTGGTTCTGCACAATGTACTGTAATCCTGGGACAAAGCCCATAGGAATCTTCACACCCGCTCCACGGGGCTGATTCATGCTCTCTGACAACACTGGCTCTCTTTCCAAGTGAGAGGCACAGTCTGTCTGAAGGTCACCTTTGGAGTCCCGAGTGATTTTACCATCATCAAGGATCCCTTCCCAGTTCAAGAGAGAAAACTGAGTTTCCTCCTTTGAACACATGCATCCCCACAACATAGGTCTTAAGACCTTATTTGAAAGGACCAGCTATTTGGCAGTTGTTCTAGAGTTTATTAAAACTTGTCTGCATTCGTGTGTATCTATGTGAGCCTGCATGTGTGTGGAGACCACAGGTTGATGTTCGATATCCTTCTTGGTCACCCTCCAAGGATGATGATGATGATGATGATGATGATGATGATGATGATGATGATTTTGAGACAGGGTCTTTCCTGTAGATAGAAAGACCCCAGTCTCAAAGAGATGCTTCCCAAGTGCTGGGATTAAAGGCATGCACCACACCTGGCTCTCCACCTTACTTTTGAGACAAGGTCTCTCACTGCACTTGGAGCTCACTAAGCAGGCTAGGCTGGCTGGCCAGTAAGCCCCAGGAATCCTCCTGCCTCTGCCTCTTTAATGCTGGGATTACAGTTTCATGAGGATTAAATGCATTAAAGAGGCAGAGGCAGGAGGGAATTACAAGGCTAGTTACTGGGTATAACAGAGCACGAGATGGAGGATAGTGAGCTGACTCCATGGGTAAAGCAGTTGCCACACAAGCGGATGACCTGAATTCCATGCCCAGAACCCACGGTGGAGTCAGAGAACAGACTCCCAAAGTTGTCTTCTGACCTCCACACATGTGCCTCCCCAGTTATAATAAATGAATTATTTAAATAATAATTTATAAAACAAAATTAGATGGGAGGAATTGGTCCTGGAGTTCTGTGCAAAGGAGGTAATGAGAGCTCACAAGAATTTATTGTAAATTTGAAAGTAACTACAGGAATGGGCTTTGAATACTCCCTGCCCTGACCATCTTATTCCACTCCCCTCTTGGAAAGTTGGAAAAACCTCAATTAATTCCCTGCTGCTTGCTGATGGCCAGGGCATCTCTGCTGTCCTCCCTCCTTGGCTTCCTGTGAACAGACTGCCAAATCCAGTTTCAGTTTGGGAGTGAATTCAGTTATGAATCCCAGTAGAAAGGTGAAAGCAGCCAATCGGCTGCTCCAGCCACATTACTTTTTTTGTTCTGCTTAAGGGCTTGGAGACTGATGATCATGGTTGGAGGTTGAAGATGAAGGTTGGAAATGAAGCCCAGAGCAGGAGGTTTGGGAGGAGACCCATAAGCTATGAACAATGATTTGGGCATCTTCCTGTGGCTGAATCAGGGTCCTAGAAGGCAGAAGACTTCCCTCAGTGATGATGGGCGCTGACAAGGAGTCTTTGCTGGCACCTGTGGCCACAGGTGGCCTCTGTGTGACACGTGAATCAAGGTCCAGGACCCCAGAGGAGCAGAGCTTCTCCATATAGAATATAAGCCACTGACTGATCCCTGTATCTGGTAGGATCTGTTGTTGATTGAACAAGGTTGGACAGATGATGAGAACCAACTCCCTGACTGATCTAGGGAGGTATAGTTAATATGTGTGAAGTAATCAAGACCTGAGCCCTTACTTACATAATAAAGAAAATTCAAAGTCTGATCATGAATGGATAACGGGCCAGTTCATGAGCTTGTATAGTTAGCATTTGTTGTGAAGCAGTCTAGGGTCGCAATCCTTTCTCCTCTCTATCCGCTGCAGGAGGGAGATGGGCACTCAGGCCTCTCCGTAGGCAGGCAGGACCCCCAGACATCCTGCTGTGGACCTGGCCTGCAGGGCCCCTGACCATCGAGTCCATGCTACTGTCCTCCTAAGGTCTCTCTGGTCACTTAGGACAACAATTTGACAGCCTGATTAAACTGTGGTCCACCCTGAACTCTGCTTATCTTTAAGAATAGGATGTTATGGGCCCAAAGTCCTCAGTTACCAGATCCACGAGGGTAACCCACAAAACCTCTAACAGACCTCAGACCCCATTCTAACCCCTCCTACATGCTGCATGACTCAAGCTCAGGACCATGACGGTAGATAATGCCTTGATAATGACCAAAAAGAGCCATAAAACTAACAAAAAGGAGAGCCAGAATGCACAGAACATTTCAGGCCATCCCCACCGAAGACATGGGTATTTTTCCACTTTATTGGCCATTTCTTTTGTGCATGTACTGGCGTTCGTGTGTGTGCATATGCATGTACGTGTACATGTGGAGGCCAGAAGTAACACTGCGTAGCTCTCCACTGCTCACCACCTTATCTTTTGAAGTGAAGCCTCTCACTGCACCTGGAGTTTGCTTATTAGACTACACTGGCTGGCAGCTAAGCCTCGGGAATCTCCTGTCTCCGCCTTTCCAATGCCGGGATTTCAGATACATGCTGAGCTTTTATGTGGACGTTGGCAACGGAACTCAGGTCCTTATGCTTACATGGCAGGCACTTTGAAATGCCTTGATTTATTTTTTATTTTATTTTATGTGTATGAGTGTTTTGCCTAAATGTATGCTAAGTGTACCTTTGTCTTGCAATGCCCAAGGAGGCCAGAAGAGGACATTAGCTCCCCTGAGCTGGAGTTACAGATGGTTGTCAGCCCCCGTGTGGGTGCTAGGAATTGAATTGGGTCCTCTGCAAGAGCAGTCAGTGCTCTCAACTGCTGAGTCATCTTTCCAGCTCTCTACATTCTTCTATCTTGTGTCTGTCTATGGCTTTCCTACTCACAGTGGGTTGAACCTAGATTCTCACATCCTTGTTCCCTGGCCAGTCAATAGACTTTTGCTACAGGTATTCAGCTTCAGTTCTGTTTCCTGGCTCCATGACACAGAGCCAAACCAAAATTGCCTTGGGAGAAACTCTTCCCTGAGGGAGAAGGACAATAATTTGTGGATGACATCTGGGCACTCCATGGGCTGCTCTTCTCTGTCGCACTCTGACACCCATGCTCCCTGCGCCCTCAGCCTCATGTGGTCCCCCCCGTCCTTCCATCTGTTTTAAAACTCATATGGAGCCTGAAACAAGCTGAGGGCACCTGTGCTGGACAGCTTCCGGTGTCAACCTGACACACCCGGGAAGAGAGAGCCTCAACTGAGGAATTTCCTTTGTCAGACTGGCCTGTGGTCACGTCGGTGAGGCATGTTCTTGAATGTGGGTGGAGCCACTCCTGGGAAGCTGATCCTGGGTTATATAAGAAAGCAGACTGAGCACAGGCCAGAGGAGCAAGGCAATAAACAGGGTTCCTCCATAGTTTGTGCTTCAGCTCCTGCCTCCAGATTCCTGTCCTGAGTTCCTTCCCTGGCTTCCCTCAGGACATGTAAGCCAAATAAACTCCTTCCTCCCCAACCTGACTCTGGTTAGTGTGTTTTATTACAACAATAGAGAAACAAACTAGGCCAGTACATGTCCCCCAAAATTCAGATGTTGAATCTTAACCCCCAGTTGAGAGCACTGGAGAGGGAGCCTTTGGAAGGTGATTATGTCATGAGGGTGGGCACCTCATCAAGGGCTTGGTGCTCGTTATGGCTTGGTTATGAAGTGCCCCCCTTAAAATGCTCACATACTGAAGGATTGGTTCCCATCTAGTGGCACTATTTTGGGGGGTTCTGGAAAACACAGGAGGCTGGGTGGATGTCTAGTTGGAGGAAGCAGGACACTGGCATGTCCTTGCGGGCTATTTTCTAATCCCAGCCCCTTCGTGTCTCTCACTTTGCTTCCTGTCCATCACCAGAAGAAAATCTCCTGTACCACACACTCATGTTGTCTTGATATCTTATCCAAGTGACCCCAGTTGGACCCTCTGAGACCATGAGGCAAAGCACATCTTTGCTCCTTTAAGTTGCTTTTCGTCTAAGTCACACAATCTGTGGCCGTTTGTCATTGCAGCCTGGGCTGACTAGCAGAGTTCATCCAAGCCATGCGTGACTTAAAAACAGAGGAGGGCCACAGACAAGAGGCCTCAGTGGGACAGTGCTCCATCTGTGCCTTCAGGATGTTCTGGAAGCTTCTCAACCTGACTACAGAGGTTAAGCTGTGTCTCCACTCTAGATCCTGGATCTCATTATGTCCAGTTTTTTTTTTTTAATCTTCACTGAAAAGCTTCATTGATAGCAGTCTATTGCTCTTCATTCCTGTACTTTGGCAAGCACACAGATCTAGGGAGTTTATTAAGATGTCCAACTAATAATTCATTTTAAATAGGGATAGATTTTAAAAATCGCCTCCTTGTCTGCTATCCCCGTACACTTTTCAGAGTGTGCCTGTGTTCATGTATTGGAGTGAGCATGTGTAGGCATACATGTATGTGCATGCATCTGTGTAGAGGCTAGAGTTCAACCTCAGGTGTCTTCCTCAACCTTTTTTCTGCTCTTTCAGACAGGGTTTCTGAACCGAGAGCTCACTGGTTGGCTAGCATCCCAGGGCCCCACCTGTCTCTGCTTCCCCAGAGCTGGGGTTACATGTGTACTCTCTGCCACTGCACCTGGTTTCTTATGCAGGTTCTGGGAATCAAACTCAAGTCCTCATGTTTGCAAGGCAGACAGTTAACCCACTGAGCTGTCTCCCCAGCCACACCTCCACATTTCTTAATGGGGTTATCACTGGATTCCTTAAACGTCAAGGAATTATCACCTTCATTGAGTTGGGGGAATCAGGTTTATTAAAGACCAATATTTCAGATCTTCTTTGTTGATAAATTTTTAATGATTCTATGGAATTTGAGACCCAAACCTTGGATGAATGAGGCTTTTGCTTTAGAACAGATCTTTATCGTTAAACTACACTATGATAAATACCGTTTTCAACTTGCATCATATTTTCCATTCCCATTATAGGTCTCAAAATACCTCAAGAGCGGAGCCTAGGGAGATGGCCCAGCCATTAAGTGCTTGTCTTGTAAGCAAGAGTTTGGATCCCAGAACCCACAAATGCCGGGTGGCTGTGGCAATCTGCAGTAGAGATGGGATCCTCAGAGCAAGCTGGCTAGTGAGACAGACTTACTGGGGAGCTCTGGGTTTGATTAAGAGACCCTGCCTCAAAGAATAAGATGGAAGAGCAAGTGAGGAAGACTGAGGTAGATGGCTGTCACCTTCAGGCCTACACACACATATGCACACATACAAGTACACACACCACTGACACATCCACATGAAAGGAAGAACGAGAGGGAAAAAAACCAACCTCACCAACTACCTGTACAATGAATGATCATTTTACAAAACCTTGAACCACAAGTCAGAATTTCACTAATAATCCTGGGATCGGATCTCCAGATCAGTGGTATTTTCAGTGTCTGTATTATTAGTAATCTCAACAAGATCTGGGCAACAAATACTTCAAAGACATTTTAACTATCTGAAAATAATGACAAGTGACTCATCAGGTGGCAGATGCTCCACATAGCATACAAACTGCAGCCCCTCTGCTTGGTTCCCACACCCGACACGACCCCCTTCCACAGAAGGGCCACCCCAGCAGTAACTCCTCGGGCCACTCAGTATGCTAGGCCCACTTCCACCCCCACCATCTTTTATAGCTCCCCTCCTGCAACTATTTTAGGAAGTCTGTAATTTGAACTTCACCCAGTTTTTAATTTTGCAATGAAATTCCAAGAAGTACACATTTAGACTTACAAGAAATTCTCCTGCTGGGGGAATTATGTGGCTAAGGTGGTGACTTTCCTTCCTATGTAAGAGTCCACGTGCTGCAAGGACTGGGCCTCAGTGAGCTGAGTTCAGTGTTTTGATCAGTATGTCAGGCCTGTTTTCCTTCCCTGTGCCACACCTGCCTCCCACCTCAAAAATCCCGAGAGGCAAGTGATCTCCCCACTTGGGCTTGAGAGTGCCACATAGAATGCTCTTCAAGAGTAAAAAAGCTCAGATGATTGGTTGTTTTTTTCCCCGGAGGACAGATTTCTCTTCTAGCTTTGGTTAGAATGGCTATCCATCTCAATGGGCTGGATCAGCACAGGGGTCCTGAATGGGCTATGAGCCATGTAGGCAAGCAAGGATTCTACAAGCAAGGATGAACACAGGTATTATGGCCGGAGTGTCACACTCCTGCAGAGAACCCCAGTGAAAGAGCCCAGCAGATACATGCACTCATCTATTTGCTAACATCGTACCCACAATCCCCAGCATGCCCCACAATATGAAAATGACTTAATAGCAGTTTTTAGCAGAAAGAGAGAAAGAGGGAGAAGGAGAGAGAAAGGAGAGAGAGAGAGAGAGAGAGAGAGAGAGAGAGAGAGAGAGAGAGAGACCCACAACCTGTAAGATTAAATTCTACATAAACCCCAAGCATCTTTCTTTATCTCTTTTGAAAATAGCATGAATCCGTTTTTAAAAGCCAGGGCAAGTGCTCCACACTTGCCATTCTTTGCCCCTTTCCTGGGTTTTTATGGACTGGTTTCCTATAATAAAAATAAATCTTCAAAATAATTTAAGCAAACATACTTGTCCTTATATTGTTAAGCTTAAAGTTGAGTGGTACCTCTGGCTTACTGTTTTTTTTTTTTCCAAGATTCTATTTTCATTTACCTTTTATTTTTAAGAGTTTGTATGTTTTGTGTGTTTTTATTATTTTATTTTACGTGTCTAAGTGTTTTGTCTGCATGTATCTATGCGCATTATGTGCATTCTTGGTGCCAACCGAGTATGTGTTGGATTCCCTGGAACTAGAATTAAGGATGCCTGTGAGCCACCATGTGTGTGCTGGGAATTGAACCTGGGTCCTCAACAAGAGCAGTTAGTACTCTCAGTGGCTGAGCCATCTCTCCAGCCCTTTATTTTTGTTATTAATTGTGTGTGCATGTGAGTGCGCGTGTGTAGGTGTGTGCATGTGAGTGCGCGTGTGTAGGTGTGTGCATGTGAGTGCAGGTATCCACAGAAGCCAGAAGAGGGCAACAGGTCTTCAGGAGGCTGGAGTTAAAGGCAGTTTTCAGCCATGGTGCTGGGAAACAAACTCAGGTCATCTGCAAGAACAACAACTGCTTCTTGCCACTGAGCCATCTCTCCAGCTCTCTAGTTCACTGATGAGTAAGAAAACCCAGAGAGAGCAAAAGAAGAGCATCTAACCTCCCCTCAAAGGTCTGTGGACTTAGTACTTGGGTCCACTTTGTTTTTTATTCATTTATACGAATAAATATATATATTCATATATATATGGTGTGTGTGTGTATCTGCATGTTGCATGTGGGCATGCACACGAAGGTCAGAGGACAACTTGTGGGTTCTACAATGTGGGACTCAGGAATTGAACTCAGGTCCTCAAGCTTGACTACAAGCACCTTTACCTGATGAGCCCTCTCACTAGCCCCCTCCATTAATTTTTTGTTTGCTTGTTTTTTTAAGTCAGGATCTCCTTGTAGTCCCAGATGATCTAGAACTCAGTATGTAGACCAGGCTGGCCTCAGTCTTGCAGAGATCCACATGCCTGTGCTTTCTGAGTGCTGAGATTGCAAGCGTGCACCACTCTGCCTGCACCATTTTTTTTTTTCCATTTGAGAATCATGGCCAATGTGTTTGCTCATCATGGTTTCTTTCATCATATCTTTCTAGGTTGTGTGTTTTGGGTAAACATTTCAGCATTCCCTGGAGTTTTTTAACTTTCTTTCCAGGCGAGTACAATCTACTTGCTCTGAATTTAAATGTGGCTGTGCTTACGGAGTTCGAGATGTCAGTCCTTACAATGCCATTTCCACTTTGATTGGTGCTTGTCCATGTCTGCCTCTTCAGTATGTCTTGTTAGTTATCTACGGCTGTTCTAACAATTGACCATCCATACAGAAGTGGAAGACACATTTCTTCTTTTTAGCTCATGAGTCCCACACAGCTCTGACTGCACTGGAATCAGGCTGGAGCTGACTCTGCCCCCTGGTGTAGCTCTGGGAAACAATGCATTTCTGAACTCATTCAAGTCCAGGGCAGAATTCAAATCCTGTGTCTGCAGGACTGAGGTCCTCACATCCTTGCTGTCAGTTGAACTGCTCCAGGTTCCAGAGGTTGTTCCCTCCCACACTCCCATAGTCTTCCAGGGAGGGTCAAGTCCCCTTGTCCCAGGAGCCTCTCCTGCCCTCTCTGTCCTTTGTATTCCTGACTCAATCCTTGCCCATACAGTCTTCCTTCCTTCCTTCCTTCCTTCCTCTTTCGGTCTCCCTGTAGCCACAGTTGGCCTGGAACTCACTATATAGAGCAGGCTGGCTTTGATTTCAGAGGGATCTGCCTGCCTCTGCCTCCGGAGGCATGTACCACCACACCCTACATCTCATCCTATTTTAAGGACCCTTGTGATAAAGCTGCATCAGTCTGGATTCTCTAGCCTGCTGGCCCAGTACCAGGTCCCCTTGCTTTGAAAGTGACACAGTCACACAGATGAGGAGCGGGATGCAGCCCTCTTTGGGAAGAGGCTCTGGCCACCTTGTGTCGTTCTGCGCCAGAGCTCCTCCTGTGTCTTTGGTCTCTTTGAGTATAAAACTGATTGATGTTGAGGTTGGCTCTGAGCACCAAACAGTAATTTTAATAGGAATTAAAATTCTCAGTAGATATCTCTGGTCCCTCAAAATTCTTCTAGCTCTCTTTGAAATTTTCCTGTCAAAGTCAATTCTTTCTTTCTTCCTTGAGTGTGTGCTTCCATGCATATGTGCGTGTGTCCACATGTGTGTGAAGGCCAGAAGCCATCCTCTGGCAGTGTTTCTCTGTCCACCTTGTTTTTTGAGACACAGACTCTCATTGCCTTAGAGCTCACTCATTAGTCTAGACTGCAGGCCAGTGAGCACCAGAGATCTCTCCTGTGCTTACCTCCTTGGCGCTGGGATTATAAGCACTTTCTACCATGTTTGATTTTTTATGTGGTTTTGGAGAAAATCAAGCTTGAATCCTCATATTTGCTTAGAAAGCATTTTACAGACTGAGTTCTCTCTCCAACCTGAAAATTTTCTCTTTCTTAAGCTCTCTATTTTCAGAAGAACCTAAATTTGTTTAGAATCTAGACCTGAGCTTCCCCCAGATTCCCCATTTGTGTCTCTCCTGTCTTCCAGTCTTGCTCTGGAGGGCAACAGCTGCTCAGATTTAGCAGGTCAACTGAGTTTATGATGGTACACAGCACGTAACCCTCCCTTCATCAGTGTGTGTGTGTGTGTGTGTGTGTGTGTGAGAGAGAGAGAGAGAGAGAAAGAGAGAGAGAGAGAGAGAGAGAGAGAGTCAAATGCAAGGCCTCATGATTATTTGTGCACCTGCTCCGGATACAACTGTAGCCAAGACTCTGGGGACCTAGGAATGTTCACAGTCAGCTCTTGTTCCAAGGCCAAAGTCATTAGGCAAAGTAATGTTTGCTTGATACAAACTCAGCTGCATGTCAGAATACACATAGTCCCATTTCCGTAGTGCAGAAGGAGTTCTAATAACCCCCATGGGACGGGGAGGAGGGGCCAACAGCTCACAGTACAGAGGGGCTCACTAGATGCCCTGAGGTCACTGAGACAAGAGAACTGATTTTTAGAGCCAGCACTGGATAGCTTGTTACAGCTTACCTCCAGGTCATGGAGTGACCTGCGGGACATGGAAAGGCATCATGGCACACTCAGGTGTGTCTTATGACAAAATCAAATACCAGGACCTGGAAGAAGAATAATGAGGACATGTTTCTTGTCTTTCTAGAAGATCCGTACCCTGAGGAGATATTGCAGCCAACTCTTGTGGGGCAGCCATTCCCAACTCTGAGTGCCAGCATGTGCCAGGCAATGACTTGGGCTCTTCCATGTCCTTGTTATTAATGCTTTTTATCATCAAACTATTTATTTTAAAGAAGGATTTATTTTTATTTTTGGACTGAGGAGGTCAAAAGAGGGCACTGGATTTCCCCAGAACTACAGTCACAGGTGGTTGTAAGCTGTCCAACATGGGTGCTAGGAACAGAACTCAGGTCCTCTGAAAAAACACTAAGTACTCTTAAGACCACTCAGGTCCTCTGAAAAAACACTAAGTACTCTTAAGACCACTGAGCCATTTCTCCAGGCCCCCTACGTTATTCTTTCTTATAATCAAATCAAACAAATCTTTAGGGTCAGTTTTATGAATCCCACCTTACAGGTGAGGAACCAAGGCCTAGGAGAAGAGTCAAGGCCTGGCTCGGATGCAGGCCAACAAGTCAGTGCTCACAAGATGGCCCTGCAGTGGTCCTCAATCCTGTTTCTCACTGACACTACCTGTGTTTTGTCTAACTCTCTCTCTTTCCAAATAACCCCTGTCTGTTCCAGCTCATGACAGAATGCCTTGGAAATGGAGGCTATGTGCCTCCACCATTTAATAAGAACTTAGCATACAGGAAGTGCTAAGTAAATATTGATTGAATCTAACACCAAAAGCCTTCTCTTTACCCAGCTGGCTAATAGTCCCAGTTGGTACAGAGGCTGCAGAGATGTCAATCATCTGAAGATGGAGGGGACGAGGAGATTGCTTGCTTGCAAACCCATATTCAAGTTCCGGCCCTCTGGTTACTGGATAGCATACATTAAGGCCTTATATTCTTCTCAGAGTTCTTATCTATGCACATACTTAGAGGTACAGGGGTACCCTCAAACACCTCATCCAACTATGCTGGGGAAATTAGATACACACACACACATACACACACACACACACACACGTATGGAACTAAACTCTCGTTGCTAGCTGCTGAGTGAAGCAGGATCACTACAGGAATGCCAAGACTTACCACAGTCCTTGCTCTGTCTCAGAAAAGTACCTGGGAGGTGGCCTGTAGTGCTCACTCACACCTGTGACATGTGTTAGCCAGAACTATCCTTAAAATTATTGCCATTTTTAAGGGAAATGAATTTTACTCCACAAGCTCTTCCATCATTTATTTCATAAAGAAAGGAAAGTTGCCCGGTGTCCTAGTGAGCGTTAACTGCCAACTTCACACAGCCTAGAGTTGCCTGAGAAGGGAGTCTCGATTGAGGGATTTCCTAGATCACACTGGCCTTTGAGCATGTCTGTGGGGAATTGTTTTGGTTGTTAATGGATGTAGGAGGGCCCTGTCCACTGTGGGCAGCATCACTTCCTGGGCAGGCGGTCCTGGGCTGTATAAGAAAGCTAGCTGAGCACTGAACACAGCGCTCACGCAGAGCCAGAGAGCCAAGCAGCCTGCAGCATTCTTCTGTGGTTTCTGCTGTGCTTCCTTGGCTGTGAGTGAGTTCCCTGCTTAGAGGTAAGATCCTGCCTTGACTTGAGTTGCTGCCCTGACTTCCCTTGGTGACGACAGTGACCCGGAACTGTAAGGCAACATGAACCTGTCACCCTCAAGTTGCTTTTGCTCAGAGTGCTTTATCACAGCAACAGAACGAAAACTAGAACACTTTCACAGATCATTTGATTTTTTTAACTATTTCTCCCAAATATGCATCTGGACTTAGAGGCTGGCTGAGAGTGAAACAAACACAGAGAAGTTTGGTGTCATATTCTTGGGTAATTTGGGTGGAGGGAAGTGAAGCAGGAGCTGGGGGAAGAAGAAAGGGTTCTCATGTGTGTGGAGTTTCCCTCAATGAGCTACGTGTTCATTCACAAAATTACTCGCCCAGTCTATATATTGGATATTTATAATTCTTTGCAAAAATGGAAACAAACCCACTCATAATGGAACCACAAAAGATGCTGAGTAGCCAGTGCACCTTGAGCCAAAGGAGCAATGAGAGAGTTTGAAATTGAGTTTGAAATTTGCTATCAAGCTATTTAACAACCCAAACCTCATGCTACTGACATAAAAAGACATGCAGACCAACAGAGCAGAACAGAGAGCCGGGAAAGACCCACAAACATTTACAGTCAACTGATTTTTTTAAATAACAGTGGAGTCAGGAATACATAACAGAGAAAGGCAAGTTTCAAATAAATAAGCTCAGAAAATTGGACATCCATATGTAGAAGAATGAATCTAGACTCCTACTGCTAAGTGAGGCAGGGGCCTTTGGAGGCAAACTCTTACATTAATCTACTTTCAAAGCATTGTTGTTGTTTTATCATTATACCTGAACGTTTTGGAGAAAGCTGAGCATGCCTAGAAGTGTTCTTGTCCACCATCTTTGTGCTGGAGGTTGAGCATGCTCAGAGGCAGTCCAGTCTTGCCATTTTTATGATGGAAATTGAGCATGCCTCCAAAATAAGTCCACCATCTTTTCTTCTTGAACCATGACCTTGAGCTGCGCATGTGGGAGAACATGCTCCCCCAAAGTGTTTCTTATATGGATATGTGTAGGCTCCTGATATAAAATCCTCACAGTTCTTTCGTTAGAGGAGAGCATCACTCTGGAAACAACGTTCTTTATTTATTGCTGGTAATAAGTCTTCTACCATTGTTTTCTGGCTGTGTTGAGACTTTGTGTTTGCCAAGGTACCACTCAATCTTTGGTTATGCTGTCTCTTACAATATACAAAAATCAACTCAAAGTGGACTAAAGATTTATTTGTAAGACCTGAAACTATGACACGACTAGAAGAAAATCAGGAAACACTTCAGGACACTGGCTTAGACAAAGGCATTTTGGATATTACTCTAAAAGCACAAGCAACAAAGCAAAAATTTGACAAAATGAGGTATGACAAACTACAAAGGTTCTGCACATTGAAGGAAACCATCAACATAGCTAAGAAACAACATACAGGATGGGAGAGCATGTTTACAGTCTACACAGCTGACCAAGGGATTAATACCCGGAGCTGGTAAGAAACACAACAACTCAATAGTAAAAGATGCAAATAATCTAATTTAAAGTGGGCTTAAAGACAAATGAACAGGCACCTGTTGGAAGATGACATGCAAGTAGCCCACCAAAGAGGCATGAACACGTGTGCCACACCACCAGCCATCAAGGAACTGTAAATCAAAGCCATCACGAGACACTGTCTCACCTCAGTAAGGATGACCACTACCAAAAGGTAACAAATGCTGGCGAGGCTCCTAGAAAAGGGAAATTCTTACACACTGGGGAGGAAAACACATGAGTTACTGTGGGGAAAAAAGGAAGGCGGGGCTTCACAAACCTAAAAATAGAATCACTGCAAGATCCAGAAATTCCACTACTGAGCAGACATATGTCCAAAGAAAGTGAAATTGGTATCCTGAAAGGTCACCTGCATACAAGGTTCACTGCAGCAGAATGCACAGCACCAAGTATGCTAGTCAGCTTCTCTGTTGCTTCGATAAAACACTCACCAGAACAACTTGAGGAAGAAAGGTTTTTGGCTTGTAGCTTACAGTCTTTCACTGAGGGAGGCCAAGGCAGGAACTCAAGGTAGGAACCGGGAAACAGGGACTGAGCAGAGACCACAGAGGGATGCTGCTACTGCCCCATCCCCGGCTTGTGCAGTTACCTTCCTCTTTCTTCCCTCCCTCCCTCCCTCCCTCCCTCCCTCCCTCCCTCCCTCCCTCCCTTTCTCCCCGCTCTCTCTCTCTTTTCCTTCCTTCCTTCCTTCCTTCCTTCCTTCCTTCCTTCCTTCCTTCCTTTTCTTTCTTTCTTTCTTTCTTTCTTCTTTCGTCTTTTTGAGACAGGGTCTCCATGTAGTCCCAGCTGGCCTGGAACTCACTAATGTAGACCAGGCTGGCCTTGAACTCACAGAGATCCATCTACCTCCTAAGCTACCTTTCTTATACAGCCCAGGCCCATCTGCCTAAGGATGCCATGACCCACAGTGGCCTGGGTCCTCCCACATCAATTAGCAATTAAGAAAATGCCTTACAGAGAGGGCCATAGGTCAATCTGACCCAGGTAATCCTTCAGTTGAGGTTCCTTCTTCTCAGGTGCCTCTAGTTTGTGTCAAGTTGACAGCTGAAGCTAACTATGTCACCAAGACATGGAATCAACCTAGAAGTGCATCAGCAGATGAATAGATAAAGGAAATATGGTCTACATAGACAATGGACTACTATTCAGCCATAAACTGTTATTTGGGGGCAACACGGATAGACCTGGAGGAAAGTATTATTCACATAAATCAAACAATCCAGACACATAGAGATAAATGCTAATCAGCTAATTTCTATGTGGAACACAAGACACAGGACAGTAGTTATTAGGGGCTGGGGAGGGAAAAGCATGGGACCATAGAGATATTGATCAACCACTGAAATGTTATTGTTTGATATGAGTATGCTCAGGTGTTCTGTGAACAATTAATACTAATGCACTGCATTCTCAAAGTAGTCAGAAAAGACATTTAGAGATATATTCACCATAAAGAAATGATGATAGTGTAAGGCCACACTGACCATTACCCAGCGTATACTCAGGTCAAAACATCAGATTCATCCCATGAACATGTATAATTCTGTTGCCAATCAAAAACACTAGGGGTGGGACTAGAGAGCTGGCTTAGTTGTAAAGAACATACACTGCTTTGCAGAGGATGAGTTCAGTTTCTAGCACCCATGTGGGGCAATTTACAGCTACCTGAAACTCCAGCTCCAGGGGATCCAACGCCCTTTTCTGGGCTCTGTGGGCACTGCATTTATGTGCACAAACCCATGCTCTCTCACATACAGATATACACATAATAAAAAAGAAAATCTTTTTTAAGAATCGCTTTTTAAAGTGGTATGCATATATAAGCCAGAGGTCACCTTCAGGTGTGGTTTCTAGGGACAGTTTCCACTGTGCTGTTGCGGAAGGGTCTCTCATCAGCCTCTGGCTCGGAGCTAGGTGAAATCTTGTTTCATGGGATTCTAAATGCGCGCCACCATGTCTGATTTTTAAATGAAGGTTTTAGGGATCCAGTTCAATTCTTCATTATTATAAGGCAAGTACTTTACAAACTGAGTTATTTCTCCAATCCCCAAAAATATTTTTAAGAAGATTGTTATTCCTCTCTATTAGTGAAAAAGATGAAATTCTGAAAAATTAGGAAAGTTGCTCATCATTCTCAGATATTTGAATTCTACTTCTCACACTCTGATACCAGAGTTTATCTGGCAGCTTGAGCTTAGTCTGACCTTTCAAAGGTAGCACACACCTTTAATCTCAGCCCTCAGGAGGAAGGCGCAGGAGGATTTCTGTGAGACTGAGGCCAGCTCGATCTACACAGTGAGTCTTGGGGCTGCAGGGAGACCCTGTCAAACAAAGACGCAAACGACAACAGCCCCCCGAAAAAAACTCTAAAAAGAAGTATACTTAGTATCCTAGTTTGATTTCTGTTGTAGTGAGAAAACACTCTGGCCAAATGCAACTTAGGAGAGGGAAGGGTTTATTTTAGCTCACAGGTGATAGCCCAACATAGCAGGAAGCCAAGGCAAGAGCTCAAGCCAGGAACTAGAAGACAAGACTGCTGGACTTTCTTTTCCTTCAGAGCACAAACTCCTTTCTGAGTCCATGGTAGTATTTCACAGAGTGGGGACTCCCGTAGAGCCTCAGGCCTTGGGCAGAAGGAATCAGGCTCTAGAGAGGGATGGAGCCTTGGGATCAGCATCTTACCAGGTCCTTAGGTGATTCTTCCTCACATTCAACTCTAAGAACAGTTCTGAGACATAGACTCAATGCAAAGGAGCCCGCCAAATAGAAGAGGATATGCCATTAAAATATCAACTAATTTCAGGTTGATGAATGCTTCCAAATGACTGAAACACTTGCTTTTTAATAGAGGTTAAACACCCTCTCCAAACCTTTCACACACTATCCATTTCCTTACCCAATATGTTCTTCACGAGTTGCTCAGACAACTGCAAAACTGTCCAACTCTCAACTGACGAAACCTGAATAAGGCTGACACTTTTGTAGTGCTTCTGTGAGTCCATTCCTTAGAAGCATCAGGACCCAAAGAGGTCACTGAACACAGCAGTCTGACTAGTAGAGACACAACTAGCTGAGGACACAAGCAGTCCACCTGAAACACTGTTCCCAGCCCAGACTAGATAACGTCTCTGTAAGTGGGGGTTGGTGTCTTCACAGCGGAGCACCCAGCCTCAGCTCAGCCAGCTTGCACCTGCAGGAGTCTCCTGAAATTGCTCTGTAGCTCTGTTGCTGTGCAGCAGATTGGATTGCATAAAAGCCATCTTCACTTTCTCCTTATTGTGGGTTTCAATTAGCTAATGGGAGGTGGGAAGCTATTACCCTACAACTGAATGTCAGAGATAGGCTTTTGTTTAAGTCTCTGGAGAATCAGGGGAGAAGCAGAAAGCTTATGGGTAGAATGTCTTTTGAAGCAGAGATTTAACACACCAGGAAGTGAAATCTTATAGGGAAAAGGACATTCAGAGGTCATTTTGTCTGACAGAAAATGTTAGAATTCTCCTTTTGTAGTCTGAAGGCTTGAAGATGAGTGTCAGACTTGCAATGGCTAATTGTGATTATTAACTTGGTTGGATTAAGAAGTACCTGGGGCATTAATGAGGCACACCTTTGGGGTGTCTTTAGGGTATTTCCAGAGGGAATTAATTGAGGGAGGAATGTGGATCCCCAGGTTGGGTCCCGGATTAAACTAAAAGAATCGCCCTTTCTCTGCTACTGGATCCACTGAGGTGTAGTAGGCAGCCTCACACAGATGCTGCCACAGCCTCCAGCTGCTCCACAGCCATGCCTTCCCCATCATGACGACTACATCCCCGAACCAAGATCCCAAATAAACCATTCTTCAAGTTCCTTCTTGTGAGGTATTTAGTCGGTGACAGAAAAAGTAATAAATACGAGGCTCTTCTGGAGTCTCTTTTAAACTTTTTTTTTGGGGGGGGGTTTATTTTTATTTTGTGTGTGTTTTGCCTGCATGTATGTTAGTGCATCCATGTCATGCAATGCCAAGGGAGACCAGAAGAGGGTGTCAGATCCCCTGGAACTGGGGTCACTGACAGTTGTTAGCCACCATGGATGGAGGTGCTGGGAACCAAACCCAGGTCCTTTGGAAGAGCACTGACTACTCTGAAGTATCTTTCCAGACCCTGGATTCCTTTTTTTTGGAGACAGAGTCTTCTGTAGCCCAGGCTGGCCTTGAACTTGCTATATAGGCAAGGATGACTTTGAACTCCTGTTTCTCGCACTTCCTCCTCCTGCTTCTCTTCCTCCTCTTCCTCAGTGCTGGTTATATAGGTGTGAGCCACCATACCTGGTTTGTATGCAGTGCTGGAACTAAGCCCAGGGTTTCCTGCATGCTAGGCAAGCACACTACTAACCGAGTCACATCCCCAGCACTCCTTTGGAGCCTCGCTTCTTCCAGGATTAATAGTCTGCATCATTCTTCATACAGAGTGGATTTTAATCTCCCTCTTTCCCACTCTCCTACATGCCTTCCTCTGGACACATTGCTATTAACACTCTCATAAGGGTGTGGACAGGACCTGTTACTCCATGTGGTCCATTACTGAGCACAGTGTGAGGTCTATCTTCACCAGTTAGAATGGGGCCCCTTAATTAACACAGCCGACAGCCACACTGATGTCTTAGCAGGCTGGGGATGTGGCTTCCTCATTCTGATCTGGACAAGGACTAAAACCAAGGCTTTGTCTATAAGCACTGAAGATGAGCACAGGTCCACCTGCCTTGCACATTTGTAACTAGCACTTTAAACTTAAACAAGCACACAATGGCCTGTTAAGGGAAGATTTGTCACATCTCTCTTCCTTGGTTCAAACTGATCATTTCAGGAAACTCTTTTGACATGTTTGTGGCTGATCCACACTGTTAGCTATTAGCACTGATTGGTTCCTCTACAGGTTTTACTTTTATATTTGATTTACATTTATTTGTTTATTGTGTGTGTGTGTGTGTGTGTGTGTGTGTGTGTGTGTTAAGCACATGTGTGGAGGTCAGAGGTCAACTGATGGGAGTCAGTTCTCTCTTTCCATCATGTAGGTTCTGGGGACTGAACTCAGATCATCTGTCTTGGCAGCAAGTGCCTTTATCCAATGAACCATCTCAGCCCTACATACTGTACTTTTAAAATACAGGGGCTGGAGAGATGGCTTAGCAGTTAAGAGTGTTCTTCCAGAGTACTGGAGTCAGTTACCAGCACCCACGTTGGGTGGCTCAGAACTGCCTGTAACTGCAGCTCCAGGAGACCTGACTCCCTCTCCTGGTCTCCACAGCACTGCACACATATGCACATATATACACATACACATAAATAATAAAATGTTAAATAAAATGCATTCTCTTTCTCTGGGAAATCCTTACTTTTGCTGTTGTAGTCACCATGGCTTCAAAGTTGTATGGAGAAGCAAAAATGATCCTAACCTGAACGTTTTCCCTAGTGAACCAGCTGTAGTGTGATGTGAAGGTATTTACAGGCTGGGGCTGTTGCTTGGTGAGCACTTGACTCACAGACACAAGTAGGCTTGATCTCCAACCCTGCCTGTAGGGGGCGGTGACCAGACAAGCAATATTTCTTATTTAAAGATCTTCCCTCTTTCAACATTGGCACTGAGTGTTTAGTACTCTTGTACATCTTTTCCTGAGTACAAATACATGCTGATTCATGGTCAGGAGATGGGCACATCTTGCAAAAAATCCAACCAAACCCAGGCAAACCAGTGTTCTACAGCAGTGACTCTGACAATGGTTGAAGTCACATGGGAAACACCAACCAGTTAGGGGTGGCAGAGTCAGTGGAGTGAACGACTGAAGTAGAGACATCCAACAGGGGATAGTTTCAAAGAAGTTTAAAGGAGAATGTTTTAGGGACTGGAGTGGTGGCTCAGCAGTTAAGAGGTCGTCTGCTCTACCAGAGGACCTGGGTTCACTTCCCAGCACCCATGTCAGGCAGCTCCCAACCACTTATAACTCCAGCTCCAAGAATCTGACACCCTCTTCTGGCCTCTGAAGGTACTGCACTCATGAATATATATACCTACACGCAGACACACATATACACATGAATAAAAATAAAACAAATACTTAAAAGCTATAAAACAGAATGCTTTGGATGTTAAAGGATTTAGGCATTTGAAAAACTTGCTATGGAATGTTTGTGCAAAACTATTTTGCTTTGGGACCATGACGTGAAGGGTCATTTTTCCCCCTCTGTGTACATTTTTATTGAAATTTGTGAATTTAATATAATGCACCTTAATCATATGTAGATTCCCCTCCATATTTAGATTCACAACTCCATAGCTCCCCACCAGATTTCATGCATTCATGTCAAGTGTGTGTCCCCAGACATCCCTCCGTGGGAGTTCATCCACTACAGACTAGACCATCTAGTCACTGTCTTACAGAGACCAACCCTCCCTCACTAATACCATGCCAGGTTTTCCCTTTCTTGGTCTTCACTTCCAGGCTGTAGTTCCCTGATACACAGGAGGGTATATATCTCCTCACTGGCCACTTCTACATCTTTGGTGAAGTGTCTTTTCAGATCATTTACCTGTTTTTAAGCAGAGATTGCTTGATTTGAGCTTCAAGAGTTCTTTGTGCATTCTGGACACCAGTCCTTCATCAGATTTTTCTTCCCAGGCTTGTTTATGTTTTTGTTTTCATTCTCTTTACAATGTCTTTCCCAGGGCAGACGTTTTAAATTAGTAATGGTATTTTAAGACACATTATCTATGCATCTTATTTACTGATGAAAGGGAACAGGGTGGAATCGAAGGACAAGTTCACTGGTGAGGGTTGGGTGCATCCCTGCACTCCACAAAGCGACCTCAGCTGATTCAGCACAGTTTCATCAAGGAGCCACTGGTCCCTCTTGTTGACACCTTTCCTTATTAAGTTCTTACCAAGTGGTTAATGAGTCATTCATGAGTTTAGCAATGAGTCAATGCTATGCCTGTTTGATTGAGAGTCTGTTTTCCAACCATTTAGAATACTGGGAAATGATCTTTCAAAATGTTTTTCTTTTCTTCCTGGTGTCTTTCACAGTCAAGTTTGCAAACCCTTTTATTACTCTGGGGTAGAATTAACTTGGGCCTGAAAACTTGGAGGTAGGAGGATCAGAAGGTCAAGTCATCTTTAGCTATATAGTGAGTTGGAGATCAGCCTGGGCTACATAAAACCCTGTCTCAAACAAAACAAAACAAAACAAAACAAAACAAAAAACAGACAAAACAACTAAGCAACAGCAGCAAAAAAGATGTCAAAGAGGACTTCTGACTTGCCTTCCATCTAAGGGTTTAGCTCCTGATAATTAATCTTGATTATGAACTTTATAGGATTTAGAATCCCTATGGAAACAAATCTCTGGGATTTGTTTGTGAGGGAATTTCTAGATTTGGTCAATTGAGGTGTAAAGACTCACTCTAAATGTGGGTGGTATTAGCCCACAGGTTGTGATACTGGACTGAATAAAAAGGAGAAAGTGAGCTGAGTACCAGCATTCATCTCTCTCTGCTTTCTGACTGTGGATGCCTTGTGACCAGCTGCTTCCTGCCACCATGCCGTGCCCCCCATGATGGACGGTACTCTTGGCCTATGAGCCAAACCAAACCTTTCTCAAGTTGCTTTTGTCAGGTGTTTTGCAGCAACAACACATAACTAATACACCTTCCTAGTGGGGATCCTGCTTCTTCTTTTTCCTCACTGGAAGACTGTTCCTTGGAGATGGGCGAAGTTGGTGACAATTTTCTCCAGTGGTTTGAGTGACATGGTAAAAACCTGTGCTTCTTCAAAGATGAGACCAAGGTATGACAGAGGTCATCCTGATCGTCTTTGGAGGCCTGCAGTAAATGGGTGTACCTAAAATGAGGCTAAAATTGGTTTTGAGTATAAACTCTGGTAAGGGCACATGAACCTCAGCACACTGGGACTCTACAGGAAAGGAAGGTGCTAAGGGATAAGGCAGCTTGCGGGCGACAAGGACAAGCTGCATATAGCATCTGGATTATCAAGCCAAGGGACACCAGGGCCACATCTGCATAAGCCCACAAACCTCGACAGCTCCATGGGAGTGGGACAACTTTTGCCACCTGGGAGAGCAGCTGCTGCCTTGCTTTAAAATTGGATGAACAGCTGGAGAAATGGCTCAGCAGTTAAAAGCACATACTATTCTTTCAGAGGATCAAGTTCAGTTCTTAGCACCCACATCAGGCCTCTCAAACAACCTGTAACTCCAGCTCCAAGGGCTCTGACATCTTCTGGTCTCTAGAAACCTGCGCTATGTGCATGATCTCACACACAGACACATACACAGAATTAAAAAGAAAATCTTTAAAAAGTTAGGCCAAGTTCAAAGACTTGGGTTCACACAGGGCTTTTAG
Source organism: Eospalax fontanierii (assembly GCA_035773235.1). Taxonomy (NCBI): domain Eukaryota; kingdom Metazoa; phylum Chordata; class Mammalia; order Rodentia; family Spalacidae; genus Eospalax; species Eospalax fontanierii. The sequence continues at coordinate 3,815,442 of CM069524.1, read as the reverse complement.
AATGGCCAGGCAAGAGCAGGGACCTCACCGGACGCAGCTCTCCAACGCAAGCTCTTCTGTCACCAACCAGCCTCATGCCATCTTTCCTAGCGGGATTTGTCTTCTCTTGCTATGTTCTCAAGAGTATGAAAGGAGAGCCCCTGCCCTGGGCGTCTGCTAAGGGAAGTTTGTCTGGAGGGTGTCTCCTATTTGGCATCCAGCCTGGGGAGGTTCCTCTCCTCAGTTGTCTGTACATGCCTTTACAACGCTTTGTCAGCGGGGCCTGGACCCTTACACAGCTGCACCTGTTTCTTCTTTCCTGGAACCACCCACCACTCCTTAGAGTTGTTTGACTTTACAGAATCACACTCCACTTTCTGAGAACAAAAGGCATTCAGCCATTCGTTCTGTTCATATCCCATTACCAGACATAGACTGTTTTTATTTATAAATGCACATTTAAAAATTTAAATTTATGTTTATTTTATGTGTATGAGTGTATTGTCTACAGGTATTTAAGCGTACCCGTGTCATGCAAAGTCTTCAGAGGCCAGAACCCAGGTCCTCTGTAAGAGCAGCAAGTGTTCTTAATCATAGAGCCATCTCTCCAGCCCTTATAAATGCATAAACAATACAGCAACTTATTTTTGCCAAGGATCGAACCTAAGGCTTTGCATATACAGGCAAGCACTCTACCACTGAGCTATGTCCGCAGACTACATGTCTGCTCTTTATCTGGGATCTCTCTCTCTCTCTTTCTCTCTCTCTCTCTGGTGTGCTTTGTTTTTTCATTGAAGAGTATTTCTTGGGGATCTTTCTTTGTCATTGCACAAAAACACGCAGTTTTATTTATAGCTGATGGCCTGAGCTTATATAGTATCTTTTAGGTGATTTAAATCTTGAGGGGAGTTACAAAACTGCACTGAGATTTTGTTCACACTGTGTGTTACATGCTTAGTGATATATCTGCTAATGAAAATTCTTTTTAATGTGAAGACTTTATATTTCTAATTGTGTGTCTATGTGTGTGTGTGTGTGTTTGTGCATGAACACACATGTGCAAGCGCACAGGTGCAAACAGAGGCCGGAAGAGCATGCTCATGCCTTAGAGCTGGAGTTACAGACAGTTGTGAGCGGCATGATCACGACATGGCGCTGTGAACAAGCACACTTGCAAGAGCAGCACAGACTCTGAACCACTGAGCCATCTCTCTATTCCAATGCAAATCCTTAACAGTGAGGTATGACATCAAGGTGGCTGTGTTATGCTCTTGATAGGTGTCAGCCCACAAATCACCCAATGGAAGCATGCCAATGGACCCCTCCCCAGAAGGATACTACAGTCCTGCTTCCTCACAGCTCTGCAAGTACACATATTATACACTTCCTCTTCAATTTTCTTTTTGTCAGATTAACAGTAAAATCGTGGTTTAGACAGGAAGTGTGTGGATAGGAAGTGTGAGAACAGGAATTATGTGGATAGGAACTGTATGTACAGGAAGTATGTGGACAGGAAGTGCATGGTAAGTGACCATGGCAAAACTCAAAGGAACCATGTTAATTACTGTTCTTGCTGTAATAAAATACCTGGTTAACTCAACCTGGGGAGACAGATTTATTTTGGCTCACAGTTTAAGGGGACCCTGCTCATCATGGTGGGGATGGAATGGTGACAGGAGCATCTCTGTCTGTGGCTGTGGGGCCTCACTCACATCTGGGGACTACAGAGGAAGTTAGGCTAGCCTACAACCTTCAAGGCCCACCCCTCCCAAAGACCTACTTTCTTCAAGTAGCAGCCACCTCCTCTGAGTGAGATGAAGTAGCTTTTGGGATCTATGTGAGTCCTTTCCTATGAACTGCTGGTTCGTACTGCGTAAACATATTTCTCTATTGAGTTGCAGATTGGTTTTTATACTTATTACAAGAGCCATTATCAGAAGGTGTTATGGCAGTTCATGTCTGTAATCCCATTGCTCAGAACGTTGAGGCAAGAGGGTTGCAGTGAGTTTGAGGCCAGCTTGGGATACATAATGACAAGCCTGGACTACAGAGTGAGGCTCTGTCTCCAAAAAAGAAAGGATTAAGATCTCTTAGCTATTAGAACTTTGTCATATGAATTATAAATAGCTCTTACAGTTTGTCAGTTTGCATTTGTACTTTGCTGCGGGTGATATTTTTTGTCAAGTAGTCTTTAAACTTTTGTTTTAATTTATAATCCATTTCTTTAAAATTTCATTTATTTATTGTGTGTGTGGGGGGTGCTTATGTGCCATGCATACGTGTAAAGGTTAGTTGAAAACTTTGGAAGCTGGTTCTCTCCTTTCACTGTGGGTTTCTAGGATCTAACTTATGTCATCAAGCTTTTACCCTCAGAGTCATCTCTCTGGTCCTCTAACTTATTTCTAATCTTCTCTAAGGACTTCTAGCCTTTGATCCACAAACAGAAGGCAATAAAACAATTATCCCTACATTTTAAAATAGTACTCATAAGATTTTACGCGTAACACCTAGATTCCATTTGAACATTTCTGGGTCCCCCAAAGTATTATATAAAAACATTAAATGTCCCCCTGGTGCTTTTTCCATCATTCAGTACAGACTTCACGGTTCTCTTACCACTTCCCAGTTCACCTACCGTACAAGGCTCTCCATGCCTGTGGACGCCCCTGGCAGGTACTGCCTTCGTCTGGACTCAGCTGCTTGTCACTGGGGTTCTGGATCTACTCCTACATCCAGTCCAGCCAGTTCTCTGACTGCTCCTCTTTTTCAGGGTTTTCTTATGTCTTAAAACAAACCTTTTGGTATTTTAATTGGGACAGCATTTACACTTATAAATGAACCCAGAAAAGAGTCACATTTTTGTTGCTAAATCTTAGCAGCTTTAAAGCTTTCTTCCTAGCAGTCCTATAAACTTTTACTATGTTTACACAGGGATTTGAACTGTTTTGTTGAGCTTATAAATGGGTTCTTTTCATCCATACACATCCCACCTGGCTGTTGTGCCTAACACAGCATACCAAGCTAGAAGGTACCTGCTAGGAGTTGAATAAGAAATGTCCCCTACAGGACCTTGTGTTAGAACAGCTGGTGGCGCTATTTCTGAGGTTGTGGAGGGGTGAGCCTTGAAGGCTGTAGGCTAGCCTGACTTCCTTCGTAGTCCCCAGATGTGAGTAAGGCCCCACAGCCACAGACAGAGATGCTCCTGTCACCATTCCATCCCCACCGTGATAGCAGGGTCCCCTTAAACTGTGAGCCAAAATAAATCTGTCTGCCCAGGTTGCTTTAACCAGGTGTTTTATCACAGCAAGAACAATAATTTAACTCGGTTCCTTTGAGTTTTGCCATGGTCACTTACCATACACTTCCTGTCCACATACTTCCTGTTCTCATACTTGCTCTCCTCACACTCTCTGTCCACTCATTTCCTATCCACACACTTCCTGTTCTATTACTTCCTCTCTCCATGCTTCCTGTCTACATACTTCCTGTCCACACACTTCCTGTTCTCACACTTTGAATCTACACTCTTCCTGTCTTATACTTCCTGTCCACATGCTTCTTGTCTACATACTTCCTGGCACCACACTGTCTCTTTTGATGCAGAAACAGTTCTTGTTACTCCCTTCATCTCTTGAGCAGTGAGATTATCCTAAAGAAGGCCAGAGATTTATCATAGGACCGAAGCTTAGTGAGGCCAGGCATCCAGCAAAGGACGAAATGCTCCGATGCCTTCTGCCTTCACTCCCTCCAGAGCTGCTTCTGCACGCTTGGCTGCCTCCCTGAGAAGTATGAGGAATTTCCATTTCTCATGCAGAAGATTGGGAGCTTCAATGGGGGAAGAGAGAAACAACTAGGGAGAGGGCAGAGACAGTGGAGGAGGAACCTGAGGCTCCACACCTGTGGCTGTTGGTGAGTCTGAGATCTTCAGAGCAAGGTGAAGTTCTTAAGAGGAATGACAGCAGATGGAGACACAGCACCCATCTACCATCCTTGGCCCTGTAGTCAATAATGCTCTGCAGGTGTGTGACAATGTGTGACCTATCCACAGGTGGTCATGTACTTCTAGGGATGGTGTTCTGGAATTTACTTAGAGCACTAACCTTCCCTGCCTCTGATCTGCAGTTTAAAACAAGGCATCACCAGGTCATGTCCCTCACAGGCATCGGCAGTTCACGTTGTGAATGTTCAGTAGATAGTAGGTGTCCACCCTCCACACCATTGCTGTCACTGAGTTGGCCGTCTATGTAGGAGAGGCAGGCATATAGGAAAACGCCTTGCTCATCTAAGCAGCAACAGAAACAGCTTTGGGTTTCTGGCTGTGACTAATGGGGCACTTCTGGCAGGAAGAGACTTGTTTATCTGCCACAATGTCTCACAAAGAGGGCTGGATTATGTTTGAAAGAAAGATGACAGCCTTTGGAATACAACCTAAGGGGCATATCCCCAGGCTGACCTCCAACTTGCTCTGCAGCCAAGAATGACCTGAACTTTTCTGGTCCTCCTGCCTCCTAAGTATTGGGATTACATGTATGTACCAACACACCCAGTTTCTGCAGTGCTGGGGATGGAACCCAGAGCCTTGTTCGTGCTGGAAAATACACCGTCCACTGAGCCATGTCCCCAGTCTCGTCTCTCTCTTTTCTATGTGCATTCTTATGTGTACTTAATAACAAGAACGTATTCCTCAGCTAAACACTGCTTAAAGCTATAAGTGACTAGTCAACCAACCAGCCAACCAAACAACCAGCCAATCAATCCACCAGCAAACTCATTTGACAAGTGCACACTGTTGTATCAAATGTGAGCACAGGACACACACTGGCCAATTCCCTCCTCTCTCATCATTCCCTCTTCTCTACTTTCTTCTCTCTCCTTTTGGTTTGTTTCACGGATTTGGTACTTAGTACCCAGGCTTCCAAATGTCACTTGGCCCTGGAACTGCTTAAACCATTGGCAATGACCCCGCTCTGTCGTATTTGGCTCCACATCTTGATTTCCTGCCTTGTGAACTGGTGACTAGGTGTGAGCATGGCTGTGGTTTTGCTCACATGTACCTGCCACCTCTTCTGTGCTCCACGATGCTGCCACAGCTTGGCGTCCCGTTCCCCTGCACAACCTGACTTGAACATGAAGCAGTCCATGAGTCCTCAGTGCACCTGCCACCTTCCCGGGGCTCTGTGATCTGCTCCATTGTTTCACCTCCTCTGATAGTGATTTCCTATCATCCCTTTCCTCATCTGTAGCTGTCTGTGTCTTAGATTAAGTTTTTATTAATACCTGGACCCTGGCAGCTCTGTGTATCAGATGGAGCGACTCAGGTTACAGCTGGCTGTGCTCTCAGTAGCCTGTAACCCTGTAGTTGCTCCTGTACACTGTACACATAACAAGTCACTTATTTAGAAGTGGAACAAGCCAGCACGGAAGAAGATCCTCAGGAGACATGAGCTGAGAACACACCCCACTCTCCTGTCATCCTCTAGTTCCGGAGCACTTTTCTGCTCTCTGAATAATTTATCATCACTTTAATTAGTCTTCTCTATCTATGTGGATATTATTTTCTATTTTAATGATAAAGGCCCTTCTTCTCAGAGAACAGAGATAACTGAGGCCATAGAAGAAATGTAAGGCAGCTGGAGCAGATGGCTGGCCTGGAGACATGTGGGGTATGTGGGATGACTGGCAGGGCCTGTTGCTCCAGAAGACCAGGCTCTCCAACTCCAAGCTGGATCAGGATCTAAAAGGGTCCCCCAGGGGACTGTGGCTTCCAAGTCAGAAAGCCCACCTCACCGCTCAGGAATGGCTCTTCCAGTACAGTTGACATCCACACTGCCCACATCCTATCACCCTCTAGCAAGCATTATGGAAGATGGATTGTTTCAAGATGGTGACAACAATGTCTTTGCTCTGCTGTGAGATACACTTTCCACTCTTCTGGCAACAGGTGAAGTTCATGTCTTTCTTCCATTTGTGATCAGGCAGGCTTCTGACCGTTTTGACATAGAGAAGGGTGGATGTGACATTAAACAACCTCTCAGGCTAGGTTCACGAGTGACAGAGCCTCTGCTGAGTCCAATAGGACTAATGGGTCACTATGAACACAGGATGAGTGGACAGGTCACCATGACTCCTGAGAAGCTCCTGTGCAGATGGTTAGGTGGACAGTCCCAGTTAGGGCAGTGGGGAACAGACACTAGGACATGGCCTGCTGATGGACTCTAGTCCCTTGTCTGTCGCCCCACTCAGGGAGTGCCCTGACACCAGCTGGAGGCACTCGCTTTCCCGCATTCCCATACCAGCAAAAGTGCTGTTTACACTATGTAGTTTCAGGGTAGCTTGTTAAACGGCTCCAATGAGAGGAGCAGATGTTCAGTCTCAGACTCAAGGCAGAGTGAAATGTGAGCAGGAATTTAAGACCATAAATGTACAAAATCTAGACGTCTCCTCTTCCAGGACTCTGTGAACACACAGTTCCAGAAACCTTGAAAATCCAGCCACTGTAAATGTGGAACTGAAAAACCTGCTTTCTTAAAATTTATTTTCATTAGCATATGTTCATTATGCGTGATAACGGGTTTCATCATGGCCTTTCACACATGTATGTTATTCACCCCCATTACTGTCTCCTGTTCCCTTCTAGTCCTGCTGGTCCTGTCCCTCCTTCCTTCCTCCTTTTCCTCTCTCCACTCTCTCCTCTCTTGCTCACCCTATGTGTTCCATTAGGGTTGCTTACAGGACCATGGGCTCGTTACCCATAGCTACTGAGAACAAAGCCTCTCCCTTCCCCAGCAACCTCAAATTGCCTATAATTCCTCAGGAAGAGGTGCAGCCCCATGAGCCTCACCCCTCCAAGATATCACTATCTACGGAGGTGGGGGACTTCACGGGCCGCTCCGACCTCAGGAAATGCCCTCAAGACAGGATATTGAGGAGTCTGATCTTGTGCAGGTCTTGTGCCAATAATCACAGCTGCTGTGAGATCAAGAGACCAAAGGCCACGTCATGTTTGGAAGACAGTGTTCTGAGACTGAACTTTCTGAAGACGACCACTAACTCTTACAGGGCACAGAGGGACATCCCTGTCATGGACTCTCTTTCAAATCATGCTAATAACAAAAAGATGTATGAGAATCAAAAACTTTTTAACCTTCTTTACCACTGAGAGTCCTTGCATCCATGGACTGCTCCAGGCAGGAGAGGACCAACCTGCTGCCTACTAGTGCACTGCTCTGGACAGTTCCCTTGAGTGCACCTCTTAGTGCACCTCCTATGACTGCAGGCATTTGGAGTGCAAAACAGCCAGCGCACAGCCATGGTGCCAGGTGCTGGGGAGACCCTGAAGGGTCACAGAAAACATCACTGGCCTTTCTGTGCAGACACTCTTTAAAAATATTGTGCATATATTATTATATGTTCAGAATGAAAACAAAGCCTCAGGGCAGCTATAAGGCAATGAAGATGTGTGTGTGTATGTATGTGTGCATGTATATATGTGTGCATGTGTGTATGGATGCAGGTGTGTATGGATGCAGGTGTGTATGGATGCATGCATTTACGGGTGCATGTGCAGATGGGTGCATGTGTAGATATGGGTATTTGATGGTTGGTTTGTGTCAACTTGGCATGTAGTAGAGTTACTGGGATGAGGAACCCTCAACTGAGGAATTTCTTCCATCAGACTGGTCTATGGCATGTCTGTGGACCATTTTCTTGATGACTGGCTGATACAGGAGTGCCCAGTCCACTGTGCGCAGTGGTATCCCTGGGAAGGTAGGCCTGGGTTGTATAAGAAAGGTAGCCAAGAGATTCAGAGGGAAGCAAGCCAGTAGAAGCAGTGTTCTATGGTCTCTGCTTCAGTTTCTGCCTCCAGGTTCCTGCCTTGAACTCTTGCCCTGACTTCCCTCCAAGATGGACTATAAACTGGAAGCTTAAATAAACCCTTTCCTCCCCAAGTTGGTTTTGGTCCATGTTTTATCACAGCAACAGAAAGCAAACCAGGAAAAGGGTACATGCAGGCAGGGCTCATGTGGTCGTCAGAGGACAACCTCAGGTGTTGATGCTCAGGTGCCTTTCTCCACCTTTTGTTTGAGATAGGGTCTCAAACAAAAGGCCTAGAACTTTGCCAAGTAGGCCAGGCTAGTTGGCCAGGGAGCTTCCAGGAGTCTGCCTGTCTCTACTCACTACCTCAGCATCACTGGGATCACAGGTGTGCACCACTGTGCTTGGCCTTTACAGGGGTTCTGGGGATCTGAAATCTGGTCCTCACACCTGCAGGGCAAGTTTTTTAAAAAAACAAAACCAGGGCTGTTAGGATGTCTAAGCGCATCCTGGAGGACAATGTTTTCAGGTGGACTCCAATCCAGATCCGTTTCATTTGTGCGATGCTGGCTGCCTGTCAAACTCTCTTATTCAGAACCATAGTCCTGAGTCGTGTTGTTGGCAGACAGATGCACTGCAACCCTGTTGTTACACTGTCCCTCTAAGCCTGGGGATCTCATGTATGCAGCCAGTGCAGTGGGATGAAGGTTGACAATGCCTGGCTGCCTCTTATCTTCCTTGGTGGATGTATTAGTTACTTTCTTGTCACTGTGACAAAATACCTGACAGAGGTGACTTAAAGGGGAAGATAAAATTTTGGTTCAAGGCTCAGAAGGATTTCAGTCCAACATGGTGGAGTTCATGGGGACAGCAGTGTGCTATGAGGCTCTTTGCATCGTGGGGGATCAGAAGCAGAAAGCTACCCTAGAACCAGAAGTACATGGCAGTTTGGAGAGGAGAGGCTTGGACCAGGTTAGAGATGCGGGCAGGATGAGGTCCCTGGCTCGGTAGCCCCTCCCTGGAGCAGACTCCCACTGTGGCTGGGGAACAGAGACCTTGGCTACTAAGTGTTCTACTCCCTGCCTCAGCACGATCTACTTCCCAAAGTCAAGTGGGACACTTGTCCTGAGCTGGATTCCTGAGGGTTGGTCTGGAAACCTAGATAGCTCCAGTCCTCCCTCCTCTCAAGAGAAAATACATCACACCCTGCACATCTCTGAACAGAAGTCTTTACAATGCATATATACATAGGCTTCCTCAGTTTACCCAAGTCCCTCTCCTGGGGACATGGAAGGAAACATATTCACCAAGATACACAGTGCTCCTCGAATGGAGTTCTAACATACCAAGCTCCTGTTCAACTTTAATAAAATCAAGTGCTTAGAAAATAGCTAGTCCAAGTTAGGTAGATGGCTTAGAAGGTCAAGTGCTTGCTGTGCAAGCAAGAAGACATGAGTTCAGATTCCCGAGACCCACAGAAAAATCCAGTTGGCAACATGTGGCTGTAATCCCAACACTGGGGAGCTCTAGGTTCAGTGAGAGACCCTGTCTCAATAATAAGGTGCGGAGCAACTGAAGAAGAAATCTGATGCTGACCACTCCTTTCACACACACACACACACACACACACACACACACACACACACATTCCGTGATGGCTCAACTTGGTTGTCAACTTGAACTTCAACTGAAGAACTGTCTCCATCAGATTGGCTTGTGGGCATGTCTGTGAGGCATTTTCTTGATTGATGATTGATGCAAGCGGGCCCTGCCCACTATGGCCTTGGGCTGTATAAGAAAGGTAGCTGACCATGAGCCCAGGAGCAGCCAATAGACAGCACTGCTTCATGGTTTCTGCTTCAAGCTCCTTCCTTGAGTTCCTGCCTTTACTTCCCTCCATGAGGGACTGTGACCTGTAAGGTGAAATAAACCCTTCCATTCCCAAGTTGCTCTTGGCCACGGTATTTATCACAGCAGCCAAAAAGGTAAACTACCATGCACACACACATACACACACACGCACACACACACTCGCGTGTGCACACACTCACACTCACAGGGAAGGGCACTGTTGGCCAGCATCTGACAGACCTATCCTTATACTCATCATTATTACCATTTAGTTGCTGAAAAACTTAAAAATTTCTCTTCTGTTGTTCCCACCGAGAAAAACATAATGAAGGGCTGCTGTATGAAGTCTCTAATGATGTGGTCCTGCATCGAGGGAGCTTTAATTTTTCCAGTGCTTTTAATTTCTTTTATGTTATAAATTAATAATGCATGCATGATCGAGAGCATCTCATTAAATATAAGTGTCATAAAATCGGGCACTCAGGAAGGAATTGCATGAACTGAACCTGGCACAACCCTCAATGTTACATTAAGCACATAAATTGTATTTGTTTTCTCCGTGTAAAGTAGGAAGCAGCCGAGGAGGTAAATGTGATTACTATAATTCTATTTTAAAAGGTCCAGGAAGCCCAAGAATAGAATCTGCAGAGGCATCAGGGATGGAAGCCTGTTCTGGACAGTCACATTGTCTGTCTTTCATGACGTCTCAACTAGATGGTGTGGGGCAGAACCACAAAGCTAATACGATGCACTGCAAGCAGCTAAGAGCTCTCCAAGGCCAAGTTCACCAGCTCTGACACAGGGAACTATCTCAACGAGGGGGGTCTCATAATACATGGGAAATGTCTGAGGTTAGAGCAGACACCTGGAGCAAGAAGGGATGGCAAAGAGAAAGCTGGAGGTGGGACCCTCCCAGGGATCCTCAGCTGGAGATTTGCCCTTCCCATCTTTCAAGATCAGATCTGCAGTGGGCTGGGGTGTAGCTGGAGAAAGGCCAGGGCACATTTCCCGCCTGTTCTGGTTCAAGCATAAGAAGATACAACTGTGCTTTGGGAACGGGGAACCGATCACTGAGCACCTAGCTAAGACGCTGGCTGAGTAACAGGATGTGGTTGGATTGTGCTTGGAAGACCAGCCATAGCAGTTCAAGTGATTTCTTTCCTGTGGCCTTCTTATCCTTTTGCTGAGGAGAGCTATGGGGAAGGCAATATAATGAAGTAAGTAACCAGAGAAAAATTAGAGATAAGCCTCCTTGCCCTGTGGCTTATCTGCAAGAGAAATAACCCAAAGAAATACATCATGTAGGTTGGGGAGATGGCTCAGTCAGGAACGTGCTTGTCTTGCAGGCATAAAGACCTGAGTTCAATTTCCCAGACCCAAATTTTTTAAAAGCAAGGTGTGGTGGTACATGCTTATAATCCAAGTGTTGAGAAGGCAGAGCCAGGCAGATCCCTGGGGCTCAACGGCCAGCTAGTCAAGCCTACTCAGTGAGTTCCAGGCCAGCTAGAGACCCTGTCTCAAAACATAAGGAGGAGAGCGACTGAGGAAGATACCAGATATCAACCTTTGGCCTCCACCTACACACACACACACACGCACACACACACACACACAACATGTATACACGTCTATGTACACCTACACACTCATGCATATACATACATATATGCATGCATATACACACAGAGTACATGCACACGCCTCCAAGTGTACCTTCACATATAAGCACAGACACACACACACACATACATGTGCACATACACATACAGTGTACGTGCACACCCTTCCACGCATAGCCGTGTGCGCACACACACATAAGTATATCATGAGTAAAAAGACCTTAAAGGGAGAGACTGGCACTGACCTACACCCAGCATCAAAGGACTCACTGCCCAGCATTAGTGGCCACTGTCACAAAGCACTGTCTGAAAATTAGCTCTAGAGGAGATGACTTGCACCCCAAACTTGAAAGAGGCATTCTCATCCTATTATCAATATGAGAAAACTGAAGCTTCAGGGGCCATAGAGCTAACATACCCACAGTCATGCAGTCTAAAAGCCGTGGATCTGAGAACTTGAACCAGTTCACTGTAAGCCTGAGGAGCCTCTTTCCACTCAGGTCCTCCTTGCTTTCTATATTCCTAGGGTCAGAAATATGTGACACACTCATAATGCTCAAATACTGCATGTGGCAGCAAGAAGGACAAGTGCTCTGAGATGCATTGCAGTGTCTTTTCCTATGAGGCCCAGGCCAGCCATGCCAGCCCAGCCAGGATTGCATAGAGCACAGGCTGAGGCGGGGGCTGTGAAGGAAGAATGGTATAAGAACACATCTGCTCTGGCACTCTGCACAGCAACAGGATAGTTCCCCTATTTTTCAGCTTTCACAAAAAGGCATGTCAGGAGCTCGACAGGACCTTGTTTTCTAGACAAATGAGTCACCTCACATTTCTATCTGCCTCTCAGCTCATGTTCTAAAATGATACAACAATGGTATGCATACAGCTCTCCTTTGTCCTAAGATGTCAAAACTTGTCTCAAGGCTCGTCTCTGCCAAGAAACGCTTCTCACCACAGCAGTGTGAAATAATGACATGAGACAATATTGGCTTCCTTGCCACAGGCTGGCTCTACACCAGCTCCATGGCTTTTCTGAACTTAATCTTTACAAGGAGAGAGACTCAGCCACCTGGAGTTTCATATCATCAACATCATCGGCAGCATCAGCAGCATCATCACTAAAGCCACTGTCATCATCACCATCATTACCACTGTTTTCATCACCCTCCCCGTCATCACAATCATCATCTTCATTATCCCCACTATCACCACCACTGTCATCACCATCATTACAGCCACCATTATAATCACCATAACCAATGTGCTCATCACCATTATTACCACCATCACCACCATCACGACCACATCGTCACCATGATTACCATCACCACCAGTATTATCATCACCACTGCCACCATTATAATCACCATAACCAATGTGCTCATCACCATCATTACCACCATCACCACCATCACGACCACATCGTCACCATGATTACCACCACCACCAGCATTATCATCACCACTGCCATCATTATAATCACCATAACCAATGTGCTCATCACCATCATTACCACCATCACCACCATCACGACCACATCGTCACCATGATTACCACCACCACCAGTATTATCATCATTACAGCCACCATTATAATCACCATAACCAATGTGCTCATCACCATCATTACCACCATCACCACCATCACGACCACATCGTCACCATGATTACCACCACCACCAGTATTATCATCATTACAGCCACCATTATAATCACCATAACCAATGTGCTCATCACCATCATTACCACCATCACCACCATCACCACCACATCGTCACCATGATTACCACCACCACCAGTATTATCATCACCACTGCCATCATTATAATCACCATAACCAATGTGCTCATCACCATCATTACCACCATCACCACCATCACCACCACATCGTCACCATGATTACCATCACCACCAGTATTATCATCATTACAGCCATCATTATAATCACCATAACCAATGTGCTCATCACCATCATTACCACCATCACCACCATCACGACCACATCGTCACCATGATTACCATCACCACCAGTATTATCATGATTACAGCCATCATTATAATCACCATAACCAATGTGCTCATCACCATCATTACCACCATCACCACCATCACCACCACATCGTCACCATGATTACCATCACCACCAGTATTATCATCATTACAGCCATCATTATAATCACCATAACCAATGTGCTCATCACCATCATTACCACCATCACCACCATCACGACCACATCGTCACCATGATTACCACCACCAGCAGTATTATCATCACCACTGCCATCATTATAATCACCATAACCAATGTGCTCATCACCATCATTACCACCATCACCACCATCACCACCACATCGTCACCATGATTACCATCACCACCAGTATTATCATCATTACAGCCATCATTATAATCACCATAACCAATGTGCTCATCACCATCATTACCACCATCACCACCATCACGACCACATCGTCACCATGATTACCACCACCACCAGTATTATCATCACCACTGCCATCATTATAATCACCATAACCAATGTGCTCATCACCATTATTACCACCATCACCACCATCACCACCACATCGTCACCATGATTACCATCACCACCAGTATTATCATCATTACAGCCATCATTATAATCACCATAACCAATGTGCTCATCACCATCATTACCACCATCACCACCATCACCACCACATCGTCACCATGATTACCATCACCACCAGTATTATCATGATTACAGCCATCATTATAATCACCATAACCAATGTGCTCATCACCATCATTACCACCATCACCACCATCACCACCACATCGTCACCATGATTACCATCACCACCAGTATTATCATCATTACAGCCATCATTATAATCACCATAACCAATGTGCTCATCACCATCATTACCACCATCACCACCATCACCACCACATCGTCACCATGATTACCACCACCACCAGTATTATCATCACCACTGCCATCATTATAATCACCATAACCAATGTGCTCATCACCATCATTACCACCATCACCACCATCACCACCACATCGTCACCATGATCACCACCACCACCAGTATTATCATCACCACTGCCATCATTATAATCATCATTCCCATTTTCATCATCATCACCAATATAATCCCCATCTTCATTACTAATATACTCACTCTCATCATTATTATCATCATTACCAAATCACCACCACCATCATTGCTACCACTAACCATCACCATCATCACCTGGACAGAAACAAGGACAGATAGGAAACTCTTGGACCAACCACAGCCTGGGGCCTTATACACTTTATATACTGTTCAGTTCAAACATAATTCATAGGAACTGTGTGGCCCAGATGAAGTGGGCCTTGGTATCTTGATTTTTCAGGTAAGAGCTTAGGCTTGGAGCTTTTAGTTGACTTAACTATGGATCACAAGGCCAAATAAACACAGAGATGATTTTCAACCCAATATCTTATGGCAAGCCCATGTTCTTACTACTTACTATAGTGTCAAGAGCATAGACTAGTAGTTGTCCCACCCGTCTCTCCATCCTGCCCAAGCACTGCCCCCAGCCCAGCCCAAGGTCCTTCCTATGAGGAAAGACAGCATTGGTCTACCTCTTTCTTGGAAGTATTTATGGAGAGGTCTGGAGCTTCTGTGAAAATGGGGTCCCATGCTCCTTCTCTGAACCTGTGATACCTTTGATAATATGAACAAATTGGATCAGAGAATCCTGCAAGTACCTTTCAGGTCTTTCTAAGTCTCTGAGAAGAGTTTTTTCCTGAATGTGATGAGATTTTAATGTTTCACTAGGCCTATCAGCTGGTTTACCAGTCTTGACTCTGACTAAACTTCACGGAGAAGGCTAGAAGTGGCTCAGCATTATCCAAGAGGCATCAGAGCAGCTGGGACCTCAGCCTGCAAACTTGTACGCATGTGCAGAGCCTCTGCACCCTTTGTATTCTGTACCCACAAGCCCTCCTCATCAACTAGCATACATACATGCTGACAGCTCATCAAGACCCATGAGTAATGGGTCTCCTCTTCTGGAAAGCTAGCAGTGAGTGAGTGTGTGTGTGTGTGTGTGCGCGCGTGTGTGCACACATGTGCGTGTGTGAGTGTGAGGCATAGGTGCACGTGTGTGTATGTGGAAGCTAAAAGTCAGCCTCTAGTTTCACCTCTCATGTGCTGTCCACCTTGTTTCTTGAGACAGGGTATCTTACCAGCCTAGAACTCACCAAGGAGGCTAGGTTGGCTGGTCAGTGAGCCCCAGGGATGACTCTGGAGCTGACTACCTCTGCCTCTCTCTGCTTTCTGGTACTGGGATTTTAAGTGCTTGCCACCACACCCAGTTTTTTCATGGGTGCTGGGGCTTGAGCTCAGGCAAGTATTTTACTGACTGAGCCATCTCCCCAAACCCAGAACTAGTTTTTCTTGCCGTTTACTTTGTAAGCCCCTGCTCCACTGACCTTGCAAATTTTCACAGGGACCTTGACACTTCGTGCTAAAACATTGACAAGCCTCTTCCTAATAACTCCAGCCAGGGGCATATTAACAGCACTCCAGCTCGCCCATGTCTTAATTACACTGTTGTGACAGCTACTTAACCAGCTCAGACCCTCACCTTAAACAATGGGGCTGACTTTGGCCAAATCTCCACGCAACTAACACATCAGCGCAGCCAGATTACACAGACCCTGAAAGGTTAAAGTGGATTACTTTCTCAGCCTGTTGAACTGGAGGCCCATCCTGCTATCTGTGGGAGGCTTAACCTGAGGTAACTGGGGAGGAGGGGCGGTGGAAGTGGGGAGAACAGAAGGACTGGCTGCGAGTGCCCAGTACTGACTTGCCCCAGGGCGGCCAGAGAATCACTCCTGGAATGCAGTGCTCTGGAGCCTTGTCTGTGGGGTGATCCGCACCCCATATTCTCGTTCGCTGAATCCAGCAGCTGTTCACCGGGGACAGATGCTGGAAGGCACGCAACGAGCCCAGCCAGGAGCACTAGTATCAGCACAGAAGGGAGGACCCTGCAGAGTGGAGTACCTGGGGAGGTGACAGGACACAGGTACAATGCTGTTTTGTTTCTGCAAAATGCAGCCTTGAAACACCACCCTAAAGCAGGGAGGGATGATGGGAACCTACACAGGCAGGCCACCTCACTTCCTCCCTGCCTATACTGGGACCTACTGTAACTTCCCGTTCAGACACGGAACACTGACTGTGTCCTCCCTAGGGGCCGAAATCCTGATGCTCAGTTGTCCTCCTGCATGTATGTCATGTTTGTTTGTGTGTGTTTGTGTGTATGTGTATTTGTATGTGTGTGCATGTATGTGTGTATGATGTATATGTATTGTGTGTTCATGTGTATGTGTATATTTGTGTATACACATGAATTTGTGTATGTATGTCCATGTATGTATATGTATCTTTATGTGTGTATGTTATTGTGTACAATTGTATGTATGTATTTATGTGTCTATGCATGTTTGTAAGTATGTGTATGTGTGTGGAGATAAGTATGTGTATATTTGGGTATGTATGTTTGTAAGCATGTATACATTTATGTATGCATGTACAAGTATGTGTACGTGTGTAAGTATGTATATGTCTGTGTATGTGTGCATGTATCTGTAAGTGTGTGTGTGTGTGTGTGTGTGAGAATCAGTAGCATTTTGCTTTACTTGCAAGCATGACTGTAGCCCTCCTGACCTGAGGATGCTTGTGCATAATTCTGGTTCGTTACCATCAAACTAGAGACATGAGCAGAATTACAAATGCAGTCCCCAAATAGTTTCTATTTTTCCCAACCCAGTTACAAGAAACAAACAACACAGGCATCAACTGCAAGGGCTAGAGACATAGCTCATCACTTTCCAGGGTGATGGTTCTTGTATGTCACTCAGGGAATGAGACTGCTGACGGGAGGAGGGTGGAAGCCCGGGCTAGTTTGCCTTTCCATCCACAGGCTCTCTGAGCTGCTTAGAATAGAGCTCTTGGATCCCACTGGAGGCCAAGCATATGGGCCTCTTCACCACCAGTTCCAGTGTGTAATTTCCCACCCACTGGGTGCTCAGTGAAGGGATATGGTCCTCCAGTAAAGACTTGTCACAGAAAGGACACACACATAACAAACAGGCCAGAGCTACCAGAGCTAACCACGGGGTCCTCATGGGGGAGGGTGACTACAGGCACAGAGGAACAGTTCCCAGCCTCAGGGGAACACCCTTGAGCAGTGCTCCTGGCTCCATCTTTCTCTGTAGTGCTCTGTACCCACCATATGGTAGACTTTTCCACTTTCTTATTGATGGCTTCCTTCAAGAAGACAAGCTCCCTGAGGGTGTGGGTTGCTGGTAGTCAACCCACAGACTGCAGTCTCCAGTCCATTTCTTTGAACCCAGTGCCACAGGGAGAGCACTTGACACAAAGCAGACACTCAACCCTGCAGGTGAAAAGGTGGACTCTGTATCCTCTGAGCCCAGAGGGCCCTGCTCACTTCGTTTTGGAATGCCTCAGCTGAAGAACTGCAGGTGGGAATGACAGACCAGGTAAGCCTAGGGCTCAGGGTGAGAAAGGGGAGAGAAGGAAACCCTTCAAATGGCATCACACTGAGTGTAAGGCCTGATAGCACAGGAGGGAGGACGCACCAGGGAGTGCTGCCTTGCTGTGTCTTAGCATTCACCACAGAGCCTGGAAAACCCTGGAAAGATGACGTCTCACCTTCAGAGCACTGAGGTTGGTTAACGTGACAATGGAAGTGATTTTCACCAACACAAGAATTTGCTGGAGAACAAAGAGAAAGTCAACCATTCAAAGTCAGAGACCTAGTTCAACAGCACCTCAAGAGTTGTATTCCTTTTCTTCCTACTGTTCAGGGACTGAGCACTGCCCCCCGCCCCACACACATACCAGAGACACATGACATTCATCCCACCTCTTATGTGAAAAGTGAACATATGCTGTAAACGGGTTATAATTAGCTACATGAAACATGCTTCTGAAGCAGTTCTGATGGGCTCAGTCCTCTACTCAAAATCTTGCATCCTCTGTTGCTTAGAAGACTCAGGCTGTGGAGATGGCTCTAGCAGTAAGTACTCAAGCAAGAAGACCTGACTTTGATCCCAGAATCCACATTTAAAAAGCCAGGTGTGGCAATGTACACTTATAATCCCAGTACTGGGAAGACAGACAGGCAGATCCCTGAGGCTCCCTGGATATCCAGTCCAGCCTAATCAGTGAGCCTCAGGCCAGTGACAGACCTTGCCTTAAAATAAAAACAACTAGGTATATGGCACCTAAGGAACAGAGACATCTGGCCTCCTCACAAGTACATACACACACTCACACACACACACACACAGAATAGAGCCCCAGCGCCTGGGCCTGGAAGTCAGTGCCCTTCACTCCATCTGTCCTGCTCTGACTGCCAAGCCCTAAAGTCCACTCTGCCAGACCCTCTAGCAGCCAAGAGTCAGTCAAACCCACCTGCCCCTAGCTGTCACCCACCTCCTCCTCATGTTCCACTCTGGTTTTCTGCGGGCCTCGCTCCCACTCTGCGAGGTCCTTAGGGTCAGAACATCTGTGTCATCCACACCTGCCCACATGTGCTGGGCAGGCAGATGTGGAGGAGGTGTTTGGTGCATAGGCCTGGCCTGTAGCCTGGCTGCATCACGTTCTCTAGTTCTGGAGTTTCCACAGTGTGTGGAAGCTCCTGGGAGTCATGCCAGAACCGAACCTCTTCTGCACAGAGTAGGGGTTCCCTAGGATCTGCTCTCACCCACATACCTCCTATGCCTTAAAAAATACTCCTTAGGCTTCAGGTTCTCTATCTGCCTGGAATATTCTAGACCTTCTTCAGGATCCAGACAGCCATCTGTCTGCCCAGGTTTGCTTCCTCTTAGGAGCCTTTCTCCTCTGCCCCAGAGCATGTACCCCAGGTGTTTTCGCCCTGGCTCTCCTCAGGCACCCCACCTTGCTCCCAACGCAGCTTCTGAGCTGCATGAGGACAGGGCCTATCGATCCCCACTGTCTTGCCTGGATACACAGGAACCATTTTCAGAACAAACCATTAACCTCCAGGTTGTGATACTTCCCAGAGGAAATTTGCTGCTGGGAGACCCAACACTATTCCTGTGGCAACCTGTACAGCTAGATGCATACACCCAGCTTTTGCAGGTTGAAGATGTGAGGATTCTAAGCTGCCCTTGCCTCTGAACATTTTCAGCGTCAGCGCGGGATCAAACACTAGCTGTCAGACGCCTACGACTGCAAACGGCAGAGGAGAGCATGGCTGCCTCCGTTCCTTACTTTCCCGTTTTCCTTACTTTCCCGTTTTCCTTTCTTTGGCAGCTACATGGCAGCAGAAGGTCTCAGCATTTGATTCTGAAAGCAGGTCAGTACTGCTAGAAGCTTCCGGAAGGCTTGTTGGCAAGGATGCAAAAGGCCCCATCTCCTCCAGTTTGGTTCCTGTTAACCCTGGTATCCTGTTGGGTCTAAGACACAGTCTTCCTGTGCCAGGGTTAGAGGGGCTGGGAGGGCATACCCTCACACCTTCCTCAACAGTGTCTCTAGCCCTCCACTTTCACCCACCCCTGCACCCCTGCAGTGCTCGGCTATCTGGGATCATGCTCTCTAGGACCCTCCAGCTGTTTCAGGACACTGTTGCTTCCTCCAGGCCTCCTGTGACCACCTGCTGGGCCATCCCAGCTGTCAGTGGGAAGCACAGAAGACTCAGGAGGAGTGCCTATCACACAGGAGCAGGAAGACTCTACACTCCATCTGTGGAGCCTCCAAGGCAAGAAAACAAATCCCAAACTAGTGGAACTGAGGCCAGACCACTTAGCTTCTAGTTCCTGACCCCGTTACCTGGCAGTAAGAAGTCTAGCCCCATGTTCTAGCATAATCCACACAACTCTCAGGGTGCTGAGCTCATTTTTCCAAGATGAACACTCTTGTGACATGGAGGCAGTCAGCTCTCCTGCAGCTGCAGGACTCGCAGCAAGGTACAGTCTACACTGCTCCATGGAAACTGCAGAGGTGTCACAGTGCAGACGTTTCCTCGAGTTTATTTAGTACATTCAGATAACAGCACTATCATGTATAAGCATCTGTTTAGAGATGGCCTAGCTCTGAAAACTTAAAAGACATGTTCACATGTCCAGGGAGCCTCCCCTTATAAGTGGTGTAGGACCAGGGCTTAGATACTGAAATATACATCTGTTTTATGTGGCCAGGTGACTCTTTGGACCTAAATTTAGTCAAATCAGTAGCATTTTTGCTGTGTGTGTGTGTGTGTGTGTGTGTGTGTGTGTTATGCCTGCATGGTCACAGGTGTCTGGGCACATGTATGTAAGTGTGCATGTGGAAGCCAGAGGTTGACAATGGGTGTTTTTCTCAATCTCTAATCACCTTATTTAATGAGGTACAGTCTCTCACTGAATCCAGAACTAGCTGAGTCTGCTGGTCTAGCCTACCAGCATGCCCTGGGAATCCCCTGTCTCCACGTCATGATGCTGGGATTGCAATGGGTGGCCCTGTCTGTCCAGCTTTTACATTCATGCTAGGGATCCACACTGAAGTATTCACACTCGTAGAGCAAGTGCTTTACTCAGTGACCCATCTCCCCAGACCTGGATCAGCAGCATTTCAGAAGCTGAGAGGTAACAACCTCAGGGCCTTTAGAGTAACCACACAGCCACAGGCCAGCAGCATCTTGTTTCCAGAACATGCCTTCAGACAGCAGCTCCCAGATCACCCAGACCTACAGAATCAGATGTCCTGCCACAAGACACCACTGACAGCTCTCTGTCTGGCTCTAGGTGCCATCCACATTTCTCTCTCAGTGGCCTCCCCGGCTTTGCTCAGAAGAGGGAAGGCTTGGGAGAAAGAAGCTTCTAGCTGTTTCTTAAAGAGCCCAGAGAAGCTGCTTCATCCAGGCAGCCTCCTTCTCGAGGCCACGGGTCTCTGCCTGCCTCTTGTCACCTCCCCTTTTAATTCCCCGCTACAGAGAACCGTCTCAGTGCCTGCTAAGGCTCCCTCTGGCATTAATTTTGACTAAAGCAGGAAGATGAAAGATGTGATTTTGGTTCTCCTCCACTCTGGGAGTGCTAGGCTGTTTAAAGTATTCTCTGTCTGATTTGTGACAGAGTCGTGACTTGCTCAGCAAGGTCTGTGATGTTGAGGCTCTTCTTGCTGTAGAGGGAGTGGAGAGGCTCCCCGCACCCCTTTGGTGGCATTCATGGCTTCCCTGGATTTCTGGTAACTGGCTGGCAAATGAACATCCCTGCCCAGCCACAACTAATGCAGCTTACACGAAGAAGCAGGATAAGTGTTGAGATGGAAATCGGGCAAGGTTTTAATCGGCTTCATGATGATGAAATTAGAGCTATTCTGCCTCCCCTCCCCAACCTCTGTTCTCAGCCAAAGTAGCAGTGAGCGGGATTCTTTTTTTGACTCTTCTAAAATTTCTTCTCATTTGTATTTAATGTGTATGTGTATTTTATTAAGTGTCTGTGTGGGCACGTGCACATGTGTCACGTCAGAAGAGGCCATCAGATTCCCTGGAACTGGAGTTACGGGAAGTTGTGAGCTGTCTCATATGGGTGCTGTGAACTGAACTCCAGTCCTCTGCAAGAGCAGCAAGTGCTCTTAATCACTGAGTCGTTTCTCCAGCCTCTAAAACATTTCTATTCTATTTTATTTTTTGTGTGTGTTTGGGTTGGTATATGCTTACCACACACATGTGTGGAGATTAGAGGACAACCTGTAGAAGCTGGCTCCTCCTTCCACTATGTGGGTCCTGGGGGTCAAAGTCAGGTTAGCAAGCTGTGGTGGTAAGTGCAAGATGTGACTGAACCCCAACAGTTTCAAACTCAGGAAGATGGAAGGAAACCTGCAGATGGAGTTACAAAACATGCATGAGGAAAGACCGACTTTTACAACTTCTCCTCAGAAATCCAGGCCCTGCAAATAGCTCAGATAAGAAAGACTCCAGACCCCAAATTCACAAAGGACACCAAGCTTCCTTAACAGATTAGGTTTCAGACTCAAAAAATTCACAAACAGCTGTAAAAAAGGACTACTTCCTGGCCAGAAGCTTGCCTTAAACATCAATCAGATGTCATGGCAACCCCCTCCCCTAAAAGCCAGGATTTTTTTTTAAGGCTTTGAGGACTGGGACTAGGACTGAGACTTAGATTTGGACTGGGACAGGAACTGGGACTTGGGCTTTTGGGCTGAGCTCACTCTCCCGGGGAGTCTGCCTCTCACACTCTCCCTGAGAGAGCCTGGCACGCCAGCCCAGTTCCCTGGAGCCCCAGCCCCAAGATGGGGGTGAGAGGGCTAGCATTTCTCCGCTTGTGGGGCGGAGGAGCTAGTCCCATCTGGTCTTCTCTTAATAAAGCCGGGTCCTGTTCGCTTCCAGCGGAGTCTCTGGTCCCTTCTTGTCTGCTGTGTCTCTTGAACCCTGACCTTACAGTGAGTGCCTTTACCCACTTAGCCATCTCACCAGCCCCTTTTCCTGACTCTTTATGGATGCTTTTCACAGGGAGCCAGAAGACCGGAGCACGTGCTTCTAACTCTAACCTCCCCACTGTGGCATTTCACCTCGCTTATCTTGACTTGTAACCACCCCAAACTCAGCTTCTCATTCGTGGTTTTCAGCCAGGTAGTTTAAGTGGTGCTGGGCTGCCCTAGATACCTGGCAGTGCCAACCCTGTCCTCAGATTGTTGGTGGTTGTGGCTCATGTTTAGGACAACACTGAGCTACCTCTATGGCTCAGGAGCTCTTACTGTGTGTGGCTGACAGGAGCAGGGAAGGACCTTTTGTCTTGTCTCCTAATTACAGCCCAGTACCCTCAAGACCACTCAACCATCAAACCCATCCTTTGCTGGATGCCTGCTTTTCTCATGACTCAGGCCATTTTTCCCCTCTGGCCTTTGGGGATACCTTGGGCCCTATCATGGCTCCTAAATCTATTTGCTTCCGGCCTTGGCTGTTGTTCATAAGTGGTGCATTAACTGTCTCCCTCGCCATTTCTGACCAGCCCGGAAGCTGTTGGCTTAAGTCAGCATAGAAAACTCTTGGGGCTCTGGACTCTTGCATGCCTGGCTCCCAAACCCCAAGAGATACAGGTGGTTGGCCATGGGTCTCCGTGCAGATGCCCCCGGAGCCCCTTCCTCTAGAATATGTGCTGCGTTTTACAAGATGGCTTTCAAAAGAACCAGGTCAATTCCCTCCGAGCAGGAACACCGGGCGCATGAAATTCCAGCTCTAACTGTGTGGGAAGACAATGGCAGATTCCTCAGAGAAATTCTGGTCCCAGTTTACACTTCCATTTCCAAATTTCTTCCCTCCTGGTCCCACTGATGCTCTTTCTTCCCTGGCGACTTCTCAGAGAAACTTCAGAACAGGGCTGAGTTTTAAAAGGGCTGGTCAGTGGGACTTGGCAGCTCTAAGGGGACATGCATTGGACGGGTGGAGTGAGAGGGAGGTGGGGGGAGGAGGGGTGTTCTCAACTTCTAGTCATTGCTCTACCTCTGGGACCAATAAAAGGTAGGTTTCCAGGGCCTACACTGTCACTCTGACCAGTAGTCTTTCTTGAGGTGTTTCAGGTAGGACAGATTTGAGCCAGTCCTTGACACAGTCCACACGGGATTTCCACCTAGAGCAACTACAGGGTGTGCTATTTGCAAAGACAAGCACTGTAGGCCACACCAACAATGTGACTCCCAGGAAGGGAGGAGGTGACCTGCTGCATGGTGGGGCGGGCGGGGGGTGTGTGGCACCATTTGAGTGGGCTTCTTTGAAGATACAGTCCATTAAATCTATACCCTGCTTTGTTGTGGATCCAGTACAGTCAGATACTCTGACCCACGCCATCACACATGAAGATATTGTCTGGGAAACTGTAAGGGAGGAATGAGGACAGTGACATCAAGGAGTCGCCAAGCCGGCGTGTCTTCACCCGGGCCTAGGCCCACTCTCCCTGCCTGAACCAGAGCTCTGCTCCTACTTCTTCGCTTCTAGGACCTATCGCTGCTCTTTCCAGAGGATGCTGCCTGCCCTCCGCTTCATAGAAATAGGCTGCGAGTGTGGAGGAGTGGAGGTAGCGGCGGAAGGGTTCAACCACAGAGGGCAGAGAGAATTCTGACCTTGACCTCATGACACAGCAAGTGCATTCTTTGTGGCGTCTCACCCGTGCTGGCCTCCAGGGTTAGCCCAGTGGCCTGGCACTTGGGGAACAGCCCATGTGAGTGGCAGACAGTCCAAGTATCCCTACCTGTATCTCTGTTTCACAGACTGCTTCTCCGTGGATTTGCATACGTGCCCTGCATAGTACAATGGAAAGAACAGAAAGTTCCAGTTGGTGGCAAACCAAGTCAGGGTGAAGGGTGCGTCGAAGCTCTTGAAGGTCAGCTTGGCAAGCTGCGTGGAGCCGGCCCAGGAGGCACACACACAGAACACGACAGCCACACTCCAAAAGATCTTCTTGAGCTGTTCCTGAGAGCAAGTCCAGCGGTACCCGCTTGTCCTCCCGCCGGCCTCGGTCCCAGCCGGCGCCTGGGCCTCCGTTGGGCCCGAGGGCTCCCGGGGGCGCTCCTCCCCTGAGGAAGAGAAGGGATGTTAGCTGGATCTGCAGACTTCTAATTGAAGCTACTGTTAGATCCCTGGCAGCCTTCTGGGAGCCGGGCAACGCTCTGGCCAGGTGGCAGCACAGACTGTAGCTGCAGAATGTATGAAAGCGTTCCTATCCTGGGGAACCAGGGTGTGACCCCCGCAAGGGGACTCCATCAGCACCCTCCCATTTTGCCTCGGGAACATGTTGGAGTGGCAAAGTCTTAGATGGACCCCATGCCAGGCTCTTGAACCAGATCTGATTTCAACAGGTGATCTTTGTGGGAGTCACTTTGGTGAATGCAAATCCAAAACACACAGAAAAGCTGAAATATTCTTTCTTATTTTTGTGTCTTCCACTTTGATCTATTTGAGACAAGGTCGCATATAGCTTAGGCTGGCCTTGAACTTGCTAGATAGTTGAGGATGACCTTGAACTTCTGTTTCCACCAGCTACATCTCCTGAGTACCGGGATTACAGGCACACACCACCATGTCTGCTGGTCTTATGCAGTGTTAGGGATCAAACCTAGTGCTTCTTGATGCTAGGCGAGCACTCTGACAATGGAAGTACATCTCCAGCCTATTTATTTATTTACTGTGGTGCTGGGAGTGGAACTCATGGCCTTGTACACCTCGCTGTAACCCCAGAGACTGGCCTTGCACTTAAGATCCTCCTGCTTCAGCCTCCCCAATAGATGAGATGACCTGCATGTACCACCAGGCCTGGCTTCTTGATCCCTTTTATGTTAGTTCACATGTGCTTATTGCTGCCTACTGGGTTCTGGGCTTCAATAGGAGCTAGGGGGTCATTAGTGGAGGGGGTGGCAGGCTTTGACATCTAAAAGGAGAAGGTCCTCTTTCCTGTCTGCCCTTGGAAAGTGCAGATGATTCCTCTATTATTCTGGGAATTCTACCTAAATAGCAAATAGACTTATCCGCTCCTTCCACCAGCTCTAACCAGCCTCCTGCATTCGGCCTCCAGCCCCACTTCTTAAAAAGCCTCAACTTCTGGCAGGTGCTATGGGAAAAACCATAGACAGACACTCCAGACAGAACTGTGGTGCTTAGAGAAGCCAAGTTGCAGCCCATAGCTGGCTGGGCTGCACAGCACCATGCTCTATTGGATTGTGGGAAGGCAAGAGGCATTATTTCCCACTGTTTGCCTTTCATCTGTGTGTGCACCAGCCAGCCGGAAATTCAAACAGAGCTGTAGCCTGTGTCTCTTGTAACCACAGACAGATGCAGGTGTGCAGAACTTACCTTTCACGGTGTCGACCTGGCACTTGGCTGAACAAACAGGAAAACACAGCTGCCAAGAGGCCTTCAGTGTGACAGGGGCCCTAACTATGAGCGTCAAAGTTCACTAGGTTCAACATACTCTCAATAGCCATTGAAATAAATTAAACCAAAGTTCGGACATTTGCTTCCTGAAACCTAATTCTACATGGGAAATCTCGGTCTCAGGTAATCTGCTACAGTGTTAGAGATTCCTATCATGAACCACGCAGCTTGAGCTGCATCTGTTCTAGCCAAAGATCAGCCCAAATGCAACATGGCTAGTCAAGGTGTGATGGTAAAACCATCTCTCATTTGCTTCATTAGCATGTACTCTTGGGCTGGGGATGTAACTCAGTTGGGAGAGTGCTAGCTTAGCATGCACAAGGCCCTGGGTTCGATTCCCAGCACTGTCACATAAACTGAGTTGAGGTGGCACATGAGTCTGAGGCCAGCCTGGGCTACCTGAGAACCTGTCTAAAATATTATGTGCATACAATGCCCTACCTCTTACACATTCATGGCCCCATTGGAAGGCAATCAGAAAACCATGGCTGTGACTCCTCTCTGAGCTTCTGTGTGGTCATGCAAGAGCTGCTGAGTTGGGAAAACCTCAAGAGGGCCACAAGGAAGGCAGAATCCCGGCCTCTTGCTTTATGACATCATACCAAGGCTTCCAGACTTTGCTCACAGAAAATTCCTCAAACGTGAAATGACTTTACTTCCATATAGAAGCATGACAAATTTAATTTCCATGTTGATTACTTGCAAGGTTTGCTCAGCCTCTGCAGCCCTCATTATTGGGCATTCCAGTGTGTGTATCCTCATCATTGCCATGAGCTCACACAGGAAAAAATAAAGGTGAGTGTGGCAAAAAAGAAAAAAAGGGGGGGCAATGTCTATGTAGGAACAAAACACAGGTTCACAGTAAATTTCAGCTTCCAGTTTCAGGGTAGACTCCTGGGAGACCACGTGCCCTCAAGATCCCAGCACGCTCCTTTATTCATGGGTTCTCATTACTGAAAATGAAGCAATCACACTTGATTGGATTAAGAGACACCCAGGGCAGTGCTGAGGGCTTCACCTTTGGGTGTGTCTGTGAGGGAGTTCTCACAGAGGAAAAGCGAGCCAGAATGCGGGCGGTACCACCTCAGAGGCTGGGGTGCTGGACTGTGTGAAAAGCGGAAAGAGGAGAGCCCACCAGCCCCAGGAGCATTCCCTTTTCTCTGCTTCCTAATCTTCCCAGATGTGAGCAAGCAGCCCCGAGCTCCTGCTGCCACCATCACTGCCCACCATGATGGACTTACTCTCAAACCGTGAGCTAAAATAAATCCTCCCTTAAGTTGCTTCTTTTCAGGTCTTTGGCTACAGCAATGAGAGAAGCAGTTATACAGCAAGGTAGGCATTCTGGCACAGGAGTCTAAGCAATCATGCCGGGTAGCTTTATGATGAAAGCGAATAATGCTGAATTCTGCAATTTGTATGTGTACATGTTCATGTATGTATGCGTGTGTGTGTGCATGTAGAGGTCTACATTAGGTGTCTTTTTCAATCACTTTTGATCTTTTGAAAAAAGATTTTATTTATTTTTACGTGTTTATGTTTTGCCTGCATGTATGTATATGCACCATGTGCATGCAATGCCACTGGAGGCCAGAAGGAGTCAAATCCCGTGGAACTGAAATTACAGATGGCTGTTAGCTACCATGTGGGTGCTGGAAACCAAACCTGAGGCCCTGCAACACCAGCAAGTGTTCTTCTTAACTGCTGAACCATCTCTCTAGCCTCCACCTTGTTTTTTGAGACAGGGTTTCTCACTCCACTTGGTGCTCTCTAATTGAGCCAGACTTGGCTGGCCAGGAAGTCCCAGGAATTCTCCTGTCTCTGCCTCTCCAGCACTGGGCTTACAAGAGTGTGCACCATGCCTATCTTTTTAAATATGGGTGCTGGGAATCGAAATCAAGTCCTCATGCTTGCATGGCAATCTTTCTACTGACTGAGCCATCTCCTCCACCTCCCACCCCCAAATCATGCAGTTTTTATACTGCTGAAATACTTCTGCAGATTTAGTTACTCTTCAACTTCGTGATCTCTCCAAAATGCTCTTATTAAGTGAGTGTTAGTAAAAACACATAAAATAAAGACAATAAACACTAAAGCCAGCGTGCAGATACATCTAAAAACTGTATCTGATAAATTACAACTGTGTTTTCCAAAGTGTAATGTAAGCAACAGGCAGAAGCTAGAAAGGATTCCACAGCGGAGTAAACAGAGCTGACATGTTATTTTACTGTAGGAATGTTTAAAGCTAATGGGCACGGTGAGTCTCCACACCATCACGATATTTAGACACTGAACACTTGTGGTGGGGATCAGGGTGCTCTGGAAGACACTTTGGGAAGCACTGGCCCAGACTCGCAAAGAGCACTGGTCAAGCACACCTGACTCTCTGCACTTGCCTCTCATTGCATTGAATCTCATAGCATCAGCCATACTGATTTCATTACTTCACTCATTGTGTGTGTATATGTGTCATGTGTGTGCATGTATCTGTGTGCTTGTGTATATGGAGCCTGGACGTCAACTTCAGGTGTAGTTCCTCAGGAGTATCTTGTTTTTGAGACAAGGCCTCACACTGGTTTGGAGCTCACTATTTACACACTAGGCTGGCCGGCCAGTGACTTCCAGGGATCCTCCCCAGTATAGGGATCATAAGCATGTGCCACAAAGTCCAGCCTTTTATTTTTACGTGTGTGTGCATGTGCGCGTGTGTGCATGTGTGTTTGCAACCTCACATGTGTGAGGGCATGTGTATGAGTCATATGCACATGCAGAGGGGTTAGCAAGGAAGTGTGCATGTGGAGACCGGAGGTTGCTGTCAGATGTCGCTCTCCACCATATGTGCTGAGGCAGGGTCTCTCACTGAACCCGGAGCTCACCTATTCTGTGGGTCTGGCTAGACAGCTTGCTCTGAGGATTCCCGTCTGGGCTTTTCCTGGGTCTACATTAAGAGAG
The DNA here is from genome assembly GCA_035773235.1 of Eospalax fontanierii. Taxonomy (NCBI): domain Eukaryota; kingdom Metazoa; phylum Chordata; class Mammalia; order Rodentia; family Spalacidae; genus Eospalax; species Eospalax fontanierii. Next base: position 3,786,274 of record CM069524.1, on the reverse strand, counting down.
GGCCGCCATGCCCACCTGGGATTGCATCGTATTTTCATCCTCCATTCATTTACCCTAATACACCACAGCATGAACTTTATATAGATCATGGTGTTGTGTCCTAGGACCACCCAGGGAATCACTGAGAGCACTGGCCAGTGCTGAGTGCAGAGTATGGGGTTGTGTGTGACCCAATGCAAAATATTAACACTATACTTCATAAACATTGTGAGTGACAAAAAGAATTACAGAGCACCTAGGTACAAAATGACAGATTCCAACTGCAGTTCACAGGAGTTCTGAAACATCATGCAGGCGTATCAGAGGCTGAACCAGGGTCTTTCAGGACAGAAAGGCTCCTCGTAAGAGAACACAGTTGGAGCACAATAATAATTATAATCTGCCTCAGGGCACCGAGCAAGGCGGTGCGTTCTGAAATCCACTGTCACCTGTCCCACATGCCCCTGATGCTCAGTTATGCAGCAGCAGGAACTGCCAGGCTTGCCGGAGGGTCAGGTGCTCCTTAGAGACCCACTGACCCAACTTAATAAGGGAAGCAACTTAGCTGCAGGATGAACGTGAGTGGTGTATGCACTTGGTTAACAGCTGTTCTTTTTCTGCATGGGGATGGCAAAAAACGCATCTCACACTACGTGCCAAGTTCAGGTGCTCAGTGAGCTGTCCAAGTGGCGTTCAGACAGGAAGGAGGGGCAACTCTTCTTCAACACCTTTCAAATTTTTAAGCCTTGGACATTTGGGAAGACTTTGCTCCTTTTTGACTGCAGGGCAAGCAGTGTGTGTGTGTGTGTGTGTGTGTGCACATGTGCAACTCTGTACACCCCTTTATTTGACTTCACCCCTTTATTTGAGGTGAAAGAGGCTAAGCACCAAATAACTCAATATGGAATTAGTTTTATTGTTTCCTACCCACGTCCTCAGACCGCTGGAACATGACTAGGAACACTTCCTCACTCGCTTCACTCTTTGGGCACTCCATCTCTGTTTGCAGCCTCTACTTACATCTTCCTGTACCCTGAGTGCTGCTCTTCATAGCTGGCAGTTCAGGGAGTGATGCAAAGCAGAGGATGTGCTGTGCTCGATGGCTATGGTGACAGGTGCACTGTAATTGTGGTTTCAAGTGCTTCCAGTCACCTCTAGGTGTACTGCTGTGCCACTTGATCCACCCAGAAATGGTACAGCAAAGGGGGCCTTCCAAAAGGGGTGCTGGAGTTGTGTCATGAGCATTTTGGAAGAAGGGGTGTGTGTGTGTGTGTGTGCAGATTATGCAGGAGTATATGCTCTTGTGCATACTGGATCCTCTGTGCATGATAGGATGTAACCACACCTGTGCTCAAGAGTCACTCTAAGCTCTGTCAGGGTCCTGAGGACTTCCAAGAAGCTCCTGGTGCTGGGTCAGTCCTACTTCCCACACAGCCACACCCTGTGTTATGAGGGATTTATAGAGGTTAATCGTTCCAGTCAGGCAGAAGCCATACCCAGAGGCAACACTTGCCCAGCACAAAGAGTCTGGGTCACGGGGGATGGGCTGCGTGTCTTAGTTATCAGCCTATTGGGAACCAGCGCAGACACTTTATCTTGGAGCTGCCCACTGCTTTCCCCGGAGAAAATGAGCTGGGGGGCTTTTGTGTCCTTCTAGTGGAAAGTCATTTCTGTGATAAGAAAGCAAGACTTTGGAAAATGATTTGCTCCCCTGAGAATTCCCATAAAATGGATCTTTTTGAACTTTTGAGAGGACATGAATGCTTCTCTGATGAACATCCCTGAGAACATGTGATTCCTCAAGGATGCCCTCCACAGAAATGTCTCCAGGGAGAGTCCAATCCTTAGGGGAAAGGACCCAAGGCTGGAGACAAAGACGCTGTTGGCTGGTATAGTGTGTCTCCTGAAAAGGAAGCGGATGCCCTCAGACGGACAACAGCAGGCAGCTGAGAACCGCTGCCTGCTGTATCTGCCTGTTCAGTCACTGTTTCTCAGTTTTACTGAGAAATAACTTCACAGCATAAAATTAAGTTACCTGAGGTGCACAGTTCCCTCATTTTCATCAATTTCACAGTTATGAAATGATCACCACATAGATTTAAGATATTTCCGTTACCACCAAATGAGTCCTAATGCTCATATGCAATGAATTCTGTTCTCACCCTCAGCTCTAGCTAACCATGTATCTGTTTTCTGTCTCTATAATTTGCCTGCTTTAGATATTTCATATAAAAATGCAGGCTTTCCTGTTTGATTTATTTCACCAGCATGGTGTTTGGGGGATTCAATCATGTTGTCCATGTGCCAACAGTTTATTCTTTTGATGGCAGTATAGTTTTGGATACGCCACATTCTTTTTACCCATTCATCTGTAGATGAACAAATGAAATGCTTTCAGTTTGAGGAGCTCCATGGACAGCACTACTGTGAACATTCACATCTAGGTTTAGGGTGTATCTTGACTCCTGAGTAGACCAAGTTTGGGGGTCACTCACTCATAAATCTTTGTTGGTCATTTACTTAAAAAATTTTTTTTATGTGTATGAGTGTTTTGCCTGCATGTAAGTGCACCCGTGTTGTACGAAGCCTGCAGGGGCCAGAAGAGTGCTTGCAAAATGAAGAGTTTGGAATAAAGCTTTTGTATATAGCTATCTGCAAAGTAACATCTCCCCAAATGCAAAGGTCTCACCTACTGGTCAAATGCTCACTTGGTGGATCTACCTGTGATGATCAAACAGAGGAAAGAAGAGGGAAGATGCATTGAAGTTAGGCGCTGACACTGGGAAACAAAGTGGGGCTGGGGGAGAAGATGTCAACACACCCAGTGTCTACACTGAGCTCCGCCAGGATGTCTTTTCTCTTTTCTTCCCATTATGATGGGCAGTGGAGACTTGGGGTTACCATTTCAGAGGCACAGTCAGCAAATAGCTGAGATACAGTTCCTACCCTGGTCTGTCCAACTCCAAAGCATCCACGAGAACGGTGGATGCTTCTTTTGGTGTGAACTTGATCAGAACTGTGATGTTGGACACTTCATGTTTCTATAAGTACAGAAGAGCTTGAGAGTCTGGGGTTCTGGGTTCGGATTTCTTGTCCTGGAATTCAAGTGTGCTGGGACGATGGCGTTCCTCTCAAATTCATAGGTTGAAGACCCAAAGCCCAGTGTGGCTGTGCTTGGAAGTAAAACCTCTACAGAAGCGATCTGAGGTCAAGTGAGGATGTAAGGATGGGGCTCCAGCCTGATGGGATTAGCATTCTTTTTGTGCATTATGTTCATGTGTGTGCATATACGTGTGAAGGCCAGAGGTCAACCTAGGGTGTCATTCCTCACTGTCTACCTTATTTTTTGAGATAGAGTCTGTCTCTTAATGACCTAGAATATGCCAATGTGGCCATGCTGGCTGGACGGCAAGCTCCAAGGATCTGTCTGTCTCTTCCTCCCTAGTGCTGAGATTACAAGTGTATGTCACCACACCTAGCTTTTATAACGTGGGCTCTGGGAATTGAACTCAGGTCTTCATGCTTGCATGAATCCCCAGCCCGGGGATTAGTGATCTTACAGGAAGAAACTCCAGAAAGCTCACCCCACTCTCTTTCCATATGCACATATACAGAAGAGAGGCTGGGTGAGGACACAGCAAGAAGGCGGCCGTCTGTGAGCTGGGAAGACAACCCTCATCAGAACTCAGTGTGGCAGCACCTGTTCAGCCTCCAGAACTGTGATGGAACAAGAACTTCAGCTTTGCGTCCTGTAGCATGCCTGAATTAACAATGCGATGGGGTCCTGGTGGAGTGTGTGCTGTGTCAGTGAAGACCTGAGACCAGGTGTTGGAGGTAGCAGAGAATTTATTGTAATGACCCGCTAAGATGAGAAATAACTGTACTGGGTTCAAATAGAGGGTGCTCCTTCACAGCCTTTTGGGAATTGTTTCAATTCAGTTGCGAGGTGTTTCCTCGCTGGAGGCAACATATAAAGACGGGAGAAAAATAGTGTCTCTGTGAAGACATTTTAAAAGATAAAGTAAGTATTTTTACTGGAAGCTTGTCTTCTTGGTCAAGATAGAGACTCAGGAGGTGAATGAAGGTTGTTTTCAGTGGGGAGGGGAGCAGAGTGGGGTGGCAGGATCTGATCTGAGTTCCTCTGGAAGTCTTACTTGAAGTGGGCTGCGACCTGGGATCAGTCGCTCTCCTCCATCCCATATTCTTGCTGTCCTAGTTTGGTTTCTGCTGCTGCGGAGGAAAAGGTTTATTTGGCTTTCAGCTCACAGGCCAGCACTGAGGGAAGCCAAGTCAGGAGCACGGAGCAGGAACCGAAGCAGAGACCATGAGGAATGCCGCTTAACGGCTTGCTCCCCCTGGCTTGCTCAGTTACCTTTCTTATACAGCCCAGACCCACCTGCCTAGGGATGGCATCACCCCAAGTGGTGCCATCAATCAGCGATTAAGAAAATACCTTGCAGACTGGCCAAAGCCAATGTGATGGAGGAAATCCCTTAATGAAGGTTCTCTCTTCTCAGGTGTGTCTAGTTTATGTCTCATTAACAAAAACTAACCAGTCCACCTGCCACCACCACGCCATGGATAATCTTGAATTGATCAATTTGCATGGACTGAGAGACACCAAGAAACTGTCACCTCCCTTCTAGAAGACCATTTCCAGAGATGATTAGATCATGAAGGTCTGCCCTAACCGACAGTTTCATCCACCGACAGACTTAAATTGGAGTCGATTATTGGGAAGAGGCGGAAGTGTAGAAAGCAGGGCTGGATGAAGTAGCTGACTGGGGTGCATCTCTGGGACTGTGTCTGCTACTCCCCTTCTTGCTATTGCTCTTCCTGCTTCCTGCCCACCATGAGTTGAGCAGTCTCTTCCATACTGCTCCCCAAACCATGATCTCTGCCTCACTCGGGCCAAGAATCAGTGGAGCCAAAGACTCTGGACTGAAGGACTGTGGACTCAAGGACTGTGGACTCAGGGACTGTGGACTCAGGGACTGTAGTTTCAGAGACTACGGATTCAAGGACTAAGAACTGAACCTGTTGTCTACATCTTGGGGAAAGCATTGGTATTTGGGAGTGAGCTTTGGTGCTTGCTCTAAATATGTGGGCTCCGGGGGATCAGTCTTAATCTACATGCCCTGCTAGTCATGGCCTGTTCAGCCTCCTGCAACCCCATTGTGTTCCTCGTGCCTCTGAACATGCAGCAGACATGCCGTGGTTGCAGAACTACTGGGAGTTCTGTGCTGTTTCTGATCTCCATGTACCCAGACATATGTGCACACTCCTCTTTTCTGGTACTTCCCCTGTTAGAGTATATGGACCTATTATTTTTATTTTTATATGCATGAGTGTTATGCCTGCATGTATTTAAGTGCATCTATGTTGTGCAATGCCCATGGAGGTCAGAAAAGAGTGTTAAATCCCCTGGAACTGGAGTTACAGACAGTTGTTAACCACCATGTGGGTGCTGGGAATCAAACCCCAGTCATCTGCTAAAGCAAACAGTGGTCTTAACCTCTGAGCCATCGCTCTAGCCCTGTATCTGGAGCTTTTGACCTCTGTAGGGACTAGCCTTCAGTGCAACCATGGATTTGCAAGTAGGAGGATCAGATGCAGGATTGCCTCTTCACATTACTAGCCTCCTGCAGTCTTTGAATCCTTCAGAAAGAGGCACTTGGCCAACTATGTTTTACAGGATAGTGTTGGCTGCATGCCAGGCAGGTTGACACCCCTGATCCTTTGTTTTTGGCTAGATTGAATATCAGATGAAAATGAATGAATGGCACGGGCTACTGAACATTTTGTCTTTCAAATTTCCTGCCAGCTTTCAGGAGAGGCCTTGTCACTAATAGGCAAGACTGAACCCGCTTGGTCAGGGACTGAAGTTGGGTTGGCCTTAAGGTATTGAACATCACCTTCTAGCCTTAATCTCCTACTAGGTGTGAGCTTTGTGTATGGATGAGATTGACATGACATAGTTCAGCATGGAAGTTTTAATGTAAGAACCCCAAAGGCACCTCAGGCATAACAGCTCGCCTAGTTGCCTGGCTTCAGCCTCTCTTGGAGATTGTCTAGGTTTCTTCTGTGCCATCTCGTTATCTGGGGTCCCATCTCATACTAAGTAGTTCCTGCTGCTGAAACTCATGGAACAAGTTGGAATCACAGAGCAAGTCTTTCCACTCCCTGCCCTGCTGATCAACACCCCTGACTCTCAAAGTGCACACATTGGCATGCACACACAGGGGCATGCTTGCTCATGTTCACACACCCCACTTCCTCACGGTCCCTGTCTCAGTCCCCAGTAGCTGTGCCTCTGGCTATGGCTAAGGAAGGACTTTAATCAGATACACCAATCTTTACTAATAAGTAAGCCACCTACTGGATTCACAGAATGTTCCTGCTCAAAGAGCCAATAAAAGATCTAGTCCTGAGGAAAGAGACAGCTGTGCTCCAAGAGGTCAAGGTGACATGTCTGATATATTAATTAGTGAGGCTGGGGGTGGGGATAATAGGGAAAGAAGACTGGTGTCCTGACACCTCACTCGGGAGTTCTTCCTTCTAGACCCTTCCCCCAAGGAACAAGATGTCTTAACCAGTGGGAAAGCCTCACTCGCCAAAAAGGCTTTTAAGAATTAAATCCCTTCTTGGCTCTCTCCACAGAGCTATTCTGAACCTGTTCCCACCTCTTCAAGCCTTCAGTCCCAATCCATCATCTGCAGCAGACGAAAACTCCACTTCCTACAATGCAAAGATCAAAGTCTCAAGCTCAGGTCCCACCGCTTCTCGCCTGCGCATCTGCACATCCCACTGTGTCTTCTCCCATTACTGTCCTCCCAGCCTCTCCGCCCCCTTCCCTCTCCCTGTATTTCCTTCAGGCCCCTTGTCCTCCTCCAGGCTACTGCTGCTGCGTCATCAGCCATCTTGCTCTGAAGCCTATTAGGGAATGGGCCCTATTCTTCTCTTCAAGATGATACAGCTCCACACACTGCTCACATCCAGATGGCCATGACTTTCCCATTCCAAGTTCAGCGACTCACCCCTTGCTATCTGGTTGGCTCACCAACACCTACTTAAAACTGCTTCTGTGGGGCCAGAGAGATGGCTCAGTAGTTAAAAGCACTGGCTGTTCCTGCAGAGGACCCAGGTTTGATTCTCAGCACCCACATGATGGCTAATAACCATCCATAACTCCAGTTCCAGGGGATCCGAGGCCTTCTTCTGACTCCCACAGGATTTCCATGACACAGGTGCACTTACACACATGCAGGCAATACACTCATACACATAAAATAAAAATAATAAATAAAATATTTTAAAAAACCAAAACCCCAAACCAAAAACTGCTTCTGCAAAATGCCCTGCTGGGCAGTGGCTGCTGTGTGGCTTGCCCTCTCCCTTGGTTTTCTTCCTCGGGTTTCCATGGTGCCGTATTATCTGATACTCTGGTCAGCTGTTTAGATTTTTCCTGCCAGTACCTCCCATGTAAGGTGGCTGCAGGACTCTGAACTTGCCTGCTCATTCCCAGTGGTTTTCCCTCAGCCACTCCCACCTGTCTCCACCTGCCTTTGTTGGCACTCCTAAATCTCAGACTTGTTTAAAGTTGACCCTCTTCTCACAGTCACAGAGGGGTGTGCTCCCTCCTCTCTTTGCTCTTTGATAGAGGAGTTTCTATACCCCCTAGGTATTCGGGCTCAACCCGTGGCTTCTTGATACTTGCTCCTTTCCCAGTCCTCTGCTCCAGTGCATCACCTTCATTGGTGCTTTGTCCTCCATCCTGTGCTCAACCTTGCTGTAGGGCGGTACAGTGCTCAGGATGTGGATGTACTGAGAGCGGGCTCAATGAGCCATCTAACTGCACTGTTCTCTGTTCACTGTACCTCGCATGAGCATAGGAGCTACATGAGGACCTACTGTGCAGGGATGCTGGGAACACTGGGTGAGGTAGCCCATGTGTAGGATTCACAGCAAGCAGGAAGCAATGCCAGCACCATGGTTAAGCCTATTAGCTCAGGCTTGGACTTCTACAGTAGCTTCACCACACATCTCATTTCTAGTGATCCCTTTCAGTAAGAGAGACAGAGAGAGACAGAGACAGAGACAGAGACAGACAGACAGACAGACACAGAGGCAGAGAGAAAGAATGTCAGGATGGTGTGGGTGGCCAGAGGTTGATGTTGGGAGTCTTCCTAAATCACTCTCCATCTTGTTTTTTGAGGCAGGATCTTTTATTGAACCTGGAGCTTACAGATTCACAAGCTGGCTGGCCAGTGAGCCCCAGAGATCGACCTGTCTCCACCTCCCCAACTCTGGGATTTCAGGTGCATGACACCACTCTCAGTTTATTACATGGTTGCTGGGGATCAAACTTAGGTGTTTGTTTCTTGGCACTTTACTGACTGAGCCATCTCCCCAGCACCTCCTTCAGGAATTCGCAAAGCTTCTTTCACTGTAGTTTCAATAATACACACACACACACACACACACACACACACACACATACACACACACACACACACACACACACACACACACACATGCATGAGGGTGGTGGTGGTGGGAGATCAACAGATTTATTACACGTGACAGACTTGGTTAGTTTTTAGTCTATCCTCCAGCCTTTGTTAAGGACTACTTGTTGTGGCTGATGAAGCAGTGTTCAGGATCCAGTCTGAGCAGATCCAGTCTGAGCAGATCCAGTCTGAGCAGATCCAGTCTGAGCACCACTGCTCAGCACATGTCTTATTCTCTCAGAATTTCATATTGCTTTTCTTCTCGTCTCTGGCTCCTCTTCCTGCCTGCTTCAATCCTCTTTCCCAGTGGAGCCCAGTATCCAGGCTGCCCTAGAGTCTGCCTTCACCTCTCTAATTCCCCATCCTGAATATTCTTTGGTAAACCTAAGCTGTGGTCACTAACTTCCAATTTTCCCAGCTCTCCTGGTCTATAGGCTCCTTCTACCAGCAACCAGAATACTTACTGTCTTATTTCTTCCCACCTGGGACAGCCAGGGGCAAAGGCCACATCCTCTTCTAAGCTACTCTGGCCATATTCCCAAGAAAGGCAACTAAGTACTTGTGAGGTCATCACCCTGAACCTTGTGAGACGATAGATCCTAGGGAAGATTCTGCAGCCACATCTGAGCTTTGCAGGAAACAGTCCTGTTGGATGATATCATTTTGCCAAAGAGGAGGAAGGTAGAGAAGGCAGGAGACTCCTTGTGGCCAAGGGAGTCTCAGTCAGGGGTGAGATCACCCTCTGTTGAAATGCCCCATTTAATTTATATCCTTTCCATAGAAATATCTTTTAAAAGCAAGTAATAGTTATTTATTTTTGAGCGGTGTGTGTGTTTGTTTATTGTGGTATGTGTATGCATGTTGGTGAATATTCATGTGTGTCTGCAGGTGTGAAAGGGGGCAAGAAAAGAGCACGTGGTGTCCCTCTCTATTGCTCTCTGACTTACTCCCTTGAGACAGAGTCTCTCGCTGAACTTGGAGCTAGGCTGGCAGCCAGCAAGTCCTGGTGATCCTCCTGTCTTTGCTCCATACAGCGGTGGGGTTACAGGCATGCACATGCCATGGCTTTCTATGTGGGTGTTGGGGATTTCAACTTGGGACCTCATGCTTGTGCAGCAAACACCTTCACACACTGAGCCAGATTCCCAGCCCCTTAACAGGTAACCTTTCTTTGTGTGCATTTCTGACATTTCCAATCTTGGAAACTCTGTCTGCTTAAGGATTATATTTTATTCCCCTTAGAATTCTCCAAAACATCTGGTTTCTCTTTTGCATATATTAGGTAATAGATGTTGTCAATACACAAATTACTTTTGTATCAGATATTTCAGGTATAGGACTAGCCAACCAGATACATATTGGGGTAAGGAGACCCTTTGCCTATATACTTCTCAAGAATTCACTCATATTGGCTAGGCAGCATTGAGTGTACAGAGAGATAGTCATTGAGCATGAAAACTATCTTAATATTATGGCTTGAATATGAAAGGTCTCACAGGTTCGTGTTTTAAATGCTTGGCCCCCAACTGCTGGTGTTATTTGGGGAGGTTCGTAAACTTTGGGAAGTGGGGTCTAGGTGGAAAAAGTATGTCACTGGGGGTGGGTCCTCGGAGGTATACTATCTCTGGCTACTTTCTGACTCAGTCTCTGCTTCTTATCTGCTATGATGTGAACGGCTGTCAACCACAACACACTCCTATAGCCATGATGTTCTGCTCCAGTGCACAGGGCCAAACAACCATGGGATGAATCCTCTGAAACTGAGCCAAAGTAAACCTTCCCTCCCTTAAGTGATTTCTGTCAGGCATTTTAGTCATGGTGATGCAAAAGTAACTAATATACATAGAGGCAGAAATAATTGGCAAGACCTGCTCTGGGACGGCTGAGATTGCCTGATACCCCTCGGGTAGAGACACCAAGAATATCACTGATGGCTTTGGTTATGGGAGCCCAGATGTGAATCCAGGTCACTAAACCACATCACAGTGGGAAATCAGGGAGCACACATTCACTGAGCTCCAACAAAGTGCCTCATGTAATTTTCGTTCCTTTTCAAATGAAACACAGATGTGTGAAGGTCTTCTGCATCTGGATCCAAGCTACCTTGCTTTCTAAATCCATGACCTTATGTGAGTGGTTCTCTGAGGCTCAAGCTCCTCATCTGTAAAATGAGGGAATAATGTTTACCTTTTCTTTGAGAGGAACTGAGATAATAGCACCAGCTTCCACAGCACAACAGCTACAACACTATAGGCTTTCATTAGCAAAGACATTATTTATTCTCAGTCCAGCATGGTGGCACAGGCCTATAATGCAGCACTCAGGAGGCGGGAAGATCATGAGTTCCAGACTAGCCTGAGCTACACAGCAATAACACATCTCATAAAACAACAAACAAACAAAACCAAAAAAGGCCAACAACAAAAACCAATAAACCAAACCAAAACACTAATCAACTAACAGGACTAGGAAGATGGCTCAGTCGGCAAAGTGCTTGCCGTGTAAAGCCAAGGACCTGAGTTCAATATTCTAGAAGCCACATTTAAAGAAATCTGGGCATAGTGGAACTCATTTGTAATCACAATGCTGGAGTAAGGGTGGGTGGGGAGCAGAGGCAGGCTGAGCCTTGGGGCTCAGGGGCCAGACAGTCCAGTCAAATTGGGGAGCTGTAAACCAATAAGAAACCCTTTTTCTAAAACCAAGGTAGATAGCACCCAAGGAAAGATGCTTAAGGTTGACCCCTGCCCTCTACACTCAAGCACACACAGGAGCACATAACCCTACACTAACAACCCTTCCCACCCTCCCCAGTAAACAACCTACCACCACAATCAACAACAAAAAACTAAAACTAAACAAGAACAAAAATTTCAAAACCAAACTGATAACAACAATCCCATCACAACAAAAAGTACTGTTCTATTGTTATTAAAGGAAACATAATCCTCAATTTTATTTTTTAAAGATTTGTTTTAATTTTTCATTTATGGGTACGTGTTCGTGCCACATGTGTGTGGATGTCCTCCGAAGGCAAAAGAGTGTCAGGTCCCTGGAGCTGGAGTTATAGGCAGTCAAGAGTTGTCTGATGTGTATGCTGGGAACTGAACTCAGGTCCTCTGGAAGAGCAGCAAGTGCTCTCAACTGCTAAGCCATCTTTCCATCCCTACCCCCAACTTTATACAGGAGAAATGGTTCCAGAGAGCCTTAATCATTAGCCCCAATCACTCCGCCATATGAGGACTGGGCACTAAATCCTGTCCATGCGACTCCCAAACCTTTCCTGCTCCCACAACGCTGACTGTGAAGTCTCCTGGGGGACTTCACTGTATTGTTCTCAACTATTAATTCCCGTTGACTGGAATTTCACTGAACGTGAATTAGCTGACTGTGACTATAGATGGTTGTACTAACAGCTACTCTACTAGAGATGTGCTGTTGATCGATATTCAGCATCTTCTTCTGACAGGAAATTCAGGGAAAGAAGATGAAAACAAGATATGTTATTAGAGATGGCAGAAGCCTTTACCTGGCCAGAAGCCATCTTTTAAGGCTCAGTCCCCACCAGAGGGCCAGTCTTACTTTTCTTCATTCTTTCTGGCTAAGCCTGTGCATACACGCTTCCCTCTGCCTGAAGAAGCTTCACCTTTCCTCTGTGCCTGGCAGGATTTTCACATCCCAACCTCTGTGGTAATACCTCGCCTTACAGGGCTCCTCATCGGGAGGCTGCCTCTGAAGAAGGGCCTTCATTCAGCAGGCTGCTCCTCAGAAGGCTTCCTTTCACAAGGTTCTGGCCATTAGTCCTTTCTCTAGGAAATCTTCCTCCTCAGAAAAGCCTCCTCTTCAGAAAGGTCTCCTCTCAGAAAGGTCTCCTCTCAGAAAGGTCTCCTCTCAGAAAGGCCTCCTCAGAGGGTCTTTTAAGAAAGCCCCCCATAACAGCCTCCTCCCATGCCTTCTCCTTAGATAGCTACCTCCTAAAAGGTCTTCCTCTTCAGAGAAAGACACCTCCTCTCAGGAGAGCTTTTCTCTTCAGAAAGGCCTCCTTGGACATTTTAAAAATGATCTCCCCTCAGAAAGGCCTCCTTAGAAGAGCATCTCTTCAGAAAGGATTCCTCCCAGACAGGCCACCTCATCAGGACTTCTCAAGAAAGCCTGCTCTCATAAAGACTTCTTCCTCTTCTGGAAAGCCCCCCACCCCCACCTCCCTTTCAAGGAAGACTTCCTCCTTAGAAGGCTTCCTCCTCAGGAACACCTCCTCAGATCACTCAATTTTCAGTTTTTCTATGACATTGTGTTCTAGAATTTTCCACCTTCTATCTGATAATCTATCTATATAGACACATCTTTCCCATTAGACTGAAATTCCAAGGTAATGTAGCTAACATTGTTCATTTTTGCATTTGCAAGAGAGCCACAGGACACAAAGAACAGATAGATGAAGTAGTTGTTGAATAAATGAAGTCATCTTGTCCATCTTCCTGCGGTTGACTCCAACCAAGCACTGTATTTTCTATTTTGGTTTTATATGTACCACATGCTGGAGCCTTCTTGCCTCCCCTTACATGACACACTCCACAAACTAATAAATATTCTTTGCTGGCTGCATTCCGTCCCTGTAGCCTGTCTGCCACTCACACACAAACATCCCTGCTATGGAGACCTTGCCCTGTGCATTCAAGACAAAACGTGATTCAACATTTCCCAAAGCAAGCACACAAGATGCAGATGATTTTAGAAAAATATACCCCAACTCAAACTGAACAAAAGCACCAAGGAAAAAAGCCAGGCACATAAAAAATGTGCTACATGAATCTAGGCACAAGAAGGAGTGGATTTACCAGGCCCGGGCCTATACTGACCTGGGCTGATATGCATGTAGGTATCTCAGCAAGAAGGGAACTGGGAACAACCCAGCAACTCATAATGTATTTCCGGATCTTATCCTGAGAGACAAGACATAGAGAGAAACTAAATATTTGTGGGATGAGCCAAATAATATATGAATGGAGGATTAGTGATATACATACATATATATATATATATACACACACACACACACGGACATATGTGTATCTATCACCTACTGTGAGTATTAGGCAGGTTCTAGGTATTGTCATTCACCTGCACCTCGTTTTATTCCCCAATAGACACAACAAGTTAAGTTTCCTTTACAGTTGAAGGAACTTAATTAAATTCAAGGTTCATGATGAACACAAGTCACATGGTACAAGAGGTAGAGTCTTGGACCTCCATCTGACCAAGTCTAAATTCCACACACTTGGCCATGGTCCAGAGACATGTACGCAGGAATGGTTGTGATAAGGTGATTGCCCATGACTGTGAAAGGAAGACCTAAGCTCACCGGGCTGAAGCCCAAGGACAGGTAAGGGGTGGGTTTCGGTTCCATTCCCCAATGAGGTAGCCTCCAGGCTTACCCTTGAAGATTCCTACATCTACTGCATCATTCATTGCCCCTGGAGCACTTGGGCTATCATGCCCAGCTTAGGTAGGTGGCCTCACCATTTTTCTCCCAGCCCCTCTCCCAGTGAGCTCAGGTTTGTCTTCCCCATGGAATGCAAGGGGTACAAGAAAGACTACTGAAGAACCGACTTGCAGGTGGAAGTGTTTGAGGAGTTCCTTAGTGAGTGGATAGTGCAGTTTCCCCAAGGGAAACAAACATGGATCCTTCCCAGCCCAACTCCCATTAGCATGAGAAAAGGCTTAGATACACTGCCAGCCCTTGGGGAGGTGGCCCTTTTGCTAATCTCTGGTGTAGACACTAAATATCAAGCCTTTCCGGAGACTGGGATGGTGTAGGAGGAGACAGGCAAGGAAAAGGAAAATGATGAGAAATAGGAACTTGCAGGCCTTGACTTTCTGAAAAAAAACATGGCTTTGGGATCCCACAGCTCAAGATCTCCTTCTTGCATCATGACCTACAGATCGTAGGTCTTGGACCAGTCTGCCACCCTTTCTGACACTCATCTACAGGTACCAGGATAGACCCAGGGTGGAACTGGGAGCGCACAACTACCAGCCTCGGCTGGTCACCCCTACTGGTCCTCAGGCTTCCTGCAACAAGGAACTCACAGGTGGTATACAGGGACCTCACAGACAAGCAGAGGGCCTGGCATCAACCAGAGTCATTGGGGCCATGCAAGGACTTGGATGGAGACTCCTGGGTCTCAGAAGGGTGCTCCTTTCTCCTCTGACCAGGTTGGTCAGTTCCAGGGAGTTGCCTCCTGGGGAAGGAGTTAAGAACTGAGATAGTCCCTCTCTATTGGAAAGCAAGGACCCCTTTTCAGGCCAGCAGGATGACAGCTGTGTCTGAGTAACACACAGCCCTCCTCCGTGGCCCTTTCTCTCACATCCCCCGAGTGCGGGCGGTTCCAGACTGAAGGAAAGGCACGCTGGGTGAGGTTACCTTCTGGGGGCCTCTCGTCGGCTCTCTGGCTCCCATCAGGCTTGAGAAAGAACCTGTTTACAGGCTGGTGCCCACACTCCCTTCACCTGCTAACCCTTCCCAGGCTCGGGGAGCCTGACAGTCCCTTCGCAGGCAGCTAGGGAAGGCTTGAGAGCTGGAGTGCACGTCCCTGTCTCCACTAGCCTCCAGGAGCTGGAGCTGTGGGCAGCATCTCTGGGTGGCTGGGGTGGGATGCCAAAGGGATGTGTGTGTGTGTGTGTGTGTGAGTGAGAGAGAGAGAGAGAGAGAGAGAGAGAGAGAGAGAGAGAGCATCGAGACCGCACTGGTTAGTGCCTGGCTCCCCTATCTTGAGTGCAGTCGCTCAGGCACAAGCAAAGAAGGTAGGCACCCTGGGGTGAAAAGTCACCAGGTGCAAAGCACTGCCACAAACCCAGCCCGGTGCAAGGCAAGCCTCCTCCGCCCGAGGCTCCGGCGGCGTCTGCGCGCTGCACTGCGGACCGCGTCCCGGAGCCGCCGCCCCCGCCCCGCTCGCAGCCAGGTGTCCCCCGGGGTCGGGACCGACGCGGCAGGCCCCGCCGCCCCCGCGCCTCGCGGCCGCGCGTTACCTTCCACTTTGGTGAGGGTCAGGACCGGACTGTTGCAGGCGCTGAGCGGGGCCACCCGGGCCGAGTGCTTCTTCATGGTGAGCCGGCCGCCTGCAGGAGCGCCGCCGCCGATCGCCTACATCCTGGGGCCGGGGCGGCGCGCCTCTCCGGGCCCGCGGCCTCCTGCTCGCCCCTGCTCTCCCGGGCTGCCGCCCGCTCCCGTCGCCGCGGCTCACTGCGGCGGCCGCCCCGCGGTGCACATCCTCCCGGCAGCGCAGCACTCCACACACGCGCGCACAGCCTCCTACTCCCGGCTCGCTGCAAACTCCAACGTCACGTACAAGTGCACTCCCCACGCCCACCCGGCTGGCTCACCTGCTCCGCCCCCGCCCCGGGACGCCCAGCCCGGCGGCCCACGTCGCTCCCTTGTTCCCAGCCGGGTCCTGGCTGCAGCCTCAGGTCTCCACCTCCCCATTAGTCCTTTACAGGGCCAGCGGATTGGAGCGAGACCCTCAGCTGTGAAGCCTCTGTGTTGCGACGGTTAAGAGGCAGGTGTTTGACTCTGCCTGGGTTACCCCAGTGAGGACTTGATTGTTTTAGAAAGAGTCGGGGTGAGGAGCAAGGCTCCCCACGGCTTGCATTTCCTTCTTGAGGACTAGTGGGGGATTATTTTCTCTGGCGCTGAGGACAGCTCTGTTTGGGGAAGAAAATGCAAAGTCCATAGAAGCAAAGCGCTCACACTTCTACAATGATTGGGGACTGGAGAAATGGCTCAGCAGTTAAGAGCATTCGCTGCTCTTGCAGAGGACCTTCCAGCTCCTCCCAGCTGTCTGGAGGAAGTGGCTCCTAGGAGTAATTCTCTTGGTTCTTGTTACTGCTCACCCTCCTGAACATCTAACATAAAAAGAATGGCAGAGTCTACACCGGGCCGGGGATTTCTCAGGGTTGCTACCCGATCTCTGCACAGCGGAGGAGGAGATCAGGTCTGTGCAGAGCCCTCTAGTGGCAGCCTTCAAATTCTACACCTCTTCCTGGGAACTTGGCCCACTTCCTTATTTAGGTGTATAAGCTTAAGGCAAAAGAATTTCATATTTTAAAGGCACTTTTCACCAGGCTTAACAATCTGAGTTCCATCCCTAGGACTCACATAATGGAAGGAGAGAGCTGGCTCCCAAAAGTAGTCTTTTGACCTCCACACAGGTGCTATGGCTCCCCACCCCTATAAATAAATGTACAAAATTATATTAAACATTTAAAAACTACTCATTAAAATAATCTCATATTGTATGGACCTTTTATTACAAATTAATACTTATATTTATTTCATAAAGTTCATCAGTGTTTATTATAGACATAGTAACTAAAACATCACATAGTCACAGTAAACATTTTTGAGCACTTGTGACCAGGTTTCTATTAAAGACAGGGATGTTTGTTATAAATAATTCCATTTTCTATTTTCCAAAGCTCTGTAAGGTCATTATCACCTTGTTTATAGAAAGGAAAATCTACGCTAAAAAAGGCAAAAAAAATGTCCTGGGTTGTACAGTAATGGATACACACATTAAGATGTACCTCACAAAGTGAAGGCCAAGACATGCCATTATTGGGCTCACAGTTCAAGACCAATCCTCATGCCCATGTTGCCTGAATGTAGGGCCCTTGAAGGATGTGGTCAGTCCTGCCATCCTTAGAAGCCACAGGTGCACTCATGATCAAGTTCAGGATCGCACACGTGTCTACAGTTCTGCCACAGCATCCCACTTACTGGATTGAAGAGGCTCTTAGATTGCTCTGGACTGACATAGCACGAGAAATACCTTAAAAAGAACTGGATTAGGCTGAGTTCCAACCTTGCCAGTAGGAAGTGGCCAAGCTAGCCACCATTTTTGTCACTCTGGCTTGTCTTCTACTCTGGGCATAAGAAGGTCAGCCTCCATCACCATGTTCCAACTCTGCGTGTGTGTATACACATGTACATGTGTGCAGATACTCGTGTACATGTATGCAGGATTGTGAAAGTCAGAAGACAACCTCAGCTGTTGTTTCTCAAGTAGATGAGGCTGGCAGGTCAGTAAGCCCCAGGATCTGCCTGTCGCTACTTCCCCAGCCCTGGGATTACAAAGCACAAAGTACCATACCAGCTTTTAAAATATGGGCTCTGGGTTAGAATTCAGGTCCTTGTGCATTCAAGGCAAGCATTTTACCTACTGAGTCATTTACACACATGTATGCTCAGTGCATAGATAATGACATACATGTAGGTATACATACTGCATGTATATTTATATACACACAAATGCCCATGGAACTGAAATGGTTAATGGAATATTACCCTTACCATGTGGGGGTGTTCTGTTCTGGACTGTCCTACGTGCTCCTTTCTAGAGCAGCAGATGCTGATTGTGACGAATGAATTTGTATTTATTTATTTATTTAGTGTATGTATACAAAATGTGTGTTTGTGCATTTCTCTGTGTGAATGGGGGCACGCACATGCCATGCTGTGCCCTTGGAAGTGAGCAGACACCCTGGAGTATCAGTACTCATGTTCTACTTTGCCTGAGGCTGCTCTCTTTGCTGGCCATCAGTCTAGGTAGCCAGAGAGCTTCCGCTCACTCTCCTGTCCCCTCCTCTCATCCTCCCATAGAAGCACTGGGATTACAAATGCTTAGTCTACATATCTAACTTTTATGTGGGTTCTAGGGGTTTGAACTCAGGTTCTCAAGCTAATGTAGCAAGAACTTTACCCACTGAACTAACATCCCACCTGAATTTGTCTCTATGATTATCTATTTATGGATTATAACCCATGTGGTTTGGAAAATACTGTTAAAATTATATTTTTGGTAAGTTCTATGAAGACTTTTACTTAGTATACTCAATTTTTTTTTAAAAAAAAAGCTTAAAATGCAGTAGGGTTTTTAGGAGTGGGAAGGCAGACCACATCAATTAATTCACTGTGAAATGTCAACACCATCTCACAGTCCTTCACAGAATTAAATAGAAAGAATAACAAATTATTTTGTGGTTATCAGTACTTAAAAAGCATCGCTTAAAGAGGCTCCAGGAAGCAGATCCACTGTTATGCACTGTTCGAAGCACTGGAAGTGGCCGGCACTGGCCTGTTCAGCATGGGTGGAGACCTGATGGTGGCAGAGAAACTCAGGTCAGCACTGAGCAGCTGTTCCCAGGGGCGGGAACGTGGGGATCCCTTCCCAAACCTCCAACCAAGGCCAGAAACAAAGCCACCAGACCAGACAAAGCACTCAGGGGCCTTCCCTCCCCTAACATGTCCCTTTCTTCCTACAGGAGCAGCAACCTGACTTCTCTCTCTCTCTAGAGAGAAATATAGAGGTTGAATGAAGATGGCCCTGACGCATGGGATCACTGGATTTCATCACTGGCTGTCAGGCACATTCTCTTGTCCCTGTTCCTGAAGATACCCCATGGTTGCCCGGCGTGAAGATTAATAACCTCTCCTTGGGATTGGGTTGGAACCAAGAGCTGGGGTCAGACTGAGTAAAAGCACTGAAGGAAATTAGAGCAGTGTCAGTTTGTTTTGGGAATCCTGGTCAGGGCCCCATTCTTTGCTCAGCGGTGATTCCAAGTGGTGGCCTTCTGGAGGGGAGGGCCATGTGTGTGGGAACTGAACAGAGAAAGCTGCCTGGAAGGTGGACCTGGTGGCACAGACCTGTAATTCTCTGTACTCAGGGGGCTGAAGCAGGAGGATCATGAGTTCAAGGCCAGCCTGGGATATGTAGGGAGAGCTTGTCTCAAAAGCTCAGGTACCAGGTTCTAGCTTCAACCCCCAGCATTGAAAAATAAAATGCTTAGAAGCAAAGGGAGTGTTTCCTGGGACTGGTGCCCCCTTCCCTGGTACCTGTGAGAGATCTAGCCGTGGGCAGTACAGACAGAGGGGTGCACAGGGACTAACCCACTATCCTGCACATAGCAGGGCCTGGAGAAATAAAACGTCCTTCTCCCATGGGAAAAGGGACACAACATCTCCCATAAATGTCCCCCAGCAGTGCGGGTTGGTTCAGAGAAGGGAACTCTTAAACCAGATCCCGGTCATACCAGCTCTTTTCGGCACTCAATCCTCTCATCATTAAAAGCGGAAATAAATAAGGTGTGGACCTTCTGGTGCTGTTGTGAAGATTAAAGGAAGGAACAGGTGTTGAGTGCTTACAACAGTGCCCATTAAGTAGTTGGACCCAGCACCCACGGGCATCATTTTCATTCTGTCTACTGGGTACTGTCTGGGGGAGAACAAGCTCTGATTTGTCACACCCTGAGTCCGATGCAGTAG
Source organism: Eospalax fontanierii (assembly GCA_035773235.1). Classification (NCBI taxonomy): domain Eukaryota; kingdom Metazoa; phylum Chordata; class Mammalia; order Rodentia; family Spalacidae; genus Eospalax; species Eospalax fontanierii. The sequence continues at coordinate 3,766,468 of CM069524.1, read as the reverse complement.
GTGGCTTCTGTAGCAGGTGTTCTCAGGAGGCAGGAAGGGGAAAAAGAAAGGAAGAAGGGAGGGAGGAAGGAAGGAAGGGAGGGAGGGAGGGAGAGGGAGGGAGGAGGGAGAAAGGGAAAGAGAGAGGAAAAGTGGATAGATATTCTCAGGACCCCAGATTCTAGAATTTTCCTGCATTGACCACCTTCCATTCCTTTCCGACTATCCTTTCTGCTTGCATGGGGTAGCTTGGGGAAACCACGGAGGACCATATTCTGCTTCTTCCTGAGCCTCTCAGACTCCCCCTGCTTTGACCTCTCAGGAAGCGGGTTTGGAGACCGAGGCCTTGGACTCAAGGTGAGGAGGGAGATCTGATGCTGTTTAGTTCAGAAATAGCTGCTGCTGTGTCCCGGTGACTCATCGACCACAGCTGGCCTGCACTCAGATTCCTCGGCCGCCTCTGTGCTAGAGCTAGAATACTGACCTACATCCGCTCCTCCTTGGCCACCCAGCTGGGCCCACCCCTCAGCTAGTGTTTGCTTCCAAGGGCGAATCAAGGGGATGCAACTAGAGCTAGCCTCAGCTTAAGCCGAAGAGATAGATCTAGGCACTGGAGGGTGGTGTTGCAGCTGCGTATGAGGGGCTGGATGGAACCTTCTGGCAATGTTGGGCTCTGGAGCCTCAAAGTTGGGCATTGGGAGTCTCAGAAGTGCCGAGCCCTAGGCCTGCCATAGCTGTTGCCACTCTCTCAAGGCAGAGGCAACAGACCTTCTGGAGTCGCCTATGTAGCTGTGTTAACTCTAAAACAGGAACCTTGCTCAGAGACACTCAACAGCCATCACTGAACAGAGAAGCAGAGTCCCGGGGCAGCTGGAAGCAGGACTTGAGAGGCGCTGAGGAGGACATGTCTGCACAGATAGGTACTGTGAAGGTCTGCTCCTGAACCACACCAGAAAAGCTCTCACAGAAAACCACACTCAGTAATCCAGAAATCTTTCCAGTCTTCACGGGAGATCCATACAGTTAGAAGCCGGTGGATGTGATTGAAGTGGGCACCGGACTCTGCGCACAGCCCCATACAGGCCCGCAGAGCCCTGCACAGCCCGCACAGCCCGGCACAGCTCCATACAGCCCCGCACAGCCCTGCACAGCCCCTGCTGGATTCCTTCTTCTGCCTGAGGATGTGGCTCCTCTCCATGACTCTGTGCTTAGGCTACTGGGTTGAGGAAAGAGCCAGACCCTCCCAATGCCTGGGCCAGCTCTGCTATGCCAATAATCCTAAAACAATATGGTGACTTCTGAGCTACAGGCACAGCACTGGGCACCATTTCCCATTTGTGAATGACAGAGAATCCTCAGAAAGTATTACAGTTCAACACTTTCTGCTGCTTCACAGTCCAGGGCTTCCCTGCTTCAAATAGCACATGACCTGCATCCATAAGGGATCTCACAAGACCTCTACCAATTATTCATCCCACAGAATCCTCACCAGCTCCTCCTCCATCACACACCCCTCCTCATCCCACAGAATCCTCACCAGCTCCTCCTCCATCACACACCCCTCCTCATCCCAAAGAATCCTCACCAGCTCCTCCTCCATCACACACCCCTCCTCATCCCACAGAATCCTCACCAGCTCCTCCTCCATCACACACCCCTCCTCATCCCAAAGAATCCTCACCAGCTCCTCCTCCATCACACACCCCTCCTCATCCCACAGAATCCTCACCAGCTCCTCCTCTGTGGGGATCTGGTTACTGAGCAAGCCAAGCAACTGCAGATACCCTAAAGGGATGGCAGGTGTCTGACCTGCTCTGCCTGATGTGATATGAATCTTCCTTTCCCCCACCCCAGACCAGAACCAGGTTTTTGGGTTTCGTTTCCTCATTCCTGAACTTCCACAACCTTCCTGCCTTTACCCCAACACCCCACCTTTCCCGCCTTCTGTAACGGTCAGAGAGGCTTCCCTATATAAGCCCCTGCATTGGCTCTAATAACCGAACTACCCACCGACGTAGTCTCCCGGGAGGGAACTCCTCCCGCCGCACTCTGAGCCACCTGAGGTCCCGTTCCATCGTCCTCCATTCTCTGGCATGGCTGGAGCACACAACAGCCATGCTGGAGATGGAGACGCACCCACACTCCTCCATCACACACCCCTCCTCATCCCACAGAATCCTCACCAGCTCCTCCTCCATCACACACCCCTCCTCATCCCACAGAATCCTCACCAGCTCCTCCTCCATCACACACCCCTCCTCATCCCACAGAATCCTCACCAGCTCCTCCTCCCTCCTCATACCTCCTCTCATCCTAGAGTCCTCACCTGAGTCCTCACCAGACTCCCTTCCTTCCACAGCCTCCCTCCCTGCTCCATTTGAAGCACTACTCAGACTCTGTCTCCTGGCCTAGATCACTGGGACCCAGCAGAAGCTCTTGAGAAGTGTCTTCTGCTGCCTTTCCCAACAGACGGTGCTTCCTGGATCCCCAGTGCAAAATCCTGTGGCCCCTGCCTCCTCCTCCTCTTGGTGATTGGGCCCATCCTATTTCACTCCTGGGGAACATCCTGGTAGAAGTAGTGTTCTCTTCCTATCTCAGTTAACATTCTCACAGCTGTGGGCTTGACCTTGGCCAAATTCCCTATAGAAGCCATCTTACCTTGCCTTAGGTTTCTAGCTGCTTCTTGCCCCTCAGGCCATCTTCAGAGGAAGGTCAGAGCCCTAGAGGAGGCCAGTGAGCCTGTGTTCTTGCAGTAGGAGAGAGTCCAGCTGTTTCCAGTGCTGGTTGCTCTTAATGTCATCTACTGGGTGATCACCTTGTGAAGAGACTTTTATGATAATCTTATTCTCTTCCTGGTTGGTGCCTCTGCTCAGGACAGAGAAGTAAATTCTGACCAGTTAGACCCTATGAGCATTTGGTATACCAAAACCAGTACCTCAGGACTCAGCTGACCCGAGGCTATCACAACTCTCTCAGAGTTCACTTCGTGGAGTCAATCTGCACAGATTATTTAATGAATTTATTGGCCCCAAATAATAAAGTAGTCCAATGAAACAAGTGTGTATTGCCAGCTATAGGCATGGAGGAGGGCTGTCTTTGTCTCCCGTTCTTCACATAAGCTCTGTTGGCTTAGCTGGGGACCAGGAACCACATGTCACAGACGAACAGTAAGACAAAGGAACAGCAATGGGCGGTACTTCAGATAAGTTTGAGCTTGCTTCTTCTGCAAGCACACAGAGAAAAGTCCTGCTAAAGGCCAGGGTGGTTCCTCACTGTGGGGCTAGAGTAGTAGGTACCCAGATGTTGGACAACAGCCAAGAGAGGTCAGAGATCAGAGGCACAGCCTAGTTCCAACTAAGACCTGCTTGGCCAAGATCAATTAACCTCAAGAACTCCCAAAGCTTCTCCTGGAATATGAGGGGCTAAAGGTGTTCTTGTTTTGCTCCTAAAAGTATCTACTGCTGTCAGGGCATTTTGGGCATGTAGTTCCTAAACTATGTTCTAACAAATAACTCTTTCGTCCCTTTGACAAGAGAGAGTTTGTCAGTAACCCAGAGCTTTCACTGAGACTGTGCATTTGGCCCTGTGTGTTTCCTGGGCCCCTGGGAAGAAAAGCTCATGTGTGGGCTTGTGTTGGTCACAGCACAAGGCCAGAAGAATGTGTTGCCTTGTGGGAATCTTTTGAAGTTGTCTAGTGTATGACAGGCTTGGAGGTATACATCAGTAATTTCAGCCCTGGGGAGGCTGAGGCAGGAAGATCATGAGTTCAAGACCAGCGTGGGCTACATAGTGACATCCTGCTTCCGAAAAAAAAAAAAAAAAAAAAAAAAAAAAGCTTGATATGGTAGGACATGCCTTTAATCCCAGCACTCTGGAGGCAGAGGCAGGCAGATCACAATACTGTGAGATCAAGGCCAAATAGCAAGTTGCAGACCAGCTGGGGCTACATAGTGAGATCCTGCCTCAAATGTGTGTGTGTGTGTAGTACAAATCTGCTCTGGGTTGTTTTTAAGCTGTATTCCTGTTTTAAGCTCATCATCCTTGAAATTCCATGTACTGATAATAATGGATTATATAATAATGGATAATAAGGGTAATAAAGGATTGACAGCCTTTCAGGAAGTGGGTAATAATGGTGAGGCAGTCACGGTGACAGGAAGTTGAAGCAGTAAGACACTTGACATCCACAGTCAAGAACAGATAGAAGAGATGCATGCATGCTCATTTGCTTGCTTGCTTGTGCTCAGCTTGATTCCTCCACTCTTACATAGTCCAGGGCCCCAGGCTCGGGATGGTGCAGCCTACTGTCAGGCTGGGTCTTTCCACATCAATTAAAGCAGTGAAGACATTGCCCACTGACATACCTACAGGCTAACTCAGTGTAGACAGCCCTTTATTGGGACTCTTTTCCCTAGTGATTCTAGACTGTGTCAAGTTGACAATTAGAGCTAACAAGTACAGGGCTGGAGCAATAGCTCAGTGGTTAAGGGCACTTGTTGCTCTTTTAAAGGACCTGAATTAAATTCCTAGGACTGCACATCACCCCACAACTGTCTGTACTCCAGATCCAGGGGATCTGATGTGCTCTTCTGGCCTCCATGGGCACTGCCACACACAGACACTCACATATACACAAATAAATAATGAAATATTTTTATAAAAACTAACCATCATATCATCTTTAGGAATTGCAAAGGTAGTCCTTCAAGTGCTGTTCCCAGGAACAAGTGAGGAATTGCCCAAATGTTCACCACTAGGGAAAGGAAAAGTGTGGGGTATTCATAGGAAAGAATGTAATGTGGATGGAGAAATGAATTATCTAACAACACAGGTCAATACTCAGGAGGAAACAGAATGCATTTAATATCTAGCACCATCCTTATATACACAGACCCCTTCATATATAGATCATACAGATTGTTCAATATATGTGTACACTTTATATATTGTTGATACATATTTATCCTACACAGCCAGAAAAATCTGACTCTGGCTACAACTTTTGAACTTTTTTTGGTCAAGTTTTCTAACTACTACAAGCAAAAATAGTGATTCACTAACTTTCTCCTTGAGAGTGAGAAAACAGGAAGGTCATCTCCTTTTAGAGTTTCAGCTGTCCGGGGATGGGTTGGTACTGGTCTCGATGTTCAAAGACCATTTAAAGGCTCTAAACATGTGTCTTTTTAAGCACATACTAAGGCTAATAAAAGCAAGAAATGTCTCCATGAGCAAGGAAGTGTAAAATAATCCTGGGACGAGTTCTTCTTTTAAAAGAGACCATTTCTATTCTTATCGTGAAACTGTTTGGTGGCATACTTCTAAAGCCACTGCCTTCCACATCTTCTTAGAGGCACATTAATTACAGCATCACAGTCATTTTCTACTCTCACTTCCTGTTTTGTTTCCTCACATCCTCATGTGGTGTGTGTGTGTGTGTGTGTGTGTGTGCCTGTGTCTGTGTCTGTGTTTATGTGTGTGCACCTGTGCATGTGAAGATCTCAGACTGACATTCAGTATCTCCCTGAGTCAATTGCTCTCTACCATATTTCTTTGAGACAGGTCTCTCACTAAAGCTAGAGCTTACTGAGTTGGCTAGGCTGGCTCTGCCTCCCCAGTGCTGGGATCACAGGGATACGCTGCCACGCCTGGCTTTTTACATGGGTGCTGGTGATCCGAACTCAGGCCCTCATGCCTGTGCAGCAAGGACTTTACCAATGAGCTATCTCCCCAGACCCAAATCCTTTTAATATTTTTCTTGGGGTAGACATTTTCAGAGCATGCTAGTAATGAAGCAAGACAATATCCAAGGTGCAGTTGAAGACAGCACTGGCTTGCCTCCGGGAGATCTGCATCGGGGACAGTCCTCTAGCTGATCACTGGTTATTAATTTACTGTATGAGTGTATGCTCACACATGCCATGGTGCATCTGTATTGGCCAGAGGACAACTTGCAACCCACCATGTGGGTCCCAGGAATCAAACTCTGGAACTCCAGTCACCAAACTTTATCAATCTTGCTGGTCCTGGCAGGTCATGCTTTTGGGGAACTATTCTCCACTGAGGTTTAGCACAGGGCAGTGGCCTTGCCTTCCAGATGTTTCTGCCTGTGGTGACCTCAGTGCCAGCTTCCTCTTCTCTTTCCCATCTCCTCACTCAGCTGAGCTGTACTTTTGATTTTGCCTTGGAGTGTGCGTAAGAGGAGAAACTGTCATGGTAGATTCTGCCTGAGAAAGGTGTGTGGGCAATGTCCTGTGTCCTGGGCTCATGTGCCCTAGGCCCTTAGAGAAACAGGAACTTGACACCCAGAACCATCTAGGTCATGAGGAGACTTCACCAGGGGAGGCTTGGGGAAGGGCAAGATGACCTCTGGACATATCATATCTTCTTTTCTGCTTTTTCGGACTCTGGCCTCAGTTTCACCACAGTGGTAGAAACGTCTGTTGGACATAACTAATATGAATGTGTTTTTATATACCCCTTACGTGGTGTTTATGAATATATACTCTTTCTGGGGTGGAACTGACCTTGGAGACTCTGGGCTGAGGTTAATTTATTTTCAGTACTCACTGAAGAAGCTCATGAGTTTTGGGTTAACCTTGACTTCTTATTCAGAGTGTGCAGGCATCAGATACACTATTGACAGCAGGAGTCTAATTTGAGATTAGCTGTAAGCTAAGACACCGGAAGTAGGAAGAATTGCTACAGGTCGAAAACCATTTCTAGCTACAGTACCAAAGACTCAGGTTCACTTCATCCTGATCCCCAAAGTACTATGTGCTTTACTCATGGCATAGGCAAAATGGGGTCAAAGGAACTCAACTCAACCATCCCTGGACCTTGTTGGCACTGGGAAATAGACTGAACTTAATTTTTCAGTATCCAGAAATGATACAGGGAGGCACAAGCTTGTTCTCACCCCAATATATACTGACTCACGGCAAACTTTTCTCTGAACTTACGTAGTGATGGAATGGTGCTGAGATTGGAGCAGGTGCCCCTTCAAGAGCTCTCCAAAGCTCTTCTGTCTTGACCACAGTAATCTTCACACACAGCAGGCCTCGGGGACTTCTACAGGTCCAGGCTCTGCTCTTGTCCAAGAAGCCTAGATGTCACTTAAAAGCATAGACTCTCAGAGATAGAAAGGGTTTTGGAAATCATCTAGCATGTCACCCTCAATTTGGGGCAGGAAGGAACAAAACTAAGAGGACGATTGGGAAACAAAAAACGATGGCTATTCTGGGAACGCTAAATAGAAGCAACCTAAATATAACCCCCAGAAGTGCACATCCAGCCAAAACAGCCAGGCTGCCTCCAGCTGCAGCTGTCCTGAGGCCCTGCTGTCCTGCAGCATCACAGGTCGATGGGGCCCATTGCATCTCAGATTCTCCTAGGGTTGAAAGAAAGAGGCCACTCCTTAGAATTCGGTTTAAACTTTGGAAAAGGTCCAGGACATTCATGGTGTCTTTAAAGTGTTATATTTTTAAAAGAGGAACTTCTGCTTCTAGGAAAAGAAAAATTTGGTCTTAAGAAAGCAAAAACTTTTGGGCATGGTGGTGCACTTGGGAGGCTGAGGCAGAAGGGTCACAAAGTTTGAGTCTAGCCTGGAGTAATGCATAGAGAGACCTTTTCTCAAAACCAAAATACCAAACAAAGAAACAACAAAAGCAACGTGCATGTTTCTTAGTATGGAGTGGCTGTTTCCTGAAGATTCAGGACAAATGCATGAGGCCAGGAGTCGGGATGGTTGTGAAGCAGCTTATTAGACTGGAGGGCTTCTCACTGCCAAAGCGAGAGAGGCCATCCCAGGAAGGGAGCACATCTGCAAACCACGAATGCAGTGAGGAATCTGCATTCAGAATATGAGAAGGCTTCTTCTAGATCAACAATAAAAAGCCGGATGACCCAGTAACATGGATAAAGAATATGAAAAGATAGTTTTCCAAAGACATATCCTAATGGCCAAAATGCACATGCATAACTCCATAAGCTACCGGGGTGCCTATGCCAGTCAAAGTCAGGATGAGCATCGGGGTGCGGAGGGCACTTCAGCATACAGACGTGCATCGACTTCTTCGTGTATATATCCAGAGGCAGAATTGCTGAGCCACATGATCCTGCTCTTTGGAGGTTTTTGAAGCAGTGCCTTAGTTTCCAAAGTGGCTGTCTCACTTTGCCTTTATCATTGACGACGTATAAGAGGTCCCTTTTGAGTTTCATTTCTTTCATCCGTACCCTCCCTGCCTGTTATCAGTCATCCTGTGGTAATAACTCTTCCAAAAATGTGGGGTGATATCTCATTGAGATTTGAATGTGCATTTCTATGAATGTTACAATACTGTTTTGTATGTAGTTCATTTACTCCTATGTTTTAAGAAATAGCTATTCAGTGTGTGTGTGTGTGTATGCACATGTGTAAGCCAGAAGACAACCTCAGCTGTTCTTAGCTGTTGTTCCTCAGGAACCTTCCATCTTGTCTTTTGAGACAAGATCTCTCACTGGCCTGAAACTTGTCAAGGGGGCCAGGTTGTCTGGTCACTTAGCCCCAGGGTTCCACTTGTGTCTGCCTCCCATTGCTGGGATTACAGATACACATCACTATGCCCTACATCTACACGAGTTCTAGGGATGTACTTAGTCCTCAGGCTCAGGCCTCATCTCCCTGGCCTTCTGTGCATTTTGAGGTCAAATTATTCATTCATTGCCGTTGAGTTAACAATTTCTTGTTCTTCCTAGGAAATTAGAAAATCTGCTACTTCACAGACACTTGTAGGCAGTTATAACCCTCAAGGGAAGGTGACACCCTCCAGGCCCATCAACTTCCCATCCCTTCCTACAGTCAGGCTCATCTTCCTCTGGGTCCATGCTTCTGGCACACATTTCCTTCCTCTCCGTTGGCAGTGTCTTCTCTCCTTTTGACTTTCAGCTGCTTTCCGGGAAGCTTCCTCTGTCCTCTGCCCCAGCATGTGGGAACCTCTCTATCCTCATAGCTGTCAACCTCTACACACATTCCTTTAGTCTTCCATCTCCCCTTCCCCCTTTACTCAGCACTGAAGGACAAAAGCCATTTATAGCTAGACTAGTGTGCGCAGCATGTGGGGCACAGGGATGGTCCCCGGTGTGCACTGAGGACTCAGGGGAGGGATCCAAGAAGGAGGTAGGTACCTCGCTCACTTAACCACACTCCCAATTCTCCTCACTATCTGCAGAGGCATCGTCAACTCTGGCTTCTCAAGGGATCATCTCAAAACGTAGGTGCTTGGGCCCCACTCAGATGAGTAGAGAAATCTCAGAGGCTAGGAATGAGGCCCTGGCATCTGTGCGTATGCATGCATGCATGTATATTTGTGTTTGGGGCAGTTCTGGGAAATCAAGCCCAGGGTGCGGGCATGCTATGCAAGTGCCCAACCACTAAGTTATATTCCAAGTCTCATTTGTGTTGTGTGTTTACATTTATATGTGTGTGGGTATGTGCATGTATGTAGAGACCAGAAGTCAATCCTTGTGAGACCAGAAGTCAATCCTTGTGTGTTTTTCCTTGGAATCTATCTATCTATCTATCTATCTATCTATCTATCTATCTATGTATCATCTTTTCTACCACTTTGTTCACAGATCCATTTCCCCAGCCAGACACTAGTTGGTCCTCCCCCACTCCCAAATAGTTGCACTGCTTCCTGTTTAACTGTTTCTCTCCTGGCCTGACCTATGAGCAGACAAAAACCAGAGATCACTCTGGTGTACCTTTTCTATATTTGCCACAAGGCAAGCTCTAAGTCCTGTAGTGTGGTTCTTGAATAAATCCCTGAGTATTTAACTTCGTTTCCTGTTCTGGCACTTGGCTGGGTGTGCAACCAGAGGTGAGCACTTGCTTAGCACCACAAAAGAGTTTATTCTAAAATGGGAAACTGAGAGCCCACTCATGGCCACACTGACCTGCTCTGCAGTCATGACCACACAGCTATCACACATGTGTCCTTCTTCCATCCATTTCCAGTACTTCCTAACCAATAATCCACATGAAAAATGATCCAAAGACTTCCCAGGAATGAGTTCTCACTTGAGCAAAAAACACTCATCTGGGTGTCAGGACACTGTTTACAGTGGTTCTAGATGTTTCTTCTGTCTTCTGCCAGGGCTGGGAGTCAGAGATGCAGAACCTTCTGGTGCCACACACCTTCTTGTGTTTCTATTTGTAGCATGTCCCAGTTGATGGAGACTGGAGGGACTCTCATAGCCAAGCTTTGTCAGGACCACGGACTGTGTTGCTGTTGGAGGAGTGAGCCATCTGATCTTAAGAATAAAAACCGTGGGTGTCTCCAGCAGCTTCTGTTTTCTGGCTGGTCTTCCAACACTGCAGATGTGTTATTGCTGCAAACACAAGCTGTGGCTGAGGCTGATGTTTCAGAAACTTCTGTGCCCTCAGGTTAAAGTCAGTGAAGGGTCCGAGCAGCTCTGGTGCCCACCAATGCCTAGAACCACAGGCCTGGGGGTCATTGTGGTCCCTGGGCCAAGGTCTCTAAACTGCCACACTTGACCTGGGCAGTGTGTGAGTGTGAGTGTGTGTGTGTGTGTGTGTGTGTGTGTGTGTGGCTGATTTTGAGTCCAAGGTCTCTCACACTAGGCAAACCCTCTACCACTGAACAGCATCTCCACCCCTCATTTTACCTTATTTTTCTTTGGAATTTTGAGACAGGGTCTCACTTGGAGCCCAGGTTGGCTTCAAACTCACTCACTAGTCCAGACCAAAATCTAAATTTTCAATGCCCCCGTTTTAGCCTTCTAAATGGCTGGAATGAAAAGCCTGTACCACCAGACTGGGCTATCCAGGGCTTCTTGTGGCTGTGAGAGAGCCCTCCTCCCTTCTCACAGCTCCTGCCTGTCCCCCCACCCCACACACACACCAGGCACGGTCACAAGGGCTCTGTACTGTACTGTTCATGTCTTTGCTCACTGATCGATAAGTGCCTTGGGAACAGTTACTATGTATCACACACTGAGTCAGAGATCGACGACACCCTAGCCAAACCCCTGGGAGCTCTGATTTCCTTTGGGTCTTTTCTTTGCCTTATATAGACCTGAACAAATGCTAGCACTGTTTCTCACAGCTCAGGATGACCTGGTCCACGGAATGTGCCTGACAGAGGAAAACCAAGAACTTGCTATTTGTTCCAACAACACTGAAGTTAGATGCTCCTGTCTCTCAGCCTTGCTGCGGAACAGAACGCTGACCCTGATACTTACCAATCAGCAATCTCAGGTGACCTTTATGTGGACTGTGCGCATGCAGATAGAGGCCAGAGGACAATCTTGGGCGTCCTTCCTCAGGTGCCATCACATTGTTTATGGTGATAGGATCTTTCATGGGCCTAGAACTCTCCAGTGAGTCCCAGGGATCTGCTTGTCCCTGCCTCCCTAGTGGGGGACTGCCAGTGTGTGCCACCATGCCCGGCATTTGTTTGCTTGTCTGAAACAGGGTCTTACTATGTATCCCTGCCTGGCCTGGAACTGTCTATATAGACCAGACTTGCCTCAGACTCATAGAGATTTGCCTGATTTTGCCTCCAGAATGCTGGGATTAAAGGTGTGTATCACCATGCTGGTTAACCTAGCCTTTTTTTTTTTTTTTTTTCACATGTGTTCTGGGCTCAAACTCAGGGCTCGTGCTTGAAAGGCAAGGACCTTACCAACTAAGCTGTCTCCTCAGCTCTGTATTTTGTAATTTTTCATCTTCTTGAGTGCTCAAACTTCCTACATTCCCTCCCTATGATGATTCCTGTCTTCAAAATGTCCATCACGTCTGCACCCGTGGGGCAAAGCCACTCTTCCCCTCTCGGCAGTCCTCAGCAAAGCCTGCTTCCACAGCACTGTGCCGTGCAGTCTTCAGCACTGATTCTTTGTCCCTCTCTGGCTCACAGGTTTAATAGGCCCTATCTAGGAAAGGCACATTTTCTCTGTTTTTCCACTATGACTTAGCTCTTTAATTGGCCTATTGAGGAAAGGTGGCCAAGGCCAGCTTACGGAGGCCATCAGGGCCCAAACTCAGACCCTAACAGGAGATCCACAGAGGAGGAGCAGTCAGCCCCTAAGACAGAAGCCAGTGCATTGTGGATCCCTGGTAGCATTCATAGCCAAGAGTTCCACCCCTAGAGAAGTGAATGCTCCGTTCAACCAAAGCTACAAATGACCGAATCATGTGCAAATCGTCAGAAAGCTCCAAACTCAAGCTCTGAGACGTGATGCTCTGCCAGTCCTCAGACACTCACAGATGCTGCTGTCCACTTTCTACGAAAGAGCACAGCAAAGGCCTCTCTTCTAATTAGCTTTAGCTGTTAACTTGACACAGCCCAGAGTTATCTGAGGGAGTCTCAGGGCACTGACTTGAACAGATAGGCCTGTAGGCATGTGGTGGTGGTGCCATAATGGGTGGGGCCATGGGTAGTGCCATGCTTGAGCCGGTGGGCCTGAGTTGGGTACAAAAGGTAGCTGAACCTGAGCCTGAGAGCAAACCAGTAAGCAGCATTCTGCGAAGGGTTCTGCTTCAAGTTCGCACCTTGAGCTCTTGCCCTGGCTTCCCCTGATGAGGGATCATAATCTATAAATGAAATAAACCCTTTCCTCCCCAGACTGCTTTTGGTCTTGGTATTTGTCCCAACAACAAGAAAATTCACTAGAACAGGCGTGATGACACATTGGCTAATTCAGAACCACGTGACACGTCTGGTTTCCCTTCTCCCCTTTGGCTTGGCCTCCTGAGATGCCCCCTCCTTCCCATTTGAAGACCCCATCCAGCTTTCCATCAGAAAATCATCCAAGCACCATTCCTGACCTTTGTCTCTTGAGGTGCTGCCTCCACACTCCACGTCCACGTGTCCCACCACCGTATCTGGGTCTCCTGTTCCTACCTGACACGCTGTTAAGATCTCTGATCCTGCAGCTGACTTCCTGCTGCTGGACTTTGTTTGATGATCAGCTTCAGAGGCCTAGTGAAACTTCCTCAGTCTCCTCTTGGAGTTTCATGCCGACACCCAGGCTCTGTGTGTCTGTCTGTGGCAGGCCAGATGCTGTGTTTCTTACAAGCTCTCAGGCAATGTTAGAGTTGCTGTGGGGCCACCCCAAGCAGTAAAGAATAATGGTGCTTAAGGCAACACCTGGACAATGGCAAACTTTCAATAAGCAGTTATGTAGCTGCCTGTGTAGGAGTGAAGTTGTCTAAAGAGAAACACTCCTGCCCCTCCCTTCCTTCTGCCGTGAGATGATTGAGACATTGGGACAGCGGAGCCAAAGGAGTTGGAATTTCCCCGGCAGTGTCAGGAGGGGAGAAGAAAAAGGCTGAAGCTTGCTGCAGTCAAAAGGGAGCTTGTCTCTCAGGAAGAGATCTCCTACCCTTCTGACACCTGTCAGATCACCTTTCGAGAAAACGAGGCAAAGATAGTGGGACCACAGCTTGACCAGGACTGCTCAGCTATGCATGCCTAGAGCCTTCTATTTAAATGTGAATCCCATGGTAGAACCCCAAATATAGGCTTGGAGGGTCACTGGACCTCTTTATTTATTCCTATTCCCAGTGTGACCACATTGAATAAATCTTTCTTTGCTTTTCACTGTTGTATGTGTCTTTAATTGACCTACTGATGATGGGGAGCCAGGCCCAGCCTGTTAGTCCATGCTCTGATCTAACATCTCCAGTAATAGTTATTCATCCTGTGTGGCTGTCATTCTTCAGAGTAACCTGCAGGACTGTTTATGCTCAGTCCCTTCTAAGAGACAAATGCTGTAAGTTTGGAAGTGGCATGCAGCATCTGGTCATTTTCGGAGCCAGAACAGCCCCAGGCTCCCTGCTCCCATCTGCTCCAGCCTGCTGGTGGCGTCGGTGTGCTAAACTGTTTGCAGCAGGCACTGTAGGATAGTGTGGAGGAGAAGAGACAATGCCAGACCATGTGGACTGGGTTGATTCAAAGAGCCTGTTCATTAGAAGATCACTTCTCTGCGTTTTCACCATCAGTGCCAGCAATGAAAGCCATAGTGAGGGAGGACAGAAAGGTGGGAAAAGTGTTAGGGACCTGAGTAGAGAGAAAGGAGCCTCCTCGTTCTGGAATACTCTTGAAACCTTACTGGCGGAAGAACAAGAATTCCAGCACAGCTACTTACTGCCCCTGGCCTTTCCCCATCCGGGTCATGAATCTGCAGTTTTCTAGGCATCTCACCAGAAACCCCACTTACAGAGAAAGGATGTACTAGACCCTTGTGCAGTACTAGTGGCCCCTGATTAAACCCCATCAGATTATAATTCCATCCAAGGCATCTCTGCAGCCACCTCACATACCTTGCTTAACAGAAGAGAAAGATAAATCATCACAACAAAAAAAGCCCTTTTGTCTCAGAGTCTGTGTATACTCAAAATACATTCCATATTAGAAGATTCTGCATTTTGTAGAATTAATAAATCACACAGAGTAGACTGAGAACTTAAAACATCATTTAGTTACTTTTCCTATTGTCGTGATAATCTGCTCTGACAAAAACAGCCTAGGCAGTAAGGGGTTACCCGGGTCACAGTTTAAGGGCACGGACATTGCGGTGGGAGGGCAAGGTGGCAGGAGCTTGAAGGAACCGGTCACATCACATTTCCAGGCCTGAATGCTGGTGCTGCTCAGCTCCCTTTCTCCATTTACATAATCCAGGATTCCAGCCTAGGAATGGTGCCACCCTCAGTGAGCAGGATTTCCCACTCAATTAATGTGATCAAGCTCCAAAGGCCAAGCTCCTAAGTGATTCTAGAGTCTGTTAAATTGACAACAGTGACCATCGCAATCAAGCTTACAAGAAGGGACAGAGAACTGTACTGTGTAGTTAACTGTTCCTTTGTTCTTCCACGGAAAGTGGAGAAAATGGGAATTTAACCAATAGCAGTCCGGAAATGTTCTAACTACTGACAATGAATGCCACAGAGCAGTGAACATCTAGGCTGGCTTAAAAAATAATCTTCTGCAATGACAGAGGACACACTAGAAAAGACTAATACATTTAAAACAACTAGATTTATTTTCCTAATAACTAACATACAGCCTAGAAATGAACCAAGGATGGTTCGGATCGGATCTTCCCTTTATTGTAGAGGATACCACCTTTTATTCTCTTAACAAATGCAAATTGATAGGTGGGTAAAAAGAATTAATTGTGTATCACTTGGCTTGTGCCTAACACAAAATACATGTACATATGCAATAAAGTGATGCTAAATAAATCAGTGGATGGACAGAAGACAGAAGCAGGCAGCCTGACTACTTCGTGATTGGGTCACAACTTGGTGGTTTGTACTGAACCTACCAATTTCATGAATATGAGCCAAAACACAGCCAGTGGTCACCATTGTTAAATAGCTGATGTCACACCATGTGACCAGTCCTTGCTGACTTAGAGGTAGACTCACCATCTAGGCCTTGTTAACATGAAGACAGTGTATAGTAACCCTGTAAACTGACAGGCATGGTGTGACTCTGTCCATATATCAGATCTTCACCTGGTATAACTTGAAGGTTTGTTATTTTTATCCATTATTAATATCTCAAACTGAAAACATGACAGGGAGCTGTCAATGATTGGGTCGGCAAAGCCAGTGGGACAGGATTGTTTTATTAATAGCCCAGCTGCCTGGTTATCTCTTCACGCACATCTACTGAGAACCCAGGCCTTGTCCAGCCCCAGTTTCTTGGATTTTTCCAAAGCATTTTCTTAAGAGAATGTTTTCCCTCAAAACCCAGAATAAATCAAGAAGCAATCAATAAAGGTAACTAGATTCAAAAGTGGGGGAGGGTGTTGGAGAGACGGCTTACTGGGTAAGAATATTTGTAATGCAAGCAGGAGAACCTGAGATCCGAGCCCAGCACCTATGTAAAAAGCGGAGCATGGCTGCACATGCCTGTAACCCCAGCACTGTGTGTGTGTTGGGGGAGATACAGAACTGCAGGGTCACTGACCACCAGCCTAGCTTCAGGTTTAGTGAGAGATTCTGTCTCCATGGAATAAGGTGGTGGGTGACCTCTGCACGTGTGCACATAGGCACGCACCCTCTCATGTGGGCATACACCACACACACATGCAACATACACACATACACAAAAACCTGTTTCTTTGCCAAAAGATTTTTAAAGCAAAGTAAAACAGTAAATAAATTGGGAAAATCTGTAAATTATAACTTCAAGTATTAGTATTCTTACTATAGAAAAGATTACAAAAAATAGAGAAACAGAAGGCCAAGAATTTTCTTGAAAAATGAGTTGGAGATATAATCAGACTGTTCATAGAAAAAGAAATGCTCTTCTTTAGATATTAATACAAACAAACAGTTAAAAATAAAAATATTTATGGGTCTGTTGTGATGGTATGAGATGACTCAGGTGTGAAGAGCATCCGTCACTCTTCCAGAGTACCTAGTTTGGTTCCCAGCACCCATGTTGGGTGGCTCTCATTTGCCTGTACCAGCAACTCAAGAGATCCAGCACCCTCTTCTGCTCTCCAGGGGCATTTGCACGCACGTGAATATATGTGAATATATTCCCAAATAGACAAATGCACATATACACATAAATAAAAATAAATATTTTTAAAAAGCATATATGAGATAAAGGGAAATCCCACTAATATTTTATAACATCTTAATAATGGTTCCATAGTAACATAGTTTGCAAGCAAACTGTGTTGCTTCTTTTCCTTTTGTACAAATTGCTCTTAGAAATACTTCAAGGGCAAAGCTTTGCTCTCTGGGCTTTCCTTCACAGTCATCTTCAGGGAGGAGGAGTAGAGGACAGTGAATAAACCCAAACTGGCCTGAGTTGCTGATTGCTGAACTGGTTGAGGCTGCTTTAGGAACTCTTTCTACTTAGCAAATGTTGACATTTTCTACAAGAAAGACACAAAAAAGGGGATGTGAAATCAGAAGACACAGTCATCCCCTGTGTCTGCAAACACGTCAGGGCTGGAGTTGTGAGTTGTGCTGAAGCCTCTTCAGCTAACGTGGCGGAGCCCGGTCAAGCACTGAGAAGTAACACTGTCGTGTCCTGTCTTTCTGGGGAACCCTCCTGAATTCTGCCGTAGAAGTCAAGGCGTGTTCTGCCCTCCGTCTCAGAGTGCTGCTTCCTTCATTTTTCTCAGTGTCATTTCCCTTGCTGAGTTAATTCTTTAATTGAACCTGAATTGTAAAGTTATTTTTAACCCATAATAAGTACTGAAATTTTAAGACAGTTAATACTGTGTCTTGGAGTCACAGGAACTTGCTTTCTCTTGGCCAGTTGGACAGACTTCAAACCACTGATAAAAAAAGCCAGATATCAATGAGGGAATTTCTGAACATGGCAACTAAGCTCTCCATCCTGAGAATTCATATTCACTTTCTAAAGCAGTGTCTCTGCTTGTAGCTTTGGCCTTCAAATGTTTCCAAGTGTCCATCTGTCAGTTTTGCTGCGGTGGACCTTTCATGGTGCATACCTTGAATTCTTTTCTCAGAAGCCATCAACGTAATCCGGGTCTGAAGGTGCTCTGCTACACAAGGTCAGCACAGGGAGAGTGAAGGGACAGTGGCTAGCAGGGTCATGTGGGGGGCCTTATCCTGTTGTCTGTGTTGTTGTCAGGGTCAGAGTCTGGACCTTAAAAAGCTAGCCTGGGCCACTTATCCTTATCCTAAATGAGGCAAAAAAATAAAGCAATTGAAACACACACACACACACTCACAGAGAGAGAGAGAGAGAGAGAGAGAGAGAGGGAGAGAGAGAGGGAGAGAGAGAGAGAGAGAGAGAGAGAGAGAGAGAGAGAGAGAGAGAAGAGGTCCAGTGACCCCCAAGACCATCTTTGGGGTCCTGAAATGAGGTTTATGTTTAAGCAGAGGGTGAAAGGTATGCAAGTAGAGCTGTCCTGGTCCAGCTGTGGTCCACCATCTCTGACCATCATTGTCTCTGCTCCAGTCTCTCCTGCAAGGTGGTCTGACAAGTTATCAAAACTGGGTAAAGTCACTTTCCAGGTGACAAGCTCCCCATCTGGTTTGTACCAGATCCAACCTTTTCATTCTCCCAGCATGAGATTCCTGAAGACATTCCAGTTTTTGAGATCCATTGTTTCTAACAGTTTGATAGTCAAAGGGAGGACACAAGTGTCTCAGTAGATACAGGATGGTTACTGGACGATACTTTGATTGCTAGGAGTTGAGCTGATGATGCCCCTGCCACCTGCATCTTGAAACCTCAGGTGAGAAGCAGGCCAGTCAGGTACACCATAGCAGCAATGGGAATTGGTTTTATGAGCAGGACACTTGTTCCTGAAAGGTGCTCATTACTCAAATATTTGTTGGATTTTATCTTTTGGAACAAGTTTCCAGAATCCTGTACTGATATTCACAGGTTCTAGATTTAGTTTTTGCCCTCATATGATTGCAAAGCAATAATGAAATGTTTTTTCCCTTTGGTCGTAAGAAATCAAAGAAAAGCCATACCTCTAAAGTTATACAGTGACTTAGAAAACACCAAATGATAAACAAGAACATACACATCAGTTCAGAGCAAAGTTTGGTGATATTTGCAACAGTATTTAAAAGAGAAACGGTTGATTTGGTTCACAATTCCATGTTATAGCCCATCACTGTGGGTAAGGCAAGGAAGTAGAAACTTGAAGCAACTAGTTACATTAAGTCCACAGTCAAGAGCAAAGAGGAACAAATTAATGTACGCATGCTTGAGTTCAGCTTGCATTCTCCACTTTGATACAGTTCAGAATTCCTGCCTAGGCAATGTACTACCCGTGATGTCTGGGTCTTCTCACACTAATCAATGGGATCAAGACAGTCCTTCACAGACATCTCGGAGGCCCATCTCAGGTGATTCTAGATTATGTCGAGTTGACAGTTAAAAACAACTATCAGCTTAACCCAGCTCTAAATACTGTAAGCATCTCTTTCGGAGACAAAAAGTTGTGTTTAGGCTTTTCCCACCTGTAAAGGCATAAAATCCATCTTTGTGCGATCCACAGCTTTCTAGATAGCCTAGAGTAGGGGCTTCTGTGCTAGGAAAAGCCAAGGCTGCACATGGATCCTGGGCTGGTTTCCTATCTCCAGCTTATTACCTGCTAAAAGAGTTGCTTTAAGGCTTAGAAGCGTTTCCCCTCCCCACTCCAGGAGTATTCAAAGCTTAACTGAAGCCTTAGAGGACCCCAGTTCAAACTAACATGCCAACATCCCAGGACTCTCCCAAAGAATGATTCTTCAAGAACAAAATTCCAGCTCTGGGGTCATTTGGGAGTTGGGAGAATCTTCCTGGGGCCTCTGAAATGTGGTTATCAGAGTTTAGGAAATTGAGCACCAGGAACCCAGAGGTTGTCTGCCTCTCCCTGCTCCTTCATCGTCCTCCTTCTCCTGTCCTCTCACCGCATCCTTCCCCCTCCTCCCCTCTCCCTCCTCTTCCACCATTCCCTCCTCCTTCTCGTCCTTTTTTCTCTTCTTCCTCCTCTTCATTTTCTTCTTTGAAGTGGTAGAAGCAACCGCACTTTGTTCTAGCTGCCTTCTGGGTCCCCTGTGTTTCTGTCCCTCCACGCTGCCTGCTTCTGCCAACTGCAGCCAGCCCGGCCTCCACGTAAGCCGAGCCTGTGCCGAAACTTAGAGACTTTCTGGTAACTGAAAACCTCTTTGTTAAATGACATGCCCCTGGTTTTGTATGGGCATCTAATGTAACTGTGGTTGTTGGCTTTGCCCGTGGCATGATGTAATTCTGGTCTTAAGCTTTAGAAATGCTACTGTGCTTCTCTTTGGGGTCGAAACTTCTTTGGGGCATGAGCTCACTCTCGACTGCCGGCTGTTACTGTTAAAGGGCTCTTAGTCTGATCACACAGTGGGTCCTTCCTCTGTGCCTCACCCCAGGCATTGCATCCTCTCCCGCCTCTCCTCTTCCTCCTGCTCCTCTTCCCAGTTTCCTTCACCCCTCTTATCTTGACTGTTTATTCTTCTTCCCTTCGTCTCCCCAGCCCTCTCCGTCCTTCTCCTCACAACCGTCCTTTTCCTCTTCTTCCTCTCCCCTTCCCTGTCCCTCCTCCTTTCTCTTCTGAGCTACAAATTCAGTTCCTTCCAATTACAGATCTTCTCATGGATATGTCTGGGGCAGGCCTTGGGAATCTGGATTTTTCTTGGCCCACCAGTCAACTACAGTGGCTGTGAAACAGATGGATCAGAACTGACGAAGCGGTCCCCTGGACCCCATGCCCACAGTTTTCTGAATTGCTTCTGTGCTGGGCCATCAGAATGTCAGAATGAAGGCACAGACTTTTTCAAAAGTGACTATCTAAAAGACTTCTAGTAGGCTCCCATGTAAATGTTGTGCTTCCATTAAAAATCCAGGTCAGCCAATCATCTTGCCCCATGAGTTTACAGCAGTGGGTTCCTCACAGGACCTCATGGGGAACCAACATGAGTGACAGCTGCTAGACCTGTTGAGGTCTCATCTCACCAGATGAGACAGATATTTGCATACCACAAAGAGATGAACCAGTTTTCCTTTTTCCCTCAAAAGATACTTAGTTTTAAATGCCCAAAAGCCCTGTGGTATCTGACCACCAAGGGTTAGACTCCAGAGGTGGGGCAGGAGGCTGGAGTGTGGACACCGGCTGCCGGAGTGTGGACACCGGCTGCCGGAGTGTGGACACCGGCTGCCGGAGTGTGGACACCGGCTGCCGGAGTGTGGACACCGGCTGCAGAGCCTCTTGGTGGAAGTTCCTGGGCTCACAAAGACGATGCACTGATGTCCCCCCAAAAAGAGACATCCTGTGCTCTGCTTTCTGATGCCCTCCATGGCCTCTGGCAGAAGGGGTTCGGGATAGAGATGGGCTACCAGGTATGTACTGCTAAAGGGGGGCTTTTGAAGGGGTGGATGGAGCTCAGAGCAGTGATTGTGAAAAAGAGAGTTTTGGGTGGGAATGGAGGCCACAGGGAGGCTTGGAGCAGGAAGGAGGCAAATGCCAAGAGGGCTAAAAACTGCTGACTGAGCGCTGTGTGGGAATGGGAGGGTGGTGAGGTCTGCACTGGTCTGGCCCTGTGTTCACGGCCCTGAGCTGCTCTCCACTCACCCGGCCTGATGTCCTTCTGGATTCCCCTGGCCACACTGCCATCAGCTCTGGCAGTGACTGCTTCCAGCTACCTAGCACTGGACCTAAGGCTGTGCAGACACCCAAGCTCTTCCCCGTGGCTCTTGGTTGTCTAGAAACCATGTTTAGCCTTTCCACTCAGTGGCTCATCTGGACCTCTCCTTTAGCCTGCAGTGGGAGGGGGTCATCTTCTTCCCAGACACAGGATAAGGGAACATCTCTGCAAGATGGTTCTAACTGGCCTCTTAACTGAAGACTTAGAGGACCAGAAACTCAAGCCAACCAACATCCTAAGACCCTCCTCAGTGATAGTTCTCTAAGAACAAAGATAAGTCCTCCTGATCCAGACCATTTTCCCAGCTTAGAGATGAGGAAAAGTTTCTGCTTCCCTGCTGTGCCTGAGAGGAAATTAAGATGGCATTTAAGAAAGAAAACCCATGCAAATTAATCACCCCCTTCGTTTGAGCCTGGGGTGAGAGGAAACAGTTAATAAAGATCACCCCTTTCGTCAGATGAAGAGGACGCTTCTGGTGTGGACTCTGCCAGAGTGTCCTTGATTGGACAGAGACTGGGATACAATGGTGCACTGAAGTGGGAAGCATTCAAATGAGAAAGTTTATTGGACAGGGTAACTATGGTAACAGCCCCACTCCAGACATAGAGAAAACTGGGTTCACGGACATTCCGGCGTTCCTGGGGGATGGGCAGCATTGAAATCCGCCAGTGCCCATCGGAACTGGACTGTGGGTGGGATACAGGCCTCGGCTCTCCTTTCCTCACCCCCTGCTAGTGGACTTGGTGCCAGGCAGGAGAGAGCACGTCAGAGCTCTGCTCTCACAGAGTGTGCTTTATAGAGCGCATGCCATAATACACAGGCACATCTACACATACAAACACTCCTACACACATGCATACACACCTACAAATACAGATGCATAAACACACACATACACATGGACACATACACTCGATGCCCTAGTTTCATTTCTGTTCTTGCAATAAAATATCTTAATCCTTGGAAACAGAGGAGAAAGGGTTTCTTTTGGTTCACAATCCCAGGTTACAGTCCATAACTGTAAGGAGGTGACAGAAGCAGGAACTTGAGACAGCTGGTCATGCCACATCCATAGTCAAGAACAGACAGGACTAATGCATGCTTACGTGCTTGTTTGTAGGTCACCTGCCTAGGGGATGGTGCTGCCCCAGTGAGCTGGGGCTTCCCACATCGGTTAATTTAATTGGAACTTTCTTCCCAGGTGACTCTAAGTTGTGTCAAGGTGACAGTTAAAGCTAACCATCATACATACATACATATATGCACTCACACACACATGAAAACACACAAACATATGTACAAATATACACATGTAGACATACTTATACACCTTCACATGAATTCATACACACACACAACCTATTCACTGCATACACACATAAACACATACATACACACATGTACACATGCATATATACACATATACACGCATGAACACAAATATACATTCACACATAAGGCTCCTTCTGTGAGCAGTTGACTCAGGAGAAAGTAGAAGCTTGTGTTTAGCAGTCAGCCAGGTAATTCCCTACACCAGAGGCCTGGAGCGCAGTACCACAGTGACGCTTCTCCAGGTGTGGCCTCCGGACAGAGGGAATTTGAAAGGATAACAGTCCTCAGGCCGCACATGACATCATGTCAGAAGTTCTATGGAGAGAGAGCCAGGTCATGTTCCCTTTAGAGGGTTCCAAGGCAGGAGAGGTTTTCTGGAGAAACTCCTCTACACGGCAGCTTGAACAGAGCAGGAAGCTCATGCTTTGATCATGGTCTACACAAAGTTTGCATTCAGTGGAAACTTGCCCTCCTGGTAACTAAGAAGCTGGAAGAAGATGGAGAAGAGAAGCTCTCTGGGTTTTTATAGGCAGACCCCATGCAGGCCACCGGGACACCCTCCAGTGCTGTCAAGGCTTGGTGAGGAATGGCAGCACACACTGACCTCCAAACACCCCGAGAACTGAGTTCCCTTAGGGCAGGGCTTGAGCTTTTATGTGGTCCACACCGACTACTTCTTAAGCAGAGAAGTTTTCAAGGAGCTTGCAAGAAGAATCAGGAACATAGCAAATACAGGCAGCAGGAGTCTGATGCTCATTAAATAACCACTGCAGGATTTAGAGGAAAATGGTAGGAGCCTTTTCAGTGCCAGTCAGCATTTTCTCATTCTTTGGATGAAAGCTTGGCCCCAGGCAGAAGTGGATGAAGTCTTTACTCTGCTGTCACCTTTCTGTATGTCATGCCAAGGAATGCCAGGAGTCACAGAAACTGGAAGGAGCAGGAGTCTCTTCTCGTAGACGTTCCAGTAACAGCGCCGTCCTCTGACAACTTGATCTTAGGCTTCCGGCCTCTAGAACCATGAGAGTAAGTTTATGCTGTGTTTCTTATTTATTGTTCATTCATTTATTTGGTATGTTTGTGTGCATGTGCCATGGTGCATGTGTGGAGGTCAGTTGACAACTTTCGAGAGTGGGTTCTTTCCTTAAACCATGTGGGTTCCAGAGATCAAACTCAGGTTGTCAGGCTTGGCAGCAAGTGCCTTTTATCCACTGAGCCATCTCACTGGCCCCAGTTCACATTGTTTTATGCAAGGCAGTGTGTGGCACTTGCTCACACTTAGGAAGTGAAGTGTCTATACCATGCCATCTATGGGTAAATATGGGTCTGCCCCGAGGGCAGGTGGGTGCACCACCTACTCCACGCTGATTGAAAATCAACATGTGAAACTAGCTCAGCTTCCTAGGCCCCAGCCCTGCTGCCCAGCCAGCATTCTGAAAGTCTAACCTTGGCATGTCCACCCAGACAAGGCTTGCCAAGAGATTTTTACACATGCGGTCATCTGAGAAGAGCTGCGAATGGGGCTGAATTCCCACTTCCACCCATCCTGAAACTCAGACTCCCCGTTTCCTTTGATCTTGGTGACTGGGGGATGGGGTGATCAATCTCATGAGATACTGGATTCTGATTTTAAAAGAGCAGATTTTTAAATGTTGGTGCTGTTGGGCACCGAGGATCTTCGTGGCTTCGGTGTTAACTCCCCAAGTTTGCTAGGACAAGGTAGAGCTGCACCCCCACCCGTGTGTGTCCAGCCTTTCAACACTGTGATGGACGTTGCCATCTACAGAGCTCACATTCAAGAACTATGCAGTGGGGCTATAAAAAGAAAATCAAGGTGGATTGGCATGCCTTTAATCCTAGCACCCAGGAAGTAGAAACAGGTGATCTCTCTGAGTTGAGGCTAACCCAGGCTACATAGCCAGTTCTAGGCCAGCCAGGGCTACATGGTGAGACTGTATCTTTAAAAAAAAAAAAGAAAAGAAGACAACTACATACAAAAAAAAAAAAAAAACCAACTATACACACAGTTCCATAGTGTTTGAATAAATAAGTTTTGTGTTGGGCTTGGACTGCATTCATAGTGATCCTGATAGATATGTGACCTATGAGCTGAGGGCTAGACATGCCTGTTTAATAAAGAAATGAGTGGTGTTGAGCACTTTTAATTCCAACACTGGGGAGGCAGAGACAGGAAGATTCCTGGGGATCACTGATCAGGCAGCCTAGCCTACTTGGTGAGCCTCAGGCCAGGCCATTGAGAGGCCCTGACTCAAAAACAGTGTGGACAGGGCTTGAAGAATGGCACTCAGGTTGACCTCAGGCATCCACAGACACAGCTGCACCCCTCTGACATGTGTACCACCCACATGAATACACATACACATGAGAACACCCATGAACACACACCACACAGATCCCTGGGGTTCTAGTTACTTTCTATGGCTGTGATAAAACACTCTGACCAAAGCTACTTGGGAAGGAACGGGTTTAATTTCATCTTACTCCCAGGTCATTATCCAAGGTGGACAGAAGTTAAGACGAGGCCCTGGAAGCAGGGACGGAAGCAGAGACTGTGGAGGAACGGGGCTCACTGGCTCGCTCTCCTGGCCTGTGCTCAGCCTGCTTTCTTATACAATCCAGGACCGCCTGTCTAGGGGTGACACCATCTACAGTGGGCTGGGCCCTCCCGCATCACTCAAGAAGCAAGAAAATTCCTCACAGACATGACAGAGATAACTCTCCAATTGCAGTTCCCGGGTCCCAGGTGTGTCAGGCCGACAGCTCACTTGGGCTGCACAGCCTCCTCCCCTGTGTAAGTATCAGCATTTCTGTCAACACACACGCTGTCCTCATCACTCAGTGCATATAGCCCTCAAAAGCAGCCTCCTTCTAGAATCCTCAGGGGAGCTTTGAAAGCTCCCCAGGCGCAAGCTTCCCTCAGAGCAAATTAGCTAAGGCCTGTAGGGCTGAGAGGCTCAAGCTGTGGTGCTCCTAGGAGCTCCTTGGGTGTCCAGGTATGCAGAGTTTCCTGAAGAGCTGCCATGGTCCCTTCACCCCCTCTGATGCAGGACTAGAAATGCACATTTTCAGAAAGTTCTCAGGTACTTTTGCTGAAAGAACATACTCTTGGGACCTTTGATTAGGGCTGATGGGGGTGGAAAGGAGAGAGAGAGAGAGAGAGAGAGAGAGAGAGAGAGAAAGAAAGAGAGAGAGAAGAGAGCTCAGTTTCATAACTGAGAGACCTGTGACCTAATTACGTTGTTACCAGATGTGCAGAATTCTAAGTGAGCTGTGAGTTTGCAAATTAAATTTCTTAATTGTACTCTTGGCTTTCCCTAGCAAGGCAGCTGGGCTTGCCAAGATCCGGAGAGACTGTCTGTTTCGTGGCGCGGCTGCGTCAGGGTGACTCAGTAGGACAGGGGATGGTCTTACTGTTCTGTGCTTGCTGCCTTGTTCCCTGATGGTGGAGTTAGGCATCTTGGCCCCTTTGTTTTGAGATGAAATAGTGTTTTCAACCCCAGATCTTGGACAGTGTATTTGTTACTCTTGTTGATGCCGTGACAAAAGCAACTTAAAGGAGAAAGGGCTTATTTTGGCTCACAGTTCGAGCATGGTGTCAGGAGCTTGAGGCAGCTGGTTCCATGGTGCCAATAATCAGGAGGCAGAGAGAGATGCACGCTGGTGCTCGGTTTGCTTCCTCCTTTCTGTTTAGTCTGGACCTCAGCTGACAGGATGGTGCAGTCCACATTCAGAGTGGGGTTCCTCACCTCTGTTAGCCTTAACTAGATAATCCCTCACAGACATGCTAAGAGCCTTTCTTCTAGGTAATTCTAGCTCTAGTCTGGAAGACAATCAATATGAACCATCAGAGAGGGTCTACATGTGCTGGGGTATCTTGAACCTGTAAAGCTGAACACCAGGGGAGGGGTGCATGCTGCCAGGAGATAGGATTGTTCATAGTTACAGTTAGGGACAGGAGGCATCCCAGAGAGATGGGGCATGCACTTCTGGGTCCCAAAGTGTTGGGTCCTGGAAGGGTGTCACTTGGACTCGTCTTAAGTTGGGATGGGCACTCCATCCCTCAGGCTCTGTCTCTCAGCAGGTGGCAGGGCCACCAAGGAGCCACACAGCCAAAGCTTGTGCTGTGCTGGGAGTGCTCCCCTCTTATGGATGGCAGAGAACTCAGCTATGGGCATCAGCTATGTTGAGCTCAAAGTCCAACTCCTTGTTTCACTAGTGGGTGACAGCCTCTCAGACCCCCAGTGGTCTTTCTGTGATGGGTCAGGCCACCCACCGACTTTGTAAGGCCCCAGCAAGGATTAAATAAACAGTAACTCTAGCAAAGCCCCCAGACTGGTGCCCAGCACGAGTGAATCTGTGGATGACTGTTTTGGGCCTGCTCTTTCCACCCGTCTCAGGGTGGGGGGCCCAGAGAGTGGGGCTGGGGCAGATCTATAAAGGCTTAATGTTTCCAACTGCGGAGTACATTGCCTTTCCTGAATCCATCCATTGACAAGAGGGAATTCAATAGCTGCTTAGTCTGGACTGTTTGTGAGAAGGGCTCTTGGCTGCCTCCTGCATTTGAACTGTGGGTCATATGGCTAAGCAGGCCTTCCAGACACTTTGGTACTCCCAACCAGAACATTAGTCACAGGCAAAACCCCCAGGGACTTGAAAAGTTTCCAGCAGAGAGCAACGCCATATCCCTCTGCCTTGCCATTGTGACAAACCTCAGCATATGAGAACCCGGGAGACCTGAGGGGGAAACTGAGGTCCCAGTCAGGTCACTAACTGTCTACACTAGTCAGGGCTCTTGGCCACCTTTCCGTTCT
Source organism: Eospalax fontanierii (assembly GCA_035773235.1). Lineage (NCBI taxonomy): Eukaryota > Metazoa > Chordata > Mammalia > Rodentia > Spalacidae > Eospalax > Eospalax fontanierii. The sequence goes on along the minus strand of CM069524.1, from coordinate 3,739,159 downwards.
AACCCAGAAGGAGTTGGAATGAGGACCTGCACCCCGTACTATGGCATAACAGCTTCCACATTGTGAGGTTTAATTTGAGTAATCTTACCTGGGCGCAGGGACCTCCAGATTGCTGGTACTACCTTGTTGTAAGGTGTCTGTAGGGTGATTCTCTGCAAGGTCAGCATCTGAGTCAGTGGAGCCCCTGTGGGTGGCAGCATCTGTTCCTTTGAGGGTCTGGACAAAATAGGTGTGTGTGGGGGGGAGAGGGTTGCTCTGTTTGCTTGAGTTGAGATGCCTGTCTTCCTTTGACCTTGAACTCCAGAGCTCCAGGCATCTTAGGACTTGGGCCAGGAGTTATGGCAGCAGCTCCCTTGGATCTTAGACCTTTGTTCTTAAAATGAATTACATGGCCAGCTTTTCTAGTTCTCTAGCTCATAAACAGTGAACCCAGGAACCTTCGGCCTTCATCACTCCATGAGCCAATTTCCCGTCATATATTTATAAGTATATCCTATTGGCTTTGTTTCTCTGGGGAACCCTAGCTAGTGTACACACAGGATGCAGACATGGGTGGGGAGCTGACTGGGTAGGTCATACTGGAGGAGGCCTCCCAGCCAGGGCCTGCCCACCTCAATCTACACCAGCTCTAGCTGGTGGTGACAATCTGGAAGAGACATCTTCTGGATTCTAGTCAGCCTGCTGCCGGATCCTCAGAACTGGAACCTGTGGAGGACATGCAGAGTCTGGAGCACTTGGGCCACCGTTGTGGAGGAAGGTAATCCTGGCTCCTGCTGTGGGCTATGTACAGACCCTGGTCCTGCCTCTTCTCTCCTGAACTGGCTATCAAAAATTCCATGGATGAATTCCATTCAAGACCCTCTGTCTCAGTGCTGGAGAGTGACTCAGTGATTAAGAGGCCTGCTGCTCTTCCAGAGGACCCAAATTCAGTTCTCAGTGCCCACATTGGGTATCTCACAACCACCTGTAACTCTTAGCTCCAAAGGATCTGATTCCATATTCTGGCTTCCACGGGCACCAGAACACATGTGGCAGATACATACACATAAATAAAAATGAAAATAAGTCTTTAAAAGGCACTATGTCTTTTCTTTGCTGTGTAATGCTGTATGTTCAAGGCATCTGGTCCTGGGTACTTGTGCATGTCAACCTTGACTTTCCTCTGAGCCACAGGGAGGGGAATGGGCATATTTCTCTTTGGTGTGACAAGTGCATTGGCTTGGGGAGGAGTAGGCCACTCCCTGCACGACTACAATAGGCAGAGCTGGGCTTTTGACCACCCTTCTGTTCTAGTCAGAGGATATCCCTGTTGATGACTTTGTTCTTTGCAATTAGGTTTCTGAGACCCAAATGACCCCCTCCCTGGCCTGAAGGTTCTCCTGTCTCTGCTCAGTTCCACTGCCCCATTGGGACATAGTGAAAGCAGTCCTGAGCTTTCTGGCAGATGGACAACAGCAGAGTCATAGACACTGGGCACTGCATGCCAAGAGCCATTAACAGCCACTACTGTAAATAACGGTGACTCTCTGGCAAGCCATCTTGTCCCATCCAGCTTGGGATGGTTCCTTGGAGAGACGTCCTGCCATGTGATGCAAAAATAGCCAAGTCACTTCCAGTCAGGGTGATCTGAGCACAGGTCCACACTTGTGCCTCCTTCTGCACGTTATGGGATGTGGAGAAAGAGCTCTGAGAATGAAGCGGTGTCTGCAATAGCTGGGCTTTATGAGATGACAGGCCTGTTCAGCCAAAACCTGGACGCCGTCAGGCAGGTGGATCCTTCAGGAGGCATCCCTGGCCAGCACAGGCCTTTAGAGGTCATCTGAAGGTTGCACTCTGGTCCCAAGTTTAGGAAGCATCCCGGTACTGTGTCTGCACACTGCTGCAGGAAGCTTCGCAGGACACTCCAAAGGCTCCTGACTCAAAGGAGCCAAGACCAGAGCAGGGACCAGCACACGCTAACCCAGACCAAGCCTGGCCTCAGTTGGCACCAACAGACGCTGTTTTGTCTGCACTCAGGTGTGTCTGTTTGCCCAGGTGTCTTTGGTGGCTACTTTTGGGTTCTGATGGCTCTGCAAAGCTGAAGAGAGATGACAGGAGCCAGTGTCCCATAAAGTAAAATAAAGCAGTCTCCTTCCAGAAAAGTTCTGCCTCGACATGGAGGAAGGGACAGAACTCGTGCTGTCCTTGTCTACTCCCAAAGTAGTTAGTTTGTCATTATTTTGTGTATATACATGTGTATTTATGGGTGCACATGTATGTGTGTGAACATGTTTGAGAGTGTGCATGTGTGTGGGAGTGCATGTGCAAGCTTGAACAGGGAGCCCAGAGGACAACCTCAGCTGTCCTTCCTCAGATTCCATCCACCTCATTTCTTTGAAACAGGGTCACTCACTAGTCCTAGAACTCCCTAAGGAGGCTATGTTGGATGGCCATTGAGACCCAGGATCTGCCTGTTTCTGCCTCTTCAGTGGGTAGATCACAAGCCTGTATCACCATGCTGGGCTGTTTTATTTACATGAATTTATTACATTTATTTACAGAAAGGCAAGCCTTTCTGGGGATGGAACTCAGGTTCTCATTCTTTCAAGGCAAGCCTTTTACTGACTGAGTCATCTCCCAAGTCTTTGTTCTTTAATTGTCAACCCCACTCTGTTTTCCCTGAGATGGGAAATTCAGAACTTCCAGTAGGTAAATGTGAAGAGCTCTTGTGAGTTGGCTTATCGGGAGGCCTCAGGAGCCTTGGGTGTGGGTGTGACCCCGTGCCCTTTCTGAGTGACTCTCCCTGCATCCTTATTAGACGTTCTAGGAGGCAGCTTGCATTCCCAGACTCTAGCCCCTGTGAGATATGGGGTCTTGGGCATCTCAAAGCAAAACAGCAGGATATTCTAAAAGGAAGTAAACAATTCAATAGCTTTAGGAAGTCCCTAGAATTAACTAGATTCAACAGACCCCTCTGTCTCTGAGCATATATAAGTCCTAAGAACTTCTGAGAGACCTCCTCAGCCAAACCAAGCTGTCTAGAAGTCGCTCAGGCCAGTGAACTGTCTGGAAGAAACGAGAAAAGCTGAGCTGTCTGGAAGGGACTCAGACCCACTGAGCCACCGGGAAGGACACTGTCCAGTTTGTGGAGCTGTCTGAGGTTGTGCGGTGAGCTCTAGATTTCCTGTTTCCCTAAGCTGTCACCCATGCTGGGGTGGGCTTTGGTGATGCAGCCGTCTTTGAGTCCTTTTTGCTCCTGTAAGTAACCCCTCACCCACACGCTTGTCAATAATCCCAGTAAAACTCATTGGTTCACCAAGTTGGACTCTGGTGGTACCCTTATTTGGCCTGTCATTGGTCCCCACTTTGGGGTGAGTAGAAGTTTATTCATGTCTCCTCAGAAAAGAGTCACAACTGGCATGTCCTTAGCCTTCAGAGCTTGTTTCCACACTTGGAATAGTATTATCAACAGCGTTCTTTTTCAGAGCTTCAGTTTGGGGGATGGGAAGGGATAAATAGCTACAGAAAGAGACTCAGTCTTGGAAGTGCAGCTTGCTAGCTGTGTCGTCTTTCCAGTTCTAGTCCTAGCTGGAGTTAATAGCAGAGAGCAGGCGAGTGCTTTTCTTGCTGCTGCAACTAAATACCTGACTAAAGAAAGGAAGGACTTGTTTTGGCTCACAGTTTGCAGGTACACAGTCCATCCTGATAGGGAAGGAGTGGTGTAGGAGTGAGAGGTACCTGGTCACACCGTGGCTACCATCAGAAAGCAGAGAGAGATGAGTGCGGTGCTCAGCTTGCTTTCCAGTATTTATTCAGGGTGGGACTCCAGCCCATGGATTGGTTTTGCCCACATTTCCACCTCAATTAACCTAACTTAGGTAATCGCTCACAGACACGCCCCTAAATTTGTCTCCTAGGTGATTCTAGATCCTGTCAGGTTGACTATTTAAAACCACCACAGGGTCTAAATTGATACTCTGAGACTATGGGGATACATGGCTCCTGACCTCATGCCTGAAACAGGGTGATTCCCAGGAGAGAACAGTCTCTTCATTTAGGGTGAAACCCCAAGTGCCCTGGAACAGTGACAAAGGGAGCGGGTTGTGCTTAGAATGTGAAAAGTCCCCCACAGGCTCCCATGTTTGAACACTTGGTCTCTAGGGTGTGACACTCTTTGGGAAGGTTGTGGAACCTTTAGGTGGTGGGCCTACAGGGAGGGAGTGGGTCCCCAGGGTTGGCTGGCTCCAGATCAGTGAGAGAACCTGTCTCAAAAAACAAGGTAGATGGTGCCTGAGGAATAACAGCTGAAGTTGACCTCTGGCCTACACACACACACACACACACACACATAATAACAAGGGAAAAAGGATTTATTCTGGCTCACGGTTTGAAGGTACAGTCCATTATGGCAGGAAAGGCATGGCGGCAGACCGTCCTGTGGCAGTGGGAGGCTTTCTGGAGCTGCTTGCACACATCTCAGTGGGCCAGAAATCAGAGAGAGGATAAGAAGTGTGGTGGGATTAAAAGCCTCAAAACCAACCCCTAGAGGTCCACTCCTCCTATGAGAGTCCATCTCTTAGATGTTCCTCAACTTCCCAAACCCAACACCACCAGCTGTGGGCCAAGTGTCCAAACACATGAGCCCGTGGAGGTCATTTACATCTGACCGTAACAGTTGGTTACTTAAGAAAATAATCAGAAGCAGACCCTTTCCCCATCACAGCATCTCCTTGCGGAATGTCAGGAAAATATTTCCCTTCATGTCTCAGTAACGACTAGTTGCCACTGTCCTTGAGAAAGTACAGCGATGCTCTTGTGATATTTCTGTGAGCGCAATGAGAATGTCTCCGACCTGATGCTTATTCACACAGGAGGATCCGCTCTTCATTCTGCCAACTGTTTAACAGCAATCAATAAAGCCTTGGCATGTACATTTTAAGTGACATAAGTGGGCAGCAAGGCCGGCACTGTAGTCCCTATGCTCAGAAAGGATGCAGGCAGAAGGGGACTCAGTGCAGCTTCTACTAGAGCAGGATACAGCACGAGAAAGAATCCCTACCAATGTCTACAGTGCAAAGATCCCCTCCGTAGACTCTCTTACATTCAATTAGTTTGATTTGTATTAGGAAGAAGTTTTATGATGAGGAATATTGCTTTTGTTCTTGAAATGGAGAGGAGAAAGCTGGCTGGGTTTCTTGGTAAGCTCCCTCCCTTCCCCGACACTGAACAGGGAAGAAGCCAAAGTGTGGTTAGAAGATGAGGACGGAGCAGAGAGAGCCCTGAGGAGGCAGGGACAGAGCAAAGGGTAACTCTTGCTCATATCTCAGTGGTCCAGGAAGCAGAGAAGGAGGAGGAAGTGGGGCTATAGACTTCAAGCCCCCTCGTCCCAGAGGTTGACTTCTTTCAGCCAGGCCCTACTTCCTACACGCTCCAGCCTGGCTTGGATCACATGTAGCTCTGAAGAGCTCAAGGGCCTCACCAAACCCAGGTGATGGGTTTAAAGCCAAGGTCATCTGGCTGGTAGCGATTCATCTGTAGGCTGTGTCCTCTTGCTAAGCAGGTGCTCTACCTTCGCCAGCCCTCCCTAGCTCTTGCTTTGGTTTTTGGTACAAGGTCTTGCTGTGTAGCCTAGGTTGGTCTTGAACTTGAGATTCTCCTGCCTCAATCTCCGAGTGCCGGATTACAGATGTGTGCCACCATGCCAGGCTAAAAGCTTACTTGTTTATTATTTGTTTATTATTTATTTATTTATTTATTTATTGTGGCTCTAGGAATTGAACCAGGTTCTTGTACATGGTAGGCAAGGACTCTACCACTTAAATATAACTCCAACTCTTAAATAAACTTTCTGATTTTTTTTTTGTGGCACTAGGGGGTCAAACCCAGGGCCTTGAAAACATTAAGCAAACCCTCTACCACGAAGCTACATGCCTAGCCTTCTTTCTCAATGTAACAAGGAGAGGGTGTAGTTTTATTAACATAGAAACAGATGATTTATGAACACTTTATTGTACAAATAGGTTTTCTGCTAGCAAAAGCTCGTGTACATTTTGATTAATTCCACTCTGTGCTCTGCTGTACTTCTTAATAGATTTCTGGATGTGAATTGCTGCGCTGTTACTTGGAATCTATATATCTTTTCCTCTCACAGGTTGGTTCCCACGTTATCACAGGGCAGTTCTGTGGACATCCGGTGGAGCCCCGGTCGGTTCCATGTTGCTGTTTGGCTCCTCATCCTACGGGTCTGGAATGAGGGTTTAGGGACATCTAGAGGAGAGTTAGTGTTAGAATGGTCTCAGATCCATTCACACACCGTCATGTCCCCAGCCACAAGAATAGAGAGAATAACAATTTTTTAAAATAAACTTAACTTTTTCTTACGCTTATTTGTGTGTGTGTGTGTGTGTGTAGATGTGTGCAACCTAATGAGTGTAAAAGTTGGAGAACAGTTTTGAGGAGTTGGGTCTTTCCCTCTACTACAGGGGTCCTGGGGCTCAAACTCAGGTCTCCAGGCTTGGTGGCACTCTCCTTTACCTGCTGAGCCATCCTAAGGGCTCTAAAGACTGTCTTATTCAGCATATAAAATAAACGAGTGGGTATGACAGGCATGTTTGTTTTGATTTTTTGAGACAAAGTTTCACCATGTAGCACTTACATGCCTTGAACTCACTAATGTCCTATGTAAGCTCCAAGAGAAGTGCTGGGATTGCTGGTTTGTGCCACCGTGTCCGCTGAATACCACGTTTCACTTTAAAAGACAGGGAAGTTTACCAAGCTCCTCCAAAAGAAGAAAACAAGAAACTCATCCCAAGAGAAACCTTTATCATATAATCTGTCTCAGAATTATATTTCTCTGTCAAGTAAAGTTATCATCACAAGTAAATGTGAAAAGCAGGGAAACCAGAGCCCTATGCCCGCTGTCGCTTGCTTATTTCTCCCTCTAGTGGATATTTGTAGTCATTACACCTGATTGTAGCTCTGGCTGTGGAGGCTGTGTCTAAACCTTCATAAAAAGTAAGCACAAGGACCCCATTGACACACCCATGCTTTATCGCTAAAAGGGATGTCACTGAAAGTATTAAGAATCCCTGAAAAGGCATGCCTTTTTACATCTTAATCATGCAGTGTACACACCTGTAATCCCAGCACTTGGGGGTGGAGGCACCCTTAGCTACATAAGCAAATTTGAGGCTAGCCTAATCTACATGAGACCCTGTTTCAAAAGCTAAAGCAAACAAACAAGCCCCCCCGTTTTAATCATGATGACTAGGACTTTGTGGGGAAGGAAAAGTCAAGGAACACTTTCTTCTCCTGACTGTTTCCAGCAGCCCGGCATAACCTCTGTGGTCTCAGATGGTTCTTCTGCTTCCTAGAATTGTAAAATCCCAGGCTCATCTTGCATGCTTTATGTCTGCATCTTGAGTAAAAACTGCTTTCTGGTTATGAGTGAGGGACGCTGTACACACGTGGGTTGCCCGTTGAATCGAGAAAAGCTTGTACTTAGGGACACACTAAAATGCTAGAATGCATAGGGAAACTTCTGGTGTAAATCCAAGAACCCGGGATTCTAAAAACATTTATTATTTTTATTTTATGTGGGTAAATGTATTGCCTGCATGTATGTAAGTGCACCGTGTGTGTGTGCAGTGCCCATGGAAGTCAGAAGAGGATGTTGGAGTTCCTGGAACTGGAGTTCCTGAGGTTGTTTGATGCCATGTGAGTGCTGGGAGCAGAGCCTGGGTCCTGTGCAAGAGCAGCTAGTGCTCTTAATCACCGAGCCATCTTTCCAGCGACACCTCCCTCCAGCTCCTCTCTTGTGCCCAGGGAGCACGGATTTCAGACACAGGGCACAACATTGAGATGCATTGTATCATAATTTCTCCTTTGTTTTAGACTATGTGACACACACAGTGGTCTCTAAGTAGCAGTTATAATACCAGGACCCCATGATTACTGAACACATGAACACATTTTCCCATGTCTTCTTGCCCATTCATTCTCCACAGTTTATTAGCATATGTTAATTGTACAAAGGAAGGAGTTCACAGTGAAAGTCCATGCACACATGTCATTACGTTGATCACAGTCACCTCTGTTCTCCTTTCTCATTCTCCTCCCCATCATCATCTCTGATTTCCTACTCTCCATCACATCCCACATGCTCATTTAATTTAGCATGAAGATCGTCAGTTCCATCCATTTTCCTGGATACAATATGATTTTGTTCTTGATGACTGAGTAATATTCCATGATGTTTACTGTCACATTCTTTATCCTTTCAACCAATGATGGGCATCAGGGAGATCCCATGACTTGGTAATTGTGAGCAAAGATATAATGAACATGCATGTGCAGGTGTCTTGTTGTAAGCTGGCTTTGGTTCCTTGGGGTATATCTCCAGGAGTGGCATAGCTGAATCCTATAGTTCTATTTTCAGATTTCTAAGCAGCCCCATACTGATTTCCTTGGCGGCTGGACTAATGTACATCTCTACAAGCAGGCATAGGGACCCTTTTCCTTGCTGTCATTTGATGGGTTTTGTTTTCTTGGTAATAACAAAGTTCTGACTGGGATGAGATGGCTGTCAGGGCAGGGGGCCATACACTCTTTCCCTGAGCTGCCCACCTTTGTAACACTCAGCAGTAGTCTCATGTCCACTTACCTCTTGTCACTTGGTCACCTGAAGCTTGTTTCCTAGAGTTCTTAGGGAAGCACTCATAGGGGCAGTATGCCCCATGCTGTCCCATGTTGACTGTGGCTTGTGTCTTTTACTCTTGATGTGAAATCCATGGGTGACGCTTTCCACGCTTGAGTGGACTTTCACTGCCATTAGTGTACTTGTGTTATTATGAACCACAGCTGATATTGGTTTCTTTGTAAATCCTGCTCTTTTCCCTAGGTATTCAGAGTTTTTGGTTTTCTCTAAGCTCCAGTCATGTCACAAGAAAACATCCTGGGGTTGGTGACTTTGAGGTAATTGTTTTCATAGCCAGACTATAGCCATCATTCTGCTTATAAAGTTTTCACCAATCCAGGTCCTTTTCCCAGACACATGGATATTCTCCTCTATCTTTTAGCAACATTCAAAGGCAGACAGCTGAACCTTCAGTGTGTCAATCTAGTACCTTTGAACTTGTCTCTTGAGCATTAGAGTTGGGTAAGCCAAGGACACACAACTAGGCTTTGCAGGACCTACTGGTGATGTTGCAGGTGCAGAGAGATAAGACACCAGGACTTTCCTTTTCTTCAGGAAGAAGTTTATTTGTGCTAGCACCTGGCTTTGTGGGTTCGAAGAAGTACCCAGCCTTTTATACCCCGTTAGTCTCCCTTCATTGCTGTATAGTAACACACATTCTGATTGGGTGCTCCGTGCTACAAGGTCGTGACAGGCAGAGCTGTGTAGTGCACTCAGGCACAGATCATGCTGTATTCCTTTTATGTTTTGGTCCTGGGAGATTCCTGCTGCAGTGACATGGGGCCTTTCTATCCCAGGGGTTGAGCATCAGGGCTTTTTCTGAAGAAAGCAACCTTCTGTGCAGCTCTTCACAGTGCTGAGGGAAGGGATCCTTCCAGAGTCCCTTAGGTCTGCTGGAGGCTGGACTAGGCCGGTAGTTACATGTTTCCAGTGGCAAAGTAGAGAACGTACTCATTTACATGTGTGAGTGTGTGTACCTGCATGTGTGTACCTGCATGTCTACGTGTACTTGTGTGTATCTTTCTTACCAAGCTGCCTCCCATGGAAGACTGAGATGTGTATCTCTATCTGTATCTTTCTGATTGGGCAGAACATCCCATGGAAAGACCCAGATTTGTCTCGATTCAATCAATGATCATAATTTGCTCTTCTAATGTTGTTATGGTTCATACCTTTATTTTATCCCAAAAAAGTTAGAATGAAGGAAAAGACAAAGAGAATGTATATCCATAAGATTTAAGAACTAAAAGTCTAGACAATGGTGACATCACAGAGGTGAAGAGGGACAGTAGAGATAAAAGAGATGTTAGAACCTTATAAAACAGGGAGAAAGGCTGGAGAGAGCCCAGTGGGTAAAAGTGTTACAGGAATTAACCTGAGACTGACCTAGCCCATCCAGAATACTCAAACCATACTATACTCAGAATGCAGAGGAAGTTATTCTCTATTATACGTGGGCCTAGTCCAAGCTTCTACTTCAGAAATTGAGGCCCCAACCAGAAATACATACAGATTTTTATAATATGTTTCACGTTAACCCCTGCTACTGGTGAATTTGAGACAACCAGCCAGAAGTATACACGTCCCTTGGTCTATTATAGGAAATTTAAACAGCATTTATAATGCAAATATTTCGACCAAGTTGGGAGTTGTGACAATTCCCAGATATTCTACTTCCCAGTAGAATCTTAGCTATTTTAACACATAGGACACATGGAAGAGGTGCCTTGTCAAAGCCCACTGCAAGAGGCAGCTCCCTCCAAGGTGCTCATAGACTGAGGCTGTCTGCCTTATCTTATCTCAGCCTGAAACGGAATCTAGCAAAAGGATCTTGGTATGTATTTAAGTATATCAGAAGCAAATTAAAGAAATGAAATTCTGCATTTTATTGATGAAACAGAACTACCCAGAGAGTGATAATATTCACTTCTAAATGAAATACATCTCTGAACAACCCAGAGACCAGATATACCAAAGAAAAATTAACAAATACATGTCAGGAGCTTTCAGTGATAAAAGTCATGAGTCAGAGGTAGAAGAAAAAATGGGCTGAGTAACTGGAGAGATGGCTCAGTGGTTAAGAGCACTGACTGCTCTTGCAGAGGACATGGGTTTGGTTCCCATCACCCACATGGCTAACACCCATCCATAACTCCAGTTCCAGGGGATCCAATGCCCTCTTCTGACCTCTGCAGGTTGTACAAGATGGATGCGCTTACTTGCATGCAGGCAATACACTCATACACATAAAATAAAAATAATAAAATAAAATATATTTTTTAAAAAATGGGCCACGAAGGATTACTGAATAGAACCTCGTCCCACCATAACTTGAAAGACTTAGTGATCGCCTTGGAAACCAATTTCAAAGCCCTAAGAAACATAAGGTCAGGTTTATCACAGCAACAGCCTCACTTCTTAGAACCAATTCTTGGTATTACCTTTCTTGTTACAACAAATTCTTGACAAGAAGCAACTGAAGAAAAGAAGAGCTTATTTTGACCTGCAGGTTAAGGGACAGTCCATCATGGCAGGGAAGGCAGGAGCTCGAGGCAGCCGATGACATTGCTGCCACAGTCAGGAAGCAGAGTGCAGGCAAGAAGCGGGGTTGAACCATAAACCTCAAGGCTCACCCACAGTGACATAACACTTCCAGCAAGGTTCCACTTCCTAAAGGTTCCATAGTCTTCCTAAACAGCACCACCAGCTGGGACCAAGTTCTCAAACATGATCCTGTGGGGGACATTTCACACTCAAACACCTGCATGTATCCTAACCTGCTAGAGTATTTTTCTTGAAGAAGACAGTTTCTCTCTCTCTCTCTCTCTCTCTCTCTCTCTCTCTCTCTTTCTCTCTTTCATTCCCTCCTCCCTTGCTTGTAAGGTTCAGTTTCATTCACTACACTCTCCAGCCATGATGATGTGTTATCTTGTAACAAGGCCCAAAAGCAAGAAGGCCAACAGCTCAGATCGTGGACTGAATCTTTTAAAACCATGATCAGTCTTACCCTTTTATAAGTTCATGCTCCAGATATTTGTTATGGTGACAGAAGTGTGTCTAACAGGAGTAAAGGATAATTACCACACAGTGAAATAAGTAATGACATAGAGAAGAATGCAAGAGACTTTGGGACACCCAGGAGCAGGGAGATGGCTGCCTAGGGAAAATGATCCGAGGTCTGTGTGGAATGGAGAAGCAGGTGCTAGTTAAGAGCAGCATTAGCGCTGAGGACAGAAAGAAGCAGCAGAGGAGACCTTTGAGCAGAAGGCTTCCTGTGGACAGTGCTGTGGGAGCTGCAGGCGAGGCAGCCGGTGGAACCAGATGCAAAGAGGAGATTCCTCCAAGCTGTGATGACTTGCTGAGCCAAGTCAGGCCACGAAGACCCTGGGATCAAGCTTGGAATTTATCTGAAAAGATGATAATGTGGAGGAATGGGCCTCAATTAAACTTTCTTACCCTGTAACAAAGCAAAGTCTACAGAGAGCATACAAATCTTTTATTTGTGTGTGTGTGTGTGTGTGTGTGTGTGTGTGTGTGTGTGTGCTTGTGGATACCAGAGGACAATCTTAGGTGTCACTTCTCAGGATTTGTCTACCTTGTTGGTTGAGCCAGCATCTTTCACCAGCCTGGAACTCAGTAACTCACTAGACTCACTGACTAGTGAGCTTCAGGGACCTCCTCTCCAGTGCTGAGATTATGGGCATATGCCTCTGCACTGATTTTTTTCGTTTTGTTTTCGTTTTTTTTTTTTGTCTTTTTGAGACAGAGTGGAGTGTCCCTGTAGCCTCAGCTGGCCTGGACTCACTATGAGACCAGGCTGGGATTCGATCTCACAGATGTCTGCCTGTCCTTGCTTCCTGAGTGCTGGGATTAAAAGTATGTGCCATTATACCCAACTCTGCATTGGGCTTTTGATGTGGATTTTAGGGATCAAAACTCAGGTCCTCATGCTTGTGTGGCAAGCAATTTACTGACTAGGCTATTTCTCAAGCCCTGCAACTTAGTAACTTGATTGTGGTGATGTGTATGCCCAAATGTATCAATATGTGAATATAAAAGATGAGTATTTTGTAGGCATTTCAATTATACTTTGATGAGTTAACAAACATGAAAGTTCCATTGTGCAGAGTGGGGGCAGAATCTAAGTTCCACACACACCACACAGAGTAAGAGCCATACTAAGCACCCTGAAAATATCCTAACTAACAAAGCTTCTTGGTATATGTGTGGGCATATATAAGAGGGAACCTGTCCGTACGTATTAGTGTAACTATGGAAGCCAGAGGACAGCCTTGGGTGTTGTTCCTTAAGCATCATATACATTTTTTTCTAAACAAGGTCTTTCAGTGGCCTAGAGCTTGCCAAGAAGGCTAGGTTGGTTGGACAGCAATCCCCAGGGACTGTCTGTGTCTGCCTCCCAAGCACTGGGATTTTTAGGTTGGTGTTGCTATGCCTAGGTTTTACACATGGGTTCTGAGGATTGAAGTCATGTCCTGTGTTTGCAAAACAAGCACTTCACAGCATCTCAAACTTCTTTATTAGTAAAGGTTTTACTGTCTTCATCTACTTCTTATGATACTGTGTTATGCAATTAAAATGCCAAGGAGTACACCACTGTATATCAAATGAGAAGACAGGGACCATCACTTTGTCAGCCCATCCCAGCGACTGCTCTCAAACACAGTCTTTGTTGCACTGCATGACTTTTTGATTATTAAATTGTCACCTGATGAAAATGCACAATGACTAAATTAATAGAATATACTTAATATTTTTATCACTCTTCTCACTTTGAAACATTCAAGAACATTATTTTTCAGAGTCCCTCCAGGTATGGTACAGAACATAGTTTTGTCCACTCTGAAAATAATGAATCCCTAGCAACTCCAGGATTGAATAAATTTTATTTTGTGAAGAACATATCAGGACAGACTTGGGAGATAGACAGAGTCAACCTTCATATTCTTACTTTTCAGATAAATCAAGGAACCTATATGAGAGATAAACAAAGAGGAATTGGTAAGCCAGAGCATCCAAGTGTTTGGATTGCTGCATATGTATGGTGCACACCTGGCTGAGGACTCATTACCACTCTTAGCTGTACTATGCACAGCAGACTCAGGACTCATCTATCACTCTGAGCTGTATTGGTCACATCTGACTGAGGACTCACCTGTCACATTGAACTGTATTGTGCACAACTGACTGCGGACTCATCTATCACTCTGAGCTGTACTGTGCACAGCAGACTGAAGACTCATCTATCACTCTGAGCTGTACTATGCACAGAAGGCTGAGGACTCGTCTATCACTTTGAACTTCACTGTTCACATCTTACTGAGGACTCACCTGTCACATTAAACTGTACTGTGCACATCTGACTGAGGACTCATCTGTCATTTCTGATTGTGAGATTTACTGAAACCTGAACTTCTAGCAGAATAATTAAAATATTGGAAAACACAAGATATTTTTTATTCACTGTAAATGGGCAATTTTATACAAAATGGTATAAAAACTGTGCTATATTTTATTGTTTCTGAAACATATTGTAGAATGCATTAACCTGGAAGATATTTTAAAAGTGGGAGACACCAGTCTTTCTGGAATATACAGCACCATTCCCAGAAGAAGACTAATGTGTGTGGTTGATTTGATCCTTCTGCAGCTATGAAACTCTGATCTGTAAGAAGTATCTGAGAACACAATGTGTTTCTTAAAATCTTTCCTAATGTCTTAAGAAAGAAAGAAATACATGGAACTATATAGCACCCTCTGTCAGCGATAAAGAGTGTGAAGTGGTTCCCTGCTTGGTCTCCTTATACTTGAGAGAACTTGACTTGAGCCAAATCAACAGCAGCCATAATCAAGAGGGACCAGTGGCAGGTGCTCACAGCATGGTAGACCCAATTGCTCTGCAAAATTGCAAAATTCATTATTTAAACTTTACACTAGTCCTAGGGCATGTTTTTCACACATAGTAGAAAGGGATGAACTGAGAGGGAGAGTTGGCATAGTGAGATCCACTTGGCTTCCCAGATGAAGCTCCAAACAGTAGCTCAGTTCCTTTACCCGTGACAAGGCGACTGCTCTAATTCTCTTGTTTGATATGCATTTGTATTTGCTTTTCCTCACTACTGTGACAGTGACAGAAAAATTTAAAGGAAGATGGGTTTATTCTAGCTAATGGTTTCAGAGGGAAGAGTTCATGCTGTAGGCAGTTTGGCTAAGTTCATGATGTCAGAAACATGTAGAGAGACTCTGACATGGTGACTGACCAAGAACCAGAGCAAACACAACAAGCCAGAAGCTGGTACAACCTTAAGATGCCCACTGAAGTGACCTCATCAACTTTCCCTGTCCCTCCTCCTAAATGTTCCATAGCCTCACAGGACAGCACCATCTTGGGATAGAAGTTCAAGCAAGTGCCTGCTCAGTTGACAGAATGTTCACCACGTAAGCTTGAGGGCTCAAGTTTGAACCCCACAACCCACATAAAAAGCCAGGGATGATGATGCATTTGTAATCCCAGTGCTTGGGAGGTGGAGGCAGGCAGTCCCCTGAGCTCACTGGTCAGCTTAGCCTGATTGGTTCCAGGTTCCAGAGAAAGACCCTGTCTCAAAAAACAAGGTGGTCAGTGTTTGAGAAGGAATAACACCAGAAGTTGATCTCTGGCTTCCATAAGCATGTGCACACACATGCACATGTACCCACACCTGAAAATGCACATACATTCCCACACACCTAAATTCTTTCATACATACTCCAGAGAACCCTCAACCAACCGATCAACCAACCATCCTATCTACAAACAAAAAATATAAAACACATGAGGCTGCAGGGGACATTTCAGATTTAAATCATAGCAGTACTGTCCTGGCCAGATTCACAGTGACCAGACTCACAGCTTCAGACTTTTTTGGTTCTTTTTCATTGAGTTTACCTGCCCTCTACTGGGAGGTAACAGAAGACTCCCACCCTTTCTCCTGGTGGGCTAGTGAGAATCCTAGAATACAGGAGCCTGCTGTTAACCCCAACAGGGAAGGATAGAGAAGGAAGGTAACATGGTGCAGGCAGCATCATGGCACAAGAGATAGTGAGGTAGTGTGTAGCTGCCCTCTTTGTCCCTTAGGGACAAATGGCATATGGCACACTAGGGGTTAACCAACTTCCTTAGACTTGTCCAACACAAATACCTGTGCCTGCTCCCTCCCAGAATATAGTGTGGGGCTGTACCTGCTCCCCTCCCCAGAACCCTGAGAGTGGGGCTGGCCTTGAACCCAGAACACTGGGAATGGGCTGAAGAATATCACAACCATTAAAGGCTAAGGCTAACAACTCTCTTTGTGAAAGTATGCTTCAATACATGTATAAGAAAGTCCATTATGAACTCTTAGCAATAAGGAAATTCCTGTGTGTTTTGTACTGCTTAAGCATTAATCATATGGGAGCTTTGTATGAACTCTATACACTGAGCTGTCCTAATAAAAGTTCCTCTGTGTGCTGTGAGAGGCACTCCTGTGCAGTATAGCCTGGAGTCTCCTGGTCAGTCCTGTTGAGTTTCTATGAGTTCAGCTTCAGTTTCTCAACACCAGTTGCCTCACAGTGTCAACAGTAGTGAAATGAGGAATGTCCCCTATAATAAGCTCCAAGTATTCTACCATCCATCTATCTATCTATCTATCTATCTATCTATCTATCTATCTATCTATCTATCACATTATTTATATGTGTATGAGTGTTTATGTATTATTTATATGTATATTTTATGTGTATGAGTGTTTCGCTTGCATCTATGTTAAGTGTACTCATGTCATGAAATACCTGTGGAGGTCAGAAGGGCATCAGATCCCCTGGAACTAGAATTACAGATAGTTGTTAGCTGCCATGTAGGTGCTCGGTACTGATCCTGAATCCTCTGCAAGAGCAGCCAGTGTTCTTAACCACAGAGCCATCTCTCCAGTCCCCAAGCTCCTAGTAGTTGAACACTGGGTCAGTTGGTGGACTGTTTGGGGAAGGTCATGGACCCTTTAACAGGTGTGGCCTTGCTGGAGGAAGTGCATCACTGGGGGCAGGCTTTGAGAATTCATGGTCTTGTCTGTCCCCCTTCCAGTAGCTCTCTCTGCTTCCTGTGTGTCCTTGAAGATGTGAGCACTCAGCTTCCTGCTCCAGCTGCTTCCTGCCATGCCTCGCCACCAGGATTGACTCTTATCCCTCTGGAACTGGAAGTCCAAAGAACTCTTCCTTCTATAAGTGGCCTTGGTCTTGGTGTTTTATCACAGCAACAGGAAAGAAACTAATATCAACAGGTATCCATAGGTCAGTGCATATGAAATTTCCAATATCTAATTGCTCTTCATTTATGAAAGTAGTAATTTTATGTGGCCTAATATAGAGTTGTTTTTAATACACTTCTTGAGCTGACCTTTGAGTCTGCCTACAGAATTCATGGTTGTGGTCATCCTGACGTTCACTCTAAGAATTCCCGAGTGAAAATGCTTCACTCTGTCCTTCAAAATGCTTGTGCTTTTGGGACTTTTAAAAATTAGTTCTCAGTCTTCCATTTCTTACGTTAACCGCCATGACCAACCCGAGCTCTACTGCCCAGTAAACCAACTCTCCAGACTTCCTCCTCCTTGCATGTCAGATGTGAACCTTTCCTCTCCTCCATGTAAAATGTAGCTCCATGGGGACCTGCTCTCAGTACGGGGACACGGAAGCTGTCCCTTCTCTCACCAATGTCTCCTTCTAACACTGGTTTTCCACATTGATTACAGCTCTCTGTGAATCTGATCTTCGTCCCCACAAATCCATGCATTGGTTCATTCAGAGCCAAGACTCTAGAGAGAAGGGTTCTTAATCTCTCTAGTCCCAAGTTCTCATTCACTAGCTCTGAGGCTGAAAACTTGATTGGGTTAGAAAGTGCCTGTGTAATTAGTAAAGCACACCTCTGGCTAGCACTAGAATGTTCGAATGTTCTCTCTCTCTCTCTCTCTCTCTCTCTGCGCCTCTGTCTCTCCCTACCATGTGAGGTGATCAGTTTTTTCTTCCTTCACCCTTCCACCGTGTTCATGTCTCAGGCCTGAAAGTAATGGAGCCAGCCAGCCATGGACTAAACCTCTGGACTGGGAGCCAAAGTGAATCCTTCCTCCTTTTAAATTGCCTTTCTCTCCAAGATGAGAAATTGTTGTTGTTTTTTTTCCACAGAGATAACATGATAACACATCAGTCAACATCAAACATTTAGTGTAATAGTAAAAATGTGGAAATGTTAAAGGAAATAAATGCGGAATATTCATAGAACATCAGATTGTGGCAGTTCTTTCTAGGCACAACACAGTGGATCAGAGTCATAAATCACAGGGGAGCCAGGCATGCCTTCACACAGCTGTAATGTGAGCACTCTGGAGATGAAGGCCTGGGCTATGTGAGAACCAGTCTCAAACTATAAACAAACAAACAAACAAAACCAAACAAGGTTAACAAACAAGTATAAAACAAATGAATATTTTTGTTTCTTTACGTTTTACAGAAGCAAATGCAGAGATGAAATGCTTCTGTTATTTTCATGTTTGTTTTGAGTCGGGATCTCACGTAACCCAACCTGATCTCCAGTTCCATAGTTGAGGATGACCTTGAACTCCTGATATTCCGACCTCTACCTCTCAAGTGCTGGGCTACAGATGTGTGCCACCATGCATGGCCTTGAAGGAGATTCTAAATATGGAAGGAACTCTAGCATATCACTGATGACAAATTTGATTCTTCAACAAGAATAAACAGAAGGTTCAAAAAGGTGGCCTGTGGGTGAAAAAAGAGCAAGTTTCAGACAATATGTAAGTACTTAAATTGCCATTCACGTTGTTCTATCTAACCAAACCTCGAGGGTGAGATGACCCTGTTAATATGCAGTGTGGGAGTCGTGTGGGCAGGAACACACAGGGCTGGGAGGAGCTAGGACGCTGGGATGCCCCCTTGGCCACCTATGCTAAAAACATGCAATATTGTGTAACTTTAGACTCAGGAACTCTACTTCCGATAATAATCTCAAGAAATTAATCATGGATATATATGAGTGCTTACCCCAGCTTTGCTGATAGCAAAGAATTGTCAGTAACCTAGATATCACTTAAACTGGAAAGGTATGAAGCAGGGTTTATAAGAGGAGAAAGTGTCTATCCCTCTGATCCTGGGAGGCAGTCCAGCGGTTTGATCCCCCAGTAAACTGCAGCACCTCCCCAAAAAAACAGAGGAGACAGTGTCTAAACATTTTTGTGTTGACTAAGGAAGTTATAAGACAAGATATGCCAAGAAGCTTTTGTAAAAGTCTGTCTACAATGGATGGGACATTTGCATTCTGTCTGTTTCATTTAAATGAGCAGCAATTTGTTTTTGATAAGCAATTAGCTTGAGGAAGGAGAAAACAGGAGGGAAGGGGGGAGCAGGGGATAAGGCCCCTGGGGGCGGGGCACACAGATGAGAAGCCAGAGGAGGAAGAGGAAAAGCCCGAAAAGTAAGGGGTGGAGGCAAAGGGAGGAGGACAGCAAGAGAATCCAGTCGCTGCCCTCCAGCAGTTACGACTGCCACCTTGCTGGAAGAGGTACCTTCAGGGCCCTGGCCGGGAGTCCCCCTTACATGCTGTCCTCATCTCTGTGACGTTTCCCATCGCAGCTGCTTCTAGGGAAGAGGATGACCCGACCTCTCCCGCCCCCACATCTTCCGTTTATGCATGGTCTAGAACACACAGAAACCTTGTTTGCACCAAGAAACTGTATTCTTATCACTGCTTTGCTGAGCATCAACACCTCTTTATAAAAACAGGCGAGTGATCTAGTCCAACTTCAGTTGCCCAATAATTGCCTGGCTCCTCAGAACACAGCCTCTGCCAAAGGCTTTCTAGTCTTGGGGTCTATAAAAAGCTGGTCCCTCCAGTCTCCTCCCTCTAATCAGAATAAAGATATGGCACGGACAGACCACTGACTTTGCTAGATTATAGGCAGTGTATGATATGACCCTTAATATTCACACTGAGATTTATTTAGTCCTTTCCTCTATCTAATACTGAAGGCTTAGGCCCAGGCACTCAAGTCATCTCTTTCAGGGTCTTCTCTCTTCTTTACATCTCTGCTTTGTTGTTGACTTGGCTTAACATCCTTGCATATCTGATCTTTTGAAAAATTTTTTGAGAGAGAAGGTCTCATGTAGCCCAAGCTGGCCTCAAACCATGTGTAATAGTTGAAGATGACCTTGAACTCCTGATCCTGCTGCCTTTACCTCCTCTGAGCTGGGATCACATGTGTACACCACACTCAGTTCATGCAGAGTTACTTCAAAGCTAAGGCTTCAAGTGGACAAACACTCTATCAACTGAGCCACATCCCCAGCCTATGGTTCACCTGTGACCTTGACTTAAGTTACTCGTACAGGTGTTCTGTGAAGATGTGGGCTACTGCCCAAACAGTGTTGGGGCCTGGGAAGAAGGACAGGCGACTCACTTATTTGGGGTCAGATTTGTGGGGAGAACTTCTGTAGGCTTTTTTATGACCTCTAGACTTATAGATCCAAGTTCTGATTCCTTTCATGGACAGAGTCAGAAACATGCAAATATTCAGTTGATTTCCATATTTTCTAAATCTTAAGCATTTAGGTTTTAGAAAGTTTTATTACATTTTTATTTATGTAGCGTGCATCATGGCACAGTGCACATGTGGAGGTCAGAAGACAACTTGCAGGAGCTGGTCTTCTCCTTCTCCCATGTGGGTCCCAGAGACTAGCCTCATATTGCCAGGCCTGGCAGCAGCTATCTTTACCCACTGAGTCATCTCACTAGTTCAAAACATTTTAAGAAAAAAAAATTTTTTTTTTCCCTTTTAAAAGACAGGGTCTCCCTGCAGCCTAGCTTGCCCGGAACTCACTATGTAAACCAAACTAGCTTTGATCTCATAGAGATTTTCTTCTCTCTGCTTCCAGAATGTTAGGATTAAAGGCATGCAAGCATTAAAAAAATTGTTTAAAAATTTTTAAAATTAATTAAAAATATTTTGTCATTTTAATTTTTTAATGTATTCTAGTGTATTGCTTGCATGTAGGTGGGTGCATCTGTGTCATGCAATGCCCATGGAGGTCAGAAGAGGGTGTTGGAGCTCCTGGAAATGGAGTTATGGACAGTTGTTAACCACCATGTGGGTGCTGGGAATTAACCCCGGGTCCTCTGCAAGAACAGTCAGTGCTCTTAACCACTGAGACACCCCTCCAGCCCCCTTAAATTTATTTTTATTTTATGTGTATGAGTATGTTGCTTGCATGTATGTAAGTGCACCAATTGCATATAATGCCTGTGGGGGCCAGAAGAGGGTGTCGGACCCCCTGGAACTGGAGGTAAGGAAAGCTGCTAGCCGTCAAGCCAGGGCTGGGAAAGCAGCCAGTGCTCTTAACTGCTGAGCCGTCTCTGCAGCACTCGGGCATTCTTAAGAAGATAACGCCAATAGTAACTTAGTAAACTCTTTATTCCAGTACAACATACACACGGAGAAATGCTAAGGGCCAAACACAGCAGGGTGTGGCGGGGGGAGGGGGGGTGGGAGAGGAGGGGAAAGGAAGGGGAGGATGGGGAGGGGGCAGGAGCGGGAGGGGAGAGGAAGCTCAGCCATGCACCTCCTTATCTATCTCTTCCCTCCTTTCCAGTGTTAACCAAGACCCTGACTTCTCACATCATGGATTAGCTTTGCTGTTTTCTTTCAACTTTCTAAACATGAAACTGTACAGAATATTTTCATTTGTGAGGTTTTTTCCAGGTTGCTCCAGATCCACCTAGAACTGACTTTGCATATGGTGACAGGCAAGGTTATTTCCCCCCTGTGATTATACAGTGACTTCAGGATCATGCGCTGAGAAGGCCATTCTGCACATGTGTATGGTGAATTAGGGAGTCTCTCTGAGGTTTTTTTTTTTTTTTCCTATTGGTTCATTCCGTGGCAAGTCCCGCCCTCGGACCAATAAGGGGGTAGGAAGGCGGGGAGAAGGGAAGGAAGGAACATGGCCCGGAGCCTGGGAGGGGCGCCGGGATTGCTAAAATGCCCTGTCCCGGGCCCACGCAGAAGGCCCAAACCCAGGAGGCCACATCCCTGCTGTCCTAAGGATCATGTGAGTGGAAGCGCATTCTGGCCGGGTGGGACTAAGACCTGTGCCCCGCTGCTGTGGACTTTGTGGGTCGGCTGCTGGTAACCAGGGAATGGACTGAACCTTGTGCCTGGCTGTCGCAGACTTTCCGGGTGGGCAGGCAGCAGGTAACCAGTAACGTTGTAAATGCCCTAAATAAATCAATCCTCTAAATAGAGGATTCTCCATTCAGTCAGCCGGTTCAGACCGGAGGGCAGGGTGAGGCTGAGTGCGGGACCGCCATGAGAAAATTTATGCAACAACATGACATTGATTTAGCACTTTCCACAAGTCAAATGACTAGGAGTTGGACTACCTGTGAAGTCTGCATTCCTGTCTAGGCCAATGTTTGTTACATGCTTGTCTAGCCTAAGGCCAACACCATTAATTCAGGTGAATTCATAGTGTATAAATGAAAGGATGTAGTTATCTAACTTTGTTCGTGGACAGTCTTTTTGCACTGCCATATAAACTTGGGATCTGTCAATTTGAAAGAAGGAAGCGGGGAAGGGAGGAGAAAGGAGGGAGGGGCTGGAGACGAGGCATAGCAGTTGAGAGCCCTTGTCCAGTGAAGTCCCCAGTTCCACAGTGAGCAGCTCACAACTACCTATAACTCAGACTCCAGGGGATCCAGTACTCTCTTTCGGCCTCCACAGGCACCTGTACCCGCATATGTACATACATGGAGACACACATAAATTAAAAAGAGGAAATCGTAGTTGGGTGTAGTGACACACGCCTTTAGTCCCAGCTCTTAGGAGGCAGAGGCAGCTGGATCTCTGTGAGATCAAGACTAGCTTGGTCTACATAGTGAGTTATAGGCTAGCTGGGGCTACAGGGAGACTTTATCTCAAAGCAAATAGACAAACAATAATCTTAGAAAGAAGAAAGAGAGAGACTTTGAGATTTCTTTATTGATTCAATATTAGGACACTGACATCATAGCAGGCATCTTCCAATCCGTGAACATGCAATATCTTTCCAGTTATTTTCTTGAATATAATATTTCTCTTTTACAGGTTTTAAGAAGTCTATAGTTTCTTCCTAGGTATTAAGGTGTTTTTGAGTCTACAGAGTTATTGTTTTATGTAAAACCATAACTATTCCAAGAAGGTTTTTGTCTCTTACTGTGGTTTCATAGTTTCCCAATGACTAATAAGATTGAGTATCTTTTCGTGTGTGTTGGTCATTTGCATATTCCCTCTGTAAAGCATTATGTTTGTATTTTATATTATATTTTAACTTTTATTTATTTTAGTGTTGGGGTGTGTTAGGAAAATGAGGTACCACCCCCCCCTCTTTCTCCACTGCCCCATGCCCCACACATCTGGTATGGGAACAAAACATGTTTTGTCCAAGATATTTTTTTTCTGATAAGTTTCACAATGCCTTGCCCTCAGACAAGTTCCAGCCTAGCCTCTTCCCTCCAAAATGATAACTTCTTCAGCTTCTGCGTTCTCTCACCTGATACTTTGTCACTAGCTCCACCTACTCCCGTGTTGGGTGCTCGCCCCCTGCGCTTCTCCAGTAAACCTTGTTCTCAGGGCCTCTGTTTGCCTTCCGTTCTCTTTCTCCCGGCATCTCTGAACACGCGAACCTTACAGGGTGTAGAGTGGACTGAAAGGCTATGTATTCACTGTAAACAATTGCAACAGCTTTTCAAGTACAACTCTGACTAGACGGGCTGTCCTAGTTCCGTTTTTCTATTGCTATGATGAAACACTGACCAAAACCGTCTTGTAGAGGAAAGGTTTTATTTCATCTTATATCTTCCATCCTTGAGGGAAGTCAGGCAGGACCTCCATGGGGCAGGAGCCTGGAGGCAGCACCTGAAGCATAGACTATGGAGGGAAGGCTGCTTGGTTGCTTGCTAGGTCGCCTTTCTTACCCAGCCCAGGCCCACTTGCTCAGAAATGGCATGGCCCACAGTGGGTTGGGCCCTCTTATATCAACCAGTATTTAAGAAAATGTGGTATAGACATGCTCACAGGCCAGTCCAATGGAGGCCTTTCCTTAGTTGAGGTTCTCTTTTCCCACATCTGTCAAGTTGACAACTGAAGCTAACCAAGACAACTGACCCCTTGTCAACTTGACGCACAAACACATCACTATTAAACTATACCTTTTCTTATCCCAAAGATCTCACATTAATATTACAATAGAAAACACAGTCCAACTTTAAATGATCCATGGTCTTTTAAAAAATTTTGAAGATTTAGAAGTTTAAGTTCTCTCAAATCCAAAATCTCTCAACGGGGCTCCTGTAAAAATCAAAACTAAGTTAGACTATTTTTTCTAATGGGAAGAGCTGAAGTCTCGCAGTATAAATACCTCAGCTATTTTTCTGTTGCTGTGATAAACACCATGACTGCAAAAGTAGCTTGGGGAGGAAAGGATTTATTTCTGCTTCTAGTACTGTCCTTCCACCTTGACATTTCTAGAACATTCTGAGATAACACATTCTCTTTCTGGAGTCACGTGACTAAAGGAACAGCGTAGCATGCTTGTGCTTCTTTTCTGATGAAAACCTGGATCCAGCTTACTATTTTCCAGGATAATGTAAGGCACCACCATTTTTAATATTTTGCTTTTTATCATGGTAATTCTTGATTTTTAGAATATCTAAGTTATTATCCCTAAAGGAGGCCTTTAAGTCAATCTATTATGCTATTCTTACTTAAAAGAAGTCTCTTGAGGCTGGAGCCGTGACTTAGAGGGTAAAGTGCTTGTTGTGTAAGCATGAGGACCTGAGTTCAGACCCCAGCACCTATACAAAATGCTAGGCATGGTGGCAAATGCCAGTCATCCTGGCACAGGGAAGGCAGAGATGGCAGGAGCCCCGTCCAGCCAGTCTGGCTGAATTGTTGAGTTCCAGAGTTAGCGAGAGACCATGTCTAGAAAGAACAAGATGGAGAGGGACTGAGGACACTGTATATTGACCACTGGATTCCACACGTGCATACAAATACCCACACATGCACTTCTACGTACATATGCACATATTGGAGCATGCATACAACACACATGCGTGAAATTTCCTTATTCTATGGGGTTTCTTTTATGTACAGCCAGGAGGACTTCTGCCCCTTGAGCTACAGCTCATGACTGATGGCTCTGTATTTGCAGTTGGCTTAGCCATTCCCAAGAGATAGCTTCCTGTATAAATGTGTCTGTAAAGATCTGACACCTTCAGTTCCTGTGGGCACACCAGGTGAGAGGCAATGAACTTGAGGCCCAGGAAGCAAGATGAAGCACATCCTCTATTTCATCAGAATGTGCAAAGACTGGGAGGAGGCATTTACATGAGATTAGATCGTGTTATATATGCAAGGATGCCTTGTAAGCCAGAAGAGCTATGTAAACACAAAACACAGCTATTCAAGGAGCAGAGGCTTATTAAAGATTCATAGGTGAGCACAGAAAGAGATTCATTGTGGTGGGGGCGGTATCTGAGCAGGTGTCTTGGAGGACTTTAAAAGCTGGGTAGGCAGCACTAAAAGGAATAACTGACACAGGCTGGAAGATACCCTGGGAGTATACAGATAACAAATGTTTGGCTGTGGGCTGTAATCTCCTGTTTGTATGACATTTTAAAAATGATAAAATTACAATCTGTGAAAAGCAGATTAGAGGCCAGCAGGGATTAGGGAAGGGCTGGGCTGGTAGAGGAGGTGGCTGTGCCTCAGAGAGGGCACGAAGCCAAGCTTCTGGTCAAGAACGGGCTTTGTGACTGACTGTTGTAAGCCAAGATAGAACCCACATATGATAAAACCATATAGAACCAAACACACATACATACACACAAACATGCACACATGTACCCCTCATACACACATGATCATACAAACATATGCACATATACCACATACCTATACATACAGACATACACAAATACCATTCCCTATAAGCACATGCACATCTACACACCATACACACATACAATCACACATATATACACACATATATATAATCACACAGACATATACAGACATATACACATGCACATGCACATATGTACAGGCCTACCCACAATGCCCATGCAAGCATGTGCATGCACACACAAACATCCAGGCACACATATATGCACACATATGCATGCATAAATAAAACATACATACATATACACAAACATACATGCATACACATATCCATACACACAAACACATATCTATACACACATCCATACACACATACACATCTATATACACACTCATACACACCTATACACACATACACACCTATATCTATACATACACACCTATACATATGCACTCACATGCACATATGTACCTATATCCCTGCATCCACACAAACACACATATACACATATACACCTATACCCTCATATGTGCACACATGTGGACAGGTTGAACTGGGAGATCTGAATAAGTTCAGGGCACCTTATTGATGCCTTATCTGGGTTTGTGATATCAAACTAGAGTCCTGCAAGATGTTACTCCAGGGAGAGCTGGGAGCTTGGTTGACGGTCCAGGGAAGGAGTCTTTCTGTGATACCTTCTAGAACTGGTACATGTTCAACTATTTGAATAACAATTTCACTTAAAACAAAATGAAGCAGAAATGAATAGGGCTCTATTTTGCTTGTCTTCAGTTGTCCCGATGCAGCCCAGGCTGATCTTGAACTTTTGATCCCCTTGCCTCACCCAGCTCCTCAGTGCTGGGCTTAGACACCTGCTACCTCACCTGGCTGTGTCTGGGACTCCAGCAGACGCAGATGAGCTGGGTGGGTGGGTTGGGAGGAGAAGGCATTTGGTGGAGGAACAGCTGGAGCAGAGATGCCTGGATCTGAAAGATGAGGTCCTAGAAATGGAGAGAGCTCAGCCCAGCCAGCAGAGCCATGGCTCTGAAGCCAAAGTTTCCAAATTATTACGGAATTGTTGGTATAGCTGCTTCATGTTTAATCTCTAGTGAGCAAGGCGCAGACAGACAGGCTTGTAGAGGAAAAGGGGGTGTGCATAGTTCCTAGAATGGGCCTCTGAAACATGTGAACACCCTAAACATATGAAATACTATAGGAATAAAGTTAATGTTAAACCACTTTCATTATTAACAGTTTCCATGACTGCTAAGTTTTCCTAAGCATCTGATGTCTTCAGATCGCCCAAACCATAGCTTCTTAATCAAGAAGGTAATCTTAAATTCTCATATTTGACGAAAATAATGAGAAAAAAATTGTGGATTTTTTTTTTCCTGAAGAATAAAGGCCCTTACTTAGCAGTTTCCATTTGTAGTCTGCCATGGTGGCTTATGCCTGTAATTCTAACACATGGGAGGCTGATGCAGGAGGATAGCTAAGAGTTCAAGGACAGCCTGTGCCAGAGTGAGACTCTGTTTCAAAAAAAAGTAAGTAAGTAAAAGAAAGAAAAGTGTATTTTCTTAAGAAAAATTCAACATCTCATACTTGAGCTGAAAGAAATCTTGTACTAGAAAATTACTTGAAAATTATATTAAGTCATGCAAAAAGATCTTCTAAGGCATTTGGTAGAATGGATTAGATTTAGCAAATGTCAAATGAAGTAAATGTTTAACTAACAGACCCTTGATTATGAAATTATGAGCACAGTTGACTAGAATTTTAAATAAGATCAGTTAAGGATATGTAAGCAGATTTGAGTTTCCAGTTGGGTGTGGGAGTTGATTCATAATCACAGGCAGGGCACATTCTGCCCCAGTCAGAAGGGGACCAGATCCTGGCTGCCTGAGCTTCGAGCTCTTCCTCCATTGGCAATAGGCAGGCAGGCCTGGGCTGTATAAGAAGGCAGATGAGCAAGCCAGGGGAGCCAAGCGCATTCTACTCTGGTCCTTGCTTCAGCTCCTGCCTCTAGGCTCCCGCCTTGAGCGCCTAACCTGGCTTCCCTTGATAATGGTCTGCAACCTGTAAGCTGCAATAAGCCCTTTCTTCCCCAAACTGGTTTTGGTTAGTGTTTTATTTCAGTAACAGAAATAAAACTGGGACACAGTGGAAACCCAGCTCCCAGTGGTCGGTGAAAATGCCGTCATGAGTACTGTGCGAGCCACTTTTCTTTTGACTGTGACCAAATATCCGACAGAAGCAACATAAGGTAGGACAGGTTTATTCTGGTTCCCTGGGAAGGAGTCCATTGTGAATGGGAAGGCACGGTGCTTGGCCCAAGGCAGCCAGAGCTTGCTTACATCTGAATGAGAAGCAGGGACAAGTGAACCAACTTAGAACCTTCAGGCCCCGCCCCCACAGCTACCAGTTAGGCTCCAGTTCAAACGGTTCGGTTCTGTTCAGTTCTGCAACCTCCCTAAACAGCGTTTCCAGCGGGAGGCCAAGTGTTCAAATGCAGGAGTCTGTGGGAAGCATTTCCCATTAAACAGCAACAAGTGTCATTCTGCCCTTATGTGTAACTTCAATTTCAGCTCTCAGAAATACAGTGGGGGAATGCAGTCCTGTTGGCGGATCAGTTACCTGGGACGCATTTAATCTTGAGTTCCATCGCCAGCATTGTATAAAGCCAGCCATGATGGTGCATGCCTATAAGGCTAACACTTAGAAGATGGAGGTGGGAGGATCAAGTCCACGGTCATCCTCAGCTAACTGGCCTCCTCACTCTCAGCTGAAGGAATGAATCCCAGCATTCCCAAGTCCTGTGAGACAGAGTGTGAACTGTCCCTGAGAGTCCTGTATCCACAAGTCCCCTGACTCCCCACCGCAGCTGTTTGGAAAGGGTAGAGGCTGCTGGCCACAGCAGCCCACCAGTTACAAGCTGAGCCACTGCAAAGAGCCACTTTGCCCTTCATCTGTGAGTGTGGGAGCACATGGAGGGGACCTCCATGGAGCCCGTGGCTGCCTGGCGTGAGCAGATATGCTCCTTCAGCTCCTCAGCTGCTACCTTGCGGTCCTCTGAACTCTGTTCACTTCTTGTCTGGAACATGAGCTAGCTGGGAACCAGTGCTCCTGACCCTTAATTGTCTGTAAACATCCAGAAAGTAGTCACTGCAACCAGGCCCGTTTTCTAGTTATTGGTGGGAGTTTCCTAGAAGCAGCTACAGAACTTACACGTTCCCCCTTCAAGTCAGCCTGGGGCTGGAAAGGACTCACATACGGCACTTCCGAGTGCAACAGAACTGCCACACACAGAGCCACTGCCACACACTTCTGGCTGACCAGCTCTGGGGGTGGGGTGGGGGGATGGCCTATTTTTGTCCCTCACTGTTGGGGCTCCAGGCACATGCAGCCATACCTGGCTTTTTACATGCTGGGGAGTTGAACTCAAGTCTCATGTTTACAGAGCAAGCACTCTCCCAACTGTTTTTAACCCTTTGAGAGAAAAATAAATGATTCTAGATTAAGAAATTTGTGTGTGGAGGGGTGCGGGGGGAGGGGACTAGTGTCCCAGGTCCAGCCTGCGGTGTTCCTGTGGGATATTGCTCATCACCTTTCAAGGATTCATTCTCCTGTCTCTACATCCCATTTTTGGTATAGAAACACTGGGATTGCAGATACATGCTGCTGTGCCCAGCTTTTATACGGGTGTTGGAGATCCAAACTCCTGTCCTTCCATTGGTGTGGGCAAGTGCTTTACTATGTACCATCCCCAGCCCCTGATACCTATCACCCTTTAATGGTTCCTTTCACAAACAGCATCAACAAAGGAAGCCAGCCACTCTTAAAAGGCGCTCCTTCAGCGCCACCTTGTGAAATCATTTAGGTACCATCAGAACTCCTCAATTCCCTGCAACCTAGAAGATAAAACAAAGTCTTTCTAATTCCTACCCAATCATTTCCTAGCATTTAATCCCTTGTTCCACTGGTAGCTTATTTTTTATGAAAACAGGCCTATCTGTGTCTTCAGGTAATGACACCACTCTCAGAGATGAGCATGCGTGAATCTGAGGAGAGACCCTTGCTCTCAGTCAGCCAGAAGGGCTGAGCCAAATCATTGATGACATGTATGTACCTTGGCTGTCACACTCCTTTAAAATAGAGACTCTCAAAAGTGTCAGTTTACAGTCAGCTGTACAGATAAATTAGCTGTATTTCATATATGCAGCTATTCTCATACACATTTAAAAACCAAATAAGCATAACCAAACCCAACAAACAACAAGCTTCAGAAATCATAAGCCTTTCACCGAAATTCAGGTATAGATTTCTTAAAATTGTTTTCCTTTTTAAACCCAAGCAAAATTCCATTTGTTTCCATCAACAAAATAAACAAATAACCACCACAGAGCCTTCTAGAAGAATGGTGGAAATTCATGAATGGTGAGCAACAGTGTGCTTGAACCGAACCATGCTGGCTCCCGAGACTATGGTGTGGATCCCCTCTCAGGCATATAGTTACTGATGTCACACTGGCAGTGGAAAACCACACTTAATGGGAGTGTTTATGGAATGAAATTGGAGAATGGGGCCCACTGTTACACACCAACACACACTGTCGCAGGGAGAAGGTGAGATGCTTGGTGAGAAGCATCTCATTTACCATCATGGGTCATCAACCCAATCTCCAACAGTCTAAGAGACCTCATTTCAGAATAGCCTCAATCTGAATAATAATTATTTTAATCATAGCTATTTCCACTTACATTGTATTTACATAGATCAGCTCCTTTTTTCCAGAGAGGACTGATGTCAAGAAAGAAGACAGAAAATGAGAAAAGACCTGCTACCATCTCCTCAGTATCACTGGGGACATGAATATCAACATGGCAGCTTCCTCGCTCACATGGCATGACCAATACCCGATAACACCCTTTACAAATGGAGGCAGCAGGTGCTTTCCACACCCGGACTTCCATGTCCAGAAGCCTCCTTTAAGACACGACCTCTCTGGACTGGAGAGACGGCTCAGCAGATAAGAGCACTGGCTGCTGTTACAGAAGACCTTGGTTCAAATTCTGGCACATGGCAGCTAACAACCATCCATAATTCCTGTTCCAGCGGATCCTATGTCCTCTTCTGTCCTCCATGGGTATTGCATGACATGGGTGTACTTGCATACATGCCGACATAACACTCATACATATAAAATAAAAATAAATAAATTTTAAAAAATTAAAAATTTAAAGAGACATAATCTCTTTTACCTTAAAAAGGAAATCCTTTTATAACTTGGATGGTTAATATTGATTGTCAACTTGACAGGACTGAGAATCACCTAGAGACATACTTCTGGACAGGTTTGTGAGGAAGTTTCTAGATGGGGTTAACTGAGGTGGGAAGATGCACTCTGTGGGTGGTGTAGCCCCACATGGACTAGAGTTCTGGGCTGAATAAAAAGGAGAAAGCATACTGAGCACCAGAATTCACCTCTCTCAGCTTCCTGACTGTGGATACAATGTGACCTGCTGTCTTACATCCCTCACATGGACTGTATCCTCTATCCCCTCAAACCATGAGCCCAAGTAAACTCCTTCTTAGGTTGCTTGTGTCAGGTGTTTTCTCATAGCAATGAGAAAAGTGAGGTACAACCTAAAAGACAAATGTAAAGCTGAAAAGAAACATGTCACACCTGCAGACAGGCTGAAGTGTGGAGAACTGCTGTCCCCTTCGTGAGATATACACTTACACACCCCTCCCCATCTCGGTGAGATTCTCAGTGCAACCGTCTGTGGATTCCCATTGCTGCACCTGCACTTTATGGAGTTTAAACTCAGAACCTTTGTTCTCTCTCCTCCTCTCTCCTCCCACCCACTTTCTCTCTCCTCCATCCTCCCTCCCACCTCCTCCCAGTCACTGCCAGTTGTGCCCAGTGACTTTCAAACTCACCCACTTTGTTTTCTGGTCTTAACTCCAATAAATTGTTGTCAGTCTGGAGTGTCTGAGCTTCACCTGTGAAGGCAGGCAAGATACCCCTCCAGATTCTCCTCCAGACACCCCTCCAGGTTCTCCTCCAGACACCCCTCCAGGTTCTCTTCCAGACACCCCTCCAGAGTCCCCTGGCCCCACCCACATTCCTCATCATCCCAGTCTCAAAGGCAAGTGCTTATCTTGATGCCTGGGGCCTGGGGCTACCAAATGTGTGTTTGGACTAAGGGTATACAAGGGATCTCATCTAAAAGTGGGGGCGGAGTCCTACAGGCACAGCACAGACAACTAATAATGTCTGTTATAAGCCTCACAACTATCATCAAAAGTTAGGTTCAATTCTGGAACATAATCCAGGAGAGCTGGATTTGAGGTTCTATTGGGACCCTGGACACCGAAGATAAATTCTGGCACTTGATTAACAGGGGAAGACTGGGAGCAGCACCTTGCTTTAATTCTAGGGAACGTCACTTGACCCTTAGCACATATTAACCCAGTACAGCCATGGAAAAGACTCCGCAAAGGTCTGGGTGCTGTGCAAAGTGCCAATCCAGCAGGCAGAGGCAGGCAGACCTCTGTGAGGTAGAGGCTGGCCTGGTCTGCATAGAAAGTTGTGGGATGGCTGGGGCTACAAAGTGAGACCCTGTCTCAACAAACAAACCAAGAAAGAAAGTGCTGCCTGGCTTCCACCACCCTCTCTACTTCAAGGTGTGTGTGTGCATGTGTGTGTGTGTGTGTGTGTGTGTGCGTGTAGACTGTCTCCACATACTTTCTTTACAGGAACTTATTATGTGGGTTCCACAGGAAACAGAGGGGCAGGATAGCCACCCCCCCACCTCCCACGTCTCACCATGACACAAGTCTCATGCCCCATCTTATCGTTTCTTCAGTTTGCAAACTGAGTCTTACCTTACAGTTATTCTCAATTTCTGGGTCTTGGCTGAGCCCTTTGTCCTATGGAGGAAGCTGGCCCTGCCAGTTTCTACCAGTTGCCCTTGGAACCCTGGTCTCCTAAGCAAAGGGGCTGGCTTGTCATTGCCCTCTGGAGCCAGCAGAGGGCGCATGAGGCTCACAGGCTCATGGTGCTGCTCTGCACCTGGAGCTTTCTAGAAGCAAAGGAACTTCTCTGACAAGTTCGCAGAAATCTGCGTGAATGCAAAGCAGGAGCTAAATTCAACAAAAATTTCACTCTTGTTAAAAAAAAAGAAGCCCTATGGTTTTCTTTCCTCACACCACAGTAACACACACCAGTAACTTATTTCTACGTTCACCTTTCTATTTACGCTTTCACTAACAGGGTTCTAAAAGCACACCATCCCAAGGGGACCACTATCTACACAATTGGGCTTAAACTGGATATTCTGCATCATGAAAGAGCTTTTCTATATTTTCAAATGTTAAGGTGCTACACACTTCTGAATAGACTATAGTGGGCCTGATAGTCAGATTCTATAAATATATTGTTGTTGTCGGTTTGAGACAGGGTCTCCTTGTGGCCCCAGCTGGCCTGGAATTTATTATGTAGACCAGGATGGCCTCAATCTCACAGAGATCTCTCTGCCTCTGCCTCTTCAGTTCTGGGATTAAAGATGTGTGTCACTGCACCCTGCTAAGATTCTATACATTTTTCTTTTAAGTGCCTAAGATGGTCTTGTAGTTAGTATTATTTTCTCTGGCCAAGTACCTAGATGTAGAATATTGTGTCTGGGAGTGTAAGACCCACATGGCTTAAAGCACTTCCGGTTCACAGTTCTGTCAGCTAGGGGTACAATCACGGTCCACAGCATCCTGACTGGCTTTGTATTCTTAGGGCAGAGTCTAAATGGTAGACGTTTGTTTTGCTTTGCTAGTTTTTGATGACTTAGAAAACTTGGCTTTATTGTTTTTCTTTACACATCAATTACATATTCAAAAGATAAATTCATCCATCTCCTCGCTTAGTAAATGTTTACTGAGCACCTACGATTGCGATGAACATGTCTTTGAGAAATGGGTATTTTGAAAGAACTTGTGTCCCTCACTCTGGCCACCTGGATGATTGAAACAAGGCACTGCAGTCTTGAGATAAAACTGTGCTCTGCTAAATTATTCCATATTGCAAAGAACAGAGTGGTCTTTCAGGCTGTGCCTTGCTCTAGGAGACTCATTTTGGGGGGTGGGGTCATTACTAGCGCAGAGTTTATAGTTTGGTATTAAAAAGCAAAATTGCATACATAAGGGTCTATGGAGGGAGACTCTATTTCACAAGCAGCTTTTGAATCCAATTGAAGGAGGAGGATGATTGAAGCCCTTGGCAGACCCCAAACGTGCACATATGTCTGATGCCACCCACCCAGCACAGGCTGATAAGGGACTTATTTCTGGGACTAGAAATGGAGCCACCCTATGGTGTTGGGATCATTTGAAACCGTGAGGGAACATGGGCATGTTAAAATCATAACAGGAAAACCAGGCCCAAAAAACCCATTAGACATACCAGGCCAAGGAAAGCGTGACTTCCTCACCTGGACCTTCTGAAATGATGGACATCTAATGTTGACATCACGGCCCCACACCAACATGTCCTCTGATACCTGCTGTGTATGTTGAGGATCGATGACTCCCAACTGTTCCTGGAGCTTCGGTTCTGTTCAATCTTTTGATGTTGATCTAGCCTACTCAACTGCCAGCACAGCCACCTGTTGGTCCATCTAGACCTGCACCTGAGTCCACTGTTTCCTGCTCCAAACCCAGTTCCAACTTCTCTGGAGTTTCACTCTTCAATTCTGATTCTAGCAGCTTCAGCAGCAGCTCCCTCCCAGCACTGGTCTGGTTTGTTAACTTATCTATGCAGACTCTCTCATCCCTCTGAAACTTCTTGATCTCTGCTGCAGCCTCTTTAACTTGCCTTCATTTTGTAAACCGTGTATGTTTCTATAGGTATATAGCAGTATTTACTATATGCTGTGAGCAGGAGAGTTAATACTAGTAATTAAGATTGAAATCAAAGACCTTGTATTCATTCACCTTGGCGAGATTACCAAGATAGATGAGATTATATATACAAATTTCTGTCCCTGAAATTGCTGAACCTTGTGAGTTTATTGCTATTCAATAAGTTCTCATATGGTGCAAAGACCCAAATGTGTTGTCCGTGTTTCTGGCATAGCGCACTACTGACAATGTGCTGTTATATGGGCCTGCCTGGAAGGAAATGAGAATCTTTTACAGACTCACTCTATTTGGACTGTTTGAACAAGATACCCCAGAGACATGGAATGAGATGGATAACTTGTCAGATCTTGGAGGAAAGACTGGAGGCCAGACAATGATGGGCAGGACCACATCTTGACCAAGACTGCTTAATTATGCAAATCTATTGCCTTCTGTTTAGACCCTATCCTCTCGCTAAGACGCCAGAGATGCAGTTCGGGTCCCTGGATCTCCTCTTTCCTCCTCATTAAGGCAACATTGAAATAAATTTCCTTTTCTGTGTTCTACTATTTTTGCTTGTCTGTTTTTTTGAGACAGGATCTTCTTGGAGCCCCAGCTGACCTGGAGCTCACTACATAGACCAGGTTGGCCTTGATCTCGCAGAGATCTGCCTGCCTTTGCCTCCTAAGAGCTGGGATTAAAGGCACTTACCACCCTTGGCTGACTCTTTAGTTGACTCATTTAATCAATTTATTATCGAGGGCAGGTGGCTAAGCCCTGCTTGTTAGGCTGCTCGTTAGGGCAGCCATGACACAGGCTCTGACTCTAAAGCTGGTAACCCTGTATGTTTGACATTCTGGTAAAACCAAAACGCCAGTGGTCCTGACTTCAGGGCAGTGCCTCTTCCTAGACCTGCCCAATGATTTGGGGTCCCCTGTTAGTTGAGTTAAAATCCCAGTGTTTTTTTTTTTTTTCCAATTAACAGCCACCTACTATCAGATTCAACTTGGAAAACCCTCTGAGAGCCCCTCTGTTTTATTCAGTGCTTACCCAGGCCCCTATGCACTGTTAGTGGTAAGACCGGGAAGTCAGGACTTGCTGCCCGTTACTCACAAAAGCCAGAGCAGAGACAGAAACTGAATCTGAAAACCATGCTTCATGCAGACAGCCTGCAATCTGAGAGGACAAGATTAACAACCTGAAAACCTGTCTGTCTGTGTCTCATGTCTGATTAGCAGATTATATAGGGGGTATTTGCAGGGTGCATCCCAGAGCTCAGCCTTGTCCCTCTCGTCAGCCACATTTCTGAGACTTAGATGCCTGCCTGAGCCTCTGTCATTATCTCTTTAATTTTTTGCTCATTCTGTGGATGTTTGGGCATAGGCAGACACTTCTTTATAGGCCGAGTCAAGTGAGTTTCTGCTGGTTTCAACTTGGTACTGTTCCAGGGGCATGGACTGAAAAGGGTGAACTGGAAACAAAGCGACTAATAACATCACCAGCTGATTCCTTTTTACACTACGGAGTATGTGTGTTTTTATTACCTAGAATATGAAAGTACTCCAATCTATCCCTCCTTGTGTTATCAGTAGGATTATGGGATCCAAAGGGATCTTCCTATTAGTTATCCAGCTCATATCTGGATGCTGGAACAATCTAGCTTCCTCTTCTCAGAGACTGTTGTTTATTTCTGCCTCCTTCTCCTCAGTCCCCACACTGTGCTCCAAGGCCTCAGGCTCTAGCACCTGGTCTGGGCTCCCAGTCTCTACTCTTCATGGTCCCAGTTGAAGGATCTACCTGCTTACCCCACCTAAGTGCTCTTCTGAGCAAGTGCCATGTTTCTGTCAGGTGCAGTCTGCCTGAGAACCTCCCCAGCTCCTCTTGCCACGCGTGTTCATCCTCAAAGCCCAGCTGAGCTCCTCCCCTTGAGACACTGTTCCTGGTCCTGCACTGTAGACGCCCTTTACCTCTGAGCACAGGCACTGTGTTCCCTGACTGGTCTCCAGAGCACTCAGAGCTGTCTCCTCCTCTGCTGGTCCTTAATTCGGATCATTCCCCATCACAGCACCTGCTCTGAGAGTGAGATATGGCTTGCTCAGTGTTGTATCCTGGTGCTTAAACAGTCCCGGCACACAGTAGTTCTTTCCGAAGTGTTTAGTGTGGTAAATGAGGGAATACACAGCTAAAGCACCAGCAGCCACTCAACCTGTAAGAAGCACATCAAGTGCAGAGAGAAGACGGGCCAGGGGGCTCTTGGCAGCGTTTGAGCTCCCAGGGGCCTGGGAGGCCTGGCTGCAGATTTCCCACTCGCCACATGGACAGGGGTTGAGCAGGCCGAAGAACGTACCTACTTTCCTGCTGTCCACGGGCCATTTCTCTGCAAGCATACCTTCCAGAAATGACTAACATTGGAGCTCTGCAGCAAAGGTTTCAGACAAGCCTTTCTGCACTTTGCCCTGGTGGCTCTCTAATTGCTTGTTGGTATAAGGCTCAGAAGAAAGCAGCCAGCGGTACACTCTTTCACCAGCTCAAGGCAACAAAAGAATTTCTCCATCTGGCCTCCAGCCAAGAGCCTGACTCTCTCCTGCCACCAGCAATATTCGCAGGAGGAAGATTGCTCTCAGCAGCTCCCCTCTGCCCAGCACATGTCCTTGCCTTACTGTGGGGTTGCCCAGCAGGGCAGTCGGAGCTGAGTGACTTTCCAAAGTAGACTATTGGTCATCCTGAGAATTCTGATAAACCCTTCAAACCTGTCTGTGGCAAAAGGCTCTGCCAGCCCACCTGCCACTTGTGAAAAGTCCCGATATGTTCAGAACGACTGTCCTCACAGCTGGCAATGGTGACAGCAATCACTTGTACAGATTTATGCCTGGGTTAGTGGAGACTGACTGATTTAGAGAAATCTAAGCAAGGCCATTGCAAGAGCAGCCAGGACACTCACTAGTATTCCCCTCCTCGTTAAAAATAAAATCAGTGACGGGCAGCCCAGTGGCTCAGTAGTAAAAGCACCTGCTGCACGACTGATGACCTGAGTTTGATTCCCTGAAAAGACATAAGGAGAGAACCAGCTTCCGTGCACATATTCTGTTGAATGCGTGCACACGCTAAATTAAAATGTAATTTAAAAATTAAAATATTAATGTAATTAAATTTTTTAAAATGAGTGGCAAGGTGCTTGCCACCAAGTCTGCTGATCTGAGTTTGGTCTCCAGGAACCACATGGCGGAAGCAGAGAACAGACTCCCACAGGCTGTCCTCAGTTCATTCTTGTTCACATACATATAGCACACAATAGACAAAATGTAATACAAAATTTAAAACTTAATTATCTTTTTTCTGTAAGCATATGAGATTGCAAGAGGATTGTTCTATATATTTGTTTGTGTTTGTATATGAGTACTTGTGTGGGGGTGTGCATTGCATGTAGGTGTGCGTGTGGGTGTGCGCCGGAGCCCGCCAGCAGAAATCGAACTGTACCTGAATTGGGGAGTGAGGATTGAGAGAGAGAGAGAGAGAGAGAGAGAGAGAGAGAGAGAGAGAGAGAGAGACGAGGAGAGGACAGATTCGGGAGGGCTCTCAGTCAATACTGAGGCCTCCACTTTATTTTGCTCAGTGTATTTATAGGAACAATACAACCATCATTTACATATGCAGGATTATTCAAAACACCTACATCTACTTAACAAAAGGTGCTAAGCCTAGGATTTAAGATAAGCTTTCCTCTGGGTGATTAAATCAGACCTTCCTATAAGGATTTACAAGATCCCTACAAGGATTTACAAGATCTTCAGCCTTGGGTTTATAGGATTTTCAGCCTTGGGCCTAAGATAATCTCTCCTTCAAGTGAATAAATCATTCACATTGCAAAACCCCCTAATCCCACAGCACTTCTGGGATCAGCAAGACTGATCCCTGCTTGATCAAAGTTCAAAGCAGTCAAATGGCTCCCGACAGGTGTGCACGTGGAGGACAGAGGTCCACACTGAGTGTCTTTCTCAGCAGTATTTTACCTTATATTTTCAAGTCAGAGTTTCACTGATTGGCTAGCCTGGCTGTCCAGTGATCTTTCAGGGATCCTCCTGTTCCTGCAGCCTTAGGTCAGGGTTACAGATGCAAGCCATACTGTCTAGACTTTATACGGGTGCTGGGGATCCAAACTCAGATCCTCATGCTTGCATGGTAAGCAATTTACTGGCTATTCCATATCCCCAGACCCTGCAATCTGCATATTTAAAAAATATTTTTATTGACTTGAGAATTTCATGCAATGTATTTTGATCATAATCAGGCCCCTCCCCCTCTCCATCCCTTCCTTACTTCCTCCTCCTACCAGTTTTCCTTACTTGTGTGTCACCTGATAACCTAGGTTGACCAGACTCCAGGGAAATGACCCACACCCAAGTGCATTTTGGAAACCCAGATTTGACTCCATAGGCATTTAAAAAAGACAAATAACAACCTATATTTTAAACCAAGGACTAGCAACAGCCACTTCATCAGCACATTTGTTTCAGTAAACAATAACAGTTCCTCTTTCTTCTCCAGGAGTTTACCATTGTCACACTGGTCGTTCAGACTAAGATGGAAAAGAGCTACAAATCTGCTAATAGTAAGCAGACACATACCAAATATACTAGTCAGATTTTCCATAAGTGAAATAGACAGAAATAGTTTTCTCAGTCAAATCACATTTATCTATACTTGATATTTTGAATGTGCCAGTGGAAAAGAGACTAGAAGGGAAATAGACTTACTGGGCATCACACTGTGAAAGGGCCTCCACAAACTGCCTTCCCAGACTTTCATTTAATTTGTAAAACTTGTTTCACAGTTGAGGGAATTAAGGTCAGAATTTAAATAAATTGAGGCTATCTTCTTAAATCAGAGTTGTAGCAGAGCTGGCTACAACTGAATGAAGAACTGAAAGGTTTGGATAAAGCTCAGGAAGTAAATACAATTTACAAGTCCCAGGAAGCTCCTGAAACGTGTAAGTTTCACAAGGCCTCTCTCCAAGGTTGTATAAACGGCATGGGTTGCTGGGCAGGAGAGACTCCTAGTTTTGCCAGCTACTTGGAGTCACCCCAAGTTCACACTTCTTAAGCAACCCCAACAAATTGACTGTTTCACAGAAGTAGACAAGTGGAATTCTTTTTGTGGTCTATCGTCCGAGTGTATCTCAGTGAATAATATGCTCACCTCTCCACAGGAAGATGGCAGACTGCAGACCATGAATGGTTCAGTCCCAGGGTCACACACAGTTTCATTTACGTTTTGTTGGTAAAAGATCAAGTACATGGCCAGAGGGAAATCAATGAGACATAAAGTCTCACCTCTCTCCCAAAGAGACAGTGGATACTTAGATAGGATTCGTAGTCTTACTAGGGCAGGGTGTCTCTGTTCACACAGATAAGCTCTGTGAGCCGGGTCACCTCATTGTTACCCACCCACTAGAAGCCAGGAGGCCTCAGAGGGTGGCCTTGGAGGATTAGCTGTGACTGCGATTGGAGGCAGATGTTCAGATTTTTCTGATGAATACTAATGAGAGGAAATTGCCAAGGTAACATCATCAGGGAAGCATCAAAGAGGCCGGGTGGGGCTGACCAAGGGCCAAAGCCACCCCTCACTGGTCACCTTTCTCAGGGATGAGCCTGGATCCCGACTCTCAGATCTTTCTCCCTCACATGTATACAGGACGACTGGATTCTACATTCTGCTGGCAAATCTGTGTCTACTGGTTTTGCCTTCACCACCAACTTCCATCTATAAATAGTGAGTTTAATCTTATATGTGTATATCATGGCTTTTTCCCCAACACACTTGACCAACTGTGGAAAGTGACTTTCAACTTCACATGTCATTGACATAATAGCCTGATAAAACTGACATCAGTGTAATTCCTCCTACTTGTTCATTCTTACTTCTGTCTGGCTTGTTTGGCTTCTGTTTCAGTTACAAGTGGATAAATGAGCTTGGTTGACCATCTGTGTTAGTTCTGGGCCAAATGCACTTTAAGAGGCTCTGACTTCAGCTGCTGCGGTTTGGCATCTCCCATGGAGAGCCAGCAGCTGTTTAACAGCTGGACTCTGGTGCTGGGTTGAGGTCTGTCACTGCAGAGGGTTGAAGTGGAAGGGGCTGAAAAAGTGACATTGCGGGCAGCAAACACAGTTTGGGTGACATTTGGGGATTCTGATGGCTTTCACCTCAGTTTGATTCTTACCTCCAGGGCAGTGGGACATAACATGCACAGCCTCTGACTGTCATCTCCCACCAGGGAGGAAACAATGTCCACAGTTTATACACCAAGAAACACAGACGCCACAAGGCCGGGTCTTGCACAAGACCTCTTTCCATCTCGTTCCTTATTCAGACCTTACAGCAAGCACTTCCCTGTCTTGTTTATGTTTTCTTCAAACCAAGAACTCAGGGTTATTACAGACACACACACACAAACACACACACACACACACACTTCCCAAGCAAACGTGATATAGATCAGGGTGTACTCTGGGGTCTTGTCCCCACATATTGAACCCACAATAGTAGACCGGGTTTCGAAACACAGCATCCATCAAGGCAGAACAGCCTTTTCCTAGAGAGCTCCGGGGAACTGGAACAGAAGGCTCTGCTTTTCCTCCCACAAAGACATGGGGAAAGTAAGTTTTTCCTGTGTGACCACAGATAGTGACACCTTCAGAAGGGCTGTGAGCTGCCTCCAGGAACTCCCTCAGAGCTGTGAGAGGCATGGCAGCTGCCTGCTTCTGCCCCGGACAGCGTGAGTGGAGTCAATGTCCTTTCTCTCTGAGGTCCTCTCTCCCCACAGCCTACGCTGTGGCTGTTTGACTCCCAGAATGAAAATCAACAGCTTATTTTAAGTTTAGCTACAGCAAGAATCAATGCCTCGCCTGCAGCTGTGGAGCCTTGAAGGTGAAGCGTCTCTGCTTTGCTTTTCCTCCTAGCTCCTAGCTGACCCTGGAACTTCCAGTACTTTTCTGTCCTGATGACATGGGCAGAGATCATGCTAAGACCGGTTTGCTACGTCTTCCAACCCCAGCTGTGCTGTGTAAGTAACCTTGGGCATAGAAAGATCCAGAGGAGTTCTGTAAGTATCCTCCTGGGCTCAGAAATAGCTCAGCATCCATGCAGCACTTACCGCGTACCAAGAACAATTCCAAACACATGTCTGCTCATCAAATCAGAGAACAGTCATCCAAATTCAGAGGAATGACAACAAAAATAGAATACATTTCTTGAAAACTTTGTATATTACCTTTAATCTGTAGCAGATCAACTATAGATACAATAGGTAAAGTTCTGTGGGACGTGATACATGCTTGGTGCTAGACCATTGTCCCTTCTGGTTTCTTCCAGTTTTCAGTGGGCAAGACTATCTGTCTGTCTATCATTTATTTATCATCTATCTATCCACCTATCTATCAATCATCTGTCTATCAATCATCAATCGTCTGTCATCTATCTATCCATCATCTATCAATCATCAATCGTCTATCTGTCATCTATCTATCCATCTATCTCTTCATCATCTATCTATCCTTTCTCTTCCCCTCTCCTTTCTTCTTGCCTCTACTTCCAGCCCACAATCTCTTCTTTCTTCAATACTTGGATTGAACCCAGGGTACATGCTGGGCAAGGCTATGTCACTGAGCTCTATCCCAACCTCTTTTCATTTTTTAAAAATTTGAGACAGCATCTCATTAAATTGTCAAAGGCCTCATAGCTGGGATGCCAGACCTG
Source organism: Eospalax fontanierii (assembly GCA_035773235.1). Taxonomy (NCBI): domain Eukaryota; kingdom Metazoa; phylum Chordata; class Mammalia; order Rodentia; family Spalacidae; genus Eospalax; species Eospalax fontanierii. The sequence goes on along the minus strand of CM069524.1, from coordinate 3,696,864 downwards.
TACTAACAGGCCCGGATTCATGTGTCTTTTAGACATTTAATAAACAACAAGGACCCGCTGAATAAGAACATGTACTGAGCGAAGGAGAGGAAGCTCTCATCCACTCTGCAGTCATGGGTGACTAAGGAGGGTAGACCTACCTGCTTCCTAACAACCATCACAGTGGGTTCTGGGTCTCCCAAAGGGAACCAACCTGCTCTGAAAGGCAAGGCTAGGGCCATGTGGAGCAAAGGAAAAGGCGCTTGTGTCCCAGGGACTGGGAGACCTCAGTGGTTGAAGTAAGGAGTGAGACGACGAGTGATGAGTAAGGAGACTGGTGAGACATGGTGAGCCACTTGAGCCAGCTCAGTAAAACACAAGTGTGTCACAGGGAACCCGGGTGACCGAGCAGCTCTGCCAGGCTGCCTGCCCTCCTGATGCAGCCCTTCCTGGAAGAAGGCGACTGTTCCATAGGAGACAAGATAGCATTCTAAGCCCTGCCTGTGACTAATGGCTCTGAGGAGCAGTTAGATTTGAGCTCACTGGCTCAGGCCTGGCTACAGGAAGGCCCTCCTGCTCTTCCCCCTCCCACAGAGCAGGCGTGTGCATCTGTGTACCCATACGAAGAATCTATTTATTCCCCACTTAGATGACCAAGCAGTTCTGGGACTGTTTAGAGTCATTATAACAACAAACAGATTGAGGGGTAATTATGCACATTTCCTTGGAAAATACACTAAAGAACTGACCCAAATTTCCCTGGGATCCTCAAGGACAATACTCACTAAACTCCTTTGATTTAATTTTTCTTTTCTTTTTTCTTTTTTGACCCATCATCTCACGTAGCTCATGTTGGACTCAAACCGACTATGTAGCTGAGGGTGACTTTGAATTTCCTGATCTTTCTGTCAACTTCTCAAGTGCCAAGATTATAGGTTTGTGCAACCATGCCCAGTTTATGGGATGCTGGGGATAAAACCCATGGCTTTGCACATAGTAGACAGATACTCTGCCAACTGAACTAGGCCCCAGTTCTAGCTCTTTTGATTATAGGCCTGTAAGACAATACCATCTCCCTGCTTCTCTTCTTTTTATAGTGGATTTTGCACAAAGATACCACTTGAAGAACAGCGTGTAATAGACACTAACTAGCTTCTGTGGGTTCAGACATATCCTCACTATCATTAGAGCTGCCACTGGAGAAACTGCAGCAGAGATCGAGAGACTTCTTTGGAGATTCTGGAGAACTCAAGTATCTGATAAGGTCTGATTCCTTACACCGAGCTTTCATTCACAGCCTAATCCGAAGATGTTGTTTAGGACACGTAGCCATGGAAGCTATGCTCAGGGGACCCACTCGCTTCATTCTGTTCCTTTTTCCTTTTTGGAGTCTTGATTTAGCTGTCATATGTTATAAACACCATGAAATCTAATTTCTGTGTACTTAAGTTTCTAAGGCTGGCGAGATGGTTCAGTAGATAAAAGTGGTTGCTGCACAAGCCTGATGAGCAAGGTCAGTCCCTGGAACCCAGAAAAAGCCAGGTGCATAGTGGCTCACATCTGTAATCCCAGCACTCCTCTGGTGAGATTCGAAAAGGAGACAGGAGTCATGAGCCAGCCACAGAGTCGCAGAAACAACAGGAGAGCTTCTACTTTAACAAGGTGGGTGGAGAGCACCGACTCCCAAAGTTACTTCAGAAGTCCACACAGGAGTGATGGGCATACCCCACCCCCAATAATAACAAATAAAATAAAATTCAAAACAGAGTTAAGGTTACAAATGCTTAGTTATTCAGAGTATACTGAGTATTAATGGCATATAACACTACATAGTATATTTATAGTGTGTGTATTATACAAAGTTGCTGTTATTTAAGCCTGATGAACCCACAAACTCTTTCTCTGACTGCTAACACTATGTTCTATGCTGTAGATGAAGTAAGCATGTCTAAAGGAGGCTCCTGAGAACAGCTCACACCAGCTCATCTGTTTCGCATTCTTTAGTTGTCTGCCCTCCCCACGCCCAATGCTTCCTCCAGTTGTTCAGTAACTAATGGACAGCAGCTTTGTGCACACCTGAGGACAAAGAGAAAGGCATACTTTGTGTAAAAGAAGGAATTTTGAAAGACAACACAACTCTGAACATTGAAGATCTTGCCATACATCTTAGGATTTTCTCCAGTATGTTTTTTTTAAGGTATCTTAACATTTGTCCTAAACCCAGACAAGCTACTTTTATCCTCAACTACTGTGGGTGTGATGGAACTTCTGCCCTCACTGGCAAATTATTTCCCTCTTCCATCCCTATCACTATCACCATCTCCACCTCCATCACCATCTCCACCTCCATCACCCTCTCTACCTCCATCACCCTCTCCACCTCCATCACCATCCCCACCTCCACCACCATCCCCACCTCCATCACCGTCCCCACCTCCATCACCGTCCCCACCTCCATCACCATCCCCACCTCCATCACCGTCCCCACCTCCATCACCATCCCCACCTCCATCACCGTCCCCACCTCCATCACCATCTCCACCTCCATCACCGTCCCCACCTCCATCACCCTCTCCACCTCCATCACCGTCCCCACCTCCACCACCGTCTCCACCTCCATCACCGTCCCCACCTCCATCACCGTCTCCACTTCCATCACCATCTCCACCTCCATCACCCTCTCCACCTCCATCACCATCCCCACCTCCATCACCGTCTTCACCTCCAAAACCGTCTCCACCTTCATCACCGTCCCCACCTCCATCACCGTCCCCACCTCCATCACCGTCCCCACCTCCATCACCGTCTCCACCTCCATCACCATCTCCACCTCCATCACCCTCTCCACCTCCATCACCATCCCCACCTCCATCACCGTCTTCACCTCCAAAACCGTCTCCACCTTCATCACCGTCCCCACCTCCATCACCGTCCCCACCTCCATCACCGTCCCCACCTCCATCACCACTGCCACCTCCACCATCACCTCCACCTCCATTGCTACCATCTCTTCAACCACTATCAGCACCTCCTTCAACATTGTTTGAAATGGGCCTCTGGGGTCTCAAGAAAATGACCACTCAATTCAAAGTAAAGCAAAAAGTTTTACTTCTGCAGATGGGTATGCAGCTTTACAAAATCCAGCAGGTAAGCCCAGCAAGTGGAGGTCCCTCTGGGTTTCTATTTCTATTGCAAAGGGATCCCATGCCCACTCTGAGTGGTCAGAGCTTGGCCTCGCATACTTATGCATCTGGCTGACTTCAAACGATGCAGCTGGTAAACAGAATGCAATTTTCAGCACCGAGTGCAACCTTGAGCACGGCATGTATTTTGATTTCAAGAACTGTTGACCTCGGAGGAATCTGAATTTTGCCAAGCTGCTTCTTTATAATTTTCTACATGAAGCTTTGTCTTGTTTAACCCTTTGGTAGAAAAGACAATACATTCCTTTCACATCTCCCACAACTTTCACCTTCCTTACCATCACTACCACTACCATTTCTTCGACCTTCCCCATCACCACAACCATCACCCCTTCCATCACCACCATCATCACCTCTGCCATTACCACCACCTTCTTCTACTCTACCACAGCCTCTATTATCCACAGCACTACAGCTTCCACAACCTCCTACTCATTGCCACTCCTATCACCATTACTACAACCACCTCCATCACCAGCAATGTTACTTTCATCACTACCATGACCACTGTCCCATGACATCACCTACGAATACCACCACCTCGTCATCATCTCCATCCCTACTAAGACCCGCTCCACCATCTCCATCACCACCCTACAAATCACTTCCGTTGCTTCCAACGCCTCCACCATGTCCACTGTCGCCCTGTCACATCGTCCCAGACCACGTCCACGGTCACCCTGTCACATCGCCCCAGACCGTGTCCACTGTCACCCTGTCACATCGCCCCAGACCACGTCCACTGTCACCCTGTATCGCCCCAGACCACGTCCATAGTCACCCTGTCACATCACCCCAGACCATGTCCACTGTCGCCCTGTCACGTCGCCCTAGACCATGTCCACTGTCGCCCTGTCACATCGCCCCAGACCACGTCCACTGTCGCCCTGTCACGTCGCCCCAGACCACGTCCACTGTCACCCTGTATCGCCCCAGACCACGTCCATAGTCACCCTGTCACATCACCCCAGACTGTGTCCACTGTTGCCTTGTCACATCGCCCCAGACCACGTCCACTGTTGCCCTGTCACGTCGCCCCAGACCACGTCCACTGTCACCCTGTCACGTCACCCCAGACCACGTCCACTGTCGCCCTGTCACGTCGCCCCAGACCACATCCACTGTCGCCCTGTCACGTCGCCCCAGACCACGTCCACTGTCGCCCTGTCACGTCGCCCCAGACCACGTCCACTGTCGCCCTGTCACGTTGCCCTAGACCATGTCCACTGTCGCCCTGTCACATCGCCCCAGACCACGTCCACTGTCGCCCTGTCACGTCGCCCCAGACCACGTCCACTGTCACCCTGTATCGCCCCAGACCACGTCCATAGTCACCCTGTCACATCACCCCAGACTGTGTCCACTGTTGCCTTGTCACATCGCCCCAGACCACGTCCACTGTCGCCCTGTCACGTCGCCCCAGACCACGTCCACTGTCGCCCTGTCACGTCTCCCCAGACCACGTCCACTGTTGCCCTGTCACATCGCTCCAGACCACGTCCACTGTCACATCTCCCCAGACCATGTCCACTGTCGCCCTGTCACATCGCCCTAGACCATGTCCACTGTCGCCCTGTCACATCGCCTCAGACTGTTATCACCACCACTTTTCTGGCACTTCTCTTGCAAAAGGCCTTGAATGCACAAGACATTGACTTATCTCTTCATCTCTTTAATTGATACAAGACGATCATTTTCATCAGAACTGTTTTCTGTGCTGGAGAATATTTGTTAAATATATTTCTCAGTCAGGCAAGCCCAGATTTCCTCAAGTCCCATCATCAAATTCTTTCAGTTTTACCTCCCCGCTCAGTTCCCACACTGCTCTAAGTTTGGGTTCTGTAACTTTTTTGCCATTATCAGGGAGAATCACTGTAGCCAGTAGCATGCTATGAGGGGGTAAGTGTATGTGTGAGCTTTGCCCAAGCCCCAGCTCTGATCCAATGCTGGCTCCTAACTTCCATGTGCTTCTTGAACAGATGGGCCAGAGCAGCACTTAAGGGTCTCTGTCGTGTGAAGATCCACTGAGATAAAGCTGTACATAAAGTGTTTTGTACAAAGTAGATGCTCAATGAATGGGAAACATCTTGGTTACCCCTGCAATAACAGGTCATTAAGCGTTGCAGTTGGTCTCCCTGATGCCATTCAGGCGTAAGCCTTATCAGCCGCACCGCTGTGACAAGATGCTTTTCTGATGCCCGTGTTTTCAGAGGACAGATGTGACCACCACACACACCTGGAAGCCTTGCTTTTCACACTGACTCTAGGGCTCTTTGTTCCAGCCATGCAAAGCAGTTTGCAGTTCTTTAAATGACCATAAATAAAGACATATCTGCTCTGTTATGGAGAGTTAAACTTATTAAAGTAGACCTAGAGCTATCAATTTAACCAGGAGCCAGCTGGGTGAAGACAATGAAGTAGAGGAAATGATGAGGTGCCTTCCATGGGACAACTGCAGCCTTCTAACTATTCCTCCAAAGCTGAGCTTCACGACTGGTCCTTCCTCCTACACGGGGAGAAGCTGGTGGCTTTCCAGAGAGGTCAGGAAGGTTATAGAGACGGTTGTGGGGAAAGAGAAACAGACATCTAGCTAGCGACTTCTGGTGCTTCCTACACGTCCAGGAAAGACCCCAAGAAACGAGGGGCTTTTCAGTCACGGACCACAGCAGGGGCTACGGGGCTGTGGAATACGCCAAGGTGGGAGGAAGATAATCACAGACCACACTAGGGGGTATGACTAGGATGCTGAGGGGAGGAAGATAGTCACAGATCACACCAGAGGCTGTGGAAGGATCCCGAGGGCCACACTGGATGATGAGAGACGAGCTGGCCTGAAAGAGGACAGGAATATGAACCAGTGCAAACAGTGGTGGATTCTCAGTGGCGAGGGGCTCCTTATCTAGTGTGGCCCTTAAGACTACTTTCTATAAGCAGGTTCTTAGATCTGCCCAACTCCCTGAGCCTCCTCTTTTTCACACCCACCTGACAAATTCCCATATCTGCAAATCAGCCCTTCCACACAGCCACACTGATCGGCTCTACTTAAGCTCCTGATGGTCACCCTCTGGTGGCCCTTGGTGTGCAGTAGTCTCAGGAGTCCCCCCACTGTGACGGTTAGTGTTAAATGTCTTCTTGACAGGATCTAGATTTATGCGGGAGGCTGGCTTCTGGGTGTGCCTTTGGGGGACTGTCTTGATTACTCTGAGGTGGGAGGGCCCCCTATGGTGGGTGGGGCTATTCTGTGTTCTGGGAGCCCTGGACTGAATAAAAAAGAGAAAGCAAGCTGAGCTGGCACAGCTGTCACTCTCTGCTTCCTGACTGTGGACACAACACAACCAGCTGCCGCACACTCCTGCTGCCGTGCCCTCCCCATCGCAATGCACTGTGGGTACCTCCAACTGGGAGACAGCATAAACCCTTTCTCTCTTAAGCTGTTTTGGTCAGGCTATTTTATCATAGTAACAAGAAAAGTAACAATGACACTCAATCATTTCTGCTCTTCTTCTCTGGAGTAATTTCATGTCTGATAGTAAGATCGAATGGAAACTCAAAGGGCAGAGCCAGTGCGGATTCAGACCCTCGAGGAATGAAGGTTAGAGTCAATCTGAGAGGTGAGGCACTCTACCAGTCCTTGGTGCCATCACTTCTGGCTGCAGTCCATACTACCATTCAAATAAGGCAGAGGCAGGGGCTCAGAAGACAAGGCCTTCAGACCTGGGCTCAGGGTCGGCTCATCTTTCCAATAAAACATAAGACCCCAACCAGGAAATGAACCATCAGTCATGCACTGTTTCTATGGAAACTGCTAACTAACTAAAAGGCTTACCTAAACAATCTGGTGTCAAGTAGGAATTTCCTGGAGTCCCCAAGATGGCCTCTCTGATAGCGTCCCACTCCATTGATGGAGCTGGGCTGGAAAAATTGCCTCCAGCATCAATCTCCCTGGCTGAAGCCTGGCCTCAAATAATTCATTGCATGGAGCATGAAGTTAGAGGATTTGAAAAGCAAATCGATTTCCTCCAGTTCCAGATGGACTGGGAAACCATCATTTAGCTGTTCTCCCTCCAGGCACAGGGGAGAGGAGGAACCACACAGACTCCTCAAGATAATAGGCTCCTAAGTGTCTTTCTAAATCGAAGTCACTGGTAGAAACCGGCAGGGTGAAATTCTGGACAATGGCTCACTGCCCAGAGAAAGTGAATTCGCTCTTCCAGGAAGTTAGATCCCAGGAACAGTGGTTTGTACCCAGCTTCAGGAAGTCTGTCCTGACACCTGTGTCCAAAGTGCTTGCAGACTGTGGGTTCCAGAAGCTCTGGCAGGCAGCTGGCCTCCTGGGTGGTCTACGCTTGGACAGCAAGCCTGGTCCTTGGCTGGCATGTCTACATCTGGCAAAAACATCCTACAGCTGCAGGCGCCCCTTCCAGTACAGTCTTCAGCTATGAATGTGCAAGCTCCAGCCCATTTTGATCAGTCTGTTACCATGTGCACAGGGGACATGGCAAGATGTATGATGACTGGCCTTTGCTTCCGCCCCAGGGCCTGCTTAAGGGGATGGTGTTTCCTATAAGCTTCAGGTTGAGGTTGACTCTTCGCCCTGTGTGTGTGTGTGTGTGTGTGTGTGTGTGTGTGTGTGTGTGTGTGTGAATGTCTCTTTGTGTGTCTGTGTGATATGTCTGTGTGTGTGCAGGTCTGTGTGTATGTCTCTGTGTACATATCTCTGTGTGCATGTCTCTGTGTATGCGTGTGTGTGTTTCTCTGAGTGTCTCTATGTGTACATGTATAGGTCATAGGTCAGCCTGTGTTCTTCCTCAGGTGCTGTTCATCCACCCATCACTCCTTTTATTCCCCCGCTTCCTCCTTCAGACATAGTCGCTCACCGGCCTGGTGTTACACATGTAGGCTTGACGGACTGGCCAGAAAGCTCCAGGGACCCTCTTGTTTCTGCCTCCCCAGCACTGGCTTCACACCATTACCAGAACTTTTTACCCAGCTTCCGGAAACTGAACTCGAGTCCGCAGGCATTCTAGTTGGGTCCTTTGCGGACTGAGCCATCTCTGCTTCTTTGAGTAGGGGAGGAAACACAGGCTGGGGCCATGAAGAGCGTGGGAGGACAGATCTTCCAGCCTGGTTTCAGAAACGTGAGCACATACCACCTTCTCCAGGGTCTCCACCCACGGACTTGGTCCATGTTCCTCTGGGCTACACCCCAAAGCCTCTTTTCATATCCTTTTTTGAGGCAGGGTCTCACTAAGCTGCCCAGGCTGGTCTGGAACATTTGATCCTCCAGCCTCAGCTTCTTGAGTAGTTGGTACTACAGGGCTTAGCTCCATACAGGAACAGACTACAGAAAGAATAGGCCTGAACTTTGCCAATGAAGTGGCTGATAGTAAGCAGAGAGCCATCCTGGAGATCAAGAGCCCCAATACTGAGAGATGGGGGATGAATCAGGAACTGGGACTGGTTATTCTGACTTATATCTGCACACCTCTCCTTCTACAGAGTTTCTGTAGATATAGGATCTCATCCAAGTGCCTCTGAGACCAGAGCTCATTTCTAGGTGCTGCTATTTGCATTCCAGTGACCCAGGTCTGGAGCCTGATCCCATCAGGTCCCTGCTTTTCCCAGGACTCCATTGCTTTCAACCCCACTCTGCAACAGAACTGTCTCTTAGGTGTGCAGAAGTGGTCCAGAAGCCTCAGCCTCACAGCAGCCTAGGAGTTCCTGAAGGGAAGGAAGAGAGACGTACGCTAAAGAGACTGGTCACTCTCAGTACCCTCCAGGGCTGTGATGACATCTCTGCAGAGGGACATAAAACAAGGCAAGAGGAGACATGCTCCTAGAGGGTAGTCCTCTGCCCCAAGAGACTGTTTTAGAACTTCAGTCTCCAGGGGCATCCTCTCAGGGTGCATCTCCTTGGCTCTTGGGTTTCTTAATGCTAAGCCAAGATTACTTCCATGATCCTGAGGGGCTAGATTGTCGGCACAGTGTCTATTATGATGTAAATTCTCACTAGTGACTTGTATAATTAAGGCAGTGTCATTAAGGCTGTAACTCTTCACAGCCTCCTATCACCATTCTGCCAGCCAGAACATCACTGTCCAGGAGGAGGGTGCCAGGCTTTCTATGACCCAGTTCTGAACTTATCTGCTTTCAGACACCTTTGCTTAACCCTAGCAGTGGAGGCAACCAGAAATAGGAGCTCACACCTACCGTTCTCCTGCAGGAGTCTTGCTTCTTGGAATCAGAGAAAGTTCAGGAAACTTAGCCCTGGGGCAAGCTCAGTGCAGGCCAGTGAGAGTCAAGATGAAGATTATTGCTGCTTGTGAAGAACAATTAGCCAACAGAAAGGGAGCATCTGCAGTCCTGTGGGATGGTGCCACCCACTTCAGGTAGACACGGGAACCCGAGAGGGGTGAAGTCAACAACTGACTGCATGACACAGGATCCCGTTGAGATAGAATCACACCAAGGAACCCACATATTTTCAGGTACATAGAAGTGAGGTGCATGTAGAGAAAAGAGGTCTGAAAATGACAAGCCAGAGTATTAACGGCAAGTTTATTCCTCAGCACTGGGAATTGAACCCAGGGCACCGTCATGCTAGGTGAGTGCTCTGTCACCACGATGTTTCCCTAGAGCTTTCAGAATGTTTTATTTTGACACAGGACCTCATTAAGCTGCTGCCCAGACTAGTCTTGAACTTGCTCTGTAATGCAAGTAGTCCTTAGTCCTTGAACATTTGATTCCCTGCTTCAGCTTCTGGAGTAGTCGAGATGAAAACTCTACACCACCAGGGCCGGCTAATAGTAATTTTTGAGAGATAATAGCGTCATGGGTAGTGGGGATGGATGAAGGAGATTTCTGCATATATATGTCCCATGTATATATTTGCATTTGTGCATATATGCTTATGTTGGCTTTCTAATAGACATGCCTCTAGCTTTACTCGGTTACTCTTTTATGATATAAGCATGCTCCTATAATACTTGTGATGGTCAGTTTTAATTGTCCACTTGACACAATCTAGAATTACTCAGGAAGAGAGACTTAAGGAGGAATTATCTAGATCAGGTTGGACTATGAGCATGTCTTTGGGAGATTGTCTTGATTCCTAATTGATGGAGGAGGACTCAGCCACTGTGAGCAGGACCGTTCCCTGGGCAGAATGTCTTAAACTGTGAGGGACGGGGGAAAGTGAGATGAGGGCAAGCAAACGCAGGCAGTGTGGTGCCTTCCTTCCTCTCCGGTTTCCACGGTGGACATTGTGCCAGATAGCTTTAGTGTCAATTAAAACTGCTCCCTGGGGTTGAGGGAGCCTCAACTGGGGAGCTGCCTCCATTGGACTGGCCTGTGGCCGTGTCTGTGGGGTATTTTCTTGATTGTTGAGTGATGTGGGAGGACCCAGCCCATTGCAGTTGGGACCACCCCTGGGCAAGTCGTTTTGTGTTGTATAAGAAAGCAGGCTGAGCATGGCCCAGAGGGCAAGCCATTCCCTGCTTGTGATCCTCCCTGAGTTCCTGCCTTGGGCTCCCTCCATGATGAACTGTGACCTAAGAGACATGAACTAAATAAACCCTTTCCTCCTCAAGCTGGTGTTGGTCAGAGTGATTTGTCACAGTGACTGAAAGAAAACAGAACAGATATGGTCAGAACAGCTGCTTCATGCTCTTGCCTCTGTAAATTTCCCATAATACTTGACTGTGACATGGACCTATCAGATGAAAAAATACCCTTTCTTCCCCTAAATTGGTTTTGTCAGAGTGTTTCATTATAGCAACAAAAATGAAAGTAGGACAGTACTTGTGTGATTATAAAACAAAATGCAATAGGCCAACCAAGCCATCCGTGATGAGGATTAAAATTTTGCCTTTGCTTTCGGCATATCTGTGTGTTGTAAGTCACTTCTTCATGCCCAGCTTCTGTATCTTGGCGTAAGAACTGCCTAATGGTCAGTGATTCAGGATGGTACCTTCGTACTTAGAGAGAAGCGTAAGACTGCCCAGCATTGTGTCCAACCCAGTTTCTCTAAGTTTGTAGAAAGATTCCTGAGGTTCTTGGCCTTAATCCAGAACCTTCCACAATACTTTCATTCTCTTCCACAGACAACAGCCTGAGAAGTCATTCAGAGTACCAAAGTACTGTATCACTTTTCTGTTTAAAACATTTAATGGCATCTCTGGGGGCTGGAGAGATGGCTCAGTAGGTAAGAGCCCTGGCTGCTCTTGCAGAGGACCAGGGTTCGATTCCTAGCACCCATATGGTGGCTAACAACCATCCATAACTCCAGTTCCAGGATGCCCTCTTCTGACCTCCATGGCCATTGCACAACGCAGGTGCACTTACACACATGCAGGCAATACATTCATACACATAAAATAATAATAATAATAATAATAATAATAAAACATTTAATGGCTTCTCAATCCAATGAAAGCAAATCTGTAGTTATATAGGCCGGGGGTGCAGCTCGGCAGCAGAGCACTGGTCCAAGGCCTCGGGCTCCATCTGACACGGCAAAAGAAAAATAAACAGAAATAAACGAAGCTAAGATGAAGTTGTCATTGCACGTGAACTTCAGACTTTTGGATGGACACTGATCTGGACAATTCAGAGTTATCAGGAACATTTGGATTCACATCTCTGGGTGATGTGTCAGCATGGTGTGCACACATTCCCACAGCACCCTTTTGTAGGCTGGCCTCCACTGAACTAAGAGCCAGCAATGTGCAGCCATAAGCTGACTTGACTTTGTGCCTCCAGAACAGGACATAGAGCTTGGGAGTGATGCCGATGTTGAGGGATGTTTGGTGTGAAGGGCCACACAGGGGCCTAGGTGCTGTGACCTCAGCAGATCCTCTGTGACTGACAACACCCTGCCATCCCGGCAGCCCTGAGCCTTCTTCATAATGCATCAACTGCTTGATGCCAGGGCTCTTCAAACCAGACTTCACAGCACTCCACCTTTCCCTGTATTTAAAAATATATGAAGTCTTCAAAGGCAGGCCTTCTCTAAAAGTTCTCCTTGGGGCGGGGGCGGGGGCGGGGGATGAGGATGAAAGTCCAGACATCTTCAGCATACCTTTCAATCTTCCACACCTCCAGAGCATCTCTCATTTCCTTCCCCAGTTTCTGGGGTGCACACCTGCCTACTATCTGCCATGTAGGTAACAGAAGTACACAGATACTGGTCTCTGGGGGTCAAGAACCCTAGGTCAACTTTTCCAGGAACAACTGACTTCTCCTGCTACCCAGTGTGCCTTACAAGTGCTCCTTGTTTTTTTCTGAGGACCCCAACCACACCTGACGTCCTTCCCTGCTCCCTTCCCTCTGGAGCCCGAGGGACCTCGGCATGCTGCCCCCCACCCCACTGCCTCCCCGAGCCATGGAGAGCTGTGAGGTCACTGCAGGCCTCTCCTGCTTCTCTCCTCCCTGGTGCTCGGTGCCCACCATCTGGATGCTGGGCAGGTCAGTGTGACCGTGCCGGTTCTGTACACACGCAGGCATTGCTGTCCTCTAAAAGGAAGTCTCTCTCCTAGTTTCCAGGGCATTGTTCCTTGTAATCTCCACCCACAGTTGACTCGGTCCTCTAGAATCCCAGAATTCCTCATGCTGACATTCAGATACAGCAAACTCCTTTGCCCTTCAGTTCCATTTGGATAATGTTACCAGGAACACGGCAGGTTCCACACACAGAGCAGAGTCTGGATGATGCTGTGTGCGAAAGTGTTCACCCTGGGAGGACTGTCACATCTGTATTGTTCTAAAATGCAGATCCAGAAAGGTGGTCTGGGATCTTCTCGGTTCCATCACGTTCCTTGTGGAACAAGTCAGCTCCTCAAGAGCACACTACAGTCCTCAGTTATTTGTTCATGCTTTGACATGCAAACTATGGCAAAGCACAGAATCCAGGCTTTAAAAACACAAATCAAGCTAGCCTTAAAAACCTTAAATCTGATGTGTCTACTAGGTCTTTAAGCGTAAGTGTATTGCAATCAGTTTGGAGGAGATGGAAGTAAATTCAGTTGTTTGTTGATTCACAACCATTTGCTAGCTGGGTGTTGTGGTGCAGGTCTATAATGCAGCTACTCGGGAGGCTGGGGCAAGATGGACTTAGGAGTAAGATCTAGGTAACTTAGTGAGACCTTGTCTCAAAATAAAAACTAAAAACAAACCTGATATGGAATGGTGGTAGATTGCTTGTCTAGCATGTGCAAAATCCTGGGTTCAATACCCAGTCCAACAGAAGAAAACAAAACATTCCCACCATTTAACCATATATATATATATATATATATTCTTTACTGGTATAAACCAAATCCCTGCATTTATGGAGCTAATTCATGACTGGGGTACGTATAGATTGTGGATGTTATAGGAATGACTAAGAGAAGGACCCTGAGCAATGAATAAGGAAAAGCCATATAACCAACCACCCGAGACAGGTACGGTCCAGGCAGAAAATGCAAGTGCAAAGACTATGAGACAGTGTGTTCTATCACCAAGAAAGAATTGGGCTTTGATACTGAGGAAGAGAGAACAGAGAGAGGAGGCCTCATGGATAAGGACTATAGATTTGCTTTCATTGGATTGAGAAGCCATTAAATGTTTTATTATTATTATTATTATTATTATTTTATGTGTATGAATGTATTGCCTGCATGTGTGTAAGTGCACCTGCGTTGTGCAATGGCCATGGAGGTCAGAAGAGGGCATCCTGGAACTGGAGTTATGGATGGTTGTTAGCCACCATATGGGTGCTAGGAATCGAACCCTGGTCCTCTGCAAGAGCAGCCAGGGCTCTTACCTACTGAGCCATCTCTCCAGCCCCCAGAGATGCCATTAAATGTTTTAAACAGAAAAGTGATACAGTACTTTGGTACTCTGAATGACTTCTCAGGCTGTTGTCTGTGGAAGAGAATGAAAGTATTGTGGAAGGTTCTGGATTAAGGCCAAGAACCTCAGGAATCTTTCTACAAACTTAGAGAAACTGGGTTGGACACAATGCTGGGCAGTCTTACGCTTCTCTCTAAGTACGAAGGTACCATCCTGAATCACTGACCATTAGGCAGTTCTTACGCCAAGATACAGAAGCTGGGCATGAAGAAGTGACTTACAACACACAGATATGCCGAAAGCAAAGGCAAAATTTTAATCCTCATCACGGATGGCTTGGTTGGGATATGAAATTACCAACTTCTGAAAGCTCTGAAGACAAACAAAATATGAAAATCCATACCTTATATGTCTGACTTTAGAAGAGGGATCCCTTTTCCAGACCCCAAGTGAGCATGACACACCCCAGACTTGACGGCAGCAGTGGGGTGGGTGGTAGGAGCGGAACTGGCGACCCAAAGGCAGACAGAAGAGTAGGGAGGCTCCTGACTGTCCGTGCCTGTGTCCGGTATCATGGCAGGTTCACAAGCTGGCTTCAGGAGCTCCTAAAAGACTCTGTCCACAGCAGGCACTGAGGAGTGAGAAGTGATTCATTATGCCTGCAGAGACATGACTTACAGTGCCAGTCAGGAGCCTGGCACCCACTGCAGTGACAAAGTGTCAGAAATTCTTGCTGCAAAGTGAAGGTTGCTGGGTGGGCAGAGGTAGATCTCGGTGTATCCCTGCCTGTCCTCCACGCAGCCTTCCGTCCTCTGGCTTGTCTAAGTGGACCCTCTTTATTTGCCCGCAGCTATCCTGGCTGTCACGGCATGTGTTTTGCAGTGATGACAGCTGTCCATGTTTTATCTAAGACAAGTATTTTCAGCCACAGAAATCTCCTTTATCTATAAATATATCCTAGCCAAGATACCCCAGCAATCAAGCGATCTGCAATTACTAATCACCGGTAATCAAGCTTACACTGTGTTACCTGAATGATTTTGTAGGACTGAATGCGTGTAATTATCCCTTTCCTTGAGATAAACACAACTATCTTTTAGATATTAGCATTCTGTCCATCAAGAAAAAGAATAATGTAGTTTTTTTTTTTTCCTGAAAGAATATAGATACATTTAGCTGACCCAAATCCAGATGGGTTTCTACTTCAGAATCCACTGATGACGCCCAGCAAGGTGTGAAGTAAGACCCAAAGTCCTTGGAATGACACTCAATACCCTTGCTGCTCTGTCTCTCACATTTAACCACTTACGCGTCTATCCGCAATTGTCAGAAAGCATCATGTGTTTAAATTAAAGGGAAAGCTCGCCAATTTCAGAACACAGCACATGTGTGATTTGTTGGACATTTTTTTGTCATTGTGATAAAATAGCTGGGAAAGCCACTTATAGCAGCAAAGAAAGATAACACTTTAGCTCTCAATTTCAGAGGTTTCAGCCTGATGTGGGATGGCTCCGTTGTTTACCGGCTGAAGTATGATAGAACACCACAGTGGCGAACTTTCGTGAAATAACAAGGCCAACCATGGAAATGGGCTCTTAGAAGCTGCTTCTGCTGAAAAGCACGAACTCCTCACTTGGGTCCACAGAATAATTAAAAGTCCAGCATTGTCACTGGCCTAAACCTCTGTACCCTTGGGTTCCAGAACAGCAGGCCTGTTGGATAAACATTTTTACTCTAAAATGAGGAAAGTCAGATGAAGAGTGACTTGGAGGCACAGTTTCATTCTGTGGAAGGGAGATCTCAGGGTGCTTGGACTGCTTCAAAAGCTAGGAAAGTTATACAGGGAGGGGAGGAAAAGGGCCTGAAAAGCTTCCTTTTGGGCCTGAGATTGGCCATTAGTAGGAGTGACCACTGAGCAGTGAGCGGTCAGGTGATAGATTAAACACCCCTCCTGGCTGGCCATTACTGGGGAGGTCCATAGAGCAAGGAAGGCCAGGAATCTAGAGAAACAAGATATTATAGTTCTGGAAATCAAATTACTATATAGTTCTGGGAATTGTCACAGTTCAGCCAAAATGAGGAGCTTCACAAAATGGCCATGGCTGACATTTACAACAAGGGGCCACAAGGAATGGGACACGAGGTGACTGAGAAAACAGCAGCCGCATCTTGGTGGCTGTGTCTACTGATTGCCAGAGGCCCTGTGTGGTTTAACATCCTTGAAGTTGCAGCTAGGTCATTCCTGTTAAATCAGAGACTGAGTCGCCAGAGCATTCTCCTACACATGCGCACCAAGGAAGGGTCTGCAGCCTCAACAGACCCAGAGGCCATTAGAGTAGTCACTGCATTGTGGTTTTGAGTTCCACCCCTTGGAAGAAATAACTCAAAAGGGAGATGAGATCTCCCTTTAGGGAGGGAAGAAGAGTTATCCCATAAATATGCCACAACCTCATAAATATTCACAAAACTTTAAAATCCTTAAGACAGAAGTCAGTGGACTGTTTCACACCTTTGGGGCCTTTCATTCCAGTCTCTCAGAAAGGTTTGCTTTGCTAAATCAACTTCTCCTTACATGAACACTCTGAGACAAAGATTAATCAAAGAGACCACACCTGACCAGGACTGATTGATTAGGCACATCCTGCTTCCTCGAAAACTTGTGCACAGCTCTCCTGGGAGTTCATCTGGCTTCTGCCTGCAGTCAGAAGCCCCAGCCCTCCTCCCCATTCTCCTCGGCCCCACTTCCTTCCCTCCTTCTCTCTCCCTTCTGTCTCCCTTCTCTGTCTTCCTCCCCCTCATCTCTCTCTCTCCTCTCTGACTTCCCAGCCTCAAAAAAAAAACCAAAACCAAAACCAAAACAAAACAAAACACGTTGAGGCTAATAAGCTTCTGTTCTTCATAAGGCACCCAGTCTTGTGCTGTTTATCCACAATAGACCAACACAGACTAAGCCATCGTGTTGGCTCTGCATTCTCTGTGGTAGTCAATCCTGCCTGGTATCTACACTAATAGCTGAAAGTTTCCTGAGCACACCTCTCCCTCTGCTAATGAGAGCAGGGACTTGATTGTGCTCGTTGCATCCATCATCTCCATCTGTGTCAGGTGGGTGCTCAGAAAATGTTTGTTGAGTGACTTCAGTACCCTGCTGGTCTATCTGAATGAAGACGGAGGCAGCATGGGGCCACAGCGAGCTCCTCTGGGAAGCAGTGATCTTCTCCAGAGGTAAACAAATGCAGACACTGCATAGCTACTTAAACAAGACAGGAAAAATGCAAAATAAACGAATGTTATTAAGATGGTCCTATTTGTTTAGACACCCTCTAAGAACTGACAGCTTATAAAACAGCCTGGCTGTCAGGATGCCACTGCGGCTGAGCTAGTGTCAGGGTCATGTGCATAAATCTGACCCTGCATACAGCTCTCCCAAGCAGGAAAATCCCATCACAATTCAAACAACTGCACCCTCGCTGGGCTCCGGATTCCTTTGTCTGCCCAGGTCTATAAATTGTGCCTTGTAGAATGGAATAAAATTTTATTGACTACAGATAGAGTCTTTGAATTCCTATCACTTAGACAACTAGCTATTAATTTTGGGAGTGGTCCATGGCTATTAATTAATGTCAGCCAAGATTACCAACAAGAGATTCAGAGTCTGGGTATGCTGGGGAGCTATGGATGTGTTTATCCAGAAATGATAGACTGTTTAGACTTTCAGGTGTGTTTAATCTTTTCTATTTTTATTTTTGGTCTGTTTGAGACAGGGTCTCCCTGTAGCCCAAGCCAGTCTGGAACTCCCTATGTGGACCAGGCTGGCCTTGAACTTGCAAAGATCCGCCTGCCTCTGCCGGAGTGCTGGGATCAAAGGTGTGCGCCATCAACCCGATCCATGTGTATTCTTTATTCTTTTGATATTAGGACAAAACCTTGTCATCTCCAAAGTTCACATTCAAGAATTGTCCAATCAAGTCACAAAAAAAATGTTCTGAAAAATCTCACAGTGTTTTTAGCAGGTTTGTGCTTTCGTGTTGGGCTGTACCCTTGGCTGTCCGGGCTTCGTGGTGCCCACAGGTGGAGAGATCTGGGCATCCTTGGTTTAAAGAATTTTTGCCTTTCCCCTCTCAAAGCTTCACTTATTTAGTGAAAAATTATTTTTACAGATTGACATAATGTGAAATGTCGATTAAATATCTCTCAGAATGTTATCTATTATCACTCCCATGGTGGGAATCTAGTAAACCAGCCAGTACTGTCGTCCTATTAATGCTGAGAGACCAGACAGGGAAGAGGAGAAGCTGGATTTCACAGTGTAAGAACAGTCCAAACGAGGTCTGGCGGTGCGGTGTGCATCTGCCACCCTAGATCTTTGGAAGCAGAGGCAGCAGGTCTTGAATCCTAGGCTACCCTAGGGTAAGACAGAATACCTGGCAGGCATTTGGGTATTACTATTGGAATAACTGTGTTTGTCGGGTGGCTGGAGCCTGCCCTGCCTCTTCTCCCATCCCTCAACATGCAGGGCTGAGATTGACAATCCCCTTGAGAGGACACCCTAACCCGTGCTCTACTATCATGAGTGCCTGTTACCTGAAGCCAGGTAACCCGGCTGTCCCTGTCCCTCAGCACCCCAGACAGGCAGTGGGAAGGTGCTCCCATGAGCTCCAGATTTAGGGGTCTCCAAGGGTAACTGCCTCAATATGGACTCTGAGAGGACTGGGAATTCATTCCTTTTAGGCAGCCATGACATAAAATTACAAAGGTGAACTGATTACTCATGCAGTATTGTCGTGAAAGATGTGCATCACTATATTACCAGAAACTGCAGAAAATAGACAAGTTCTTCACTTATGGGAATCAGAAAATGATGTTCATGAGTGTGGATCTTTAGAATAATTCTATGGACTGGATAATATTAAAAACAAGACAAAACACATGGAAACTATCTAGAAAGTCCATGGAAAATCAACTGAGGGCACACCCAGCATCCAGTTTTGTTGGTGTGTGGTGGAGAGTGTTAGTGCAGCTTTGCTGACCACACTTGTCAAGCCAGAAAAGGTTTGCAGGACTGGAAACCAGACAAAGTATTTGACGAATGGATTTTAAAAACAAACAAACAAACAAACAAACAAACATCAGGCTAGGGAGATGGCTCAGTGGAAGAGTACTTGCTTCACATGTGTGAGACCCAAGCTTCCATCTCCAGCACCCTTGATGGAGTTGTTTCCTCTGAGTTGGACTTGACAACCTCTGTCTTGAGGCAGGGGAGCTGGAAAGACCCTCAGGAGACCTTCATGAGAGATCAGGTCTGTGGAGTTCCCTCCAGGATGGAAGGGATGGTTCCAAAGATCAGAAAGCTCCGAATACCCTGAGAAAGTCCCCTCCCAGAGATTTTGTTGTTGTTGTTTTTATTTATTTATTTTTATTTTATGTGTATGAGTGTTTTACCTGCATGTAAGTAAGTGTTCTGCCTGAGCACAAGGCCTGCAGAGGCCAGAAGGGGGCGTCAGATCCCCTGGAACTGGAGTTCGTAAGGTTGTTAACCTCTATGTGGGTGCTGGGAACTGAACCCAGGTCCTCTGTAAGAGCAGTCAGTGCTCTTAACCCCTGAGCCATCTCTTCAAGCCTGTTTAGTTTTTAAACTAATTTTAAAATTTAGTGTGCATGTGAGTATGTGTAGTGTATGTACATGTGTTGGTACACATTTCTGTAAGCATGCAGAGGCCAAAGGAGGATGCTGGATGTCGTCCTCTTCCATCACTTTGCATCTTATTTCTTTGAGCGGAGTCTCTCGTTGTACCTGGAGCTAGGCTAGCAAGTACAGGTGGAAGTACAGGTGTCTGTATCCAGGCCTGGCTTGTTCTGTGGGTGCGGCTGCTGGTGGCTCGTCTTTCAAAACCAAGACTGCAACCTGACGCCAGATAGACCTTGAGGAGGCCTTATCACAGGAGCAGATAAAACTGCCCAAGAGGAGTGAGGGGGGCAAACCTGGGTTAAAGGAGGCCTTCACTGACCTTCGGGAGAAGCACAGTGCTGGGCCTTCTATGTTTCTACAACACTTTATTCCCCCTCCCATTAGGCTCCTAGTCGTGCTGACTTCTATTTTAGGCAGTGCTATTGCGGCTATATTAGGGCTTCTATTATAGCTAAGGATAGCCTTTGCTGCTACAGACCATGCATTAGGGGAGGCACGAAGCTACTTCAGTCACTTTGTCCTCTGCATATCCTTGGCTCCATCTGCCCCTGGAGGCTGTTGAAGTTTCCTAGGTACCCAGATTTCAGGAGACAGCCAGACACCACAGGCAGGGCAGGTGGGGGTTCATGACTTCTGAACGCTACGTACGGAATGCTCCACGCTCAGGCCGCTCCTCGCTTGGCTTTTTTTGTGAGTGCAGAGATGCTTCCTTGCAGTTTCTAGACCTTCTCAGTGGGTGGAGCTGCCTGACCCCTGGAGTCTCATCAGCCTCCCTCCCAGTCTCACAGGTTAATTATCCTTAAACTGCTTAGCTTCTCTAGGAGACCCTGGATATTTTGTTAATGACAGAAACTACCATTTAATTAGAGGGCTCCCTGGGACCCAAAACCAAGTCCAGAATTTGGGAATAGGCAAAACCCATTGTCAGACATGTTTTAGAAGGTCTTGCAAGCCCTTTGTGGGTATTAACACATGGCTGAGACCATGAACATAGACACCTCCTATGTTTTGAATTTGAAACTTCCTTACCAGACTCATGTAGTGAACACTAAATTTCCAACTGCTGGCCCTGTCTTGGGAGGTTTCAGGGACTTTAGAAAGTAGGGACCCAGGTGGTGGGAGTGGTTCATTGGGGATGTGCAGTTGAAGGTTATACCTGTTCCTGGTTCTTTCCTCACTCTCCACTTCCCGTCTCCATAGAGTGAAGGATCTCTGCCGCACCCTTCCACTACCATGACGTCGACTCAGACACATAGGGCCAAACACCTATGAACAGAACCCTCTGAAACTGTGAGCCAAAATACATCTTTCCTCCTTTGAGTTCTTCCAGGATTTTTGGTCATAACCACAAGGCTAATACAATATCTAATGTTGGATAATGAATCATCCAAATGTAGTGCTTGAGCCCCCATCACCCAGTGTGTGAGCAGTGTGGGCAGGACTCTGCTGGGTAGTCCTTCTGTAGGACTTGCCTACATTCTGCTTCAGTCATCTGGCAGCTCAAGGTGAGGTGTGGTGGGTGGGATGGTCTAAGGCAGGGATGTCCAACCCATGACCTGTGGGCTGCCCAAGCATATATATACTTATTTTGTATGACACTGTGACATGACGTTATCCAGATATCTCCCAAAGCCCACAATGCTTAAATTTACTCTATTGTGTTGGGCCATATCCATAGCCATTCTGGGTACATGAGGCACACTGATTAGATATGCCTACTCTAAGGTTTCCTTGATCACTGTACAGTGGTTGGTGTTGGCTCTTAAAAATTTATTATTTATTTATTAATTTTTCTTTTATGTATATGAGTGTTTTGCCTGCATATATGTAAGTACACCAGGTATATGCAATGCCCACAGAGGCCAGAAAAAGGCATCAGATCATCTGAAACTGGAGTTATGAACAGTTGTTAGCTGCCATGTGGGTATTGGGAACTGAACCAGGGTCCTCTGCAAGAGTAGCCAGTGCTCTTAATTGCTGAGCCTTCTCTCCAGACCCACTGCTGGCTCTTAGATCATCCCCTGATTTCTCACCCTCCAAATGGATGATCCACACTTCTGCTCAAGGTCATAGGGGTTGAGAGAATACAGCCAAGGTCAGGGCACTCTCTCAGAGTCATGGCTCAATAACTGCA
This sequence comes from Eospalax fontanierii, assembly GCA_035773235.1. Taxonomy (NCBI): domain Eukaryota; kingdom Metazoa; phylum Chordata; class Mammalia; order Rodentia; family Spalacidae; genus Eospalax; species Eospalax fontanierii. Next base: position 3,675,029 of record CM069524.1, on the reverse strand, counting down.
CAAAGTCACTTCTGGCATATTAATTTAAATACATCATCTGACCCAGCCTAGAGCCAGTATGGGGAAGACCAGTGTGGGGTGCACATGGAGAAATGGGATCAGTGGCCCCTGTGTTAAAATATACCACATCCTTGTGTACAGACTATAGCCAGTGTTTACATGAAGTTCTAACAAATGCTTTATCTCTTGGGCTGGTGATTCTTAGCATGCACAACACCGTGGGTTTGATTCCCTGCATCACACTTGGGATGGTGATGCATGTTGATAATCCCAGCAATCAGTAGGTAGAGGCCAGAGAATCGTAAGTTCATAGTTCACAGTCATTTTCTACTATGTAGGGAATTTGAGGTCATCCTGGGCTACACGAGTTCCTGTCTCAAAAACATTTTTATTTGACTTTTCAGCCCATGGGATATGATTCTACCATAGTAACTGAGAATCCTCACTATCGGTACACACTGCATGTCCAGGAGGAGTCTGGAAAGGTGGCAGTGATGAATGCTGTGACTACAGCATTCAGAACAAGGAAATCAGGAAGTGATTCTAAACCCAAACCAAGAGCTGCAAAGACTCGAAGGCAGTTGCCTGTGGACTCAAGGGCCATGACAGTGGTTCCTTCAGAGTCCTCATGGCTTATTAAAGCATGATATGGCAATTGTTATCAGTGATAAACATCAACAGATTAGAGCAAGGCATCAGAGCAGAAGAGTCCATGTTTCAACAAAATTTTCATTGCAGCAGCTGTTTGCAAAAATATTTGGTCATTCTAGGGTTTAGCTTTATTCATACACAAAAGTAATTTCACTGAAAGGTCCTATCCCTGATGACCAGCAGGAAATTGGATCAAGATAGACACATTCCATCCAGGTCAGTGTCATCATTCGGACATCGCCCCACACTTCTGGAGGGTACTGCCACTCGGGCAAATAGGGTGGAGGTGGAGAGGATCCTCTGTGTACTGGTTTTAGAGTCACCCGGGAAGACAGAATTTCAACTGAGGAATTTCCTCTATCAGATTGGCCTGTGGACATGCCTATGGGACATTTTCTTGACTGCTAATAGCTGTAGGAGGGCCCAGCTCACTGAGGGCTCTATAATCCCTGGGCACCACACCCGCCCCCAACCTTTATTTTTGACCCAGCCCTCAAATCAATCTTAAGTCAGAGCAGAATAGAGCCCACAGGTGGAGCCAAGGTGAATGGATTTAGCACTATCACTGGCCTGGATGGGCAGTCCCTTCCTGAACCTCAACATCACACCATGCTTGACACAGCTGGAATTTCTGGGCACCATATATAACTAGGATTTACGGTGTTGATTTATTGGTTTGGTCTTCATCTGCCGGATTTTCTTCAATGAACGCTACCTCATCTAATCTCATTCTTCCAGAGAAACAGACAATTTTGTAAACTAATGTTTTGTGCTGGTAGAGCTATAGGCAGTGACTACTGTCAAGGTTCAAGTTGGAAATCAGAAATGCCTCCTTTGCATATGTCTAATGCTCATCCAAAGAGCATGCAGTGGATTTGTCTGCTGGCACTCAGGGTGCCTCATACATTACACTATTGAAATGTCATTCTAAAGGCCCCAGTCATGAAAGGAAAAATGTATCAAAGTCAAATTTCCATCCTCAAGTCTTATATCTTCCCAGACTTGAAAATGGAAATATCAAACTGGAAGCCAATTTCTGTTTAGAAAATAACTTTTGGGGGTAAATATCATATCTCTTCACATTTCTCTCTTCTACCCTCATGAATCTGAGCACTGTGATTAATTAATAAGCTCTTCCAGAGACACACTGACTCTATCCATCAGCCTTTCTCCTCCACAATTTGCTACGGTCAGATTATGTGAGGCCAGTGACCACTATATTTTCATTCCTTTTTTTTTTTCAGATAGGGTCTTAGTATGGACTCCTGCCTGACCTGAAACTTGATATGTAGATCGGACTGGCCTCAAACTCACAGAGATGCACCTGCTTCTGCCTTCCAAATGCTGGGATTAAAGGCATGTACCACCCTGGGTGATATGTTACTTTCTTTTTAAGCTATTTTAAAATCTTTTAGTTTAGAATAACTCTTTGAATTCTGTATTTTATCCCGGATCTTCTAATATCTTACATTGGCCATGTTTGAGTGTCTGCTCCCTAAACTGGCAGCTATAAATGAGCTATGATCATGTGCTGTCATGGGTAACAAAGCAGAAGAAACTTTCCTAACAAACAATCCACATCCCAAGGTGCTACAATGCCTCAAAGTTTACATGATGTACTACGTACATATTTCTTTGGACCTGGTATTTAAGGAAGTCAGACAATTACTGTGTTTTAAAGTGATATAATATACTAAAATATCACAAAGAAAGGTGAAGCATGCAGTTAAGTACGTCAGGAAAGCCACAGGTGTCCAGGTGGAATATCAGCTATGTTCTGTGACAGTCAAAATCTGCTGAGGGAAAACATGTAGGATTTACTTATAACCTTGGAGCAGAATTGTAGTACCTTTACTCAGTTCTGGAATATCAGAGCCATAAAGGGTCTTTGACAACACTGCTAGTAAGTAAAAATTAAAATATGACATCTGAGTCCTTGGGAGACTGAAACAGGAGGATTGCCACTAGTGACAGCCTGGGCTGCACAGTGAGTTCCAAACTAGCCTGGGCTACAGTGTGAGATCCTGTCTTTAAGTACCCAAACACCAGAAAACCAAACAAAAGCCAGGGGACATTTTTCCTGGTTCATTAAGTATTATATTGCCCCTGGGTAAAGAGTTTCTTCTGTTATTTGGAGACTCAAAGCTCAGCAGCCAGTTCACCAGCTGACAGTTTCATTCGAGAGACAATTGGCTTGAAAACAGAAAAGAAAATTCATGGGAAATATCCAATCCTTTCTTGACGTGATCAAGGAATCCTAGGTTAACAAGAGCTCTGAAATTGCAAAAGAACACAGATGCCCTAGCAGACAGCTTTCATAGCATGGAAAATCTGCTGCCCCATGGAACCAGTGAAAATGAGAGAAACTAATGGATCGTTCAGTGAGGGGGAGAGTCCACTCTACCAACACAGGGCTTTCTCTGCTCCAGTCCCACCCACTGGAGCACAACAGGACATCAGTAGGTGTAATGGTTTAAATGAGTGCCCTCGCAGGCTTATGACAACATGGTCTCCCTGTCTTGCCAGCAATAGACTGTTTGTTAAAGCCAGAAAAGATGCCATCTATTTTATAAACCTCAGATTGCAAAACATCTTTAACATTCTCAATATCAGCTGTAACTAAGGTTCTAAATCTTTTATGCGCCATTCACACATTTTTAGTGTAAATTTTGTTGGCATGCCATTTGGTGATCCCTCAAATCCCAGATCTGCTCATAACTCTAACCTCAGCACTCTAGTTTGCTCTGTACAGCCTGCAGAAGTCTCAGGCATGACTGAGAATGGTAAAAAATGTTTACTGCAGAGACCTTTTAAGTAGTCAAACACTAGAAATAAACTAAATGCTCATCAACGGGGAAAGGATGCATAAAGTCATATAATTCACCTGCTATGGGAGGGAATACCAGATGGCAGATAAAAGTGTATTTATAACTAAGAAAGCAGGGTGTGGTGGATCATACATGTGATCCTGGAAGTTGGAAGCCAGCCAGGGCTACATAGTAAATTCCAGGTCAGCCTAGGATACATAGTAAACTCCAAGACAGCTCTGGCTACAGATTGAGACCTTGCCTCAAACAAACAAAGTAAAAAAGAGAAAAAAAACCCCACCAGCATTTCAATGTATCAACATTATGAAAAATAGTTTTCATTAGGCAGAATTCTGCTGTTTGTGCAATTTCATGGCACTTAGCATGAACTGTGAAAACATACATAATATATAATTCTAATCAGCGGACATGCCATAGGAAATGAAATGGTCACGGGAATGGGAATGACACTTTGCAATAGTGATTGGGTCTAGAGATAGGACAGTCCTAATCAGATCCACACTATGGGTCTTTAGAAAAACGTGAAGTGAGACTGCACGCAGGTTTGATGGAGCTGCTGGTGAGTCATCGTGAACTGTATTTACTGTACTCTGCTTCACTCTTTTCAATGGGTAGGTGTGCTGCTTTGATGTGTTAATTCTCAAGCATATGCTCATTCTAGTACCCAGTGTGCTGAGTGTACAGATGGGGGTAGAAGTGCAACTTAGCCTGCCTAATTAAGAAACTAGGCTCTTGCGTGTGATAGCCGTGTGACCGTAGGTCTCTGTTCTTTAGTCTCTGTCACAGAACCCAGGCTATCTGGGTAACCAGGCTGTTAGCAGAAGGGACTATGAGCAGGTCAAGAACACATCTGCAGAAGTCAGATACAGCCTGAGTACTGTCATGGTGTGGGGTCACACATTAACCCTATTACCCTGCCCCAAAAAGGGTTAGTTCTATGATATAGCCTAAGTTACATATTCTCTGCTCCCCTACCTTGGTCACACAGCACAAGTCATATATTAGCTGACCCTGTTTCCACTGGTAGGTTGTGCATCTCAGTGGATGTGCACCACTAATTAGACACAGTGGGTTGACAAAGACAATGACCATGATGATGATGATGATGGCGATAAAAAAGAGGACAAAATTGAGATGGAGGTGTGTTGGACTGGCCCTAGGGGAATTAGAATGGGAGGAGTAGAGAGTGGATATGATCAAGACACTGTATTAGTTATTTTTTCTGCCTGTGATAAAATGCCATTACAAAAACAACTTATAGAAGTATTTATTGGGCTTAGGGTTCCAGAGAGAGAGAGTCCATCATGGTAGGGAGGCAGGGCAGCAAGCTGCAGGCATGGTGGCAGTCACTGAAAGCTGAGAGCTCACATCATCAACAGGAAACACAAACAGAGCAAACTGGAAGTGGGGCAAGGCTGTGAATTCACAATCCAACACCCAGTGACACGCTGCCTTAGGAAAGACTTCACCTTTGAAGGGAAATCAGTCTGACAGATGACTGAATGAACTGACCATCTGCACACCCTGCCTCCTCACTGGAGTGAGGTAGGAGGGAGATTTCAGAACACAGGACCTCTATCAAAAGGCAGCTGGTTCCTTATCAAATCCCTTATCAGAACTCCATCTCTTCTTCCCAGATCCCAGGAAGGAGCTCTCCACCACCTGAGAAGGCATGACTCATCTTCTGGGATTTCAAGAAGGCACAGTCCCCTGTCTGGGATTTTCTGCGTCCACCTATAAATCCCAGACTTCCCCCACTCCAAGGCAAACCCCCAATTCCCTTGGAAGGTTGCTTGCCTCAGTGGTTAATAAAACTATCTGCATCTGTTGAAGTTGGATTCCCATTTCTTTATTTTCATGTCATCTTTTCATCCAGAATTCTAACAGCCTTATAGAGAATCCATGACCTGGTGAAACCACGCCACCAACTGGGGATCAAGTGTTAGAATATTTGATCCAATGGGAAATGTTATCATTAAAATCACCACAGACACATTGCATACATGTTCGAAATTTTCAAAGAATAAAGAAAAAATATGATTTGAAAAAAATGTAAACACCTTGCTTTGCTTGGGGAAGATTGGGGCTGAAAGTCTCCTTTAGACAGACGCCTGCCCTGCCTAGGAGGTTAATATACCTCTTGCCCAGGAGATGATTTGACTCAGTCTCTCCTCTCTGTCTCTATCTCTCTTTCTTGGTTCACCTCTCCTTTCCCTCCCTATAAAAAGCTACCAGTGTCTTCACCTGAAAGAAAGACAATAACAGATCCACTTGGGAGGACCATTGTGAACACTGAATGAATTAACGTGTAAAATCAAAGTCTGAATAAACACTAACTCATTAAGAGATTGGCTGTAGCAATGACTTTTATGAGTGGACATAATCTCGATTAATGACTTTTTGTTAACCTCGGGGGTCTGATGACCAGGGTGTCTCCTTGGCAACCTCAGTTTGGTACTCCACTCAAAAAGATAATGAAGAAATGAGTATATGCTTTTGAGAATTAACAAGTCAAAGCAGCACACCTACCCGTTGGAAACAGTGGTTGGGAAGGACACATGACCGTGGATGAGTGCCTAGTACTAGAATTGAAAAGACCAGTGAGGATTAAGGGTGGAGCTGTGCTTGAGCTGGAGAAACCATTTTGAATAAATTATGGGTGTGGCCTGACAGGGGACACAGAGGGAGAATTTCACAGAAAGTTCCATCAGTGCAGGGTAAGGACACAGCTTCATCTATACAGGCTAAGGGGATAAGAGAGATCCAGCAACACAGTCATGGGAGATCTTGGGGAACTAGTGTCCTCTGAGTTTGGCCCACTCTTAAAAACTTATTTAAAGAGTCAGGCTTTTATTTGTTCAGGGTAGTTGTAATGTTCACATAATTAAAAACTCCAGCAATTGGAAATTCAGTAAAAATGTTAACTAAAAACATGAAAAATGGGTAAATCTGTTTCACTTTATGCAAAATTTGTATTTTGTAAATACACACACTGACAGAGAAACCTAGACTTTGAGATGATATGTCTCCTAACACACTGGTTGCTCTGGAGGAGAGCAGTCAGAGTTAGAAAGGTGACAGTCACTTTATCATCTGTGACAGCAGCAGATACGGTCGTGGGTGTGGTGGCTCACGCCTTGAATCCGAGGTTGTGGGAAGAGGAGAGGAGCGCTTGAGGCCAGCCTGAACTACGTAGCCAGATCAGGTCTCTAAAGCAGAGCAAAGCAATGTAAAGGTGTGTGGGCCTTCTATGTTCCAAGTGATGTTTGGTTGTGTTATTTATGTTAACTTACTGCAATCTCACGGCAGCCTAGAGCACAAGGTCACCCCCTAGCAAAGATTTTACAAACCAGACAACTGCCAATAGATTTAGTATTCAGAACACACCAGGGGAAACTGTATAAATCAGGGCTGGAGTCTGAGGCCTCAATCTCTTGATACTCCTCCAGTTAAAAAAAAAGGCTGTATTTAGAGAAACATGCTTGCTGTTCCTATGACCAAGAAGGGATTAAAAATCGGAATTTGTAGAGTGCCAAGAGAGTCACAGGAATGTGTGAAACACCCAATTTGAAAGAAAATACACATAGAGGAAACACAGAGACGAGGAACCGAGATAACTAATAAATGTGTCAGGAATTTAGGAAACTCAAGTTCATCATTTGTAGAGTGACTGCTTCCTCCAGACTTGATGAGACTACCACTATCTTGAATCAAGCAGCTGCAGTGATCTATGGGAGATTTGGGTCTCCAGTCATGGCAGCAAAGTATGGTGACTATGACAGATGGCTAGGTCTTTAGAAATGACAGCAGGCTATGAATTTCCTTCTTGAAGGGAGGAAAGGGTCCCCAAACCCTCACAAGACCCTCCTCTGAGATTCCAGTCATCACACACTCCCATCCCAGCCTCATGTAATCTTTGAAATGCTTAAGTATGTAATGTAAGAAATAAAAATCGGATGGTTCCTTTTCAAAATAAAAAGTATCTTGAGTCAGCTTAGTTAGGTCCAATTATAAACAGAAAATGGTAGGCATCTGTTGTAGTCCAACTACATCCTTTCCAAACTGCTAGTCTAACTCCTCCGAAACTAGAAGTTTAGATAAGAAAACTACTAACAACCTGGCTGGCCCAATGGTCTACAGATATGACAAGGTCATTTATAGGATAAGCTTTAAAATAAACAGAACATAAAATGTAGAGATGGATTCAGGGGTGGTTTTTGTTGAGGAAAAGACAAACAGAAATGGCAGAGGGTGGGATATGATCTTGATGACCTGTAAGACTGACCCTCCTGATTACTCAGTCAAGAAGAAAGGGAGGCAGGGGCCTGTGTTAGGGTGGTTTGCGCTCAGTCAGTGGGCCCACCATTCTAGGCTGACAATCAGATTTACAAAGTCATAAAACAAACCGCCTCACTTTGGCTACTCTGAGTCTCCTCTGCGCTTATGAAGTAAGGATCTTTATTTCCCATGTAACACGTAAAAATTTGACTAAGGATGGGACTTTTCAGTGATGGGGTTAAGATCACTGGCTGCTTTTGTAGAGGACAAAGGTTTGGTTTCCAGGACTCAGAGGGTGACTCACAACGGCCCATAACTTCAGCTCCAGGGTATCAGATGGCCTCTTTTGGCTTCCACAGGCACTGCATGCATATAGTACACTTACATATGTGCAAGCAAAATACTCATAAAATTAAATTAAATATTTTTGAAAAAAATTTTATTAGGAAAGCTATGACAAGTCATGTAACTAACTAGCAAAAATAACCTGAAATCAAGCTGTAGAAACATAAAAATCAAAACAATGTTTAGAGATGAAGCTAATGTTATAGTGACATGCAGAGAATAACTCAAGAAACAACATGGTTTAAAATTATTTATGTCACCCATCAACTGATGCATCGTTTGCATTCACTGGGTTGAAAAACAGATCTCATCAGGGCTCAGTGATGAGTAACTATGACTATCAACTTGACAGACTTTAGAATTACCTTCTAGACATGCCTAGGAGGGAGTTTCTAGACTGAGTTAACTGAGATTGGGAAGACCCACCCTAACTGTGGGTGGCACTTGGCTGTGGTCTTCAACTGAATAAAAAGGAGAAATCAAATTGAGCACGAGCATTCATCTCTCTCTGTTTCCTGACTGTGGATGCCACGTGACCAGGTGCCTCACGCACCTGCCACTATGATTTCCCACCATGATACCTTCAACCATAAGCCAAAATACATCTTTTTCTTTTAAGCTATTCCTGTCAGATAGTTTGGTCTTGACAATGCAAAAGTAAGTGTTAGAACATAAGTTTTCTTTTCTTTCTCTCTCTTCCTCTCATGAGGTGATGACACAGTCTACTCGCATGGAACACCCAGACAGCTGGATGAAGACAGCTGAGAACCCAGCTGTCTTCTAGCAAGACAGACATTAAAGAAATCTGCAAAATGTTAAACAACGCTGATCTTTTACTTTGGAAAGTATAGTTTTACATTAAAATACTTATATTAATATAAATAAGTTTAAAATAAGGAGTTCTAAAATAGATTCTATCTTTTTATTTCAAGTACTGTAAATGCTGATAGACCTCATCTACATATAATGATTTGGGAGCCCACAATAATTGCTTTGTTTTTTTTCTTTCTTCCTTTCTTTCTTTTTTTTCTTTTTTTGTCCTCCTTTTTTGAGTCAGGGACTCACTGCATAAACATGGTTAAGTTGGAACTTTCAAGGCTCAGACTGACCTTGAACTCACAGAGAAACACACCCACTCTACACCTGTCTTCCAAATGCCGGGATTTAAGGTGTGCATGACTGCGTATAGCAAGGTCTTCAATTACTTATAAGAATGCGAAAGGATTCTGAGACCAAAATGATTTGGATCTGCTTTTCTAAGTGCACATATAGGACAGATGAACATGAGTGCCAGATCCCCTCTGGGGAGGGGCAGGGTTTAGAAGTTAGAGTGGGAGCCCAAAACATATTTACAAAACTAAACTAAAGGAGCTGGGAAGATGGTTCAGTGGGTAAAGTGAGGATCTGAGTTTGGATTCCCAACACTCACACAAAAATTGAGTGTGCCAGTAAGCATGACTGCAACTCAAGTGTTAAGGGGGTAGAGACAGGTAGATCCTGGAGGCTCACTGGTCAGATAGTCTAGCCCAAACGGCAAGCTCTGGTTTCAGGGAGAAACCCTATCTCCAAAAATACAATGGAAGGCGATGGACGATGATATCTAAAATTGACCTCTGGCTTCCACACATGCACATGCAGAGGTGTGTGCGTATGCAGAAGTGTGTGTGAGTTCGCACACACCCACCCACACACTGAAGCACATTGGAGTGGCAGATGAGCATTCAACACAACTACATAGTTGCTATTTGTAAATTTCACGTATTGACAATAACTCATGATAAAAATAAATAACCATAAGCAGATTATATAGAGTTAGGGAAGCAATTACCAGAAATGCCACCAACCAAAATAGCTAGGAAGTTTCCAGTGGAGTGTGAGCCGACCGGCAGGCGAGAGGGGGCGGAAGGGGGCGGCTCTTCATGGCTGATTGGTCCGCACCACTTCATTCGTTACTAGGCACGCCCACTGCAGCGCCACAGAAATAGAGTCTTAAAGAAACAAAGCAAATAAAAAGGGGAAGTCATACGAATCCTATAAAACTCATAGGTGAGGCTAATCTGGAAGGACGTAGAATTAAAAAGCAATTGTATTTGAACACCGGGATCAAGGTTGCTTTTCTTCCATCAGTGGGCCTGTAGGAGATACAATATCAAATTATTTCTTAAATTAGCAATGGATCAAAAAGACATAATCATTCTTTCTTCTAGGAGAAGACATTGATTGGGGTTGCAATCAACACAATCTTTTGGTTTTTTATGTCAGTAACTGTCAACCTTTTGTACTTTGGAGACTATGATTTTAGATAGATTCTTGTTTTTGATCTGATAATCATAAAAGCCTGTCTTTTGAAATACAACGAACTTCAGTGAACAATATGAAGTGGGTACTGTGTTGCCAGACTATGGGAACCACACCGTGTTATCTCCTGAGGCTCCCTTACCAACATCCGAGTCAAATATTCATTCTGTGATAAATATGGCAGAGATCCACGTCAGGACCCCCCTGGACCATTTATAGTCCATTGCCTCAGACTGCAGGTGACAACTATATTCTGGAGGGAAGCAGAGCCCAGGTGTCTTGGGAAGAGGAGGTCAGCTCATTGGGCAGCTCAGAGGAATCGCGCCAGAGGAGCCACTGTGGAGTTGGTGAGGTATGGCGACTTCTGAGGACACTACCTGTCTCTCCTTTCCCAGCCTGAAGGAGAGAAAAAAGCTTCCAGACAGTCTCTGTTTTGCTTTGTTTTTGTGTGAATCCTATCAGGAATGGCTTCCAGGAAATGATATCAGCTCGGGGTTCACAGAAGCCCCACAGTTCTATTTGGAGAAAACTTGACAGATTCATTGCTGTGATGTGGGCAGGTTCATATGGAAAAAAAAAAAAAAAAACTTAATGAAAATTTCCACACAAAGAATCCGATGTAAAGAATGTTTGAGTAAAATGTAAAAGAATATGCCGGAACTTGGTCAAGGGCAGTGTGAGCCTCTTTCCTTCTTGTTCTCTCTCCCTCTCTCCTCTCTTTCTTTTGGCTGTCAGGATGTGTGTTGTGCTTTGCCATACCCTCCCCACCACGATGGAGGGAAACCTCTGAAACGAGCAAAATCAGGTCTCCCTCCTTAAACTGTGTAAGCCAGGGGTTGTGTCTCAGTGATGGAAACTAAGCATGCATCTTCCAGGGTGACCTCAAGTGGAGGAAGTTGGGCACCATGCACACATGGGACTGCATGAATTTGAGGATATCACAGTATGAATCCCTAGCTCAAACCTTCAATATATATATATATGTATATATATATATATATTCAATATATTTATAGGTATATAAAAGCTTTTAGAAATGATTATGGGTAGCTTCATGATGGCACAGAAGCCTGCATAGCATATATGGAAGGACAAAGCCATAGGTACTGAAGGAAGGGTCCAGACCATGTGGAGACCCCACAAGTACTTTGAAAGTCCTGCATCTCTTTCCCAGAGTTTCATTGACGTTGTGGTTGTCAGAGGCTAATGTCAACATCCAGTGTTTGTGCTGGGAGAGGATAGTCCTCCTGGGTGCAGGCCTGATGATCATGTTGATTAACTGTTATCTGTATGATGCCTGGCTTTAATGAGTGAACAGCAAGGCAACTATGAACCACTTAAAAAAGTCCAATTGGTTGCATCCTTGGGAAAGCTCTTGTACCTTTCTTTTTGTTTCTCAGAAGACACAACATGGCATCAGTCAACTATTTCATGTCAATGACTCAGTGAATGTGTCTTGAGAATGAGGGGCCCATAATCACATCCAGCAGTCGAATCTCTTCCTTTGTTCCAGCTGTCAACTTCTTCCAGTCACTGCCCAATCCAGAACTATATTCTCTGGCGCCCTGCACTGGTCTGGTTGCCAGCATTGGTGGGAGCTCTGCTGTGCCTGAATTCTTAGGTTCTGTGAGTGGGTTAATGTCCCCTAAGAAGACCAGTTCTGTCTCAGCATCAGAGCCTTGTTTGCAAGGCTGTTCTGCCTTGTAGGGCGGGGATCCTGCTGCACCCAGTAGAGGAACTCCCCCATCATCAATAACCTCCTGCAAAAAGAGAGGCTAGATGGAAGGTTTTTTTCCAAATCTAAAATCTCCATGGCTATGCCTCTGTAAGGCTTCTGAGAACCAGCCACCCATTTACCATATCAATCTTGTATTTCCAAGATCCCAAAGTAACAGCTCCAGGCTCTGTAGCCATTTGCTAAATGGTGTCTTTAAAGAATGAAGGCTGCAATGCCTTTGGCGCAAGGACAAGCCAAGGAACAGTGCACAGAGAAGCTCCAGGGCCTGCAGAGCAATAACTGCTGGAGACCCATGTTCTGCCGCTGAAGCTACTTCTCAGCCTGCAATCTTGGGCTCTTATTCTATTCAAAAGAAAGAACAATTCACAATAAAAAAAAAAGAAGTTCTACAGCTCTAAAAGAATTGTTGCTAATTTGAAAGAGAAAGAATGAACTTCAAAAGAGGGCTTGAAGACAAGCACACTTTAACTCCAATTGCCAGTTAGAAGCTCAGCTTCTAAAAGGAAAAGGGAAGGGGAGGAGAAAGAAAGAAAGAGAGGACAAAGAAGGAGAGAGGGAAGGAGAGAGAGAGAAAGAGAGAGAAGGACAGACAGATAAGTCGGTGTACTACCTCAGTTGAATATTCAATTTCTAATTTCATGAAGCACAAGGACTTTGTAAGAACTGCTTGCCAGTGCCCATGATTTATGCAGAATTCTAAGCACAAATGGCAATTAGGTTGTGATGGAAATAGAGCTAGACCCTCTTAGGGAATTCAGTAACTACAGGGAAAATATGAAATCTTTGAAAGCCGATGGATTGGAAGTCAAAATGCCAAAAGCAGGTCATGACAAAAACTACAACAGGATGAAGTCCCCTCAAGAGAATGATGGTGGGAGGGGGCGCTCCCTGAGAGCTGGTATCTCACGCATGCCCTGCAGAGGAAGGATGTTGTGTGAACACTAGCCCACTTGGCTTCAGGCTGGCTATTGTGACACTTCTGTCCTCATCCTTGCTATCTGAGTCACTATCATCACACTAAGCATACGGGAGTTCTCAGAGCAACAGATACCAGACTACGTGGCAACTCTGTGTGCCCTGGAGTGGACCAGAGTGGACTCAACTGATTCACACTTGGTCTCTTGAATAATGGATTTCACATTAGTGAATTAATGATGTGAACCATCCCACCAATTGTTAACTCAGTGCTGAGCATGCTAGGAATGTTTTCTGAGACTTGCATTGTGTGTATGTGTTCACATGTGTGCAGGTGTACGTGGGAGGGCACATGTGTGTTCACAGGTGGTGTTTTGCAGGCACTGTTCATCTTCTTTGTTTTGAGACAGGGTCTCTCACTGGCCTGGAGTTCACCATGTAGTCTAGATAGTTGGACAACAAGCCCCAGACATTCTCCTGCCTCTACTTTCTTGCTTCTGGGATTACGAGTACATAATACCACTACTCCTGGGCTTTTAAAGTGGGCTCTGAGGACTGAACTCAGGTCTTCATGCTTGCAAGACAAATACTTTACTTGCTAAGGCATCTCTTCGGCCCCATCTTGGCTTATAATTATATGCTGACCACAGATGTTAGGTCTGAAGATATCTAGGGAGATAAAAGAATGGTTGATTCTGTCTGGCTACCAGGCTGGGCTTTGGAATCCAGGTATTTGTTTAAACAGTCTAGAAGTCACTATGAAAGTAGTTCATAGATGTGATTGACATTTAAACTCATAGACTTTGAGTAAGCACATTTCATCTTATAATGTATGTGGGCCTCATCTTACTGGTTGAAGGCTTGCTAGACAAGTCAGGGACAGGCTAGTAACAGGGAGGTGACCACCTTCAAAGGTGGACTCCTTTCCAGAAAGGCTACATGTAATCGATGCACACAGCCAACGAGGGTATTGTAGTACAAAGAACGGAAAAATAAACACTTCAGGAAATTCATGGGTCCTGGGAGCTCAGGGCCTTGCACATGCCAGATAACTGTTCTGCCGCTGAGCTACGGCCTCGCAAGGCCAGTTTCTGGAAGACTGAAGAGGTTGCTCCGTGGAGTTCTACTCAGGCCTGTAGGAAGAGACAGGTACCACAAATTTCCCTTTAGAGTTTTGCTTGAAGATCTTGAGGATTTTCACTTTCCCCATTCAATGCTTTGAGCCCAGGTTCAGAAAACATTCAGTTTCTTGTTTAGGATTTTTACCCCCTGGATCTCTTAAATAAGTCCCTTATATCTAAGGATTATTGCTGCTAGGATTAATGATTTCAGTTTTAATGCATATTGAATAGGATGTGCATTTGCAAATGCGAGGATGATTCAGGAACTCGAAAGGAGAAAAGTTACCAGAAAATAAGCAAGGGATGATAATTCTAATGGCTCATGACTAAGGGCGTGGAAGGTGCTTATCAGAACATCACCTGGTTTCCAAGAAAGCTCTTTCCTTTCCATGAGTGAATGGCAGCTCTTGGAATCTTCACAAATATGGGCAGAGAAATAATTTATTTCTATGAAGAGGTCTTTCTTATTTTTACTTTTCTGATATGTAGAATATTTTCTATCTTTTCAGAATTAACTTTTAGTTTTTCCATGAATACAAGAATCCATCCATGTTAAAATTTAGACCATCACATTGTCATCATCTCTCCTTGGCCCTGTCCTACTGAGGGTGCCCCACAGCACCTGACTAGCCAGGGCCAGTTACTTCAATCTGGCTGTGCCCATACCCCTGCTTTGGAACTGTCTCTAGTCCCTTCCACTGCTCCGGAGCGCAAGCTTGCTCTGCTAGCTCATAGAACCAGTCAATCCTGTTCCCTGGGCCTTGGCCCTGTCCTGCCGAGGCTGCTGGAGAATGCCTGACTAACTGGGAGAGACAGCCAGAGCCCATAGTACAGGATCACCATTCCCCTGCTTCGTGATTCCCAGTGGCTTGACTCCAGGGATCATACCTTCTTTACTTAGTTAGAACCTGGCCCTATTGGTACGCATCACCTCAGCTTGGGCCCAGGCTCTTTTGCCCTCCTGAAGAGCTCCTGACTAGCCTGCCTTGATCCTATTGGTCCGTTCAATAAAAAAATCAAAAGGGAGAACCTGAAGCCCAGACTAACTAACTATTCACACTAGATCGGAAAGCAACCAGGCTACATCACCAATATAAACAGAATCAAACTTCAAGTCAACAAAAGCAGGTTTGAGTTTCATACCAGAAACACAAGCAACAAAAGAAATCTACATGCCCAGACCACAACAAAAAGCAAATAATATGGAAAACCAAAATAACATCTCCCCATCACATCCTACCAGTCTTATAGAAGTTTTGCAGTGAGAACTACTTTAAGGAACCCCCAGGACACAGAATTTGAAAGAACAATCATAAACATAATCAAAGAATTCAATGAATTTAATGAACATACCAACAAACACCTCAAAGAACTCAAAGAGGGTAGAGATTATCTTCTGACTGAAGATCAAGAAAATACACGTGTACGGATGAAGGAAATGGCAAAGGCAATTCGGGATTTGAAAAGCATGTTCACAAAAGAGATAGAAATATTAAAGAAAACTTGGGCTGAAATGGAGGATGGAACTGAAAACCTCAATAAGCTCTGTCCTTCTTCTCATAGAAAAAAGCCTCATCAAGAGAATGAATGAAATGGAAAACAAAATATCAAGAATGGACAATAGAGCTGAAGCAACGAATCTGAAAAATATTTTAAAACACAAGAATGGAATATGCAGTAAATGCAGGACACCACGAAAAGATTAAATTTATGCATCATAGGCTTGGACGGAAAGAGAAGAATCCTGGGCTGATAGCATTGACTAGATCTTCAATGGGCTTATAGAAGAAATTTTGCCCAAATTAAGGAAAGACATAGTCATACAGATATAAGAAGCACACAGAACATCAAATAGATAGGAGCAGAACAGAAATTACACACATAATAGTAAAACCAGTAAATGTACAGAGCAAAGAGAGAGTACTGAAACCTGCAAGAGACAAACAAGTCACATACAAAGGGAAAGTCATCAGAATTACAGCTGACTTTTCAATCTAAAGCATAAAAGTCAGAGAGCCTGGAGCAAAGTATTTCAAGTTCTAAATGATCATAGATGTTAACCCCAAATACTTTACCCAGCTGTGTCTATCATAGTCAGAGGGGAAAGAATTATCTTCCATGACACAAATACAATGAAAGAATTCATGTCCACCAATCAGCCCTACATAGAACACCTTAAGCAATCCTGTTCCCCTAAAGGACTGAAGAAAAGAATGACCATACCCAAGAGACTACAGAAAGAAAACAAAGATATAATTATGGAAACACAAAACAGGACCAAGAAAGAGCACAAAGAGAAAATGAAATGACAGTGTCTCAGTTAATTACTTTCTATTGCTGTGATAGAAACACTGGCCAAAGCCAACTTGGGAAGGAAAGGGTTTATTTTGCCTTACATCTCTCAGTTCATAATTTATCATTGAGGGAAGTCAAGGCAGGCTTAGGGCAGGAAACTGGAGGCAGGAGCTGAAGCACAGACCATGGAAGAATACTGCTTCCTGGCTTACTACTCCAGCCTGTGCTCAGTCTGCTTCTTATACAATACTAAACCACCTGCCCAGGGATGTACCTGTCACAGTGGTTGGGCCCTTCCACATCATCCAACAATGAAGAAAACGTCCCACAGACATGGCCACAGGCCAGTCCAATGGAAGCAACTCTTCAACTGAGATTCTCTCTAACCAGATGTCTCAAGTTGACAACTAAAGCTAGCCAGCATAGTAACCAATACACATCTTTCAATAATAACTTTAAATATCAATGGCCCCAACTCCCCAGTCAAAAAATATAGACTACTTGAATGGGTTAAGAAACAAAATCCATCTTTCTTTAGCTGGGGAGGAATATTCAGGGGGCGTGACAGGAGAGATGAATAATGCTTAGATGGTATGAAAACCCAGAGGGAAATGTATTAGTTCAAAGTCCTACTGAAAAATACACATACAATAAATATTCAAGTGCTTGTGTACAGCTGAAAGCTATATAGCAAAAATTTCCCTTTAAGTTGTTTGTCAGGGTAGTCCCTGAGACTCCCCAAATAACACAGGCTATTGCCACAGCCCTTCATTGCCTCCCAGAACTTGAAAGTAAGAACCTGTTGCTGAACACAGGTCACATTTCAGACACAGGACTTGGAACAATCGAGTTGAAACTGACTTGGAAGACTCCTCCCTGAAAACTAGCTCTCAAAGTATCAGATGATATTACACAAGTTGCCAAGGGAGAAAACCAATCAGCGGTCCTACTCAGCTGTAAAACTCAATAAACAGCAATGACTGGTCCAGCAAACTATCTCTATTTGTGCAGTAGTAATACTTTTATTTTAGGGGTAGTCAACAGCTGTCTTATTGGAATTAAGGCCTGCTCAATAGGAAAGAACTCATGTGTAGTACTGTAAACATACCCAAATACACATAGCTGGAGGAGTCATAGATCCTCGAGAAAAACCTACTTCTGCCTAATGTAATTCCTTACTTTATTCTAAATCTGCACCCTCATATTTACAGACATATGTAACTTTCACCCCCCATCAAAGAAGCTTCTTTTTGCCACAGATGGAGACTATTAAAGAGTTCCAGAACTGGTCAAATGCAGAGGATAACTATCTGTGAAAATCTTAACCCTAAGTTATACAACCTCTACACATAGCATGAGTGCATCTCTCAAGGCTAACCAGAGAAGTTTGTTTATACCGCAGATGATGATTAACACAGAAACCCCACAATTGGCCAATGTGCAGAGAACAAGAGGCCACAGAGTGCTCATCCCTGAACAGGGCACTTATTTCAAACCTCTGCCTCCCAAGGCTTAGGGATCATTGTCAAAAAGGAAGCAGAAAGATTACAATAGGCAGATGGGGGTGGATGAGTACAAGGAAACCAAATCTTGCAGGCATCTGGTCAGTTACTCATATGAACTCACAGCAATGGTGACAGCATGCACATGTCCTATGGAAGCTCAAACCAGACAAAATTCCAGCACTGACATGGGGAAGTGGATAAGAAATCCCAACCCAACCTAAGGACTTTGGGCAATTAATGACTGTTGGGAGGAGGAAAGGGAACGTCTTACAGTAATGGGAACTCTTGGCGGGCCTGGTGGATGAACCCACACTGAAGAGCATTCAGGGCACAAATCAGACTTTATATACCATATTACATATCTGAAAGTACACTAATTTGGGTGGCAGATAGTGGGAGGAAGGTGCTGGTAAGATGAATACTATTAACCTATATTGTATGGTAATTGCAAAAATTCAATAAAAACTAAGTAGACAAAGTTTAGACCATCACAATATAGTTCCTTCTCCGCTTACCTTCTGCTCTCCGTCATCCCCAATTATGTGACCTTTTGAGTGTTTTCCACTTCTAACACATAATTCCATATACACATGAGGAAACGCATAAATTATATTGCACCCTATGCATTTTAGGACATAGAATAATTATTCATATATTGAGTTTCACTATAAAATTTGATTTTATTTGTGTGTGTTGTGACTTTGTATGACTGTAGTGTATGCACATGTGTGTACAGGTATGCATGCCTGTGTATGCATGCATGGAGGATGGAGGCCAGAGGCAGTTGAGTATTCTGCTTTATCACTTTCCTTATTCTCTGGAGACAGAATCTCTCCTTGAATTTGGAGCTAGGCTAGCAGCCATCAAGTCCCTAGTGATCCCCCTGACCCCACCCATTGCACAGGAGTTACAGGCATGTTGTCATGCCCAGCTAAACATGTAAACATGGGTGCTAGGATTCAAACTCGGGTCTAATTATTATTATCTACTGAGTCATCATTCCAGCCTCCAGAACTTGATTTTTAATGGAAATATTTTTCGAGTTTTTTTTTTTTTTTTTTTGGTAAAGCAGACAGAAAATAGATAAAAGGCAGATTTTAGGGGCTGGGAAGATGCTCAGTGGTTAAGAATACTGGATGTTCTTGCAGAAGACTGTGTTCAATTCCCAGCACATACATGGAAACTAATAACAGTTCTTAACTCCAGTTGCGTGGGATCTGACACCCTCTTCCAACCTCCAAGGGCACTTAATGTTATGGGTGCACTTACATACACAGAAGCAAAACACTCATACACACAAGACATCATTTACTTTCACTTCTTCATCTTTCTATTGATGGGACGCAGTTATTTTTACTTTTATTTTTTGCTCTCACAGTCATGGAGAGGGCATTGACATACACCATGCCCATGTGACTCGATTTGCCATGTCCATGACTGGATGCTTTAGGGACAGCCTAAAGCTGGGTTGGCTGGGTGTGGTGGCCTTTAATCTAAGCACTCAGAAAGCAGAGGCAGGTGAACCTTTGTAAGGCAGGCTAGACTGGCTTACATAGTGAGTTCAAGGCCAGCTTAGGCTACAGGGAGACCCTGTCTAAGAAAGACAACAACAACAAACCCAAACAAACAAAGGACTACAACAACAAAAACACTAAGTTGTTGGTTGCTGAGGCAAGCACCATCACTGTGCCAACGAGCTCGACCTTGTGTTCCGGTCCCTTTGATCCCATCATCTCAGTCCTGCAGCCCCCATCAGTAATGTGTACCTTGGCCACCCCAGATGTCCACCCTTGCCGGGATCACCGGCAGGTAGGGCGGTGGTGAAGCGGGTGCAGTCGGCCTCCTCCAGGGGCTGAGCGGGATGGTGAGTGTTGATGACCCGGACCCTCTCCACTCCAGAGAAAAAACCACACAGAGTTGGGAGTCTGTCCAAGCAGGATCTCGTTTATTGAAGGTTACAAAATAACTTATATAGGGGGCTAAAAGGGAGTGAAGGACCAATCGATTTTTGTCACGTAAACTGCAGCCAGGCAAAGTCCATTCTGATAGGCCGTCAGACTCGGGTGAGGTTCTGACAGCTTCATTCCAAATGGTTGGTGATGGTTGGTTGTGACGGTTGGAAACCGTTAGAAGTCTAGCCGTGGCAAGCAGGGAGACAAGGCCTGTACTAAGGCCAAGTCACAATCGTCCCGCGTCGGTCTGCAGCTCCCGGTGCGTCGTGTGAGGACACCTGATCAGTGTTGCGCAGTCTGGCCTCGAACTCACAGATCCTCCTGCCTCTGCCTCCTTCAGCTTATCCTACTGGTGTGCGCCACCATCACCGGCCCCCAGCAGCCTGCGAGAGGCCCGGAGTGGGGCTGGCTGGTGTCCTGCCCTGCCTGGGGCTGCCGAGCCACGCCGTGGCCTGCGTGCTGGACAGTGGCTGCCATTTTTGCCTGGGGGCCGCACCGCACCACAGACTTGTCGGCGGTGGCCCGGGAGGGGGCGATTGCTGGGGGCAGCTGCCTGGGACGAGACGATCATTGGTGGCGCCTGCCGCGACACCAACCCCCAAACCGTTAGCTGCAGCCGGTGCAGTTGGCCCCGGGGAACTGCAACCCCGCCCTAAAAGGGCGGGCTGGAGCCGCTGGGGCGCTGGAGGCCCAACACGGCCTGCAGCCTGCCACGTTCTGCCTTTTTTTGTCATGTGTTTTTGTCATTTTCTAAGAGGTTTTATGCATCCTCCTGACTTTGGGTTGGTCTTACTTGTTTTAAAAGTTGTAAATCTTTATGTCATGATATTTCCTTTTGCTTTTACATGTGTGTGTCTATTAAAATATGATCCTTCCTCCAAACTTAGGCATATATGTATTTTTTTCTAATAAATCTAAAGTTTCATCCTTTTATATTTGGGTCTAAACTTCCCACTTACTGAATAGTATAGGTTGTGGAGCTATGTAGGCTCATCCATTGGATAATACTATTTATTTATTATTGCTATTTTTTGCAGTACTAGGCATCGAATGCATGGGAGGCAAATGCTCTACCACTGAACCATATCTCATCTGCTTAAACTATTGTTTAAATTTTGAGGCAGGGTCTCCCCACATAGCTCAGCATAGCCTTGAACCCCCCCTTGCTTTGGACCTGCAATCCTTTCTCAGCTTCCTGAGTGGTGGGGCTCCGTCAGACCTGCTGACCCTACATGCTGACACTGGTTTTCTTCTGTTGGGACAGTCTCCACTCACATTTTATATTATTTTTATCCGACAGCAGAAAATAAGAATCTTTGTCTCTCTATAAAAGTCTTATTGTTAATAACAGAAAGATTTACTTGATGTTGCTTCCCATCCTGTTCTCCAATAAAAGAAACTCAGGTTCCTTGGAGAAACAGTTCACCCTAGTACTCAGGTAGGAAAAACACAACATGCTCAGGTTATCCTATACTCCCAGAAGCAAACAAGTTCTCTGGAGAAAACTGAATAGCAACATCAAAAATCCAACAGAGCAATAGTATGTGTTCAAGAAACACTGCAACCAACAAAACAGCCCCCAGTGGGAAGAGTCAGACATAAGCAAAACAATTGACAGTGTTGGACTGAAACCCAAAGAACAAGATGAGTATGTGCCAGGCCACACTGACATCAATAAATACTCATGGAGAAGAGCTCCTTCTCCCTTCTGCAAGAAATCTGAGTAATTTATGCAGACATTCCACTTTTGAGGAGGTGGACATGTAGCTCTCTGCCTCTTGAGGGTGGGAAGGCATAGCCCCTTCCTCCCAATGTGTATAGAAGAGGAGGGTGGGAGAGGGTTAAATACAACATGCCATAGGCTACTGATGACACCATGCTATTGTACTAGGCCTGATGAGAGAAACCAACAAGAGGGTCAAGTGCAGTGCTAGGCTTCAGTTAATAAGAGGGTCGGTGACTCATAACCAACTATGCTGTGTCTAGGACTTGCTTCTTGCTTCTAGTTTTCTGCAAGTAATGCTGCCTCATCAGGTTCTTGGATGGAACTCTCAAGAATCTGTTCTGGTTCTTGGGGATGCTTAATTCCCTATGGTTTTGTTCAAATAAACTCAAGCTTAAATATGTTGGGGTTTTTAACCTGTCACCTAGAGTTACTTTATAGTGGGGAAACCTGACCAAGACTGTCACACTTTATGATCAGGGCCAACATCAACAGCACAAATCCTGTTGACGGTGTGTACTCTTGACATGATGTCATAAAATCTACCTTTGTGGGCTTTTCCCCCAAACCCTCATACAAGCCAAAATCATAAGAAAAGCATCAGATCAATCCATGTTGAAAGGCAAAAACACCTGACCAGTACTCCAAAATTTTAAAAGTCATCAAAAATGGGGAAAGGCTGAAATGTTGTTGGAGCTCAGAGGAGAGTAAGGAGCCTGGTGGAGTTAAAGATAATAAGGGGTCCTAGATGGGGTTCCAGGTATTGTGATGGTTAGTATTAACTTGACAGACTCTAGAATCAACTGGGAGAAGGGCCTCTGGGTATGCTTATTGGGGGTTATACTGTTATCTTAATTGAGGTAGGAAGACCCAACCATTGTGGGTGGAGTCATTCCCTTCTAGGGGATCATATTGCATAAGTGGAGAAAGGTTGCTGACCAGCAGCATTCATCTTTCTCTGCTTCCTGATTGTAATGCAATGTGCCCAGATGCTCCAAGCTCCTGTTGCCTTGACTTGCCCAACATGGTACACTGTACGCTTTTGAACTATAGGTCAGAATAGATTCTTTCCCCTTAAGCTGCTTTTGTCAGAGTAAGTTATCATAGGAACATAAAAGAAATTAAGACACTGGGGCACAGAAGGACCTTAGGCAACAGACACCTGGATAGTGCACAGACTTGCCTACGTATTGATGCAGCTTCATCTATTATGACAAATGGGCCATATTAATGCATGAGGCTAGTAATGGGAGAACTGGGTACTGGTTACATGGGAATTCTATTTTTCACAAAATATACATAATTTAAAAATACTGTCAAATTAAAAGGCATATGTAAGGAAGATGGAAAGGTTGGCTATTCTCTTTTCACGCCACTTGCTATGGTTAGCCCTGGTTTTCAGCTTGACACAGCCTGGGGTCACCTAAGAGGAGAATCCACAACTTCGGAATTTTCTAGATCAAGATTTGCCTGTGGGCATGTCTATGGGGAAATTTGTTTGGTTGTTAATTGATGTAGAGGGCTTAGTCCATCGTGAGCAACATTGGCTAAGCATGAGTTTGGGAATGAGCCGGTGAGGACGGCTGCTTGTCCCTCTGCGTTTTCTGCTCCCGCTCTCTGCTCTGAGATCTTCCCTGACTTCTCTCACTGGTACACCATCTGGAAGTGAAAAGAGAAATAAACCCTTTTCTCTTATGTTGCTTTTGGTCAGAGTGTTTCATCACAGCAACAGAGATGAAACTAGAACAGCATCCATCACTGTATGCCAAGCTGAAAGTCCTACAGGCCAGGAGCGTGGCTCACCCCCAGGCAAAGATCCTTTTCCTCTATGGAGTGTTTGAGTGTTGGTGAGTGCCAGTTGCTCAGTATTTGGATAAAACGGCTATTTAGAGTGAAAATTCCTTTTAAGGTGTTTTAAGTCTTCAGAAACTTAGGACACTGTGGCATGGGAACTAACAGAGATGATGGAAACAGCCAAACAGGAAATCGTTAGAGCTTAAGATTCATCCGGGAGACCAGAAATACACAGCGCAGTTTTCAGAGCTCCCTACCGATGTGCAGTTCAGCTGTATTTCTTGTTAACTCTTTCTCTGAATGGAAAAAGGATTTCTTAAGCATTAAGATCTAGGAGCAGAGTTTCCCCATCAGTAATAATATCTCCACCATGTCAGTAACACTCCTGGCAACTTCTGTAGCCTTCGTTTTCTTTAGTTTAAAGTAGTACTTCCTCCACTCATTACATACCTGCCTGGGCTATACTGAGGTCAGAGGGAAACTGAGGTAAAATTCTTAGAGTCTATAAAGTCCAATATAAATGAAAACTCTCATCAGCATGGCTGGTGACAATAGTGACAGCTGCCACTCACTGAACCAGAAATCCAGCCTGCAGTATTGTCACAGGACTAGATGGACCGCAGGCATACAGCCACACTTTGCAGAGGGCAAGCACTCAGCAGAGTTTGTTTATCAACTAGTGCTTAGAGATGGGCATCACCAGTGTTGTTGGCTGTCCCTGCCAGATTAAGAAGAATTTCATATTCGGACTTAAGGTCTTATAAAGTCACTGAGTGCATGAGCACTTTGAGGCATGCTGACAGTCTCCTTATGGCTCATCCTAATCCCGTCGGTCAACTCTACTCAATATCCACGAGAAAAAAGAGTTCCAGGCTTTGTCATTCGGCCACAGAGAGGACCCAACCCTTTGGTCTAGGCTCTCTTTGTGTGTTAGTTACTTCCTGCTATTGTGACAAAATACATGACATAAGAAACTTACCAGAGGAAAGGTTTATTTGGGGTCACAGTATTCAGCCTATGGATGCTTGACTCAGTTACCTTTTAAGTTTATATGAGGCAGAAATGTCATGATGAAGGGCTCAGTGAAGGAAAGTTGCTTACCTCATTTGGTCAGGAGGAAAGACAAGAGGGATGGAAAAAGGGGGAAGGGGAGGGGCAGAGAGAGAGGGAAGGAGAGCTGCAGGTCAAGGACAAAACATAACCTCTGAGGACACAATTTCCAGAACATACAAACTTCAAGTAGAGCTACCCGCCCCTCTGTCCATCATCTACCAATAACTGTTCAAATTATGAAGCCAGTGGACTGATGCATCAGTGAGGCCAGAGCCCCTGTCACCCAGTCACTCCTCAAAGACCCCACCTCCAAACACAGCACAGGGGACGGAGCCCCCTCAGGAGACTTCGGGAGACCATCGGGATCCATGCAACACGGCACTCTGAGGGATAATAACCAGAGGAGAGGCACAGGTTGGGCCTTGTTGCTCTAGCCCTGGGGCAGAAGCAAGCAGAACAACCCAAGAATCACCAAATGCCCTGAAAGGCCACAGAGAACAAATTTCTTTTTTTTAAGTTTTGCACGGAGCAGGAAGGGGAAACTCAGATGACTCGTCACCCAGTCAGATTTCCAAGAGGTCCACCTGGAATGTCTCCCCTGGTTAAAAAAGCAGGTGCCTGGCCCGATGATTCTCTTCAGTAGCAGCTGGGGTCATCCAGAGTGGAATGTTGTGTGTGTCAGCAAGTGAGAAGAGCTCTCCAATAGTCAAGGGTACACATTAGTGACCTGCTTCCTCCAACTAGATCCTGCCACCTAACGTTTCCACTGCCTCATTACTGCCACTGTTTGGGGACCAAACCTCAACCACAGAAGGGGTATTTCTGATCCAAACTGTAATGCTGTGTGTGTTCTCGTGTATGTGTATGTGTGTGTGTGTGTGTGTGTGTGTGTGTATTCACGTATCTGTAAATATTCATACCAGATATGTGGAGGCCAGTGGACAATCTTGGGTATCACTCCTCAGTGGCCACCCATCTTGTTTTCTGAGACATTCTCTCTCACTGGAACCCAGAGCTTGTCAAGTAGGTTAGTCTTCTGGCTAGTAAGTCCCAGGGATCCTTCTGTCTCTGCCTCTCTAAAGCTGGCATAACGAATGTGCACCATCACACCAGTCTTCTTGCATGGATGCATTAGGGATTGAACTCAGGTCCTCTTGACTGAGCCATCTCCCTAGGCCCTCATATCCCCTTCCAAGAAGCCAATATATGCGTGGATGGGGTCCTCTTTGTGAGCCCACTTCCTGGCTTAAGACATGCTCCTTTCGTTTTTTCTTCATGAAGCCAAGTCTGAGTCCTGATGGGCGTGTCACTGCAGCAGTCATGGACAGCAGCCATTGTCCAGACGCTGTTACAGCACGAGCAGTGAGAGGAAGCAGAAATCGGTGTGAGTAATGAAATCAGCTTTTGAAACAACCCCACACTCACGCTGGCCTGTCCCCCGAGAGCTCTGACAAAGGTCAAACAGCCTGGTCTCACCCACAAACTTGATAATGTGCTAATTTATGTTTCTACCATAAAATCCCGAAGCAGCTGGCTTTTAAGATTTCCATTTGCAGTGAATTTGAACTTCGCTCAGCTTCTGTTCCATTACCATCTTTGGTCACACAGGGGCACTCAACAGTTGCTTTTGTAGCTTAATCCAGAAATCAGTAGTGTTCTTTGTACACAGAGATGGCTTAGAAAACCATCGCTGGATGCCAGGGGCATTATCGAGCCTACCTTGATCATTCTCTGTGGCACCTGCCATTGGGCTACATTCATCAGGAAATCTAACAAAGATATTTCAGGGACTGGGGACATGGCTCAGGTGGTAAAGACTTGCTGTGCATGAGGACCCGAGTTTGAGCCCTAGAGCCCATCCTGAAAATGGGGCATGACGGATTACACTTGTAATCCCAGTGGAGACAGGCAGATCCCTGGGACTGGTTGGACAGTCAGCCTAGTTGAATCAGCAAGCTTAACGTAAAAGTGAGGAACCCTGTCTCTAAAAATAAGATGGACAGAGTCCTGATGAACAACACAGGAGGAGGAACCTCTGGCCTCCACATACACATGCCTATATGTGCGTGCACACCTATATAAACCTGGACGTATACACAGGTACATGTATACACACATGTACACACACACACACACACACACACACACACATACACAGCTGCATGGACAAGTAATCTGCCCTTTGCTGTTGCCTAAAATTGGAATAAACGTGTCTTTAATGCTAGCACCTGAGAGGCAGGGGCATAATTGTGAGTTTGAGGCTAGTCTGGGATAGACAATAAGTTTCAGCCTGGGCTACATAATGATACTGTCTCAAAACCTAAACCAAAATAAAAAAACCCAGATAAATGAAAATAATCATTTCCTGAAGAATGCAGTAACTAACCCAAATCTAAAGCAGAAATAAGATGAAAGGTAAACATTAAATTTCATCATGATCCCAGAACTGGACGTAATCCCCACAAACGGAGCATACCGAACCAGGAACAACAAGCTGTTTCTCACCAGCAACGTGAAAGGAAGTGAATATATATCTCCAGCCATTAGCAAACATTGGATGATCTGCTGAGCAGAAGTCTTTGTGCTCACAGTGAACTCATCCTAGAGTCAAACATTTAGGTGCCTTGTGTGTGTAATTAAGTTGAAGCCTTCTCTGATGGTGCAGACAAAGAGCTTTGCTGAGCAAATTGCCACTTTGCGAGAGTTTAGGGGCCATTCTCATCAGGAAAGCACTCTTCTCTGAAAGGAGGCTCCTATCTGCACTGGAAGGGACTCATACCTTAGTGTTGACAGGTTGTAATACATGTTTTCATTTGTTTTAACCCATCTTTCACATTTATAGTGTTTGGCTTGGTGATACCCTGAGGGACACAGAGGTGGAAAGACACTGTCCCTGACTTCAAGGACTTTAAACACCAGACAGAAAATTCCTGTAAATCATCACACCAAGATGCCACAGAAGCAGACATGGGTAGTGTCAAGAGTTGAGTGAAATGTCCACACAGATTCATGTCCCCACACACTTGGTCTCCAGTGGGCGGTACTGTTTTGGTGGTTGCAGAGGGGGAGTTACTGCGAGGCTGGCTTTGGAGTCCTTGTCCTGCTTCCCAGTCATCCATCCAGGTGTGAGGAGTCCCATTTGCATCTGTCCCGTCCTGTCCTTTCCACCACTCTAGACCATATTTCCTGTACTACAAGTCAAAACGAGTCCGTCTTTCCTTAAGCTGCTTTTGATAATGTATTCTGTCACAGTGATGAGAAAAACAGCAAAACCTGGCTAGAACTGGTATAGTCAGGAGCACAGAGGCTCAGCCTCACATGACAGCCTTTGATGGGTGCCTGCCCAGAGAACTCAGGGCAGGGAGGATGGTTGAGGTAGGCTGCCAGAGTAAGACAGCAGAGGAAGTGGAGGTACAGCGAGAGCAGGCCGAGCAGAGGAGCGTATCATGTGAGAGAGCTGAAGTGTGCTGGAGTGGTCAGATCCCCGCTAGGGGAGAGCAGAGACAAGCACGCCATCACCAAAGACAGGAATGAGGTGAGCTGAGGCTTTGATGTCTAAGGAAGACATGGCTGAGGAGATGGCTCAATAAGTAAAGTGTTTACTGCATAAGGCCTGGGATCTGAGTCCAAAACCCAGCACTGCTATAAAAATCTGAATGTGGTGGTACATGCTTAAAGTCCCAGCAATGGGAAGGTAGAGGCAGATGGATTCTTGGGACCTCACTGGTGAGGTCCCGGTCTCAATGGGAGACTCTCATCTTAAAAGAGCAAGGTGGGTGGATGGCTCCTGAAGAGAATCAACACTAAGGGTTGTCCTCTGGCCTCCATGTGGATATACTCACATGTGCCCCGACTCAGGAAGGAGGTGAAACAAGACTTTGACTTCTAAGCAAGAAGGAAACATCAAGGATATAGGGCCGCAGGGGTGTATAGTCTTAGCCGTGCTTTGGGGAAGACACTCTTGCTATCAGATGGATGGTCAGAGGCACAGATGAGAGCTGGACACAGGAGATGGATCCTGAGGTCCTTCAGAAGAAGGCCAAGAATGTCTGCTCAGAACGTCTGCCAGGAAGTGGGACTGAAATGCTGGAATCCCAGGCCTTATTCTACACCAGAGGATGAACAGGACTCAGGTTGGAAGTTGTGGTATTGCTCTGACTTGACTAGGGCTAGGGCGGTTGCCCAACTGCCCTGTTTGTTCTACACAGACTTGAGGCTGGAACAGTAAGTCTTAATGACATTTCTAATATTACCACGAAGTAACAATGGCTGACCACAAGAAAGGAACTATCTCTCTCAGGAGCACCGCCCACAGGGCTTGACATGATTATATTATCTAACCCTGTCAGTAATCCCATAAAGAAGACACCATGGGCCCTCCAGGGAGACTCTGGCATCCAGGAGGCAGGCACTTGCTAAAGACTTGTTAAATTAGTCCCCATTCCTAAGATTCCAAATGGTCATTGAAGGGACACATCAATGATAGAATCAGCCTAGGTACCTATCACAGAAAACAGACAAAGAAAATGTGGTATTTATACACAATGGAGCTCTATTCAGCGTCAAAGAATGAAATTATGTCATTGGTAGGAAAATGGATATCTAAGTCAGAAAGAGATAATTGCTGCATGTTTTCTCTCCTAGGCAGAATCTAGGCTTATCAAGAACTATAAAAGACAGGGAAATAAAAGGGGACCTCTACTCAGAAAAGAAAGGGAGGAGGAAGGAAGGAGGGATGGAGGGGAATAAAGTCCATGACGCACATGTGTGGAATGACATGTTGACCATGGTGTTGCACAGGGAGTGACAATGATTAAAACACTAAAGATAGGTCAGCATTCCCACCATCATCCGACAGAAGATCTCTTAAGCTCCTGCCTCTGTGACTGCCATAGCATCTGTTTCAATTAGTTAATTAATCAAACATGAGATTATAACAATCACAAAATAGCAGGTTCCATCCTTAGGAAGGTTTAAGTGGGGAGAGGGGTGGGAAGGTCGAGCAAAAGAGGGGTGGGGGAAGAACAGCTAAGTAAGAAAAACTTACTCTTTCTCCTCCGGAAGTCATCAGCTGTTGATAGCTCCTCAGCTAAGGATGGGGGCTTGTGAACCTCTCTCCTTTTCATGGAGTTGGTCATGGAATGCTGACCAACTTTCTTTAAGGGTGGGGCCACTGGTCAGTTGCCCATGCTCTAGTGGATGGCCCACAACCAGGCGTATATGAACGGCGCAAATTAGACTCGATGGGTTACTAAAAGGCGGAAGGCATGACTTTGGGAGGCAGGGACACAGGAGCGGATCTGAAAGGAGTTAGGGGAGGATGAGCAGTGAGTATGATCTAAGTACGCTGCATGACCTTCTTAGCAAACTAATAAATCTGTTGTATTAAAACGCGATAAAATTTGAAATTCAGTTTCTCCTTAAACTCAACCATGATTAAGTGAGTAGCATCCACAGTTCCCAAGCAGGCTTGTGCAGACTGAGGGAATCTCCCTCACTGCACAAAGTCCTTTTAATAGGGCTGCTCTGATTTCCTGAGCCTGATTTCCTGGGAGAGATTCACTCCTAGGTAGAAAATCACTGCCTCAGCTACAC
Organism: Eospalax fontanierii; assembly: GCA_035773235.1. Classification (NCBI taxonomy): domain Eukaryota; kingdom Metazoa; phylum Chordata; class Mammalia; order Rodentia; family Spalacidae; genus Eospalax; species Eospalax fontanierii. Next base: position 3,644,938 of record CM069524.1, on the reverse strand, counting down.
CCCACCTCAACAAACGATCGTCTTGTGTCTGAACTGTGATGGGTATGAAACTCATTAAATGTTGAGACTCAGAGGAATGTGAAGCATGATTTTCACCCCACAGGGCTTTACAGCCTGTGGCATAGGAAGAGGGATAGTGGCTGTAGTTAGCTGGTATCCTATTTGTAGGAAGTAGGACTAAGTACTGTGTCCCAGGTACCCAAGGCATGGGTAATGACCTAAGCAAAGAAAGAGGGAGTGATGGCAGTTTCACAGGACAGAATACTAATAGCATACCCTGCCAGCACACCCTGCTGAAGGAGAACTATCTATTATTCACTGAATACAGAACTGCACAGATAAATGGCAGAGTCAAAACAACAAGAAGAAAGTAAACTCCAGGACAGTGTTTGTAGTATAAGGCATTAATATGTAAAGACAGAAGATACTATGTATTATGAATGAATGACCATATTTATCCATAATGATTTAGCTTTTTAAATTTCATTTATTTTTTTTTAAGTTTTGTTAGTATGAGTGTATTGCCTGCATGTATGTAAGTGCACTGATGATGCTCAATGCCCATGGAGGTGAGAGGAGGGCCTCAGATTCCCTAGAACTGGAGCAAAGGATGGCTATTAGCTGCTGTGTTTGCTGATGCCATTAACTTATCGGACTGGTGCATGATTGGTTGTACACTGTATTCACAGCAAATGCTAACAGTTTCATTGCAAAAAGTAACAGAACTTTCCATGGGTTCAAAACATGTTCTCCACATTAGTTTCTGTGACCAAATATGCAACAGAAACAACTTAGGGGAGAAGGGTTTGGGCACACGTTATCAGGGGTTGAGTCCGTTACTCTTGCGAAGGTTGAGGAGCTGGGGAGGCTATGTCTGTGCGGGCAGCTTACAGCAGAACTTGCTCACATCTTGGTGGGTCAGAAAACAAGACAAGACCAGAAGTGCCAGGCTATAACCCTCAGTGCCCTCCCTAGTGATCTTCATCCACCAGCTAGATCACAGTCCCAAAGGTTCCAAGCTCCTCAAAACAATGCTACCTGCTAGGGACCAAGTATTGAACTACATCAATTGTGATCAAATCGCAGTGCTTCCTTGGGAGTTAAAACAGAGGCTCAGTAAAACACGTCTCTGTTTTTTATTTGAACAACTAGGCTTCCCTAAAATCAGGAATCACTGGATAGCTACATAAGTGCTCAGTTACTATGACCTGTGCTGGCCTGGCTCTGGCATGTCTACATTTCTATAGTGTTTTAAAAGTTTACATTAAAAAGGCAGCCTTTAAGTTTCACTGAAAAGCAGAAAGAAGGCGGGGACCCCAAAAGATTAGAAAGTAGTCATCACCAGGGCAAAATCACATCCCAATGAAGATGGTAACCTGAGCCTGGGAGACCAGGTCACCCAGTGTCCAGTTAGTCCTTATACATCAATTGCCAGTGATTTGACCTTTGTTAAGTTCTGCATTTTCTTTCTCAAAATGGAGTTGCTTATATGCTGTCGAAGCATATGAGTGCCACTCAGCTCAGGCTCCACCACTGCCACCCTCAGTGATGGCTTTTTAAGGTATATTTTTATTCTTAATTATGAGTGTGTGTGTACGTGTGCGTGCATGTGTGTGTGTGTGTGTGTGTGTGTGTGTGTGTGTAGATGAGTGTAGATGTCTGCAGAGGTAAGCATTAGATCCCCTGGAGCTAGAGTTACAAGCAGTTGTGAATCACCCAACACAGGTGCTGGGAATTGAATTTGGGACCTGTACAAGAGCAATACGCTCACTTTACACCACTGTGCGTCTCTCCCACCTTACTGCAGAGCGGCGCACCCTCGGACATGCCGAGGAGCTGGCCTCTGACTAGCCTGGCATTTGTGAGGGAGGTGTGTTGGCCCTGGCCTGTTATTATCCCAGCTATTAAGGAGACAGGTGGGGGCGGGAGGGATGGCAAGTTCAAGGCCTGGCTGGGCTATGGGGTGAATTCTGAGGCAGCCTGGGCAACTTACTGTCTCAAAGTAAATATATCAAAAGAGGGCTGGGTGGTAGAACATTTATCTAACACGTGTGAGGCCCTGGGTTCCATCTCTAGCACCACAAACAAAAAGAAAGAAAACAAAAGAAAAGTAAAAAAGACTTTCGGTAACACACTGCAGAGAGGGGCAGCTTTTTCCTCCAGGGGGAGGCTGCAGGAACCCTCAGTTTGCCCCACAGTCTTGGGCTGTGTGAGGATCTCCACCCCCTTTTCCTTTCTCTGTTGAATTGACAAACCTTCACAAATCACCCCCACTGGCTGGGCGGGAGCTAAGAATTAGAATATGTATTATACATGCGTACATACATATGCATTTTGTATAAATATGCATGAACTTATATATAAGTATGTATAATATACACATATTTGCATCATGTGGTGCTCTGTTCGAAGTTGTCCTAACATGCCCATGGGGCCAGGACAAGTGGATTTAATTCCACTGATAACTGTGACAGAGATTCAGAGCAGAATATAGATAAGAAAAACTTGATTTGCCTTCTTCTTGTAGGCTAGGCTATCCCTGAGGTGCTTGGAGATCCATTAGGGAAGTGTGCCAGGATGCAAGGTTTCCAAGAGGCTGCCAGCTTGATTCCCTGACACAGCCCTTCTCCCTTGCTCATTGGCTCGCTGAGGCCGCTGGACCTGTGAGCAAAGGGAGCCCAGCCCTGTGCTGTTGGGTGTGGGTCAGTACCAGGGATGAGCAGGCACAGTCACATATTCCTTTATCTTGGAGAGTGGCACATGGTTTTCTCAGGAAAAGCCCCAGTTTTCAGGACAGAGAAAGTATTAAAAGCAGTTTGGATGGTGACTGCCTGACTGGCAGACCCCACCTCAGCCTCCCCGTCAAAAATCAGCTATCAGTTTACCAACCTCAGGCTGCCTTGAATAGCAATTCGTTTAAAGTCAGTGCACACCCCTCCGCATGGACAGAAGCTCACTCCACCTGGGTGGGGTGCCCGCCTTCTACTCATAGACTGTCACTCTGCCAGGCAGGCTTCACCCTTCACAGCTGTTCTCTTCTGTCACCTAGAAACACAGAAGCAAGTTGGCCAGGAATCTCTAAACCTTGGAGCCTGGCTCTGTCCCATGGAGATATGTGTGTGTGTGTCAGCTATCTTTTTATCTATCTATCTATCTATCTATCTATCTATCATCTATCTATCTATCTATCTATCTACCTACCTATCCATGTACATATGTATGTATGTATGTATGTATGTATCTACCTATCTAATGACCAATGTAATGATCAATTTGTTATCTATCATCTACCTACCTATCATTTATCTATATATTATTATAATCTATTATCTATGGACCATATTCTATTTTATATCATTTATCTTATCTATTATATCTATCATTTATCTTATCTATCATATCTATCATTTATCATTGATTATCTATCATCCATAAGTTCCATTAATCTATTATCTATCTTCTACTCTTCATATTGTTCCAGAACATTTTCACCTGAGTCTCCCATTAATGACAATAATGGTGAGTGACTGATGGTCACAGTTGTGAATATTTTGAATGTTTGTGTGGGGCTGGCACTGTGACACAGTAGCCTGTTTAATCCTCCCTAGGACTTGACTACGAGGCAGCTCATTCTGTTTTCACTCATGCGCCATCTGAGGCTTATGGTGATTAACCTAATGAAATATGCACAGGAAGTAGAGACTCAGAGCCAGGCAGCTGCCTTCAAAATCTGTTTCTTTTTCCTTATAGATTAAGAGTAACTTTTAAATTTTGGAGGGGATTTTGGGGGGAGTAGGCTATTCTTTGAGTGCTAGGGATTGCCCATTCAAAAAATTGGAAAAAAAAAACCTGAAAAAAAACCTGGAAGAGGAAAGAAAGGGAGATGAGTGAGGTGTCGGGGAAGACATGGTCAAATACGGTCTAAACTTGTAAGAAACCCAGTACTATATACAATGTATTATGACAAATTTTTAAACATAGGAGAAAAGAAACCCTTCCATTTCAGTCTGGGGATGTAGCTCTGTGGAACAGTACCTGCCTGGCACATTCAGGGCCTTATGATGGGTGCCATCCTCCCACCACAAACAACTGCCACCCAAACTTAAGTCCCCAAATCTTTCATTTTGGAAGTGCGAGAACTGAGGTCGCAGAGCAGACTTTTTCAAACTCTTCTGGGAGTTTGTGGCTGCACAAGCTTGGGTCTCCAATTCAACTGCTTAATTTCCATTAAATACCTTTAAATTTATATCAGCTTGGCATCATGGGACACGTGCCTGTAGCCTCAGATTCTGGAGGAAAAGGATCAAGGCCAGCCTGGACAACAGCTGAGTTAGACCTGAGACTGCGTTAAGTGAAACCTTGACTCAAAACAAATGAGCAAAGTAATGCTAGTTTGTACGAGATTCCCTGTGACTTTGACAGCACGAGGGAAGAAGCCGGAAGTGTAGGGAAGCCTCTTCACCCGAAAGTCAAGAACTGTCCGTGCTGGACCACCACAGCCCCAGTGGAGCATGGACTGGTGCTCCCACTAGAGGCGGGACTGACATGTGCAGAGATGCCGAGTGACTTCACATTTACAGCTTGCACTCAATTCTTCTCCCGACTCAGCCCGAATCCTCAGTCTGGGCTCCTTTGTGAGGTCTGGCATCTTGGTTATCCTTTGCCAGTCTTATTTCCTCACATGTAAAATGTGGATATGCCCTTTGTGAAGAAATGGCTCAGTCAGTAAAGCACCTGCCACACAAGCATGAGGGCCTGGACCCTATCTCCAGCCAGCATGTGAAAATCCAGTAGTAGCACACGCCCATAATTTCAGTTCCCTGGGAGCGGCTGGCCAGCCAGTCTAGCTGAAACTGTGGGACCCAGGTTCAGCGAGAGACCCTGTCTTAAAAAATAAGATGGAGCACAATGCAGGAAGACCCCTGCTGGCAAGCTCTGGCCTACACTGGTGCACACACACACACACACACACACGCACGTGCGTACACACACATGCACGTGCGTGCACACACACACATGCACGTGCGTGCACACATGCACACACACATGCACACACACACACATACACACGGAACACTTACTCCAAACTATTCTTGGGGAGTTTCAGAGATCTTACACTTACCACCAGCTTGATCTTTAGCAGAGGTGCTTAAGAGTTCCGTTATCTTATGACTCTTTTTGCCACCTCACTCCCGTCTGCAAGGCAGTGAGAACAGGAACAGGCATCAATAATGTGACGACACAAACCAACTGACAATAACAGATACTTCACTCGTCAGGAACTCAGCCTTTGACCCCACTTCTCAGACTTCAGGGAGGACAATTTAGTTCCCTCCCTCCTGGCCATACAGAAGCACAATTACTTTGTATTTTTTCCACTCTGGTAACCAGGCAACTGACAGCCTTTTCGCACAATGCAACTGCTCCTAATGCCTCAGTCTGATTCATTTCAGCATTCGGCAGGTCGGGGGCTGAGTCATCGGTACTTCCTGAAGGGGACAATTAGGGACCATGGTTTCTCCTAGAACATTAATCATTCCCCAGGTATCAGCTGAGTTGGGAACAGACACAGAGTCTCAAACTTTCAAAGATTCTCTGGGGTTGAAGACAAAGATGGAACTGGATTCAAGGGTACTGTCTCTGCTCCCATGATCAGTGAGCCCTTTGACCTGTCACTGAGTGGCTCAGTTCTCCACCAGTTCCTCATCTGCAAAATGAGGGTGATTGAGTAAGGGGCCCCTGAAAAAGCCCTGTGCTAAATCTCCATGATTACCTAAGAAGAGTTGGGGCCCAGTGACATGAACTTTTGCAAGAACTATGGCATGTAACAAATACAGTGTTAGTTACTGGACTTAGTGTGATGAAACATGTCATCTTGAAAGCAAAGACAACAGGCAGGTCCTCCTGTCCTCTACCCACCAGTCCAGGGGTCCTACATCCTTGTCCACTGAACACTGTGGCCCTCAGGATGGGCAGGCTGCTATCAGTCAAATAGTCTAAACTTGCAAATTCTTTGGTTTCCTTCCATAACATGTCCACGTCTCAGTGCAAAGGAAGTGTTGTCAATCAAATATCTAAGATTTGAAGGCAAGAAATGACAAATGATATTTCTCTTCATGTCAGGACAGTCAACTGGCTTACTTAAAAAATCATCTTTATTTTATGTGTATGTGTTTTTGCTTGCCTGTAAGGCATACCTGGTGTGTGTACAGTGCCCAAACAGGTCAGAAGAGGACAAGGGACTCACCATGTGGGTGCTGAGAACCCAATCCAGGTTCTCTGCAAGAGCAGAAAGTGCTCTTAACCCTTGAGCCATCTCCTCAGTCCAAGAAACTAGCTTGCTTTTGAGTAAGTGCTGCGAAGAAAACTCAGGGCCTTGCACAAATTAGGAAAGTGCTCTACCACTGAGCTACATATCCAAACCTTGATTTTGTGAGACAGGGTCTCACTATGTAGCCTAGGCTAACCTAGAACTCACACACTTCCTACTTCTGCCTCCTGAGTCCTGGGATTGCAGGTGTGTGCCATCTTGTCTGGCTTGGCTTAAATTTTGACTGGAGCCTAATTCCAAAAAAAACCCCCAATAATAATAACTTGAGGTATTTTATTTTAAAATCACTACAGTAATATAAAATTAAATGAAGAACTCAATTAAGGCAAGAGGGAAATAATAAAAATGTTAATAAAAGTACAAGCAGCGGAAACTTATCTGCAGGAAGTGCTCCTGTAGAGCTGTGGAGGGCGCGGTGTTGGGTTTCCGGGAGCCAGAGCAAAGAAAATGTAATCAGTTAACAGGCTAATAGCAGGTTGGATTAGAGCTCAGTGGTAGAGCTCTTCCTTAGTGTGCACGAAGCCCTAGGTTTAATCCCCAGTCCTGGGGGTCGGGGTAGGAGGGAAGACTCGCAGAACTCACAAATAAAAGTCAAATGAGCACGGTTTTTGTGCTGAGCCATACTAAGACGCTACCCAGAGGAGCTGTGAATCTTGCAGTTCCGAGATGAAGGCCAGTGCAGGAGTGAAGGGGGCACTGAGTGCTCTAAGCTGAGGACGGAGGGGTCTTCTGTTCACGTGGTGGCAGCTCCCGCCCCACCCTCCCAATCCCTCCTGGATGTTCTGAGAATGTTAGTGAGCCATTGCTGTCTTCCAGGCATTTGATTAAGTATAGTATATATAACTGTGAATAATTTTTGATACCTGCATAGCTTCTTCTTTTGGCAAATTGCCCCAAATTCTGTGTATTCATGGCATACAATGTGGCTTTGATACACACGCATAAAGAACTACAATCTACGTCATTAGTACATCCAATATCTCTCATGGTTTCGTGTGTGTGTGTGTGTGTGTGTGTGTGTTGTGAGGTGAGCACATGTTTGCAGTACTAACAGGTTAGTAAAGTTACAATTCTTTCTGTTTTAGATTAACATATAAATAGAAACTCTGGCACTTCTCTCATATAACATATCACTTTTTGCTCCTGACCCGAGAGAGTGTGCTTTCCATGTTTGTGGACCCCTGCTCTCAAACACCACAGTCTCCTGGCTCCCAGATAACACTGCTGCACCACACTGACAATGAACTGGGAGAGAGGAGCAGAAGTCCTTTGAAAATTAAGAAGACTGGGGATGCAGCTCAGTGTTAGAGTGCTTTCCTAGCACGGGAAAGACCTCGCTCCTCTCTCCAGCACCCTGTAAAAGAAGGAAAGGAAAATTAAGCAGAATGAATGTCAGTTTGGGGTAGAGAACGTGTAGAAAGAAGGAATGACAGAAAGAAAAGGAGGAAGAAAGGGAGGGAGGACAGAGGGTGGAGGATCCCTACAAATCAGACCAGATGCCTCCTAAGGCCAGGGATAGATGGGACAGAACACCAGGGAAATGGTGGAAAGTCCATGCCAGATGCAGTTAAAGCCGAGACTGTGTGGCCAGGATCTTTCTGTGACATTAAGTACAGTTTACTGTACTGAAATTAAGTTCAAGTTCACACAACAAAAGAAGGAGCTGAGGCTCCTTGCCTAATCGTTCTGTAATAAAGTAGCAGCCACGTCCATACTTTGTAGGCAAGGGACTACTAGACTAGACGTTCTGGAAAAAATGAGCCAACCGACAAGGGAGGCTGCCAGATACAAACATTCTGGAACTTTCCGAGAAACCCCTGCTCCCCTAACAATGACCCTAAAGCGACTGGAGCTGCCTGTGCATGCTCTTGGGGTTCCTGTTCAGACCCTGCCTCCAACAGGAATGAACATCAACAATACCAGGCATTAGAAGACATGCTCTAGCACTCAAGACCAAAATCAGATCTAAGAAACAAACCAAGCAATACTAGAGGCAGAAGATGATGTACAAAATGAAATTTCTATCATTTTGGAACTTCAAGACTTTGAAGATGATGAGAAACCAAGAAAACATACAACAGATCTTCAGAATGAAGATACTGTATCATGCAGAAAGAAATTAGTAGAAAGTGTTAAGGCAGGACTGTAAATGTCTCCCACAGACTCGTGTCAAATGCTTGGTCCCCCGCTGACGTGATATTTTGGAAGGTGCTAGAAAGCTTAGGAAATGAGGAAGTAGGGGAGCTCTATCTTGATCCAGATAGGTCCATTTCCCCCTTTCTCCACTTCCTGTCTCCCATGAGGGGCAGCCTTTTCTCCATGCACTCAGAACCATGCCTCACTGCAAGGCCATATGAATCAGAGTCAACGACTACGGACTGAAACCTCGGAAACTGTGAACTAAAGTAAACCCTTCGCCTTTGAGTTGTTCCTTATGGGTATTTTGTCACAGTGAATGAAAGACTGATCAACAGAGAAGAGTTAGGAAATAAATTTGTAGGGATCACCCTAAAACTATTTGGAAGTAATTATTAAGTTTAAAATATTTAGAGATGAATATAAGTAATCCTAGTATTGGTTGATCTAGAAAGACAAAAGAGGGGAAACGTGACAGGGAAGAAATTATGAGAGACACGTTAATAACGTGTTCCTCAGTCCACCACTGGCCAGTAAAAACAATTTCTAATCACAAAACTAAGTCAAAATATTATGAATTATCAAAGATCAACACACTAAAATTAGAATGTTAAATTATATGCTAAAAGCTTCCAGAAAGAAAAATTTAAAAATAAATACTCAAAAAATGGAGAGTCAAGACAGCTTCCTTCTGTCTTCTTCATGTTGATACCATGATTAGCTTAACACAAGAGAGACATGCCTTCAAACGCTGGAGAGGAAATGGTTTGCTGCTCAGAATTCTATCTTTTACTAGGGAACTGAGTGGTGGAAAGACTTCCTCATACACACAGCTTTGCAAAGAATGTCCAAATCTTGCATTATTTTTAAAGGAGCTAGTGAAGGACGCAACTAAACAAAATAAGGAAATAAAGAAAGAACAGTGAAACCAGGAAAGAAGATACAGCACAGAGACAGAGCTGGTGGCGGGGCGGGGCGGGTTCCTAGGACTATGATCAAAACCTCCGGAAGCCTGGAGATGGATCTGTTCAGACAGGAGCAGAGCAGAGGCCCAGGAGGGACTCTGAGCAAAGAACGAAAATCTTCAGGTGACTTTAGTGTTTGAACCAGCAAAGGGAATCATCTTTTCAAGAAGTAGGGTCAGTTAAGAATTAAACACAGGCAAAGCTAAAAATCATTCAACTAAACACACCAAGGGAAGCCTCCTCCCTGAAGACTAGCCCTCATTGTATCAGAAGGTACTATGCAAGCTGCCAAGGGAGAAGACCAAGTAATCAATGGTCCTACCCAGATGTAAAGCCTATGAGCCACAACCAGACCAGCTGGGTAGCCAACAGTTGTCTTCCAGATATCTGGTCAGTTACTCATATGAACTTACAGCAGTGGTTAAAGCATGCACAAGTCCTATGCAAACTCAAACCAGACAACATCCCAGCACAGACATGGGGAAGGGGGTAAGAAATCCCAGCCCGACCTGAGGATCTTTTGGAAACTGGTGGTTGTTGGGAGGAGGAGAGACAAGGTCTTACAGTGTGTGAGCCCACACTGAAGGCACTGGGGATGCAAATCAGACTCTGTAGGTCATGTTATACACAGGAAAGTACATTAAATTGGGTGGGAACAGTCGGGGGAGGAGCAGATACCACCAAACTATAGGAAATCACAAAATATCAGTAAAATGCATTGACTGTGTATAAAATTCTCAGAAAGTAAATAAAATGTATTTTAAAACAGAAAAATACTCAGACTGAATCTTTATGAAAGGATCAAGAGAGAGAGAGAGAGAAAAGTGTGATAGGTTCTTGTAACTAGGAATCTAGAGTGTGAAGAATTTTGGGTAAAATATTAAGAATCTCAAAACACTATGAATATTTTTAAAGATACATGTATTATTGTGCCAAAGAGAAAGGAAAACAGCTTGTTAAGAGCAGGATGAAAGAGAACAAGCTAACATTATTTGAGCCACTTTACACATATTAACTTTTTCTAATAATCCTATGGAGGAATTACTGTCATTAGACCTGTTTTTTAGATTTACTTAAAGCTTAGAGACTTCAGTAAGCTTCCCAGGGTGGCTCAGTGAAAAGCAGGGACCAGGAGGTCTAACCCACACACCTGCCTCCAGAGCCTTCAGATTCAACCTCTCATCTCTACTAAAAGGAAGGCATTTAAAGACACCCTGGGAGCATTTGTTTGATGAGAATGCCACTGGCTCTTCAAGGAATTTCTGCAGTGGTTTCCCGGAAAGCGCCACTGAGTATGAATCCCGCATAGCTGGATAAGGCGGCTGGGTTCCAATGTTCTCTGCCCGATACTTTTATGCACAATTTTAGCTCAATGAATTATCCAACATGGGCATTAAAATGTCTCAGTAATGCACTCCAGGAGTGTCTGAAGAAAGGCAGCTTGCTGACAGGGGTGCTAACGGTGGCAGCTGACACGAAGTATCAAGTGCAGCCTATCAGAACTCTAAGAAGGAGCTGTGCGAGTCTAAGGAGTCCTGCACTTAAAGGAGGATTAGTTTTTAATGGTAACAAATAAGCTGCATACCTAAAACATATATTAAGAAAATAAAGATTCCATTCCAATTCCCGTGTCTCTACATTTCTAGTTGGCAGTTTCTTCAGATAGAGTTGAGGAAAACCAGACGAGATAGAGGCAGAAATGACTGCACAATGGACCGGTATTTAAGTCAGATTATGAAGGGATCCGCCCAGAATCCCATGAGAATTTCCTGCTGTATGGGTGCTTCTCTTTCAACTCTGTTATGAACTATTTAGTAAGTATCATTTCTTCAGAGAGGGAGTCTCTCAAGGAATCAGGATACGGCAGCAATCCCTCACACATGTACTCATGTGAGAACTCTATATTTAAATTTACATAAGTTTTTGATGTGTGTGTGTGTGTGTGTGTGTGTGTGTGTGTGTGTAAAGATCTTAAGGAATGAGGGGAGTGGTAATGGAACATGGCATGTGACGGGACAATGGGGGTGTTATTTGTAACATGGAGCAAGGGGGCCAGAGAAAGGGGAGTAGATGGGATGTGGAGGAACAGTGTGAGACAGGGAGGAAAAGAACAAGCCTTTAATCTTGGCACTCAGGAGGTAGAGACAGGCAGATATCTGAGAGATGGAGCAGACTGGTCTACATGATGAGTCCCAGGTCCCTTCAGGCTATAGGGAGACCCTGGCTCAAAAAATAAACAACCTCCCAAAGAACAGGTATAATAACATATGTATGAACATATAATGAAGACCATTACTTTGTATGCCAGCTTAAAACTTAATTTAAAAGTTCAAAAGAAAGAAAGAAAGAAGACACAACACCGTAGATCACTGAGGGGCCGTATGAGAAGGGGAAGAACCAAGATGAATTTCATCCTCCAAATGCCATTATGTGAACTTTCCCAGTGTCTGTACTGGTAGTTCTTAGATGGCATGTGACCCTTAGGGACCTGAAGAGCCACTGGGGCAGCAGTATAGGCAGAGACGCCTGAAAGACTATGAGTTAGTAGAACGAGAGAGAAGAGCTGAAGAGCTTTCCAGGCTTGTAACCTCAGAGCACCTTGCTGCTACCGAGTCCTGAGATCAAAGTTCCATCTCCCCTCTCAGGATGGCACACAGAAGTATAAAGGGAGCCAAGAGTAGGGGACACACCAGATGCTCTGGGGGCCACAGAGAGCAGCAGATCAGTGTTCTGGGTGTAGAAAGCACATTCCCAGACCTTTCTGCATAGTTGGGTTGTAATAAAGCACATTGGTATCAGAGCACAAGCCACTGCCACAGATGGAGATGTGATGACACCAGACTTAAAGGAGGTGGTCACATGCTTAAATAGTCTGTTCTGTGGAGTGAAGCTGAAAATTCAGTGGAGAGAACTGGGGGTTGGGTATGGCTTTGAAGGGCAAGAAAATATGTCAGTTTCATTTGAGGCAATGTGCACTGGACACTGACCCTCTTCCAGTCTGTGGATGAAGCCAAGCCCTGCCTCTCCCCCGACCCCCTACCCTTTCCCTCCCGACACCTATTTTGTGACAGGATCTCAGGAGTCCCCAGCTAACCTTGGATTCCTTATGCAATGGAAGATGACCTTGAACTTTCTCCTGCTCCACCGTCCTAGTCATGGGATTACAGGCGTGCATCACCACATCAGCGTATACTGTGACGCGGAGAGAACCCAGGGCTTTAAGTGTGCTATGTAGTGCTATGACTTTAAGTCACCCTATGGAGCTCTTAATACATCCCAACCCTGATGCAGTGGCTTCTAAAGGAGCCTGCAGGCTGGCAATGACTACCATCAGGAGATGGAGAAAGTCGATGGTGACCTTGAACTTTAAGTAAATTAAGATTCAGATAAGAAAGGCCCATTTGGAGCAACTCTGTCAGTAAAAGTAAAAACAAAAGTTAAAAAGCAGCACAATGCAGACATAGAGTTTCAAATTTTATACTGAAAAGGCTTGCTACGTTTCTATGCAAGTATCGAACAGTTAGAAACAGGTTATAGATATTTTGTGAAATAACTCAATTTTTCCAAAATGAAGCTTGCATGAGGATATTACTTATGAATGCAATTCTGTTCTAAGTGAAGTGAACCCCTCCTCCTATAATGGGGAGCTTGTTCCCCAAATCAATCAAGGGCTGAATAATGAAAGGAGCCAGTGTTAGCTTTTTTGCCTTGATCACACATTATATTTTTCAAGTTCTTCATCATCACTTAACAAGTTTTAAACATTGTAAAATGTGTTTTCTGATGGTTAAGAGATGGGGCACTACAGGGGCTGGAGAGAGGGCTCAGTAGTTAAGAGCACTGGCTGCTCTTACAGAGGACCCAAGTTCAATTCCTAGCACCCACATAGCAGCTAACAACCATCCATAACTCCAGTTCCAGGGGATCCAACACCCTCTTCTGACCTCTGAAGTCACTGCATGACATGGATGCACTTACATACATGCAGACAATACATGCAAACACATACAAATAAAAACAATAAATAAAATATTTTAGAAGGAGATGCAGGGATATTTGATCTCCCAGGATAGTATATGATTCTGTGGTTTTGATATTGGTGTTTATATGTCTTCACTAGAGATAATGAATGTGTATCCAGCAAAGGCAGGTGTTCTGGGTTGCCACCTGGATGGCTGCAGGACCCCTTGACACACTAATACACCTGCTGTGGGGATTAATACAGATTGCCAACTTGTTTTAATCTAGAATCAATCAAGAAAATACTCAGGGCTTGCCTGTGAGTATTTTCTAGATTAAGCTGATTGAGGTGGGAATATCCGTCCTAACTATAGATGACTCCATCCCCTGGGATAGAGCCTGGCCTGCATACACAGGAGAAAGACTGAGCATTAGCATGCATCGCTCTGCTTCCTGACTGTAGAGGCAATGTGAACAGCTGCCTCATGCTCCTGCTCCTGTGCTTCTCTCACTATGATTGACTATACACCTTTGAACTTTAAGACGGAATAAACACTCCCTCCTTTAACCTGCATCTTGTAAGATATCCTGTCACAGCAAGATGTCCTGTGCATCTGCTCCAGGGCATCTCCTTCAGATCACGGGTCAGCCCCAGGATTTCCTTATGTCCAGTCCTCTTGCCACCATATGTTATATGACCCTGCACACAGTTAAGAATCTCTGGCAGCATAGATAATGGTCTATCTCTCCCTTATTATTATAATATAGATAGAAATTCCCCCCTGAGACCCAGATATACAGAGGTCTGAAGGGACAGTGGGCCTACGTGCTTGCCTGGCTGCCTACTTGCCCTGTTGGTGAGAACACCCACCACACTGCCATGCCTGCTCTGCCATCCCTAGCTAACATTAGAATATAGCATCTTTAGCCTTCCAATGTGAGCTGAAGACTACTCCAGGAATCCTCAGGGTCTTCAGTACCGGGTTGGGACTGCTGAGATATCTAGTCTTCTGGACAGAGAAGCTATCCCATTCTCTGCTTCTTCAAGGTGCAGACAGCCACTGTTGGACTACTCAGATTGTAAGCCAATCTAATAAAGCCCCTTGTAAAACATAGTCATCCTAGAGATTCAGTTCCTTTTGAGAACACTGACTAAATTAAAAAAGGAGGAAGTCAGGTTAATAGGGGTGTTGTGTTCTTGGAGAGGATATTGGGGCCCTTGCCCTGCCTCTCTCTCTTTGCTTTTGACTGCCATGAGGTGAGCAGGTCTCTAGCTTTACACTTCCGAGACCATGTTCTGTGTCCCGACAGGTTTACCATTATTGTGGATCAAAACCTCTAAATCATAAGCAGACATAAACCTTTCCTCCTTATAAGTTATTTATCTCAGGTATTTTATCACAGCAGCGAAACACTGATTAATACATCACATTAGAGAGTAAGATTGGGTAGGCAGGGGCAGTAATGTCTGCTTACTGCTTTCTACCCAGCTTTGTGCAAGTGTTGTGCATATGGTTTCTACTCAAAACAAAAGCTAAAATAATGAAATGAAATAAGTGTGGGCATCTGACAGAGTTCCTATTCAGATCACATAAAGAACCCTCATACTGAGCAGTCAAGAAGTGTATCAGTTGGTAGGCATGGTAGTATCTCAATTGGTAGGTGTGGTGGTATACATCTTTAATACCAGCACTCACAAAGAAGAGGCAGACAGATCTCTGTGAGATTGAGGTCAGCCTGGAATACATAGTGAGTTCCAGGCCAGCTGGGGCCATGGGGAGATCTTGTCTCAAAAAACTAACCAAAAAATTGTATCAATTAAAAACACCATCAAGTAGAAAATAGACACTTCAGGGTGCATAAACACAAATGAGCACGAAAAACCTGTTGGATCTCTAGCATCACAACTAACCAATGGTCTGACTAGCTGACCCTAAACATACAGTTAATAAATTCCCAGAAATGCATTTCTGGAAATTTCTTCTGGAAAACAGAAAAACAATTTGTTTATCCAGTCACTAAACATGACTATTCATAGTGGTTTTAGTCATAAGAGTCAAAAATTTAAAATAAATGGACTCATGTGGGCTTCAATTGCCAATCATTAATGTATATTAAATAAGTTATTTAAGTAGAAGTTGACATGAAACAAGTTTTGTATTGGTATTGACAAGAATGCTCTGAGAGAGGTTCATAAGGACCTCACCCACATTCCTCCTAGGATCAGTGCTGTTGTTTCGGTTAATTTCATGTTTGCTACAACTTTACAGGACAAGGCCACTCTAGGTGTCAAGAGCTGGCAGCATTTTTCATTTGGTTACTCTGATGGTTAGTTTTGTTAACTTGACACAACTTAGAATTACAGGGAAAGAGAGTCTCAAGGAGGGTGTGTCTAAATCAGGTTAGCCTTTGGGGAGTTGTTCTGATTGCTAACTGATGTGGGAAGATCCACACCCCAGCCAGGGTGTCTTGAACTGAGTATGTGCAGGAAGGGGTGCTGAGCATGCGCGCACAGGTGTTAAGCTTTTGATTCGTGTGATATAAGATGTGACGGGCTGTTTGAAACTCTGCTGCCTTGACTTTCCTGCTTTGATGGCCTGTACCCTGGACTCGTGACCCAACTTAAACCCTTTCCCCCTTAAGCTACCTTTTGTCAGAGTATTATATCATAACAACAGAAATGAACCTAGGACGGTTATCAGGGATTGGCTGAGGACTGGAGACCTGTGGTTTGGGCTTCTCTCGCCGATTTCTCTGAATCTATTGGGAATCCACTGTCATCTCTTTCTGCCAAGCCAGTCATTCAAAACAGCTATACTACTTATGATAACAAAATATTTGTAAGAGGAGAAAAATCCACATCCAAATAATTAGGAAAAAAGAAACTCAATCTAAAGGACAGCTCATCAGTGAGAACAATTAACAATTATACATTGGCTTAAATTGTGCTTGCCTCAGAAAATCTCAAAAGCACATAAAATATTTGTTTTATAATATTAGTTTTCTTGTTGATACTTTTAAATTTACTTTCGCCACTTTAAGTACTTCAAGTGAGGAGATATATATGGAGGGGAACTGTACTCGAATCTTTTTTTGAATCTAAAAGAATAGAGGTTCCTTAGCAAAAGACTGAATAGTAAAACCATGTAAACTTGGATCTTCTGGGCAGTCTGCCTGCCTTCAAATTTTGTCTCTTTCATGGTCCACTGTGGGCATTAAGAGGGGAAAATTACCTGATCTTGGCTTTAGCTTTTTCATTCTCAAAACAAGGAGGAGGAGTGATATTATTTAGTAGAATTTTATGAGAATCAAATTTACTAATTTGAGACTTAAGTCAATATCAGGGGACCAAAGCATATGAGTGACTGTCATTAGACTATATGATCATCATGGTTATCCCAGTCCACATTACAGTAAGATAGGAGCTCAAATTTGCTTCTTGTACAGTCCATATCCTAAAATCATAGGTATTATAAACAAGATCTGGTTATAAGGAGGAGTGAAGATGTAAATAAAATTCACTCCATTTGGGAATTCTCAGTTTATCTATTTATTTATTTTTATTTTATGTGTATGAGTGTTTTTCCAGCAAGTATGTATATGTACCTCATGCATGCAGTGCCCATGGAAGCCAGAAGAGGGCATCAGATCCCCCTGGAATTGGAGTTACAGTTTTGAGACTGCATGTGGGTGCTGGGAACTGAACCTGCGTCCTTTGCAAGAGCACCAAATGCTGTTATCTATTGAGCCATCTCTCCAGAACTAAGGGTCTTTTTTTGACACAGAATCTCACTCTGTAGCATAGGTTGGTCTGAAACATGCAGAGATCTTGAAGCCTCAGTCTCCCCAACTGCTGAGATTAAAGGCATGAGCCACCATGTCTGGCTTAACTCAAACTGAGTTGAAGGGCTGCCGGATGCCTTCAGTCACATCTTACCTTCTCCTAAGACAGTCAAAAGAAGAGCTGCGCATCTGAAAAACAGATCTCTAGCTCATTGGAGTGGAGAGTTTAGAAAGAATCTTCGAGCAATGAATATGGGTAAGTATGAGGCCTTGAGCAGGCTGGGGCGAGGGGTGAGGTGAGATGTAATGATGTGGAGGAAAGACACAGATTCATTCTGCTTCTTAGGTCATCCCTAAAGTTGAAAAGCCAAAAAGGGCCTTCTTCTCAGTTTCATTGTGAAGCTTTTGAGGACCAGGCTATATATACACTCTTGAAATTTTGAACTTAGCTCAGGGTCTGCCATGCATTAAATGCAAAAGAACAGCCACTAAACCGAGGATTTTCACTGGCTCCTGTTGGAACTCTGTCCTCTGGGCATGACATAGCCATTGGCATTGTGAAATCAGAGCCTTGTGATTATCCATGCTTGGAAGAACCTCCCAACCTCCCAAGGTGGGTCCTACTAATGTTCACTCACTCTCCTGACCCTACCCCAGCTGAATGTAATGCTGCTTCAAGTGGGCACGTTCCCGGGAGTGGGTGGAAGATTGTTGAAGGTGGGGACTCTATCTTTGCAGCTTTAATGAGATCACTATCCACGCTAGGGTGGGACTTTTTGGTGATGCACCTGCTTCGATGTCATCTGCTCCTCTTTAAGAAACCCCTCACCCATGATGCTCTACGTCCTGTAATCTTATTTACTGGTTCACCAAGCCTGACTTGGGTGGTCTGTTGTCAGTACTTTATCTGGATAAATAGGTGTTGTTTGTTCATATCTCCCAGAAAAAGTCACACAACATCCCCATATGCCTCTCAACCATCGACTCATAGGAGCCCTCAGTGGCGGCCTAGCAGAATGTGAGAATCCAAAGCTGGCAGATGGCAGCCATTCAGACACACCAGCCCTCCTACCGCTCCTCTACCCAGGAAGCAACATGCCTGGGACTGTACATTTGGAACGTGCCAGGCAGGGAGGTGACAGCTCTGTTTGCTCTCAGGTCCCCTGGTATACCTCAGTCTTACCAGGTCACCTGCAGTTGATGGTGATGAGACTGATATCACCAGCTCCCTTGCCTGTCACAGGCCAAACAAGAAACAACAGAACAGGAGACAGTTTCATGGTCACACCTCATCTCTCCACATGAGACATGAGCTTATTAAAACCCACCATCACCCACCTCCCCCAGCAGGCAGTCTGGGAGTCTAGCTGTGCAATATCTTCCCACCTTGGTAAGGTCTCGGCAAGATGAATGAGCCTGCTGTCTCACTCTGGAGAAGAATGAGCCTCTCCTGTCCTTTGTCAAAGTCAGGAAACTCAGATAGACTCGGAATCATAGGACGAAGCGTCCTTTCTCTTCAGCACATGGTGCACGCCCCACACTCAGTGTGGCCTGAATAATTCACCTTGAGCTTGTTTTTCCATTCCTATGAGCTTTGAAGCTCAAACTGCTTTTTACATCATTGGTGGGGGAAGGGCATTAAAGCTAAAGCTTTTACTGCACAAACCTGAGGATCTGAATTGGGATTTCCATAACCCATGTAAAAGCTGAGCACAGTAGCACAAGAATCTGTAATCCTAGAACATCCCTTCAGGGGAAATGGGATACGGAGATAGAATTTCCACAAGTTTGTGGGCCAGCTAGCCTGGCTGCTACAGCAGCAAAGATATCTTGTCACAAAGAAGGTAGAAAGGACCTTCTACACATGGGCCATGACATTCACATGTACACACACATTCTCTCCCTCTCCTCCCCCCCCCCTCCAAATGTAAAGAGAGACATGACTCCACTTGGAACTGATTCTTCTATTTCATAGGCAGGGAAACCAAGGCTGAGAAGCTGAGAATTTTCTGGAACCTCGGATGAGGTTCAGACCAAGCCTAAATTTCCAGGGACTACATTCTATGCTCTTTACCCTCAATTATAGCCTCCACTTTATTTATTTCTCCATAACCACTCAAAAAACAGGCCAGTTCTCTTTTCCTACTTCCTGGACAAAGTAAACAGACATGACAGCTCGTAAACATCATGAGCGACACAGGGGCAAGACCTCAGGCTGAGCTCTGTGACGTGAATTACTCATAAATGCGTACTTGGGAGGGTTGCCCCCATAGGCACCCCAGAGCAGCTGCAACCCTGACACCATTAAAGTTTGGTCTAGGAAGTTTACAGAGTCAGTGTATGAACACTACCTCAATGTCAGGAGGGCCAGCTTTAGGAAACAACCAGATTCTTGGAAGACAAGTTCATTTGATGCAGAATCTCTGTGGAAGGCGGCCCATCAAGCAGTTCCACACGAAATTAGAAGCCAATGCAGTTGAACTGTATTCATCCAGTAAGGTAGTGACTCTGTAACTTCCGTGGGACAGGAAGCATACGTTTGACAGTGGCCAGTGGCACTAGGGAGTGCTGGAAGCTTCCATTGGCCATGGGAGCCCATGCTTTCTGTTCCATCCTGTTCTTCTCCACCTCTTTATTTTAAAGCATTATCTTGGTAGGACACAAATGCCTGTTCATATCAGCCACTATGATCGGTTCTCCAAAATCCAGCAGGTGAGTGTCCCAGCTGCCTGAAGACAGGCTATAATGGACACATGGACATCCTCAGTTGTAGCTGGCAGGAAGTTGTGCCTTCTTCCCTCTGAGTCTGAAACACATTCAGTCCTTGCTCCTTTCGGCTTGCTCACTTCTTCCTTGAGGTTATGTGTCAGGCAAAACTTATCCTTGGACCCACTGTGATCACCCTAGCTTGACAGCTACATATTTTTTTCCAGAAGTCCTGCTTTTCTTGTATCTGTATCTGACTTGTATCTGTACCTAAGGCAGAACCTTCAGCACAGTAACAGGGAGCTGACCCACTGTGGAGGAACGCAGTTCCTGGATGGGCTTTAGGCCATATTCATGCAACAAGTGGCCAGAATGCCTCTTGGATGCTGTATTGATTGCAGTTCTTGTTACCATGACCCCAATAGATGAGAAGAAGTCACTTGATAGAGGGTTTATGTTGCCTCATAGTTTAGGGTGATCCAGTCATCAGTGGGAGTGGCATGGTGGTGGGAACCTGGGATAACTAGTCACGTGCATCTACAGTCAGGAAGCAGAGAGGGTGCTGAATGCTGGTGTGAAGCTGGTTTTCTTCTTTTATTCAATCCAGGACCCCAGCCCATGGGAAGGTTTCACCCACATTCAGAGCGGGTCTTGCCTCTTCACTTTCAACCTTTCTGGAAACATCATAAACACACTTAGAGGTGTGTTTCCATGGTGATTCTAAATCCCCTTGAGTTGACAATGGAGATTAACCATCACAGATGCTAAGGGTACCTGTGTGATTTCTCAACACATGGCAACAGCACCTGGAATGTATATTTAGCATCGCCCTCAGTAAATATGAGAAGCTCAGGCTCCTCATACTGCAGCCTCAGAAGAGAAAGACCAAGAGTAGGAGCGTTCATGCCCCTTACCAGCTGACACCAGAAACATGTGCCCAGACTCAGAAAACTGGAGCAGCCAGCAATCTGTGACAGCCAAAGTCAACCTTCCCTGTGGCTCCAAGAGCAAAATTGCATTTGGCATCAGATCCCACAGTCACACGGTGATGGGTGACTGGCTCAGCTCTCCAGTGGGGTAACTTGCAGGCATGGCAGGAAGCAAAAGGAATCCTTGTCATTCTCAGCACATGTGCCCTGGCTGTAGAACACTAGCCCAGAGAGGCAGAGTACAGGGCGCCGTGAAGATGCCCACCTGACTGACCCACCAGAGGCAGGTGGACTGAACATCCAGAGTCCTCTCCCCAAGTGACATTGAATTCTTCAGCCTCTTTGTTTTTCTTTTTTAAATTTAATTTAATTTAATATTTTATGTGTATGAGTGTATTACCTTCATGCATGTCATACAATGCTCAAGGAGTTGGAAGAAGGTGTCAGATTCCCCTGGAACTGGAGTTATGAACAGTTGTTAGGTGCTATGTGGGTGCTAGGAATCAAACCTAGTCCTCTGCAAGAACAGCCAGTGCTCTTAATGCTGAGCCATCTCTCCTGTCCCCAGTCTCTTTACTTGTGACAAGGACATCCTGAGGAAAGTCTCATGAAGCTGCCTTCTGGGATGACTGTTAGCCTGTATCAAATCCACTGTCAAAATGTCAACATATCACGTCTGGGTGCTAACTTCTCTTTAAAATTCAGTACTGGCTGTGACATGAAATAACAACTAATATTGTTGATGATGTCTGCAAATATATTTAAATATGTGGGACTAAAAATGAACTCACCATAGGCCATTCATCAAGAGACCTAACTGGAATTGTTCTAACATGGGATCTCAGGCTGGCCTCAAACTTGCCATCTTCCTGCCTCTGTCCAAATGCAGGCAGACAGGGGATTAAAGGTGGCAAAGGTGATTTTAGCTACTCAGAGACAAGTATCCCATAGAGTTTACATGCTAAGATTATTTTTACAAGATCCCCCTGTGATGGTTGATATTGATTATCAATTTGATAGACTCTAGAATCACCTGGCATTCAAGTTTCTGGGCATGTCTGGGTTAACTGAGGTGGAAAGACCCACCCTGAATGTGGGCAGCATCACCCCATGGACTGGGGTTCTGGGCTGAATATAAAGGAGAAAGTGGGCTGAGCACCAGGGTTCATCTCCCTCTGCTGCCTGTGGATGCCATGTGAGCAGCTGCCTCACGTCCTGCGCCATGCCTTCCCGCCATGATGAACTGTGTTCTCAGACTATGAGCCAAAATAAACCTTTATTTGAGTCGCTTCTTGTGTATTTTGTCACAGAGCAGTGAAAGAGTAACTAATACACCCTTTGAGTGAGGGCTCAGCAGCCTGAGGGGACCATCCTTGTTACCCTCTGTGACAGGGACACCTGCCTCCACTCACTGCCAGGTATCCTCAGTGTCAAGTCACTTTCCCGTCCCTTAGCTTCCTTGTCTATGGGTACCTCTTGCTGCCTTTTCAGGCAGTAGTTTCCAAGACTCCCCCACTGTCAAATCACAAAGCAATTGTTAGATGCACATTCCTGGGTCCAATCCCAATTCCATGATGCTGACTCTCTGGGAATGAGGCCTGGAAATCTTTGTGTTTGCTCTCTACACAAGCAGAGCCTGCTCTGCAGCCTGGCTCGCCTTCTAGATCACTGTACTCCTCATGACTCCAGGCTTCCAATGTGGATTTTGTTTTCTGAACCTTTCTGGGCTTTGCTTCGTGCTATGCAGAATAAGCTGTGACGCCTTATGGTGTGCGCTTCTACCATGGTAATCTGGAAATAACACCTAGATCCATTATATCAGTTTATCTGTGACAGGAAGGAATGAGAGTGTGACTCCTGAGCAAACTGGATGGCTCTGCTGGCTATTTAATATTCTGAAGCCAATGTTAGGGGCTGGGGACATAGCTCAGTTTGTAGAGTGCTTGCTTAGCTTTCACAAAGCCTGAGTCTCTATATCCCCAGTACCGCATAAGGAGTTCTGGCACATGCCTGTACTCCAAGCACATGGGGTGGGGCGTGGGAAAAAGACGATCAGAAGCTCAGGGTCATACGTGGCTATGTAGCAAGTTTGAGGCCTGCCTGGGATACATGAGACCTTGCATCAAAAGGAAAATAAAACCAATTATATCTGAGGACACCTGAAATCAGTGCTTAAAAGATACAGGCAGAGCCTGGGAGACAGATGAGTCAGTGAAATTGCTTGCTGTACAAGCATGAGGACCTGAGTTCCATTCCCAGAACCTATATAAAAACCAAGGCATGGTGCTGTGAGCTTGCAATTCTAGTGCTGAGGAGACAGAGACAGGACGATCCCTGAGTCCCTGAGACTCACTGGCCAACAAATCTAGCCTACTCAACAAACTCCAGGCCAATGAAGAAAGAGACCTTGCCACTAAAAACAAGGTAGATGGCTCCTGAGGAATGATATCCAAGACTGACCTCTGGCTTAGCACACCGTAGACACATATGCACACATACGTACACATACATACATACATGCAACACAGAGAAGCAAGGGCTAGGGGAACAGCTCAGTGAATAAAGTGTTTGTCTCACAAGCAGGAAGGGGGATCAGGGTTCAGATCCCCAACATCCACATAAAAAACAAGATATAGTGGTACACACTTATAATCCCAGAGCTGAGGAGAAAAGAGGCAGGAGGCTCCCTGGGTCTCACTGACCCTCCAGTCTGATCTACTTAGCAATGTCCAGGTAAATTAGAAAAGAGACTCTGTCCCTAAAAATAAGGTGGTCAGCTTCTGAGGAGTGATGCCTGAGACTGCCTCTGGTTTCTACACACATGGATACACACACACACACACACACACACACTACAGATAAAATACAGAAGCAAAGGCTGTGGAGATAGCTCAGTGGGTAAAGTGCTTGTTATGCAATCAGGAAGATCAGGGTTTGGACCCCCAGCACCCACATAAAAAGCCAGGTGGGTGTGGTGACCTCCTATAGTTCCAGCATTCAAGAGGTAGAGACAGGATCCTCAGCACAGATAGATGAGCCAAACTGGCAGTTTCCAGCTTCAGACAGAGACCACCTCAGAAAGTACAGTAGAGACAAATCAAGAAGACACTTGTTATCAACTTCTGACCTTCACACCTGCACACATGTGCTCACACATGGGAATGCACATATACATGCAAAAACTTATTTTAATACAGAAGCAATTTCAAGAGAGAAGAAATGGGGTTTACAGTATAACAATTCACAATGGCTTCACTGGAAACTGCAGAGAAATTAATCTCCGCCACGGAAGGCTACACTGGCCTGACCAGGTGTGGGCTTGGCTCATGCAAAGCTAACTTGCCCAGGGAAATAAGAGAACATTGTGGTCTGTACAGCTCCTGTTCACTGAGCAAGCACACTGGATGGGAAGCAGAATCTGCGTGATACAGAGGTTTGAGGAGACAAAAGGAAAAGGAGGTGAAGGAGACAGACCCACGAAGACAGTCTGTGATCACATTCTGAAATCTCTGGACCACCGTGTAACAAGAGTGCATTGGTTTGGAGAGCAACAGCAAGAAGGGAGTCCTAGTTTCCTTACAGATGCTGTGACAAAACTCCCTGACAGCATAGGAGAGATTCCAGATGCTGTGACAAAACTCCCTGACAGCATAGGAGAGAAAGGGGTTTATCTCAGTTCACAACTCTGGCTTACGGTCTATCGTATCAGGGAAGTCCAGGCAGGCAGGAATGTCAAATATGTAGGCACACCACATCCACAGTAGGAGCAGAGAGAAATGAATGCGTCCGCATTCACTTACCCGCTTCTCCGAGTTCAGTTCCATTTCATACTTTGTACAGTTTAGGATCCCTTTCCAGGGAATGGGGATGCCTACAATGGACATGTCTTCCCAGCTCAGTTAACACAAATGAGACAATACCCCACAGACATGCCCAATGGAGACAGTCCTTCTTGAGACTCTTCCAGGGAATTCTAGGTTGTGTCACATTGACAAAGCTGAGCATTATAGAGGAAGAAACGTTTCCAGCTGTACATTTAGACACCACTCATGTTGATGGGAGAGGGTGCAGACCCTGATCTCCATCCATCGGTCCTGCACACTTGTGCCCACATCAGCATCCCGCCTTCTCAGAACTCTTTGTAGCTCCAGTCTCCTTTTCATATCACAAGTTCCTCAGCAACAGAAGCCACACATTTCAGATGTGGGTAACCCCCACTCCTACCCCTCACAAAGCCTGGGGTGCAGTGGAAAACTGGTCTGTTTTCTGGGACAACTCTGGCAGGACAACAATACCAGGCTTGATCTTGCCAAGCTCATGATGGCACAGTGGCTTGGCCACCTCACGTGGACAGACATGGTCTTCTTAAGTCCCTGCTCTGAACATTCAAGAGTACCTGCTCAGTACCACCTCAGTAACTCAGTTCTCATTGATATCTTTCCTTAGTTGAAGGTTCTTCAGTGTGACTTTAAGTCCCAGGTTCTGATTTACAAGTCGTGACTCTCACAGACTGTAGATTGTAGCACCAAGATATGATGTTATTTAGATTCTGCAGGGGAACTGGGAGTCACACTCCTCTGATGACTAATGTGGCTGCAGATGTGGCCTCTGAGTTTATCGCCAGCAGTGTCTCCTGGCCTTTAGGAGCACTGATTTGCAGGGACATGGAGGGCGTCAGAGCGAGGGCACCAACTCACAGTGAGCTGGGGTTTCTCCTCTATTTCCAGTGGGAGCCTACGTGACAGACGAGAGGCCAGGAGCTGTGGGCTGTGGTGGTTCTGGGTCGGGGCTTTTTATAGGTGATCAGTTCTGCCATTTAGATACATGGCTCAATAGCCCCATTGCCTGACTCTTATTTCCTACAGTACTAACAGCCAGCCATCAAGCTTGATAGACAGTAAAATTATATAATGTGTATTCACCAGGATGCTTCCTTCAGTCACCCACTTACCTGAGTAATGCATTTGAACCAAGAGGGGGAAAAAGCCTGCACTGTCCATGTCACCCTCTCCTCTGAGTCTGCTGAAGTAATGATGATGGTGATGGTGATGATAACCACTCTCTCTCGGTTTCACATGTTCCAGGTTGCATCCTAAACCCTGTGCATGGCCTGGCCCACTTACTCCTCCAAAAAATTACACGGGCTAGATATCAGCATTATCTGCATCTTCATAGGAGATTGAATGTGAAGCACAGAAGGGCTCAGAACTGTGGGCTAGGGAGCTGGGACTCAGTCCTGACCGTATCCCTAAGGCTAATCCTTCCTTCCATCCCCACTATAAAACACAAGCTCTTATGTGCTTTGCATTTATAATGTCTCAGGCACTCTGCAGCGTGTTTTATAGCATATTACACTGCTAATTAAACAGATAGTTTTTGAGCTATATGTTGAAATGAACCCTTTGAACCTGGGGAAACTCAGTTGAGATTTGCAGCCAAGCACCCTAATATCAAAGCTCATAAACTTAACCTCTCTGCCACCTAGTCTCATTGTTGGCAGGAGTCACATGCTGAGCCATATCCTACAGCTAGTGCCAAACAGCCTTCCTAAATGCTTCCCAAGATTTCAGGACTGTGGGGTGCAGAGACCTCAGAGCCACTGCCACATGTCTGTGACTGGCAGAGGGTGTGAACTGTGTAGCCCAGATGTCCCAGGGCAACCTCTCTGGCAGTGGGAAAGGTCCCCTGCATTCAGAGGCAAAGCACCTGGGCTATAAAAGGCATGCGTGGACGGTGAGTCTATCCCTGGGCTCGTCACACCTAGCCAATGCCACCAGCCTGGGCTTGGTCTTTTGTAATGCTGCTCAGCTTTAGGCAGACAGCTTCGGGAAAGAGGGTCACCTTTCTCTAGCTATCCCTTTCTTCCTTCACCAAACTGGTGATGTGGAATTTGGGGAGAGGACACGGACATCAATGTCACTCTGATCCAAAAGCCAAGTCTACATCAGGTCAGAGTTCGTGGTATCAGGAGCTGGGCACTGACTGGTGGCATTCTGCCTCTGGACCAGCATCCAGCCACAATGAAGGACTAGACACACAAAACAAAACCAGAGCAGGGCTGAGGAGATGCCTCAGTCAGTAGCCTGCTTCCTGCACAAGCAGGAGGACCTGAGTTCAATCTCCAGGACCCATGTATACAAGTTGGACATGGTGGCACATACCTGTAATCCCAGTACTGGGAAACAGAGCCAGGTGGATCCTGGGAGCTTGTTGGCCAGCCAGCCTAGCCTAGTCAGCTAGCTCCAGGACAGAGAGAGACCTTATCTCAAAGATCAAGGTAGACAGCACCTGAAGAATGACATCTAACATTGACCTCCAGCCTATGCACATGTACACATATACATAAACGGAACCATTCTCCTTTGCAGAGCCATCAAGAAGGCTGAGGTAGGATGATCCTGTGACTTAGGAACCTAGCACTGTCCAAATCTGTATCTGTCTGCTTGGGTAGCCATGACACACAACCACAGACTAAGTGGCATCAGCAACAGAAAATTACCTTTCAGGAGGCTGAAGTTGGAGATCCTGTCACCAACAGGGTTAATTTCTATTGAGAATCCTCCCTGGGGTCCGTAGATGTCCATACTCCCCCGTGTCCTCTGATGTGTACAAACCGCCTTCTTTTTGAGACAGGGTCTTCCTGTCTCGCCAGCTGGCCTGGAACTCATTATGTAGATCAGGCTGACCTTGATCTCACAGAGACATGCCTGCCTCTGCTTTCTGAGTACTGGGATCAAAGTCATGCAGCACCACTTCCAGCTAAATCTCCTTTTCATGTTAGGCCACAAGCCAGATTGCACAGGAACCCACTCTAATTATCTCCTTTAGACTTAATTACTTCTCTAAAATCCCTCTCCCCAAGCACAGTCACATTTACAATACTGTGTATCGGACTTTAACAGATGAATTTGGAGAAGTTCAACATATAACACAGTAGCCTCTGGTCCCTTTAGTGTGTGTCCTTCTCATGTGCAGAATCCATACATCCCACCCACAAGTCCTCACTACAAAGAGTCTATGTCCAGACTCGCGTACACAGACCACACACCTCCAGGAAGAGTGTGATGACACAGACCCTGTGAATCTTGACTGTCAACTTGATACACTCTACAACCACCTAGGAGACAAGCCTCTTGGAGTTTCCAGGTGGGAAGATTCACCATAAGCATCGGCAGCACTATCCAGCCCTGGGTCCTGGTCTGAATTAAAAGGAGAAAGCGAGCTGCGCACCAGCATTCATCTCTCTGTTTCCTGACTGTGGATGTCATGTGACCAGCTGCCTCAAGCTCCTGCTGCCATGGCTTACCCCAACATGATGGACTGCGCCCTCCAATTAAGCCAGAATAAACCCTTCCTTCCTTCAGTGGCTTTTTCGTCACAGCAATGAGGAAAGTCGCCACCACACCTCCAAGGCATGGAGAAGCCTCTTCTGAAGTGCCATCTGGGCCTTCCAACTACTGTCCTCTCTGGAAGCTCTGGAGAATGACTGGCTATTACACATCCTCAGCAGGAGACATGGGCTGGGTGCTTTCTTTGCTGGCCCCAGCCCCACTGCAAGGCTGGGCCTGACTGTGCCTGAGGTCATCAGTGTTCCTCAGTGTCCTATTATTATTATTACTATTTTAATTTTTCCGAACAGACCTCTTATGTGCTGACAGGTAGCAAACTGTCCCATGAAAGACAAGTCTTCAGGCCTCCTTTAACAAGTGTGTTCCAGTGAGCTATACACATAAGCCACCAGGCAGGGCTCTGTGTCACACTATTCTGGGTTTACCCCAGAGAGGAGAGAGCTCCTCCCTCCCTCCCTCCTCCCTGCCTCCTGGAGAGGAGACCTGTGATCTAGCACCAGAAGTAGGCATCTGCTCTGGCAACACACATGATGGAGGACCCAGCCTCCCACAGGTCTTCTATCCCACTTCTCCACCTTGTACTGCATATGCCCAGACATCACTTTAAGTGAGAAACAGGGACTTGTGTGGTCCTATGAGACTGTTATTTCAGGCCTGCATTAGCAGAGCCAGTGAGGAAAGCCTAGCCTCTCAACAGGAAGACCAGAGCCCCATGCTGCAGTCTCCATCCACTACTTGATTACTGGTAGCCTTTATGTGCGCGGTCTTCTTTGAAGATTTGGGAGGGCAGCCCAGAAAGACTTCACACCGCTAATCTTCCTCTCACTGTCAAACCAGTACAGGGCACCAGACACGGGGCAGGAGGTGGCCACAGGCAGGCAGGAAGGGCCCTGCTGAGAAGAAAGGAAAGGGAGGCAAGGCAGGAGAGCAGAGCTCAGCTTCAGAGGCACCCTGGCTGCCAACCCCTGGAGCCACTTGCTCCACGGTGGTGCCCTCACAGCACGTGTGGGCAGCACACCACGGTGTGGCACAGAGACCGGCTGGGTCAGCCATTCCTGCAACCCTCTGTGTTCCATGGTTTACTGAGAAACATCAAGACAGGCCTGGGAGAGACACACACAGGAACATCCAAAAACCACAAAGAAGAAATGCATGGCAGAAACAGCATGTTGTAAGCTTTACTGAGCTGTAGGCGTGTGCCTTATGTTATGGTTGAACTGTGCTCTCTTCAAAATACACTGAAGTCCTAATCCCCAGGGCCTAACAGTGTGACTTCTGGAAATGCGGTTGCTGCAGATGTAACTACTAGGAAGTCCTGTGAGACCAGGGTGGCCCTTAATCCAACATGCCTGGTGACCTTACAAAACAGTGATCATGGCTGCTCAGGGAGAATGTGCTGTGATGCTGTAGTTCAAGACAGGAGCAATGAATTGCAAGGCCCAGGATGCCAAGGGCAGCTCGTCATCAGAAGTCACTAGAGGGCCCTGGGACTCAGATGTCCGCTGTACTAGTTACTGTTCTCATAGCTGTGACAAAATACCTAAGAGAAGCAATGTAAGGAAGGAAAGGGTTATTTTGGCACAAGGTTTAAGAGAGACTTTAGTCCATCATGGTGGCTCCACCTGAGTAGATGTGTGAGGTGGAGCTAGTGACGTCATGGCTAACTAGGAAGTATGGACCCAACCCCAAACAATGGTAGGTGTCCCCTGCGAACGCCCACCCCTAGTGACCCGCTTATATCAGTCACACCTTATCTCCGATAGGCTCTGCAGACCTCAAAACAGCACCACCATCTGGGGTGGGGAACATTCCAGAATCAAACCTCAGCCTCAAAGGGTTAAGCCCCAAGACACCGTGACTATGGACTTCCACATCCCCTATGTATGAAATAAATACCATTATTTCAACACACCCAGCTTACGGAGCTTTGTTTATAGGAGCTTTAGAAATAATACACTTTATATCCCCAAACCTTCCATTCCAAGGCAAAACTACAGCAATATGATGATACTCTTGTTTTGGGTAGAAAAACACATTTTATAATGAAAACATGAAAGAACTTGTGCTTTTTTTTCCCCAAAAGAAATTAAACTTGTCTTAAGCCCTGAATAAATACATACCTTTCCATACTGAAGAATAGAAAAATTTATTGAGACAAAAATGAATATTTCTCAGACTAAATTAAAGCTACTTATACAAAGATTCTCCACATGAAAAGTCAGCTCATCTGTAGCCTCTGGATACCAAATGCCTTCTTTTAGGATCATATCTTGGTCTCCAACCACAAAGTGCCATTGTGTTAACTGGCTTCCATAAGCATGGTCCCTACAGCAAGGCCACTGTGTTAAGGAGATGGCAGCTCCACACTGAGGACTAACGTCAACCTCGCAGCACATTTTCTCATTACACAAAGATGGAAGAGCCAGGGGAAGCACATAGTTTATTAACAAGGACAGCACTGGGGAGAATGGGCTGCAGAGGCTGTGAGAGGCCAGTGAGCCCAGCGGCCCTGAGCTGGGCAAAGGGTGTCTACTCAAAAGCCGTAAATAACATCTATTCAACAGAATAAAATGAAAGATATAAACACATGCAAAGGACTCCTTACCATTGATTTTGGATTTTCTTTTAGAAAGTCTTTAATTCTCTCTCTCTCTCTCTGTGTTCACATGAACATACATGTGTATGCATGCATGTGGAAGGCAGAGATCAACCTTGGGTGTCATTTTGAAGCTGCCGACCTTGTTTTGTTTTCTATTTTTCAGATTTTAATTTTATTTACGTGTGTGTGTGTGTGTGTGTGTGTGTGTGTGTGTGTGTTGATGTTGCATCCCCTGGAGTTGGAGTTACAGGTAGTTGTGACATCAAGTGTGTTAAGTGACCTCTGGTCCTCTGCACGAGTGGTGAGCACAAGTACTCTTCACTGCTCCACCTGCAGCGTCATCTATCTATCCCCACTGTTTTGTTTTCTCAGACAAACCTGGAGCTCACCAAGCATGCTAAATTAGCTGTCCAGAAAGCTCCAGGGATCTGCCCGTCTCTGCCCTGCACCCCACAGCCCTGGATTAAAGATTAAAGAGAAGTACCACCGTGTCCAACTTTTCCAGATGGGTCCTTGTCATCAAATTCCAGTTTCATGCTTGTGGCAAGCACTTTACTGACTGAGACATCCCCCCAACATTTTTAGAGCCATTAAAACAGAACAGGTTCTTAAAAGAGAAAACACATCCTTTGGGTGGGGGCTCAGATTTTCCATGATGGAAACTGTGAAGTGAAATATAGGATTCCTCATGAAATGTGACTTTCAGATCAACAATAAATATCTGTTTAGAGCAAACGTTTCATTCAACATTTAACAACATAATCAGACTAAGAAACTTTTCACTATGCCTCTAAAGCATGGCCAGGTGCCCTGGACTGCTGTTTACCAAATCTTGCAGCCCTACTATAAGAGCAGAGGTGGATAAAGGCGTGGCAGCACACACCTGTGACCCCAGCATCTGGGAGGCGGAGGCAGGAGGATTAGGAGTTTGAGATCAGCCTCAGCTACACAGGGACTTTGAGACCAGCCTGGACTACATGAGATACTACCTTAAATTTTAAAACCACACATTAGGTGAAGATAAACCATGCCACTGGATGCTTTGGGAACTTTGGATGAAGTAAATATGTCATTCTTGACATGGACGAGGCTGCTTCTCCATAAAAGTCAGAGATCTCTTACTTTCGTTTTTTAAAACCAGTTTTTGGAAATTCTGAGTAGGCGCAGCAAAAGTGGTGGCTCTTCAGCTGCCCAGTGACAGCCTATATCACCTGTCAAGGATCTCCTAGGAAAGCCATTTCCCTACAAGGGCAGGGGAAGGCTGGGAAGAGGTCAATTGGCCGGTCTTCCCTCCTCCTCAGCATGACATGAGCCGTGACCTTCCCCTGTCCAAATCTGGCGGAGGCTGAATAACTCACAATCTCTGTCCTTGATCCTGGCCTGGCCGCCTTGTAGAAAACACCCTACACTAAGAGTCCCTCACCTCCCTGAGATTCTGCACAGTGCAGAGGGACACCCCAGGCAACGAGATTACAGCATGTGTGGGCAGAGGGCCTCACAACTAAGAGCGATCCACCACTTAAGACACAGAGGAAAGTCCCAGCAGTGCCAGGAGATGGTAGCAGTGACCAATGATGGGCAGGCTTTGGCAAGACGGAGCCTCCTATAGATGCTCACAGAGTTCTGCTAGGGTTCCAAGGCTGAGTACACGGGACCATGTCTGCATCCGTGCTGGGGAGGTTTCAGCCAGACACAAAATGTGCTGTGGTTCTTCAAGATGTCGAGCCATTTTGCTACTCTGCCCTCTCTGCATGGCAGTCCCTCACCAGGACTGAATCTTGTAGCCTAAAAAACAGCTCAAGGCACAGAGGAGTCCAATAAATGTCAAACATGGACACAGTGGTTCTTGGAAACCAGCATTTATCGTTTCTTAAAGGAGAACTGCAAATATGACGAAAGGAAAGACGGGGCTTTAGAAGTTGGGGTCTCTTTCTTTGGCCATTCCCGCAGCTGTACAAGCATTTGAGGGGTCCCTGCAGGCGGCCCATGTTTTCCTTCGGCAGCCTCATCCATGGCTAAGGCAGCACCAGACACACCGTGGAGGCAGTCCCCGGGTCTCCGAAGGCTGAGTCGAGGCAGCATCTTTCTCTCACAAGCAGCCCTGGGGAACCCATGATCTCCAGGCAGCCTTGCTCCGGAACCACCTGCCAGACAGCACATCTGGGGACGCACGCTCACCTCTTTGGGGCTGTCTGGGCTCAGTGCAGATCTCCTCCTGCTTAGTGATGCAGTCTCAGGTTGTCTCTACTCAAGGGTCTGTCTCTTGCCCAGGAAGCAGGTGATGCTTAGAATTCATGGTGTAGCCCACTTCAGACATTCCTCTTCTTGGGAGCCCAGCCTCTCCTGCAGCATGCTGGGAATAGGCCTCTGTCTTGGTCTGTATTCACTACTTTTCTTATTGCTGTGATGGAATACATGGCAGGAAGCCACTTAAAGGTGGAAGGGTCTATTCTAAGTTTGAAGGTAGAATTCATTATGTCTGGAAGGCAATGATATATGGCCATTTCCTTCACACTGAAACACTCCTGAAACGGGAGTCACCATCATCTAAGTAACTCCTCATCATGCTCCTGTTAGTAACACCAATAAACTCATGAGTTCACCAAGTTAGGCTTCAGTGAGGTCCTTTCTTTGGTCTTTTGTTGGTACTCTATCTGAGAGGCTGTTTGCTCATATCTTAGTGGACCAGGATGCAGAGAAAGAATAGGAAGCAGTACTGGGCTATGAAATTCAAGATTCAATCCTCAGAGACCCACTTCTTCCCTGTACGCCCTGTGTTCCAAAGGTCCCACAACCTACCCAAACAGCGATACCAGCTAGTGACTAAGGGTTCAAACATGTGACCCTGGCATTCCTATAAGCCTGGCTTCCTTGAGGGGGCAGCGCCTTCCTTAGAACACAGTGGTGGCTTTGTAATGAGGGAAGTCTACTGGAGGAACATGAGGGATGACCTAATCCAAGACCGAGAGCCAGCATCTCCTGACAGCAAACGGGGTGGGATGGGGCGAGTTCTTTTGCCAGCTGGTACACAAGGCAGAGAGGGGAGCCATTGCCAGCATGCTTGGGAAGGATTTCTGCCCAGCCGGACATAGGACCAGATAATTGGTAAGGTCTTTTCCAAGTGTAACTCTGTAACTGATACAGGAGTGATCTGGGGAGTGGGGTGCGAGGTGTACAGTGCTGGAGGATGAATCGCTTCACCCAGGGTCGAGGCGGAGCTGTCTCGCTGTCACCTCCTGGCCGGGTAATGGAAAGAGGCCCTTGCTCATGGAGGAGGCAGGCACACTGCAGCTGCTCATTTGTTGAAGGAAAGAGGCCAAGAGTACAGTGACAGCGAGGCTCTGCGAGCCACAAGACCTACCACGCAGACAGACTCAGATAGGAAGAGACTGCTATTGCAGTCTGGAGTTTGATGATCCTGTTCAGCTTTTAGCCCCAGAGATGATTCTCTAGGAGGCAAGAAAATAGAAAAGCACAGAGCCCTGAAGAGGAGACACACCATATCCTGTGCCCAATGAGACACAGTGCACACAGCACAATACAAAGCACAGCACAGTAGATGCTTATCAGTTGACGACTGAGATGACCAACCAAAATCAATGTCTGGGGTAGACCTGGCATCAGTATTTGTAAATTCCCTGTGACTCCAAGGTAGATCCAGAGTTGAGAAAGGACAGGGCTCCTAGCCCAGCTCTGCCACCAGCTATGCAATCTTGTGTGGGGGCGGGTAAGGGGTTAGGGTGTGTGAGTGTGTGTATATGAGTATGTGTATGAGAGAGACTGTATAAGTGTGTACAAGCGTGTGGGATGTATGAGTGTGGAGCGGTATGACTGTGTGTGGTATGTGTGAGGTGTGCATATGAGGAGTATATGAGTGTGTATGGTGTATTTATGTATGTGGTGTGTATGAGTGTGTGGGGTGTGGTGTGAGTGTGTATGTAGTATGTGCATGTGTGTGTGTCTAGTATGTGTGTGATATGTATGAGTCTGTGGGGTGTGGTGTGAGTGTGTATGTAGTATGTGCATGTGTATGTGTCTAGTATGTGTGTGATATGTATGAGTCTGTGGGGTGTGGTGTGAGTGTGTATGTAGTATGTACATGTGTGTGTGTCTAGTATGTGTGTGATATGTATGAGTCTGTGTATGTTTGACTCTGTGTCTGTGGGTGTACATGTGGAGCTCAGAAATCAACTTTGAGTGTAATCTTCAGGCCATCCACCTTGATTTTGGAGACAGGGTCTCGCTGGCCTGGGATCACTGATGTTAGAGTCTCTTCCTCTCTCTGCCTCCTCAGTGCTGGGATTATGCACAGAAGCCAACACACCTGGTTTTCAGGTAGGCTCTGGGGATCTAACTCAGGTCCTCATGATTGCAGGACAAGCACTTTAACTGACCGAGCCATCTCATAGCCCTCAACTAAGCAATCTTGGTCAGGTCCTGTGACCTCCTTGAAAACTAGCGTTAACTCTAATCATGGAAATAATCCAGTGCCACGGTCTCCAGTAATAAATACTCTTTTGTTCCAAGAAACCCTTAAAACTTGTTATTATTTTTGCCCATTTCATTTGAGAACCTGCCTGATGTTCACAGCACTGAACAGGATCCAATCATAGAATTCCGTTAGCTCCTTAGTATGACCTGTTACCTAAAAATATAATCTTTACTTAAAATAAAATTTCCTCCTTTTTAATACCGTGAGCTGCTAAACGTCTCCATTCCCCCTCCCCCTAGGCTTGGGTGAAATGAAATGGCCACTGGGGAGAGGTTTCCATTATGTACACTAACTGCGTTCCCCGACTCTCTTTTCTATAACTGCTGGAGTTAAGGGCACAAAGTCCTTAAGTACTTGAACTATTTGGCTGTCAAAGTGTTCGTTCCTGGAACTATAGATAAGACTAAGCAGCCTTCTTAAAAAAAATACCCAAGTCAGTGATAAGTAACTTAAATGTGTGAGTACTGTATACTACTTTATATCTGGGAATGAGTTAAGTGATTAGAAAATAAGAATATGCAGCAGAGCTGGCCACATGTGCAAATGCCCTCAAAGCCATTTAATCAGCCCTGGAAACACATTTTATTTCGCTGTAGCCTCTAGCGATGACAGGCAAATGGAAAGTCAGTCCTTCCCCACAACCAAGCAAGGGTATTTCATCATTTTTGTTCTTTCCTGAGGTAAACGATCAGAGCCACAGTTCAAAAAAGAAAATAATAGTAATAATATAAAATGTCGTTTGAAATGTTTTTCCACTTTCCACCATGGAAAAAAGGGCCAGCTCGGGGGCAGCAGTGCATGTTTGTTTAGTACTTGAAGGTCAAGCCCAGCTTCAGCAAGGGCAGGAAAGCTTGCTTGTGCTTTCCTTATTTCACATAAGAACCTCTGGCTTAGACCTGTTAACTCTCTCCTACAACACAAAGAGGAGGTCTTAAGTTCGCGTCAAAGTATAGCTACGAAGCAGTGCACTGCAGTGGGCAGCTTAACCACGTTTGATCTTATGTTTTAAGAGCTTTCTTCTTTACTATTTATATGTGTATATGTATACTCACATGTGATGGTTTGCAACAGTGAGTGTGGGCACTCATGTGCCATGGTGCACATGTGGAAGTCAGTTCTTGCCATCCTCTGTGGGTTCCAGGGATTGAAGTCAGATTGCCAGGCTTTCTCAGCAAGAACCTTCAGCAGCTGAGCAATCTCACTGGCCCTTAATCTCACATCTTGTAATTCTAAAAATACATCCTCTATTCGTTACTTTACCCATCGCTGTGACTAAATGCCTGGCAGAGGAAATGTTTGTCTTGACATTCACAGTCTGGAAGGATGCAGTCCCTCATGGCAGAGTTCATGATGGTGGGAACATGTGCTTGGGACATCCCACATCTTGACAAATCAGGAGACAGATATTTCAGGCCACTCTTGCATGGACCCTCCTCTCTCTTGACCATAATTCATAAGGTCTTTGAGCTGGAATGTACATAAGAGAGTGTGCTCCACAAACATCCTTGTGAGGCTCAGCTGGAACAGGTCTCACAGTAATGAATGCACCCATGCACTCATTTATTCAACAAAAACTTACTACGTGCCCGTGCTGTGTCCACCCACACCTTTTGATCTGCTAAAGAATTAAGAACAAGAGAGTCTTGTCAGTCCTGACAAGACCTGTCCACTGGGAAGAGGCAGCTGACACGTCTGTGTCCAGAGCACTCAGAAGACTCTGGCTAGACCATCTTAAATTGGCAGCTGCTATTCTGAGATGACTTAGGGACCAGATGGGGTATACTGGTCACAAGGATCATGAGGAATGAACAAAGACAAAGAGCAGAGTCTTTAGGATGGTGAAGTTTGCCGAAAGGACATCAACCCATTTCTGATCCAGTCTCTCAGAGGATGGCAGCTTCACTCTCCTTCCTCTGGGATATAAGGAAGCTCACATAGAAGCTGTGAATAGGGTGAAGGGGGAGGGGTTGATGCTTGGCAAGCAGTCCATGAGCATCTTCATTGAGCATGAAGCTAAACAGAACCCTCATCTCCCTTGACCACAACCACAGGCCCCAGAGCTACACAGAAGAGCCATCAACTCCAGAGCCACACAGAAGAGCCATGAACTCATTCTACTGAATCCCAGACCAGGAGCAGTGCCCCAGGTGTCATTGTGTTTGTGCCACAAGGTTATGACACATTTTGTCAAGCAGTCACAGACATCTGCAACATTTGGTAGAGCTGGAAGATGGGTAATTTTGCAGGACAGAGGATATGAGCTTGAGGTGACAGGATCTCTGTCCTGCAGGACACAGAGTGCCAGATATCATAGTCAAGATGTCAGTCTTGACTGCACCTGCTCCACTTTATCACTCAGCCCCTCTAAATAGAAAGTCTATCTGATTCAGAAACTGGGGAGATGGCTGAGATTCAGGGGCTGGAAAGTGCTCAGCTGGTAAAGTTCTTGCTGCTCAAGCAGGAAGACTTGAATTCAGATCCCCAGAACTCACATGAAAGCCATGTGAGGAGGTGCACATCTGGGACTCTGCTGGAACAGACACAATGAGTCTTTGGAACTTGCTGGCCACCGAGCAGAACCCAATGAGTGAACTTCAGGAGGGTGAGAGACCTTGTGTCAAAAAATAAGGTGGGGAGTCACTGAGACACCTGATATGGATCTCTAGTCTACACACACACACACACACACGCACAATACACACATACAAAGTCTTAATCCAGTTCCTATGCATGGCAATCCCCTCCCATGCAGAACACTAGGCTGTGGCCTCTCCCGGGGTCTTGGAGTGGAGAGGGGCCTTCTCTGCACCTCTCCCCCCAGGTCTCTTATCATATTGGTCCCTCAAAGCAGTAGAGATCTCTTCACTTAACAGGAGCAGCTGCAGTCTACCCCAAGTGAATTATCAAGGCTAAAAGAAATATGACTACTGTTCAGCCTTTCCTCTCCTCCCCACGTCCCTCTCTTATCTCCTCTTCTTCCGCTTCCCTTCCCTGTCTCATGTAGCCCAGGTTAGCCTTAAACTTGTTGTGTATCTAGGATGGCCGTGAACTCCTGATCGTCCTCCCTCTACCTCCCGAGTGCTGGGATTATGATCATGTACCACCAAAGCAAGTTGATGTGAAGCTGGAGAGCGAACCCCTGGCTTTCTGCAAGCTAGTGTTAGAGTGGCAATGACGAGAATACTTTCCGGTCAAGAGAATAGAGTCTTTGGCCTGGGTGGAGACAGAACAATATTCCAGTTGGCCCAGGTAAATCACCTGGCCGGGGACCACCCACCCCTCTTGGACAGAGGG
Source organism: Eospalax fontanierii (assembly GCA_035773235.1). Classification (NCBI taxonomy): domain Eukaryota; kingdom Metazoa; phylum Chordata; class Mammalia; order Rodentia; family Spalacidae; genus Eospalax; species Eospalax fontanierii. The sequence continues at coordinate 3,606,394 of CM069524.1, read as the reverse complement.
CTCACCTAAAGCCATGCTAAAGAGATAGGTGGAATAATTAGTGCTTTGATGGGATACTGAAACTCTTTCCTTCCCAGAATCCTTGCCCCTAATGCGGTAGCTTACCAGGTAGCAGCCATGTAGCTTTGTAAGTTTGTCTGCTGAATTCTTCAGAGAAGTATAACCTCTCCCTTTCTTTTTTTTGGAGGGGGAGATGCAGGGCTTCACATTTTTAATTTATTTCTTTGAAGACCATCTCTTTACAATTTCCAGAGAGAACACACAAAAGCAATAGACTTGATTACGTAGATCGTGGCTGGACTTGAAAGCATAGCCGATAGCACTCACTCCAGGGCATGTCAGTCTTCCCGAGGGAGAAACATGGGTTCTTTCCTCCCACTGGGATGTTCTCAGCATAAGTCACTGCTCTTTGACATATTTTCCATGTAGAAGACATGGAACCTGGAAGTCATGCCATGCTGACAGTAGGAGCAGGCCATCCCCAATACCACAGCAGAGCTGAAGGCTAACGGCCACATTCTTCTTTAAAGAAGGTGAGAGGGAAACAATTCCTAATCCAAAACCAGGTCCACCACCATATCTGCCACGCACGGGTCCCACTTCCTGCTGAGGTCTGACTGTGGTATGTTCTGGCCCACCCTCGCCCTGCTTTTCTAAGCATGCTCTTCCTAACCCTTCGGGCTCTCCCAGTTATCTCTGGCTTCTCTAGTCTCTCTCAAAAGCTCCCCTCCCTGCCATATGACTGCCAGTCTGTCATGTATCTGACCTCCATGGCTTTTCCCCCTCTCCTCTCCACTTCTCTGGGCAGCTGCTGAGATCTACAGCTCGCCTGCTCTGGAGGGTTTTCTTTTATACTCTAATAAAATTGTCCTTGAGCTACCCTTTCTTTAAACTGGGGCCTAAGGTGACAGGTGGGGTAGGAAGAACAAGTTCAGAGAAGTCTGTTTAGTGGCTGAATTACTAGAATCATGAGAAAGGCCTTGAAGGAATTTAAATCTCTCTTCCTACAACTCACAATAGTATAGCTGGCTCAGCTCCAAATGAATTTAGTAGCAAACAGCCTATCTCAATACTGGCTGAAAAGATAAGATAAGGTACTTTGAGCTAAAAGACTGGAGCTCTGCATCCGAGGTGGGTGAGGCTGTTTAGGGATATCAGCGAATATCCTGCCTGCTGCTACTCTCCTGATCTGCCATCCCTGCCAGGGTTTCATCCTCACAGTGGCAAGGGAGACTACTACACACTCGTGGTCTCAGTCCAGGCGAAGGCATAGAGGACATTGTCCTTTCTCCTCGAAGGCAGAGCCTGACCTAAGCATCCAGGAAGGCCCCGACACCCTCATTTCGTTGTCTGGCATGAGGTCATGTGTTCACCCTGCTACAGAGGATGGCTGGATGCGGCTTTCTACTAGTGGAGCCCGCAGGGAAGCAGGTCAGCCACAAAAGTTCTTCCACTTTTTGAGACTCCCCAAAATCCTTTCTCCTCTCTTTTCTCTCTGTCATGACACAGGCCATGTCCTCCAGCATGTGCCATTTAGTTGGCATTTCAGTGTCTTTATGAGAGAGTGGTGTGGGAGCTATGTGCACACAGAGCCTTCCTGAAGAGGGAGGATGGGCCTGTGAACTTGAAGCCTGACTGGGAGTGTAGTTTCAGCCTGGACCACATCTTGTCATTGAACCATATTTTCAAAATATTTCTGTTGGGGACAGAGGGGTGGCTAGAGAGATGATGACTCAGTGGTTAAGAGCACTGGCTGCTCTTGCAGAGGTCCAGGGTTCAGTTCTGAGCACCCACCTGGTGACTAACAGCAATGTGTAGTTCCAGTTCCAGGAGATCTGACACCCTCTTTTGACCTCCACAGGCATTGCATGTATATGGTGTACTTTCAAACACGCAGGTAAAACACTCGTATACATAAAAATAAATAGATTAAAAAAAATCTGTTTTGGGCTCAGTGAGTTAAGCGCTTGGCTTGCAAGCATGAGGATCTGGGTTTGATCCACAGAACCCACATAAAAAGCTGGTGTGGCAGTTCATACTTAAGTTCCAGACCAGTGAGAGACTATCTCCATGAAAAAGTAGAAAACCTCTGTGGAATAGAACGACGTCTGAGGCTACCCTATGACCTCTACATGTGCACACACACACAGGTATGAACATATATGTGTACCGCCACACAAGCTTCTTTCCGACATGCCTTTCCAACACTTTCCTGCCCCTTCGTCTTGGTTCTTATTTACATACTCTCCACTCTGTAATCACTCTTCACTCTGCATCCTTGGCCTGGGACTTCTCTCTGTTTTTTCCGGTCAAGCGGCAGCTTGTTAGGGTTAGGGTTAGGGTTAGGGTTAGGGTTAGGGTTAGGATACAGTGACCTCTCTCGTCCATCTCAGTCCTGCACAGTCAGCCGCCTGCTAGATGGGTCCGTTCAGCCAGGGCAGCAGGGTGCACCCCTCTCCTCTGGGGGTGGTGGAGTCAACGGAGCTGTGATGGATGATGGGATAACTGCAAACTGTGGAGTGTGAGCTGAGGGCGCCGGCAGCTCTTTACATGGTGTCTCTCCAGCCCATCACTTTGATGGAATTGCACAGATCCATCCACAATGAGTACCTTTGTGTTGACTCAAGCTCACTCTCAGAAGGGAAAATTATTTCTTTTGTCAGAAGTATTAGGCCTCTGAATTTCCAGCTACTGTTCCGCCCTGGTCCTCTCCCCAATCAGATCTAATATGACTCCAAACAGTACCGCTGTCTCCTTCTTCCTGGGCCTCATTCCTGCTTTCCTGGGGGCAACCCCAGCACCCTGAGCTTATTTCAGCCCATTTTCTCACATCTGGATGTCACTGTGGTTTACCTCTCAGGCTCTGAAAAATTTCCCATTTTTTTCTCACTTTTCAAAAACCAACCACAATATTAACTCTTAGCTTCGTCCTTCCTATTATTTCAGCATTCAAAGCATCTTATTGGCTTTCTGCCACTTACAGGCTGAAGGTCAAAGTCTTCCATTTCGGTCAACGTCTTCAATCTTAAGGCTGGTGACAGAAAGCCGATAGTCTCCCTTATCTTTTTGGAAGTCATCCAAAAGCAACAAAAATAAAAAGAGGAAACTCCATTTTGGTGAAACTTAAGACGAATCCCTAATTCTCAAACGAGTGGAGAGCCCAAGCCGTCAGTGGTAAATGAAAGGAGTGGGTGGCCTTGAAGAAGGATGGGGAGGACCAGAGGAGGGGACCACACAAGGACAGCCAGATGTGCTCCTTAAAGTCAGAATGGAGTCCCAAGTTAAAAGGCCTCAATGCTTTCTTCACCTCATAGCCAGACAAGGCTTCAGGGTTCAGCTCAGGAGTTGGTCCCCTGCCCTCCCCCTCTTCGCCCTCTTATCCTTCCTTCTTCCTTCCTTCCTTCCTTCCTTCCTTTCTTCCTTCCTTCCTTCCTTCCTTCCTCCCTTCCAGACAGGGTCTCCCCATGTTGATCACTACACTCACAGAAGATATATTTCTTAAAGTATTATTTTCATGCAATTAGAAAGTTCAAACAAGAATTCAGGTCATTTGGAACAGCAGTAGGTGATGTCTGACTCAGTCAGGGTGCTGCATATTGGAACTGAGCACAGACACTAGTTTTGTGGCAGAGCAAAGGAAATCTGAGGGAGGAACTATGCTTCAGAAAGATACAACATGGAGAGCAGGCTCCGTGTGCTCCAGCAGCAGACAGGAGAGGCTAAGCACAGAGGTTGCCTTGCCCCCAGCAGCACTGGCTCCCTGTGGGCTGCTTCTTAGTGGGTGCTGAATTCTTATAGCTAGGAACTTCTTTTTCAAACTATCAAAGAAAACCACGAGCTGCTGGGAAGGCATTAAATGTACAGCACCAGGCTGTATCTGCTACGCTCTGGTCTTAAGAAATTCTGGAAACCCACCTCCAACATTAACAGTTGCAGTGTTTGGTTCCAGAGTGGTGGCTTCGAGCTATGCAAAGCACTAAGTAAATTCCTGTGATGTTCAGTCTGAGTCACAGAGCTGAAATCACAGGACCCTTGTCCAGGCACAGTGGGAAACTTGGGGAAACATTCTACCCTGTTCCTAATTCAGGACACCCTTCCTCGGAAGCCAGAGGCATCACTGCATGATAGCATTTCTGGTCTCACTACATGTTATTCCTCTGAAAGGAGGAACACTTGGGATCCATCATGTGACTGAATAATTCTCCCTTTTTCTTTCAAGTTGACTCAGAGTTCAGAGGCACACTGTGGATTGTCAGCCGTGCTGTGTGAATAAGGCTGCAGACAGCTTGCACGGGGGCACAAAGACCCAAGTCTATTGAGTTCGCACAGTCCATTAGCAAGCCGTCAACACTGACCTGTTACCATCCGCATCAGGGTCCCCACATCATCACACGCCAAAGGAAAATTCCATTCAAGAGCAGTAAAGTGCTTGCTGAGCAAAACTGAGGCCCTCAGTTCAATCCCTAGGGCCCACTTAAAAAGCTGAGCATGGTGGTGCGCATGTGGGAGGGAGAGACAGGTGGACTCCTGGGGCTTCCTGACAAACTAGGATGCCTAAGTCAGTGAGCTGAAGGTTCCTGTGACAGACCCTGGGTCAACAAACTAGGCGGATGGCTGTCCTGCGGAGTGACACCCAAGGCTGACCTCTGGCCTCTACACATACTTGCATCACACACACACACACCTTTTCTCCTAATAGGAATTCTCATTTATTGGCAGAATTACAAAAGTCTGCCCAGTCCTTGCTTGTTACATACTTGCTTTTCTTCAAGTACAAAGTCAAAAACCTTGTAGAACATACAATAGCCAATCATCATTCTTCAGGTCACATTACACACGGGCAAATTCCAGTAGCGCAATTTCAGAGACTGCAGAGTTCCTTCTGTCCTCTCTACAGAAGGAAGGGTGCAGCTCACCATCACCTGGGAAGCTGCTTTTATGAGCTTTCTGCCACTGGCAAGGTCCTTATCTGCTTCAGGAGAGAGGGGCCCTTTGCATGCGTCTATGATTTTGACTTCTTCTCTGCCATTGCCCACACAATTCAACCTTTTGGCAGAAGGAAAATCTTTCACAGGAGGATTAATGTAAGTTCAAGGCCAGCATGAGCTACAGACTAAGTTCTAGGGCATCCTGTCCACAAAATAAGTTACAGGCCAGTCTGGGCTACAGAGTTGAGACACTGTCTCAAACATGCAAAACAAGACAAACAAGCCCAGAGAGGATAGATCTCATCTTAGAAACTGTTAAACTGTTACCAAGAAAACCAAAAAAATATGAAAACCCCTGAGAGTCATACGGAACATATTAAAGGAAATGGACAGGTCAGTTTCTCCATGGCAATGGTTCCACAAGTGCCCACATCTGCCAAAGCTCATTGAACTGTATCCACTAAATGTGTGCTGAGTTTTGTGTATCAACTATATCACAATGAAGTCATGAAATAAAATCTAAGTTTTAGGAAGATTATGAGTTTGAGGCCAGCTTGGGCGGCAAATCAAGGCCTTCTCTCAGAAAAGGCAAACAGAAAGAAGAAAAGAAACACCATCAACCCCACAGGCTATTTGCAGTTCAAAGGCATCCTATCACATCTGTTGCTGTGATAAAACACTAATCAAAAACAATTTGGGGAGGAAAGGGTTGTTTCATATTCCACTCCACAGTCCATCATCCAGGAGCTCAGGCCGGGGACTTGGAGGCAGGATCTCAGCAGAGACCACGGAGAAACGCTGTTTACTGGCTTGCTCTGCCTGTTTTGCTCAGCTACCTTTCTTATACAGCCCAGGCCCACCTGCCCAGAGATGACACTGCCCACAGGGAGCTGGATCCTCCTACATCAATTAGCAATGAAGAAAATGCCCCACAGACGTGGCCACAGGCCAGGCTGATGAAGGGGAATCTCAATTGGGAGTCCCCCTTCCTAGGTGTGTCCAAGTTTGTGTCAAGTTGACAAAAGCCAACCAGCCCATGATCGTAATCGATGGTAATATTCTCATAGTGTAACTTATAAAGATGATTTTCTGAAAGAAATGATTACTAGTATTACTATTATTGCTATAATTACTCGGTCTTTTTGAGACAGGGTCTCCTGTGGTCCCAGCTGGTCTGTAACTCTATATGTAGACCAGACCGGCCTCAATCTCTGCCTTTAGAGTGCTGGGACTGAAGGCGTGGCCCACCACCCCAACTTCCTGAGAGAAATTCTAACAGCAGTCCTGGCTTTCTCACCAGTGGATCCCACACTGACACTGTGGAGATGTGACCATCCTCCGGCGTCCCTGTCCAGTTGATTTCTACAGTCTCATAAAAATGGAACCAAATGATTGGCTGATTCCACAAATGTGCCAGTCACTGTTCTAGATGCCTGGGTACAAGGCACTGTGAGTGAACCCTGCCTCGTGGAGATCTTCCCTTACTGTGTTGCTCTGATGGGATGGTGTCACATTAAGTAAAGGATGGTTTAGCCATAGTTCTTGTCATGAGGCTACAAATCCACATACTTGTTCCAGTAGCTGTGTGCAAGACTACATCAGCTCAGGTAAAGTGGGTTTCCTGAAAAGAGCTTCATGAGAAGAATGGTGAAATGACTGAACTATCAGAAACGCCACTGAGGTGCTGGAACAGCATAGCTACAGAAATGAGCAGAGGCGTGCTCGCGAGGACTTGTACCATAGTTACCTCCATATAAAGAGTGTGGGAAGAGAGCAGCTCGTCTCCCTGACTGCTGCGGCTGTGTACTCCAAAAGGAAGGACGATATGCCCCCTAGCCAAAGGATCCTGGGTGATAGAAGCTGAAGGAAAGGAATGGAAAATAAGCTGCTTGTCCAGTAGATGGACATCTCGCAGGCAGTGGCGAAGTGTTGGGAGACAGCATGCACTGTGTGGAGAGCTTTATGGAGTTTTGTCATCGTTATAAAATATTAACTAATATAGATATTAAAAGCCAAGTCAACTAGTGAGAGGAACTAGAAGTCTAAATCTCCAAAAACTAGATTTCTTTCACTGGAAAAATCGGGATGCCTGAGTCAAGGCACCACCCAATGACAAGCATGTTTGAGTGGTACTGACATAGTCCAGTGTAGAAGGAAGCAGGGCAGATGGCCTTGTAGACATGGTTGTGATAATCATTATCAACCTGAGGGGATTTAGGACCACCTAGGAGACAGATCTCCAGTGTGCTGGGCAGGTGTTTCCTGGGAGTTTTAACCAAAGTGGGAAGTGCAGCCCTGAATGTGGGCCACACCATCCCAGGGGCTGGGGTCCTGGACAGAGTAAAAAGGAGAAAGCGAGCTGAGCACCAGCATTCATCTCCCTCTGCTTCCTGACTGAGGAGGTGATGCAACCAGCTGCTTCAAGTTCCTGCCACCATGCCGTCCACACTGTGACGATGAACTGTGACCTGGGACTGTGAGACAAAATAAGTCCATCCTTCTTAGCTACTTTCATCAGCAGCAATAAAAGTACAGTGGTCCCTCTTGAAGGCGGTGGGCCCCAGCAGCTGCGCCAGCTGGTTGTAGGATGAACTTGCTCTTTCTTGGGGACAGCCTGCCACTCTTCACATTATTCTCCCAGCTTTTTGACTGAGTTCTGACATAATACCCTGAACTAACACAATGTTTCCATGTGAGGTCACATGGAATCACGCCACACCGTTAACTGGAATGATGATAGTTTTATTTTGGAAATGCTCACATTTATGGAAAGTTTAGACTCCATTGTTTCAATTCACCCAATATTAAAATGCTGCCACATCTTATTATCTGTCATTTGATCTGTCTATACTTATGCCGAACTACTTGAAAGCAAGTTACACACCAAACACTTCATCACTAAGCTTCTCAGCACCTGTTGTGTCAGAACCACACTATGGCATTAAGGCCAAGGAGAACAGCTCTGTGAAATAATTTCAAAAGCAGTAGCAAACAAATTCTTCAAGTAGCTTCCAAAATGTTTTCAGGCTTATAGTGCCCCCAAAGCCACCCAGACACCTCCACATAGGAAACGAAGCAGTCCCTGTCCATGCAGGGGCCGCAGGAAGAAAGATCTGAGGCTCTAGAGGACATTCATTTCATCACTTCCCATTCTCTTACCAGGTTCAGGACGGCCAAGAGACCATGGTGCCTAAGCCACTTCCCTCTGTACATAGGAGAGACTTAGCCTAAAAATCACAGAGAAATTCACGGAGGACTGGGTCTTGGTTCCTAGATGTCCTCTGTGACTCTAAGAACCTGGGGTCCCCCAGAAGCACAACTTTCCCTTGGGTTCAGATTTGCACATGCTCAGCACCAAAAAAAATGTAGGTATCAAAGAAAGAAGCAAACAATCAGGAAGATGGACGTGTGTGGAATGAGGTCCACACATGGTCAAGCTCAGCCCATACCACACTCGACCTAACTCTTCAGTCCAGAAGCACACACGAGTGGACAAGTGACCCCAGGATGAGCCAAAGCCAGAGGTTGCTTATCAAAACTCCAGACTTTTCCATGACCCTCAGTGTGTAAGGTCACAGGACGTTGGGGTTCAGCAATACATAAACATAACATGGCCTTAGAGGCATCACTACCATCAGCTCCCATCAACTGACAGTGGTTCTACTCTGTGCTAAACAGAGAGAGGATAGCTTCAGAAGATCACATGTGTGAACTTATGGGGTTTCATCTAAAAGAAGATGCAGAATGCAGCGGCCCAGGACATAACAGGTAGAATCCAGAGTGTATCTCAGCTTCTTTGAATTCTAGTCCATGTTATTCCTACAAGGTCCCTAGTTAGAGAAGAAAAAAAAGTCTCTTTGCCTCTGAAAAGAAACAGAATGCCTGCAGCATAAAACATTAGTGAAGAAAACGTAGCTTTATCTCTTTAACCCAGTCAAAAATCTTTGTTATTGCATGATTTCATGAAAGAAATAAAGGTTTTATCTTTTGAGATAAGCCAACAAACAAATCGGAATTCTGAGCTCAGCAGAACTGAAGATTCCAAAGGACATAATAACATAGTTTTTTTGGGGCATAATATCTCCACAGGGTCTAACCAGTTACGATGATTTCTACAAGAAAATATCCCAAAGTATTATTTATACATTGTACAGTTTGGCTTGTTGGTTGGTCAGTGTTGGTCCAAGTTACCTCCAAGAGAGGTAACTTTAGAAGAGAATTAAGTATACTTTGGACATGGCTCCAAGACAAGAAAAGATTGGATGAGGGCCAATCCAGTTTGTAGACTGACTTGAGTGATGATGTCACTACGCAGCACATATTGACCTTAGGAATGGATGTGTTTGCTACCCTTTAGAAAGGGTGGGCTTTTTGATGACAGAAGAAGTGAGTGATGATGAAGGATGGATGGACTGGTGAATAAAATGAGTATTCACTTGTGGGTAAATAAATATTCAAGGGCCACCGCATCATCTGTTTGGAGAGAATTCACACTGAACCCCTCTATGAGATGTGTCTGGACTTTCAGGCAGTGATTTGTCTGGAGCCCCTGCCTGGCTCACAGGCTTCTTAACAAGGAAATGGCAGTGGTGTGGGTCCAGGTAGAAAGCGTGAGTATATATGTGTTAATTTTCTGTTGCTGTGACAAATATCTGAGAAAATCACCTGAAAGGAGGCTATTGGCAAGCAGAAACATCATGCAGAAGGGTGCAGTGGAGGAAAGCTGCTTCCTTCGTGACAGCCAGGGAACAGAGAGGAGGAAGACTCCTCAGGCAAAACATTCCCTTCAGAGGAAATTCCCACTCTTCCCCCTTCCTCCCACTTCCTGTACCTCCTGGTTTCTATCGCTTGTCAATGATGCCATCAAATTATACCTCCATCAAGGGATTAATCTATGCATTAAGTCAGAACCTTCATGATCCAAATCATTCCCCAAAGTTTCATGAGCTGATGAACAAGTCTTGCACACACACAAGCCTTCATGGAACATTTTAGATTCTCAGCACAGCAGAAAGGGCCCCACGGTTCTACCTTCCTGCCCTACCCTGAAACACCTCACATGTATTCTGAGAAAAATTATTGGATAAAATGTTACTGTGGACAAAATTTACACATTCTTGTTATCATGTTCCCTAGTATGTGAAGAATAAATTCAGCAGTTAAGAGTACTTTCTCCTACTACAGAGGACCTGGGTTCTGTTCCCAGCAGCAACATGGCAGCTAATAACTGTCTGTTAACACTAGTTCGGGGAATTTGATGCCATCTTCTGACACCCATGGCCTTGTACCCATGTGATGCACTTACATACATCCAGGCCAGCACTGATGCACAGAAAATAAAAAATCTTCAAGGCTTATAGTCTATCTGCCCCTGGCTTTAAGAACATATCTACTGCATAAAATCAGATAAATCTATGAAATATTTTAATGCTAAAGATTTAATAAAATGACAAAGCGAAAGAATTTGGATAAGCTTTGGAAATTTGCCGTTCTGTTTTACAGTATTTGTATAGTCTTTAAACCATTCCTTCAGGCAGTTAGTGTGTGTATGTGTGTGTGTGTGTATGTGTACATGTTTGTTTATGTGTGCCCATGAGGGGTGGGGCAAATGACATGTGGAGGCCAGAGGCAGACATTTAGTGTCTTCCTCAATTGTTTTCCACCTTTTGTTTTGAGACAGGGTCTCTCACGAACCTGAAGTTCATTCATTCAACAAAGCTGACTGGCCATGAACTCCAGGGATCCCCTCATCTCTGTACCGCTCAGTACTGAGATTACAGGCATTGCTGCAATGCCTGGCTTCTACATGGGTGTGGGGCATCTAAACTCAGGAAGACACTTTCCAACCGAGACATTTCTTCTTAGGTGAGTTTTTAAAGAAACGAAAACAAGAAAGAGAGGTAGGAGGAGGATTCCCTCCCGGCACTGAGGGCCGGTACAATGCACCACGGGCGTGAAAATCGTTTATTAAACTCCCACCCGCTCACAGCATGAGCAACCTTCGGCACAAACCCCACTGTTTCATACCTACAGTCATAACTCTATTCACCTTTTGAAAAACGATGACATTTTATAGTTATTGAAAATGGGCTAGCTCAGTATCTAAAAGGAAAACACATGGTGTCTAAGCTGACACACACCAGGAAGCAACTTCCTTCCAACCCTTTGAATGCAACTTTGAGGACACACGGATTTTAAATTTTATTTTTATTTTATGTGTAGGAGTATTTTGCCTGCATATATGTAAATGCAATATGTGCATGCACTGTCCATGGAAGCCTTACAAGGGTATTGGCTCATCTGGAACTGGTGTTATAAACAGATGTTCGTGGCATGTGGGTGCTGGGAACTGAACCCAGGTTTTCTGAAAGAACAGCCAGTGCTGTTAACCACTGAGCCTTCCCTCCAGTCCCCATACCAAATTTTTCTTGTAAGATTCATTTATTTGCAAGTAGATGAAGAGAAAGATAAAAGCATTTCCTAGCAGATTCTGGCCTAGTCTACTGACAGATGATACAGAGTAGATTAATTAGGAGAAAATATGAATGTCACAGAAAAACGTTTGTCAAGCCCAGAAAACTATCGGAGAAGTTACACTGAATAGCTCCATGTCCCAGGAGTGCCAAAGCACCTGTAGCCTTCTGGCTGCAAACCCCCTGAGTGAAGCAATCTACTTCTTACACTCTCAAACATCATAAATTAAAGCTGCCTCAAGCAGCGTAAAAGAAAAATCTATGACCATATCTTAGGTAATTGTTCAGAGGCTTGCGGCTGTCATCCACCATGAGAATTTACCAGGCTCCTAATTGCACATGTCTTTCTGTATGCTCTGCAGTAAGATAATAAAACAAAGTCCCTCACTCTACTGATTAATGCCTGCCGACCACTGCAGTGGACTGAAGCGCTATGTAAAAAAAAGATAGAGATCTGGGAAGATAGCTCAGTCAGTAAGGTGCTTGCTGGGCAAGCAAGAAGACCTGAGTTCCATCCCCAGAACCCATGTAAAAAAGCTGGGTGTTGGGACTGGAGAGATTGCTCGGATATTAAGAGCGTTGGCTGCTATTGTGGAAGACCCAGTTTAGTTTCCGGCCCTCACATGGAGGCTAACAACTATCTGACACCCTCTTCTGACTCTCACAGGCATGCATTTGTATACATGCAGGCAAAATATTTACATATTTACTGGAAGGCAGAGTTAGACAGATCTCTTGGGCTCAGTGCCCAGCCAGTTTAGCCTACTTGTCGAGTTCTAGGCCAGTCAGAGACCCTGTCTCAAAAGACAAGGGGAATGACACCTAGGAATGACACTTGAGGTTGACCTCTGGCCTCCACGGGCAGGCACCCACATGTGCACATACATGCACATAGACATGCGCACACACTTGTGCACACATAAATCCATTTCATGTCCTGATATGGGACAAACAAATACTTTAATCTGGAGTGATTAGGAGTCACTGGGAAGCCTGTGACCTCATGACCCTCTAATTTATTTCCGGAGGCGGCAGTGATTTCTTTCTTCCAGTTAAGAATTCTTTATTCTGTCGTGGTTGATTATCACTGTCAATTTGACTGGAGTTAGAATCACCTAGGTAATGTACGTACACCTCTGGGTATGTCTGAGTACATTCCCAGAAAGGATTAAAGGAGGTACTGAGTATGGGGAGACTCCATCCCATGGGGGCCTGGATAGAATACCAGGGGATAAGGAGAAAGTCGAGAGTATCAACACTTTCCTCTCTGCTTCCTGGCCCATGATGTGAGCTTCTTTGCTCTTTCAAGCACTTCCTGCCATGAAGAAGTAAGCCTTTACTTCATCTGTGAGATGAAGGAAGCCCTTCTTCTTTCAAGTTGTCCATGTCAGAGCAACGAAATATACTGTGTTCTCCCATGTGGCTCTGAGGAGAAATGGCTCAAGAGTCCTCTCCAAAGAGAAGCCAGGAACCACACAGCAAAACCAGGCTTCTACTCACAGAGCATGGGAAGTGAGGACTGTGGCACTGCAGCTGTGGTGTCTTGGGGACTCGAAGAAACTTCAACATGACCCTCATCCAGGAGGGAAAATGGCCCAGACCTGGAAATCAGCGTGGCTCTTTGGTGGCTCCACACATCTACTGACCTTCCTCCGCGTGGATCAGCTGCCTCTGCCTCCACTCACACAGACACAGAAGAGCCGTTCTGCATCTCCTCCAAGCATGCAATCATTCCAGATTAGAGCACAGCCCTTGGGTTTTATGTGTTGGCTTGTGTAAGGATTTGTTATGTTGCTAATTTCAAACTCCTGGGCTCCATCAATGATCTTATCCCAGCCTCTCAAGTACCTGGGACTATAAGCATGCCACTAAGTCTCATATATAACTTCCAGTTTTTAATCTCAAATCCAAGACAAGAGCCATTGTTGAGATATCTGGGCCAGAAGTCAACTCTTGGCTAATCCACCTGCCCTGGAGGAAGATCATCCCAACAATGACTTTTGGCCATGAAGAGAGGCAGCTAAGGGCTCACTGTGAGCTGGCAGGATCTCCCAAGGAAGAGATCCAGAAGTTGCCATGAATACAGGCAAGAGCTTGTTCCCCCTGCGCCCCTTCACAGATGAGAAACCAGAGACCCACAGTGATAACTTGTCATGTATCTATAGAAAAACAAGCTGGACTGTCAACTGAACTCTATGTAGTTCCTCTTCCTTGTTCTTGCTTGATCAGACCGAGGACCAGCAAGTGTTGCCTCTGTGACAGGGCTGTCATTTGAGTGAGCATCCTCAACAATGCTAAGCAAGGTACATGACTTACTTTTTGTAGCTGCGATGAAAACCATGGCCGAGAGTGACTTATGGAAGAGTGTATTTCAACATAACAGAAAGGCATGGCAGTAAAGGGCAGGCATGGTGGCAAAGCTTAAAACCGAGGGCTCACATTTCCAAGGGCAAACACAAGCAGACAGAGTGAACTGGAAGTTCAACCAAGCTACAGACTCTCAAAGCCCGCCCCCAGTGACAGACTTCCTCCAGCAAGGCTGCACTGCCTAAATCTCAGCAAACAGCACCATCATTGGGGTCCGAGTGTTCACATATGTGAGCCTATTGGGGGATATTTCTCACTGAAACCACTACAGTGCTCAACAAAGATCAGTGGCTTATATGTATACAGATTCCTACTTTAATGCAGGGTACCTGAATTTTTCTACTGCTGTAAGGAAAGATCAGTACCCCTGATGGAATGTTCTGGCCAGGTGCTTTGTAATGAGACCTGGGAGAGGCTTCTGAACAGTGAGGCAGCCCTCTGCAGTAGAAAAGCCTAGAAGAAGCTGCTTCCCCATGGATGAAAGTCAGCTCCCACCAGATAGGAAGGGTTTGCAACTCTGTGGCTGTAATCTGAGGTGCTAGGGAGCACTGGGCTTCCTGAAAAGGCTCTGTATTTGCTTGTGTGTCATTCACCTGCAGGCCAGAGGTCTGAGTGGAATGTCTTCCTCAATCATTCTTCACCTTATATTTTTAAGAAGAGGGTCTCTCACTGGAACCTGGAGCTTACCAACTCAGCTAGGATAGTTCTCCAGAGATCTTCCTGTCTCTGCCTCCCCAGTGTGGGGGCTACAGACATGCACTACCATACCTGGATTTTTACATGGGTGCCGGGAATGCAGACTTAGGTATTCATGTTTGTGTGGCAAATACTTCACTGACTGAGCCATCTTCCTAGCTTCAGATTCTACATTTTAATTGTCAAAATTCAGAACACCTGTCCTCCAAAGGCTAAGCATTTGAATACTTGGTATATGGTCACTAGTTGGTGGCACTCTTTGGGGCAGTCATGGAATCCCTGAAAATGCAGGCTTCCCGGAGGAAGCACATCACTGGGGGTGACTTTGAGAGTTCACAGCCTTGCTCCACTTCCAATCCCTCTCTGTCTGCTTCTGACACATGCATGAAGATGTGAGCTCTGAGCTTTCTGCTCGGGCCACCCTTCCACCACGCCTCCCCACCATGATGGACTCTCATCCCTCTAGAACTGTAAGCCAAATAAACTCTTCCTTCCAAAAGTTGCCTTGGTTATGGTGCTTTATTACAGCAACCAAAAAGAAGCCAATATAACACCATTTACTAAGTTGTTAGCATTTATTTACACTCAGGAACCAAATTCATTTTCTGACTTATTAGAAAACGTTGCGTTCTAAAGACCCCCAGAACTTGTCATCATCCCACTCTTTACATCTTTCTTCTCACATTCTACATAGCAAGTTCCATTCTAGAAAAACCATCTCTCAGAATAGGTTATTTCTGAGTTGTCAACCTGGTTGGTGCTATTTCAGAGGGTCAGGTCACACAGAAGCTGTGCCCCCAAACCTCCATCACAGCACACACTGCTGCTCTAGCTGGAAGGGCTGCCAGCAGTCTGGGCACATAGTTTAGTCTGAAGCAGCACAGAGAGCAGAGAGACCAACATCCCCAGTGACCCCTCTAATCACCACTCACAAACCCTCTGCAACGTGTGAACGTAGAAGATTCAGAACATTGGCATTCAAGTCATCAGAGGTGTTATTCTGTGTCCTCCATTATCTCAGCTCCAATAGAAAGTCTCCACTCACCCCATCCTCTTCATGCTCCCAGCCCAAATTCACACTACCCATGGCAGATAGGAGTGGGCTCTAGCCCACTAGGCCTGTGGGAACTAGCCTGCCATACACTCTCTGAATGACTTAACTGAACCAATCCATTCTGAAATGAAATCACATTTATTTCAACATGCCAGCAATATGCAATGTCCTGAATATACATGAAGTGATCAATGGCCTTCAGGAGCATTACAGACTGGGCACTTTGTGAGAGGACCTTAGGAGAGACTTTCTAGCGGTGAAGAACCACCTCACTCTCTAAAAATTATTTCTAAAAAGTGCTTTTATTAGACAAGTGTTCGGGAGTGCACTGTTTACAGAGTATTAGGGAGACCTTTGGCAACGTGAAACATCCCTGGTCACTGTGGACACTAGCTCTTACTATAGGTCTGTTTTAAGGCAGGCTGAGTTGTCCTTGCTTCTGGACGAAGGCATGCTCAGCTTCATCTTCTGTCTCTTATCTATGTCCTGCCCTTGGATGAGTGTCCTGCCTTTGAAGGAATGCCTGTCAGTGCTCCTTCATCTTGCAACAAGAGCCTCCCTGTAGGGCCTCCCAGATATGTTACTTCAGTGCTCCCTGAGCAAACACACCACCTACTCCCCACCAGATGTCCAGGCTACCTGTCCGCATACACACAGAGCGCTCCTAACCTTGGCCCCTTTCCATCCCAGCTACAGCTGCCTCTCTCCCAATCCATGTCTCCATGAAGGAAGGAAGAATGAATGAATGAATCAGCACAAAGTGTTCACTACCCATTTTCTTTTGCTCTGGCTCAAGGTGGGACAGTAAAGAAGGATGTTCAGAGAGAAGTCTCAGCTCTATCTGCCAGGTGACATCAACTTAGTGTAGATAAAGAATCACATCATTCTAGGGCCAGAAGCGTCCGGCTTCATGGAGTCTTTAAAAGGTAGTGTATTCTGATTTGACTTAGTCCAAAACCTGAGGATGGTCCAAGAAGAAAGGAGAGGAAAGTTTGTCTGGTCATCAGAGTATGGCTTGCTTAGTATGCAAGTTTGGGGTTCAGACTAACTGGACAGTTCTCAACCAAATGTTCATCCCCCAAAGGATATCTGTCAAAGCCTGGAAATATTTTGATTACAATTGGAGGATGGATGGCAACAGTTTGTCATCCAATGGTCAGAGGCCAGGGGAGCTGCCAAATACCTACACTGTACAGGGAAAACCCCACAATAAAGAATCATCTAGAAAACATCAGCAGAGGCTTGGGGCTAAATGGAAATTTATCACCAAGAATTCTGTTCAAGGTCTGGAGAGATGGTTCAGTTGGTAAATATTTGTCTGATAAGCATGAGGACTCGAGTTCCACCCCCAGAACCCACATACAAAAGCTGAGTGTGGTGGATATTGCTCTAATACCACTATGTGAGTGCAGGAGTAGAGACAGAAAGATCACTGGACTTGCTGGTCAGTCAGCGTAGGCTATTTGGTGAGATCCAAGCCAATGAGAGCTCTATTTTAAACAAAGAAAGGATGACTGGCACTTGAGTATCTACGGTTGTCCTCTATCCTACACACACACGCACACATGCACATACACACAAGAAAGAGTAAGAGACAGAGAGCGACAGAGAGAATTCTGTTCTAGTGTATGGTTCCAAACACATTTGTGATGGGATAAAAATGGAAACAGTTTAAAATATATAGGACTTCTGCATGAAAAATGAAATTTATGAATCCAGATGGGGGAGGGGTTTCAAGGTTCTCTTTCCTAGGGGGTCTGTAGTTTAGGCAGTGCCCATTTGTCCCTGCAACTATTTATTGAGCGACTACCGTGTACCCTGGGCCAGGTCCTGGATACATTCACTATGAGTGATTTAGGAGCCCTAGAATATCATCAAGTGGTTTAGCACAGAAACATAAGCTGTGGAGCTGGGAGACTTGTGTTTCTGAGAGAACCTTCTTTTGTGCCTTTTTGTTTAGAATTTAACTTGACACAAGTCATTTGTCTTAGGCTTTGGGGCCTTTGGAGGTTTTACATAAAACAATGGCTTACAAAAGTCTCTTGTCCAGAATGAACTTCATGGCTTTCACAGCCAGGTCTTAGTAGCAAAGACTGCTTCAACACCATTTGCAATTGTTTCAATGTATCTTAACTGCAGAAACAAAATCCCCCAAATGAAGATGACATGGATGAATGCTCAGTTGTATGAATTATTTCTACTGCCTTACAGGCAGCAAACCAAGCAAAAAACTGGCACCCACAGATTGGGTGACTCTGTGACTCACAGAGGAGACACAGCCAGCTCCCAATAGTCCAGAAGCATCATGGTACTTCTGGCAGCTCCTTCTGTCAGGATGCAGCAAATCACTTTGAAAGATGGCAGAAGACTAGCATAACAATGGTAGGGACCAGTCCTGGAGCATCCTATGACTTACTTATTGTGGAGATCCTAAAAAGAACATTTCAGGACTGGGGAGATAGTTCAGTTGATGAAAATGATTGCCTTGCAAGCCTGACAAGCTGAGTTTGATTTCTAGAACTCACAATAAAAGTCAGGCCTGGTGGTATATACTTATAATCTCAACACTGGGGAGGGAGAGCCCGGAGGGTCCCTGGGGCTGCTTGGCCAGTCAGCTTAGCTTAGCCTACCTAAGTAAAATCCAGGTCAGTGAGAGACCCTGTCTCAAAAAACAAGTGGACAACACCTGATGAATGACCCAAGGCTATCCTCTGACCTCCACATGAGTGCACTTGCACACATGTATACACACACACACACACACACACACACACACACACACACACTGGCACACTGTACTTTGTAGTCACTATCTCTTTCAGTTTGCTGAATGCAGTTATTAAGCAATAAACCAAGTAACAAACTGGTACCCTTTGATAGATGGGCCTCTGTGTTGTTATTTTGGAGTTGGGTGGAAATGGCAAATAGCAGAGCATGGCCCTCAAACCTCTCCCACTACATGAATAAAACATCAGCGACTCTAAATTTAAGCTTAAAGCCCAATTAATTCATCAAAATGTCACTTGTCACCTAAAGCATTTTAGCAATGAGGAAATACCTTGGAAAAAAAGAAAGATCCTCACAGGGAGAGAAGGAGTGGAGTGAAGGCAAGACCATTGTGCTCGTGTCTGCTAGTATTTATTCAGAGAAGCCTTAGAAGAAGGGGATTTAAGAATCCTTGTGGATTTGTTTTCCCTTTGTCTTTTCCCGGATCTTAATAAAAAAATACATTTGGACCAAACACAATCATCGCTCCTTGAAATCTGTTCATCAGCCCCCAAAGTTACAAACCTCAGTGATTGGTTCCCCAAAGCACATAGAGCCATGCACAAATAGAAAATGACAAACCTTATTATGACTTCGGGGGCTGAGAGATGAGCCCTGAAGCCTGACATCTATAGCCTTGACTTAAGTTATGAGGAGAGCAGAGAACCGGGACACAAAGCAAAGAATTTCTATTTTCTAACAGAAGTTTCAAAAGCAGAAGGAAACATGGAGGGCCCTTTGCACACCCACACAGAAAATGAGTTTTGGAAGGTTTGAAGTCTCCTTTCCTGTGCTCAGTGGTTTTCAGTGACAAACAGCTCTTGCTCCCTTCTGCCTTGGAAAACCAGTTAGGTGACAAGAAACACAGGCAGAGACAGGAAGATTCGGGAGCACTGGTGAAACAGAGGTCGGGATGGAGTTAAACGCAGCTTCCACGGTCCTTTAATGTCAAATACAAGCAGGAAAACTAAGTGCTCAAATCTGGTGCCTTTTCCTGCAAATAACATAAAACTAGCAAGTTCCACAACCAGTGTACTACTGGTCTTTGTTTGGATTGAAGGGTTCAAGAATAATCAAAGGTGGAACATATTCTTACTGATGAACATTATTACATTTAAAAAGCCTAGTGTTTTTCCCCTGAGGATCAATAAATTATGTTGCCATCCCAAGCAATGAAAGGTTAAAAATGCGTTCAGAATTATCAAACTGTTAGTCTAGACTTTTATTACAAATGAATGAGTCATGCCCATCTCTTATGCCCACTGAGATGGGAAGAGGCAATCTTTTGCTATGTTTACTATAGAGATATGATACCAGGTTGTGGTAATGCCTCAAACAATATACCTCGTTCGTTATGGCTCCAAGTAAGCAAACAAAACAATACAAAATAAACAACAAAACCCACCAAGTTAGTTTTGGCTCTACAGGTAATATCTGTGTGGCTCATGGCACCCGAAGACCATGGTAAAGTTTTCTCCCTCCATCTGGCACCAAGCACTCATCTCTTAGACAGCCATTTAAGTACCTAGAATGATGCAAACGTAACCCCCTCACTTAGGACGCATACAGTCCTACCGTAAAGAGACAGAACTACACCTCAGGACCACAAGACTCGGACTTCATTTTTTGAACCTGGAGGTACAGCCAAGAGTTAAAATCCAGGCTGTCTGAAGCGGAGTTCTCCCTCTGAGCCAACCACACCCAGAACCAGGGCCCATCAGAAAGCCACACACACCAGGACTCTTTTAAGCATTTCTCAAGGACTGCCACAGCAAGTATGCCCGCCACACTGTGACACTTGAAGTGGAGGGTGGGGGATAGAGAAGCTCTGCGGAGGAGAGAAGCAGAAAACAGGAAGAGAGCGTTCACAAAGCCCACAGCTCACACAAGTCCCAGAGAACCGTTTCCAGGCCTCTCCATCCAAGTTGCCAATCTGCACACGCGCCGCGCGCTTCCGGGGCTGCAGCGACGCTGGCAGGAGGATTACCCATGGGCAGAGAAATCGCATTGGGGTGCCTTACTTTTGTAGCTCGCTGCCCAGGGTTGGTAGCCGTAGTAGCCGGTGATGCGCAGGATCCGCTCCTCTATGGACGTGAGTCCCACCGGCCCGCTGGTGAGATCCTCAACCGAGCGCGACCATTTCAGATCCTCCTTGATCGCCTCGTCCACCACCAAGTACTTGAGCTGCCGGAGCTGGGGACTGATGTCGGACAGTCTCCGGGGACTGACGTCCGGGGACCTCCTCATGCCACTGAGGCCGCGGCCGGCAGGCGAAGATGGGCCAAGGGCAGAGAGGGGGAGATGTAGGTGAGGACCGGAGCCTGGATAGGGCGAAGACGCAGCCGCAGAGCCAAGGCTGCTCCCCCGCGCCGCTTGCCAACCACCCCGCTCCCGGGAGCCTCGGCGTCGGGTCCCATGTCGCGGTTCTAGTCTCCCGCGCCCTCCCCTGGGCGCCTCGGGCAATGTGGGCTGCGGCGAGGGGCCAGGAGCTGATGCCTTAAACTTCCAGAGCAGCTCCGCCGCGCACACACCGTGGTCTCTCCCGGATCCCCGCTGTCCCGGCCGTAAAGGGTCGCCGGACACTCGGGCCATCTGCCCGCCGCCCTCCGGCCAGCGCACCCACGCCCGCGGCGCTACTCACGTGGCGATGCTCTTGGCCCTGGGCGCGCCGCCGGGAAACTCTCGGATCCCCATAGGCAGCAGCAGTGTGGGGCCCCGAGCGCCCAGCCTTGAGGCGGACCGGCCACGGGCCCGAGCTCCCCGCAGCCACCGGCCGGGACGAGCCGGACGCCCGCGCTGCGCACCGAGGGTCCCGCTGCCCTTGCGCGTCCGCGCCGGGTCTCCAGGCGGCTCAGCCCAGCCGCTCAAGGCCGGTCCGCCGAGCCCGCTGCAGCGAGCCGGTGGCGGAGCAGCCTGGCGCCAACTCGCCTGTCGCCGTCGCCGCCCTAGCACAGCGCGGTCTCCGCCGGGAGCCGGGAGAGCGCGCCCGGCTGTGCGCTCCGAAGCCACCTGGGCGAGCGAGGACGTGGCGGCCCCGGCGCGCGCGCACCAGGCGGGGGCGCTGCACCCGGATCCCCCGCAGCCTGGTGTACGCCGGGCTCCGGAGCCAGCACCCCCTCAGACGTGGCAGGCTCTGCAACCTTGGGCCGTGGGGCGCTCTCCTCTGCCGGCTCTGGGCTTAACACTGAGTCTCAATCTCTTCCCACACCCACTGCAAATACATGCACCATCTCTAAAGAGCAACACTACTTAGAAAGAAAGAGGCAAACAAACCGCCGTGGTTCCGCGTTCAGAGCCACAAGTACCTGGCATTTCACAGCGCACACAAAGTGCTCTGGCTTCCTGGGAGATGGAAGCACTTGGTCAGCCTGGTCCTCGGTGCACTTGGTCAGTGATGAGGCCACTGTTCCACCCATTCCCTCTGCAGACTCCCATCCCGTTTATCTTCCAGTCAGTGTTTTCTGTGTGTGTATGTGCGCTGTCCCTAAGTCATTCTTTCCAGACCACCTAATCGTCTGTCATTCTTTCTATTCATTTACGGCACATCTAGAAAATACAGAAATATGCAGAGAAGAAAATAGCCTCATCCAGCCCCAAAGCCCCTACTTTGAATTATAGCTGTATTCATTCTGGTTCTTTTATACGATGCAAAATACATCCCCCCTCCAATCAAATTGCAAATATTACTTTACGTATTACTTTATTATTTTTATGCATGTGTATGAATGTATTACCTGCATGCGTATAAGTGTACCCGTGTCGTGCAAAGCCCACGGAGGTCACAAGTGGGTGTTGGATCCTCTGGAGCTAGAGTTGTGGGGCTGGTTTTTAGCGTCATGTGGGATCTGGGAATTGAGCCTGGGTCCTCTGCAAGAGCAATCAGTGCTCTTAACCACTGAGCCATCTCTCCAACCCTTTATGTATTATTTTTAAAGTATTGAGCTATATTACTCCTTGGTGAACTAAGAACAGAGGAGAATTTATATCATCAACTTGAAAAAAAAGAATTTACGAAAACCTGTGGCTAGCATACTAGCATACTTGGTGAGAAAGTACAAGTTTTCCTGCTAAAATGAGGAGAAACGGGAAGATGTCTCTTCTCACTGCTCCTCTGCAGGCTCGTCCTGGAAGTCCTGCCCAATTAAATTGCACAAGAAGTGAAACAAAAGTATGCCACTTGGGAAGATGTAAACAAAACATGAAATTGACTTTGCTGATAACAGGGATGTCTTAAGTCTCAGAGCTCAGAGGATCAAACACACACACACACACGCACACACACACCCCTTCTGGAATTAATCAGTGTAATGATTTACCTTGTTAACTTGATGGGATTAAGAATCACCATGGAAACAAACCTCTGAGCAGGTCTGTGAGAGAGTTTCTAGACTGGATTAACTGAGGTGGGAGACCCACTATAATGTGGATGACACTGTGCCATCGGCCAAGACCCTGTTCTGAATAAAAAGGAGAAGGCAGGCTAGGTACCCGCATTCATCTCTCTACTTCCTGACTGTAGACAGTGACCTCCAGATCCTGCCTCCATGCCTTCCTACCAAGATGGATGCACCCTTCAGCTTTGAGCCAAATAAACTTTTCCTCTCTTGTTTTTGCTAGGTATTTTATTAGAGTAATACATAAAAAAACTATACAGTAAACAAGCAAAGTAAGGTTGAACAATTCAAGGGACTTTCCAAAGATTTAATTTATTACTTTTATTTTATGTGTATGAATGTTTCTCTCTATGTATATAAGCACACTGTATATGCTCAGTAACCATGGAGGCCAGAAGATGGCACTGGATCCCCCCGGAACTGTAGTTACAGGTGACTTCCTGAAGCCACAATATGGATGTTGGGAACCAAATCTTGATCCCCTGTAAGAACAGCAAGTGCTCTTAACTCTGAACCATCTCTCCAGCCAGATTTAAGGGTAATGTACAAGACTTAATCACTTTCCTATATACCAGAAATAGCCAGCTGGAATTTGAAATTTAAAGCACAATACTATTTACACTGATACTTTTCAAAAATTAGCTATTTTGATATGAATATAAAATTTTTACAATAAATATATGAGTAAAACTACTTTCAGGTGAAAGAAATCAAAGTGAACACAATTTACCAAGGTATCTTCTAAATGTCAACAACCACACATCTTTTCTTAAGACTCTGCCTTCTGGGGCTGGAGAGATGGCTCAGCAGTTGTTCTTGCAGAGGTTCAGGTCCCAGCACCCACATGGCGGCTGACAAGCATCTGTCACTCCAGTTCCAGAAGATCTGATGCCCTCTTCGGGCCTCCGAAGGTGCTGCATGCATGTGGTGTGCTTACATACATTCAGGCAAACCTCATACACATAAAATAAAAATAAATAAATGCTTTATTTTTAAGAAAAGAATCTGCCTTCCTTTGGGTTTTGGGTCAGTTGGAGAAGGGTCAGGAATGGAAATGAGCAGATAGCAACCCTGTCGGGGTTCATTGGCACCTT
Source organism: Eospalax fontanierii (assembly GCA_035773235.1). Lineage (NCBI taxonomy): Eukaryota > Metazoa > Chordata > Mammalia > Rodentia > Spalacidae > Eospalax > Eospalax fontanierii. The sequence continues at coordinate 3,582,622 of CM069524.1, read as the reverse complement.
ATTCGTCTTTGAATGATTTCAGAGTTGGGACAAAGACAGTGACAGTCAGTCAGTTCATGAGCCTCCAGTGTATTCATTACCTGAATGAGGTTACAATATTTTCATTTTCTATTCATAGTAGAATCCTCAATGAAGAAGCTCTTCTAAATAATTAGAGTGTTGCAGGGCAAGATAATCAATGCTGCTTCTCAACAAGGAGGACAGCATATGTTTTCTATAGCTTTTTGTTTAGTTTAGTTTTTTTTTTTTTTTTTGCTGTTGTTTTTTTTTAACAGGGTCTCCCTACCCAGCCTGGCTGGAAGTCACTATATGGGCCAGCCTGGCCTTGATCTTACAAAAATCCACCTGTCTCTGCCTCCGGAGGGCTGGGATTAAAGGTGAGTCCGATCATGCTCAGCAACAGCTTATTTTTTACAGCAGCAAGTGAAAGTTTAACTCATTAACTTTTAAGTGCTACTTTATTAAGATATGTTTTTTTCAACATGAGATTATTATGTTTTCTGAAAATGTCCAAATGCTCTTGAAATATTTAGGGTATTTAGATACATGTCTATTTTAAAGTTTAATTAAGTAAGCTTTTATTGAGGACATGGCATTGTGCTAGGTTCTCTGAGGAGAGCTAGTAATACTATTAAGAAATGTTTTCTGCCTGTAATGAACTTGTAGCATAGTGAACAAATAAGCAAAGAACTGTGCCTAGTCCATGTGTGGTCCTTGATCCTTGTATGTGAATGAGTCTCTGGAAGCTGCAAGGGGCATTTCCAAGAAGATGCACTTCCCCTGGAGAGAGAAAGGAGATGGAGCATCAGAGATGTGAGGTAAGTGTTCTTGGACTAGAAGCTAAACTAAATGTGAAAAGTAGGAATTTGCCAGTAAATGCAGGAGGTAGAAGAAGAGTAGGAAGAGGAGACAGACTAAGAGGAGATGAGGAAAAGGAAGAAGAGGAGGAGGAACAGAAGGAGGAGGAGGAGGAAGAGGAGGAGGATGAGGAGAAAGAGGAGAAGGAGAAATTTGTTAGATTTGTTAGAGAAGAAATAAAGATTGGAAAGTGAGACCAGGAACCTGTTTAGAGGGTGTGATGGTCAGTGTTGTCAACTAGACAGAACTTGGAATCACCTAGGAGAAGGGCATCTGGACTTGCCTGTGGGGGGTGTGTGGTCCTGAATACACTGAGACAGGAAGACCTGTCCACTGTAGGTGGTACCATTCCTTGGTTGGGATCCTGGACTGCATAAACGGAGAGAGAGAGCGGAGCATCAGAGTTCATTCGCCCTTCTCTGCTTTTGATGGGTATGGTGGGACCAGCTGCTTCAGGCTCTTGCCTCCTTGACTTCCCGGCCATGATGGACTGCATGCACTCTTGATCTGTTATCTAAAATAAGCCCTTTCCTGGGGACTGGAAAGATGACTCAGCAGTAGGTACACTGACTGCTCTTGCAGAGGACACGGCTTCATTTCCAACACCCACATGGTGGTTCACAGCCATTCTTAACTCCAGTTCTAGAGTTCCAGGAGATTCAGTGCCCTCTTCTGACCTTTGTGGGCATTGCATGTATGTGGTATATTGATATACACGCAGGCAAAACACTCATGCACATAAAATAAAAATCAATCAATAAAATAAAACCTTTCCTTCTTGAGTTGCTTTGCCGTAGTATTTTATTACCACAGCATGAAAAGTAACTAAGACAGAAGCTACAATGTTACAGAATGAACTGATGCTAGAGACAGAGGCAGGTACGTTCACTAAGGGCTTCGGAAGGTCACAGCAGAGAACAGATCACAGCAAGTATCTCCATAGTGGTCGGAACATGGGGGTGACACCCCCCCACACACACATGGTGACAGTGCTTCCACGGTCCTGGGAACCAGTAGCAGGTGTTTCCACACCCATACCACCACGCAGAAGGCGTGTCTCCACAGCTGTATGACCATGTGGCTGGCACTTCCCAAATGGAAGCAGGTGTCCCCATGATCATACAGGTGTGTGGCTGAGACTCCTCACCTCAGATTTCCATAGAACAGGAAGCAGAGATGGGACAGGAAGTAGGGGTAGGTTAAAACCTCAAGCACACTTCCCAGAGGTTTACGTCCTCTTCTGGTAATAAAGACATGGCATCTTTGCTGGTTCCCTCCCACCCACCGCTTCCTATCTCCTTATTCAGAGCAGTCCTCTCAAAGGACAAGCATATCTGGCCCCTCAGTGGAAAGGCTTTCAATTGCTCATCACTCTGTTACTCTTTAGCCTTACCCCCCGACCTCTCCCTGCCTCACACTCTGTAGCCATTTCTATCCTCCCTGCCTCTCAGAGCTCATAGGCTGCTCTTCTTTCTTTTGCTTCCAGGGCAGAATGCAGGATGGCATCTCTGCCTAGAGAGCCGGTGCACAACGGACCTCCATGACCTGTGACACCCTTACCCACCTCCAGTCTTCTCAGACTTCCTCCTTCTCTCCTTCCCAGAAGTCTCTTCTGACCCTGTTGGAGTAGACTAGGTCTTTCCAACACAATCCCTTAATTCTCTATAATGGCTTTATAATCCTTACTGGGCCTTTATGATATGTTAATTTACAGGCTTACTGATTAATGCCTGTCTCCCCCACTAGGCTAAAAATTCTGTGAGACCATGAGTTCTGCTTTCTCCGCCCTGAGGTTGTTCGCTGATCTCCACATGTGTGTACCCTCATACACATGGACCTGTACAGACACACACAAAATAATGTAAGAAAGAATGTTGTGTCTTTATCCTATTATGAGAACACAATGAATTCAAAGACAGAATGGAATCTAGTAACAGGAAAAGTCAAAGACTCGATGTAGGCAAGAAGTCTGCGGTGTAGAGTGCATCTGGATCTGAAGAATGAGACACAGGATGGTAAGGGCGAAAGCTTTAAGGCTCTGATAAATGGACAGCAAGCCTTCTGCAAGAATATGGCTTCCCAATTCACCATTCTCAGGGCAGATGTGTGTAGAAGGAGATGGGGAAATTGTGATTAAGGAAGGCAGATATGAAATAATGTCTAGAAGACTTTGGGGCGCAGTTAAGGACACATAGAACCCATCGAAATCCAGCAGATGAAATTTCAAGAGAAATGTATATTCAAAGAGAGACAAGTCGAGAACACTTTTGACTACCAGATACTTAGTGCTACTTCTGGCCCTGGCTTGAGAGTAGGAATTTTCACCAGCCATAGGAAGACTTTCCACCTCAACATGGACCTCCATAAAGACTACATATCTGAACCCCTTTAAAAGTAGGGCCAATTGGTGTCAACAAGGGGATAATGGATATGGTTAAGATATATGATAGGCTGGGAAGAAATTGCTTTTATGAAACTCAACTCTATGCATATAACTATATGCCAATAAAATTCTTTATAAAAGAAAAGTGCCGGAATATAAGAGAAGTTCAAAGTTCTCAAGGATACAGGAGGGAAGGTGATTCCTTCTTGTATTACAAATCACATACAAATAAATGCCACAGCCCTACTTTAAAAATAAAAATTCTTGGCTTAGAAGAGGGCTCAGCAGGTAAGAGCAGTTTGTTGGACAAGCATGCAAACCTAAGTTCAAAACCTCAGCATCCTCAGAAGAAGCTAGGTATGGCCACGCATGGACAGTATCCCCCAGTGCTGTGGGGGGCAGAGACAGGAGGATCACTGCGGCTTACTGGCTGACAACCTAGCTCCAGATTCCATGAGAGACCCTGTCTTCAGAGAGTACAGCAGGGTGATAAACCAGGGCTGCCGACATCCTCCTCTGCTTCCACAGACCAGGGTGCACACGCCCCCACTACAAGTGCACAGACAGTCATATGCAAGCTCTTCCCCCATTGCTGATCATATTCTTTAACACCCAAGTATGCACTGTATCTGCCTTCTGGCAGCCTACCGTTGCCTCCTCGAATAGATCAAAATTGTTGACTCTTATCAGGCAATGTCAGTTTCCCCCTAAGCAGATGACAGGAGGCACAGGAGCCTATTTCAAACACAAAGGTCACCAGTCAGTGCAAATTGTTTTCCATATCTGACTTCACTGCATGCCCAGGCAGCCCACTGAAAGTTCCTAACAATTAAATTAAAATATTTTGTATAGATTTGCATAGCCAGTTCATCCCACTGGTGAAATCTCTGAGAAGAGGAAACTGCTAGCCAAGACTGTCTTCAGTAACTGCCTCCCGGCAGGCTTTGCTGTTGATGGGTGATTCACGCCTCCAACCTCTGGTGTTTCCCTTAAGGAAGGCAAATCCCCTTTCCTTCTGAACTTTCTTTCACCTTTGTTTCTTTTTTCAAATAATGCTCCTACTGATTCATGGAGGGAGGATGTTATGTGAGTGTGGGGAAATGGAGAATCCCTATGCAGAGAAACAAGGTTGCTCCACGGCCCCACCAGAGGTGAGCATCCCACCCCAGTGCCTCCTGCCCTTGGCCTGGAGGTAATTCACACTTGTTTTTTCATCTCTTAAGGGTTGGGGAGCACCATCCCTCCATCACGGGCTGCTTTGCTCTCTCAGGTCATGTGGAGCTTTCGGCTGGGTATATCCACTTCCTGGCTGCCCAGACCCTGCGTCCTTCAGACTTTCTGCAGCCGTGGGGAAATGGCTGATTACGTACTTGCTGTCTACAGGTCAATCTTCTCTGTAACTCTTCTGAGATGTCACTGCTAAGAACAGCAGTATTGTGTGATGGGAGCTGGGATGCATAAGTGCACAAATATACAGATGTGACTTTGAGTAAGTACCCTTGTTGAGAGTCACAGACCTGCTAAAGACTTCCCACAGAGACCAGAGATGTCTTTCTCTAACATTCTACATCTTATTTTTCATTTTTTGGTATGAGTCTGTCACTAAACCTGGAGCTTGCTGGTTAGGTTTGACTAACTGGCCTGCAAGCCCTAGAGATTGTCCTGTCTCTGCCTTCTCAGCCCTGGGATTCCAGGCCCATGCTGGGGAACCCAGCTTTTCATGTGGGTGCTGGGAATCTGAACTCAGGTCCTTAGCGTGTACAGTAAGCCCTTTACCAAGGACTGAGCCAACTCTCCAGCCCACTGCTTTGAGTTTTTTTTATGTCTCCCCAAATCCAGGTGTTAAAGGCTTGGTTGCTTGTGGTAATGCTGGAGGGTGCATGGTCAAGAATGTGTGGTCTGTGGAAGGAAGCAGTGTCTTTGGGGAGCATGCCATGGGCCCTGGCCTTTCCTTTTCTCCTTTCAATCTTTCTCTCTGGAATTTTGTCACAGTGGCAGAAGTCTGAGGAACACATCAATAAATTTCATTTCAAATCTGCATCTTATACCAAAACTGAACAACTGTCTATTTTTATTCAATTTAAATCACCAAATATTTACTGAGCATCAACTTTGCTAGACACAGTATTATTGGTCAAACGTGAATGACACAGAGCCTCTTATCTAAGACATGCTGTGTAATGAAGAAACAGACTTGCGTGAATAGGGGAGTCTCCTATCCTGTGGTCATTGGTAACAAGCCAAGACGGAAGACCTAGCGGTGACGGGTATGCCTCAGTGACCATCACTGTCAACAGCAAGGTTTACACCATCACACTCTTCTACTTTCCGTACAGCAACGTTAAGAAGAACTGGTGATGAATAGCTCTGTAATCATAGGTGGTAATTCCATTAGCTTCCAAATACTTCCTTGTTCTCTTAAGATAGGTGAAGCTTATGGGGCTGGAGAGATGGATGGTTCAGTGGTTTAGAGTACTGGCTGCTCTTTCAGAGGACCTGGGTTCTATTCCCAGCACCCATGTGGCAGCTAACAACCATCTGTAACTCCAGTTCCAAAGGACTCCAACACCCTCCTTTGACCTCTCCATGGGTACTGCACAATACTGCTGCACTTGCAGGCAATACGTTCATACACATAAAAACAATAAATAAAAGTTAAGAAAAAGAAACGTGAAGCTTATAACAGATGATCTCCAAGATGAACTCCAATTCTCTTTCTATGATTCAGTATAGCTATTTGAACTCTACATTTGTTTTCTGCCTGTCTATTCAAAGCCTCTCAATAAGTAAGACTCTGGCAAGAATGTGAGTCTTTCAGGAATATTTGCAGTGTTCACTGGGGACACTCTGTCACTTCGGAGGAAGATGAGCACTTGACTGATTTTTCACAGCCAATCACTTGCTAGAAAGCCCAGCAGACTGATGCAGCTGGCACACATCCTGAGGTGTGGACAGGCTCTTTTTGCTCTTGCACACAGTTTAAGTGAATGAAAGCAAACCCTACTGGCCCATGCCCACTCACTCACCCACCCACTCACATGTCATTGAAATATAGTTCCAGAGGTTCTGAGGAGGTTGGGCAATTTCTAGAAGTTTAGACTTGCAAGTACTGAGCCAATAGAGGCTAATTAGAAGGTTTAGTCCTCATCTAGTTCTTTTGCAGTGTCTACACAGTTCCCTGTAGCGAGGCCATTTGCATCTCTCTGGGGGAGATGATCCAGAAGTCCCAGGGAAAGGAAAAGAACTCATAGAACAATCTCCACTAGCTGAAAGTTTCTTATACTCTCACTGCAAGAATAAATGTTCCATCCTAAGGAGCCAAGACTGAGTCTTGCATGCTGCCTGCCTGGGATCTTGTGTTTCACACTCACTAGGATGGGTTTATATGTACATATTACATATGCAAAACAGTATAGATCTAAAAGTGTGTGGGTTTACAGATGCATATATATATATATGTATATATATCATACATCTAAATATGTTCTGTTCTCTTCAGTGTCAGTCTGGCTGGAAATTATTCCTTCAACTCTGTCGTACTGCTGTGGCTTCAAGAGTTCTAGAACTCTGTTTTTTAACTGGCTGTGCTGGCTTTAGAATCCATAGCACAACATTTTTCAGTGCTGTCTCTGTTGATGATCTTTATTCATGGGAGGTGGCTCTGAGTCTGGAAAACAGCCAAAAGTCATTTGGCGCAAACTCTGGGTAAAATGTGGTTGATTAAACTGAAGTAAAATCAATTTAGGTTTTCTTCTTTTCCTTTTTTATTCCCCCTCAAATAGCCCTCGCTTAGATAATTGTTAGGAGACAGAAGAAATCAATGGACTATCACAGTGTTTTCCTCTGCACAGAATCTCCAGTTTTTACAAAATAAAGACCATTTGGTAACTACAGGCAGAATCCATATGAGCCAATGTGTCATGACAAAGAAACAGATCAACAGTTAATCATTTAACAAGTTACAGCAAATGGTTTCTATTAACAAGATAGCAGAGGCTTTGTGTGTGCAAATTGATCATTTAGGTATGGTTTTCAAATTATTATCAAAATAACAAAATAAACTTTAAAATTAAGTGTATAGAAGATACCAATATTAGCGTTCTCCAGAGAAACAGAACCAGTTAGTCGATATAAACACACATCTCACACACACACACACACACACACACACACACACACACATTGTGATAAAGAGATTTGCTTATAAGGAATTGGCTCTTGCTATTACGGATACTGGCAAGTCTGGAATCTGCAAAGCTAATGCTCTGTTTGGAGTCTGAAGACCAGCAGGCTGGAGAACCATCTCCTATTACAAGGATGTCAGCCCTTGGACCTACTTACACCTTCCCTGATTGCATCAGCCCCACCTACATCTTGGAGAGCAACCTGTGTCCTCAGAATACAGTGATTTTCATCTCAGTCTTGTTCAAAATGACCTCTAAACTGATGTATAAGTAAGAGTCAAGAGTATACTTCCTGCCAACTTGGTGCCTAAATGTAACTCCTTAAGTCATGCTTAATAAAGACAATAACAAGATCATGGGTTCACCTGGTTGGTGACATCTGTCTCATGTGCTGCTGAAAATGTACTAACCCTTCCTGTGGAGAGAAGTCACAGTCCATGAGTGATACTCACTGTCTTGACAGCCTGTAATTTAAATAGTTAAACAATATGTAAACAGCATGATATAAATCAGTTCAGCTTGTTACATGACAAGCAGATAAGAAAAGATAAATACTTTAGATATTTGATACACGTATATGCACAAATATATTTATAATAAAATAAGAAAAAATGCTCATGGCAATTATCTTTGTCTGTAGCTGAGCACAGGGGTGGAGCTGGTTGTTCATAACCACCTTCTTCTATCCATCAAACTTCTCTTTGTGGGACTGGAGAGGTGGCTCATCAGGTAAGAGCACTGGCTGCTCTTGCAGAGGACCTGGGTTCGGTTCCCAACTCCCACATGGCAACTTAAACCTATTTGTATGCAGCTCCAGGGGATCAAATACCCTCTTCTGGCCTCTATGGGCTTGGCACACATATGCAATACACTTACACACATGCAAGCAAAACAATCATACATATAAAAAATAAAAGTAAATAAATAAATAAATTCCTCTATGCCTTCAGCAAGAACCTCAGCCGGTAGTGGGTTGTCACCTAGAAGAGTAACTATAACCTTAATCCATGAAGTCTAGACCGTGGTAACCCTGCCTGACTTGGGTTGTAGCTTACTGGAGACTTTAATCACAGGTAATGGTAATTCTAAGACCAGAGAGAAACTCCGTACTCCAGAATATGTTTCAGTACCTGCCAGTGGAATAACCATCCACTTCACCTTTTGTAGTCAGATTCATAACATAGGAACTCAACTCCCCCTTTTTTTCTTGTTAGTTCGGAGGAATGGTGTGGTGTTTCATCTTTCTGTTCAATGGAGTCTTCTGAATCTCTAAATTGTCCAGTGGAAGCATTTCACCTCAGGAAACTCAGACCTCAGGTCAGGTTACAGGTTTAGGAAGCAAACATTTCAATTGTGAGTTGCTAGGGAAAATGGTATGTTGCCACTCAGAATTCCAGGCCTGGATTTCTGAATCTGTTAATCCTGTCTACGGGAGAAATCACACCATATATTGGAAGCTGTTTCATAGCATATACAGCTTCCTGAAGATCCTTATTCCATCAGCAAAAGGTGTTGACCCTTTCTAGCTGGCATTGGAAGTGAGCTTTGAAAGGGCCTCTCTGCTGTGTTATCAAGACAGCTGCTTCAGGACAGTAGGGAAAATGGCAGTGTCAGGAAGGTGGACTTCCTGACAGGAAAGTGGACTTCCTGACATTTCTTAATTGTGTAACAGAGGCCACTGCAGCACTCCATCTGCTGGAATGTCAGCTTCTTAATCAGAAATATTACTGCCTGGATCTGCATGATGGAGGCCAGGCATTCTGTAAGTCCACAGATGATGGTCTCAGAAGAGCTCAAATGGTGTGCAGGAAGGGAAATCTGTCTCTAGAATACCTAATACAGTAAGGACAGAACATTGTTCTTTCCATGATAAACGTGGTCCAATAGATCCAACCTGATAACAAGTAGCTAGCTGATCACTTGGGGAGAATGACGCCATACTGGAGTCTCAGTGTTGGTCTCTGATGCCAGCAGAGGGGCTGACGCTGTAGGCAGGCTGGCCTTGGCATATGGAGTTTCTTTTGCTCAGCCTATGCAAACTCTCCATTCTCATGCTGTAACCACTTTGTTCACAAGCCATGGGGCAATGGCAGGTAGACAGTCAGGGAAATTTGATGTTTGTTGTAAGTCAGACCCTCTCAAAATGAGACTCTGGGTTTACTTTTCAGAAATCATAGCTTTATGGTTTCAGGAGAACTTTTGGAACAGTCAGAAAAGGTTTCAAGTCTTCATTCAGCACTTGACCTGGAAACTCAAAGCTCTGAGCTCATCTTCTTTCCCTGCTTTATTCAGCAACAACAGAAGAGAGAAGACAATCCTGCTGCAGAATTTGTTAGCTTGCCAAAAATTCACAGGTAACATACACATGGTTTTATATATATATGCACATGTATACTATTACTTCTCTCTATATATAGTTCTGTAAAATATCTGTTAGTTCTATACATTATTAAACATGTTCTATATACACAGTGATAGAATACATATACATTCATACGTGAATGTATATAATGAAGGATGGGCATTCAGTTTATGTATGTGTGTATGTATACACACACATATATATACATATAACATATATATAATACATAACATTATATACATATATGATCCAACAGGCTCATGTTGCTGAAGGCTTGGTCTTCAGTTCTCAGTGAAACTGGGAGGCGACTAAGTCACAAAATCCTAGCATTGCCATTGACATCATTCACTGAAGAGTTCATCATGGAATAGGCTATTAGGAGATGGAGCTTGATTGGAAAAGGTATGTAACTGGGAGTGACCTTTGAAGGGATATCTTACCCTGGCTCCTTCCTGAGTGTCCCTCAGTTTCCTGACCAGCCTCCTCTGCCGCATGCTCCCACTGCTGTGGTGCTTGGTCTCACTACAGGCCCACTGCAACAGAGCCAGTCAGTCAGAGACAGAAACCTGAAACCATGAGCTGAAATTAATCTTTCTTCTTTTAAGTTGATTAGTCCAGGTATTGTGTGACAGTGACAAAAAGCTGACTAACATAATATCTCTGTGTGACCATGCTCATGTGAGCCTGCATGAGGGCATCGGTTCCCCAAGATGAATAGGCTGAAGGTTTTGTCCCCAGTTCTCAGCACTATTAGGAAGTGAATACGACATGAGAATGTAAACTTCATCAATGTACTCTTCCATTAAAGAGTTCACACATGCACATACACCTACACATATACATACACATATACACACATGAGGTAGCAGAATCTAGATCAGTAGGGCCAATGCTGGAGGCTGTCTGAGCCTGGCAGGCTGCAGACTAGTCTCTTGCTTAGGAGGCCTCTTCTTCTATTCAGATCCTCACCTGCTTGAGTGAGGGCAGCTCCCACTATCGAGTAAAGTCTACTGAGTCTCCCAAATGAAGTATCATTTTCATACAAAAGTACCCACAACAGAACATAGTACAATGGTTAGCCAAATAACTGGGCTACCTGTGGCCCTGTCAAGTTGGCACGTAACATTAACCTTCCCAATGCAATCTCCTCACATGTCCTCACCATCACCCATAGGAAAACAGAGAATCAACACGTGTCACTCCCAGGGTGTCCCAGAACATCCAGGATTTGCATGCTCACTGAATGCTACTCTATTTTTACCCATGGTTATTCTGGTACTTACTTTTAAATGTTAATTTATCACAACCTAGAATTACTTGGGAAGAGATTCTCAGCTGAAGAAATATCTGGATCAGGATGGCCCGTGCACAGGTCTGTAGGGGATTGTCTCAATTGTTAATTGACTCAGTCCACTCCAGGAAGCACCATTCCCCAGGCTGGGCCCTATACTGTAGAAGAATAAGGAAATCTAGCCATGTAAGCAAGGAGGCATCATGGGCGTATTTGTTTCCCTCTGCTCTTCACTGTGTTTGTGATGTCACCAGCTGCTTGAGTTTCTACCTTGACCTCTCAAATCATCCTAAATCATAAGCTAAAACAAACCTTTTCTCCTCTAAATTGCTTTTGTTGGGGTTATTTGCCACAGCAACAGAAATGAAACAAGGACAGTTACAAAGTAAGACTCCGGTCCTTTTATCCTTCTGGAGGAGACCAGCATTTGAGGACCAAATCTCGCACTCCTGTAATAGCGGTTGCTTTTCACTCTATCACCCTGAAATATTACTCAAGCTATTAACATGTTCCTTTAGCAGGTAGCTTCTGTATCTGCTTGTATTGCTTTGGACATCATTGTTACGATTCATCGAATACTTGAAGCAATCAAGATTTCTACACACGTTACTTGTAACAATGTGCACACATGGCTACTTTAAGCTGTGGCATGTCATCGAGTATCTTTCCGAATATTTTTCGTCCTTTTCAATCAAAAACATTCATTTGACATTTCTACTGATACACTTCTTATAACACGCCAGCTGTCTACTTGGAAAAATCACTTAACTTTATGCAAAGTTGATGTGAATTCCCTGTTCTGATGATCAGTTACTCATTTGTACCCTGACACACAGCAGTGTGTGCTCATGTTTGTCCTAACTAAAATCCCAAAGAGCACTGTGCATGCTGGAATCTTCCACTTGAAGCTGAAGATGAAACATGAAAAGTCAAGAAATACTGAATACTCTAGAATTTCATTGCAACGAGACCAGCTAATTACGTTGTTTCCATCTTTATATTCTCAGGAAGGTCAACGAAAGGGGTCAGTCAGTCCTTAATATAGGGGTTGCTCTTCATATTTGTATAATTGCTTACCAGACACCTCCATATGTGTTGACTCTGTTAACTCTCAGAAGCTCAGTGTGAGCTGAATGTTATTTCCTAAGCTTTAAAATCAATAGTTCCATCAGTAAAAGTCAACAGTTGAATGCTGTTATACTGCTCCATTATGATCACATCTTCTCTGCGTCTCAAAGCGCAAAAGAACATATATCTGTTATAGTTACTCTTGAGGCAAAGTAAACACTAATTGAGGACCCATACATGGTGCTACTTGGGAGATCTAGACTAGATGCTCATCCTGGGTATGAGGCATGGAGAACACTCAACATGCAGAATAAGAAAGGTGGGGTCAAAAGCCTGAGCTTGACAATTCTCCTTAGTTAAACTCTAAGCTTGAAGGTGGCTGTGGCAAGACCAAAGTAGCATCTGAGTAAAGGGCAAGCATCATTCCCTCCAGAAAGGAGATGGCACACGGGGAGGCATCCGTCTCACTGATACAACATCCCCACCTAGACTAAACTTTCTCAGTGATCTCAATCAAAATATGCCCAAATCATTATCAGCATCATCATTATCATCATCATCATTGTCATTTTCATCATTATGACCCCCATTGTCCCCCATTGTCTTCAACATCATCATCATCATGATCATCATCATCACATCTTTGTTGTCATCATCTTCATCATTGTCATTGTCGTCTTCATCATTGTTGTCATGATCAGAGCCTGGACAGGCCCTTTTTACCATGAAATGTACTCTACACGTAGTCTTTCTTCTCAGCTCACAGTTGCTTCACCTTCCTGTGGCTCGGATTAAATCCTGTGGGGTCACTCTTGATGCTTCTCTTCCTCATGTTCCACAACAAAATCAGCACGCCATATTAGCTACACCTTCCTACTTCTCCCACACCTCCATAGTCCAGACCACAACAGTCTGCTGGTCCTCCTCCTTTTCCCCTTCCTCCTCCCTTTCAGACTCCACACACCCCACACTCAGCATTCAAGGCAGTAGGATTACAATTCAAGTCACATGGTAGGACTCCCTTGCCCAGAATTTGTTAGTAGTTTCCATCTAGGTGAAACTAAAAATCAGAGATCTCACAGCAATTTAACAAATGTGTATTTTGGAACTCTGTTGCCTGTGTTATTTATGCGAGTTCCTTACCTGCAGTCACTGTGACTCCCTGTGTCTTTGGAAACTAAGAGATAGATAGACAGGGTCTCATCTGCAGCCTGGGCTAGGCTTGTACTTGCTATGTAGCTGAGGATAACATTGAGCTTCTGATTCCTCTGTCTCTACCTCATGAGTGCTAAGATTACAGGCTCTTATCACAACACTTGATTGATATGGTGCTGGAGATTGAAACCAGGGCTTCATGTGTGCTAGGTAACTCTATCAACTGAGAACTATCACCAGCCACTACTCTCCACCAAGCAAAGTCTAAATGTTTCTTTGAACAGCTGAATGGATGTTCTTCTACTCATTGGGTCTTTATTTAGTAATATTCTTCCTCAGCAATGCCTTGTTCACCTCTTCCTCTTCCTCCTCCTCCTCCTCCTCCTCTTTCTCCTCCTCCTCTTCTTCGTCCTCCAAGATGTCTCCTTCTCCTCAGTGATTCCTTTCTGAGCACCAGATTCAAAACTGGCTCCTCAGAACCTTTTGTCCCCTTCCCTGGTTCCTTATCCCCAGACTCTTGCCCCAGGTATCATGCTCTAAGTTCTGCATACTTCAGTGAGCACTGGAATGTAGAAATCCCAGCAGCAAGATTTTGTGTTCACTACTCTGTCCCCAGTATCTCCTGCTCTGCCTGGTCCAAGGCAAGTCTTTAAGATATTTGCTTAATTAAATTGAGTAGAGAACTTTCATCCAACCATATACTACACTCTGGCCCCTGGGAATAGAGCCCCCCCTCTTTCTCACCTGCAAGTCCCTTCAGTGGCCATGCAGAATTCTGCACCCAGACCTGTGGTATCCTGTAGGCTTCAGCATTAAGTCAAGGCTCAGCCATGAATGAAGGCTGCAGGGAATCCCATGTGTTTAAATGGAAAAGGCAATTAGAAAGGGATTCGCTTGGAAACAATTTCTTGACACTGGCTCTAGGCACACACAGAAAGGCTTCTTTAACCAGCAGCTCCTCAGGACAGTCTGAAAGAGAGAGGTGCCTCTCCTCCAAGGCTACATCTAGATGTCACTGTGGTGACATTGTCTGTGACCTTCTACAACTTCCCAAGATAAACCTACAGATCCATGGAAATTTTACCAATTGATGCCAGTCAGACAGTATATGGAAGAAAAGTCCACTGAGTTCCGCAATCCAGTACTTAGACCAAAAACACCTGTCACAGTTCGCACTGTGTACCAGAAGGGGAGACAGACTTAGAAGCTAGACTTCCATAACCAGTTAAAGTATTCAAGGAGAGGCTGAAATATACAGGATTTCACATAGAGAACAGGACAGCAGACATCGAAAGAACTCACTTGCATTTGATGCACGATGTGGGCTGAATATCCTTGGTTTGATACATTAGTGAAATAGTATTTCAGAACAGAATGCCCCAGCCATGGCCAGAGGTGCCTGGTGGAGTGTTGGGTAGGGCAGACTCACAGATAAGGATGGGCCCTGGCCTCCTGGAGGAGCCCGATGGAGCAGATCACACACAGGGACTAGGTCCTAAGTCAGCAATCCAGCCCCAAGTGTGTGAGTTTTCTTAAAGATTAATTGTGTGTGTATATGTGTGTGTGTGTGTGTGTGTGTGTGTGTGTGTGTGTGTGTGTGTTCAGAGCCCACAGAAGTTAGAAGAGGGCATTAGATGATCTGAAGCTAGACTCACAGGCAGTAGTAAGCCACCTGATGTGGGTGTTGGGGACCACACTTAGGCCCTCTTCAAGAGCAGCAGACACTCTTAACCAGTGAATCATCTCTCCGGCTCCTCAAATGTGGTTTGAAGGATAAAATGAAAATGAAGTCAATGTGCTTCCCATTCAGAGAGCAACACACAGACATTTGATTTCCATTAACCACCTGAAATTACGCCGTATACATGGTCCTGGGTGTTACTGCATCTCTCTCTCCACAAGGACAAGCACTTTGTCACCTTCTATACTCCGTGCTGTACACCTACCACATCACTAATTACTCGGTACAGTGTATTTCATGAATGCTTGTTGAATGAATTAATCAGTAAATGAATCACAAGAATGTCAGGAATCAGCATTCTGCTTAGAAGAAAGCAAAAGCTCTAACGTAGGTGATGGTGCTTCATAACAAAACAGATTGATTTCTGAAACTTCTGGGGAGGACAAAAACTGTTTTCTTGGAACATGTTGTTCACTTTATCTACTAAGAAAATATACAAAGCATACCTACATGCTTAGGGAATGTAGGAGGCATTGGTGTCTACGTGCGGAGCAGGGTGGTGAGACAGCTTCAAAGACTTGTTGATTTAGGGCCTCGATGACCAAGGCTCCCTTAGCTTTCATCTCTGATCTATAATACATTGAATTAGGCCTCTTTCAAAGCCTGGCTTGTATGAGGACTGCTGAAATCAATTGGACGGTCTTTGTTTACAAGAAAGGAAGGTGGACTGACTTCCCAGGATTCTACAGAATCCAGAGGTTCACCCTAGTAGGGCTCTCTAAGATTCATGCCCACCCTTAGCCAGTGGGCTTGCAGGGATGCTGGTGCAAGGGGCTTCAGCCGGTCCAGGGCTTCAGAAGCTGCGTGGAGCGGGGGACTATCAAATGCAAGCAGGATACAGCCTTCTCCAAAGTACAAAGCACACGAGGGAGAAGTGGATAGTCAAGTCTGGGTGATAAAAAGAAGGCTGAGTGGGTGATGATGGCAGGCAATCTGGAGACCATGTGGCATCTGAAGAGGAGGAACATCAGTATCTGGCCTTTCATGGGTGACATTAGCTTATAGGAGAAACCATTTCAAAGCTTTGTGGAAGGGCTTGGGAAATGCATCAGTCAGTAAATTGCTTGCCATGTAGTATAAGGAACTGAGTTCAATTCTCACAACCCATGCTAAAAAAAAAAAAAAAAAAAAAAGAAAGAAAGAAAGAAAGAAAGAAAAGAAAAGAAAAAAAAAAAGCCAAGCATGCTGCTGTGTGCCTCTAGTCCCAGTGCTTGGGAAGCAGAGATAGCAGAATCCCTGGAGCTTGCTGGCCAGCCAGCCCAGGGTCAATGGACATTTATTTGCTGCTTCCACACGCATGTGCACAGACGTGTATGGGCACACACAACAACAACAGCAAAACAACAACAACAACAACAACACACACACACTATCGGAAAAGACATTGAACCTAAAATTCTGTAAGCAATTAAATCACTATTTTCTTGTGAGAGTGAAATCCAGATGACAGCATATAGAGGAAAAATAAAGTTTGCTGATTATAAATTGTCTCTGAGAAGTGGCTGGAAAATACACTTAGTCAAATGAAGAAACATTTTTCTTTCCAGAGACAGAAAATTGTGAAAAATAGAAAAAACAATGAAAATTATCAAATGAATGACAGGCTGATATAAAAATCCCGGATGATCTCTGAGAATTCGAGAGAAAAAATGAGTGGGAAGAGGTGAGTTCAATGCCTCCCCGGGATGAGTCGTAAGCTCTCATGATCAATCAGGGTCTAGGTTGACTTACCGAGCAATCAAAAGAGCACGGTATGCAAATAACAGATCCTAAAAGCGGAGCAGATTAGTAATGAAAGTACAGCTTCTAAACTTCCGGGAGGGTGACAGATAAATGGAGGCGAAATTGAAATGGTAAAACTGACTCCATTTTGTTCTGGCTGACTTTTGCTCACTTTTGTTTCTGCCCTGGGCTCCGACTGCAGCTGGCCAGACAGAACAGCCTGTAAATGTTCAAATTGCTCCTCCTCCTTGTCCTCCTCCACTTCTTCCTCCTCCTTCCCCCACCCCCTCCTCCTCCTCTTCCTCTTCCTCCTCCTTCCTCCTCCTCCTCCTCTTCCTCCTCCTCTTCTTCCTCCTCCCTCCTCCTCCTCCTCCTCCTCCTTTTACAAACATTTTATGTAGATGATGAATAGGTGACTGTGGACTTGCTGTGGCACACATGTGGAGTCAGAGCACAACTTTCAAGCTATATCTGCATTTCAGGGCGTACATTGTTTCTACAATACAGAGAAACTTGTAACTAGCCAGGTAGCACATCTTCTCCCAGTCACACAGAATGGAGCCTATTGTTTCTGCAATTCTGAGAAATCTATTTTTCCTAACCAAAACTTTCTGTTAACTGGAAACCTCTTTGTTAACTGATCTGATGTAACTACAGTTTTGGCTTTGCCCCTGCCGTGATGTAATTATGGTTTTAGGTTTTATAAGCCCTACTCTGCTTCCGCTTGTCATGGAGAGTTGCTTAGGGTGTCGGCATCCTCTTGACCATCAGATATTAAAGGACCATCACTGTGTGACATTCTTCTGTGCCTAGTGCTCTGTATTACAAAATGATAAAACTATTACTGTGAAAAACGCTTTTCTCTTTTCTTTTTTGATGCTTGTGACAGAGCTCAGGGCTTTGCCTTTTCTGGATAAGTACTCTGCCACTCAGTTAAACCTTCAAGCCCTAGCCAAACTATTTTTGAAAGGTAAGATTGGGAAGGAACAAAAACAAATAAGAAAATAACAGGGTAAATAGAAAAAAAATTAAATTACAGAAATAAGTTAAAGTATGCCAACAATAAAAATAAACAGAAAGAAACTAGATTTTCCTGTTAAAAATTGGGATGAAGAGCAAAGGGCAAGCATACTGTCCATAAGAAAGATCTCCCATCAGGCATATCTAACAGAATTCTTAAAATACAGAAATGAATAAAAGGCTTGTGCTGGACAGCTTTCATAACAACTTGACACACTTGGGTTGAGGGAGCCTCAACTGGGGAATTGCCTCCATTGGACTGCCCTGTGGCCATTTCTGTGTATTCTCTTGATTGTTGAGTGATGTAGGAGGGCTCAGATCCATTGTGGTCAGTGCCATCCCTGGGCAGGTTGTTCTGTATTGTATAAGAAAGCAGGCTAAGCATGGACCGGAGGAGCAAGTCAGTAAGCAGCACTCCTCCATGGCCTGTCCTCCAGCTCCTGCCTCCAGGTTCCTGCCCCGAGTTCTTAACTTGGGCTCCCTAAGTGATGAACTGTGACCTGGGAGATGTAAGTCAGATAAATGCTTTCTTCCCCAAGTTAGTATGGGTCAGAATGTTTTGACACAGCTAATGAAGGCAAACTAGAACAAGGCTATACTATGTAAATTATTTTCCAAAAGTCTATTTAATAATAATAGACAAAATACAACTTAAAAGAAAGGATTAAATAGGATAAAAGAGCTAATTTCATTTGAGAGACATTTCAGTTAGTGAAGCTTTACACATAATGATCCTCGATTACTTATCAGAATGACATAGAAAATATGCAACAAAATAGATATGAACAGGGCTGGGTGGTTCGGAGGGGAGGGGCCTGCCCTCAAGCCTGACAACCTGAGTTTGAGTCTCTTAACCCTCATAGAGGAGAACAGGCTCCACGTGTGCACTGTGGCACATGCCCCCCACCAAATGGGTAGATAGATAGCAACAAAGCATAGCAATGCAAAGAGAACTGGAAAATTCATAATCATAATGAAACTTTAAAAATCATCTTTCCTAGAAATTAGATCCTAAAGTCAAAAGACAATAGCATCATTAAGTTTTAATCCATACCCACAGGTTTCCAGCTACCCACAAACTCAAACACATAGATGAGGATGTGTGTTTTGGATGGGTGTGTGAGTATGCATACACACACACATCTATACTTATGCATACATACATATTTGACTTTACCACAAAACAAAAATCATACAATGTTCCCATATAACCATAAGTTGGAAATAAAACCTGTCTATGCATTAATTCATAAAAAAGACAATTTTCAATACTCAGAAATAAGATGAGACAGTTTCTGATTAATACAAACGGGTAACTGAGAACTAATCATGGGGAAACTTTGAAATGTTCTTCTAGCTCACTTGTGTTTTAATATGAATATCAAAATGGAAGTTTCAGACAAAAATATCAGTGTTTCCGCTTCTGGGTATATATCTCCAAAATGTCAAATTCAGTTTACAATAAAGACAACTGCACAACTGTGTTTCCCGTGACACACTCCAGGGAAGCCTAGGTATCCATCAGCAGATGAGCATGAAGATGTCATACACACACACAGACACAGACACACACATATAGGAGCATGGAAGCTTAATTCAGCCCTAAAGAAGAAAAAATTATGTCATTTGGAGAAAAAATAAATGGAACTGGAAATCAGCACACTAAGCAAAATAAGCCAAATTCAGAAAGACTCATATCTCATGTCTGTGAATTTTAGGGGGAGAAAGGGTGTGTAAGTGAAAGGGAGACTGTAAGGCACATGGAAGGGAGAAGGAGGTGTGATGGGAAGTAAGAAATGATGAACACTGCAGCTGGAGAGATGGCTCAAGGGTTAAGAGCATTGACTGTTCTTGCAGAAGACCCGGGTTCAATCTCTAGCACCAACATGGTGGCTGACAATCGCCCATAACTCCAGTTCCAGGGGGTCTGACGCCTTCTGACTTCCAACGATACTGCACAATACAGGTGCATGTACATACATGCAGGCAACTCACACATGCACTTTAAATAAATAAATAAAATATTGTTTAAAAAGAAATAAATAGTGAATACGATTAAAAGTACTTCCTGTGGAAATGTCTTAATAAATTTACTTCCTATGATTAATATAAATGACCAAAAAAAGATGGAAAAAAGAATTTTACTTAAAGCCCTTTATAGCAAGATTGGCATATCACTCAGGACAATGCACACAGGGATTTGTTCAGTTTTATAAACATTTATAAAATATCAAGATACACTAAAAATATATAAACTGAGGGTTGGACAGATGGCTCAGTGGTTAAGAGCACTTGTTACTCTGTAGCTGGGTTCAGTTTCCAGCATCCCCATAGTGGCTGACAACCACATATAATTCCAGTTCCAGAGGATCTGAAGCCCTTTTTTGCCTCGGTGGGCACTGCACGCCTGTGGTACACAAGCATACACAAGCAAACACTCATATAAATAGATAAAAATAAATTAATCTTAAAATATATAGAAACCAAGCATTTTCTTCAAAGAATTCAAAATATTAACAAAACTATCCCAACAAGTGAAAGGGCTAGCCTTAATAAAGACAGAAATGAACAAATAAACAGAAAACAAAGCAAGAACAATTAATCAATAGACCGAAAAGCTGGATTTCTAAAAGATCAGAGGCAGGGGCAAATCCTTGACATAGCTGACTGAGAGAAAATAAGGAAAATACACAAACAATATCAGGAAGAAAGAAAGGAGTCATCATGAGGGAGAATGAATGTTAAATATTCAAGAGAGTCAGAAGTCAAATGTGGTGGCATGAGCCTGTAGTCTCAGGAGGATCAGGTTCAAGGTCATCTGTGGTGAGGGTGCTGACTAGCCTCAACATGTCAACTTGACTCACCTGGGTAGAAGGAACCTCAATTGAGTAATTTTCTCCTTTGCTTTGGTCTGTGGCCATGTCTGTTGGGACATTTTCTTGACTGCTGAGTTAGGCAGAAGGGTCCAGCCCACTGTGTGTGGTGTTTCTGGGTTGTATACAGACTGAGCACAGGCCAGAGGACCAAGTCAGTAAGCAGGGGTCCTCCATCGTCTGTGCCTCATCTCCTGCCTGCAAGTTCCTGCTCTGAGGTTCTGCCCTGACTTCCCTCAGAGATGAGCTGTGACCTGGAGATGTAAGATAAGATAAACCCTTTCATCCCCAGGTTGGTTTGGTAAGTGGGTCAGTGTTTTTGTCACAGCAACAGAAAGTAACCAGGACAGTGAGTATGACAGAATGACACTGAGGCCCTGGTCCTCCTGTCTCCACCTTCTGAATACCGGGGTTACAGCTGTGTGCCATCATGTTCGGCGAAGTAACCCATATTAAAAGATCTTCCAAATTTCTCCAAGATCAAGTGTCTCAATCTCAGCTCGTGGGACAGGAAAGCCGTCTCCTCTTTCCTGAAGCTTTGGGGTTCTCCTGGTCCTTGCCCTGAGGCAGCTCTAGTCCCTTCTCAGCAGTCTGAAAAGCTCACTTTCTTTCACTAGGGGAAACATAAGCAGCAGGGATAAATCTGAAAAGGCTGAAAGAAAGAGTAAAGGGAGAAAGCCCCCAATGCTTTTACAGTGCAGCTTGCTGTAATAGCCGCTCGTGCCTCAGTCTGCTAGAAAGCTGTTCCAAATCTGCAGCTGTGAAAGGATTCACAAAAAAGAAAAGACAAATAGCTCACCTTGATGTCAATCATCCTTTTCCAGCTTTAGCCTTTTGGAAGAAACAAATCCACTACATCCTGGTACTATGGACTCCAGGACTTGATGATGCCTCCTTTAGAAGAGGGCTCTCCATTCTATAATGCAGAGACTTCACTGTCTACGAGAGCATGTGGCCCACCTCATCTGGTGCTTGCTGCTGTTCTTTGAAGGTTATAGGCATCTTTCAAGAATGCCAAGGTAGGAGGTTGGAGAGATGGCTCAGTGGTTAAGAGCACTTATTGTTCTTGCAGAAGACCTGGGTTCAAATCCCAACACTCACATGGCGGCTAACAACCATCCCAAATTCCAGTTTCAGGGAATCTGACACCCTTTTCTGACTTCTGTGGGCATTGCACGACATGGGTGCACTTACATACATGGAAGCATAACACTCATATGCATAAAATAAAAAAATTAAAAAGCATGTCTACTTAGGGAGCCAGGAAGATGTTAAGAGATGATTGAGACCTGAGCTTAATCCCCAGGACCCATGTTTTATTTTTAAAAGGTCAAGCTTAATGGCATGCTTACCAGAAGAATTCCTAAGGGTCATTGGCCATCAACTTAGCCTCCTAAGGCAAGTTCCAGGCCAGGGAGAGACTGTCAAACAAAGACAAATGGAGTCTGAGAGATGACAACTGAGTTTGTCTTCTGATGTCTGCACATGTACACATACATGTACAACTGCTAATACATGACTATGCACACATGGGTTCGCACACAAATGTCTATGTAGGATATATAAGCTTCTATGTGGTCCTCAGTTGGCTGTGAGGATCCAAGCCTAACTTTCTAGTGATGATGGACCACTTTTTAGTCAGTATGACATATCACCTGCCCAATGAGTGGGAAAGTTTCCTCAAAAGACTTGGCTCAGTTTCTCTCCAGGTATCTGGGCTTGGGTGGGATACATAGTTTGGACATGCTGTAAGGCTACATATGATGTGGAGTGGAAGGAATTGGTTAGGAGGGACATACAGGCCCTGGTGTATCTGTATCACTAGCTTCAGTGATCTGCTCCCGTGTTCTGTGATGAACTCCTCTTGTCTGTATAACTAGATGAGTGTTTGTTGACGTGGCTCTGAAACAAAACAATTAGAATGAGTGCATGACTCACACCCAAGTCCATTGTAAGACTTTGTAGAAATACATCATTTTCACTAGTTCATTCAACTCAGCAGTGAAACACATCTTATGTACCTAGCTCATTGTAAAAGCCTAGAACACAATGGTGAATGCTAACAGTAGAGCTGTCACCATGGACATGCGGTGAGAGATGGCCTTTGTAAAGGAGATGCTGAGCAGGAATCTGAAGCCGGTAAGGGGACTCATGTTGATGCTGCTAGTGAAGCAAGAGGTGCAGAGGCTCTTTATGACTCTGGGGAAGTTGCGTTTGGCACTTGGGGCATGGAAGCTAGCCTGGCTTGGGTGGGGTGAGCGATGGAAAAGTAGGAGGAAAATGGTGGTGGAAACGAAGCCAGACCCTGATACTGGCGTTGTCAGGGTCAGAGCCTGGGCTTTGGCAACCCTCACAATTCAGACTCAACCTCTCAGTAACCAACAATAGCAAAAGGCAGAAAAAGCTAATTTGTTCAGTGCAACCACAAGGCGAAGAGGAACGAATAAAGAGATCTAGTGACCCCCAACTCCACTTTGAAGTATCGATGGGAAGTTTAGGCTTAAATAGAAGAAAAGAGGTATGTGTGACTATGCAGTCCTGGTCAAGTTACGGTTCCTTCCCACCCCCATCACTGACCCATATTTCTCTCAGTTCCAATCTCTTCCACAAGGTGGTCTGTGTGAAATATCTTCCTGGGAGGCAAGCTCCCTAGTTCTGGCTGATGCCAGGTCTAGGCTTTTCCTTCTCTCAGCATGAGATTCCTGGGGAAATTCTAGCTTGTGGAGAACCATCCTTTGAATAGTCTGATAGCTAAAGGGAGGAGGACAAGTGTCTGTTTAGAATATTTTTCATTCACACTGTAGAGGATTTAGATTTAGACTTTAGTGTGACAGGAAGATTCTGGATTGCCTGGACAAGATCACCGCCAATATCTGATTACTGGTTGGACAGGATCTTTCTGGCTGCAGTGTAAAGTGCTGACCTGAGTGGGAAAGGTAGAGAACAAGCAAGATGCAGGAGAAACCAGACTGGCTGATCATACAGGATGCCGGCAAGATACCCAGTCACTGTGATGACAGCGGCAGAGGAAGGGAAACTTTGAGAATTTGGGACTGGTTCCAGACGCAAAGCTCACAAGATATGACAGGAGTTAGATGTGATATTTGAGAGTGAAGGAAGATTTGAGAATGACTGTAAGATTTTTGGCAGAATGGAATAGCTATCTACTGAGATAGGAAGGGCTTGAAGAGGAGTTTGATAAGGGAAACAAAGAACTATGTTTTTCACATGCAAATTTGAAGCTAAGATTAGGAATCTGTGGAGGTGTCAAAGAGTCTGTTGAATATATCTATTGGAGCTCAGAGGGGAGGAGATTCATAGTGCAGATCTATCAACATACAGATGGGGCTCCTGATAGCTACCGGATGGAGATGAGGTCTGCTAGGAGAAAGGGGAGAGACACAGGGCAGAGTTCTGGGTATCTCTGCGTGTATCCGACAGGAACTGGTGAATGGCTCTTAGGAGTTGGTGGGAGACCAGAACTGTACACTGTCCCATACTACCAAGGAGAGAGGAACCGAGGGTGACTGCTGGCACCGGGGACCGAACGTAACTCTGCACCGCTAGCTTGGGATCTGGCAGGTTGGTGGTTGCCGTGAAAGTCAGGTTGAAGGAAGATGGAAAGGTACCTGGAGAAAAGCGCTAACTAAAAATTGTGGCTATGGCTGTGATAAATAATTATGAAAAGCAATTAAATGCAAATTGTAAGATTCGATGTGTTGGGGTTCTGAGAAGAGAAGAACTGAGTAGAGGGCTCAGCAGACTGTGAACAGTGAGACATTGTTTACAGGAACTGGCGAGGTGCTTGGACGTGCGGGACTTCTGTCCATGGTCCTTACCACTGTGGCTTCTGGGCCTGTGGGGAGGCAGAACACCAAGACAGCAAGAGCGTGCGACTTACTTCATGACAGACAGGAAGCAGTGTTTGAGTGATAGACTCCAGACTGCATATCATAGCGTTCAAAGGTCTACCCCTGTGACCCACTTTCTCCAGTTAGGCCCCACCTCCTAAAGATTCCAGAACCTCCCCAAATGGTCCCACCAGCTGGGGACTCAACTCAGAGTCTAGGTCTGTATTAGTTAGGTGTTTCATTGCTGGGGCAAAATATCTGACAAAAGTAACTTAAGGGTTGATTCCAGCTCACAGTGTGAGTGGCTACGGTGTGTCTCAGTGGGGAGGTGAGGAGCTGGTCCCATTGTATCCTCAGTCTGGAAGCAGACAGAAATAAATGCTGGTGCTCAGTTCACTTTCTCCTTTTTGATTCAATCTGATGCCCCAACCTGTGAAATGGTAATGCTCACATTGAGGGCGACTCTTCCCACCACAATTAACCTGGTCTAGAAATATCTATCATTCTCTGTCTCCTGGGCGATTCTAGATCTTGTCAAGATGACACTGTCAACCATCCGAAGGCATTTCCTATTTAAACTTGAACTGACGCATTCAGGGAGTTCATTGTCTTGCTATTTTCTGTATCTTTTAACCTGACACCAATGTTCCGGAGAATCTTTGTATTCATCCCTCATCTTTAAAAGCAATTACAGAACTTTTAAAAGGCGAAAGGGAAGCAAGCATGAGGTTCATAGCCTGTTCTTGTTTTGTAGATACTGTTTTACTATGAGGCTTCATATGTGTTGTATCTGTTCTTTTATAAATGTAAACTATGGCCTGACAGTATGAAAAAAGCAAAAACTCTCAGAGAATACTGATCTGATTCCAGAGACTGTGGGCAGTATTTGGCCTGGTGCAGGGCTGTTGTTCAGCAGTTTCCTCTGCACTGAAACACTCTCTCCAAGAGGAAGGAGGAAACTCAGGAGGTTCGGGAAGTAAACAAGCTTCAGCTTTGGGAAAGCTGAGACTGGCAAGATTCTCTAGGGCCCCTGCCCAAGGTTGTAGAGCCAGCAAACAACTGCTGAGGAGGAGACTCTGACCTGCCGAGCTGCCTGCAAGCTGTGCAGACCAAGAGAGGTTCTTCCAAGGATGGCAGCGGCTATCGGCAGGTTCACACACAGGCGGGATGGTCCACAGACAGAGAACATGGAGATAATGTGACATCAGCGTGGGGAGAGAATGGGCTCTCACTGCCAAAGCAGACCTTGCAGTGCAGGTCTTCTCTCTCCCTCTCAGAAAGGCCGGGGCTTCCTGAGCACTCAGAGTAGCTCTGCTTACCAGCTGAGCGCTTCCCAATAGAGGCTGCCCAGGAGAACACAACGAACGCCTTTTTATTTTTAAGGAGTTATTATTTTATGTATTTGAGTATTTTGCTACATGTATGTAAATGTTTCATGGGCATGTAATGCCCACAGAATCCAGAAGAGGGTATCAGATTCCTTGGAACTAGAGTTATAGATAGTTATGAGCTACCATGTGGGAGCTGGAAATTGAACCTGGGTCCTCTGCAAGAGCAGCAAGTGCCTTTAACCCTGGAACCATCTCTCCAGCTCCACATTGGAAACTTATACAATTCCTAATGACAGGCCCTGCACCAACCAAATCAGCACTCCTAAGAAAAAGGCTTGGCTTGTGCTGCTTGAACATTTCCTAGGAAACTGCTTTGCCTCTGGGGTTGAGAAATAGAGTTCCAGCTCTGACAGGGTTTCCAACAAGTGAAACAGAAAGACAAACTGAAGAGAAAAATCAATATGTCCAATATGGTACAGGAAAGTAGTTAGCAACCCAGACTCAAAAATGCTGAGAAAAATAGTATCTGTGGTTTAGCTCTACCTTGGGATGCCTGAAAAATCCCTGCACAGCCTCTAACCTAAACCTGCTGCCCATAAAACTTGGTCAGCCTTCCAGGAAGGCTTTTCTTTGTATCATATTTCACAATGGGGAAGCAAAACACAGTTGTCGTGCACACAGGAAAACAGAAAGCATGGGAACTGGGAGAAAAAGGAGCTACTGGGCAGATGTGAGGGTCAAGGTAACGTGCTTAGCTGTGAATGTGCCTCACGCCGCTGAGCCTCACCCTCTCGTTCCCTGCAGTGTTCCTGGAAGACTTCTTAAAAATCTCTACACTGGTGATCTGAGATCTTGGATTTTTATTTTAAGTTCCCAGAGACCACATCCAAGCAATGTTTCAAGTGACCAGGAAAGTGCCGAGCACAGTTTCTCAGTTGAGGCCGAGTCAGGCCTAGAGTCAGGTGCCTCGCCATGTCCTCCCTCTTAGGGGCTCTGGAGAGGATAGACTCCCTCACTTCGCAGCCAAGGAATGCTGCCAGCCCTCCTTTTCAGAAGAAACTATTGGAGATTAGAGAGCTCCAATGGCTTGTTTGAGGACAGTTGGTGAGGGACCTGAGCCAGCAACCATGAGGTCTCCATCCCAGTCTTTCGACACTAAGCAGATTCACCATGGAGACATCCAGATAGTGGAACAAAATAGATGAAAACTGATTTTTTTTTAAAACAGAGGGACTTAGAAAATGTCTCCGTGGTTAAGAGCATATACTGAGGTGGGCATTGTGGCACATGCCTTTAATCCCAGAACTTCAGAGCCAGAAGAAGATGGAGATCAAGGCCAGTCTGGTTGACACAGTAAGTTCTAAGGCATCTGGGACTACATGGAGATCCTGTCTCAAAAATACAAGTGTGTACTGCTCTTAAAGAGGACCCAAATTTGATTCCCAATACCAGTATCAGGCAGCTCATAACCACCTGCAACTCCAGATCCAGGGATCCAGTGCTTTCTTCTGGCCTCCACAGCATCTGCATCAGTGTGTACATATCCACACACAAACACACATATGCACGCTAAAAATAAAATACAACTTAAAAAAAAAGATCAGTCTGGATCTAATTCAGAGGTTACTAGATCAGATTCCAGATCAGCTTTTAAGAGTTAGCAAATAGGGGGTTGGAAAGATGGATGGGCAGTTAAAAGCTTTGGCTGCTTTTGTAGAGGACCGAGGTTCAACTCCCAGCACCCACATGGAAGCTCACAACTGTCTATGACTAGAGTTGCAGCCCACAATACTCGGGATGGCTATGGAGAGCCTTGTCTGTTAGAATGAAGTTACCTGGAGGAAGTTTCAACGCTTGTCACAAGATGTTTGTTGATTCCTGTCCTTCATGGAGTCCTTAGTCAAGGTAACTGTAAAAGAGAATGGCCCAGAGAAAGCAAGTCAGAAGGGCAAGATGGAGTCCGTGCATCAGTGAACGTGTCCCTCGAGAATAGAACTAAAAATCCTTAGGCACTGCTCCAATGGTCAGAAACTGCTTCCTATAAAAGCTGACAGAGGACCTGTGGGTTGTAATATTCCTGAAAATTGAGGCTATCTTAGTTGATCCTCTCTTGGTGCCTCTAGACTCAAAGAAAGAGAAGAGAGATTAGGTAATTTTAGAATATCTTCCCTGGTGACCATGTGTACAGAGCGGAGCAGGAATCTGAACCAAAGTGTATGGTAGAAACAGAAACAGATACAAAATGGTGGCAGATATGGCAAGTATTTTCCTTACATATTAATTTATTATTTATTTATTTATTTTTACTTTATGTGTATGAGTGTTTTGCCTGCATGTATATAAGTACACCACATGGATACAATACCAGTAGAGACCAGAAGAAGGTATCAGATCCCTTGAAACTAGAGTTACAGATAGTCCTTAGGCAGCATGTGAGTGTTGGGAACCAAACCTGGCTCCTCTGGAAGAGCAACCCATGCTTTTAACTGCTTAACTGAGCCATCTCTCCAGCCCTCTGTTTTTAGTTACTATGTTCCTCAGACATCTCTGTTATTGTGAGAAACTGCTTACAAGGAGGAATCATTTATTCTGGATCATGTTTTTGGAGGTTTGGGCCCATGATTTGCTGGGTTCACTGCTTTAGGCCTGAGGCAACAGAATAGGGGTAGTGGGAGCAAGTGTCAGAGGCCACTCGCTTTATGGCGGCCAGGAAGCTGAGAATCCCAGCTCTGTGGCTTCCACCTTCTTTCCTTTCTGTTCTGGTTGTACTACCTGCCTATGGGATGGTGCTGCCCACATTCAAACAGGTCTTCCCCTTAGGCTAATCATCTCTGGAAAACCCTCACTGTTGTACCCAGGATGCCTCTCAGTCTAATCAGGCTGAAAATCCACATTAACCATTATAGTTACCCATCAGGCATCCAGGGACTAGTGAAGAGTCAGTGCTTTTAGGCAAAACAGTAGTCTGTGTTGCTGTTCCCCCATATGCAATTTACCTGAGCAAACGATCATCACAACACTCCTTTACTTCATTAAAGACATTATTAGAAGAGAATTAAAGAATCCCTAGTCAAAATAATATACCGACCCACGAAGGAGTGTTTTGTAACATGGTCATGAGCTTGAGAAACGAAGTGAAAATCTGTTCAGCAGGGCTGGGTAGATGATGTAGTCAGAGAAGCGTCTGCCACACAAGCATGAGGGCTTGAGTGCCCTCCCTAGAACTCACATAAAAAGCCTGGAATCCTAGCACTGGGGAGGTGGGGACAGGAGGGTCCCTATAGCTCACTGGCCAGCCAGCTTAGCCTCACTGGTGAGCCCAGGTCTCTGAAAAACAAGGTGGACCGTGCCTGAGGAATGACAGTTGAGGTTGACCTCCGATTTCCATGAACACACACACCTGAACACACATGCGCCTGTACACATGTATATTGAACAAGTAAAGGAAGAAAGTAAATTCTGGTTGTGGGAATTCTGTCATATTTGGAGAGGTAAAAAGTCATTCTATCATCCTACTGTGATTTTTCCTCAAGGTATGTGTTCTGTTTGCTTTCAATTGCTGTGACAAAACACTCTGACCAATGCCAACTAGGGGAGGAAAAGGTTTATTTGTCTCACATCTCCCAGGTCACAGTTCATCACTGAAAAAGCCCAAGGTAGGAACTCAGGGCAGGAACCTGGAGGCAGGAGCTGAAGCACAGGCCACGGAGGAACTCTGTTTATTGGCTTATTTCCCTGGTCCATGCTTAGCCTACTTTCTTACACAATATAGGCTCACCTGCCCAGGGCTGGCACTGTCCACAGTGGGCTGGGCCCTCACACATCATTCAATAATCAAGAGAATATCCCACAGACATGGCCACAGGCCATTCCAATGGAGGCAGTTCTCCAATAGAGGCTCCCTCAACCTAGGTGTGTCAAGTTGACAACTAAAGCTATCCAGCACAATAGAGAAAAAAAATTTCCTGCTTTCTCCAATACTGAAGCCTAATTCTTTCATTATCCCTGATTCTCCATTGGCCTAGGATTAACCACACACTGCTCAAGCTTTTACTTTTACCATGTTCATCCAATATCATGTGGCAATGCCAGACTAGGAAAGCCCAGAAGACATGTGATTATAATGTAGAAAGAATGATCCCTTGGCTTATAATTCTTGGAGTTCAAATTGTTAGGAAAGGCCCCTTGAGAGGAAGCTGGTCAGGAGAGTGGGGGATCCCTGGCCTGAGTGCTAACTTGACACTTGGCAGCCCTAAGAAGCCAGGGTCAGCCATCTGTCTCCAATGGGCTAATTAAACAGGTAAGTAAGAGTGAAAAATAGAGAACAGAGATTTATCCAATGTGACCACATTGGGAAGAGGACAAAGAGGTTCAGGGATTTCCCCCTCCCAACTCTAAGCCCATGGTCAGAGTTTGTCATAAAACTTTAGTTTTAAGTAAAGGGTCAGAAGTTGTAAATATGCACAAGTTGTCTTAGTTGAGATGTGTTCCCGCCCATCACTGACCACCATTGTCATAGCTCCAATCTCGCCTGCAAGGGGTCTGGCAGGGTGTTAGAACTGTGTGAGAGCTCTTCCTGGGAGATAAGCTCCCTGACTGAACCAGCCTTCACCCTTTTCCTTTTCTTAGCATGAGGTACGTGGGGAAATCCCAGTTCTCTGGAGACCATCGTATCAACAGTACGATAGCCAAAGAGATGGCACACGTGTCTATAGACTGTCCTCACTCCTGCCAGACATGGCTGAGTGGGAGGAGAGCGGTCACTGGGGGCAGGCCCTCTGGAGCTATCTTACGTAGTCACTTCCTATCCTATTCTCTCTGCTTCCAGGCCACCATGATGTGAGCTGCTGTGATCTGACACACCCTCCCCTCCATGACAGACTGAACCTCGCAAACCATGAACCAAAACAAATCCACCTTCCTTGACTGTTCTTCGTCAGGTATTTTCTCACAGCTATGCAACATTAAAACAGAGAGCTTCAAAATGACCCATCCAGTTCTGGCCAGATTCTTTCCCATGCCCCACATATGCGTGCCCTGCTCCCTTACAGAAAGACCCGGCTTCCTTCCCCTCTCCTCTCCTTTCCTTTATTGTACAGTAGAGCTTCTAGTGGGCAGAGCCACAGTCACCAATTTGCATGAGTGGTTAATCTTGGCTGTCAGCTTAGTTGGATCTGGAATTCACTAAGACATGCTTCTGAGATGCTCTGTGAGGTATTTCCAGGAACGATTAAGCAAGGCTGAAGATCTTCCACAGGGTGAGTGACCCTTCCTGTGGCAGCCCAGATATAGAGAATCAGACTGAGAGAAAGGAGTTCTGTCTCTCCTATCCACCTTCCTTCCTTGTTGGTGGGTGTGTCTATGCTGCTGCTGCTGCTGCTGCTGCTGCTGCGGTTCCTCACTGACATCAGAACACAGCTTCTTCCCCCTTCAGACTGTTTCAGGAAAGATCACGCAGGACACTTGTGAGGACTTTGAGTCTTCAGCCTGGTCCAGAGGGCTCAAGTCTCAAAATCTGGACCCCAAAGGGAAGTAGCACATATCTTTTATACCTTAGGCATCAGGTTACAGTGAGAAGGAAACTTACAAATTGGTTGGCTCTCAGTAAGGTCTTGAAACCAGGCAAATGATTATACATTTAGAAAAGAAAAACATGCTCAAAAGAAAGTCACTTCAGAGGTGTCCATCTGAGACCAACAATTGAGGACGTTTGGTCAGGACACACAGTAGGTGGTTCTAGCTAACTGTGTCAATGTTTTAACCACAAACTTATCATCTGAACTTTGCTGACAGAGACACAGAGAGATAAAAGCAAGGATTATAATCCATATTTTTCTTAAATATTCCATCAGGCTCTACATCAGGACATGGACTTGGAAGAGACTAGGAGATGGTTCTAAATTAGGCAGGCATGGAAAGAACCCTGACTAAATTTCAGCTCGGTTCCAATTATTTTCATTGCCATTAAAGATGGCCCACCTCCAGGTTTTTGTCCAAGCTGGCTGTTTTGGCGGGCTTCCCCTCCACCACTTACAGAATTTCAATCTTCCCACCTTTGCTTTAAACCCAATCAGGTTCCTGCTTTCATTGGGTGAATGAACCAGGAATATGCACCCTGCCCTGTCCAATCCAAACGAGGATAGGGGAGCCCCGTCTGTCCCACCCGCTACCCCATAGAATATAAAAATCCAGAGTCTCCAGGGGAGCAGACAGCACTCCAGCTTTGACCCCCTCTCTGCGGGGAGTCTGTCTGTTTGTTATATGGAGTGTTGCTTGTGCTTCAATAAACCTTGGCTGTGTACTGTGACTGCAAACTTCTCATGTAGTAATTCTGTACCTAGTAAAGAAAATGATCCAAGAACAGGAATTTTCCAGGCTTGCAGCACCAGATTGGGAAGCTGAGACATCCAGCCTCATGGGATTCTCAGGCTCTCCACTCTGTAGACAGTCGTCACTGAACTACCAGACTACATCATGGGAGCCAATCTAATAAAGCCCCTTTGTAATAGTCATCCAGCCTACCAGTCCACTTGTACTGACTAATATAGCAGGCCAGCACACAGAGGAGGAAGGGAAAAGGGAGAACTTTGGGAAATTCATAGGCTGCATGCTTATTTCTTTCAATGTTGAAGTTGCCGGGGTACATTTGTACATTTGGGAGTTCAAAAGAGAAAACAGAACAGAATGTAAGAAGGAAATTATAGGAAAGGAATTGAAAATCTCTGAGTTGCTACCTTCACTTAAAATATTTAGCAGAAAGTGTGGGTGTCTGCAAAGGAATGGGAAAACTGTTGCAGCATAAGCCAACAAGATGTTTCCTCGCCCTTCCCTCCTTTCTGTGAGCCCCAGGCTCTGGCTATGCCTGGGGATGAGTGCTCACCTTAGATAAGCCTTTATAAAGTCCCAGCTCTGAAAGGTCCTCATGAGAGACAGCATCTTCTGGAGACCAGGCTGCTGAGCTCATTTTGCACAGATCCCCTCCCCTGCCCCCCCAGATTCTATGCCTAAAATCCTGCAGAACTGGCTGTTGGCAAAGCAGCCTGCATTTAGGCAAAGGAGCAGGAAGGGCCTTCTGCCTGGAGCTATGGTCCCCGCCCTCCTCCCACCCACCCTCAGTGTGAAGCCTGTAAGAGCCTGCTGAGTCAGCGTAACACAGCCCCAAGTTGCTCTCTAGAGCAGTGGGACATGCAGCCACTTGATCCTGGACCATGTTATCAGCAGATCCTTAGACCGCATGGTGCCAGTGAGTGCTGTGCTCCTGTCAGAGGCTGACTGAGCCACTTCAGGGGAGCTTCCTGTGATCTGTGGCTTTGCGCCACTTCTGTAGTTTATTCTGCAGATCTGGGCAGGGCACCCAGGGTCCCACAGAAGCTAGGCAGGTGCTCTCCTCCTGGTCCACATCCCTAGCCCTCTTCTGTATGCTCTTATGGTCTGGCTGACTCTACATCTCTCATCAGTTCATCTGACTATCAAAAGCCAGACCCAGGTGCTTGGTCTGTGATGAATGTAGAGGTCAGGGTCAGAGGACTAGTGGTAGTCAGTTCTCTCCCTCCACCATGTAGGAACCAGGGATCAAGCTCAGACCATCAGACTTGGTGGCAAGCATCTTTACCCACTGAACTCTCTCACCAGCCCCACCTTGAGTTTTGAGACAGGGTTTTTCATGGAACTCACCATGGAAGCTAGACTGGCTGGAAATGGAACCCCAGGAATCCACTTGTCTCTGCCCGCCCTCCGGCGCTCCCCAGTGCCAGATTCCAAGCACAGGTCACCACACTAGATTTTTTTTTTTTTTTAACACAGGTTCTGGAGATCAAGCTCAAGTCTCAGCTTCTGCTTGCAAGGCAAGCACTTTACCAAATGAATTATTTGTCCAGTTTCTTTGTATTTCTTAATAATCCCTTCGAGAATAGCTGAGTTTATGCTAATGAGGTAGCTTTGATTGACTCCTAGACAGCTTCCGGCAGAGCCTGGTTGCTGAGTAAACAGAGGGTGCAGCTCCCCTTTTGCAGGGAGACAAGGGGGCTGGAAATTGAGCTCCTTACTCACCAGTGGCCAGTGGTTGCCTCGGCCCTGCCTGCTCCACCCAGCTGTGGTTGGGAGCCACCGAGTTGTAGAAGGCATGAGGTACTGCTGAGAGGAAGAAAACCCAGCGCGGACATGGAGCTGCTCTAGTCCGGCCCCCAGTACCTTGCCCTGTGTGTCTCAACCCTTCTGCCATCCCGAGGCGCATCGCATAATCGCTACTGAGGGTAAGTGGATCGTTTTCCTGCCTCTGTAAGCCATTTAGGAACGCTAGTTGGCAGTGCTGGCGAGACAGCTCAGTGGATAAAGGTGACCACTACCAAGTCTGATGACCCAAGTTTGATCTTTGGGATTCACATGGTAGAAAGAGAGAACTGATTCCCACAACGTGTTTTCTGACCTCCATACTTGTGCCATGGGGTGCACGCTTACACACACACACACACACACACACACTAAATGTAAAAAAGTCAACAGGCTTACCCACTTATAAACCCTGAGAGCTACAGTAACTACTAGCCTGGCAAGATATGCCCATTGGTGCAGTAATGGAGCAAATGTTATAGAAGATTAGCCACTTTCTGATTGGATTTAAGGCCTTCTCTGTGAGACCTCATGCCTGATACTATTAACTGGGTGGGAGGCAAAAGAATTGGCTGAGCATGCCATAGGCCCTAAGAGAGAACCTCGTACTGATATTCTGCTAAATGGACAAGGTAATAAGATGACCCCTAAATTCTTAACTTTATACCCATAAATTAGTGCAATTCTTAGCCATCATCAGAGGCTCTTCTTTTGTCACAGATGATGAATATAGAGACCAACAATCAGTTAACGTGCAGAGAATAAGAGTCTGTAGAGTGTCGACTCTAAATGGGACATCTGCATCACACCCCTCACCCTCAAAGTTCAGAAGACGAAGCAGAAAGATTGTAAGAGCCAGAGGCACTGGACATCTGCAGCAAACGGTATTTGCCAGACATGACAGGACTGTGTGTATAAGACCTGCACAAGAATAAGCCAGCCCAAATCCCACAGGATTGAGGAGAAAGCTCATGTAGTCCCACCCTGTCTAAGGAGTTACTGGCAATTGATGGCTGCTGGGAGAGGAAGGGTTAGGTTTTTCAGAGATGTGGTCCCTGAGTGGCTACCCATGCTCCAGTAGATGGCTCTACACCTATATACATACAGCAGCTCTAAATGGACTCTGTGAGTTTAAAAACAGAGTACATGAAATTGAGAGAAAGAAGTGGTGGAGGAGTGAGGAAGAATTGAAATGTGGGGAACGCGGGGTCGCTTTGATCAAAACCCATCATGTGTGTGTATAAAATTCTCAAACAAAAATTTGCTTAATAAAAATAAAAACAGCCACATGCTTTTACTTCTGGCACTTGTGAGGCAGAGACAGGTGGATCTCTGTGTGTTTGAGGCAAATTTTGTCTATTTAGGGAGCTCCAGGCTAGCCAGAACTAAGACCCTGTCTCAAAATAAAAGAAAGAAATTTAAAAAATTAAACAGTTGGCAGTTGTGGGATGGTTAGTTAGAATCACAGTCATATCAAACTGAAGTATGAGAATCTCGCAGGGCCTGGGAATGAGGGCAGTCTTGTGGGCCTGAGTTTTTGAACTGGGGGAACCTGATGCCAAGCCCAGATAACCAAATTAAATAGGCTGCCCAGTTGGTGTCAAGGAACTGGCTGGTGAGTGGAGCTGGGGGCGGGGCGGGGGGAGCTAGGAGGGGAGTCTACATACAATAGACACCAGAGATACTCCCAGTAAAACAGCTGAGCATTGACTGATCTCACATTAGAGAAACTGGGGAAGGAGCTCAGCTGGTAGAGTGCTTACCTAACATGCATAAACCAGACTGGTGGGACACATCTCCACTCTCAGCAATTCGAAGGCAGAGGCCAGAGAACCAGAACTTCAAAGCCATCCTCTGCTGCATAGTGAGTCTGAGGCCAGCCTGGAATAAATGGGACCCTATTTCAATTTTTTTAATAAAAAAATATTAAGAGCTGGAGATAAAACTTAGTTGGTAGAGCACTTGCCTAGTGTATATGAAGCCCTGGGTTCCATCCCAGTGCCACATAAACTGGACATGGTAGCATCCACCTATAATCCCAGGGCTTAAGAAGCAGGAAGATCAAGGTTAACCTGAGCTGTATACAACCCTATCTCAAAAAAAAAAAAAAAAAAAAAAGGCTGAGATGGCTCAGCAGATAAAAAAAATACTTGCTGTATAAGCCGGATGACCTGAGTTTGATCCCAGAGGAGAGAACCAACACTACAAAGTTGTCCTCTGACCTCCACACATGTGCTGTGGCACAAAGATCTAACACATGCATCATACACACATGTGATAAGAAATTTAAAATGTATACTTAGAAATGAACAAAAAGAAAAAAAATACTACGAAAAGAAAAATATAATTTTCAGTCTCCAAAAAACTTACAAGGAATTTGTATCTGGTATGCTTAAAAAACTCATGAAAAGAAGTATGAAAATATTAAGGAAACTCATCAGAATACCAACAGAGAGTATGAGGTATCCATTCATAGAGCTGAACAGCTACCAAGCATTTGAAGATTAGCTCCTATGTGCTGGAAATTAGATGCAAAAGTCAAAACAATAATGCCACACCAGCGTACTCAGGATTTCTGAGGTCAGATGACATCAGGTTTGAGAGATGACTAGAAGATACAGGACTCCTCATGGACCACAGCAGAGAATAAAACAGGTCCTGACCATTATAGAAAACAACATAGATAAGGCAGCAACACATGATGAAATCAGACACACCCCTGTGAATATGGCACAGATGTCCTAACACACAGCTCCACAAAGAAAGACATCTGGGGACACTCATTCTGAGCTTCACTCTGCTGTTAGTGCAGCAGAAGGTGCTAACCTTTGTGTCTGTCCTTAAAGGGGTTGGAAGTCAAATGTCACGTGCATACAATGGAAGGGTTTGGATCAGGATAAGAAATGAAGGCAGTCTCAATGGTTTGCAAAAAATCAAAGTGGAATAAAGAAAAATGAGAAATGAAGATGGCACATGTTCTGATAGTGTGACATCTATTACAGCCCATCTAAATGAACATTATTAATATTTAAATGGTGCATTTTGTTTTAAGTCCGCACTACTTGCGTGGAGAACATTTTTCAATGAGGCTATGCACAGGGCAGTTATTTAAAATCCTCACAAAGAGTTGTGCCATGCGTCAGCCCATCAGTCCACCAGCCTGTGATGCCGCTTCCAGTATTCCAGTTGCCCATCAGCCCAGACACACATTCAAATTCAGATTGCCACATAGAATGCTCACAGTGGGGACAGAGGCATGATAGAAGAGTGTGGGTTTATGCCAGGGTCGGGAAACAACAATAGTTCCACAGGTGATAAAGAAGAGAATGGGGGCCTTGTGTGGACTAAGGGAGACTAACTCAGTTCCACAAGGTAAACTCACAGGGAGGAGCCAGAGTGGAGCATTGCTGAAGAACCCACACAAACTGTTCATCTTCACAAGCCTATACCACACCAAGAACAGAGTTGTCATCAGAAACAGGTTCAGGCTGGGGAGATGGCTCCCTTGGTAAATGCATCACAAGCATGGAAAGATCTGTTCCAGTAAAAAGCTGGGAAGAAAGAGACAGGAAGATCACTGGGGCTTATTGGTCACCTGGTCTAGCCTAATTGGTGAGCTCAAAGCCAATGAGAGACCCTATGTCAAAGAGGTGGGAGGCATTTCTGAGAATGCACCCCAGGGTCATATCTGAATGCAAGCACGTGTACACATCTGTACGCAGAAGCTGACTGTGACTACAATCTCTCCTAATTCTCCTTCATTCTTCAGCTGATAAAGTCATTCATCCATTCCTGTATTCAGCAAGTACCTGTAGGGCACTCACCATGTCCCAGAACCTATCCTGGGGGATCCTACAGTGAACTGTGAAGTAGAAGGTGCTTGTGCTCTTTTCCTGGGGCAGGAAACCCTACTGTGTATTCTGTAACAGCTTTGTAATGAACCTCAGAAGACACCTAAGGCAGGCTCAGGCAAGCTTTCACCTGCAGTTAAGACTATGGAAATCTTTCCCCTTGTGTCTGTGGTGAGCTCAGATCCTTCAACAGTCAGTTCTGGTCAGGAACAGCTAAGTCCATCACTTACCCAAAGTATCAGCCTTCTCCTTGTCACAGGTTCCTTTTCCCTGGAAGTCTACTTCTGATATGTACAAGGCATCCGATTGCTTTGGACTTTAGTGGTCAACTGTTGCCAGCTTCTCAGTTCTAGTTTTCAGTGGTCCTGACATCATGACCACTTTCCTTCATGGACAGCCTCTCAAAACCAAGTTAATATGGCCATCTGACTGAACAGCAAGCTCCAGCAATTGTGGAAACAACAGGCCCACCCAATGAGCCTGCCTCAGACCCCCTCTGATACCATTGCTGGCCTCCTGAGGACTTGCCCTCTCTATTAAAGCAATCCTCCGAGGTGGCCCAGTCTGTGTTCCCCCAGCCTCTGGGATAGAGACCTCTGTTCTACTTCAGCAGTCGATCTGTCCTACAGTTACTTGGCCATCGATTGGTGGCATTTGGACCTCACAGGCAGGGGGCCAGTTGCAGAGCTAGCTCATGTATGTGGCTGGACCATGTTACTAGACTCCTTAAACATACAGCATGCAGTCTAAGGAGCTCCGCAGAGTTGGAGAGTGATGGCTGCTACGG
Source organism: Eospalax fontanierii (assembly GCA_035773235.1). Taxonomy (NCBI): domain Eukaryota; kingdom Metazoa; phylum Chordata; class Mammalia; order Rodentia; family Spalacidae; genus Eospalax; species Eospalax fontanierii. The sequence goes on along the minus strand of CM069524.1, from coordinate 3,544,036 downwards.
AGGCGTGTCATAGTAGAGGGCGCAGGTATCAAGATTTAGGAGGAGAATGTCAGTGTTGCCTTTTTCCCCCTTGATTCTCTGAAATTGGCGTTGCCATTATAGCCAATAATCTTCTGGTCACCATGGTGATCCTCACTTTTCAGCCGCCTTCTGTTTTTCTCTCCGCAGCATGCAACCCCATGTAAAATCCCCCTTCCACTTCCCACCACGGTCTCAAGTTCATTATCAAAGGACTTCAACTGTTTTAAATTTAGTTTTGATTTTTAATTATGTGTGTGTGTGTGCGTGCGTGTGTGTGTGTGTGTGTGTGTGTGTGTGTGTGTGTGTGTGTGTGTATGAATGCAGGTGCCCATGGAAGCCAGAAGAAGGAGTCATATCCCCAGAACTGGAGTTACAGGTGGTTGTGAGCCATCCAATATAGATGCTCACAACTGAACTCACAACTGAACCCAGGTCCTCTGAAAGAGCAATGATGGCACTTAACTTCAGAGCCATCACTCCAGCCAGGATTTTATCTTTTACGGTGCTTTCATATTCAAGACAAAATCAAATAGAAAATACCAAGATTTTTTCATATTTCCTCTGTTGCCCCACCCCCTCACTGTACAACCTCCCCCATTATCAGGTCCTGCCTGTGAATACCACATTTTCGTTCACTAGTGAACTTTCTGGGACACTTTATGATGGTCCAGAGATCCCAGTTCTATCAGGTTCATTCTGGGTGTTGGATGTTCTGTGGGTTTGCACAAACCTGCAGTGCACACACACACCAGCGTAGCATTACAAAGAGCGGTACGGGTACCCTAGAATTCCTCTAGGCTCTCCGAGTTCTCGCTCCTGTCCTTCCCGACTCCATGGTTTGTGTCTTTCAGAATTAGAATATGCAGTGTAGCGTTTTCAGACTAGCTCCAGCTATTTAGCAATTCGCATTTCCTCCACATATTCATGGCTTAGTCACTTTTTTTTCAGGCCAGGTCTCACTGTGTAGACCAGACTGGCCTGGAACTCACAGAGATCTACCTGCCTCTGCCTCCTGAGTATAGGGACTAAATGCACGGACCACCAAACAAGTCACCTTTTTAGCACTGAATATTCAATTGTCTGGGGCCAGCAATATGGCTCAGCAGGTGCAGGTGCTTACTGCCAAGCCCGAAGATCCGAGTTGGACTCCAGGGACCCACATAGTAGAAAGAGTGCATGAACTCTCTCTGGCTTCCACATGTGCATTGTGGAATGAACATGTTCATACATACATATGATAGATATTTTTTTAAATATAACTTAAAAATTTTAAATTATCTAAGTTTGCTTATCCATTCGCCCTCTGAAGGGATCTTCTTTGTTTCTAAGTTCAAAATTTTCTGAATAAAGCCACTGGAAACATGTATGTACTGTTTTTTGTGGACCTAGGATGTGAGTTGTCTGATGTGGGTACTGGGAACTTGGGTCCTCTGCAAGAGCAGTCCACATTCTTCACAACTGAGCCACCTTTCCATTTCCTATGTTAATATATTTTGCCAGGAAACTTGGTCATTCTTAGACTATCTGTGGAGATCCCTTAGGGCGTAGTTAGCTGTGATGGTCAGTTTTAACTGTCAACTTGCCACAACTTAGAATCCTCTAGGAAGAAAGTCTTTATGAGGAATTATCTAGATCAGGTTGACCTATGGGCATGTTTGTGGGGGGTTGTCTTGATTATATTTATTGATGTGAGAAGACTCAACCTGAAGGTGGGTGACACCATTCCCTGGCTTAGGGCCCTGGACTGTATCAGAGTAGCGAAAGCGAGCTGAGCACTAAGCATGTGTGGATTTATTTCACTCTGCTCTTGAAGAGCTGATTCAAGTTCTTACTCCTTGATTTCCTTGTGAAAGAGGACTGAAACCTGGAATTGTCAGCTGAAATAACCTCTTCTTCCTAGGTTGCTTTTTGTCAGAGTGTTCTATCATGGTCATGAGCATGAAACTAGGACAGTGCCTGATGCTTATTATCCAGAATGTACATTTGAATTCTCTCTGTGTGTTGCCTTCTAGAATAGAGGCTGTTGATGGGAAACTTCAGTGTCAGAATTACAGGACGTACTTGCTCAACATTGCACATTTACAGAGTTCCTTATACGCATTGTCCTAGTTATCTGTTTCAATTAGGGGCATGTCTATGGGGAAGGGCCCAGCCTACCTTGGGTGGCACCATTCCCGAGGCATGTGGTCCAGGCTGAATAAGAAAGCTCACTAAGCACTAGCCTGTGAGTGAGCCAGCAGGCAGTATTTCTCCACAGTTTCTACTTCAAGTTCATGAGTTCCTGAGCTGACTTCCCTTGATGATGGTCTGTGACCTGTAAACTGAAATAAGCCCTTACCTCCCTTAAATTGAATTTGGTTGTGATGTTTGTCAAAGCAACAGATTAAAACTAGAGCACACACACACACACACACACACACACACACACACACACACACGTTCATCCATATATGCAAAGTCATTTTGAAAAGTATAAATATAGGAAATATCTTGAAGACTCTGGGAAGCTAGTCTCAAATCACTAGTTCAGTATTTATGATTGGTCCCTTTCCTGAACAAAGAGAGGTCCTTCCAGCCTGGTTGCCTGTGACAGTGAGCCAGAAAATGAAGTGTTCTGTCAGGGGTCGGAAGTGGATCTGGGCTCTTCCTTCATTTCATTTGTTTCAAGTTAGTGAGTCGCCTTTCCTGTTCTGCGTTTCAGGCAGAACTTCGAAGGCTGCCCGTGAAGAGCTCCTGAGCTCAGAGCATGGTGTTCTCTTCCTTCCAGATATACATACATATACATATATATATATATACAGCTTTTCAATATTTCAGTGCCAGGTGTTTGTGTTCCAGTAACTGTTTGCAGAATCGCAAAGAACCATGGATCTGAAGCAATTGCTTCCTGAGGTTTATCAATTTATCTTTTTTTTTTTAATTAAAAGACAGGTTCTCACTGTGTAGACCAGCTGGCCTGGAGCTTGCTATGTAGATGAGGCTAGCCTCAAACTCAGAGCTCTGCCTGCCTCTGCCTCCGAGTGCTGGGGTTAAAGGTGTGTGACATTACATCTACATAATTGATTTATCTCAATGTGATGGCGTTTTTAATCATCATAAACCGAGCAGGAAAATAATGACCCTGGAAGCTTCAACTGCCGGGGGAGAACTAGGAAGAGAACAATTAGTTGATCTAAGATGACCTCTGCTCAGCTTTCAGATATAAGATACTATTTTCCTGCCATTGTTGATTAAGTACAGGCAATTTTGCCAAGTGTAGGGAAAAGAAAAATGCTAAATCTTTTGAATGAGCACAGAATCCTGTGTAGGTATTAAAATGTGTGCTATCTGCCTCCAACACTGAGAAGCTGAGAATCTGGTAGCTCTTAGCATGAGGCTGGACACCTCAGGCTCCCCAGGCTGATGCTGAAGGACTGGCTGATTTCTGAAGAGCAGCTGAACTCTCCAGGGAGAAAGGAAGGCAACAGGCAGAAAGCAGAGTTTATCCCTCATACCTCCTTTTATCTGGGCTTCCAGGAAAAGGTACCACCACATTTAGGAGCGTTCTTCCCACTTCAGGTAACGTGATCAAGACAATTCCCCATAGGTGTACATAGCAGTTTAGCTCTTAGTTGGTTCAAGCTCTAATCAACTTGACAAACAAGATTAGCCATTACATTGCACTTATTTTCATGTCCAGAACGCTAAAGTCAGAGGAGGAAATATATCTAGCTTTGAAGTTTTAAACCTAAATGTATTAATTTCTGGTCTACTTTGTGTGTGTATGTGTGTACGTGTGTGTGCGTGCGCGTGTGTGCGGGCACATAGATGTGTGTATTCACAGGAGACCAGAGGATAACCTTGAATGCCATTCTTCAAAAGATGTCCACCTTGGTATTGAGACAGGCACTTTTCTAACCTTGTCTCCAAGTAGGCTAGGCTGGCTGGCTGGATAGTGGACCCCAAGGATCTGCTGTCTCTGTCTCCCTGTTACTGGGATTATAAATGCATGGCACCACACCAGGCTTCTTTTACGTTGTTGTAAAGACTGAATTCAGGTCCTTGTGCTTGCTCAGCAAGCACTTTACTAATGGAGGTAGGTTCCTGGACCTTGACATCTGCTTTCCATTTCATCCTTTAAAGACCTGACCTTCGGGCTGGAGAGATTTGACTCAGCAGTTAAGAACACTGGCTGTTCTTGCAGAAGACCTGGATTCGAATCCCAGCACCCACATGACAACTAACAATGGTTCATAACTCCAGTTCCAGGGGATCCAATGGCCTCTTCTGTTCTCACTGGCATTGCATAACACGGGTGCACTTACACACATTCAGGCAATATACTCATACACAAAAAATAAAAATAATAAATAAAATATTTTTTAAATGATCTTGTTGTCTTTGAAATCCTCATCAACATGTGCTACCATACAGCTCTTCCAAACAGGCCCCAGGCGACCCTCATTAGTGGGTCTCTCCAGCATTCCAACTGCTCTCAGACTCACACTCAGCGCTTCATGTTCCTACAGTTTTTTTGCCTCCACGGCTCGGTGAATATAGTCACATGGGACAGTGTCAGTTTTGCTCCTCCACAAATGTGACTTCTGATGCCACGACTTGTTTACAGCCCTCAGGAAAGCTGAGATACTGTCTCTACCAAAATACCAAATTGCATCTTTCATCTGCAGGCAGCATGCAAAGCGCAGGCTGAGCTGGGAGCCCGTGAGAGCCGCAGGCTGAGCTGCGTTCCTCTCTTGGGAGCAGGTCTAACTGGAGCTTTCTGGTCTTATTCCATTCTCCAGCCCTCTCACTTCTGGATGGGGGAGGCAGCACTGTACACCGGAGCACTGAGCTCTAGAACCTGGGAAATAATCCTATCCCTGCTGAGGATGGGGACAGTGGATATGTCCTGACGTCTGGTATGGCTGTAGTGACAAGAAGCATTTGGGGGCTGACTGTACTTAGGAGAAAAGACTTCTGTGAAGGCCCCATCTTCTTCTCTAGTGGAAGGCTAGGACCTGGGACCACAGGATGACATGAACAGATTACTCCAGAAGCTTCTGTGGAATGCCAGCTTTCCAAGGCTAGCATGTAATTTATGTTATATGTGAACACTGAGCATCTTGGCTTAGGAGGGAATGTGACATACTTTTATTATTGAAATTTAGGATTAAAATAAAACCTATTAACGGCTTTCTCCATAGTAGTGGGGTTTATTTGCCAGAAAATCAGTTATATTTATGGGAGATTAAAACATTACTAAGCTTGCTATTTTCCAAAGAGAAATTTGGTGCTCTGAATTTGCTGACACAGCATTCCATTCTGGGTGACTTCAACCACAGGCTGAAGAAAATTAGCCAGAAAGAAAGAAACCTGCTTTTCTGATCAGGGGAGAGGCACCTCAGGTGGAGTTCTTGAGAGCCTAGCTAGAGCAAGAAGGCACAGCCCCATGCCTCTCCTGTGCTGGGTTTTGTGCACAGTGCAGCAGAATGCTGTGTAGTGTGGCTCCAGAATGTCTCCCAAAGTCTCATGAGCTGAAGGCTTGGTCCCCAGTGCAGCAGAACTTGGAAGTGGAACCTTTGAGAAGTGACTGGGTGACAGGAGCTCTGACCTCACCGATGCATCAATCCACTGACTTCATCATTTGATGGGCTATTGGGAAGTGATGGACAGTGGGGAGGGGGGGAGTTCTAGTTGAAACTAGTATGTTGTAGGGACCATGTCCTAAGAGGTTGTACCTTGTTCTCTCTCTCTCTGCCATAAGGTATGCAGGCTCCTCTGTCCCCTGCAGCTGTTACCATGACAGTCTGCCTCAAATGGGCCCACAGTAATGGGGGCCAGCTGAAACTTCCAGAACCATTAGCCAAAATGTTTCCTTCTTTGTATGTGTGTGTACATGTGCACACATGTTTATTATGTGTGGACAGGTGCATGTAACATGGAGGCCAGAGGCCAATGTTATGTATCTTTCCTCAGCATGCCAGTATGATTTTGTTTTGGTTTTTGAGAAAGGATCTCTCAGTGGGACCTGGAGCTTGGGATTTTTCAGGCTAGGCCAGCTGGCCAGGGAGCCCCAGAGCTCTGCCTGTCTCTGCCTCCCCAGTGCTGGGATTACAAGTGTGTGCTGTGGGTGGGTCTCCATCTCCAGCAGGGCTGTTGTGCTCCAGCCATGCCAGAGAATGGAGGATGATGGAATGGGACCTCAGGTGGCTCAGAGTGCAGCGGGAGGAGTTCCCTCCCGGGAGACTACGTCGGTGGGTAGTTCGGTTATTAGAGCCAATGCAGGGACTTATATAGGGAGGCCTCTCTGACCGTTACAGAAGGCGGGAAAGTTAAAGTGGGGTTTGGGGGTAAAGGGTGGGAAGACAGGAATGAGGAAACAAAACCCAAAAACCTGGTTCTGGTCTGGGGTAGGGGAAAGGAAGATTCATATCTACAGTAGCTTCCTGGGGCCAGGTTATCACACAGGCAGAGCAGGTCAGACACCTGCCATCCTTTTAGGGTATCCAGAGTTGCTTGCCTTGCTCAATACCTAGATCCCCACATCGTGCCACCATGCCTGGTTTTTAAATGTGGGTTCTGTGGCTCAAACCTAGGTCCTCTGGCTTGCACAGTGAGCTCTTTTTCAACTGAGCTGTTTCTCCAGCCCAAATCTTTCCTTCTTTGATTTTCCCAAGTATTTTGTCACAAGGATTATAAAGCTGACTAACATAAATATTGAATCCATGCAGTCAAACATAGTAAGCCTTGTGTTTATAACGGAGGTCTTTAAGAAGACTCAATCAGAATCTAGACATGATAACAAAACAAATGTTTTTTTTTTGCTATTATTTTTGGCAACTCTCTCATCAAAGGAAATAAGTGATTTTATTCTGAGTTAAATATGAGTGACCATAGCCGGGGAACACAGACTCAGACTACCCTGAATGACACTCTGACTTGAATTGGTCATGTGGACTACTTATAATCATAGAAAAAAAGAAAGCCATAAATTGAGACATTAACCAAATATATGGATGGGGACAGTGCATAGGCCAGTTAACAGAAAGTGGAAATCTCTGCTGTAGGTTTCAGCTATTATGTGACTGATGTTCTTCACTTTGGGGTTAGTGGAAGCAAGGTCTGCTACATTCCTGAGGTTTTACTTGATAGTTACAAAGATGTTAGGTCATGCACAGAAATGGGCAACAAAGGGGTCCATTGTAAAGAGGCCTAAAGATACTCCAAAATAAATTCGAATCTGGGTACACAACACCCTAGTCCTCCACAATCATGACACCCTAATCAGTCAATTAGCCTTGCAAAATCTTTGACATACTTATGACTTTGGTAGGGAGGGGGCTAAATTTCCAAACTCTTGTCAATAGGAGTGCTAAGGAGTCTCTTTTCAGAGGACCCTGTATCTCTCCTATTTTGCCTATCCTGCCTCATAAATGATCTCAAGAGCTGTTCGGCGAAGGCAGCAGACAAGGTCAAGGAGCCTCTGGTGCAGGGTGAACCAGGACTGAGGCATGTGCTTTGCTGAGGGTACAGGAGGACTCCTCTGCTGGACTTCACATGTGCTTTGCTGAGGGTACAGGAGGACTCCTCTGCTGGACTTCACATGTGCTTTGCTGAGGGTACAGGAGGGCTCCTCTGCTGGACTTCGGTTCTCTCCAGGTATCAGTGAGTACGGTGAGACCTTGCCCCATGAGTCCTGAAGCTTGTGGCTTCAGAGGACAGGATCTTGAATGGTGTTGAATGGTGGTCAGTGTTACCTCCGTGAGCAGCAACCTCTCAGCTTTTCAGCCAGCCCTCCGCCTTTGGAGATGACACCAAGACACCTGATGGGAAAGCATGTTTGAGGCCTCAAGCACTTCTTCGGGAGCTTTGGGAAGATATGATATGTCTGCAGCATGGATGTGGGACAGGAGGTGGTGGCAACATTTTAATAAGTCCTTTCTATAGAGGCTGGGGAACTGCAAAGAAATGAGGCTCCTTGAAATACGGAAGGTGTTTTTTAATGATCCGAGCAGCTGATGCACCAGTTCTGCCCCTGTTGACCTAACACTAGGAGGCTATCCACTTGGCGTCTGTAGTTGTTGTTAGGTTTTGTGTCTGATGTTGTTCCCTCATTTGATGACATTATTTACCAATGAGGGAGCATCCCAATAAAAAGGTCCCCAATTCTTGATGAAGGGTGACGTACATGTTAGGTAACTGATGAAGATGGGTAAGTCACTAGATGCTGCAGTGAGAGGCAGTATCTGGAACTAAGGATAGTGACTAAGTCCACCAGAAGGAAGAACTTTCTTTGGTGTCAATAATAATTTGTAGTATTTTGTTCATTAATGTAACTGACCGTCGGTGGGGTTCTTCTCATGCCAAACTGGTAGGGGCTTAAAGATGAGCTGTGCGTTGTCTTTGTCCTTGAAAGGAAATGCCCCGAACACCAGACATCTGGATGCAGCATTAAGTAAACTAGAACAAAGTTGCACAGAAGAAAAGTCTAAAAAACTCCTTGCCTGAGAATCTTGCAAGGTCTTGAGAAACAGGCAGAACTGGGAGCGAGATCCCCCAGGGAAAAGAAGAGAGAAATGTCTTCTACCTGCTACCAGCTCTCTCGGAGCTCCTGCTCCTGCTTAGCATTTCCTCTTTGCCACATATAGAGAAATCTAGTGATGCGAGTGGTGAAAGAATTTACCAAGACACAGAGTTCTCTGAAGAACAGGTCTAGGTGAACCTGGGTTGTCTGTCACAGTCTCCAACTGTTCTCCTTGGTCCCAGTGCATGTTGAAAAGTCTCAGATATGGGACTCAAGGGGGACATTGAGATGGAGTGTTGGAAGTAAGAAGTTTATTACATAGTTACTAAAGCCATGGCCAGATAAACAGAAAACAGCATGGGGAGGCCTCTGAGGAGTTCAGACCCGGGATGATGATTGGAGGTTGGTTTTTATACCTCTCAGAGGAGCATCCAGCCTTGGGGATATGTGGCCACCTATAGGCACTGCAGCCCTTTGGTGTTCTTTGTTATGTCCCTGCGTTGTAGCCTGAAAACTCATTTGCCCAGGTTAGAAATCCAGACATCTGGAAGAGTATGAGCTAGAAACTCACAGGCCCTCTCAGTAGAGGACCTGCAGGTCTGTGAGCCTGAAGAGAGGGAGGTCTGCGGCAGTGTTGGCAGGGCTGACCTGTGCTGTGACTTGAGCAGCAGTCGGTCTGGATTCCACCCCTGAAGGAGCCTTGGCAGTGTGGGGTTGCTTCCAGCAAGACAGACTCTGCCCTCTTCATGAGCTCAGTTTTGCCAACTTGCAGAAGATTGTCACAGTTGGGTTTGTTGACTATTGAGGTCTTCTCATAGAAGGAAGCGGGCAGGGAGGGTCATAGGACTCTCAAAGTTCTAGCCACTCATCCCAAACTATTGTATGACATTCTTCCCTAATTGCACATGATCTCAGGGTCTTGGGGGTTGGAGTCTGGGATGTAAAGTCTGGGGATAACTAGAAGAAGGGGGCTCCCCTTACACAGACACGGAGGAGTCACCATTCATCCAGGCTGGGTGCAGACGTTCCAGTGTGGCTGCTCTGAGGTCACCCATGTTCCTCCCCATAACCCCTCGCCCACTGTTCTGTAAGCCTAACAAGCCCATTGGTTTCCAAGGGTCAACTGTGGTGTAGTTGAACTTTTGTTTGTCATTGGGACCTTATGAGAAGGGAGGTAGATGTTTTGTAGTCCTCTCCCTCATGGGAGAAAATTTCCACAACATGGTCATGAACCCAGGGCTCACTCTGTCTGAGGAAGAACAAGGAACTCTCTGCTGCTCATCTGATTGGAAACGCCATTAGAATCAATAAACATGGCGGCTGCAACCTGAGTTCAGTGTGAAAGTGCACTTGAGTGGGCAGAAAAGACTTAAAAAGAAACAAAATGAAGTGCTCAAGGAATCTGTAGAAACAAATGCTCAAAAATACAAGGAAAATCCTGACATTTCAACAACCAGGCCAGGCCCAGGTGCTCTTGTGATGTTTTATGCAAAAACTCTTGGAGCTTCAGTGTGGTCCCCTCACAGTTGGTCATTCTCAAGAAAAGCATTTTGCACTAAACAATTTCCTACTTAATAAAATAGTGAGATATCGACCTATCTTTCCCACACACAAAGGGCCACCGAGATAGACAGACAGTGTAACTTCCTCTTAACTGTTAAGAAGAACTCCCACCCCCTCAGTAGAGTGACCCCTTCTCTGTGAACTTGCCTCTGCTTCCTGGTAGTGTCTTTCAATAAATTCCATCTTGTTTTTTAGTGTCATAGATATTCTTTTACTGCTGGTATCGCCAGCTGTGGTGATTTAAATGAGAAGTGTCCTCCATAGGCTCCAGGATTTGAACAGTGTCCCACTTGGTAGCACTGTTTGGAGGTCTTTGTAATGGTTGGGAACTGTAGCCATGCTGGAGGCGGTGAGTCACTGGGGCGGGCTTTGTGAGTTACTGCTTCACCACGCTTCCAGTTTGCCCCCTCTGCTTCCTGTTTGCCATTGGAGATGTGCTGTCTCAGCTTCTGGTTCTTGCCTCCATGCCGTGATGGACTCTCCCTCTGGAACCTCAGCCAGAATAAACTCTTCACTAAGATGCCTTTGGTCATTGCGTTCTATCACAGCAACAGCAAAGCAACTAAAACAGCACCTTCCCAACGCTGTCGTGCATAGCAGAATCCACCAAAGATGTAGCTGTGGGTGTGCAGAGGGGCTACCAACTCTCTCTCTCTCTCCTCTCACTTGTTTTATTTTTTAACAGCTTTTAGGTTTCCATAAAAAGGAATGAGAAGTTCCATAATTTACGTTAAAATTCATCCAGTGCACTGAGCATTCTGCGGTTCCTTTCAAATACATAATGATGGAACTGCACTGTTGCAATACCGTGCAGAACAGGACTCGTCCTGTTCACCCATCTTTCCCCTGATCCCAGGCCCTATCAATCACTGGTCTGTTGTTTGTTTAGAATGAGCCTCAGCATGTAACTATGTGAGGGTGAGGAGGAAACCGACCCAGCACTAAGCAAGAGGCACCATGGGGGTCTTCCTTTCTGCTTGCTCTCAACTGCCAATGTGAGGTGACCAGCTGTTGGAATTCCTGTCTTGATTTCCCCACAATGATGGACTATAACTTGGAACTGTGAACCAAATAAAACCTTCCGTAAGTTGCTTTTGGTCAGGATATCTTTCACAGTGACAGAAGTGAAACTAGAACAGGTGTCAGGTTTTCACTTACAGTCCCCTAAGGATACACTGCTATGTAACCTTGCATATGCTTACTAGTTATCTAGGGACTGTATCTTGTGAGATGTCTGTCCAGCTACTTTTTTCATTTTAAGTGGTTGCGTTCTTGTTGTTGAGTTTTAAAGGTCATTAGTGCATTTTGAAAACCAATCTTTTATGAAACATTTTCTGAAAATATCTCTTATTGCTCTGTTTTCTTTTTGTTCTTTTAGTGCCTTTCACACTGCAGAAGTTCTAATTTACTTATTTATTTTAAATTTATGCATCTGTGTGTGTGTGTGTGAGTTTATGTGCACCACATGCGTACAGGGGCCCTTAGACACCAGAAGAGGATGTCAGAGCCCCTGGAACTGGAGTTATAGACAGTTATGAACTGCCATGTGGGTGCTAGGAACCCAATGTAGATGCCTTAACCACTGAGCAATCTTTCCTACCCCACACTGCAGAAGTTTTTAGTCCCTTTCAGCATCTTGATTATTTCTTTCACAGTTCGTGCCCTCGGTGTCTCATCTAAAAAGCCATTACCTACCTGAAGCTCACCACTTTATTCTGCTTTATCTTCTAAGCGAATGAAGAGAGTTCATTTTATAATTTGTTTGAGTTTGTTTTCGTTTTGTAGGTGTAAGTTCATTTTTTGCTTGTGAATAACAAGCTGTTCAGGCATCTTTTGTTGAATAGACTCTTCTTTTCTCTATTGAATTAAAATTATTTATTTTTACTTTTATTTTGTGAGTATGAATTTTTGCCTGCACGCATGTAGGTGTACGCATGTGTGTAATGCCTCTGGAGGCCAAAAGAGGGTATCTGATCCCCTGGAACTGCAGTTACAGACTATTGTTAGCAGCCCTGTAGGTGCTGGGAACCAAACTCAAGTCCTCTGCAAGAGTGACCAGTGCTCTAAACACTGAGAAATCTCTCCAGCCTCATCCATTAATTTTAATGCCCTTTGTCAAAGTAAGTTGATTATGTATATACCAGTCTCTTTCTGGGCTCAGTATTCAGCTCTGTAGATCTGTTTCTTTATTCTTTTTCACCAATGCACGTGGTTTTGCCTTTTGTATCTTTACAGTGCAGCTTCAGTCTACCTGTTGGCTAGCCTTCTCACCAGTGCACACAGTTTTGACTGTGTCTTTACAGCACCGCTTCAGCTCTGCCTGGACGCTCTGAAGTGATGTCAGTCTTCAGGTTTGTTCCTCTCCTGTCATATTGTGTTGACTGTTTGGGGTCTTCTCTCTATATTGTGTCAGTCAGACTTTCACTGTTGTGACAAATGCCTGAGAGAAACAGTTTAAAAGAAGGAAGATTTAGCTTGGTTTGTGTTTTCAGATAGTTCAGCCCCTGGCTGCCTTCATTGCCTTCAGGCCTGTGACTAAGGAGAATGTCATGGAGAAGAGCATGATGGGTAAAGAGATGCTCAATGGATGGCAAGCAGAGAGTGCCAGATAGGAAGGGACCAAGGACAAGACACACCCTTCAGAGGCATGCCTCCATTCACCATCTTCCTCCAAAGGGGCCTCTACTCTCACAGTTCTTCTCAGGATCTAGTCTCATCTCAAAGTCTCATCTCTGAATACTCTGCTTGCACTGAGGACCAAACCTTAAACACATGACCTTCTCTGGAAGGACATTTCATATCAAACCACAACATGTAACCTTTAAAATCAATTCATCCATATCCAAAAAATAATATTCTGACTTCTTGGTTGGGATTGCATGGGATCTATAGATAAAGTTGTGAAGAACTGGTATCTTGACTGTATTGACTCTTGTCCTGATTAGTTTTTTGTTGTCAACTTGGCACAGCACAACTAGAGCTGCCTGAGAAGAGGGAGTCTCAATTGACAAAATTTCTCCATCAGATTGGCCTGTGGGCATGTCTGTGGGGATTGCTATGATGTTAACTGATGTAAGAGGGCCCAGTCTACACTGGGTGCTACTATTCTTAGGCAGATGGGACTGGGCTGTAAAAAAAAAAAAAAAGATAACTGAAGGGCTGAAGAGATGGCTCAGCAGTTAAGAGCGCCAGCTGCTCTTGCAGAGGACCTGGGTTCCATTCCCACCACCCATATGGTGGCTAACAACCATCCTTAACTCCAGTTCCAGGGGATCCAATGCCCTCTTCTGACCTCCTGGGGTATTGCACAACATGGGTGCACTTACCTACATGGAGGAGAACACTCACACACATAAAATAAAAATAATAAAGGTTTTGTAAAGTAGCTGGGCAAGCCTGAGAGGGAGAGAACAAGCAAGCCGTGTTCTTTCGGGGTCCCTGCTTCGGTTCGTGCTGGAGTTCCTGTCCCGACTTCCCTCAGTGGTGGACTGTCAGCTGGAAGCATAAGATGAAATAAACCCTTTCCTTCCCAATTCACTCTCTGTCATGGTGTTTATCACAGGAACAGAAAGCAAAGGAGAACGTGGATCCATGTACATGAACTGTTCACTTACTTCTTCGATTTCTTTTAAGGATTTATACTTTCTTCATATATACGGTATATATGTTTTGTTAGATTTATATGTAAACATCACCTTTTGGTACTATTATAAGTGTTATTACATTTCTGTTTCACATTTTAATTGCTTACTCTGGATATATAGGGGAAAAGATAACTGCTTATTAACTTTATATACTGAAATCTTGCTATATTCACTTTAAAAATATTTATTATTTTTACTTTATGTGTATGAGTGTATTGCCTGCATGTGTGTAAGAGCACTCATGTTGTGCAGTGCCCACAGAGGTCAGAAGAGGATGTTGGATCTCCTGGAACTGGAGTTACAGATGATTGTTAGCCATCATGTGGGTTCTGGGAATTGGACCAAGGTCCACTGCAAGAGCAGCCAGTGCTCTTAATCACTGAGCCATCTCTCCAGCCCCTGATATAGTCACTTAATTAGCTCCCAGGATCTTTTTTGTTAATTCTTTGGGATTAAATAACAGTCATGCCACTTGTGAATGAAATTATTCCCTCCCAATTAGCATGCCATTTATTTTATTTTATTGTCTTATTGCATTTGCAAGTATTTCCAGTGGGATATTGAGAAGACTTGGTAAAAGAGGGATCTTTTCCCTGAATCTTAATAGGGACTTTTGGAGTGTCTCAGTATTAACTATGATGTAAGGGTTCTTTGGTTGGTATTCTTTATCAAGTTGAGGAGGTTCCCTTCTCAATCCTACTTCAGGGAGAGCTTTTTTTCCAAGCATAAACGGGTATTTATCAATTGCTTTTTCTATATATATATATATATATATATACACACACACACATACACACATATATATATTCTTTAACCTATTGATATGATTGATAACATTATTTGCTTTTCAAATGTTAAAAGTCTCCATTACTGGGAAAAATCCAGCTTGATAATTACTTTATAATTATTTTATAAACTATGGCTTTGCCAATATTTTGTTTAGGTTTTTTTCTTTTCTTTTTGAGGCAGGATCACCTTATAACCCCAGCTGGCCTGGAACTCTCTCGATTTCATAGAGGTTCACCTGCCTCTGCCTTATAAGTGTTGGGATCAAAGGTGTGTGCTACCATGCCCAGTTTGGTTTTGGTTCTTTTAATGTCTTTGACTGGTTTTAACATTAGGAGAATTTCAAATGCTAGGTCAGCATCCTGTCAATGGAGCCACAGCCCTAATGCCTGACAGGAAACCTTTCGTCTGCTTCTATTTTGTGGAGGAGAGGATAGAGAGTTGGCTTTCTGCAGAGGGACTGTGTGAAAGGGTCCTGAGTAATGCTTTGAGTTTGTGTGGCTGTTGGTGGAGGAGGGGGAACGTGAGATTTACTGCCAACATGGCACTGTGCCCCATTTCCTACTTGAATCAGAAAGCAAACATCCCAGGAGGCTCCTTCGTGAGAGACATAGCCTCCACTAGAAAAGAAATTCTAGTTAAGCCTGAATTCCCATAGGATGTGTGAACCAAGAAATGAGAATACTAAGAAACTCTGCTGGAAATAATTTAGCAAAGTGATCAGAAGTGCCTGTGCCTTCCAGAAATGGGTAGATGGACTGAATGGAAGAATAGATATATGGATGAGTGGATGGGTGATAGAGATAGATAGGTAGATAGATAGATAGATAGATAGATAGATAGATAGATAGATAACTGGGTGGATGGATAGACATATAGAAGGAGTCAGAGAGGTGGACAGATAGGTTAGGTAGATGACAGATGGATAGATATATAGATGATATATATAGAGAGAGGGATAGATAGATGAGGGGTAGATGGATAGCTGATTGACTTATAGATAGACAGAGATGATAGATAGATAGATAGATAGATAGATAGATAAATAGATATAGATAGATAGATAGACAGACAGAGTCTCAGGTAGCCCAATCTAGTCTCAAACCTTCTATCCCTATAGCTGAAGATGAACTTGAACTTCTTATCCTTTTACCTCTTCCTTCTGAATGCCGGTATTACAGCCATATCCAATTTTATGCCTTGCTGCCAATGATACTAAGCAAGCACTCTATTAACTGAATTACATCTCCAGGTTCTTTCAAGAAATACTGCACACAATGGTAAAGGTGTTAGGAAAAGCAAAAGCTTCTGTCCCAACCCTGAGCTGAGCTGGAATGAGTTGTCCTTTTAAAGACTTTTGACAATACCCGTGGGCATGGATGGGAGGTTTTGAGACTGACAAGCCACTCATCACGCAGCCACATCATCAGCGCATGTTAGTGTTTTGATATGAAATGTCTAAGGATCAACTGATCTGTAGGCAGCTAATGGTTGCCTGGGGAAGAGAAACATTTCCTTCTGTGATAAAGTCACTGGTAAGGTGAGAATGGTTCTGTAAATAGCTCCTTGTCTGTGCTCATGTAAGTAACCCTAATTAAACTTGTTAGTTAAGAAAAAGACATGAATCAGCAAGAGTGGGAGGAAGACAAAAGAGAGTGATGGAAAGTTAATATGATCAAAATGTATTATTTACAAGTATAGAAATGTAATACTAAGGAGCATGCTATGTAAAATTAATATATCCGACTCAAAGGCTAAAAAATAAGTGTGTCCCTCAGGAGTGTGTGCTTGAACACTTGGTCCCCAGACAGTGATACTGTTTTGTGGGACTGTAGAACCCTAACCCTTGGCTTTTTTTTTAACGTGGTGCAGAGGATCAAATTCAGTGCTTTACCTGCTGAGCCATCTTCCCAGGATATGGCATTTCTTTCTGAGAGTTTGTGGACTGATGTAGTTCCAGCTAAGTTACGTTCATTCTGTCCCTTCATGCCTCTGAACACTCAGCCCTCATTGGCTGCCATCAGCTCTGAGAACCCTTTCTCTCCCATGGCTGTAGCTGACCACTGTACTTCCTTTCCCGCTTTCCCGTTCTTTAATAGTTTTCATGGTACAACATGCAAATGATCCTTGCTGCATGTATCTATCTGACAAACCTGGTGCAAGAACCTGGCAAGATAACAGAAGTCTCAGGCCATGCAAGGCATGAGATATTCCCTGTGCATCTTGTATTTCTCTCAGGCTGGTGATGGTGGCTTCCAAGGTGTCAACCTGATTATGGGCCACTAATAAAAACTGTACTTTCAGGAATCAGCCTTGATTTCTAGCTTTTGTCCATTTCTTTTTTTTTTTTTTTTGAAGATTTATTTATTTTTATTTTATGAATTCTTTGCCAGCATGTATGCAATGTACTATGTGTGTGCAATACATGCAGGGGTCAGAGGGCATTAGATCCCCTGGAACTGGAGTTATGGACAGTTGTTAACCACCATGTGAGTGCTGGGAACCAAATGTAGATCCTCTGCAAGAGCAGACAGTGCTCTGAACTGCTGAGCCATCTCTCCAGTCCCAATGCCATTTCTTGATAGATCCAAACACTCCTGACTACTGTGTATTTCAGGCTACAATAGTGAGGTGCACGGAATGGTAGAATTTCTGAAGGCATTCAGGACCCTGTGAGAGTCAGCTCCAGTTCTTTCCTGGACACAACCCCACATTCAAAGTCACAGCCACCCTGACAGCTTTAACTTTGGCATTTTCTGGCTTCTTCACTCCAGGCTCAGTTTCCTGCCTTCCTGGTAATGGTCTCACAATTGACTGTTTCTCAGGATATAGCATCCCCTCCATCCCCAGAAAGAGGTGGTTCTGTTCAGCCTGTATTGCCTCACAAGGACAGTCTGTTATTTAATGAGGAATTTTTAATCCAGGTTTGAGACCATTGGTGTCAAGACACAGACTGTGATGGTAAATTTTCATTGTCAACTCCACTGGGTTTAGAATTGTATAGGAGACACACTTTTGGGCGTGTCTATGAGGGCGTTTCCAGAGATAGTTAACTAAGGGTGGAAGACCCACTCTACACTTGGGTGGCACCATCCCATAGTCCAGAGCCCAGACTGAATTAAATAGGGCAAAGGAGAATCCTGATGAATCCCAGCAGTTATCCGTCTCTGCTTCCTGACCGCCCAGATGTGAGCAAGCAGCCTCATGCCTCCACACCACACCACCTTCCCTGTCATGATGGGCTGCGCCTCCTCAAATCATGAACCAAATAACCCTGAGTTTTCATCAATCACTTCATCATAGCAACAGAAAAAGTAACTCAGACACAGGCCATGGTAGGAACGTATACACCATAAAAATCGGCAGATGATCTGATTCAGGAGAGGCAGTATAGCCGCACAGCACAAGATAAAGGCTTGCTCTTTGATCCATTGTAGCCGTCTGAGACCGGCTTTACCCCCCGGGATGCACAGTATACAGATGGGGCTAGAACTTCTTCAAAGGGCTGATTGGTCCTCATGGAATGAACATCTGTTCTCTTTTTGCTGGCCTTCACCGTACTAGGATGGTCCACCCTCCTGACAGGAGATCTGAAAATCCAACATTTGCTGTGGAGATGGACAAGTTTTGCTTCTCCTTAGTGTAAGGCCCACCTCCTGAGCTCTAAATCAGCACAGTGACCACTTTCCAGCATGTCAGAGTATGTAGAACCATTCTCTTCAGGAGACCCGAGCCTACACCAAGGGCTCTAGAGAAACCCCCTGGTTCCAATGAAATTGTTACATCAAGCTTGGTCCATGGCTCAGCACAATGCTGTCTGCCAGTGATGGAACAGATTGGACAGACATGCCTCATGCCATGCTTTTTGTATGTTTCTTTATTAAATATTGAACCTCAGTCTTGTTTCACCCGAGTTCACCTGATGGCATGGAGTGATTCAACGTATTAGTGCCGGAGATGGGACCCAGGACTTTATGCATACTCGGTAAGGAGTCTTCCATTGAATTGAGTTACATCCCTGGCAAATACATGTTTTTAAGAACATAACTGCTATGGTTTTAAGATGTCATCGCTGGTAATAAAAAACACTGGGATTGGTGTCACACAACACAGCTCTAAGGTACCTGGTCACCATGGGGAAACAGAG
Organism: Eospalax fontanierii; assembly: GCA_035773235.1. Taxonomy (NCBI): domain Eukaryota; kingdom Metazoa; phylum Chordata; class Mammalia; order Rodentia; family Spalacidae; genus Eospalax; species Eospalax fontanierii. The sequence goes on along the minus strand of CM069524.1, from coordinate 3,525,372 downwards.
CAATCTGGGGCACTGGGCTGACGCTCCACGCACAGGAATGTAATCTGGCCCTTGAAAATACATATTGAGTTCTGCCATCACCAACCCCTCCCCAGGTCCCTCAAAGGCCTCACCTGAGGACTGTGTCCTTTTACCCTTGAATTTAAGGTGCCTAACTGGCAAAGTAACATCCCAGCCAAGCCATGTACCTTCTTAAGGGGTCTAAAGAGCCTGGGGAACTGGAGGAAAGGCGAAAGGAAGAATATAAGAAGAGAAACATCCTCATGCTAAGATGACTGACTCTGGAGTGTGGCAGGAGGAGGCACAGGCTAGGAAGCAGCTTAGCTTTTGGGTTACCTATGTAGGTATTGAAGACAGTGTCTCAGGTGAGAGCTCAGCTCTGGGAGTAGCTGCCAGTGATGGCAGCCCTTAGACCACCCTGCCAAAGAGGCTGTGTTAGCAGGAGCAGCAGGTGCAATTTCATTGTTTGTGCTCTTCCTCAGTTCTCTGATAACGTCTCACTGGCTGTAGGGCTGCAGAATGAATAGACGTACGAACGCATGTGTTTAGTGTAAAATTTCCGAGATCATAAATGCGTGTGCTGAAAGAGGCCCTGGCACATTTCCCTGAGGCAGCCCTAAGTATTTTGCAGGTAATTTTCTCCCAAGACAGGAAAGCAGGGGGGTGAGGGCCTCTCTGCTTGTTACTTCGAAAAGTGCCTTGAGTGGGACATAACAGGGCCAGAGGGGAGTGGAGGGAGTCCTGCCTTCTCAACCACTCGTTCTGGTGTCTGCCAACAATTCCAGCACCCAGGAGGCTAAGGAAGAAGATCTTAAATTTGATCCTTGGATACAGATTGACACTATCAAAAGAAAGGAAGCTCTCCTATCCTCTCCTTTAATTTGCCCTCCCCCAAAGACCCTTCTAGTTTCCTGGCTTCCACTTGTGTCCCAAGTTAAACACACAAAACAAAACAAAACAAAAGAAAATTGAAACCAGGATCCTTATATACGCGCAAACACACGGTACTTCTCTTGCAGGGTCTGGGTTACCTCAGGCAGTGTAATTTTTTCTAGTTCCATCTATTTACATGTAAATGCCATGAATTGATTTTCCTTAAGACTGAGAGTAATATTCTATCATGTGTATGCATCACATTTGTTTTATCCATTTATCTGTTGATGGGCACCTAGGTTGATTCCATTTCTGAACTACTGTGAATAGAATAGCAATGAAAACGAGTGTGCAAGTATCAACGAGTGTGCAAGTATCAATGAGTGTGCAAGTATCTCTGTTTAGTCTGTCTCTGGATATGTGTCCAGAGGTGGTGATCTGGGTGACATGACAATTCTACTTCTAGTTTTGTGAGACACCTTACACTGATTTTCCCACCCTCTGCACTAGTTTGCTCTCTCACCAGTAGTGATGGGCGTTCCTCCACATTCACACCAACGTTTCTTATTTGGATTCCTGAGGGCAGCAATTCTAACTACAGTGAGATGGAATCTTAAAGTAGCTTTAATTTGCATTTTACTGGTGGCTAAGGATATTGAACAGTTTTAAAAGTGTTTCCTAGCCATTTGCATTTTTTCTTTTGAGAAAGAGAGAGAGAGAGAGAGAGAGAGAGAGAGAGAGAGAGAGAGAGAGAGAGAGAGAGAGATGAAAAGGAAGGGCCGGGCATGGAGGTGCACAGCTTTAATCCCAGCACTCAGGAGGAAGAGGCGGGCGAATCTCTGTGAGTTCAAGACCAACCTGGTCTACCTAGCAAGTTCCAGGACAGCTGGGGCTGCGGGAAGACCCTGTCTCAAAAAGACAAAAAATTAAAAGAAAATTAAATTTTAAAAGAAAAGGAAGGAAGGGAGGAAGGGAGAAGAAGAGAGAGAGGGAAGAAAGGAGGGAGAGAAGGAAGGAAGTCACAGAAAGGTATGTTAGAGGAGAGGTGTGCTTGCCAGGCATGGGGTGAGGGTGGTGGTGGTCCATGATCATACAGCATGACTCCCAGGACTAATGCTGCAATCCAATTCCAATCCTGCTGCAGGGAAGGACTGGACGCAGAGTTCCAGGGCAGCACCAGGCAGAAAGTTGGTGCTGCCCTGAGGACTCTGTTCCTCTCTCCCCTCTCAGATCCATCCAGCTGCCCTGGCTCGGCTCCCTGCAGCTCATTTCTGGAAACTCCACTCACTGTTATTTACTTTGTTTTTGTTGACTGGAACGAATACTTTAGGGACCTGGTCATGCAGCCTATTGTTTTTACCTAACTGCGTGACTCAGTTCCTTAGAAAGTACCCCAAAGACTGACCTGAGCACAGAACATTAAGAAGGACCAAGGTCATAAAGAAAGCATGATGCTGTTAGGGCAGGGTGAACCCCGCTTAGCCTCTGCCAGAGGATATGTCCCTCAATTGGCCCTGTGCATAATGACAAATGACTCAGGGAGGAGTGCCTTACAAACTTCTGCTTCATTATAAAAGGAACCAGCAATGTGCAGTGGATGAAGTCAAATAAATGACAGGGCCGAGCCTGCAAAGTGTGCCATCCTGTGGCACCAGAGCCATTGCTGGCCTGGCTACTTTATGATGGTCCTTGTCAGAAGGGCCCAGGGACACACGACAGGGCCACCTTTGAGATCTGGATCCTTCAGTACCTAGCAGGAAGAGAGAGAAGCAGGCATCCCCCACCCCCAGCCTTGCGCAGATTGGCACAGGCTTCTCCATTAACCATGAGGTGCTGTTAGTCCATTTTCTGTGCTGGATATTTCTTCTCCTTCCCCTTGTCTACTGTGATCAAAGCATTTTTATGTACATATTCTCTTCTATGCTGGAAATTTAAACCTAAGGGTATAAATTAGCATTTTACTTTCCCGTTTATATTATGCTCAAATTATAACTATTTTTCCCCCAGCAAGAGCTCAGTCAGTAAAGTTCTTGCCTCACAGGCATGAGGACCCGAATTCGGATCCCTTGAACTTACATGAAAAGGCAGGGGAGACAGGACACACCTATAATCCCAGTGCTGCAAGGTAGGAGACGGAGACTCCCTACAAAGCTTGCTAGCCAGCCAGCCTTGACTACTAGGCCAAGTTCCAGGCCAATAAGAGACTTTCTTCCAACAAGGCAGAAGGGCAGGAAGATCAACACCCAAGGTCATCCTCTGATTCCATATAGGAATCATGCATGCACACACACAGACCCTCCCAAAGTACACATACACACACACACACACACAAGTGAAATTGTTTTTCAGAAAGATTCAAGAAGCTTAAAATTCATGTTGGATTCTCCTGTAATATTGAATCACGGAGCAGAGTTTTCTGAAATAAACGACCACTGAGGAGATGCCCACCCTGACTTGGACGCAAAATGCAGAACTGGAACTCCCGCCATCTGTCATTGGAATGTGCATGTTGTGCTTTTGCAAAGCCACTAGAGGGAGCACACGTTCACTATCATGCCTGGTCCCCAGAGCCGGGCACTTTGGAGGCTGTTCAGAAGACATTTGGGAAAACCACCATGAATCTGTTATGCTATCTGTTCTGCAAAACTGCTGAGCAGACTGGAAAAGAGCCTACCCATATCCTGCTCTGTCCCTGGGCACAGTGGGCATGGGCACTGACTGCTGGCAGTGAGGCTCAGGGTGCCGTCTTATTAGAGACTCAGGGCGAAAGTACCCAGAATACCCAGGCTGCAAGGAGGCCAGTCCCCGTCCAGCTCTCCTCCCCTTGATGTGTGAGGGGTGAGGATTCTGATGTGGTCTCAGAACTGAACTCAAGGAGAGCAGGGTGATGTGCAAAGGGAAGTGCAGGGGATGTCCAAAATGGATAGAGATTGTCATGGTCAGATTCTTTCTGACATCACTTGGAAGGTAGAGAGCCCTGAGTCATGTCTTGAATCCTGATAAGCAGGTGTGGTGGGACGTACCTGTAATCCCAGTACTATGGAGGCAGAGGCAGGGGAATCAGAAATTCAAGGCCATCCTTGCTGCTTGAGTTTGAGGACAGTTTAGGATACATGAAACATTGTCTCAAAACTCCAACCTCAAATAATGATACCAGCAGAATATTCCCATGTGGGCTGAAGCAGGGGAGTCTTTTGTCGTTTTTAAAATGGAAGGATTTAAAGCTAGATGTCCAGCAGGGGAGTAAGTGTGGAAAATGTGGTTTCCACACACAGTGGAAATTTTTTCAGCCATAAAGAAGAACAAAGTAATGTCATTTGCTGGAAAGCAGACACACCTTGAGATACTTGTATTAACTGAATTAAGCCAGTCTCAGAAATGTCATGTTTATTCTCATTTGTGGTTCTTGGATGTTTTATAGTGACACGAATTGTGATGTATATAAGATGAAAATAGAGGTGAAATTTCCTGAGAGAATAAAGGGGCTGAATGGGAGAACGAGGTGGCTAAGGAGAGGCGGGAGAAAAGGGGAAGGTGGGACCTCAGCATGCAGTATATACTTGAATGAAAAAGTTTATTTTTTTAATGTGTGTAAGTGGTTTACCTGCATGTAAGTACACCTGTGCATGCAATGCCAAGAGAGGCCAGAAGAGCGTGTCAGATCCCCTGGAACTGGAGCTACAGATGGTTGTTAGCCTCTGTACTGGGAACCCGGGTCCTCTACAAGAGCACAATAATCTTAATCACTGAGCCATCTCTCCAACCCCCCAGAAAGAAAACATTTTAAAATATATGTAATAAATAGTTTCTTAAGTGTGGTGCTTAAGAAATACTGTCTACATGTACTTGAAGTTGGCAAGCACTTTATTTCTCCTGGGGAAGCAGTGTTCCGGTTTCGGTATCAGATCCCTATCTATTTTCTGGTGAGGAGAGTCCTTTCTGCTTCAGCTTCAAGTTACACCCAGAGCACCTGGGTTTCACCTGAAAGACTCACGGAAGTTTTCAGCGAAGGAGCCAAAACAGCCTGCTTTGAAGTAGCGTGCAAGTTGGAGGCATTTCTTTTTTTTTTAAATAAAAAAAAGAAAAGATTCCTATTTATTTTATTTGTGTGTATGTATGGGGGCCACATTGACATCAAAGAACAACTTTCAGGAGTCTGTTCTCTCCTGCCATTGTGTGGGTCCTGGTCATCAGGCTAGCACCTTTCCCCACTGAGCCATCTCACCAACTTACATTTCTTCATTTCTTCATGATGTCTCGAGTGCACGCTTCGCCAGGCTGGGATAAGAAACCCTCCAGCAGACGAACAGGTAGTTCAGTGGTGCAGGGAAAGGCTGGTATGGGGAAGACACTTAGGAAATGTTTGCTAAGTTAATGAAGAATGAATGAATGAATTAATGAATGTGTCAATGGATGGAAGTCTGGAGTGCTCTGAGGAGTCAGGAGGATCAAGTCCCGAAGACGCCAGAGGATCCTGTCTAAGCTGTAATCCCAAATGCTGGGTTTACAGGCAGGCTACCAGGCCTCCAGCTTTTTATGTGGGTACTGGGAATCTGAACTCCTTGGTCTTCACGCTTGCATGACAAGCATTTTATCCACTGAGCCATCTCGTCAGCCCCATTTACATTTTTATGGTTTTATTATGCTCTTTGGAAATTCCCAGAGCATTTTATTTAAGAGCAATTACAAAATAAAAATTGAATCCCATCCTGGATTAATTTCACATCCTAAGGTTTCCCTGTTTCTAAGATTCCATGTCTGCTTTATGAAAGCTCACTGCTTCTATGAGATAGCTGTAAAACCGATGAGGGCTTATGATGGAACACCTGTATTCATCGCTTTATCACCCCCTCCCAATAGAACATGTGTTCTCATTACAGGTGATTTCAGCACCAATGGGGCCCAAACTGATTCTGAAGGTGGGATTAGATCCATTAAAATACTGGACTGTGTAATAATTTATAGCCTTCCAGAACTCAACTTACCCAACAAAGTCTTCCTCAGTATTCAATTTCTCTCATTCTAGAGAAGCTTTGTTTAAATAAATTGAATTAAAAATTTGTGTGTGCATACATGTGCATGTTCATATGAACATAGGTGCATGTGTGTGCACTGGTGTGTGTAGAGAGCAGAGGACAACCTTGGCTGTCATTCCTCAGCCACTGTCCATCCTGTTTTTTGGGACAGGACTCCTCATTGGCCTGGAACTCACCCAGAAAGCAACACTGACTGAGCACTGAGCCCCAGGGATCCACCTGTCCCCACCTCCCTGGAGCTGGGAGTATAACTCTCACCACTATGTCGGCCTAGTTTTGTCACATGGGTTCTGAGGGTGGAATCCAGATCCTCATACTTGCAAGGCAAGCCCCTTACTGACTGAGCTATCCCTCCTGTCCTTAATTAATGTACATTTTATTTAAATATGTCAATGTGATTCATAAATAGAAATGACATTTAAATTTAGTTACTTTTTATTTTCAGTGAGACAAAAATAAAATTGTCATCAAACAATAGGGGAAGAAGGGGAAGAAGATAAAAACAAAGATGTGAGTCTGGTAGAGCCGTGTCATCACCTTCGGCCAGAAGACATCAAGAAGAGAGTAGAAAATATCAAGCAGGTGGCACAGGTTGGGTGGGCTCATCACTCACCACCTGCTGGTCTGTTTTAACTGCCTGCCTGGGAACATGAGCCCTCCTGTTTTTGACCCAAACAGCTACCCTGTTTAATCTGTGGACCACAGGGAATTGTGAATACCAGCTGAGGGCTGTGGGGTGTGTCAGGTTCAGGTTTTTGGGTTCGAGAGACGCAGCAGCCAGAAGGGACCAGACTCCGCTGGCAGCTAACAGGACCCGGCTTTATTGAGAGAAGACCAGATGGGACTAGCTCCTCCGCACCCACGAGTGGAGAAACGCTAGCCCCCCTCACCCCCATCTTGGGGCTGGGGCTCCGGGGGACCAGGCCGGCGTGATCAGCCCAAGTCTGAGTCTCAAAGCCTCTGCGCAGTGGCAGCAGCAGCAGCAGCAGCAGCACATTGTCCAAGTCCTCAAAGCCTTAAAAACCTTCAGTCCCCTCCTGGCTTTTAGGGAAGGGGGGTTGCCATAACATCTGATTGATGTTTAAGGCAAGCTTCTGGCCAGGAAGTAGTCCTTTTTCAGAGCTGTTCGTGAATTCCTTGAGTCCTGAATCTTATCTGCCAAGAAAGCCCAGTGTCCTTTGGAATTTGGGGTCTGGAGTTTTTATCTGAGGTATTTGCAAGGTTTAGATCTCTGAGAGGTTGTAAAAGGTCCATCTTTCTTCATTCCTCTTTTGCAAACTCTGGCTCCAGATTTCTTCCTGAGTCTGAAACTGTTGGGGGTTTCATTCACACCTTACAGGGTGCCCTGTCTCAGGGTAACACAACCCTCACACGCTCTCAGGAGCATCTCGTCTGGAACTGTCGGTTTATGGTGCTGTCATCATGCATCCCTAGATGGCTCTCTCCTCCCTCACTGCTGCGTGCTCAGGGTTACCGAGGGGAAGACAGGTCATCTGAGTCTCTTATCACATACTTTACCTTCTTTAAAATCCTGAAGAAAAGGTATGAGCCTAGACCATCCTCACTTTTGTTCTGTATGTCCCTTCATTTCATGGACATACCATCCTTTCTCCCATCACTTCCTGGTAAAATGACACCCAGTGCTTAAGATCCTCCTCAGGGGTTGCCTCTTGTAGGGATTGGAACTCAGTTTCCCTACCTTGTTATCAGGTGTAATTAATATCTCCATCCTGGTGCCCTTGGCAGCTCTGTGGCAGCTCTGGGCACATTTTGCTCCACATTTGTGCTTCTTGAGCTTATCTCTCCCTTCTACTTGTCTCCCTACAGGGAGAGCAGGGTCTTGTGGATAACATAAATAACATCCGTGGTGTGAGTATCTCAGTGCTGACAACTGTCTGCAGTAGTTCAGGGTCTGGCACTTCCGGTAAAGAGCTGAGAACTGGGACAAACTTTTAAACAAACATTCATAATTGCTTTTTTAAAATATTTTGCTATTTTTATTTTAGGTGTATTCATGTATTGTCTGCATGTATGTAAGTCCACCTGTGTTGTTCAATGCCCACAGAGGTCAGAAGAAGGCACTGAATTCCCCTGGAACTGGAATTATAGAGAGTTGTTAGCTGCCATGTGGGTGCTAGGAATTGGACCTGGGTCCTCTACAAGCCAGTGCTCTTAACCATTGAGCCATCTCTACAGCCTCATAAATGCTTTCTAATTTTTAAAAATACCTTAATAAACTTAGTTCCAGGAAAAGAAAAACTGAAGAAAGGGTGACTAAACATTTTGGAGTTGTTCTTTTGGAATTTGACCCTATGAGCAACTTAACGTGTGCTATTTTGTGATTTCCATGGTATTTGATGATGGGATTGAGATTTTTTAAGTCAGATATGAAATAAAATTTGATTTTGTTTACAAAAATTTGGCCTGTTTTACAACCAGGTAGCAAACTCCCAGTCAGAATCCAGAATTTTCTTCTCTCCCTAAGACAAATGGGAAGCTCAAGTTCCTGAAAAATAAACCCAGTTGCAAAATATGACACAGCTATTCATCAGAGGGTACCTGTGATGTCATCAGAGAGCAAGCCCTGGGTGGCCGGATGGGAGCACAGAGAGGACTACAGAGCAGCTCATGGGGCGTTTGCAGGCACACAGTACGTGCCCATCCTGGAGTCTTGGGATGGAGGTCCAGCTCTGCTCTGTGCAGGCTGAGACCCTGTCTCAGCCTCTTGCTGGGGTATTTTAGTTGTTTGAAGATGAAAGATAATATGATTAGCAGGTGAATCAACAAAGCTTATTAAAGTCATATTCCCAGTTCCTGATGCTTAGACTCTAATCCTACCAGTTTACAGTAGAGCCTTGTCTGACAATCCTCCAGGTGACCCCAGCAGGGTTGGGCCACCGTGTTGATCTTGAGTGACACTGAGCTGGGAGGTGACCAGTGTCTTTAAGTAGCACCACGTCTGAAAATCTACCTTATCATTGTCGCACGCCTGTTCTCATTGCTGAAGGATCAGGTAACCCCTAAATCTGAGCAAGGCTGGGCATCCGCCTTTCTTTCAGTTCCTGCTAACTCCCAGGCAGTTGTAATTGCCAGCTGCTGGATTAATGTGTGAAAACTGCCTCCAGCAGCATGAATAGGGCCATTGTCTCAACCTGGAAATGGATGCCTGAATGCTGTTCTAAGCTCTGAGGTCCCCAGAAGAAAGGGCAGCTGTGAAAATGCACATCAGCTGTGTGTCTCCTTGTAGAGCGATGCCCTCACCTGTCAGGTCTGCCAGAACCCACCTGTTCATCTGCCTGATCTCCAAGACTGAACCCTAGAGAAGACCAGCAACCCTATTCTTCCTGTCCTTTTCAAAAAGGCTTAGAAAATGAAATTAAAAATGAAAGTTTTATAAAAACCAAAAGCTATCCGAGGTGTTTAAATAAGCCATAAATTCAATATATGATATCGTGCATCAACAAAACTTTAAAAAGAACAAACCTAAAACTACCTCAGATGAATAAAAATGGGTGGGGCTACATAGCAGATACCATGGCTTAGTCCATGTCAAAAAGAATTGGTAAGTTAGACTTCATTAAAATTAAAATGCTCTGTTCTGCAAAGACGTTGCCAAGAGAATAAGAAACAAGCCAATATTTGCAAAATATATATCCAATAAAGTATCTCTACCCAAAGTATCAGAACTCTTTAAACTCATCAAAAGACAATAATTTATCCAATTAAGAAATGGTCCAAAGACCTTAATACGTACTGTACCAAAAAGGATAGAAAATAAGGATATCAAACAGGTTTTACATTGTAGATCACCAAGGAAATGCAAATTAAAACAACATGGAACTATGAACCTATTAGAAAGCTTAAAACCCAGCACACTGACAACACCAAACGCTCCAGAGGCTGTGGAGCAACCGGAACCTGGGAGCATTCATCCATTGCTGCTGGAAATGCAAGACAGTGTAACCATTTGGCAAAAGGAATTTTGCAGTTTCTTGAAAACTGAAACACATGTAGATTACAGCATTCATTTTCCTTGGTTTTCACCCAAAGAACTTGAAAATTTAAGTCCACCCAGAAATGTACAGGCAGATGTTTTCAGTAGTTTTAAGCACGACTGCCAAAAGTCAGAGGCAACCTAGCTGTTCTTTGGTGAGCAAATGAATAAAGGATCTGGTATCCAAATCTCGAAACACTCAGTGCTTGAGCAAGCATTTGTATGTGGAGTCCTTCTTTTCAGAGTGTGCCTTAGGACTTAGTACCTGAAGAGCATTCATCAAAGTACAACAAATAATATGTAATTTTGTTGGGAGAGGTGGTTCTGTTTCTTTGAAAGTGAAATGGATCTAAAGCTGTACACTAAATGCTCAATCCATCATGATCAACAACTTTGTGTAGTCTCCAGGTTCGTTTTATTTTTTAAATGCTTTAGTGGTGTTTCACATTGAATTGAGTGCCTTGTTCTGAGTCTACTTTGTGCCCCCATAATGGAATCCCAGAGACTGGGTAATCTATGAAGAACAAAATATATTCATCACAGTTCCAGAGAGTGGGAGCCCAAGAAAAGATGCCAATGAATTTGGTGTCTGATTTGAAGAGGGCGCCTTGGTGATTCACGTTCTGGATAGGAGGGAGGTTGCGTCCACACAGTGCGGAACAGGGAAACCTGCTCCCACAAGCCTCTATTTCACAGCAGCCATCATCCAGTCCAGTCATGACTGGTTGAGCTCACATGACCTAAACATGTGCCTTTAGGCTTCTGCATTCAGAGCATAAGTTCCCAGCACATGAATGTCTCAGAGGACAAAACCATGGCAGATGATGTAACTCACCGAATATCCTGTCTCTAAGGGATTGATTTCATGTTTTCCCTGATGAAATCACATTTATTTTCTAACCATGTCACCATGATCCATTCTATATCACTAAAAGCACATTATTATCAAGACTTTCGAAGTTCTTGTATTACTAATGGAATTGAGTGAAGAATGAAAAATGTGAAGATTAGTATAAGATCAGTGTGCCACTGAACACAGCTGGCTCTTCTCTTTGTGACTGCAAAATTAGTAGTACAACCAGGATATAAAATGGTGAAGGGTTCCCTGTAGCAGGTAAAGAAAGCAACATCCTCCTCAAACAAAGAATCCTGGGTGTGTTTTTCAGGAAACCTATACCAATTCATCTAAGCAGGAAGTGTAGAGAGAGGCACATTCCCAAGGCTGTTTAAAGTCAGTTTAAGAATGAAAGATGGGAGGCTAGAGAGATAGTTCAGTGGTTAAGAGCTCTGGCTGCTCTTGCAGAACACCTAGGTTTGAATCCCAGGACCCACTTGGCAGCTAACAACCACCTGTAACTCTAGTTTCAGGGAATCCCATGCTCTCTTCTGGCCTGCAGGGGGATTGCCCAATGCTAGTGCACTTACACACATACACATAAAATAAACAAAATTTTAAAGAATAAGAAAAAAAAAGAAAGTCAGCAGACACATTCCTGGTCATGATGGCTCAAGATGAAGCAACATGTTTGAAAATGTAAAATCTGGATGCTCAGCTTGCATCATAACACTGGAGGATAGGAACGCTTTCCACGGTCAGTGTGTGTGAGTGTGGCAGAGGAGCACTGAGCATGCTCAGCTTGTTCATAAAGATGGAGGACAAGAAAACTTCTGAGCTTCTGGGCTTTTATACCCCCCCCAAGAAGTTTTAGATGAAAGAAAGGAACAGACTTTTTTCATGGTAGGGGAGGGTGAGTTCACTGGAGAGTAGTTTCCCCCTAAGTATGCCAGCCTCTGTAAGCTGATAACACTCGTATTGCTGAGAAAAGCTTCTATAGGATGTTAGCTGTTGTTTTAGTTAGCCTTCTCTTGCTGTGACAGACACTGCAACCAAAAGCAGCTTGACAGAGGAAAAGATTTATTTCATCTTACATATTACAGTCCATCATCTAGAGAAGCCAGGAACAACCGAGGCAGACACCGTGGAGAACCACTGCTTACTGACTTGGCCCACAGGCCTTATGCTCAGTGGTCTTGTAGGCAACCACATAGCTAAGGGACTTTATGTGGATTTCCAGAGCTCTGTCTGCAGACAACTTTCTGTCTCTGGAAGCCCGACTAGCAGATTCCAGCTGCCTCAGCAGCAGTGAATTTTGATCTGTCTCTTGTACCAACCGAGCATATTGGTGCAACCAGATTCCAGCTTCCAGGGTCGACCTTTCAGAGTCCGAACAGAAAGGCAAGCGAGTGTGGAACCTGCTGTTTCTCCTCTCTCAACATTCCAGCCTGCTCTACAGATGCTTATAGCTATTGCCTTTATTTTGTCCAATTTTAAAGTTATTAAGAGCCTAAATCTAATACCCGTCACTTTGTCATCCATTATCAGTGATGTTCTGATTGCCAATAAATTTGGAGTATAGATTTCAGGTATTTGTTGGCTAGTCAAATCTTTTCTGTGACCTGCTTGATCTTGGCCTTTTCCTATGACTTTGTTGAATTGTTTTTCTCTCTTATTTATGCATAGGAATTTATTATACATTTATAAACAGAAAGATAATTACTTATGTAAAGATCATAAAATATTCTTCACAGTTTGTTTTTAAATAAAATGTAGAGGCTTTCTGTTTCCTCCTCGTTTTGGGATCAGGAGGTAGAGGAGGAACCCTGACATGTTCTGGAGTGCACCTGTCAAGGGTCTAACTTCTGCTGTCTCGAGGATGCGCTGTGCCTCCCCAGTGCATGCCGACTCTTGGAAAACTAGCTTGGTGACAGCATGGTCTTTTAGCTCATATGATTAGGGCTTATTCACCATCTACATGTAGGCATCACTTGGTTCTGCCTGACCTTGTCTTCTTTCAGACAGAATTCATTTGTTCTCTATATTTTCTGCAATTCCCAAAAGATTCTATGGCCAAAAACTAAAGAGGTAAATTCCAGCAGAGATTTATAACATGGAAAGTGATCAGAGCTTTACTCAATAATAATGAATTCTTTCTTCTAAATCGAGCTTTCTTTGCTTTGGCCAGAAAGTGTAGTTTGGAAATTAAACAGTGGTTGAATCATTTCTCTTGAGAGTTACTCACTTTGCTCTTCTTGGATTACGGGTGAGGAGATGGAGACACAGCCAGCATGCTAAGTACATTTGGCTTTCTAACAAGTATTCACACACAACAGCACTTTTGCATTGGTATTTTATTGCAGTAAATAAATTTGAAGAGGGTCAGTAGGTCACATGCTTAATAGTGCTAGTGACATACAAGTTAATAGAAAAGACATCTCAATACAAAATTGGAGTTATAAAAAGAAATCTAAGTCCATATTATAAAAATTCATAACAGGAGCACGCTAATTAGGTTCAGAGACTCTGATTACTGGGACTACATCTTATTACAATCTGCCATAAATTTTCTGACTGAACTTTTGTATAATTGCTATTGATTTCCACTAATGAAACTTGGGAAAGAGAAAATGATACTGTGAAATTCAAATCGTATTTGTAAAATTGATTATCTGGCAGTTCAATCCATTTGACTAGTCATTTCCCACTGTAATACCAGGTCTGATAGATGATTAAAGAATAGCATAAAGATTCGTGTGGATACTAGATGGGCAGCCACAAGGTGCCAGAGCGGGGTCCAGATCTTAGCCTCTGAAGGAACTCCCGGTGACCTTTGGGAGGCCTCCTCAATCATCTTCATACTATTATATAGCCCTAATTAGCTTTAACTGCCAACTCGACACAGCCTAGAGATATCTAAGAAGGGAGTCTTATTTGAAAGATTGCCCAGATCAGATTGATCTCTGGGCATGTCTGTGGAGGGCTGTCTTGACTATTAATTGATATGGGAGGGCACAGTCCACTGTGGGCAGTACCATTCCCTGGGCAGGTGATCCTGGGCTGCATAAGAAAGCCAGCTAAATATGGGTCTAAGAGAGAGAGCAAGTAGTATTCCTCTATGGTCTCTGCTTCAAGGTCCTATTTGTGCTCTGCCTTGACTTTATTCAGTGATAGACCATGACCTGTAAAATGAAGTAAATTCTTTCCCCCCGGGTTGCTTTTGGTGATGACATTTGTCATAGCACAAAAAGGAAGCTAAAATATTTATTTATGTAAGTTTAGACTTCAGCATAATCTCAGGATTTATGTGTCTATGCTAATATTCAACCACTGCTTTTAAGAGAAACAGTTCAGAGTAGAAATAAGGGACAAGGAGACTCTGGAAACAGAAGCAGGCTCAGCTCCTGGCAGGCACAGTGTACATCCCTAGTCTCACGGTCAGCACTAGGTACTGGGTGCCTTACAGGGATCACTCTCAGGACATAGCCATCACAGCATCTAATGATGGCCTTAAATACACACTGCTACCTCACAATGACAACATCCACAGGAAACAGTTACCATAGCTCTATGATGGTCTATACTTATGCACTGGGTATGTTACAGCTCTATCTGTGCCCAGACTCTGCCTCTCAGACTGTACTGTTTCATGGCCTCCAGTCAGCTTTCAGCTACCAGCCTGTGGTTCTGACTCCCTGTGTGGCAAACCTAGAGTATTAGAGTGCTCACTTTCCATGAATGCTGCCTTAACTAGTCACCCTTGGGGACACTAACACTCTAACTTACTCAACTCAGCCCCCTGCTGTGATAAACCTGAGATGTCTGCAGTCCTCTACTTCCCAGAGCTCATTCCTTACAGAATTAATTCCTTTTGATGAACCAACTTCCCACACCCCATCACCTCCTGCCCTCTGCTGTATACATCTGCACCTCTCAAGTGCCATTTGCACTTGGACCTGGGCTTGGGGGAGAAACAGGAGAAGGCCCTGCTGACTCAACTCTCAAATTGATATGCCAGTGAACAAACTTGGACTTAAAATATGATTCATATATACATATATACTTACATATACATATCCATATAGACATACACACATAGGCACATACAGGCAAAATGACAAAAAAAGAGATGTAAATCTCTCTCTCAATCACTGATTTATTGTATTTAGGAGATGCCAATTACGGAAATAGTTTGCATCTGTACTGGGTATTTCAGAACAAAGCAAATATTTCATGGTGTTATGTCCAGTAGAGGAGACAGGCATCAATTTGAAGACAGAGTGTGCTGTGTACAATGGCAGGACATGCTGAAAATGAACACAATGGTAAATAAAGGCTCAATAAAGACACTTTGTTGAGACTTGAAGGCCTAACTGACTGAGGGAAAGATTGGGTAAATTGTGAATTAACATCAAATTTGCAGTAGCAACAATCAATACTGCTGTTTTCTATCCAATTTTAAGGATGTGAAACATATAAAAGGTATAAACTAATGACTTCCAGTTTCTCCAATTGTCAACTCAGTATGGTAGTGCATGCTTGTAATCTGAGTACCAAGGAGGCTAAAGCAGGGTTCTTTATTAAGATTTATTTTTCATCGTGTGCACGCATGTATGCCTATGTATGCATGCACGCATGAGTGCAGGTGCACATGGAGGCCAAAAAAGGCACTGGATCCCATGGAACTGGAGTTACAGATGGTTGTGAGCCACTTAGCTTGGGTGCTGAAAATAGAACTTAGGTCCTCTGCAAGAGTAGCAAGTACTCTTAACTTTTGAACCATCTTCTCCACAGGCAAGAAGATCTCAAACTCAAGGCCAACCTGGACTGCACAGTGAGGCCCTGTCTGAAAAATAAAATTTTCAGCTCTTTCTAAAGAGTTCCCCTTTATATCAGCAAGAAGTGACAGTCAGCTTGTTAATACGGTACCTACCATTAGCTTATGTTAATAGGTTAGTAGAAGTCAACTTTGCAATCTACTGACTGTCACAATACCATTAGCAACCCTACCTACTCTCTGTGGAAATTAAAATAACTAAACTATAACTGTGTTTACTCAGCAATACATTCAAGCACAAAAGCAGGTTAATGTCTCAGTGAGTCTTTCAGGCAATTAGAGAATTTCTCCCTATAGATCAATTGTATTAGTTACTTTTGGTTTGATAAAACCAAAGCTGGGCCCCACCTCTTAAACCTTCATAAACAGCACCACCAACTGGAACTTAGTGTTCAATTATCTGAGCCTGTAGGGGACATTTCT
This sequence comes from Eospalax fontanierii, assembly GCA_035773235.1. NCBI lineage: Eukaryota > Metazoa > Chordata > Mammalia > Rodentia > Spalacidae > Eospalax > Eospalax fontanierii. The sequence goes on along the minus strand of CM069524.1, from coordinate 3,509,374 downwards.
CATTCAAACCATTACACTGACCTTCTTTAACTGATTTCAAGCATTGCGTCTACAATATTACAATACTCCCTGTATTAGTTACGTTTCTGTTGCTATGACAAAACAAAATACAGAAGTTTTGTTTTGGCTCACAGTTTGAGGATATAGTCCATGGAGGGCAAGGTGTGATAACAGGAACTTGAGGCAGCCTGTCATGCTGCATCCACAGTGAGGAAGCAGAGAGAAGAAAGCTGGTTTTCAACTTTCTCTTTCTCAGTCTGTGACCCCAACCCATGGGATGTTGTCACCCACATTCAGAATAGGTTCTTCCCTTCTCAGTTAAACTGTTCTGGAAAGGCCCTCTTGGATACACCCTGAGGTGTGCCTCCTAGGTGATTCTAAATCCCGCCAAATTGAAGATTAACCAGCACACTCACTGTGATGTTAATCTCAGCTGTCAACTTGATGAGCTCTAGAATCACAGGGGGCATAATGGGCCTCTGGGCACACCTGTGGGGAATTATCTTGATTAGGTTAACTGAAGTGGGAAGACCACCCACTGTGACCAGCTCCGTTCCCTGACTGGAATGCTGGAATAGAAAGGAGGTGAACTGTGTACAGGCATTTGTAGCTCCTTGCTTCCTGATTGCAGATGCAATGTGATTGACCTGACGGGCTCATACTCATGCTGCAGGGACTTCCCCTCAGTGATCCACTGTGCTCTCAAATTGTGAGCCCAAACAAACCCTTCTTTCCTTAAGTTGTTTGTGTCACACTGCTTTACCACAGCAACAGAAAAGTAACTAAGACCTTCATCGTTCATGGACTGCCTTCACTGATAAACTGTACAACAGGCTTAGGAAGCAAATGTTAATGCAACTAATTTAAAGGTGAAATCACTAAGGAAGTGAAGCCCTACTTTGACTTTCCTGAAGCTTAACAGCCATGTCAGTCAGGAAGATGTAACCCTGCCTGTGGCCAGAAAGATGCCTCAGAGATTCAGAACATTTCCTGCTCTTGTTGAGGACACCCACATGGTGGCTAACAATCACCTGTAACTCCAGATATGGGAGATCTGATATCCTCTCTGGCCTCCATGGGCAGCACTTGCACACACACACACACACTCATATATATATATATATATACACAGTTACACAAATACCCTTCTTGTGGACTTAGCTGGATTTCTACACGGTAGAAAGCTCTGAGATGGGGCACCCAGGGCTAGGGCTAGTGTAGCCATTTGGTAAAGCCATGAAGTATTTGGCTTCCCTCAACTTTGGGTAACAGTTTAAAATTAGCTTTCAGTCTGTATCAACATTATTATAATATAGCTGCTGGGACTCCAGGTATTGAATCCACACTGTAGCCAGAAAGAAGGAAGGGAGAAGGGCAAAGAGAAAATACATTAGTTGGTGAGACTCTTCTGCTTTTATTGAGAATGGGTGCCATGCCCTCCCATTTCCGTCTCATTGGTCTTCAAAGATTGCAGAGTCAAAGATTAAACTTATGGTACTTACTGAACCCATTAGTGTTGCTAATCTATAATCTCTCTACTTTGTAGATAGGAGAAGATCCTTGAGTCATCTCAGCATCCCCCCAGGGCCTAGCACGCTGTCTCTTTCAGTGCTGAATCATAAACACGGGTAGCACTGAATGTATTATGAAGACATCTCGTTATATTGATATGTTTCTAGAATCCTAAGGAGGAAGGACTTTAAAGAGAAACAGAGCAGCTTTTAGAACAGTTCAGGAACAATAAAAATACCGTAGGTCCTATGAACTGGCTTACTTTTCAAATTTACATCGCGGCATGTTCTCAGCTCTGCTATTACAACAGAGAAATGGGCTGGTGCCATGATAGACCTAAGTAAAGCAATACTCAGAGCCAGAGGCAAAATAGATGAACCTTTGTTACATGGCCAGTGTCAAATTCAAATAGTAAAAAGAAAAATGGGTGATTTAATAATGATCATTGGAGAGTTGAATGCTTCACCTTCAATAATAGTGACACAATTAAACTTATGATCAATTAGGTTATAGAAGATTTGGACGACATGAAAATCAGCCCTCCTACCAACAGATATTTGTAGAATGCTGCACCTATTACACAAGTAAAAATGTTGTAAGTAATTTGGTAGAAAGGAAGCTGAGTCAAACTGCGCTTCAGGTGAAGGCTTTATTAGGAGAGTCGCAGTGTCAAGCCACAGGCAGCCATGGTGGGGCCCAGAAGAGAGAGACAGATCTTAAAGCTCCAGAGGATCCCTTACCTTTCAGAGGTTTCTAGAGACTGTAGGTACTTTGGAGTATTATGTGTCTTTTCTAGGAAGAACGTGTGGCTTGAATGCAGTAGATAAGAGGCCAGGCCATAATTCAAGGCCACCAGGGGACAGACGTCACAGATGCACTTGCCTGTGCCAGGAGGGGCTGGGGAGCTGTCTTTAGCATTTTGATGCGAGTCCTGAAGAGAGAGAGGGAGACTGGGGTTGCTGGGAAATGTGCTAGATTTCTTAGGCCTCCACATTGCTTATATCATTCTAGAGCTGCAGGTCCATGACCCAACACCAAACGCCATATCTTTTCAAGTAGAGGTGGAACATTTTCCAAAATAAACCACAGCCTGGGCCACAGAACAAGCTATGGTAAATTTCATGAGTGAAATCATGTGGAGTATATTCTCTGACCACAATGTAATTAGATAAGAAAGTGGTAAGAGGCCATTCATGCAATTCACAAATGTGTATAAGTTAGAATATACTCCTTAAAAAACAATAGGTCCAGAAATTAGGACTGGAGAGATGGCTCGGTGGTCAAGAGCACTGACTGCTCTTGCACAAGACCTAGGTTCGAATGCCAGAACCCACATGGCAGCTAACAAGCATTCCAGGGGATTCAACAGCCTCTCCTGGCCCACGTGGGCACCATGCAACACTGGTGTACTTGCAGACCTTCAGGCATAGCACTCATACATGTGAAATAAAAATAAATAAATAAATAAATATTTTTGAAAGAAGAAAAATTAGAAAACACTCTGAGAAGGATTAAAAAAAAATGAAGACATAAGATATCAGAATGTGGGGGTATAGCTAACCAACCATTAGAAGGAAATTTACATTATGAATGCCTATATTAAGAAAGAAGGGGCTGGGGTGTGGCTCAATGGGAGTGGGCTCCCCTCCAGTGCATGAAGCCCCATGTTCAATCCCCAGCACTGAAAAGAAAAGAGAGTAAAAGAAGATGAGGAAAGGTTATCTCAGCTTGATAATTTAATGTTCCACTTATAATAAGAGGCACAAAGTAAACCAGGAGCAAGCAGAGGGATGAGAACAATGAAGAGCCAGATGGGAATCAGTGAAACAGAACACAAAACTCGAGAAAACCTGCAAAATTACAATGTTTTTTGCATCAACAAAATTGACAACCTCAGACTGACCAGCAAAAACTAAGAGAACAGTCAGACTACTGAAACAACACTGAAAGAGGGGAAATCACTGTGAACATTAGGCAAAGAGGCTGGATTACAAGGGACGGTGCAAACAGCTGCGTGCCAGAAAGTATACTAATGAGATGAAATGGAATAAATTTCTGTGAAGGACCCAAACTGATAGAACTGACTCAAGAATACATTTTAAAAGCTGAGGAGATCTATAAGTACGAAGCAGACTCTTGGTAGCTCCATCTTTGTAATGCTTACAAAGAAAGGCTCAGGAAACTTAACTAGTAAGATTGTACCATGGGTTTAAAGAAGAGTTGAAACCAAGGCTTCATAAGCTCTTCCAAGAACTGGAAGAGAGCTCACATTCCCAAATCCTCTCTTCATGCCAGAATCACCCTACACCAAACCCCAAGACATGGAAAGAAAAGAGAATTCCAAATTGACAACTCTCAGAGTTATAGAAATAAAAATCCTCAAAGACATACTAGCCAAATGAATCCAGGAACATGCAAAAGATTACAGACCATAGTCTAATGGTGATGGTGTTTATTTTAGAACTACAAGGTTGGCTCACTATATGAAAATCTGTCAGTGTTATAAATATTCATACAATAAAGGAAAAAACATTGATACAATAAAAGCACAGAGTCAGTCCAACACTCCTTCATGATGAAAGCAGACAATCCATTTTTTAATAGGAATTTCCTCAGGTTCTTAAGAGTGTCTATGAAACTCAAATCAGTAGCAAAACTGAATGTTTTATTCTCTTTTTAAAAAATATTTTATTTATTGTTTTTATTTTATGTGTATGAGTATATTGTCTGCATGTGTGTAAGTGCACTTGTGTCATTCAATGCCCATGGAGGTCAGAAGAGGGCGTTAGATCTCCTGGAACTGTAGTTACAGATGGTTGTTAGCCACCATGTGGATGCTGGGAACTGAACCTAGGTGATCTGCAAGAGCAGCTAGTGTTCTAATTGCTGAGCCATCTGTCTAGTCCCCAATGAGCCATCTTTCTGGCCCCACCTACTGAGTTTCAATACTGAAAGAAAGGGTGTTATGGATGTTCTGATCTGTTGTTACAATGTGCACTCAATGAATTTCTGCTAGAACCGTGTTTTATTCTTAACATCAGGTACAAGATGTTTGCTCACCGCTTCTGCTTGGTGTTGTTCTGGAGATTGTGAACGGCCAACTGGATAAAGGAGAAAATTAAAACACTCTTTAGCCTCAGACCACATAATTTTATACAAAGGAAATGCTACTCAATCTTTAAGAGGGAATTAAATAGGTGATTAGGCCCTGACAGCTCTGCCCTCATAAATGAATGGACTTTGTTATTGTTACAGGGGTGAGTTTCTGATAAAGGATGAGTTTGGTTTCCTTGTATCTCTCATTGTCTTATTGCCTTCAGCTAGGCTATGACAGAGCAAGCAGGCGCTCATCAGATGCTGCCATCTTCATTCTGGGCCTGTCCTGTCTCTAACGCTATGAGAAATCAATTTCTTCACACATTACCCAGTTTCGGGTAGTCTGTTCTAGCTGTGCCAAACAACTGTAGTAGTTACTTTCCTTGTTGCTGTGACCAGTACCTGACAAGAGCAACTCAGGAAGGAAGGGCTTGTTTTTGCCCACGGTACTAGGAGATACAGTCCAACATGGTGGGGAAAGTCATAAAGGCAGCAGTTTGAGGCAACTGGTCACATGACATCTCTCAAAAAGCAGAGAGATGAATGCTGCTGCTCAGATCACATTCTCCTTTTTATTCTCGGGAACTCCGGCCTATTAGATGGTGCTACCCAAAGTTAGAGTGAATCCTCCATCCTCAGTTAAACCTTTTGGAAATACAATCATAGACATATCCAAAGGTATTTTTCCACGGTGATTCTAAATCCAGTTAGGCTGATGATAAACATTAACCTTACCCATACTTTCATAGTATGTGAATTATATCTCAATAAAGCAGTTAAAACTGTGGGAGCTAGGGTGATGCTTAAGTGGGTAAAAGGTCCGCCATACAAGTGTGAGAACTGGAGTTTGTATCCCCAGCGCCTACATAAATGCCAGCAAGCTGGCTAGCCAGATCAGCCAAATGGGACAGCTCTGTCTGGGTTTAAGTGAGAGAAATTGACTCAGTATATAAGATGGAGAGAGATCAGGGAAGACCTGAGTCAATTTTGGGTGTCCACATGAATGTATACTGATGTGCATGCAAACCCGCATGCACACATGCATGCTCACCCAACTACATATGTGTGCTCACATGTGCACTTTCTGGTAATATTAACATACTCTGTTTAACTGATACTCATTCTCGCCATGGGAGCAAATTAGCTAGGGAAATTCATGTCAAATATTCCATGTGCAGACACCATCAGAATGAGATGTGTGAAGACAAATGTATTCTATCAATGTGAGCTTTGGATGAACCGCAGTGTATACTGAACCCACCAAAGAACGTATATTAAAACACACATTTTCCACATGGCTGTTTATGATCTGAAATCCTTATAGCCTGTGCTCTGGCTCACTGGCCCTCTAGGTCACTCATGTAGTCGAGATCCACTCGGGCGTTGCTATGGGGTAAAGCATCTCACTTTCTGCACAGGGAGAACTTGCTCTTCCTGTGGGCACAGAGCTATCATCAGATGTTTGCTGCGATTGCCTCTAATTCCAAAAACTATTAGAGTATAATTTACATTTTGTTTTCCTCTCCTCCCCATTTGGACTAGATGCAAAGTGGAAGCCATTAAAAAGCAGTCAGTGAAAAACAGAGCCACAGGGCGCCTCAGGGTTGCGGATTCGCCTGGTTCGCTGAGGGAGGCTCAGTGCGCCAGGCCTGGGTTTGACTGTCTCTTGGAAATTGTCAGTTCCATTCAAGTAAGTAAAGGATGTGAAGCAGTGAGGTCAGAACAGAGATTGCTGCATAATGCAACCAGAGGCAAGAAGCACACTGTTACTCAGGGCAGGGGCAGCTCTCCCAGGCCGAGGTTGGCTGGGTGGATGCTCTTCCGGTTTCACTGGGCTTTGGTGCAGGCAGACAGAACGTGGCTTTGCTCACTGACGCGACTTTTACGGCAGTTTCTGGACCTCTTGTAGGATAAATTTCTAGGTGGATAATTCGGGTCATTCCATATGAAATTATTCTGTCACATTTTTTTTCCCTAAATTTCAAGGCTGTATCTAAATTTCTTCGTTAAAACCTTAAGGAAAAACAAATAAGCTTTGAGCGTGTCAGAATGTCATTTTAGAAGAGCTAGAAGACTCAATGCCTGTTTTGCTACCACTGAAAATCTTGTTCAGGAAGTCTCATCTTGAAGCAAAGCACCCTGACACACGATGTGGAAACCCCCATAACACAGGCTCTGGAAACCCCTGAAACACATGATGTGGAAATCCCTGCACAAAGGCTCAAAAAACTGCTGCACACATGCTGTGCAAACCCCCACAACAAAGGCTCCTCAAATCCCTGTACACAGGCTCTGGAAACATCTATAGGCTCCACTGACACTCACTGATGCAAAGGAGCAGTGAGAATGATTTGCCAAAGTTTCTGCAGCCTGCTCTCCACCACCTCCATCCATCACTATCAGACTGCACCTCGGAACTCTAAAAACATTGTCACATAACACTAACCCAGGAAGGCGTCTGGGAAGAATCTTGTGCCCACGAGGGTGTGTGGGGCCTTCACACTCTTCTCTGTCCCTCTGTTCTTTTACTCTTGCATTCTGTCCATGGTTGGCCCATGTTAGCAAAGCAATTGACTTAAACCCTCCCATAACACAGGCAAAGATTTGTTTTCAAACTTTGTAATTGTTTTTTTTGTTGTTGTTTTTTTTTTTTTTTTTTTTTTTTTTTTGAGACAAGGTCTCCCTATATCCTCAGCTGGCCTGGAACTCCCTATGTAGACCAGGCTGGCCTCGATCTCATAGAGATCTGCCTGCCTCTGCCTCCTGAGTGCCGGGATTACAGACAAGCTGAGCCCCTTTTGCCCCCTTTCTTTTCTTACACACCTTCCATGCTGTGGATTTCCTTGAAGCATGGGTTCTCTGTTAAGATAATAAATCTAAGGTTTTGTTGGTGGCAGACAGCAGCCAGCAAGATGGAAGATCTGAGCATAACTATTTGTTACTGTAGCAAAATATTTTACAAAGCAACCTAAGGAACAGTTTATTGTGGCTCACAGTTTGAGGATGCAGTCCATCCATCATGGTGGGAAGGCAGGGTGGAAGGAGTGTGATCACGTGGTCTGATCACGTGGCATCCACAATCAGGAAGCAGGGAGAGATGAATGCCAATGCTCAGCTTGCTTTCTCTTTTTTATTTTATTCAGTCGATGTATTAGTTACTTTTCTGCTGTTGGGATAAAATGCCATGGACAGAAGTAAGGACAAAAGCTCGTTTGAGGTTACCATTCCAGAAGGAGAGTCTGCAGAGTCAGGGACACATGGCAGCAAGCAACTGGCACGGGGCAAGGCTATAAACCCGCAAAATCTGCCCCCAGTGATGTACGAGCAAGGCTGCACTTCCCCACAGTCTCCCCAAACAGTACCACCAACTGAAGACCAAGTGTTCAACTACCGGTGCCTATGGGGACATTTATTATTTAAAGTACCAGTCAGGGACCCAAGTTCATGAGATGGTGATACCCCTTTTCAGCATGTGTCTTTCCACTTCAATTAACCCAGTCTAGAAATTCTTTCACAAATGTGTCCAGAGACTTGTTGCTTCTGTGCTCTTAGATCCTGTCAAGGTGACAGTCAACATTAACCATTGATTCTAACCATCATACTGAAAAAATGGCTCTTAAAACAAAGAATGATAATGTCACAGTAAGGTGCACCTTATGCACCTGACAGTATGGTCTCCTGGAGAGGCCAGTTTCCAATTTTTCAAGCACAGTATAGGAGAGGCATCTTCATTCAACCTCCTCCCACAGTTTGTTCACAGAGCAAATAAAATTTTCTGTCTACCAAGGGTCCGTGTTCCCCAGCGCTGGACCATAACCCCTTTCGCCATCCTTCCTGTTATCCTCCCACAGCATGTATATCTCAAAGTATACAGATTGATGCAGTCACATGCCACAAGGGATAATTTGTTGAAGGATGGTGAAGGATGGACCACACATCCCATGATTAAAATGCTTAGACACATTGCATACAGTGGTAGTTTTTGTGTAAACACACAGTATAATGTACACTCAGTGACAAGACCAGCTAACATTTAGCATTTTTCAAAATGTTCCCAGTTTTAAGCCATGTGTAACTGCCATCTCTCAGCTTTACTTTCTAAAAAATACTCTGTTTATTATTTTTATTTTATGTGTATGAGTGTATTACCTGTATGTAAGTGCACCTGTGTTGTGCACTGCACACAGAAGTCAGGAACTGGAGTTATGGATGGTTGGTTGTTAACCGTCATGTGGGTACTGGGAACCACACCAGGGTCCTCGGCAAAAGCAGCCATTGCTCTTAGCTGCTGAGTCATCGCTCCAACCCCTCAGGTTTGTTTTTTAACATTTAAGTCTTTGCCTTATCATTATTATTTTAAGTTAGCATACTGAGTAATAGGTTTCATTATGACGTTTCCATACAGGTGTTGTTAGAATTCGTTTTCGATCATTTCCTCACCCAGTGCCCTCTCCTGGTCCCTGTCCACATCCTTTCCCCCGTCTGTTCTTCTGTACTCTTAATACATGTGTTCCATTGTCCTCTTTTCCTCTCTCCCATAAGATCTCTTCTACTCCTTTCATGGTCCATTTTATAGTGTCATGACCTACACATGTACACACACATCGCTGGAGAGAGGGGTCAGGGTTAAGGGTGCTGGCTCCTCTTGCAGAGGATCTGAGGATCACAACTGGGTAGCTCACAACCTCCTGTTACTCCAGCTTCTGGGCAACTGATGTCCTTTTCTGGCCCCTTGGGCACTATGCTCACAGGTACATACTCACCTATAGACACATATAATTTAAAAAATGGTTGTCTTAAAAAATAAAATGATAAATACATCTTTACTATGAATATATGTGTGTACACATATAAAGCATCTTAAATCTAGGCTCTGCATATGAGGGAAAGCACGTCTTATTTGTCTTTCTGCATCTGGCTTATTTCTCATCACACATTGAGCAGATTCACCCATTCCATGTTGGTTTCTGGATGAATGCAGTCTGCATCCTGCCACATGAGGACATTTTCCTGCCTTACCAGTCTAGATTTGGAACTTGCTATTGCAATGTGGTAATTCATTGTTCCTTCAAGTTTAGTCCCAAAGAGAAAAAGTGCCTGTCTGGGGGAGGAAAAACTGAAAACTCACAACTCAACAGTGAGATAATAGAATTCAAAGAACATTACCTTGGTTCTATTTTAAAGGGTAAATGAGGCAGGGAAAATGTGATGCTTCCTTTATCTCTGGTGTGTTGTTTATAAACTGTCAGCTTTGCTGGTTTTTAATGTGCATTTTGAAGAGAAAAAGCAATACCCTTTCAAATCAAAAGCAAACCTTAAATTTCCAGGGAGAAAATACCTATAGAGGAACTGCTGAGCTATCTCCATTATTAATTAGAAGCCATTGGCACCAGAATGCATATACACTATTACATATCTGCAATTGGATGTGCTGGAATAGGAATTAGGGGAAAAACATACAATTCAGCGAGGCTCCAATTAACCAGCTGGGATTTAGTTAGAAGAATGGCTAATGATAGAGGCTTTTATTTTACATAGTCTCTGTTTGCATTGGAAAAATCAGGTCTTGTCATGTGGCTTATGATGGACATGTGTACCCATCAGGGCCTGGCTGCTCATGAGCACCTGGATATGTATCATGTAGAGCCCCACGGGCAGTAGATGGGGATGGGCATATGTTAATCACTAGGGCTGCACCATTCTAGGAGCAACGCACACACACATTTCTTTGATCTTCACAGAATCCTTTGTGCCTTTCAGCTGATCACATCTCTGCTTTGCAGATGAGAGCATTAAAATGAAGGAAGATTGGCTATGATCCCAGAGTCAAATGGGCAGGGCCAGGATGCACACCCAGATGGTCTAAGTCAAGACTCTGAAATGGACTTTATGCTCCATCTGCCTTTTGAATTAAATCACAGTTTCCAACCTCTGAGAGTGAAGCACCTTGTGTTAGAATACCCCTCTGTGAACAGTGATGACACACACCCAATGAAATAGAAAATGACTGTACACCAGACTACTCCGTAAGAAAAGCAGGGTGGCCCCAGAGAAGCTGAGAACAAGGAAGACACTGTATCTACAAGACACACATGAATTCAACTTTCCCCTTCTGGGTCTGTGCATTCTGCAATGAAGTCAAACTAGAAAGATGCACTTATACTGACCAGAGGGCTTGGGATGGAAATAAACCTGAAATAGAAGAAAAAATGTCCTAGAAAGGGGAGGCCTCGCATCTGAGGCTCACCCTGCCCTACAAGTCTCTAGAGGAAAATTTGAAGACCAAGATAGCTGAACAGTGACCTTTAGGAAACAGAGTCCAGTTTTTCATCCAGGCTAGATTCAGAGACTTAGAAAACACTTCTTGCTTTTCATTAGACACAGAAGCACAGAGCATTAGAGGTAAAGAGTGTATCTCAGGACTAAGGTATTTGTCTTACCATAGCGTGCAGAAAAAAGCAAAGAGGAAAGAAAGAGAACTATTTTATTAGAACTCCAAACCAAATTTATATAAGATCTCAGAGAAACCAGGTGAGGTCAGAGAGAGCTGCAGAATATTCAGGAAAAAGTCCAAGTCCTAATATCAAATGTATTAGTTAGCATCTGTCACTGTAACGGCATACTTATGTTCATCAACTTACAAAGAGAAAAGGTTTGTTTAGGCTCGCAGTTTTGGAGGTTCTAGACCCTGGTCAGTTGGCCCTGTCATTCTTAGGCTTGTCACAAGGCAGCACATCATCATCTAAGCATGTAGCCTATTACACAAGCAGAACTTGGGCTTCCCTTCTTTGTGATCAGTAATGAAAGGAAAAAGGGGCTCCACTCTCCCCTCCAAGTGTACAAAACCAGTAATCAAAAGATCTCCTGTGAGGTCCTGCCTCTTAAAGATCTCACCACCTCTCAATAGTGCCTGTCTGTCAGATCAAAACAACAACGGAGTTGACAGAGTTGAAGGCTGGAAGGGACTGGGGGACAGGAATAAGACATGACTGTCCCCAGGCTCCAACACCATCCTGGAGCTGAGGAGGACCACAGACCAGAAGTGATATCTATCAGGGTCACACATCTGAGCTTAATGCCTGACTTGGCTGGGAAATTACCCAGAAGAGAACAGAATTATAGACTGAAAGGAACCAAATCAAATTGATTTTATATATTTTAAATTTTACTTCTATTTTTCATTTTTCCATTTTCATGTGGCTATATGCATGTTTGCAAATGTGTGGGCATACAGACGTATGCATGCATGCAGACCCATTTGTACAATTGTGTGTGTGTGTGTGTGTGTGTGTGTGTGTGTGTATCTGGGTATATGTGGAAGCCAAAGGTTGATGTGGGAATCATCTTCTGTCACTCTTCTACTGTAGTCATTGAGGCTGGGCAACCCAGAGCTCACACATACAGCTAGTCTTGCTGACCAGCTTGCTCTGGAAATTCTCTGTCTCCATCTTCCTAGGCTGGATTTACAGACTTTTCAGGAAAATGGAGAACCGGAAATCATTATGTTAAGTGAAATAAGCTAGACTCAGATATACAAATAAGTTCAGTATTTTTTTCACATGCCTAGATTTAAATTCATAGGCTGGGGTTATGGCTCATGGTTAAAATGCTTGCCACTCAAGGATGAGGACAGGAGTTGGGGTCCCCAGATCCTATTTAAATGCTGGGTAGAAATGGCAACCTGATTGCAACTCAAATGTCTTTGAACTGACAAAATGAGGTGGGAACTTCAGAGCTAAATGAAGTTTTGCTGAAAACTGGCTCATGTCTCTGAATGCCTAAGAATGAGCAGGTAACCCACTCAGACAGGCTTGACCAGCAGGAGCCTTAACTACCCCATCTCACTAGCCAAGTCAGATCGAATCAGTGTCTGGGCAGACGCTTAAAGCTATCCACCAAAGGCCCTCTCATTTAAACTGCTCTCTCTGGATAAACAAAGCATATTTGGCATTAGAAATCTCTACTCACTTATTAAAGAGTTTCTGCTTGACACATGGTGACCACCAAGCTCACCACTAATGCCCAAAGCTCTTGTTCTTTGCAAATGCAGATAATTACATTTTAAGCTATTTGTCTCTGGTTTCTCTGGATTCTAGACCTTCATTTAACCTCTAAAGAGAAACCTGGACTCCAGCCAGAGGCCAGAAGATTGAGCACAGGATGGGAACAGGCACGGGAAGGTGACACAGGGGCTGCTGCCTGACACAGAAAGACGACCTTTCCACAGAGATGCAAGCTCTCCCCAGTCCGAAGAGGCTGCCCTAGTCCTTCTTGGTCAGCTGAGGAGGGCTCTTTCCTCTGGCCTGCCTCCCAGGGCACTGCAGCATTATGATGACCTGATGGCCCAATGGCCTGTTTGCTTCTTATCAAGTCCTCTACTAGGTGACTCTCTTGCTACAGAATGTTAGTTTAACAACTTTTGGGGAAAATCCTGGTGCATTTCACACTGCAAAATGCAGTAAGAGATTCATAAATGTTAAAAAGAGAGAAATAACTGGGGCTGGAGAGATGGCTCAGCAATTAAGAGCACTGTCTGCTCTTGTAGAGGATCCACATGGAGGTTAATAACTGTTCGTACCTCCAGTCACAGGGGGATCCAGCACCCTTTTTTAATGTCCATGGGCATTGCACAACACGGGTACACTTACATGCAAGCAATATATTCATACACATAAAATTTTAAAAAAAGTAAATTTTTTAAAAAGAGGGAGAAAGGAAGAAAAGATGGGAGGAGGGAGGGAGGAAGGGGGATGGAGGGAGAGAAAAAGACAAAGGAAAACAAAATAAAGCTGAAGGTCACGGAGCTTGAAACTCTCTCGACAGGAGTCGGCACTAAGCAGTGACCTTGAGAGCTGCTCTCGTGCTCGTCCCCTTTGCCGAGCAGAATTGAACAGCATCCTTTCTCCCACGATCCCCCAGCTCCGCCTTTCCAGCGTGAAGCCACTCCGGGCTCCTGGGCAGCAGAGGTCAATGGCTGCTGGGTCTCTGTGACCTTGAAGGAGAGGCGGGTGTCCCAGGTGGGGTTGCTCCCAGGCAGAGCGGAGCCACAGGCTCTGGGCCTGCTAAATATAGAGTGGCACTTTGAAAAATGCAATCCTGGACACTCAGAGTCTTCATGGACCTGACAGCTACTACAAGGGCGATGGCCAGCTTGTCCGGTGTGAGAGGAAGTAAGGACCGATGTAGACATGGGCAAGAAAGACTGCCAACAGTAGGGTCCATACTGCCCTCTGGCATGACTCTCCTGCAGGTGGCCACATGGCTGCAAACACAAGCACAGCTCTCACCATAAAAGGAGCAAGAGATGGTTTATTCCGGAGCCAAATGTGAGTGACTATAGCCGAGGAACACAGATCCAGGCTTTCCCCGCAAATCCCGTGTTCCCACGCGGGTAAGAGTTTCATGAGGTTTTTGTAGTAATAGAACCAAAGAAGTCATCAGTCAAAGCACTTTGAAAATAAATTATTGGAGACGTCAGAGAGGAAGGGCACAGGGCAGAGGGGACCTCTGCTGTAGTTCTCGGATGCTAGCTGAGGACAGTCTTAGCCTTTGGGTCTATTTGTATACTCCAGACATTCAGGAGAGTTCTAGCTGAAATACAGAAGTGGCCAATGAATGGCCTCAGGGATACTAGATCGTCCAGGATAATCAGACTCCAGGCCTCCAATATTCCACCTCTCCACAATCACGGAAGTTCCAGTCAGTCAACCCTGTAGAATATTTATACGAGTGAGCCTTTTCTTCTGGGACCTCAGTACACACAGCCATTTCTATAGCTGTTTCACGGCAGCCCCGGAAGCAGATGCAGCTTACTTGGTACTGCCAACAAAATCGGGAACAGCCGCGAAAGTCGCTTTGCGGGCAGCCCCGCAAATACAGGACCCGGAGCTGTGGGGAGCTCTGCGAGAAAGAGTTCTGTGTGAAACAGGGACTCCGACGTGAAATTTTAAAAGGCATTGCACAGGAAAGTAGAGGGTCTTGATGGTGCTGCCGCACCTAGGAAACAGAAAGGTGAATTCTTCACTTGCTAAAGGTGCTGTGGTCCATGAAGCATGGCTAGGCCTGGGCTGCTTAGGAGACAGCAGAAGATGGAAACCTGCAGTTTTTAATCTCTCGGCCTGTTATATGACTCTGATTTAAAAGACCCAGGAAAGCTGGTCGCTGAGTCAAAGCTGAGGGATCTCCTCTGCGGCCTCTGCAAGTGAGCTGGGTGTGGAGACAAAGAATGAATGAGGGTGTCCCAAGGAGACCCTGGTAAGCTAGGTTCAGAACCAGGCCTTGATGTGCCAGTTTGACAGACGAGTCAAAGTGAAGAGCAGAGAAAGGAGGAGGGAAGAATGCATCCAGTGACCTCCAAATCCATCTTTTGGGATCCTGATATGAGATTTGGAGAGAGGGTCCTGTCCAGCTGTCAAGTGCCCCATCGCTGATCCATCATTCTCTTGGCTCCAGTCCCTCCTGCAAGGTGGTCCTGTTGGCAGCAAGGGACTGAGACACGGGTTCGCATTGCCATTCTCAGCAGCCTGAGGAGTCCCCTAATCTTTTCCAGACCTTGACTCAGGTCAAACCAAGATTTGTGGCTTTGAGGTAGAAGAGAATGCCAGACTAGCTGGAGTGATGAAGCTAGAGATTTTATTAAAGGTATTCTAGTGCAGACTTGACACATGAGGTTAGGAGAGAGTCATTCAGAAAGAAAGACATCCTGAAGTGTGGATATGGCTCTTCAAGGGAGAGCTACAGCTCAAAAGATTGTTCAGAAACCTTCCCTCTTTTTTCTTTTTCTTTTTTTTTTTCTCTCTTTTGAGAAGCAAGATTATAGGGTGGCTCCAGAGATGCCTCAGATAGAACTATAATCTGATAAGGTATAATCAGGAGCCATTAGGCTGCACAAAGGTTTAGCACATATCCTTTCTCTGTAAGTGGGGTTTCTGGTGAGAGTCCTAGAAAACTGCATGTTTTTGGTTGGGAAGGGGACAAGGCCAAAACTTCAGCTGTTAGTTGTGTTGAAATTCTCAGTTCACTGTTGACAGTACACCTCAGTTTGACTCCAGGGTGAGTGGCTCCTTTTCTTTTTCAAGTCTCAATAATTTCCATCCTTTCCATTCTGCCTCAATGTGATACGTTGTCAGAACTTTGTGAAATCTCTTCCTGGGAGAAAAGCTTCCCATGATTGACACCAAGCTTCAGCCTTTTTCTTCCCCAGCTAAGACTCCCCTGGACATTCTTAGGAATCATTATTTCAACAGTCTCATAGCTGAGGGGTTGGAGTACGAGTTTGTCTTTGCCATTCTGAACAGGATGGATACACTCTCAGAAGCAGAATTTCATTGTGGTATGAGTTCTGGTACCTGAATGTTCAGATTCAAATCTGTCTTCATCACTCTTTATCAAAGTGTCCTTGATCATGGTGTTATCCCTGGGCCTTACTTAGTAGGCACTAAGAGCATTTGTCTGTACAGTTTTTCTCAAGATTACAAATGTTAACAACATGCAAAGAGCTCAGAATTATACTAGGTCAGGGTCATGTGATGATAGGCAAATGGCTGTTCTTCCAGATGCAAAGAACTGAGTACAGTGCACAGAACTTAGGCAGTGCAGATGTGAGACAGATGCTTAGAAAGTGTTCTTTCTAAAATGCATGAACTCTCATGACAATTAATCTTCATTGTCAGCTTTGCAGGATTTAGAATCCTCATGGAAACATACCTCTAGGTATGTCTGTGAGGGAATTTCCAGAAAGCTTTAACAGTGTACACTGAATGTGGGCAGGAGTCACTGACTGAATAAAAAGAAGAAAGCGAGCTGAGCACCAGCATTCATCTCTCTCTGCTTCCTGACTGTGGATGCCACGTGAGCAGCTGCCTTGTGCTCCTGCCTCCATGCCTTCCCACCATGATGGACTGCACCCTCAAATTGCAAACTCAAATAAACCTTTTTTTTTCCTTAATTTGCTTTTGTCTGGTATTTTGTCATAGCAATGAGACAAGTAACTAATACCAGTTATCACTTGGACCCACAAGGTTTGTGATGACACCTGGTGCTTCTGCCTTCATCTTGCATCTGTCTCCTTCACTTTGGCTCAGAATCCTACTTGGCTGCTTGTCTAGCCCATTTCATTTATCTTCAAGGTTCAAGACACTGAGGTAAATCATTGTCCTTAAACTTAGACATCTTGGATTCCAGGAACGGAAGGACTTATTCGTAAACATCTTTGTGATAAGGGACTGAAGCTACCTCTACGCAATGACAGCCTTCAAGACGGAGCCAAGATGAGAGCAATGATGAGTACTAGAGGGGCAGTGCTCTGGAGGAACCACCAGCAGTGGGTGGCAGAGATGAACAGACTCAACCTCAACGACCTTGCAGGACTGAAATTAAGACTGTGATTCATGAGACCATACTTTCTCCCGGACCCCTGAATTATGCATACCTCTTACTCCAATTCTTCGCCTCTTTAAAGCTAAATTCATGTCTGCAACCCATAGAAAAAATTGGAGACCTTGGGCTTCTTTATCTTGATTAACTCTTTGCTCTCTACTTTTTACCATTACTTTGATTTCCTTAATTAATGTCTTGGTGTCTACCTAGAAACTCTAGTTATGGAAGGAGACATGAAGAGACATTTATCCACAGGCCAGAGACCATGACCAGCCATCCAGAAGAGCCCTAATCTCCTCCAGGACAGGTGTCAAGTTAGTTTCAGTTGTCAGCTTGATACACCTGGGAACAGGGAACCTTGATTAAGGAATTACCACCATCCCTTTGGTATATCTGTGGAGTATTTTCTTAATTGCTAATTGATATAGTCAGGTCCAGCCCACTGTGGGTGGTGCCATCCCTAGGCAGGTGGGCCCGGGCTATATAAGAAATGTAGCTGAGAAAGCCAGGGGAAGCAATCCAATCAGCAGCATTCCTATATGGTCTCTGCTCCAATTTCTGCCTCCAGCTTGCTGTCTTGGCTTTCCTTGATGGTGGACTGTGTGTAGCATGTAAGCCAAGCAAACCCCTTCCTCCCAGGTTGTTTTTGGTCAGTGTGTTATCACAGCAACAGAGAAGCAAACTGGGACATTGGCATATTGAGGCCTGTGGGCTGTGGAGATACTGGTGTCCTGGCATAACTGTGCTCTTTTCTGGCACAAACAGAGCAGGCTTCATCATGTATTGAACCATATCCTGTTATGACTTGGTTCCTGACTCCTAGAGAACTTCAAAGAGTGGATAGTGGGCAAGCAAAAGAGAGCCAAATCTTTGGCATGCTTGGGGGACTAATGACTGCCCAGAAAGAACAGGGTAGGTTCCTATCAGGGTTTAGGTTGTGGATCAAGCATTAGGATGTGTGAGCCACTTTCATAAGCATTTCCTAAGTGCATCTCTTGAGCCTGAGGCTTCCCGGTGATAGTGGAACTGAGGATCAAAGGAACTTCAGAGGTGTATGAGACTGTGCAGAGGAGCCTATTGACTGAACAGATTAGTGCATGCCACTGCAGGTACTGCAGGCAGACAGCACCTAAATCCCAAGTGGGAGAACACTGAATACTTGTTCTCAGCTCTGTACCTTCCAGAACAAAGATGGGGCCCAGCCAGGGAGATAATGGTCCCTCCTGGCAGGAGGCTTCCTTTTCTCATTGAAACTTGTCTTCAGGGACAGAGTAAGGAATGAGCTATTATTGTAGGGCCCTGAATTACAAATGCCTGACTCCACCAATGGCCTCTCATTCACTCACAAATACTTATTCAGTTCGAAGACACTACACACATGCACAGGGGTTTGCATTTTCCTTGGCCAGACACTACTGAGTATCTAAAAACAGTCGCCGACAGGCATATCCAGCAGCCCAGGAGCTCTGAAGGATGCTGTCCACTCACAAAATGGACCCTCCCATTTGATGGTGACGCCATCTCTGGGTAAAGGCTTATTGGACACACACTTTTGGCATACAGAATTGCCATTTGATTGACTGGTTGATTTTTTAAATAAATATGTACACCGAAAGTCCTGAGCACACTGTGTAAGAAATGCAGATGAACACATTTGTACCTTTTCACAGTGTCAGAATTTACGGAAGAGAAAATTCACAGGGTGCAGTGATTTCACTGGCAGCAAGATGCAAAGAGTCTCATTGTCCTGTTCAGCATGGCCAAGACAGACACAGGTCCTCAATCTTAATTACTAACATTAACTCTCAGATCACATATCATATACTATACAGTACATGTGTGTATTTGTGTTTGTGTGTGTATGTGAGAGAGATACAGAAACAGACAGACAGATAAACAAAGACAGAGAGAGAGAGAGTAGGTTATAGAGTGACTACAAAGAATTAAGAAGCTGAAGCCTTGGTCCAGAGTTTTCAGGAGTCCTGGAAAGGAGGAAGCTCACAGAAATGCAAACAGGGCCTAGGGGATGAGATAGTAAACCAAACCAGCTAGGGAAGCTGCAGCGGCTGCCTCAGAATTAGGTGGGGCTCAGAGCTGTGAAGGATGAGCTGGTGGATGGCCGGTCCCGCAGGCGAACAGAAGGACGAATAGATCACGTCACCAGTGGGAATCAAGCCAAAGCCCTGGGAACAGCTGGGAATTCTCTGTCTGCTGTCCTCTTCTCTTACATACTTGTTGGTCAGAAGGCCTGTGCCATCACACCCTTTTCTTAGTCTGGTATGTCCAGTAATTTCTGGGGTCTGGTTTTCATATGGTTTTAATACATTCATATGCTCTGACAGTTCCAGTTCACTCCAATAAATTTATAGGTGGAAGGAGAGAATTAGTTCCAGAAAGTTGGCTTCTGACCTCTACACATGCTCTGAAGCATGTGCACACCTGCATACACACACATACATACACACACACACACACACACACATTTTAAAACATTTTTTAAATAAAATAAAGCATTTGGAAAATAATTTAGGAGAAAGTCTTTATGTCTCTGTTAGACAAAAAGAATTCTTAGAAAAAGTTTAGTTGAACTTTATCAAAATTAAAAACATTAAAAGTTTGGTTGTATCTCAGGAGTAAGACTGGCTTCATTAATGAGATTCTGGAAAACACAAAACAGAGAGAATTTAGTTGGGGCATGGCCTCCGAGTGTCTGAAAAATACTGTTTTAATTGAGGTGAAAGTTATACTAATGATTACATTTGTCAAAATTCATCAAACTCCACACTTAAAAGTGATGGATTTTATCATATGTAACACCTCAATAAACTGACCTCAAGATTTTAAAATGAGGAACTTTAAGATCAAAGAAGTTAAGTCAAATGCATACAACTTTCCCTCATTCAAATGGCAGAGTTAGAGCTCAGATCTAGGTTGAGGAGTAGAGATAGTCTGGCTTCTCTAGGGCCATTACCCTTGGAGCCTGCTTCTTCCCTGGGGCCATCCCCTGACCCTGAGATTGCTTTACTGTGAGGAAGCCCAAGAGAGATGAGTGGACCATACAGAGATGTTCTGCCAGAACCCCAGTTCAGGGCTCAGACCACAAATGACAGCCAGACTTGTACGTGGAGATGTCTCTAGATGGTTCTGGCACCTACCCATCAAGCTTCCAAAGTGAAGTCTCAGACATGGGCGTGTGGGAGATGGGACAAGGGTACCCTATCTCACTACACACTGCCTGGTGCTGAAAATGTTTAGTAAACTCACATTCTCTAGGGTGATGGTTAATCTTGACTGTCAACTCCATGGGATTTAGAATCACCATGGAAACATATCTCTGGGTATGTCTATAAGGGAGTTTTCAGGAAGACTTAACTGAAGAGGGCAAGTCCACTCCAAGTGTAGCGTGGGCAGCACCATTCCAAAGGCTGAGGTTCTAGACTGAATATAAAGGAGAAAAGCAGGGAGGGTGGTCAGAGCACCACTGCTCCTCTCTCTCTGCTTCCCGACCGCGGCTGCAGCAACCAGCTGCCTCCTGTTCCTGCTGCCATGCCTCCCCACCATGATGGAGGCCATTCCTTCTCAAGCTGTGAGCCTGACTGAATTCTTCCTTATCTTACTGTTGTCAGGTATTTTTGTCATAGTAGCTAGAAAAGTAACTAAAACATTCAGCCCCTGCCTATCTGTGGAACAGGGGCTCCTGGTGTGTTCAGAGCAGGGCTTTACGTCTTAATTCTAACTGGTTCTATCACTCAATGCCTCCCACTTCCCCCCACTTCTTGGGAGACTCTGCCACCTGCTCTTAGCATATCGGTGTGTGATACTGTCCATAGAAGATTGTTGCTTTGGAGCTGGAGAGATGGTTTAGAAGTTAAGACTACTGGCTGTTCTTGCAGAAGACCCATGTTCAATTCCCAGTCCCCATATGGTGAATAATAACCATCTATAACTCCAGTTCCAGGGTATCCAATACCCTCTCCTGTCCTCTGCAGGCATTGCACAGCGTCAGTACACCTACCTACATGCAGGCAATGTACTCATATACACCAAATAAATAATAAAGAAAAAAAATTAAAAAAAAAATAATATTGTTGCTTCTTCCTCAAAGCGCAAGTGCCTACAGACTGCTGTAGGACAGACCAAGGCTTTGCCTCACAAGTAGAGACACTGCTTTCTAAAAGATGTTGCTGTAATTTGAAGAACTTAATTAAATATTTGTTTTCATTATAACTTCCTGCCTGAAAACATCGTCATAGGGAATGTATATTTGCACCTAGCCTTTCCCATTGCTAAAGGATTCCGCATTCGCCAAATAAACAGGGTGGGTTCCTAGCAGCCTGATACTTTCTTCCTCTCCAGACCTGTTACTTTCCAAATGATTCTGCTAGTGACCTCATTTCCCCTCTCTTGAACTCCAAAAGGTGAATCATGCCTGCCTATGCCTTTCTGGGTTGCAGAGCGCCCACATTGCCAGCTTAGGTCAGGTGAGGCTGAGCTCAAGATTGGAATGATAGGGCAACTGAGGTTTTAGCTTTCTCTCAAAATACCCAGTCTCAGAATCTATGCCCAAGGTAATCCCCAAATGCTATCCCTCATGCAAAATGGCACTTAATCCAACCATTTTCCACAGAACTGCTTAAGTTCCCATTACCAGAATTTATAGAGGAGTTTTGGCATAGACTGTCTTACTGAGCATTACTGCATATCATTGTGAACCATGACAGCTGGTGAGTGCCGAGTGTCTCCTTATGGTCAGCGGAGGGTGGGAGAGGGCAAAGAGAAGCCCAAAGTACCTACCGATAAACCCTCTACATCACAGCTGGGTGAAGAGGCAACGCTGGGCTCTAAGGTTCTAGGACTTGGCAAGACTGCAGAGGGATATGGCAGTATTCTGTAAATGGGACCGTGAGTGACCCAGTGCCTAAATGCTTGAACACAGCATGTTCTGGCATTTCATGATTGGTATATGCACTGTGACTGCCACTAGAGGCTTTTGAGGAACAGAGAATGGCCTCTGCACACGGATTTTAAAATCATTACAAGGTAATTAAGCATTACAAACTCTCTACAGTGGCTTAAAATCGAATGTAATCAGACTTAATGTTGATGCTTTTTGGGGAAGGTATTTGATCATCAAAATGTGTGAGAAGACTCCCTAAAAAAAACTCCTTAGAAATAAGCTTATATGTGATTTGACAAAACAAAGCAACAGTGTTATTGAAAATAATGTATTTGAGGGAGTTGGGTATTCAGCCAGTTGTTTGCTGCAAACCCTGATAACCTTCGTTCAATCCCTGGGACCCACATGGTAAAAGGAGAGCGACAGCTCACACGTGTCCTCTGACTTCCACACATGCACTGTGGACAGGTGAACACACATACACACACACTCCATAAATGCATAAATAAATACACAAATAAATATTTTTAAAATAAAATAATGTGTTTTTTTCTGGGACAAGTCTGGAAACCCAGGAACACCAAAACAGAATGACTGGCAGTGGCCCAGTCTCCTTTGTCTTTTTAGGACTTTGCAGTGGTGGGAATTGGTTATGTTATGGCGTCAGAGGAGGATGAGGGATCTGGTGCGTCTGTCTGCCTGGGGCCATCTGGCATTTCACAGAAGCATAACGAGGATAAATTTCAAATTCTCAGGGGTATTGAAGTTCCCATCAGGAATCAGGGTTAAGATGAAATAAGGAAGTACTCTCAGAGACCAGAGATACTACTGTAGCAGGGAAGGTTCCTGTGATCGGCCTTCCACACTCTTTCTGTTCCAAAGTCACATCTTCTGTCCTCTGAAGGAGAGTCACGACTGGATGAACCAAAAGATTGCTCAGTTCCTCTGTAAGACTTGGAAACATCTTGTGATGTTTGACACTCAGGTAGTAGAATTCATTTTAAAGACAGAACATCATTTCAGGGGACCATTTGAACCCTGGAGACAGGCTCTCTGCAAGTTTTTTCTTTGCCTAGAGCTAGACAGTGTTATCTTGCTACTGGAAGTAGGCCCAGCTGCTTATCCCTTGAAAACCAATACTTGAGAAATGAAGCTTTTGGTAAGGAAATAAGTTTTGTTCAAGGGTCAGTTGTCACGCCCACCTCGTCCAGCAAGGAAGACGCGACTCCGGACTCTTCCAAAAGCAGTTTATTCAGGAACCTTGAACAACCTTTTGGCTTTTTAATTTTATAACTTCTTCTTTCCCCTCCTTACTGCTTCTCCTTCTCCTCCCGGGGAAAGCCCGCCACAAAGTTAAAGTCCCTCCTGCCAGCCAACCCCAAACTACCACGTGGTGAAAGCAGACAGGCGCACACAGGCGGAAGCAGGGCCAGACCTCAGCCACAGCCAATCATGGAGCTGTTTGCTCCAGAGAGCGCCCACCTCGGGATGGTGGGGGGCGGGAGCAGGCGCCATCTTTAAGATGCAGCAATCCGCGGCTCTCTACAGTCAGTGATGAGAAGATGAAGATACTCCTTCAGAGCTCCACACTAGGGAATCATAGGTAAAAGGGCGTTTATAGAGAGGGAGCAAGGGATCATGGGACAATATGCAAGAAGTCTATGTGCTGAGCAGTATCACTGTCACCAACCTGCCCCCAACCCCCGTCCCACTATGTGGCACAGTTGGCCTTGGTCTCCTAGGCTAGTTGCTATAATTTTATAGACAAACATTATTTTTCTGCAAGTCCAATCTCACAGCAAGTTACATGTTTATACTAGTTAATGCACAGAATTAAAGAATAAGCAGGATGTTATATACCTGAAGGTCACTGAATATTCTGGCTTCTATAAGATTAAAGAGAAATTATTTAGCAGTTGGCATTTTAATCATTTAGGTATAGCTTTTGTTTAGTATTTAGAATTAGGTTAAAAGAAGCATGAGTGGCATAGTTATTTTCTATTGCTATGATAAAATACTAACCCAAACCAAACTATTTCTTACCAGGGACAACCTGTTACAGACAGAAGCCAAGGCAGGAACTTAAGCATGACAGGAATGTGGAGGCAGACACTGAAGCACAGACCAGGAAGGAACACTGCTTTCTGCCTTGCTCCTCTGACATGTACTCACCTACCCAGGGGTGCTCTGGGTCCTCCTGTATCATTCAACAACCAATAAAAATGCCTCACAGACATGCCCACAGGTCAATCTATAGAGGTCATTCTCCAGATGAGGTAATTCCCCAATTGAGGTTCCTTCTTCCCAGATATTCCCAAGCTGACAATAAAAGTTATCCAGCACAATAAGTTACCTTGTAAGGGGAAAAGGGAGAGAAGGAACCCTGCAAAGGAATGCTACTTTTACAGTCTTGTCAGAAACAGTTTTCCACTAGACAGAAAGTCAACTAATCCTCAAGCTCAGGCATTTACTTTCTCCATCACTCTTGCATCCACTTCTCAAACTTTCCACAACAAACACATCAACTCATATTCTTGTGTATGTACACAGTAATACTATTTAATAATTATAAAAAATGCAAAGAACTCCAAAAATAATTTAGAATTAAAATATCAAGGTTATCCAATAACAGTTTTTAACTTTAAAATACATCCATCCTTTCACATGCCCACACATGTAAATACATACCTATTTGTGTATGAAGCCTATCCTTATGTATACCAAGCAAATGTATTTGACTCTTACATCTTGTATATAATGTATGTGAATACATTTTGCATATATGTTTTGCAAGGCTTAGTCATATATTTTAAGATTAATAATGTTTTAGTTTTGAATTTTGGTTTGTTTGTTTCTTTCTTTTGGTGACTGATATTAAGATAGCTAGATGTCCTGGGGGAAGACTTGTTTTCCCTTTGCCTGTCCTTCTGTAGTGGCTTGAATGAAAAAAATCCCCACAGGTTTCTGGATTGGAAACCTGGTGGTGCAGTTTGGAGATGACATGAAACTTTTGACAGATGAAGTCTTGCTGGAGGAAGTGATTTGATGGGCTGGGCTTTGAGGGCCTACAGCCTCCCCCTCCCCACCTCTCTCTCTTTCTCTCCTGTGTGTGAATAGGGCTGTGATCCGCCAGCTTCCTGCTCCTGACCATTACAGACTCTAGGCCCCCTGGAACCATAAGCTACAGCAAACTCTTCTTCCATTAGCTGCTCTTGGTCATGGCATTCCATCACAGCTACAGAAAAGTAACTAATATGCCTTCTGTAGGCTGACTTTTTAATAGATACAAAAAAGTGCCTGATCATTATGTTTTCTGTTAGGAAAGGGCAGAAAAATAGGCAAATTTGTGAAACAGAAAAAAAAAAACTAGTTTAACCTTAAAAACCACCAATGCCAAATAAATAACTCTGCTTTAAAAAGAATCAGAGGGGCTGGAAAAGAGGCTCAGAGGTTAAAAGTACTTGCTACTCTGACAGAGGTAGGAACCAAGTTCACTTTTCAGCACTCACATGACTCACAGCCATCTGTAACTCCAGCTCCAGGGGATCTGAACTCCTTTTCTGGCTTCTTTGGACACCTACATTCACATGTACATACTCCTCATATATATATAATATATATCATAAAATAAATTTAAAATAAGCAAATGAAATTAGAAAACAGTTTAGAGTTTATTCTGAGTAAAATGTGAGAAACAGTAGACTGGGAAGATGGATTCACGTTATGCTAAGTGATATATTTCACCATGAAGAATTTCACATGAACTTTTATAGTCACAAAAGAAAGCCATAAATCAATGCATTTACTAATTACATTGATGGGTATATCAGGTAGCAGGCTACGACAGAGGGAAACCCTGCTTCTTTGCGATTTAGACAGAGTCTTTCAGCATTGTCAGCTTTGGGGTCTGTGGGGTCAGAGAGAACGTTTGTTTCCTAAGGCATTACCCAACTACATGGCAAATCCAGAGTCTTACAGATCCTACTGAAGAGTTGCCTATTGTGAGAATTGTTCTTATGTGATTAAACCCAGTTATAATTAACTCATCTAAACTTTTTTTTCTTTTACTAGCAGGAAAGAAAAGGTAGAAAAGAAAGAAGGAAAGTAGTAGGAAGAGAAGTGAAACAGAGGGAGGGAGGAATGAGAGAAGCCATGGGTATCCCTGGGCAGGCAGGTATCCCCGGGCGGGCAGGTATCCCCAGGTAGGCAGGTATCCCTGGGCAGGCAGGTATCCCTAGATAGGTAGGTATCCCTGGGCAGGCAGGTATCCCTGGGCAGGCAGGCATTCCTGGACAATGCATAACTCTATACAGGCAAGCTCAGACATTTCTTCTGCAGACGCAGTAAATGCAGTCTCATGTTTTAGAGGGAGGGGACCTTAGAAGTCGGCTCAGCTAAGAATATATTCCAAGAGCTCTGTCTAGTAGTCACAAGGATGTTGAGTCAGATAAGGCAATGGACAGTAAGTGGCTATTAAAGGGGGCTAAAGATAGATAGTCCAGGATAATTTTGATTCTTAATTCGTCAGCATTTCATCTGAGGACAATCAGGGTGATTTTGTCAGCCAAGGTCAGTCTGCAGCCTTCAACCTAAATGTGGCTTCCCTCAGAGAACTGCAATTCAAAAGGAGCTTCCTAGAATCATACTTTTTTTTAAGAAAAAAAGAAAAAAGCAGTGTTAAATAAAACTAAATTTGGCCAAAGATAGTTTCCATTTTAATATGCTAATGTTCTTGCTTGGGCCACTGCAACTTAACTCCCAAAGTCAACAAGCATGGAACAAACAAAAGAACTTGTCTTTCTAAAACCAGCCGAGTCAATCACAGCAAGCTGATGTCAGGAAACCTAAGTTGATTAAAGTAGATAGCAGGTTTGCACTGGTCAAACCACACATCTCTCCCATTCCAATTCCAGAAGGTCATTTCCCATTCTTTGTGTTTCTCCACATATTAGGCAGACCCAAAGAAGCTTCTCGGTTGGAAAAATCTCTCTTTTTCTCAGTTAAAATCAGTTATATTTAACTTATCTAAAGTTGGTGTATGTGTGGGCTTTCACGTGCATGGGGGCCAGTAGTTGACACTGGGTGTCTTCCTCAGTCACTCAGAACCTCATTTTCTAAGATAAGGTCTCTCACTGAACATGGAGTTTGTCGATTTGGCGTGGCTGGGTGGGAGGCCAGCAGGCCTCTGTGATCCACCTATCTCCACACCCCCAGCATTGGGATTACAGACATGCACTGCCATGCCTGGCTTTTACAAGGCTTCTGGAGACAGAACTCAGGTCCAGGTCCTCAAGCTTGCACAGCAAGCACTTAGCCCATTGAGCCACCTCCTCGACCCTGCAAAGGTTTGTTTTCATTTTTGTTTGGTTTGGTTTGGTTTTTAAGCAGTAAAAAGACAAAAGAGAAAGAAGAAGAGGCGAGAAGAAGGAAACCCAGGGAGGAAGGTGGAGGAGGCAGTAAAAGTCTGTGACTATGAAAATCAAAGCTGTTCATAACTTGACACCAGCAAACATGTCCATATCCTCTGGGGAAAGGGCGAATGGCATCATCATTCTCTGCCACTGTGCAGGAAGCAATGACATTATTTTTGCAACAGCTATTCCTTTAATCGAGAGATTCCCATCATGAATTTTGTAATTAGGAAAACCAAGAACTTGTTAATAACTTCATAATACACTCTTTTTCCTTTAATTCTGACTGAAAATCTCTAAATCTATGCCCCCATAACATGGATTTAGTGACAGTACAATAGAGGCAGGCACCTGGGGCTGGGAAATAAAGTACTACCTTCTCCACAGGGAATGTGTGTTGACTGAAAGTGATTTGGCTCAGTGCGGTGGCACACGCCTCTAATCTCAGCACTTGGGAGGTTGAGGCACGAGGATATCGAGTTCAAGGCTAGCCTGGGCTACATAGTGAGCTGGAGCCAGAGTGGGCTATGTAGTGAGGACCCAGCAGTTCCTCCTAAAACTTGGCAGGTCTACCGACAGCAGAAAGTCAGGCATGATTACCTTTGCTTATCTGCCATAGCTGCACGGTAAGACATGTAGACAATACACACTAAGGTTTCAATTTCAAACTGACTAGGAAACTTCCTCCCTGATGATTATCTTTCAGAGTGCCAGAAGGTGCTATGCAGGCTGTTAAGGGAGAAAAGACATCAATGGACCCTGCATACTCTAATACCCCTGCCACACAAGAGGCACTTATTGCTGTAGTAGTGGCCCAATTGTTATGGGGCAACTAACCACTTTCTGTTGGATTTGAAGCCTGCTCCAGAGGAAGGAATTTCATGCCTGGTAATTTATTCTTGGCCCAAAACTCATGACTAAGAAGGTCATTGGCATCACACTCTCTTATTGTTATTTCGTTAAAAGGTCATGATGTTAAATTGCCTTCTAAATATTTATGTTTACCTCTATAGACCCGGGCTGCTCTCAGCGTTGATCAGAGGGGTTTGTTTTTGCAGTGGGCAGTAGTCAAGGAGAGATGTATACTGGTCAAAGTGTTGAGAATAAGAGACTGAGTGCTCGACCCTAAATGAGACATCTGCATCTACTCAGGGATCATCTCTGAGTAGGAGATGATCTGAGAGGAGGCAGAAAGAACATAAGAGCTGGGGAATGAGGGCAGTGCTGTGAAACTCCTCGTTGTCCTCTGGACACGACATGGCTGTTGCACCTATGAACTTACAGCATCCATGGTCACTTACACAAGACCTGAACAAGACTGAGCCAACCAAAATTCCGACATAGATGGGATAGAGGATCTCCAGGCCCTGCTCCTTACTGAGGAGCTGCTGGCAGTTGAGAGCTGCGGGGGAAAGGAGGGTCTATTTTCTTCTGAATGTGCGGCCACTGGTAGATTCCTAGGCTCTAGTGGATGGTCCCACACCTTGCAAGGACAGTGCTAATCGGACCTAATGGGTTATCAAAAACAAACAAAAACAGGACATGGATTTTGGAGGAGGCCTTGTGGGGGAATTTGAAGGGAGGCGGGGGGGAGAGAAGAGGGGCAGATATGATCATGTTTCATTGTATACATGGTGAAGTTGTCAAGAAGAAAGAATTATTATTTTTTTAAAAGAGCCAGTTGTGGAAGGTCAGTGAGATAACTCCTTGGGTAAAGGTTGTTGTCAAAGCCTGAGTTTGGTCCCCAGAACCCATATGATAGGAGAGAACTGACTCCCACAAGTTGTTCTTGGACATACACACATACACACACAAACACACGCACACACACACACACACGCCAGAACCTGTTAAACAGCATGTAGCAACTGTGATGTCTCTGTCAACCCCTGAGTGACACTTTCAGTCAATGTGACTGTCCTAAGTTTCTATTCTGGCTTGATGGGAATGTTTAAATGTCAGAGGAAAACAGAAGACTGAATCACAACAGCTTGGGGTGAGGAAGTCATCACTTTCAAAACAGAACCCTCGCGTCTCTGCGGTGCTTCCTCTGCCTGGATGTTGCAAAGTGGCCATGGGGTTCTGTTAGGAAAATACCCCAGAGCTGGAAACTCTGTGGTAGGAGATGGGGAGGTAGAATCAGCAATTCTCAGCCCAGGCATCCGGAGCTGAAGGGAACACAGGAGGTGACTCCTGTGACGTGCTCACAAGCCATTGTGCTTTCTTCCAGGGTGGCTCATGCAGGCTGGGGACCACTGGCTGGTCGCAGTATATCCCAAGATTCCCAGACCATGTCCATTTCCAGTGTGAGATACACTCACATTTTATAGAATTCAAAGGTGACTCCAAATAGGTTGTCCAGGTGAGGAGAAAAGACAGGGCAGGCACTGGTGTGACTCTGCATCGAACAGCCTGCTGAGGCTGGGGACACCTGGGCAATTCCAAACTGTCCCACTTGTTGGAAGCTGAGTGGAACAGGCTGACAGTGGACACACACCAGCTTATAGAAGCATGGAGAAGTAACTGAAGTCTCCATGGGGCACCCCTTCCTCAAAGGGATTTGAAAATACATATATTGTAGGGGAGTCAGTGGGAAGATTTTTCTATGCCATATGGTAAAGGCACTTACAGTACGTATGTGCACATTACTGGTGCACAGAGAGGCACTGGAATGGTGGTGGTTAGTTGGCTTGTAAAGCAAGCCTGATACCCATGTGTAACCCTCTCTACCTCTGTAGACTGTGACAGCGAAGAATGAAACCCACCCCCAGATCCTCTGATGTCATCCCCAGATGCAGTCCTGTAGCAGGTGGTGTATGGTAAACCCAGGCCAGACAGATGCTCAGACCACAATACTTGCAATTACCCTCTCCTGAGACTCATGAATACTAACTTATAGATACCCGTTGCAAGCATTGTCTGTGAATCTCTGGCTAACAGATTTCTAGGTGCCTGGACCTCTCATTTGGGGAAGTGTGTTTGTACCTGTGGCTACTGGTGGACTTTGAGAGCCTGGTCGTGGGTTCCTGATAAAGCTTTTCCTGTTCCTCAGAGAACTATTGACCTACACTCTTCCATGTGGGCCTTGATTCCTCTTCAGAGCATCTATGGTGCTGTCGGTGGCACTGGGACCTGACCTCTCCTCAGAGCCTTTGTCATGCCATGCTGCTGTCTGTCTGTCCATGGCATTAATAACTCTTCTAATAAATTCCTTAACTCCTGCAATCCATCTGAGTGTCCCCCTTGAGCCCCGCAGCTTAGATCCTACTTTACGTTCTCTGGCCACATGCTCATGTGAATAACCTCTCACCAAGCTCTATATGTAAGTCCAGTAAACTCACTGATGGAATCATTCTTTGGTCTGTTTTGTGACCTTTCATTTGTTTTCATCTCTCTATGAGAAGCTAATGCAGCAGTGATTGAGCTGAGTTGTGCAGGAAAGCTTGGACCAAGTAGCCAGAAGGTCGGTGGAGGGCAAGAGGACGCTGCCATTTTATTTTTGGTTTTCCACTGCATGTAAGAGAGCACTCCTGCCCTTCTAACATAGCCCCACAATTATCCTTGTAAATTGCTTCCATTGTAAAACACATTTTGATTACAGTGCTAAAAAAATGTGTTAAAATGCATGCCCTAACATCATATAATTAGTAGTTCAAAAGCTTGGGTGTTTAAAAAAGAAAAGGAAAAAGAAAGCTTGGCTTGTCTGGGCAACTGAAAAGAATCTAATGTTTGTAGCTGATGAATGAATCCTAGAGGTTGGAGGATACATCTTGGCCTTGGATTTAAATAAACGATATGGTAGTACCATGCACTGACATAGCATAGGCTTTAGAGTGGGCAGGATGTCCATTTCAGAGAAATATTTCTGTGTAATTAAGAGAAAGTAGGTTAAGGGCAGGGTATGGTGGCACACCTTTAATCCCAGCACTTCATAAGCTGAGGCACCCTGGTCTCTATTTGTTAGAGGCCAGCATGGTCTACAGAGTGAATTCCAGGCCAGTCGGGCCTACATAATGAGACCCTGTCTCAAAAAAGGAAAAAGAAGGTAGGTGAAAATCAAACAAGGTGCGTGGTAGTTTGAACGGGAAATGTCCTCTAAGGCTCATGGATTTGAACACTGGGTCCAAATTTGTGGGCACTGTTTGGGGAAGTCATGGAATCTTTAGGAGACGGAGCCTTGCTGGGGGAAGTACGTCACTGGGGGTGGACCTGAGAGTTCATAGCCTCACCCCACTCCCAGTTCACTCCCTCTGCTTCTTATTGGCTACTGGAGATGTGAGTTCTCAACTTCTTGCTCCTGGGGTCATGCCTGCCACTTGCAGCCAAGACTCCCTGCCACGATGGACTCTTACACTCCAGAACTATAAGCTAAAATAAACTCTTCCTTATATAAGTTGCTTTTAGTCATGGTGTTTTATCACAACAGGAAAGTAAATAATATTAAACAAGGTGGCATGCACTCCAAAGGCTGAGGCAGGATTGCCATAGCTTAGAGGCCTGTCTTGGGTTACACGGTGAGACCCTGTTTCAAATCCCCCTCACACATACAAAAGAGACCATAAGTTAAAGACTTTGTTGAAAATTCAGGCTTGTGAAATACTGTTGGTTGCTGGTTGTGATGGTTCGTTTAATTGTTATCAGGACACAATCAAGAATCCCCAGAAAGAAAGTCTCAGTGAGGGACAACCTAGGTGAGGTTTCTGGGGTATTGTCTTATTGCATAAATTGAGGTGGGAGGTCCTGCCCACTGTGGATGGCACCATTCCCTAGGCAGGGGATCCTGGCTTATATGAGAGGAGAGAGAACAAGAGAGTGAGAGAGCGAGAGTAAGAGAGAGACAGAGACAGAGAGAGAGAGAGAGAGAGCTGAGCATACTCAGCATGCACTCATCGTTGCTTTGTCATGATGGTGGCTGCAATGGGCCCAGTTCATTCATGCTCCTGCCTCTGTCCCCCGCTACCATGATGAACTGTAACCTGGAACAGCAAGCTGAAATAAACACTCTCCCCACTGGGTTGCTTTTGTAATATTTTATTACAAACCCAGGAAAAAGAAACTAATGCATTTGTCAAGTGGGAAAATCAGATCCCTGAGACTGTTGGCCTCAGGAACTGAACAAGACTAATACTGTCAATTGAAACATATTTTGGTCATATGCATATTAAGTTGCCATAATCGGCAGACTATAAAGTAGCAGAAAATGTTCCTCTATCATTTCAGAGCTTATGGGCTTATGGTAGATAGAATCAGCACACTATCTAGAAAGCTGTGCTCCTCCAAGATTTACAATCCAACTACATAGACTATTTAGGTTGGTAAATTTTTCATTGAGACTGTTGGCCAGTATAATAACTATGTCCATATGTGTATTTATACCCATTGCTGCCGCCTTTATTTTGCCATTTTAAAGCTGTAACCATGCCCAAAGGAAGTCTGGGTAGGAATTATGCTTACAGCAGGGTGGATCAGATATATCCAAACAGGTGACTGAGGTGGGGCTCTGAGTCACGCCTCCATCACGGCTGCCCTGTGTCTTCGTCCAGAGTTAAAGCCCTTGTTTGTTTTCTCTGACATCTTTATCCCCCCAAGGCTGTGTTTATGCAGCTATAATACAAGTAAAATTAGTCCAATCTTACCCTCTCAGCACAAAAACAACTAAATGAAGGCCTCAGGGTTATTTCAAGGTCACTGGTACCCTATACAGGCAGTGAAGTCTGTTTCTGTGTTTAAAATAAATCAGTTTGATCTTTGAGTACTATTTGTTCTAAAAATTTTATTTTTAAAATTATGTGCGTGCGTGTGTGTGTGTGTGTGTCTGTGTGCAGGTAACCTTGGAGGGCCAGAAGAGGGTGTTGTATCCCTTGGAGCTGGAGTTACAGATGGTTGTGAGGTACTTGATATGATCCTGGAAACCAAACTTAGGTCCTCTAGAAGAGCAGGAAGCACTCTTAACCTCTGAGTCATCTCTCAGCCCTATGAGTGTTGTGTGTAAAATGTTAATTGATCTTACTCCTCTGTCCTGGGTTTTTAGGCCAGGGAAATATTGTTTGCACTCCAAGGAAATGCTTAATTATTTACCTTCTGGGTAAGACTGAGAGGAAAAAAAAACATTTCATGGGTTTAATGTTGGCAGCAGAATTCACTGGAGGACTTTGAAATGTTACAGGTTTCTGTATTTTTATTATATTAAAATCGCCATATATTTTTAGACTAGAATCTTTGGGGGAGCTGAGGACAGGGAGAGCTATGATTTTCCTAAGCTCCCTGGTGATTCTAATGAGCACCCAATTAGAAGTTTATAGCCTTGAAGGCCCCTTGTCAGGGTTTCCACTGGTTCCAACTCTCAGCAGCTCAGACCATGCCCGTCAGCCAAATTGCCCCGGGTCTTAAGAATTATAACATCTTCCTCTCTGCTGATTCATTTCTAAGCATTGAGCATGTTCAAATATCCTCTGTCTTTAAAACATTCAAGGGCTGGGGAGATGCTCAGTCAGTAAAGTGCTTACCACATAAGCATGAAAACAAGAGAAAACAAAGCCAAACCTGGGCATGGTGGTCTGCATCTGTAAGCCCTGCACTAGGAAGGCGGAGACAGCTGGGGATTTCTGGGGCTCGTTGGCCAGTCAGCCTAGTCTACTTGGAAAAGTCAGATAAGGAGAGACTGTGTCAAAAAACAAAGTGTATGCTCTTGAGGAATGAGATCTGAGGTTGACCTCTGGCATCCATAGGCATACACATACACATGCATGTGTATCTACACACATCACACATACACACACACACACACATACACACACACACATACATACACACACACGCACACACAATTGAACCCTATACCTCCGTCCAGAAAGCCTTTGTCTGAGGTCATGCAGCCTGGCTTTCCCAGCTTCCTCCTTTCCTGCTGGCGGGTCAGCCTCTTCTCCAGGTTGCTCCCTAGCTCTGCAGTTTTCACAGTGCTCCCCTCTGTCCCACCTTCTGGGAAGCATCAACTCCTGCTTTTGCTTTCCTTATGGGATGCTGTTTGCTTGGCCTTCAGGGCACCGTGATCCTCTACCTCTTTAACCCTTTCTGACTACTGCCTCTCCAGAATTACCATTCTTTCTTTCCCAACTCACTCTTAGAATTGTGTTTGTTTGGTTATTTTTAAAAAGCTTTTGAATTTAAAACTTTAAAATTGAAAAATTTTTAAATATTTTTTCTAATATACATAAAAGTAGAGAGAATAGTACACTTGAGACAGGGTTTTGCTCCCATGGCAGTAAGCATGGGACCGTGGTAGATAAGGAGCTCCTCATGTGGCTTGAGGGCCCCTTCCCTGGACGAGGGAGCATGCATAGAGGGCATTGGTTCTTCCAATGAAGCACTCAAAAATGTCCAGTCTCAATAAAGATGACCCCAGTCTCCTCCCAGTGTCGCCCATAAGATCCATAAAAGGCCACTTGCAGGGCAAAGAGTCGCTGTTCCTCCTTGGAGCCCTTCCTACTCCCAGGAGTTCTTTCTCACTCTTCCTTAATAAATCTAGTTTTGTTCTGCTCAGACTTTGTCACCTGCTTCTTAATCTTCTTGGGCTTTGTGACAGTGAATCTGGAAACCAGTGGCTCAGGGTGACTTTGGTGACTGTGACTGGTATCCTAGCTCCTTGAGTTAAGCCCACCAAAAGCCAAGAAAGAGTCCATCACACTCAAAGAACCCTGTTCTCTTTACACTGATCAAGTTTGAGAATTATCAGTAGATGGCCATATTGCTAGTCTACACCTCACTCATTTCTTCCCTGCTGTCTGGATTGTTCTAAAACACGTTCCAGGCACCATATCATCCGATGTGAAAGTATTTCATCCTCTATATTCATAAAAAAATATGCACAGGAATTTCTTTCAAAAGGGTTAGGGTTAGGGTTAGGGTTAGTCTTAAATCTCCAATGTAATTGCCATAATTCTTCAATATCAATCTGAAAACAATCAGTTTCCACAATTTCCTTTATTGTAGTTCTCTTTGGAAATTTGAATCAAGATCTAATAATCTCAGAAACTGAGATTCATTGCTATGTCCTTCATTCTTTCAGTTTTTGCTTATTTGTTTTACTTTGGTTTAGTTCTGAAACAGGGTCTCACTGACCTGGGACTTGCTAAGTAGACCAGGCTGGCCAGAATCTCACAGAGCTGCATGCTTCTGCTGGGATTAAAGACATGAGCCACTATGCTGAGCCTAATTCAGTTCTTACTGTAATCATTCCACATATATTCTCATTGCTTCTTGTGTTTTATTTTGAAAATCTCAGTTGAAAAAGAAAAAAAAAATCAGTAATTTGCGCTACAAATTTTCATGGTGCTTGTAGTTTGGTGATGGCTCCACTTGTGGTCTCTGTGCCTGGAATCTCTTGGAAATTATCACCTTGGCCAGAAGAGGTAAGATCTGGGTTCTCCGGGAATGTGACTGCTGTCCTTGGCTCCTATGATGCTGATGTTATGGTGTTCAGGCCCCTTGGGAAGGACCACTCAGACTTCAGATGTTCCAAATCAGCCAAATTTACTTAACTGGGTCCATGACTGCACTCTCTGGGCCGAGAATTAGAGAGCACAGCACCTGTGAGGTTGGATTACAGGTAGGAAAACAGTACTTCACTAACACACTAGGTATTCTGCTCATCTATTTAGCATAACCTAAGGTGAACCTGCCTCCCTAGGGGTGGTCCTATGACCAAATGATTGACTAGTGAAACTGGAAAGGGGGTTTTCTCAGCAGATATCCTGCAGATTGTTCAGTCTATCTCAGTTAATTTCCTGGAGCTAGTTGCCACTTTAACACTGACATGCTAACTGCTGAATTCAGTTTCTACTCTTAGCGCATCTGTATTTGTATGATTACGTTAAATAGAGAAACTTCTTTCAGAATGGATTTATTGATATGATCACATAGAAAAAATAGGATAGAGACTGGAGAGATGGCTCAGTGGATAAGAGCATAAACTGCTTTTGCAGAGGACAGGAGTTCAGTTCCCAGCACCCATGTCAGGAAGCTTGTAATCTATAACTCCAACTCAAGGAGTTCTAACACCCTCTTCTGACCTCCATGGGCACCTGCACTCACATGTACATACCTACACACACACACACACACACACACGCACAGTTAAAAATAAAGTAAAAAAGAAAGGATAGTTTTTATTCCTTTCCTTTTTACCAGAATTCAAATAGGAAAGTAGTTCTCTAATAGTCTCTGAAGAATAAAAATGAGCTTCCAAAATTGTCAATAATTTTATGAGCTCAGGACTGGGCATGCCTGACATATTTAAGTCCCCTGTAGTCACCTCAATTAATGAACTTATCCCCCCACTCTGGCTTGTGGTGACATCTTAACATTGGCTGCCGAGTTATTTTGACATAACTCCAGGAGACTTTGACAGTTTCCTTAGGATATGACAAAGTGTTCCAGTCTCATAATTTCCTGCCCCACACTGAGGACCAAGCTGTTCTCCAAAGAGCTCTGGAACTGGTGAAAAGATTAATTTAGATCCAACATTCCTAATGCCGAGGACACTCATTAACTGCATCTGTCTTCAGTCAACATCTTCCTCTAGCATTGCTAGAGAACTCATTTTCAGCAGCACTACAGAATGGCCCCTTCGTGACCTACCAAACACACGTAAGTGGCCGAAATACAGTGGCTCAACACCTGACTCTAGATACACATCAAGGCTTTCTTATCTTAGAAGTCTTTCTTTTCCACTGAGCACATCCCACTGGGGAAGAAGAAGATACTATGTTTTAGAGACACCTGGAGTAGCTCTTTGCCACAGCGTTAAGTCACCAACTAGATTTAGCAATTGTAGTGCTTGATTATTAAGGACGGCTTTTAGGTTTTTTTTGTGTATGTGAATGTGTGTGCAGATCTATTGTTTGAAACAGGATCTCTCACTGGCCTGGAGCTCACCCAGTAGACTAGGATGGCTGAACAGCAGGCTCCAGTCCTGTCTCTACCTCTTCAGTGCTGGGATTACAAGTGTGTACTGCCTGGGTTCTGAGGACTTGAACTAAGGTTCTCATGTTTATAAGGCAAGCACTTTACCAACTGAGCTATCTTCCCAGCCTAGGAATATTTTTCTTAATTTTAATTCTGTTTTCAACTCTCAAAGTTAAGTTTCTTAAAGGAAGACCCTCAGTCCCCCTGTTTTAGAATCCCAGCAGCATATTAAATATCCAGCTTTCTGGATCTGCTAAACTTACGTCATGGGGGAGAGGGCCTTGGGATCTGGATCCTTATATCAAGGTTAGGTCAGAACTTCCCAATGAGTGGACCACAAAGGGATGATATGAGATACACATGCTCTCAGTTACTAATGGGTGCTGACAGAGTGAGCCAGGGGTCCTGGGTGACTGTTTTCTTGCATAGATGGCCTCATTCTTTACCAAGGTTGTCTTACCAATAGAGTCCTTTTTGTGATGCCATGAGTTGAAAAGATTGAAGAGCATTGTTTTAGGTGACTGTAATGGCTCATCTTGATGGTCAAAGTGGTGAAATCACCATGGAAACAAACTTCTGGGCTATCTATGAGGCAGTTTCTGGATTGGATTAATTGAGGTAAGAAAACCTTCCCTAAATATGGGTGACATCATTCCCTGGGCTGGGGTCCTGGACTTAATAGAAAGAGGAAGAGAACTGAGCACCAGCACTCATCTCTCTATGCTTCTTGACTTTGGACATGATAGGATCAGCCACTTCACGCTCCTGCCATCATGCCTTCCAATCATGATGAGTGGACTGTACTCCCTCAAAACTATGAGCCAAAATAAACCCTTCCTTCCTTAAGTTGCAAGGTATATTGTCACAACAATGAGAAAAGTATCTAATACAGCAAGGTGCTCCACAGAGGCGTTGGGGGCCATCACCTTCAGTGTTGGTTTCTTTTGGGTTGTCCTTGTCTCATGATTCTACAGGCTCATACAGAAGAACTGTATCTTCTCCAGGCCCTAACACATAGACACAGATCAGCTAGATCTCATGACTGACATCCAGAGGTTTGGTCTCCAATCATCTTGTGGCCACTAGCTTTGAACTGTTTGAGAGTCCCTGCAACACCAATCAGGCACTGTGCAGAGGGCAAGTCTGCTGCATCTTCTTTTTCCACAGTTTAATAATTGCAGTCATTGGGATGAAATTCGTATCCCCACCGGAACAGGTGGGCCCTACTACGTAGCTAGATCTAGAAATGTGGGACAAGAATATCATTTCCATCAGCTTTTACATTTCTCAGGACCACGGAATTAGATTTTATATTGAAAATATGCATAATCAAAAATTAATCTGCCTTATTCATTCCTGAGCTTGTAGCTGTCCTGGAAGGACTGAGGACATTTTCTGGCTATCAGACTGTTGAAACAATGCACCCCACGGAACTGGAATTTCCTCAGGAGTCTCACACTGGGAGAAAGAAAAGCCTGGAGCCTGGTGCAGTAAGAGGGGAACGTGTCTCTGGGGAAAAGATCTCACACAGTTCTGACACTTGTCAGACCACCTTGCAGGAGAGACTGGAGCAAAGACAATGATGTCAATGATGGCGGGACCACAGCTGGACCAGGACTGCTCAACTATGCATGCCTCTGGCCTCTCATGAACCCTGAATCTTCTGTCAGGACCAAGAGATGGACCTGGGTGTCACCAGACCTCTGTTCCTCTTCCCAATGTGGCTACACTGAATAAATCTGTTCTCTCTGCTTTTCACAGTTGCTTGTCTCTTTAATTGGCCTCTGGGGGACAGGTTGCAGAGCCTGGCTTGTGGGACTGCAGTGCCCAGACTGTGACCATAACAACTTCAGCAACAAGCTGGCAGTTAGAATCAGACAGGAATGAGTTTCACTTATCTCTGCCATTTAATAGTTATGAGACTGTAGTTATTCCATCATCCTACTTAGTAGCTGTGTGACCTTAGAAAGTATAGTCTATTATTCTGATAATCTGATTTTTCATCTGAAAATTGAGACCAAGCAATTCATTTCATAGGTCTGTGAGGAAAAGCTATTAAATCACCTAGCCAAAATGCCAGGCACTCTCAACTCTTAGTATTCTCCCTCGACACTGACCTCCAGAGTTGGAGGCCTGTCACAGATGAGAGAATGAAGACTCAAACAAGAAAAAGAATATTCCCAGGTCCACTTGGGAACTGCACCTGCCTTATGCAGTACATGTGAGGATTAAACAAGATAAGATCTACAAAACATCTAAACCAGGCCTGACATGTACAGCAATATCCTTTGAAAATACAGATCTTGGGCTGGGAATGTGGTTTAGTTGGTAGAGCGCTTGTCTAGTTCTCTAGAAAAGTGTCTAGCATTCATGAAGCCCTGGGTTAGATCCCCAGCATCACATAAACCAGGCAGGGTAGTTAGTACATGTTCAAACTGGACAAGGTGGTGCATTCTATAATCCCTGCCCTTGGGGTAGGGGAGGCAGGAGAATCAGAAGTTCAAGGCCATCTTCTGTTGCATAACAAATTCAAGGTCAGCCTGTGCTATATAAGACCCTGTCAAAATAAAATGAAATAATAAAGTCGAATAAGGGCAAAGACTTCCATCTCTCCTGTTCCTTGCTTCATCTCATGTATCTTGAATAATGTCCACTGTGTTTTATGAACACATATTTGTTTGTTAAAATACTCATTTCCTATTCCCATTCCCATTTCACTTACCACGAATCCAATATTAAGAAAATTGGCTTCCCATACCTCTTGCCTGCTGTAAGTGTATATGAGTCTATTTTTGCCAGATACAAGAAATATTTTAGGCATGCTTAAATGTGACTTCTGCCAGTGTCCTGACAGAAATCATTAAATAGCAAATAGAGAAATCTACCTAGACTTAAAAAAAAAAAAAAAAGAACTCGTATGTGAGATGCAGCCAGGCCCTTTAGGGAAGGAGCTGGGATGTTAGGTTTGGGCAGCCCTACTCAAAGCAACAGCTCTGAAGTGACAACAGAAGGATCTAGAAATAAATGCCACATTGGCACATAGCAGGTGGTGAGGCAGAAAGGAGGAGGGAGGACAAGAAAATTAGAAACAGCAGCGCAGAGCTGTGGCTGGCACCAGACAAACACTGCGGAGCAGGCTAGCCACGGGACAGGGCTAGACCATCGGAACACCAGATGAGTCGTAGGCCAGTGCCAGAGAGGACGGCAAACAGAGGAGAAGGTGAAGAGGAAGCTAAGGAGGAGGTAGGAAAAGTGTGTGCGTGCTGACGTCAGTGTGTGTACAAGTGGAGGCCAGAGGTAAACAGCAGGCGTTCTCCACCTGATTTTCTGAGATAGGGTCTCTCACTGACTCAGCTAGACTGGCTGACCAATCAGCCTCTGGGATCTGCACGTCTCCACCTCCCCAGCTCCAGGGTTCCAGGTTATTGCTCCTACATCTTGCTTTCTTGTTTTTCTTTAAATGTAGGTTCTGTGAAATGAAGCTCAGATAATTGTGTTTGTACAGCAAACTCTTCACTGACCTAGTCCTCTTCCCAGCCCAGTGGCGGGAATTTAACATTAAATAAATGACTGTGGTCTCAGACCTGTTCATTGAATCAAGCATTCACTCCTCGGTGGTAACATTGCTTTGATATAAGTTCAGCATCATGTAGGACACAGCACCTGGGCCTTTGTTAATGAGACAGGTACGGGAAGGGCTTATATGGCCTGCTCTTTCTTAATTCGCCAGCATGCCCTTTAGACATCTTAAAGAAATAAACCAGAATGTCATTATAGATCATGTTCCTGCTGAGGTGTCAAACTCTGGGCAGTTTCTAAAGGAACTCTAAATACCCCAAGAAAGAATGGCTTAGTATTAATAACAAGACCCACAGAGGTTAAGATCTCTGGTGTGGATGAAGGAAAGATGAATGTGTCAGTTCTCCAGAGAGAGGAGAGGAAATAAAGATGACGCACTGCAAGTAGTTCATTGCTAGTCAGCACACGAGCTGTGAGAACTTTCAACCGGTTAGAAGTTGAAAGAGAATGTGAACCTATGATACTGTTGTCAGGAAGTAAGCCTTGCCATGCCGAAGAGCCTGTCTGTGAAATTTTAATGGCTGTGTACTTATTGAGGTAGTAATATAAGGTATCTGGATCAAAGAGCAGACCAGTGCTCATGGCATACTGGTTCACCTGCCCCAGGTCCCCAGGCGGAGACCTCATGAGGTCGCCTGTAAGGGATTGTGATGATTCATACTGATTGTCACCTGGACAGGATCCAGGATCAACTAACACACAAACCTCTGGGCATGGCTGTGAGGGAGTTTCTAGATTAGGCTAACTGATGTAGGAGACCCACCCTAACTGTTGGTGGCACGATGCCATGTGCTAGTGTCCTGGACTAAATAAAAAGGAGAAAGTGAGCTGGGCACCAGCTCCTCTCATTCTCTCTCTTCTCTCTCTCTCTCTCTCTCTCTCTCTCTCTCTCTCTCTCTCTCTCTCTCTCTCTCTCTCTCCCCCTCCCTCCTTCCTGACTGTGCCTACAATGTACCAGCCATCTCACAATCCTGCCACCATGCTTTCTCCCTTCTATGCTATGAAGAACCGGGCCTTCAAACTCTGAGCCAGAATAACTCTCCTTGCTTAACAGCATTTGTCAGCTATTTTTTCATAGCAAAGAGACAGGCAACGAATACATGGGTGCACACAGGAGCGGAATCCACGTTATGAGACTCTGGTCTTATACAGGTGACTTTTGCTGTCCCTTTTTCTCTGTGGTGTTGAGCGAAGGGAAGATGAGAGAGCCTTCTGCTCCCAGGGAGAAACCAGTAGTCTCTGGAGAAAAGAAGAGCTGTTCCTAGAAGACGGTTCTGGGGGAGATGGGACTTGGTAGT
This sequence comes from Eospalax fontanierii, assembly GCA_035773235.1. NCBI lineage: Eukaryota > Metazoa > Chordata > Mammalia > Rodentia > Spalacidae > Eospalax > Eospalax fontanierii. The sequence goes on along the minus strand of CM069524.1, from coordinate 3,467,240 downwards.
CCTGTAGAGAAGCATATAATTTCTAACTTCTGGGATCCTGGCTGCTCAGTCTTGCCTTAGCCCTGGCCACCAGGATTTTCCACCAAAGGATCTGGCTGTGCAGTAAGGTAAAGATGTGAATGCAGAGAAAGAAAGAGCTGACATGTTTTTTTTTTATTTTCACTTTTATGTATATGAGTGTATTGCCTGCACGTGTGTAAGTGCACCCATGTCGTGCAATGTCTGCAGAAGTCAAAAGAGGGTGTCAGATTCTGTGGAACTGGAGTTACAGACAGCTGTTAGCTGCCACATGGGTGCTGGGAATTGAGTCCAGGTCCTCTGCAAGAGCAGCCAGTGCTTTTAACCACTGAGTCATCTCTCCTGCCCCCAAAGCGGACATGTTTTAACAGCTGAAGAAGCTCTATTGGTTCTCTGTGATCACACCTATCTTGAAATATCTCCGTTTCTGTCGTATTTGCACGTTCATGGCCTTCCCATGCTCTTTTATGTTCTCACTGGTTTCCTACTACTCTTTCCTATTCACTCTTCCCAGGGCCCTCCTCTTGGAACTCCAAGGGTCAAAGGTATACAGTACACAGGCAGCGTGATTTCTTGAACCCCACACTCATTCCATATCCAGACATTTTCAGCATTGGTTTGCCTGTTCCCAGAAATAGCTGGGATCAGGAGGACCTGTAGGTTGACAACCAAACAGGTGCTTTATTGGAGAATATGTTGTCTCAAAGCAGGAAACTCTTACTATAGGAATACAGCACAAAACCACAGATTCCTTTGGATCTCACAGTTTTCAATAATCATAGTTTTATTAATCACATGGACTTGCATCGGCAGAACCCAAGCAGAACTTCTAAGATAAAGGCATGCACCTAGGAAGAGCTTCATTTCTCATATGTGACTGTATGAGCAGCACTAAGACAGAAGAACTTAAAGGAAGACTTGCACCTGGAGACTGGCTCTCAGAAGCTGACCTGTACAGGCTCAGTCTGGATGAGACTGGCTCTCAGAGGCTGACCTGTACAGGCTCAGTCTGGATGAGACTGGCTCTCAGAGGCTGACCTGTACAGGCTCAGTCTGGATCAGCAAGGATAGGCCTTGCCAATATCCTCTTAGCTGCTCTCTTGGGGAAGGAGATGATGATGATGACGATGACTGGCAGCCTGCACCTGTCAGTCCTGAATTCTAAGTTCCCAACAACATATGGCACTTAAATGAGTTTAGAGTTTACAAGGTTTAATATGAAGAAAATGGGGCTAGAGAGATTGCTCAGTGGTTAAGAGCACTTGCTAGTCTTCCAGAGGACCCTAGTTCAGTTCCTAGCACCTACATCAGGTAATTCACATGCACATCACCCCCCACATATATACATTATATATATATATTAACCACCCCCCACATGTATACACATAATTAAGAAAAGGCTACCTCATAGAAGAATATTTCACAAAAAAATTTGTTTTCAAATTATTTTTTATTTATTTTTTCTTTTATGTGTTTTAGTGTGCTATCTGTGTATTATGTATGTGCAGTCTTGCTGTACAATGCCCACAGAGACCAGAAGGCATTGGATTCCCTAGAACTTGAGTTATGGACAAGTGTCAGTGACCATGTGGGTGCTGGATCCAAACCTGGGTCCTCTGCAAGACCAGCCAGTGTTCTTAACCACTGAGCCATCTCTCCAACCCCCACAGAAAAATTTATTATCAAGAAATCAAATCTATATAATTTTATTTTTATGAATAATACTTTTATGCTAAGTGTTTGTTTCAATGTTGGGTCTTTGCCTAGCCTTAGAAAAATAAGCATTTTCTATTATAGACTGTGGTCCAGGTCCATGATCCATTTTTAAGTTGAATTTTGTGTAATGTATATAATTTAGTTTGAGGTCAAGGGCTCAGCTGCCCTGTGGATGTCAATTACTTTAGCATTATTTGTTTAAAGGTCATCTTTCCTCCATTAAATTTTTTCTACACTTCTATCTCAAGGTATTTCAGTGCATTATTGTGGGTTTATTTCTGGGCTTGTTTTTTTCCATTAGTCTATGCCTTTCTCTTTCTCAATACCATACTGTCCTGAGGAGCAATGTGATAAACTTTATAGGAAGGAAGACTGATTCCTTTCACTTTATTCTCTCGCTCAGTAAAAGAATTTAAGGGGCTACAGAGATGGCTCAGCAGTTAAGAGCATTACAGTTCTTGCAGAGAATCCAGGTCAGTTCCAAGCACCATGTCAGGTAGCTCACAACTGCCTCTAAATTTAGCTCCAGAGGACCTGATATTCTCTTCTCGCCTGCATGGGCACCTTCTCTCACATGCACTTATCTCTAAATAAATCTTGATAAAAGAAACCCAGTGGTTTAAAGAGCCAGGTATGATGATGGATGCCTCTAATCACAGCCTGTGAGAGATAGTTACAGGAGGATTACCACGGGTTCGAGGCCAGCCTGGTCTTCACAGTGAGTTCTGGGTCAGCCAGGGCCACATCATGAGACCCTGCCTCAACAAACAATAGAACTGGAGAGATGGCTCAGTGGTTAAGAGCACTGGCTGCTCTTGCAGAAGACCTGGGTTTGATTCCCAACACCCACATGGAGGCTAACAACCATCCATAACTCCAGTTCTAGGGGATCCGATGCCCTATTCTGACCTCTTTGGGCATTGCACAACACAGGCGCGCTTACATGTGTACAGGCAATATATTCATACACAAAATAAAAAATAATAAATAAAATATTAATAAAACAAACAATAACAAAAACCATAAAACCCTCATAATAAAACAAAATAGATTGAAACTGTTCTAATTCCTTCTCCCTATGTAATTTTAGGTTAATCTCTACATTTATGAAATGTCATGCTGGGGCTTTGCTAGGATTTCCTTTAGGTTCATTTTCCTGGTAGCTGTGATTTTTGGCTCTAACAGCACATCCTATTCTTACCATAATGATCAAGGCATTGACAATACAACCCTTCCACCAACACACACATATCTTGCTCTCACTGCACCTCTGTGCTAAACGCAGTAACCTTTGGATAATCCCCTCTCTTGTTGTACTTTCTTCAAGAAGTCATTGTATTTTTCTTATTTCTGAATCCTTAAGACTATGTCTGACAGATGCTCAATTGATTTTAATCAGTGATGTCTGTTCAGCATGATGGTGTCTGTTCCATTCAAAAAAAGAATAACTTGGAAAGCTGAGGGGTATGTGGACCCTCTGGTATCCTCTAGCACCTGTCCTGGAACTATTACAAGCAACTGATGGAAACTAGAGACTCTGGGGCTCATCTGTGTCTAGAACACGTGTCCCTCCCAGGACTACTGTCCCACAGGCACAAGACAAGAAAGGAAATCCTCATGATTCCCATTATTTTCAGTAAACCAGGTTGGGGAAGGGTGTGAACATTTAATGGAGCAACTGAGAATGTCATCAAGGAGTGAGTGCACTGTGAGGATTATGCTCAACCCCAGTCAGACTGGACATGATTTAATCTTTTCCTGGTGAGTCAAGCTTGGGAGATGGCTCAGAGGGCAAAGTGCTTGCTGTACAACCATGAGGACCTGAATTTGGATTCCCAGCTTCACATAAAAGTTGGGTGTGTAAGCACATGTCTAAAATACCAACCAGTGTTGGAGGGCAGAGACAGGAGGATCCCTGGAGTTTGCTGACCAGAGAGCCTAGCTGCATTGATGAGCTTCAGGATCAATGAGAGACCCTGCCTCAAAACCTGCTGGAGAGCAACTGAGAAAAACTCCTAGTCAGTCTGGGGCCTCAATATGCACACACACACACACACACACACACACACACACAAACACACATACACAACTTTTTCAAAGGTGCTTGAGCCTTCTACAAGTCCTAGAGGTCCTATTGTGAATACTAATTATCTTATGCAGGAAGAGCCATGGAAAATAAATTCCCAGTTTATAGCTGGTTTGTTATTATCTGGACAGATGAGGTCATAAACCATAGCATTCAAATAGTGACAAGGTACAAGAAAACATTTTAAACTGCTGTAAGGGAAAAGAACCTCTGTTGTGGTAACTGATCAAGCCTCACCCTACACTGGAACACTGATGCCCCTTTAGGTCATGAGGGTGATTGCTGATGCTTACTCTCAGTATGACCATCGGTCCCAGGCTTGTTCTGATGGGTACCTGAGACAGAAAGGTAATTTTGGAAATGGGTATATTCGTATGTTTGTATTTGTGGAAGGGCACGTGCACATACATGTGGAGGTCCGTGCTGATTAGTTATTGTCACCTTGACACAAGTCAGGGGAAGCAAACCAGTAAGCAGTGTTCCTCTGTGGTTCCTGCTGAGTTCCTGCCATAGCTTCTGTCCATGATGGACCTCCAAACTGAGATCAACCTGTGTCCCCAAGTCACTTTATGGTCATAGTGTTTATCACAACATCAGAAATCAACAGAGCTGAGTTAGAGAATATCCTCACGTGTTGTTCCTTAGGCCCTGTTCACCTTCAGTTTCATCTTTCCAGAGTCCCCACCATGCAGTCTGTCTCTGGCGCTGGGACCTGAACTTTGCTCAGAGACCTGGCCATGCTGCCTATCTGTCTGTCCATCCATAGCATTGCTAACTCTTCTAATAAACTCCATGCCTCCATGCCCCAGCAATCCATCCCAGTTGTCCCCATGAACCCACATCTGAGAACTTTCAGACATATAACATGTCAGAGATTGTGCCATGTGGGCCTTCCATCCACAGAGAGATCTAGAACCCAGAACACAAACGCTGGGGAGCTGCCCAAGCCCCATACTGGGAACACGGTGCGAGTGACAGGTGTATGGCCCTTTGCCAGCCGCAGTCTTCACCTTGGTGTGCACTGGTCCCTAAGAACCGGATGCTCACCACACTTTTCCAGCCAACCCTCCTTTTGCTGATTCCCATGTCAGCAGCATTCAAATTCCATGACCTTGTGTTGGTTTTTTAATATGTGTTAATTTTCCAATCAAACCCAAGTTTCCTGGAGAGCCTCATCCATCCTTTCCTTCCAAGGCAGCGAGTGGCATCTTGTCTCTTAGGGATATGCCTCAGATTGCCATTAACAGCAGCAGCTAGTGTGAATGTGTTCCCTGAACACCTGGTGGGCGGATTGCTTTGCTTCAATCACCACATTCTGCCCCATGCTGCTCCCTCTGCGGTGACACTTGAGTTCCTACACCTGTGGAGAGCTTGGATTTGTCACTCAGAATAAACCCACTCTCCAATTTGTAGAACAAACAGGAGGGCAGGCATTCTTGACAGTGACATTTTTCAGCCTTTGCCTTCAGACTGGGTTCCCATGGGTGATCCTGGAGGCTTGGGGATGCAGAGTCATGTGCAGAGGGACTGTGAGACACAGAAAGAAAAAAAAAAGCACTATGTATTATCTGCAGTGGCTTGAGTGAGGAATTTGTGTGCCCCAGGTATTTGAACACTCGGTCTCTGGTTGCTGGCACTATTTTGGGAGGTTACGGGGTTATGCAATCTTACTGGAGGAAGTACGTCATTGGGGGTGGGCTTTGGGGGTATATAGCCTCTCCCCACTTCCTGTTCACTCTCTTCATTCCTGAGCATGGATAGTGATCTCTCAGCCTCCTGCTCTGGCCATCTGCTCCCATGCTTCCTCTGCTGTTCTACACAACCATTCTCGATTGTGGTATTTTATCATAGCAACAAAAAGTAACTAATATAATATCATGCTTTCATCACTGTGACTCTCTAACCTGACAAGAGCGACGTGAGAGAGGAAGGGCTTACTTCAGCTTACAGTTCTGAGGATACAGTCCATCATGATTGGAAAGGTCTGGCAGCTCTGTCCCTGGTGGGAGCATGAAGCCTGGACTTGCTCATGGCAGCCAGCAGGAAGCTGACCGCATGTGCCAGAACCAGGGGTGGGAAGAACCTTCTCTGCCTTAATGACCTATTTCCAACAACTTGTCCCACCTCCTCATGGCTCCACAGCCTTCACAATAACACCACAAGCTAAGGGCCGAGTGTCAGACACATGGACCTGTGGGGAACACTTCACATTCAAACGTTAACATCGTGCAAACGATAGAAAATGACTCCGACCTTTCTTTACACCCCAAAGTCCATCTATTTGCTTATACAGTTAATGATTCTCAGATTGTGCTATAACACTGATTTCCAGTCATCGCTTGGAACACAAAAACAAGCCTGGTCTCAAAAGCATTTCTGAAGCTGGATCTCTTGAAGCACTCATTCCCTGCTCTTTTTAAAATTTTTTCACTTATTGTTTTCATTTTATATGTATGAGTGTAATACCCTCATGAGTGTAAGTGCATTCGTGTCATGGAGTGCTCATGGAGGTCAGAAGGGCATTGGATTTCCCTGGAACTAGAGTCACTCACTGTTGGTAGCTATCTGGATGCTGTGTATCAAACCCAGGTCCTCTTGCAAGAGTGGCCAGTTCTCTTAACCACTGAGCCATCTGTCTAGTCCTACGACTTCTTTCTCTCTCTTCATCTCACACATACAAAGAGAAGGTGAGTTTGGCTGTGGTACTTAGTGATACAAACTCCAGTGTGTTAGGAACTATGAGGAATAAGAACATTGTATCTGATTCTTCCTTCCCCATGTGGTTAAGAGCTGTTGACACTTTGTTCTCTGCTTTCTGCTCTAGGTGGTCAGGACAACAAGAGCTATGCAGTTAAGTGCTGGTCACTTGGAAGGAAGGAAGCCCGCGTCTTGGGCTCTTTCCCTGTACTCTTCCCTCAGTGACTTGCGGAACATTCTGTGTGGTACAGCCAGCCTCCCACAAACGGCTGTTGGCTGTTGTCCTGGGGTACTCCCCAGAACAGGACTCCCTCAGGCTTTTGGCATCCACCTCTGGCCTTGCCACTGGGCTCTGTCCCCAACCAGCCTGGTCTCTTTCTCCAAACTCACAGGGTCAACAGCATGGAGGATGAAGAAAATAAGCAGGGGCAACCAGCAGGCAGGATGCTGTTTTACCTAGAAACTGAGTTTTGATGACCACAACATGTGCCACAAATTACAGTGACCTTTCAGTTCTCACTGCAGAGAGGGTGGGAACATGCTCAGTTCCAGCACTTAGGGTCACACTGTCCAAAGCTGCAATGCATCATACCATGTACTAAGTTGGTAGCAGCTGCTTAGAAGAGAGTTTTTGTTATTTGAGAGAGTTATGAGGGAAGGGCACTGTCCTAAACCAATCGGGCAAAGCTGAAGGACTGGGTCCTCAGAGCAAGGACAGAGGGAGGCAAGATTTTTCAGCAAACATGTCCAAGGCTTCATTGTCCCCAACACCCACACCTCCTAGAGAGGCTTAAGTAACTGATGGCTAGTGAGCTCAGATGTCTAGCTACAGCTTAGAAATAAAAACTAAATGTTAACTTGTATGTAGGAAAATAGATGTGTACAGTTATACATCCATATTATATATACATATACATTATATATAATAGAAGCAAGAATATGCAAAAACTCCCCAGTCTCAGCTAATTTCTTCACCTAAGGCAGCATAGGTATTTTATTTATATTCACAGGAGTTTAGCAGTAATGTCTTAATGACATCAAGGCTACTACTCCTTAAAAAGCACAATGCTGAGCCCAAGGGAACATTCTAGAAAGTCACAAAGACCACATGAAAAGCAATCTTCCCACCACCATTATCCACAATCAGCTACAGCCTGAAAATATGAAATGGAAAATTGTGGAAGCAAAGAATTCGTAAGTTTTAAATAACCTTAAGTGTAATGTTATAACTGCCATAACTGTTCTAGCACTAATTATTGTTGCTTATCTTACTGTGCCTAATTTAGAAATTGGACTTTCTCACAGGTATGTAAATATGAAAAACTCATAGTACACACAGCATTCAGCACCTGGGAGGTTTCAGGCATCCACTGGGGTCTTGGAGTGTATCTCCTATAGCTCATGGCCTGAGGTACTCTACCTCTGCTTATCTGTTTAAACAGAGCACATTAAACATAGTCTTGGGGCTAGAGAGATGGCTTAGTGGTTAGGAGTGCTTGATGTTCTTGCAGAGGACCTGAATTAGGTTCCAAACACGCATGTCAGACATCTCACAACCACCTGTAACTCCAACTCCAGGACATCTGGCGCCCCCTTTTGTTCTCTGGACACTGTACTCCCACGGTACACAGATACACAAAGATGCATAATTTAAGCAAAAAGAAAAAAAAAGGGAATCTGAAGTTGCTTGCCATTACATAATAAATAAGTAAGATGTTAGGAAGTTGTCTTTAGCAAACAATTTCATATTTTACCTTTCACAAAAGAGTTGGAGGCATGCAGTTCCCATAAAGCTGGTCAGTAGTGGGGCACTGGCCCAGAATATGTGAGATCCAGGGTTCAATATGCAATATCACAAAAGGAAAAAGTATTCCATAGAATAAATCCCTTGGAAAATAATAGATTACTCTAAGGGAAAAAAAAAATTAAGGGGCTGGAGAGATGGCTCAGTAGTTAAGAGCCATGGATGCTCTTACAGGTGACTCAGATTTAATACCCAGCACCCACATATCAGCTAACAACCATCTGTAACTCCAGTTCCAGGGGATTCAACACCCTGCTCTGACCTCTGTGGGCATTGCACCACACGGGAGTACTCACAAACATGCTAGCAATATGCTCATACACATTAAAAAAATAAAAAGAAATTAAAAATTAAATGTACTACAGGGACAGATTTCAAATATTGCTGGGTACATTCAAATAAAGGAATTGGGAAATACCGTTTCACTTTGACTTTAGCCCCCAGTTTCTATGATACTTCTAAGAAATATTTCTGAAATGCTATCTCCAAGGGAAAGCCTCCCTGAATCAGAGATGTGCCTATGCTTTCACTTCCCAACCTCTTAACACAGCGCTTCCAGAACAAGAAATCCAGGAATGTACCAGCTGCTTGTTCTAGATCCTAAGGGACAAGTGCTCCTGCCCGACTCTCAAGACATACTTGTACCAGTTATATAGAGTCTTATTTGAGCCCACCATCAGTAATTCATAGTAAGAGGGGCCTGGAGCGATGGCCCAGTGGTTAAGAGTACTGGCTGTTCTTCCACTGGACCTATTCCAGAGGATCTGGGTTCAGTTCCTAGCACCCACATGGCAGCTAACTAATTCACTATCTGTTACTCTTGTTCCAGAAGATCTGACATCCTTTTCTGACCTCTGTGGGCATTGCATGACACAGGTGCACTTACATCTATGCAGGCAATACACTCATACACATGAAATAAAATTAAATTCAAAAAGTATTTTAAAAAGAAATTTATGGTAAGAGGACATTGTACTGATAATTATAAAAGGCTAAAGAAGTTTTGCATCGACCCTTTACTACTCTGTCTTCTCCTGATTTATAAATATCAATTTATTTATTGCCCAAATGTTACACTGAAGACATGTCTGAAAGCATTTGACTTATGGTAAATATAAATGTGATTAGTGGCTCTGTGTCTGAAAAGTCTGATCTGTCCTGTCTTCCTGAATCACATAGGGGTTGTCTGATCAGTAAACATCCCTGCTTTCCTTCCATTTATCTTCAATTTCTGAACAAATCCTTTTATGTCTATCCTAGGATGATGGACACAGAGAGATACCCCAGTGCTGGAGTTCGGGTGTGCTCCCAAGGACTTATGCACCAAAAGTTTTCCTAGTGTGGTGAAACACTGTGTTGAGTTGTGGGACCTTCAAGAGGCAGAGTCTAGCAGGAGGTGTTTAGGTCCTGGGGACACTGCCCTAGAGAGCGGCCAGCAATGTCTTGTCAACGGGTCACTTCTCAAGAGAGTGGGTGAACCCTCACACCTGGTCTCTTCTGTGAAGAGCTGTTTCTCTTCACTTCTCTCATCACTGTGACCAAACACATGGCAAAAACAACTTAACGGAGAAAGGATTTATTTTAGTTTATGGCTCATGGCAGGGGAGCCACAGCAGAAGACTCACTGGGAACTCTAGTGCAGAGGGCTCTAGACAGAAGCAGAGCTGGTTCTAAACCCTCAATGCCCAACTTGTGACCTACTTCCTCCAGGGAGGCTCCACCTCCTAAAGGTTCCATGACTCCCCAAAACAGTGCCATCATCTAGGGACCAAGTCTCCCAACACATGAGCCTGCAGACAGCACTCTGCCAGACCGCAACACCTCCCCACTTCCCCATCAAGGTTTCCTCACTGTGCTTTTTGGACCACCCAGCTGAATAATCATGAGCCAAATAGTCCCTTTACTTACACATGCCTCAGCCTTGGGTATTCTGTCACAGTCAGCTGACGTGGACAGAGACACGTGGTCTCATGAATCTTATGCAGAGACTGTACTCCTTCTAAGGTCTGTATTTGCATGTTTCTGGGAGATTGGAAACTCTGTCCTCTCCTATCCTGGACCTTATCTGATGCCTCAGTAAGGGCATCACCGAGTACCCATCACCACACAGGGTCTTCCTCCTGGTGCACCCAGTTCATCTTCTCCTTCAGAAACACAGCCTTGGTAAGACAATTTCTGACATGTCTCATTGGATGAATGTGGGCACACAAAAGTTCCAACTTTTGTACATTATCCTCCACATTAAAAACAGTTCTGCATGTTCCCAGTAGGTATGAGTGGGAAGCTACTGAACCAAGTGTCCCATGGTCACTTTTTAAAGTGAGTGTGTGTGTGTGTGTGTGTGTGTGTGTGTGTGTGTGCGCGAACATGCCTGAGGAAACCAGCTTACACTTCAGGTATCATCCATAAGAATGTTGTTCACCTCCTTTGAGACTATCTCTCACTATCCTGGAGCTCAACAACTAGGCTAGGCTGACTGTCTAGCAGTCCAGCTGCCTCCGCAATGCTGGGATTACAAATAGGGCTCTACGACCATGCCTGGCATTTCTATGTGGGTTCTGGGGATTGAACTTGGCTCCTTATGCTTGTGAGACATGCACTTTACTGACTGAGCCAATCATATAACTACCAAGTGCAGGCACTTTCCCTGTGAGCTTCCACATTTTCTGCACCGCAGAATACCCCCACCCCATGTTAGAGTCAAGAAGAGTCAGTCATTAGAGTCAGCCCTTCCTTCTGCAGTGTGAGAGTGACAATGCATGACCCACAGCCACTGCCACACACTGCAGCCTCCCAGGCTGTGCCATATCACACACTGAACTTGTGTCCTCTGCAGACCTGCCTGGGCCCCTGATGCCTGCTCTAGTCTCTACAGAGTCTCTGCTATGGTGTATGCTATGCCTCCAAATAGGGCTTTGTCTGCAATCGCAGAGTGTGGCTGGGTATTCAGCAGGCTCAGAGTCACCTCTGGGCAGCGACCTGGGACAGTGAGCCTCAGTAAGGGCATCACTGAGTACCCGTCACCACACAGGGCCTTCTTTGTTTCTCCTTCTATAACCCTTGGAGTGTTCCAGATACACCACTGACTGGCTACTTTTCAGTATCTCCAAACAGGGAGAGTAACATCGGACATATTAAAGCACAAAATTGCAGCTGGCCATGACTTTTATTTATTATAGTTCTTAAATTTAGAATTCTCAGATTGAGACATAATCTGCTCCCCGTGAGTGTTCACGTCCAAGTTCTGTGCTTTAGTGTCAGATGGGTATAAATCACAATGAGCTTTTCAGACAAAATATCTTCACCTTCTAACAAATTCTCCTAGTCATTTCTTGTCTTCTTCCAAAGAAATATCAACCAACATTGTGGACACCTGATCCCACAGTAGCATAAGTAAGTGGAAACAGATAATAAAATATCGTACTGATTCCCTCTTAAATTTATTGTGCCTCCTATTGTATTGCAGCAATGCTGGATTCTTTAGTATAAAGAGAAATCAGAAGAAAAACCTATTAGTTTAAAGGTACAAGGAATTCTGATACCCTAGATGTATGTACAGGATATAAACATATTTATACGCTCTATGTACACAGTGGGTGGTAACCTAGTCATTATAAACAGTAGCGTTAACTTAGATTCTACAAAAATAATCATTTTGGATGAGCACATGCAAGCCAGGACACCTAAACCTATTTATAAAATACATCTCTATGGATTTTTTATATATATTTTTTGCTTTTAAATATAAATGTTGCAAGTTAGCCATCAGCGAAATGATTGAAATGCAAACCCAGAGTCCCAGTTAAGAATATAAAATCTTCCCCGTCCACTATAGCACCCTGCCTCGAGAATTCTTCCCTTACAAGCCAAATCTATCTGTCCTGTCACTTACAGATCCCATCTACACATCCCATTTGCTCCACTCCCTCCAGAGTCATGTTTATAAAATGTTTCAAATGGTAGATATCTCTTAATCATCTTCGTTTGGACATTCTTGTTAAAATGGACATGGTAAGGCTCTGCCTCATGTCCTGGCCCTAGTGCCCGAGGGCAACCCAGCCTGGCCCATGCTCAGTGGTTTGCAGAGCCATCCTCATAGGCCACTGATTGAGAAGCCACAAAAGGCTCATTCTGTTTCTGATCCTCCTTCATACTGGCTGCCTGGTCGGTGATGGAAGAGAAGGACAGCTGGTCATGTTCTACGATGTGCACTTGGTCTTCATCCTTGTCTTTCTTCACATAGAACATCTTTCTGAATTTTTTCAGCTCGTGGAGTTCACAGAAGGTTTCTAGAACGACCAGCATGGCGATAAGACCAAGGAGCAGGTAACCTGCACGTCAGAAAACAGGACAGTGTCTCAGTGTGACAGTCACTGTGGAATCAAGTGACTCACCCACTCTGAAGCCACACTCAAAAGTTCACAAGCAGATGTACTGACAGCTCTCTAGGAGTGTTTGAAGTTCAAGACTCAAAGAGGGAAATGTCCAGAGAAAGGGAATTAAAATGACTTAGCTGTCCATGAACTTGGACTGTTTGGAATCACAGGCTTTGATTTGTGTGAATGTATATGTGAGGTGTGTACACGTGTGTCTGCAGGCAGGAATACCTTTGCACCCTAGTGCAGAGGCCAGAGTGGACATCAGGTGTGCTGCTCTGTCACTTTCCATCTTATTTCCTTGAGACAGAGTCTCTTGCTGACCTGCAGCTGGGCTGGGTGGTCAGCAAGCCGCAATGACTCTACTGTCTCTCCCTCACCCAACGCTGAGGTTCCATATGAGCAGTTGTGCCCTGCTTTTTGTATGGACACTGGAGACTTGAACTCAGGTCTTCAGCTTGCATAGCGAGCCCTCTTATCCACTGAGCCATTTCTGAAGTCCTGGCTTCAAATTTTAGAGGGGAAAAAAATAACAATCAATCATTGCTAATATGGCATTACTTAAGACAAATGACACATGGTACTCACCTAGAGTGATCCTCTTTTCCTTCTCAACTTTACAGTCAAAGACTCCCCCAAACTTAGAAAAGTTTTCAGTTTCTCTGAGCAATTTTCCAAGTACTGAATATGTTTTCCCTTAGATCTACTACAGAATAAGAACCTTATCCACAGGAGTTACAGTTTAAATTACATTCTGGGTCTCTGTGGCGCCTTCCTACACCTAAGTCTAACCTAGGCTTCCATAATATGACATCAGTGTTTGGCCAGGTGGACCATTCACTAGATGACTATGACTTTTTCATTCTTAAAGGATAACTATGGGCTATATCAGCCTGGTGCCATTACTTGGAATTGTGATGAGTAAATGGTGATTTTAAGTTAGTTCAATTTAAAAAATCAGTTTCCAGAAAACAAAAATTATGAAAAGGAATAAGAAAGTCGAAAGGGGTCAGCCTGGTGGTCAGACCGCTCCTTTCCTTCAGTGTTATTTATCAAGACTCTGGAATACTAACAGAAGTGTCGTGGGGTTTCAGGCCAAAGTTGTGTGATTTTTATCCCTCCCACTATCATCCCTTAGATGCTGGAATTAATACGTAGAGCACAAAAGAAGGCTAAGTCACCTGCCTGAAAAACAGGACACATTATAACAAGTAATACACGTTACAAGAGGATTCCATGTTCTGTGCAAAGCCGAGAAAGCTGAAGTTTTCAAAAGAAAGGACAGAATGGCTCAGACAGAGAAGAGTAGGGCCAGGGAAGCATCTCAAATTCATGAGGCAGTTAAAAATTAAATAAAATTAAACAACAGCTTGTTAGCTTAAAAGACAGTTAAAAGAATGTCTATATTGCTCTCAAGTTCACACACAGAACAAAACACCTAGAACTTTTCTAGCAACCCAAGGAGAATGGAAACTCAGATAAGGACAGTGACTGTGTGAACTGGCATTTCATGACAAGCACAGAGTCAGTGTGTTCTGTGAGTCACAGAAAGGCCTATTCACCTGGGGCCAACAATTCCACTGCTTAGAAAAATCTCAAGGTACAAGAAATACAGATACAAAAAGGTACCTAGAGCAATGTGATTAATCATGCTCCCAGAGTGGCAGCTTAAAAGTCCCAAGACAGGCAAGTGTACAGTGGGTGGCCCCCGAGTCACAGGCAGACTCAAAAATGATAGTGAAAGACTATGAAGCCCTCTTTATAAAACCATTTGGCAAATATTTATTGAACTTGAACTGAAGCCAGGGGCTGGGGATATGTGAGTGAAGGCTTTGTTCCTGGTGAGCCTACGGTTTCATGGAAGTGTTCAAACACACAGTTCAATTAAGTACCTTGTGGGATTAAGAAAACAAGACAGGGCCAGGACAGAGCACTGACCACCCAGGAATCTATGACTTCCTAGAGCTGAGTCACAGACTGAATAGAAGGCAGAGGTGGAACTGTGTGTGTTACAGCCACATGCCTGCACATTCAGACACACAGGGAAAAGATGGTTGAGTTTTCCAGATCATATGCATGTATATGCATATGCATGTGTGTATAGGTGTGTGTGTGTGTATGTGTGTATATGTGTGTGTGCATATGTGTGTATGTGTGTATGTGTGTGTATGTGTGTATGTGTGTATGTGTGTGTACGTGTGTATGTCTGTGTACATGTGTGTGTATGTGTGTGTGTATGTGTGTGTATGTGTATGTGTGTGTATGGGTGTATGTGTGTGGATGTGTGTGTGGGTATGTATGTGTATGTGTGTGTGTGTGTGTGTGTGTGTGTGGTTCCAGGGATCAAGCCTAGGATTTCTATTCCTGAGCTATAGCCCCAGACCCTTTTCTTTATTTTCACCTATTTTTTTCTTTTGTGTGTCTGGTATGTGCCTGTGTGTGTGCATGTGAGGGCCGAAGGGCAACAATGAGTGTCTTCTTTAATTGCTTTTCATAATATTTTGAAATAGGGTCTCTCACTGAACCTAGTCTCTGGGATCCTCCTGTATCTGCCTCCACCCTAGTTCTGAGGAACACACCACCATATTACTGGGAAGGGATCTGAACTCAGGTTCTCATGTTTGAGCAGCAAGCACTTTACCCACTGAGCCATCTACCCAACGTTCCTTTTTATTTTGGGATAAGATTTCGCTAAGTTACCCAGGCAGTCCACAGGTCTCAATCCTACCTCCAGTGTGGCTGGGATGACAGACCCACATCATATATGAAATTTAAAACAAAATAGGAACTATAAATCAATGGTCAACTAAAATTTAACATCTACTTTATTTACCACATATTAAATTCTAAGAACAACTAATGTCAGGAAACTTCTTCTAAAAGAGAGGCCAGATAGAAAAAAATAAGGTCAATGACTACTGTAGGAATTTCCCAGAAAATTAAAGAATATGGTTGTTAGTAATAAGCAATACCTGAGGCCTCCTTTTATAGAGAGTAAAATATTTTAAAAAGTAAAGCAGGGGCTGGAGAGATGGCTCAGCAGTTAAAAGCACCAGCTGCTCTTGCAGAAGACCAGAGTTCAAATCCCAGCACCCACACAGTGGCTAACAACTGTCTATAACTCCATTTCCAGGGGTATCCAATGCCCTCTTCTGTCCTCTGTGGGTATTGCATGACATAGGGGCACTTATATAATACATTCAGACATAACATTCATACACATAAAATAGAAATAAATAAATCAAAAAGTAAAGCAACTTACTTTAGTAAAAGTCAGTTACCAAATACATTCCAATGGCATATTTTTGTACTGTAAGTCATTACACCTGTTATATCAATTAGGAAGAAATTGCTCAGGGGCTAGGGAGATGGCTCAGTCAGTAAAATGCCTGCCTCACAAGTATGAGTCCAATCTGCAGAACTCATGAGAAAAGACGGGTACAGAGACCTGTGCTTGTAGTCCCAGAGATGGGAGAGGGGAGATGGCGCCAGGCTGATCCTGGAAACCAGTCTAGCCTGTTTGGGAGGCATCAAAGCAGTAGAAGACTCTGTCTCAAGCCACAAATGGATGTCACCTGAGGAATGACACCCGAGGTGTCCTCTGACCTCCACACTCACAAACATGCACACATGCACACACATACCCCCCCATGAGAAACTGATCAGTAATTTTAAGGCACATAGGAAAAGTAACTAGGCAATAAAAGTCTTATCAGAATTATGAAACAAAATAGCTATGGGAAGACAGTAAAAACAGAAATCTTATCAAAGAGAAAGCAAGCAGGGCACTGACGGGTGACTTTAGTCCTTAGGCAAAGGGGGCTGTTTCTAGAGAGCAGAGCAGAGGCGCAAGGTGCATCTTGCATCCCTGGCACTCACATGTGATTCCAATCTTGTACAGCTCCCTGAACTTTTGGTTGTAACCTTCTCCTGGAACATAGTCCCCCAGGCCGATGGTGCTGAGCGAGATGAAACAGAAGTAAAAGGATTCCAGGAAGTTCCAGTCATCCTCCAGGACCGAGAACACGGCGGCCGGAATGAAGAAGAAGCAGGACACAGTGATGAACCCCAGGAGGACAGCATGGACGATGGCCACCACCTGCTTGGAGAAGCCCCAGCGGATGTGGAAGTAGAGGACCGGTCTGCGAGTGACGTGCACTGTGACACGCTGGACCACGGCAGTCAGGAAGAGGAGGGTGAACGGGATGCCGATGACTGAGTAGATGATACAGAAGGCCTTGCCCCCATCTGACAAGGGCACCGTGTGGCCATAGCCTGTGAGGAGAAAAAGGCTCCATGAGTGAGCAGGAAGACAGGGAGAGGAAAGCAAGTTCTGAAACAACGTGCCTCTGGGTCATGAGGAGGAGAGTGAGGTGTAGGTGGGACCTTTCAGAGGCTCTGTGCACTGCTGGGTTGGTGAAAGTCAACAGAGGATGCCAGACTTTTGAGGAGTCCGTGTTTCATACACACACTTGAGCATACAGAGGCCATAGGCTGATGTAAGATGACTTCCTCAATCACTTTCCACCTTAGATTTTTAAAAATATATTTTATTCTTTTGTTTTGTTTTATGTGTATGAGTATGTTGCCTGAATGTATACAAATGTACCCATGCCATGCAATGCCTACAGAGGTCAAAAGAGGGTGTCATATTCTCTGGAACTAGAGTTATAGATATTTGTTAGCCACCATATGGGTACTGGGAATTGAACTGGGTACTCTCTGCCTTACTTTTTGAGACAGGGTGTCACACTGAACCTGGAGCTCACTAATTCAATTAGGCTGGCTGACCAGTGAGCTCCAGGGATTCTCCTGTCTCCGCCTCCCTAGAGTTGGGATTATAAGTATAAGCCACCATGCCTGGTTTTTTTACATGGTACTGGGGTTTGAGTTCAAGTCCTCATGCTTGTGCAGCAAGTAAATTCTTTACCCTTTAAGCCATCTTCCCAGAGCCAAAGTCTACCATTTCTTTTTTCTAACATTTACTGTGGTGTGTGTATGTGTGTGTGTGTGTGTGTGTGTGTGTGTGTGTGTGTGTATGCCAAAGTGCCTCAGGGGTCTGGGGAAGGCCAGAAATAGGTGTCTGATTCCCTGGAGCTGGAGTTACAGAGAGTCTCAAGCACCCTGATGTGGATGTGTGAACTGAACTCCAATCTTCTCTGCAAGAGCAACAAGTGCTCTTAGCTGCTGAGCCTTCTCAGAAACCAGAGTCCACCATTCCTGAAATCTGACAGACTCCTTCCACACAGTGGTCTCCGGTTCAGGACAGACGGCTGGGCTGAGCAGGAATAAGGGGGGGGGGTATGCTAATAACCAAGGCCTGCACCATCTGAGACCCTGAGAAAAGCCTGATTCTAGAACACCCCACTCACCAGGAGGCCTTCCCTGCACTTTCTCCATGGGACTGTCGCTCATATGTATACACTAGGCAATATTCCCATCCAAACCAGATGACTCACAGAATGTTCCTGTGGGACTAAGTAAGGAATAAGGGTGTATGGAGAAACGAGCTGATAAGAGTGAATGTGGAGGCAGAGCAGACTCAGTGAACCTACAGACACCCAGAGGCCAGTGAGTCACGGACCAAGCAATTCTTTCAAAGTCTCTTAGCCAGCTCTCTGGTATAATGGCATATTCAGAAACCTACTCATTTTCTACCTTACCATTTCCAGATATCTGAAGATGCTATCACACATCCCCCCAAACAAACGAAGTTACATTAGGACTTGGGGTCATACTGTGTCTGTTTTTCTTCCCATTAAGTCATTACCAAAATGCCTCACAGGGGGATTTTCACCCAATAAATGTCAGCCAAAGAGAACCCAGCTAGACAGGAGGTTCACTGAACTGAGCTTGGCAAGAGTTTCAAAGGACCCAGAGGCAGAAGACTCACTGGAGCTAGGTGGACAGGAGGTTCACAGGACCCACATGGGCAAGATACTCCCCGGACTCAGCCAGGCAGGAGGTTTACTGGACCTATGTGGGCTGGAGGCTTCCTGGACCTCACCAGGCAGAGGTACTCCAGACAGTGTTTGAAATCCCTTGAGTGCTTCATCCTTAATGACTAATGAGTCAGGACAAGTCAGTTCAGGAAAAAGCCAGACAAGTGCATTTTTTAACTGGATTCTAAAAACTGACTTGTATAGGTGAAAAGTGGCTTCAGAACGCGGTCTTGGGAATGTATCTTGCTTAAAAAGAACAACTCCAAAATTCCTCCAGTGCAGAGCCAAAGTTTCTGTTTCATCCTCAGATTTATATCTTTGTTAAAAAGTTCTCTTGGTGTTGGGGAGATGGCTCAGTGGATAAAATCACCTGCTGCACAGCTGTGAGGACCTGAGTTCAAATTCCCAGCACCCATGTAAAATGTTGGATGTTGTCATGTGTGCATTTATAATCCCCGCTCAGTGAGGGGTAGAAACATGAGATCACTGGGGCCTGATGGCTCCAGGTTCAGTAACAGACCTCGTCTCAAGAGAATAGGGCAGAGCTTGATAGAACAGGATGCCCAAGGTCCTCTTCTGGCTTCTGCACATGCCTGCATGAGTATGTATACCTGCTTGTACACATATACACACATGCACTTGCGGCTCACTTATCTTTAACTGGCTGCCCCAGAAGGTACTCAGTTCATGAATGAATGGAGTCTTCTGAAATCATGTGTTCATGTGCACATCCACCCACATATGCATTTTTTCTGGAGAGATCCCAAAACTTCAGAAATGGTTCTTAACCCCTTGGGATAAGAACTTGAACTCTGAGCATCGGTTCCTGAATTTATCCTATCCCCCTGCAGCCAAAAGCTTCCTGGGATGCTGAGGCTAGATTTCAGCATGATATTTAAAGAGCTGGGAGCCTTCACACACTCACAGGGAATGCTGTGGACCCGGCATCAGGTCACATTCTCACAGCACACAGAAGCACCAAGAAGACAATGTTTCATCTGAGAAAAAAAGAATGAGGCAACTCCCACATGATGCAGCCTGTTGCACGGAAGCCCCGGCTGGCCGAAGCCACAGATTTTGTTAGAGAATGGGAAAGAACATTCTGGTGACCAGAGATACCTGGAAATAGTCTCTGAAGATGGAATTTTTATTGAACCATAGCAAAGCAATTGGAAAGTGATTTAGGAACTGAGCCTGTGACTAAGAGTACCAGGCCACCTTGGCTGAAGGACAAGAGAGTCAAACAGAGGCTTCAAGGGTGGACACAACTTTGGTCGGGAGTTTTAGAGGGAACAGAGCAAGCCAAGGCTGGGGCCAAAAGCTTGTGTCCTGCAATTTTCTTCCCTTTGGGGGGCATTTTTATAAAATGACTTTTCTGAAAGTGCAGCACAACTGTGTCCCTGAGCCTACTCCTTCTGTGTCATGTTCCAATACATGCTGTGATTTAGATTCTCCTGGAAGGGAAAGGAAACAAACTTTTAGAATTAAAGTATTTGAGGATAGAGGAGATGTAGACATGGCTCAGTTGGAAAAGTGCTTGCCTTGCAAGCAAGAGACCCGAGTTCTGTCTCTAAAACTGATGTAAAAAAGTCAGGCAAGCTGGGTGTGGGGGCATACTCTTGATCCCAGCACTTAGGAGGCAGAGGCACAAGGATCTCAGTGAGAGTGGGGTCAGCCTGGTGTATATAGTGAGTTCCAGGCCTGGTGGGGCTACAGGGAGACTTGTTTCCAAAACAAAATGAAAAATGAAACAAAAGTCAGGCATGGTGGTATATGCTTACAGTCTTACTTCTGGGGAAGCAGAGACAGGCTGATCCCTAGTCTCAAGTCAATGAGAGACCCTGTCTCAAAATCAAGGTGGATGGCACCTGCGGAATAACACCTAAAATTGTCCTCTGCCTTTTCTATGCACACACATGCACATGCCCAATTTGAAGATGTTATTTTTATTCTCAAATGTTGCTGCCCCTTTTTATTAGAATGGTAACTTAAATCTCATGTATTTTGATGCCATTTTCAAGTTATAAATAGAACCATAACAGAGCTCCAAGATCTGGCTACATAAAGGCATTTTTATGTCAGTAATAGCTATTAAAATCAAGAACATCAGATCCTGACCCAAGGCCATTTTCCATTTCCTTGATGTTTACATAAATCACTTTCCTTAAAGGAAAGTGTGATGATTCATTTTAATTGTCAACTTAACACAATCTAGAATCACCTGGGCAGGAAGTTTTAATGAAGGTGAAGGTCTATGAGGGCTTGTCTTGAGGACTTTAATTGATGCTGGAAGACCCGCCCACTGCAGGTGTCATCATTCCCTAGACAGGGCTCCTGAACTGTATAGGAGTGGAGAAAGCTAGCTGAGCACTGGCTTGTGTGAATTCATTGCTCTCTGTTCTTGACTGCAGAAATGATGTGACTATCTGCTTCCCCACAGGGCTGTAACCTGGTATTGTGAACCCAATAAACCTTTTCTCCATTAAGTTGTTTCTGTCAGAGAATTTTATCACACAACAGGAAACAAAACAAAGATAGAGACTATGTCTCAATACCAATAAAAAGGTGTTAAGATTCCAGATGGAATGCTACACTTGATTCTTGTCCCCTGTCCTCCCTGTCCTCGCTGTTGCATTTGGTTCTAGCTCTGCAATGTGATAGGCTGGAATATTTGCTTCCCTTTTGAGTGCTGTAGCTGCAGCAGTCCCAGTTCTGTGCTAGCTAATCTCTAATGTTTGGTCGTACCACATGTATTAGTGACTTTTCTTATTGGCATGATGGAATCCCTTAAAGAAGCAGTTTAAGAGCAATTTGGGGTCCTGGCTTGTCAGGGTGAAGCTCATTGCAGTGGGGAAGGCCTGGTGGTGGGACCAGGCCCTGTGGTGGTAATGTGAACTTCACATTTTTGGGAATTAGGAAGTCGCCGGCTAGGGGCAGGCAGCTGAGAGGCAGGGCAGACAGCAGGGAGCCCAGCACAGGCTGAAAGGAGCCTGGGGCAGGAAGCAGTGACCCACTTCCTCTGCATGGGCCACAACCTCCCAGAACAGTACCATCAACTGAGGACTAAGTGTTCAGAGACATGAGCCTCTGGGGGACATTTCACACCCAAACCCTGACATCTCACTAGACTTGAGTCTTCTGGTATTTAAATCTTTCTGGAAGAGGACCAAGACAGAGAACCTTTATGGCCTCCCACTTGACACATCAGTGGATGGAGAACTTTCTCTCCTGTGCCAGATGCTTTTAAGCGTGGTATAGCTTACCACGGCTGTGTGGTGACCTTGCCGTGTAATAACTATCCTTGCTTATTTTCAATAACCAGTACGATGTGGAACAATGCATGTGTTCTCTATTGTTTTCCAGCTTGATGCATGCTGGGGAAAAAAGACACAAGGAAGGGGATCCAGCTACTAAAGCCTATCCTAACAGAGAGGTGGACGCCAGCTGCCTCTTCCATTTCTCCCCCTGTGAAACAGATCGACTTGGCTCTGCTAAGTCCTGGGCTCTGCTAACTTGTTTTCTTCCTCATTAGACCAAGAGACCCCAGATGGGGGTGTGAGGAACACATCCTTCTCTGAAGGTTCTAGTGAGTAACATACTGACCTGAGAACCAAAGGCTCTGACATCCACAGGCAGGAGGAGCAGGTATCGCAACTCAAAGAGGGAGAAAGAATTAATTTTTTTCTTTTTAATTAGATCTTTTTGTTCACTTCGGTTCCTCAACACACTGGACATGCCAGACACACTGCTGAAGGTGGATCTTAGCCGGATTCCTGTGCCAACAGAAACACTCCAAAATAATGTTCTAACAGTTATCTGGGAAGCCTCATGCCTCTGCCACAGACAGTGTTGGGATTACAAATGTATTCTACCATTCCTGGCTTTCACATGGTGCCAGAGATCTGAACTCAGGTCCTCATGCTTGCATAGCAAGCACTCTTACCCACTGAGCCATCTATCCAGTCCTGAGACACTGTTTTCTTGACATGGGATTTTCATTATGCTCCCAGCTACAGAAAACTCACAAATAAATAATCAGCAGAGCTCTTTGTTGTCCCCAAAGCCTAAGTCTATAGTGGAAATTGTCCTTAGTGTTCACACTGCATGAAGGGGTGGGGATCCTGAGGCATTCCTGATCAAATCAAACCTGCACTGCTCCGTTCATAGAGACTCACAGTAGTCTTCTGTTAGGTTCCTAGTAGCTGTGGGAAGAAAACACAGCGTCCATTGAACATTGATGAGAACCTCTATACTCTAGAGGCATGAGTTTCTGGGATAACATATACTTTTTCTTTTGATTACTTCAAATATTGGTTAATGAAACAGGTTGAAGATAAGAGACAAATTGGGGCCTATGTAAATTTTATTATTATTTAAAATTTTATTTATCATTTTTATTTTGTGTGTATGAATGTATTGCTTAATATATGTAAGTGCACACATGTCATGCAATGCCTGTGTAGGTCAGAAGAGGGTGTTGAATTCCCCTAGGATTGAATTACTGACGGTTCTTAACCACCATGTGGGTGCTGGGAATCCAACCTAGGTCTTCTGCAAGTCCAGCCAGTGCTCTTAGCCGCTGAGCCATCTCTCTAGGCCCTTATTTTCTTATTTTAAAAAAGATATATTTATTTGTATCTCTGTGTGAGTCTCCGTGCACATATGTACATGCAACTGTGCAACCGTGTGGAGGCCAGAAGAGAGCATGGGGTAGTATCCTCTATCACCCTCTACTGATTCCCTTGAGGCAGGGTCTCTTCCTGAACCTGGGGTTCACACTTTCTTGGCTAAGCTGAAAGCTAGCTAGCTCAATTGATTCTCCTGTGTTTACCTCTTTTGCAACTGGAATTATAGGTATACACCAGACTCCCAGCTTGTTATGTGGGTACTGGGATTTGAACTCCAGTCCTCATGATTGTGCAGCAAGCACTCTTAACCAGTGAATCATCCCTCTCTCCAGCTGCCTAGCACGTGTAAAGAAGATTAAGCATGTAATTCAATAGTTAGAGTGCTTGCCTAGCTCACACAAGGGTCCATCAATCCCTAGCACTGCAAAAAGAAATTAATTGAAGATTTAATTTTAAAGAGTTTGAGCGTTCGTGAATCTGGGCAGCACCAGTAAGCAGGTGACAGGCACTTTCCCAAAAGGGGCAATCAGGAACACTTTGATAAAGTATTTGCAGAAGGAAGGCCAGGAAGTTAGTTTTGATTGGTTTGAATACAGTTCTGCTTGAAGGTGAGTTGTTGGCTCCTGGCCAAGGAAGTTCTTAGTTAAACTCCACTGTGTGTACCAGGCTTTGCTTGGTTGGGCTTCAGCTTGTTCAAGCAGGAATTTGAAGTGCCAGAGCCACTGGGTCTAATCCCAGATAGATTCTTTGTAAAGGCTAAGGAAAATCTGACTCCTAGTTCTGTCTCATACTAGATATGTAGCCCCAAGAAGCATTCTGCCTCAGTTTCCATCTCTATCCAGGTTCAGTGATGAGCACAGCCTTCACTTCTTCACCTATAGTGATGGTACCACTGTGTCTTTTGACACCCTGTTGGACTAGCTCTACTTAGTAAATTACCTCTGACAAAGCCTTTCTTTTCTCTGCCCATTGCTGTAAATCCTAAAGAAAGCCATGTATGAGAGATGGAGCTGTGAACTCCCTGAGTCAGATCCTACAGAAAGAGAAACCAGGTAAACACTGGCCCAAGACTTCCTAATCATTAATCTTTCTCGGAACCCAGGACATCTGGTGACCTTTAGATAACATGAACAAGTGGGCACTGACTTGCTAATCACATTTTAATTAAAAATTGAATAATGTTGAGACTGGAGATATGGCTCAATGGTTAAGAGTATGCATTGCCCTTGCAGAAGATTTGGGTTCCATTTCCAGTACCCATATTAAGTGGCTCACAATGGCTTATAACTCCAGTTCCAGGGGATCAAACACTCAAGCTTTTGTGGGCACCAGCACGCACGTGGTAGACATAAGCTCACCCAGACACAGGAAGTACCTCACAACTCTCATTGGTGCTAGAAGAAACGGTCAGGTGTCCCCACAGTATGCAGGCCCTGTCTGTGTGGCTCTGGTGCGTTTACTAGTATGACATTATCTGCATCCTCTGCTCTATTCTCTGCACATGGTTTAATTTTCCCCAAACTTTAAGTTATCTTCTTCTACAGTGATGGCTGGAGGTTATTAAAAACAGTCTCTGAGAATACTTGATAAAGAAAAATCCTGAGAAGTCCTAAAATTAATTACACAGACTAGAGTGTGGAAGGAATTTAATCAGTTAGCCCCAAGTGAAATCAACCATGTTTATGTTGAAACCTGGACTTAAGTCTACCGCAGCTGAGCAACAAGGCCACCACACCCTGTTTCCCTATTTTAGGTCTAAACTTTCAGGACTATTAAATTCAACCAAGCCACAAACAATAGCTAATCCCTTTTCTCTAAGACCCACTCTCCTGTCCCAGTGAAATCTCCCGTGTGAATTATTCCATCCTCACCAACAGCTAAGGTATCTTGGATTTCTTTACTTCTTCAAAGGTTAAACAAATACTCTCAGGGCTGGGACATGGCTCAGTCAATAATGTGTTTGCCATGTAAGCATTAGGACCTGAATCAATTGTGAGCACCCACATAAAGCCCAGGCACAATGGTGTGTGCCAGCAGTCCCAGCACTGCGGGGATAGAGATAGATATATCCGAGAGTTTGCTGGCCAGGCACTATAACCAGATCTGGTGAACTACAGGTTCGGGGGAGGGGGAGCTTCTCAAAAGATAAAATGTAGAGCAATGGAGGAAGACCCCTGACATCAACCTCTAGTCTACACACACAGGCACCGGTGACCCTTCCTCCTACATGCACTGAGTCTGACTTCTTTCAGCCTACAAACAATCACAGATACCTGGGGATCCTCAGAACAATATGCCAGGGTGGATTGGAGAATTCAAAGGACAAACTCCAAAAGTCAGACAGGCCTCAGCACTGAGCATGGGGTTGAGAGTATCAGGGAATGAGCAGAGGATGAGCAGCTGCGAAGGAGGCGGGGCACTCTCCTAACCACCACTATGGCTCCAGGACCCTCCTTCTACAGGACCTAAGGCACCCACTGCCTCCCTCTGGGGCAGCTGGGGCATGTGTCATGGGCTTGTCTTTGCCATTCAGCTCCTGTTTGCAGAACCCTTGTGTCAGGCAATGAGGTTTGGACAACACCATCCACAACCCAATGAGAAGCAGCTGTGATTTATTAATGAGGAAAAGCCTCATGTAAACGACTGGCAAAGGCCAAAGACCCTACCTCATCAGGGAAACATCGAGAAGGTTTCATCTGGAGCAATGAGACTGAAGAGATGTTCTGAGCAGGGGGCACGGAGGACATGCCATCTATAGAGCTGACACATTAATATGGGATTCTTGTTCCACATTCAAGAAGACTCAATATTTGGTTCAACAAAGTTCTTTTAAATAAAATCATGGAATTCTCTGCAATGCTGAATTTTACAGGGTGGAGGGTGGGTGGGTGCAGAAGCTGTTTGACAGTAAGAGGGACTCAGGGTTTCAGGGTTCAAGGAAAGGTCTCTGATTCTAAAGACTTCCTTCAGCTGACTTAATGAAATTCTGTCTCTTGACACAGGTCTATTGACCCACAAGAAACAATGGTGTCCACACACTTCCTTGTAGATCTGCTAGTTCGTAGATGTTTCTACCTTCCTTCTTGGACAGCTGCCATATTGGACCCACCAAGATGGGCCCTAGTCCCTCTATTACAGCCCACACTGGAGTTTTCCTGACTCTTCTACTTCATAGTGTATAAGGAACAAACAAACAAGGGCTAGAGAGATGGAGTAGAGGTTAAGAGCACTGGTTGCTTCCCAGCACCCACATAGCAGCTAATAACCATCCTTAAGTCCAGCTCCAAGGGACTTGACTCCGTCTTCTGACCTCTCGGGCACTGCATGACACGGGTGTACTTACACACATGCAGGCAATACACTCATACACATAAAATAAATATATAAATAAAATATTTAAAACAAACAAACAAAAAGGCCAACGTCAAAACTAGGCCACCCTGACATCAAACAGAGAATCTGTGAAGCCCGCCCTGGACCTCCCGGCAGCACCTGTCTCCCAGCAAAACACTATCCTTACACATGCATCCTCAGCCCTGAGAACATCAGTCACCCTTGGGAGGTGCTTAAGTACATGAGAAATCTCATTTCCTTTTATCTGAATGGGGCAAAGATCAGCTAGTATTTCACTTTCATTTATTAATTCATTTATTTGTTTGTTTCAAGGCAGGGCCTCATGGAGCCCAAGCTGATCTCAAACTCACTATGTAGCTACAGATAACCTTGAACTTTTGATCCTCCTGCCTGTACCTCTCAAGTGCTGAGATTACAGGTGTGCGCCACAGTCCCAGCCATCAGGGAGGTTGGGCTCTGAGGCTCTGCTTTCCAGCATCTCAAACCAGGCTCTTCTCAGGTGTTGTGTTGCCATTCAGCACAACACTGTTTCCCTAACAACTTATATCATTTTACTAATAAGTGTAAGTATTTTACAAGGCTCTTTTGGATAACCAGTACAACAAAAGAAGCCCACTGCGGAATACACTCTTGACTTCCACTCAAAAGAGCACCTTGGGTCTGTTCAACTTTCCATAGCCAGGGACATGCAGTCAAACATGAATTCTATACACTGCATGATAAATAATAAATACAAAATATAATACATAGTATTCAAACAACACATTCCTCTCCTTCCCCATGCCCATGGAGACTGTCTGACTTAAAGACTCTGAATAGTCACACTGACCTAACACAGCCCTTTAAGACTTAAGTTTCTTGCTTCTGGAGTCATTAGCCCAGAGGTTCACAAAGTTCTTGAGTTCCAACCAACAATCCAACCAAAACGTAGAATTCGCATAATGAATGCTTTGAAGGAAACTGCTAGAGCTGGATTTAAAATGTCTACCACAAAGCCCATCTGTTAAAGGCCAGTTGCCCAGCATGGTGCTATCGGAAGGTTGTGGAGTCCTTAGGAGATGGGCCTAGTGGGGCGTCTTAGCAGGTGCAGGTAATGAGGCGTCACTAGCCTCTTCCCCTCTTTCCCTCTCATTGACTTCCGGCTGTGAGTCGAGCAGCTTGTCTCACACCTGCTCCCCGCCATGATGCGACGTCTCACCAGTTGCCTAAGACAAAGCCAGTTGACCCAAACCTCCCAAACTGTAGGCCAAGATAAACCTTTCTTCTTCGTTATAAATTGATTATCCTAGGTAGCTTGTTACAGGAGCAGGAAGAGCATCAAGAGGAATCGCACTTGCTTCTTAGCCCTCTGGAACCTCTTTGAAAGGACCCAAGAGGCGCTTGGGAGGAACTCCCTCTAGGACATGCTCAGGGCATCGGGGAGATTGGGCTCTGAGGCTCTGCTTTTCCGGCATCTGAAAATGGAAGCTAATTGATACAGAAAACAAAATAGTTTTTCTTCTAAGTGTAAAGAACTGTTGAGCTAAATATGGTCAAACACAGGGGCTCTTGCTTCTATTTGCCTAAAAGCAAAATAGAGATTGATAGAAACAAGGGCCTTCAGGCTTCCTCCTGCGGTTCCTGCCTACAGGCTCGGTGTAAATCCCTCTTCTCAGGGCTTGCTCATCACCTGGGAGACTCGGCCAGTGGGTCTGCAGTCACACGCTCCTCCCATGAACTGTCTCCACACCTCTGATTCTGGAAAGGCCTCGCCTTGTGCGCCATCACTTCCCTGAAATGTTCTATTCTTTGTTGAAATACTGCTCACCCACATGGCGTACCCTGCACACTCAGTCAGCTTGCTAACGTCTCTCTGAAGTAGGACCTTTGCACGTGCTGTCCTGCTCTTCCTGCTCACCAGCTTCAAGACCTGATCCAGCTTATTAAGAGGGAACTGAGGTCAACAGTGTAAACCCCATGCTGAGGTCTCCAGGAAATGTGTCGCTCTTACTTACTACCTTATTCAGTCCTTCACACACTCACTTTACGTGAAAACTCATATCTTATTTACTTGTGTGGGTTATGATCATCCTTCTCCTTTAGAACATGCATTCTGTAACAGGGGTGTCTGTGTTGTTTCTGGCACTCACTCAGCACCTAAAGCCCAACCTGGTGCCAACTGGGGCTTGCTAGTGTGAAGGTTGAATCAAACTGAGTTTGTGTGATTGTTGACACTGTCAACTTGGCAGATTCTAGAATCGCCTAGGAGACAAACCTCTGGCCATGTCTGGGAAGGAGTTTCTAGAAAGGGTGAACTGAGGAAGGAAGATCCATCATGAACATGGGCGGCACCATGCCATGGGTTTATCTTCTGGACTGAATATAAAGGAGAAAGTGAGCCTGAGCAGCAGCGTTCGTCTCTCTCTTTCTCTCTGCCTCCTGACTGCAGATGCCTCACACTCCTGCTGCCATGCCTTCCCTGCCAGGGTGGACTGTACCCTCAATTCAGGAGCCCAAATCAACTCGTCTTCCCTGAAGTCACTTCTTGCCAGGTATTCGATCACAGCACTGACAAAAGGAACTAGTACAATTTGGCAGCAGTAAATCTTATACTTCAGTCAACAAAAAAATGAACTATTTGTTTTTATGACTCAGTAACTTATTAATGTTGCATAAAGTCATGAGGTCAAATAAAGATTGCATAGCTGTGACATCCTATTGGCTGAAACCTTTATCTTGACTTAATATTCAAAAGCACGAGAAGCAACAAAAAATGGGATGACCTTGGCTGCAGGCAGCAAGCTTCGGTTTGATGTAACCCCACCTGCTGTTTGGTCCTGTCTCTTTTTATTTATATGTATGAGTGTACTGCCTGAATGTGTGTAAGTGCACACCTGAAGTGCAATGCCCGAGAAGGTCAGAAGAGGGTGTCTGATCCCCCATAACTGGAGTTATGGATGGTTGTCATCCAGCTGCCATGGGGGTGCTGGGAATCGAACCCAGATCCTCTGTAACAGCAGACAGTGCTTTTAACCACTGAGCCATCTCTCCAGGCCCCATTCCTCTGTTCTTAAGCCAGAAAGCAGAGACCAGCTCACAAGGGGAATTTGAAATAACCCATGGTTTGAACTAAGACTGAATACAGCTTTTCCTTTACAGTTAAGCATCCTTGCTTTCTGAGATGTGTAGGGGTTAATATCTCTCTGGGGTGCTCCCATGAAACAGGCAGATGATATGTAAGACATGCAAATGGAAATTATTATCATTTTCCATTCAGCAGTTGGTACCTGCTGATCACAAGCTGCCAAAGTGTTTCTGAAAAGGAAACAAAATGTGGGCACTTACCTACTGCAGCTCCCGAGTCAGATTCCATATCACAGAGCTGCTGCTAACAACACACAGGATGCACGAGAGAACCAATTGTATCTCAACGCTCTGTTCTTTCTGAGTCTGACCCAATGGCACAAACAAGCCTTGTAGAGGGTTATAAAGCATCCATCGAGTTTTAGAAACAAACAATTATTTCTTTGAGAATTGTTCTTCTTTGATCACATTTATTCATTCTTTCATTTATTTACTATTTTGCGTATGGAGGGAGAGACACAGGCCATGGCACTGGTGTGTGTGGAGGTCAGAGGTCAACTTTCTTAGGTAGGTTCTCTCTTTCCACCCTGTAGGTCCTGGGGCATTGAACTCAAGCCAGTCATCAGGCTGAGCCATCTCACCAGCCCTTTGACAACTGTTCTGTCCGAACAAAATGCATACTTCACACTCCCCAGCCTTAGTAGGACACATTGGCAGACTGGAAAACTCAGCCAGGTATCCACCAGCTCCCAGAAGACCATCTCAGTTTCTCAGCTTTTCATTTTAGGGTTCAGAGGAAGCTGGGGATGGTCCCTGGTGAGCACATCTACTGCCCAGGTTATTGCTGTGTCTCACCTGCTGGGTGCAGCACCCCGGGAGCCCTCACCCTACTCCGCCCTGTCACTGTGTTGGTCAGCTTTTCTGCCACTACAACAACTGAGAGAATCAATTTACAAGCAGGAAAAGTTTTTTTCTTGGCTCATAGTTGGGGCATTCAATCCATGGGTAGTGGTTTGGACCTGTTATGTCACACCACGGCAGGAGCAAGGGACAGAGCAGGCTGCTCACTTCAGGGACAGGAAGCAAGAGAGGGGAGCTTGCTCCTCCATCCCAGAGTTTGGATCTAGAACATTCGTACAGCCCCTGTGTTGAAGGCTGGCTCCCTAGAGAGATGCTTTTGGGAGGTGAGGGGGCAGTAGGTCTCTGGTTTAGTTTCCCAGTGTTCGATGCCCAGAGTGGACATAGGAGAAGGAGAGAACCAGCTAAAAGTTGTCTTTTGATCTCCATGCACCCACTGTAGCATACATCTCCACCCCACACACAAAAGAAAGAGGAAGAAAGAAAGAAAGAAAGAGCAATTAAAAAAAGAACAATTGTCAAAGAAATGCTTGTTACAAAACTCAATGGATACATTATAATCCTGATCAATACATAAGACTTGTTTTTGCCCTTGGAATGTTCTAGATTCAAATAATTGCAGCCATCAAACTTTGCTGACACAGAGCCTCCAGCCCGTTGGTACACAGGGGCCTATAGGAACATTCTAGATTCCTCACTGCCTCTTTCATATTCTCTTTACAGAAGACATTTACATCTTCTGGACTAAGCATCTGCATCCATAGACAAAGACCAAGAGGCCTGGGGCCACCTACACACAACTGCTAAAGATCAAGGAAGTCCTGTGAGCAGGAGGCACATGGATACTTGGAAGGCTGCTGGAAATGTAAATATTGATCCCAAGTGTGTCTGCTCTTGTCCCCTTCTTATCTAACTCCTCATCTCTGCCAAGCACCTGTCTTCACAACTTCTCGGCCCAGATAATAATAAATGAAGAAATGGAACTTGTGGCTTCCTGTAGATACACAACTGTGGTAACTGTCCCCTCCTTACACCAATGGGAAATCACTCTCCCCTGACACTGACCCCCAAGGGCATTGCACACGTGGATGCACTGACATACATGCAGGCTAGACATGCACATAAATAAAAATCAACCAGCCAGTCAAAAACAAAACCAGAATGTTATACACTGAAAACAGTTAAGATGTATCTCCTTTTCAGACTATTTGTAAACATTGAACAAGTTTAACATATTTATAGGTGATTAGCTAAAATAGAACAACCTTATACACAGAAAAGGACTGAAATGTATTACCTCAGACTATCTCTAAATGCTTTATAAAGGTAACATTTTACAGAGAATTAGTTAAGATTTGCGATAAATTAGCAACAAAATTTGACTTTTAAATAGGGAGCATCCTACTTGATACCAAGAGTTCAAATTCTCTTGCAGAAAACTGACCACTTGAGGAAAGTAACAAAGTTAAATATTCATATTTCTTGACTCCCTCAAATATTTTTATTAAGCTACCAGCATTTCCCAACTACAGTATATTAATCTGGTTTATTTTGATGTGCTGACCTACATAGAAATGCCTGGGAGACACACACTCTGAGAGAATGTTTTTCTAAAAATACACACACACACACACACACACACACACACACACACACACACACACACAAAGCACACACACTTGATAGATAATTTCCAGGGAAGATAGTGGAGGTTCAAGAGAAAGGACACGTGCATGTACATGTATATTCACAGGTACGCACAGCTATATATGCACACACATATAGAGTATATGTTAGGGGCTCAGCACTTACTCTGCAACCAATAGGATGCAAATAACAATTAAGGCATCCCACAAATGCCTGCAAGCCCAGTTCTGAAGGGACTGGAGACAGGAGGATCTCTTGGGCTTGCTGGGTTTTGACCTAGCCCAGATGCAAGTCCCAGATTCGGGAAGAGACCCTGCTTCGGAGGAATAGGTAGAATGTGCTGGAAGAAGACATAGTCACCCTTTTGTTTAACTTCATGTGCATCCACACACTCATGTGCACATTCACTCACAGACACACACATGGATAAACATAAAGGATATATGCAATATACATGCCACACACCTTGTTTCATTCCTGTCAGAAAAGGTACCTGGTAAATCCATCTAGTATGAAATTAGGTCCTTTCTTTCTTTCTTTCTCTTTCTTTCTTTCTTTCTTTCTTTCTTTCTTTCTTTCTTTCTTTCTTTCTTTCTCTCTCTCTCTCTCTCTCTCTCTCTTTCTTTCTTTCTTTCTTTCTTTCTTTCTTTCTTTCTTTCTTTCTTTCTTTCTTTCTTTCTGTGTATTCCCACAATGTGTGACTATGTGTGAGTGAGCATGCATGCCACGGGCACATGTAGAGGCCAGAAAATAACTTTGTAGAGTTGTAGAGTTGGTTTTCTTCTCCTTCACCTTTGCATGGGTTCCAGGGTAGAACTCAGGTGTCAGACTTGCATGGTAATGCCTTGTCCCTGCTGAGCACCTTGTGGGCCTGCATAGGTTTCTAAGGCTCATAGGAGGAACTAGTATCGCTTGCACTGTCCCCCAACCCAGGTTCCTCAGTGTTTCCGTCTTACATTCATTCAGTCAGTGACACAGTGGTCACAAAGGCAGCATACAGAACCACACCCAAGCTAGTAAATACAGGCTGAGTCGATGGACGGGCCAAGGGACAAGCGAGGCAGAAAGCTACAGGCAGAAAAGGGACTCGGAGAGATGGCTCCAAATCCCTTCTAAGGATGGATAAGCTGTTTTCCTGTAGTGCCTTTATTGAAATGATGGTTAGGACGTAGAACACTCTTAGAAGCTGGGGAGATGGCTCCGTCAATAAAGTGCTTACTGCACAACTATTGTGACCTGAGTTTGGATCCCCAGCCCTCCAGGAATACTGTGGTGGCACACGACAGTAATCCCAGCACTGGGGAGACAGAGACAGACAGATCCTTACCAGTCTAGCCAAACTGATCAAATTGATGAGCTCTAGATTTGGTGATACTCTATTTTAAAAAGTAAAAAAAAAAAAAAAAGGTTAGCGGTCTGGGGAGATGGCTCAGTGAGTAAGAACACTTGCTGCACAAGCATAAGGACCTAACTTTGAGTCCCCAGAACCCACATGAAAAGCCATGGTGGCTCAATGGTTAAGAGTACTAATCTTGCAGAAGATCCAGGTTCGAATCCCAGCACCCATGTTGAACCATTACTCACAAATGGAAGTTCTGCCCATGGCTCCTCCATCCCTCTAGTCTTCCTTCTGGCCACCCTGACATCTGGCCATTTTGCCTTCACACCCAAGACCACCTCTTCAGAGCAAGGTCCTGGGCCTGGGATAGTGACTAGACAAGACAGATCGCCTGATCCCGATGTAGGCCAGGCCATGTGTCGGTTAAGGGCAGTGACTCCTGCTGCCCACAAAGTCAGCTCCCCTCCACACTTCCTGAACCTCAGTGCCTATGGCTGCTGTTGGTTAGCTCTGGGCTCAGGAAAGCTGGTACGCTGGCTTTCTATAGTCAGTCTCATCCTGACCTCTGGAGTATGTCTCGAGCAGATCTCCCTGCTAATAACAAACAGCCTTTCCCTCTGCACCACCAGCATCTGCTCACGTGCGTTGAGGGTTCAGTCTTCATCCCTCCTCAGGCAGCGTCTCTGATTACTGCAGCCGGACAAAGTCTTGCAGAGTCTCCCATTCTGTGGCAGAGTCCCACACACCCCCACTCTGCATCTCTGCAGGTCTCTGAGAGTGCTCTCCAAGCTTGTGTCCCTGTTCCTGTTCTGTGAACAGATTAGAGCTGTACTCAGGAAATACCACAATGACCCAAGATCACTATTCCAGGTAAGCAGGGCCAGATCTTGAGAGATGACCAATAGACTTTTACTGAAGACTTACTTCAAGAGAACCTGGCCTCCCACCTCTACTTCAATCCCTAGATAGATACCTCCACACTTCCTGTTCCTGTATCCACTCTATCTAGGGACCTTCATTATAGTTGAGTACAAATGATCCCTAAAAATAAGGCATGAAGGACTGAGAATGTGGCTCTGCTGGCAGAGAGCTCACCTAGCAGGCACAAAGTCCTGGGTTTGATCCTCAGCACTGCACGAACTGGATGTGGGAGCACATGCCTATGATCCCAGCACACAGCGGGTGAAGGCAGGAGCCTCAGGAGTCAAGGTCATTTTTGACTATACAAAGTTCGAGGCTAGTCTGAGATCCAGGAGACCATGTCTCAAAAAAGTAAACTAGGGCTAGAAAGATGGGTGGGCAGTTAGGAACACTGGTTGCCCTTCCAGAGGACCCTTGGTTTGCTCCCAGCACCCACTTGACAGTTAACAACTGGTCCATAACTCCAGTTAAAGAGGATACGACACCTACCTTCTGGCTTCCACAGGCATTATAGGGACATTGTACAACATGGGCACACTTACATACATGTAGGCAAACCACTCATAAGCATAAAATAAAAATAAATAATTAAAATAGTTTTAAACCTGACGTAGACTAATAACAAAAATAGCTTATGACTCTCACTTTTCTTGACAACAGGCTGGACTTTCTAACAGTACAGCCTAGACGGACCAACTCATGGCAATATGCGTGCACACTGCCCTTCCAACAGGGAGTGACAGGATGGGCAGATGACAGAAGACATACAATACCCACCATCAGTGGGTATAGGGACACCGCCTTCGCACAGTGGGAGACAAGTCACAAAAAACAGTGCGCAGACTGGTTCTAGGTAATATAGGATAGGAAGCGCCCGGGGCAGGTCCTTCCGCCAGTCATTTTTGCAAACACAGGTGGGAAGAACAAAGGCCGTGGGCAGAGGCTTGCTTTCCGGGCTGCTTTCCCTGTTTTGAACTTTCAGTCTCTTTCTACCATTGTGGGCTCTGATGCTGAGCATCGGCTCAGATGACAGATGGTTCAACCACACGGGTCGCCCTTCTCCTCTGCGGGGGACTGAATCATCCCATGCCCACCGGGAGGCCCATCTGCCGGAGCCGTGCAGTCTGGAGTAGGCTGGCTCACAGGCACGTGTCAGAGCCCGGGCAGTGGGTGGGTGGCGAAGGGGCTCTCACTCAGCTCTGAGCCCCATGAGCTAAGCTGACTCTGCAGTGGCAGCTTGGAAACAGCTTCTCTCCTGTGTCTTTAATTAACTTAATCCACCCAACCACGGTCTTTAAATAATTGAGCACCTTGGTAACCGGTGTTCAAGCACTAGAAGAACTTCAGCTGCAAGAATGCTGGAACCTTCTAATTCTGCTTTAAAAACATTTCACTTCCCTGTTGTTATTCCTAAGCTGAGGCCGTGACAGGAACAGAACATGAAGAAAGAGAGTGCCAAGACCTTCACAGATGGAAGACAGCCAATGCACGTGACATGACAGGGGTCCTTTCAAACTGAGAAGTAGCAGAGGGGACGGGAGGCGGTTCATATAGCACTTGGCTATATGTAAGGCCCTGGGTTTAGGGCTAGTACTGAAAGAACAGAGAAGGGGTGGAGAGGGGTGAGAAAAAGGAAAGGAGAAAGGGAAGAAAGGAGGAGGGAGGGAAGGAGGGAAGGAGGGAGGAAGAAGGGAAGGAAGCAAACATGGTAGGCTTTCAGGATCTCCCAGGTGTTTTCCTGGAAGTCCTGTGTGTTTTCCATCACCACAAATTATAAAACTTTGGATAAGTGTTTATTTGAAACTGATATACTCCTAAAATCCTTGGTTCTCTTGCAAAAATAATCATACTTTCATGTTTATATTGTTTACTTCCTAAAAGGAAACCACCAGGGTCTGCCCCACGAGAACTTATATGTTAGCCACTAAAAATCATGCTGAAGATTTTTATGTGTTATGTATGTATCATTCTTTCAGCTGAATAAAATGTAAAGTTTTATATTGTATTATTATTTCAAATACTAAATGTGCTTTGTTGAACTTATTAAAATACATGTTTTTTTTTCAACTTTCTTCATAGCCTTATATACCATGAGCATAGTTCAGATGCTTTTTGGTAGCATGGAAGTTGAATGACTTAAAGCTGCTTAAAATCTACGCAATGTGTAGGCAACTCTCCCTGGGAACTTCATTCCATTTCCTTCTGGTCTATTTCCCTTCTGCTGTGAAAGTCAAGCCTCTTAGTCTGCTAATTGAAACCACATCCTGTAACTCGGAACTGCGGCAGTGACCATGATCCACACTTCCAAATGTGACCCTCCCAGAACCCCAGCAGAGCTGAGTGTACCTGACAAAAGTCATCCAACAGGGACCCCAAGTCCAACCACCTGCAGATGGGCTCCAGACAGGACATTCAAAGCCAGCCCTTCCTTGGCAATAAAGAATTAAGAGTGCCCTCACCTCAGTCCCTGTCTCAGTGTATTTGGGTGCTCCGTTCTCATGCTTGCCCTCCTAGACCCGCTAGAGTGACCCCGTTTAGAATATGTCACCTCTTTGCTCACAACCTGCCAGAGCTTCCCACCACACTCAGAATAAGCCAACTCTATTGCAAGAAGCTCAGTAGAACCCACCTCTGATAGGCCCTGAGTCCTCTATGTGCCCAGGTCAGAAGGCTTGGGGTAGTACTCTTCCTGAGAGACCTGTACTGCAGACCCAACAATGAAGCCAGAGCCTGAACAAATTTCAAGAGGCTCCAACAAGGCTGGAAGAAGATGGTGGGTCTTCCCACCTCAATTAATCCAGTCTAGAAACGTCCTCACAAACATGCCTACACGATTCAAGATCTTGTCAGGCTGACATTGACCAAGGAGCCTTCTGAGGGCAGGCTTTCATTTCCCAGTCCACCGTGATTAGTGCAGATAACTAGGAAACATGAACTGACCCCGTTCCAGCAGACAGCAGCACAGCAAAGTAAATTCCAAACCATAGCCAATGTCCAGCATAAGCCAATTAACCTCATCAGTGTAACAGAGGATCTGAGAAATCAGAAAATGGAAATATGAACAGCTCTGGAGAACAGCAGACAAGCTTGCCAGTCCCCACCTGGAGAGAATCACAGGGTTCTGTCCTATGCAAGTGCCCACAGCCAGCAGCCCCTTCTTCCTCTGGCCCTGTTGACCTCAGGCCAGGGCCACATCCCTGCAGTGGACCACTGACAAAGTAGCCACCATCTGCAACCTAGGAGAGAAGCCTCTAGGTATACCTGTAAGAGCATCTGTGGATTGGTTTAACTGAGGCAGGAAGACCCACACTAAATATGGGTGGCACCATCCCCTGGGCTCCAATTCCAAACCGAATAAAAAGGAGAGAGCGGCTAGAGAATTCCTGACTGGAGGCCACGTGAACAGCTGTCTCATGCTCCTGCCCCGTGTGTTCTCCATCAGAACAGACTGTGCCCCTAATACAGGGTCAAAATAAGTCATCTTCCCCTGAGTTGCTTCTGTCAGGCATTTTGTTACAATGAGACGTCACTAACACAGTTGCCATCAATGGATGCCACTTGAAAATCAAACTCAGCACAGCGTCTCTTTAAGAACGCCAAGGACAGCATGTGATGCAGATGGTATGTCTGTCCCTGAGGCCAACCTTGCAGTTGGGGACAACATTTGGAATTGCCTTTTTGAATGGGTCAGGAAAACAGACTGAAGGCAATTCTCCCTGTTCAGACCTTAATGTTGTTACTAATCTGAAGAACACAGATGTTTTCCCTACAGAACAGACTAAGGAGTGGAGCCCTTACTCCATGCATCCCAAGGGCCTCAGTGTCCCCCATGGGTTAATGGCATGAAAGAAGATTCTATTACTAAGAAGACTTAAGACTCTGTTATAAAAAGCAAAAGTGTAGTTTATTTCAATCTATGATCATTATTGATAACAACAGTATGTTCCAGGTATTATAAACTAAGTACAGTACAGACACAGGAAGCTGAGAGATGGGCGGGAGGCTTTAAAAAACTGAAAATCTAATGTATGAATGGGTATGGTTTATTTATATTTAAGGATAAATCTTGGTTCTGTTCGGGCAAATGCTGGATAGAAATGTGCATGCACGCACCTGTATGGGCACATCAGGTGTCCTGCTCTGTCATTCTCCATCTTAGTCCCTTGAGACAAGGTCTCTCATAAAGCTGAAGGTAGGCCCCAGCCAGTCCTAGCAACCCTTCTGCC
This sequence comes from Eospalax fontanierii, assembly GCA_035773235.1. Taxonomy (NCBI): domain Eukaryota; kingdom Metazoa; phylum Chordata; class Mammalia; order Rodentia; family Spalacidae; genus Eospalax; species Eospalax fontanierii. The sequence goes on along the minus strand of CM069524.1, from coordinate 3,428,565 downwards.
CCAGCCCTCCATAGTGCTGGGGTTTCAGGCGCATGTGGCCACACTTAGCTTTCTATGTGGGTGCTGGGGATTTGAATTCGGAGTCTCATGTCTGCACAGCAAGCACTCTTGCCCACAGAGCCATCTCTCCAGCCTCCTGTTACATACTGTTGTTTAAAGGGTGCATCTTGAAGTATATTTTTGACTCAAGGACATCAGTAAATATATTCAGCTGTGCAGCAGTGACGTCCTGTTTGACTGCAGTGTATGAGACTGCGACAAGAGCAAAGACTTAAAACTGCTATTTCTTCCCTTCCACAGTATTAGGATTACAGGTATGAGGCCCACACTCTGGACACATCCATTTCTTGCACTTCTGTGTCTGGCTTTTTTTTTTTTTCCTATAAAAAAACGACTTAAGAGCCCTTGATCTTTTTACTAGGGCTGTTAACGCAGTCTATGGTGGACTGATAGTTTAAAAACAGAAATTTATTTCCTCACAGTTCAAGAAGCTGGAAGTATAAGATTAAGGTGTCACTAGGTCTTCTTTCTTCAAGCCTCTCTGGCTGGAAGGTGGCCACTTTCTTGCCAGTTCCTCATTTTCCACTGACCACTGCTTCCAGTCTCCTGTCTCCCAATCCCAGTCCCTGTTGGAGGTTGCTGGGGTTAGGATGTGGGCAGAGGACCTTGTAAGAGACAGTGCATCTGACTACACTTCTATAACTGGAGGCTAACACAGCTTGGGCTCTCTGTCAGGTGCACCTGGGTCAAGTCAAGGCCAGATAACGTCTAGCTCTGTGACATTCACAGAGACATCAGCCAGCCTAGGTTTTAGTCTCCAGGTCTGTGGAGTGAGGACATGATGTCTATGGCTTGTCAGCTCCCTGAAACATATGGAAGGTAATGTGTGTGTCAGCGGGGGCCACAAGCACATCTTTAGAACATTGCTTTCGTTTTGTGGATCTTGAGCTGTCTCTTTCTACTGCCTATCTGCTGGGCTTGCCTGCAGCTCTGTCTTCTGGTTTTAATTGGCCCCAGGGTAAAACCCCAATAATTCAATTTATGGATATAAACGTAAAGACTCAAAATTGAGATGAAAACTGGAAAGATGGCTCAGCAGTTAAGAGGGCACAATGCATAGAGCTCTTCCATAGGACCCTTGTTGGGTCCCCAGCATCACGTCAGACAATACACAGTAGGCTGAAACTCCAGCTCCAGGGGATCTAACACCCTCTTCTGGCCTCTGAGGGCACCTGCACTCAAGTGCACATGCCCACAGATAGACACACATATACAAATAATTAAATATATCTTAGAAAGAAAACCTGAGACCAGCCAGCTGTCTTGGGAAGGCAGAGTGCACACCACCCTTTGGGATCTCAGCTCTGGCTTTCTTACCCACTGCACATGTCTAGGTGGAGCTTTGGTCTGGTTTGAGCTTGCATGAGACTTGTACATGCTGTCACCATTGCTGTGAGTTCATATGAGTAACTGACCACCTTGTTCATTGGTTTCTACTGTCCTTTCTAATTTAGATATAATACAGTATTGATTGTACTTCAGTTTGGTTGAAACTAAATCTCATATAGCTGTGGTTGACCTTGAACTCCTGATCCTCCTCTTCCCAAGTGCTGGGATGACCAACACGTGCCAAGATGTTCAGCATGTGTTTTTATGAAATAACCCTGTGTGAAGCAGTTTGTCACCCTCGTGAGAAGAAGCAGTGCCACAGATTTGTCTGAGTATCTGTGACTTCTAATAATAACTTCTGGATTCCAAACAGAGTTGCTGGTGATCAGTAACTTAGACATGGCATCTGGCTTAATAGCCCCAGAGGTGTGAGGAGCCCAGGTGCCTTACAGCCAGGGTGGGAAAGGAAGAGCTCTCAGAGCACCTTCCAGCGTCATTCTTAGCAGGAGTTGGCAAGCTTTCTCTGTAAAGACTTTGAGAAGAGACATCTAAGATTGTGTGGCCCTACGGTTTCCTTAACAGCCATTCAGCTCTAACAGACAGCAGCCATGAAATCACATGAATGGCAGGAGTGGCTGAGGACAGTAAACTTCTTATAAGCCACGAGATTTGGTGTTAAACTCACTGTGTCCAAATATCCTTTCTTAAATATTTCCCCCAATTAATCAAAACTTCGAAGAGCATTCTTACGCAGCCCACGCAAAGCTGGGAGGAGAGTTGCCACCAGACAAGGGAGCGGAGCTCCATCTCTCATCTGTCCTAGACGCTCATAAACACTGACGGGGGATAATGGCACATCTTTCCTGCCGACAACAGTTTTAAAACTAAAGACCAAGTCAGCACCCTTACTACATGTCTCCACCCTCTCCTTTCGAAACCACCAGCGCTTAGATAGCTACCCCCCTGACTAAATCTAAACCCACACCCAAAGCACTCCAACTATTCTGGACACTTTTCTAAAAAAATACTTTTTGGAATTTTTGCAAATTTCAAATAACATAATTTGATTGTGTTTAGATACTGCTTAAGACCCCTCAATTCTGTGTGTGTGTGTGTGTGTGTGCGTGCTTGTAGAGTCAGGTTTGTGGATTTCACTGGAGCCTGGTCTAGTTAACTTCAGAGAGAGAATGACTCTCGCCTTCCCAGCAGCAACCTGTTGCCAATAGTTCCTCTTCAGATACTGTTGGGCTTTCTTACCCGATTCCCATGTCTAGGCTGAGCTTTTGTCTGGCTTGAGCTTGCCTGAGACTTATACATGCTGTCACCATTGCTGTGAGTTCATATGAGTAACTGACCGCCGTCTGGAAGACTTTGCTTCCTTGTATTCATTGGCCACCTCCAGCTCTTTCCACGTTCTTTTTGATTTTTTGAAGTAGGGTGTTACTCTTCAGCCTAGTCTGAGCTGGACCCCAGGCTGCTTTGAACTCCCAGCAATCCTCTTTCCTCAGCTTCCTTACTGTTGGGAATACAAGCATGATCCACCCCATCTGGCTTTCCTGGACACATCAGATAAGACTGTTAAAGTACCTCTTCACACAGGAATAGGCAGCAGGCCAGGAGAAATCGCTTAGTTGCAGATGCCAGAACAGACCCTGTCACATGGACCCCACACTCCCAAAGAAGAAAAAGATAGAGGACAGCTTATAAACTGCCTGAATCCAAAAACCACATTTACCAGTCATCCATCATTACACTACAGCCCTCACTGTGGGAGGAGAGAAAGGGGAAGCAAATTCGGTTCAGTCACACAGTGTGCCTAAGAATGAATGGCAGCCAGGTTGGGTGGGACAGGCCTGCCATCCTAGCTACTAAGAGGCTGAAACAAGATCGCAAGTATAAGACCTATTGGACTACAAAGACAGCCTGGGCAACTGTCTCAAAATAAAAAGTGACTAAAGGGCTGAGGATGTGGCTCAGGGTTTGACTTAAGAAGCATGAGGCCAGGGGTTAAAGCATCCAGCAGTACAAAAAGAAATAAAACAACAACAAAGAAAGAGAAAGGGAAGGAAGGAAGGAACAGAAAGAAGGAAGGACAGAAAGAAGGAAGCTAAGAATGAAAGGTGTGGCTAGACGTTTTAGACACCTGCTGGAGATAATAGAATTATTTCTTCTTCCCCAAATACTACATTTATTCTTTTTCCTTAATCCCTGTGCTGTGGACATGATATAGAAGTTACACAGGTGACAGGAAGAAGACCTGCATTGAAGCCACTTGGGAACAGGAACTACTGATGTCTCTTTCTGTGTGCCTCCCTTCTTTCTGACAAGCCCAGCTCAGAAAGCCTTTCTTCTGTTTTCACGGGATTCCTAAATGATGTTCTGATGTCTAACTAGAATCCAGGGTGGTAACTCTCAGGGCTGCTCTTCCTGCTGCTCCTCCTCATTTGTGGAAAGAGAAGAAGCAGGCAAGCCATTCTCTGTCCTCTATGCTCTTTCCCCATGAGCAGTCCCCTAACCCCCAGGAGACTTTCAATCCAGGAGAACCCCAACCCATACCCAGGGGATAGGGATGTCTTCATGTATTGCCAGAGGCTTCCATGTCATACAAGTTAACAGAAAATAAATGTGTATGCCTTCCCCTGTCAGCCTGCCTAGTGTTACTGGTGCCTCAGCCACAAGCCTTGCAATGGCAAGAAACCATCACCTTTTCTCCTTTACCAGGGCAAGTAAAGACACATTCAATTTCATGCGAAGAATAACGTGCTGTACTGACAACCCTGGCCTCCCATCTGAGTGCTAACCAGGCCTAGCCATGCTTAGCTTCTGAGGTCAGATGAGATCACGAGCAGTCAGGGTGGTATGGCCACAGACCACTGCTGAGTCAGGGTGACCTTGGGCTCCTTCCAAAAGGGTCATGAAGACTTTACTCAGCTTATTTTAGCAGTGGAAGCTGGTGCTGTGGGGTCAGCGTACTCACATGATGGCACCTTTCTGGGTTTTGCTGTTGTCACATTTAATTTTTGGCAAGGACGGTGACACAGGGTCTCACCACATTGTCCAAGCTGGCCTGGAAATCACAGCAATCCTCCTGCCTCAGCTTCACCAGTGCTGGGACTACAGTTGTATACTACCACACTAGCGGGCTATCTCAGTGCAACCTGTCATTATTATTCCAGAGATGACAAGAGGAGGTGGCACCAATGACGTGGCTGACATACACTCAACAATTACCTTAACTGGGCTCAAAGGGTCTGTTTGTAAAGCATGTGACCAATACCCACCTGAAGGAGGAACCATTCCAGTGCATCTGAGGTTCTGCTTCTCTTCCAGAGAGAAAGCTCCTCAGTAATGAAGCAACCGGCTGGAATCTTCACATTGTCCACAGGACCATTTTGGAAGCCAGAGGGATCCCAAAATGTGTGCTATGATGGTGGCGGCAGAAAATCAACAGAGAGGAGGTCCTTTGACTCACAACAGTCTGTTTACAACAAGAGTTTACTGCTCTGCTGCTTTTACAAACCAAGAGTCTCCTTCTTCCCCTCTGCTTTATCCCTAAGTGCCCTTGCTCTCATTTCTTAAATGAATCCTTGTTTCTTTCAGGCTTTCTTTCTCAGGAACTACAATGCAGCCTGAATAAATAAAGCACTCTCCCCGTTCCCCCTTTATTCCAGAAGCTGCAGTGTTTCCTAATTACAAGAGACACGTGGCACATTAAATACACAAGTATTTTCCAGAAGAAATAAAACCTGAACTTGTTTGGGGCACATAATTCAGTACAGAAGATATTATGATTATGCATGAGCTGTATCCAGACAGGGAACTCCACCTGGTAAAAGTAAACACCCATTCTCTTCCTCCTGACCTTCTTCCCCATGCCCTGCCTGTCTCCCAGGCCCACCGGAGCTGCCATCATCTTCAACGCTCTCACCCAACACTGTGAACCAGTTGTGAACTTTCCAGAAGCCAGCAGAAATATTCACACTTTGGCACAAAGAGAATCCAAAAAGAAACTGGCTGATCTGAGGAGCAGAGCTGGGCAAAGACAGACAGCAGGGTGATGTTGAAATAGAACCTGGAGTTGGGGACTCAGAGGAGCCAGCCTTTCTTGGAAAGTGAGCCAACAGGTTTGTCTTGTTTGGGTATCCTTTTAACACAGTTTGAAAAATACCACAATACAGGCCAGTGCTCTCCATCTGTTTGTTGAAGAATAAAGTTCTATCAGTTCGGTAACTCACCCCAGACTTTTGAATAACAGCTTTACCTGATCTACCAGGACAATGCATGATTACTCTTTCCTGAGTGATTGATAAAATAACCCACTGGCCACAGCCTGAAGGAGGTTCTTAAGGCACAGCCTGGGAAGCAGAGGACAAGATGAAGAAAGAGTTAAAGTTACTCAGGTGATGTTGAGTCACCTGTAAAGTGACGTTGGGGCATCCTGGCAAGAACTCACAAGTCCTAGATTCCAGAGTGTCCCTAGGCACTGTGTGACCTTGTGTCTGCCAAAATGGACCACTTTAAAGATTGGCTCTCATGCATATAAAAGAAAGCACTGTGCCAATGGCCTTTGGGAGTTTCTCCAGCTGTCCATACACCTTTTTATGTTTCCACCCAGGCCTGTGTGCCTCACTAGCCACAGCTGAGAAAATGTAGCCTGCCTTCATCTATTCTAGTGCTGTACAGCCCTGGGGGCATGGATGTATCTTGCTCCCAGGACACAGCTGGGTTTCCTAGTGCCCTACACAAAGCTCAAAGTTGATCTGGAGCCCCAACAGCTGAGGTAGAAACTGCTGAATGAGGAACGCCATTGTGTTGGGTCACAGGCCATGCCTCTGTCCTCCTGCTCTGAAACCATGCGCCTGTCTGAGCAGAGGTCACCTGCCAAGAGCAGAGTGATGTCACTCCACTATCCCCAGGGGAACTGAAATAGAAATGTCTCTATAGGAAGGATAGGGTGGCACAGTCCTGAAGGTGACCCGTTGAGGTGTCATTAAACTAGATTCCTTCCAGGAGCCCTGGGCGCTCCCGGAGGGGGTCAGAAGGAGGTTGAGCAGGCCTGCAAGGGCGGCTACTCAGTCATCCCCCATCCTTGCCAGATGTCACCGACCCACCTGCCCATCAATCAGCGCAGGGTATGTATCCACAGATACTGAACAGCAAATGAAGTCCTGGGACCACTCCAGCCGGGACTTAGGGACCTCTCCCCAAGAGTTACAGAGGTGACATCTAAGGCAGGCTCCCAGGTCGCCTCCCTGGCTGCGGGCTGCGGGTCACCGCAGAAGTGCAGGGTCGCTGGGGACGGGCTTGGAGAGGCTCGGGCGCCGCGGGACAGAGGCCAGGGCGCCGGGAAGGGCAAGGTGCAAAGGCGGCCTTACCCGTGGTGGAGAGCACCGTGCTGGCGAAGAAGAGCGCCGAGGTGAAGTCCCAGTTCCAGTTTCCGGAGGCGTTGCTGAGCACAGACACGCCATAGTTGCTGGCCTCCAGCACCCGACCCAGGAACTGCTCCAGCTGAGGCTCCGACAGGCAGCCGTGCTCCTCCAAGAAGCGCCGCTTCAGTTTACGCAGCTCCTGGCGTAGCAGGTCCTCATAGGGCAGCTCGACCGACGAGAAGACCACGGCGCCGAACACCAGGTAGAGCAGGTAGCCGAGCACCAGGAACCCGAAGCACCAGGCCGAGCGGTGCCGCTCCACCAGGCGCACGCAGGAGCTGCCGGCCAGGGACTGCAGCATCTTCCCTCGCCCGGGCCGAGGCTGCGCTCACAGCCGGCCGCCCGCTCCGCGTCCTCCCGCCGATTGGCTCTCTCCGGCGACGCTGCTCTCGCCTTTTCCTGGTTCCCAGCAAATATAAAGAGCCCAGATGATGTGGCGGTGACGTGGTCGCCGGCTCAGGTAACCAGGAGTCCGCGCCAACTTGGCTGGAGCGCAGGGCTGGGCCGCCCGGCTCCGCGCGCCCCCTGCCTTGGAATCTTTTCCCTGACCGGGAAAGTGCATGCTTGGTGGCCTTGGTGGCCCCAGACCCTGGTCCTGAGTCACCACCACGGCTGCCTGACTCCCACCCCGTGTAGTCACTAAGCCTGAGCTGCGTGTGTGTGTGTGTGTGTGTGTGTGTGTGTGTGTGTGTGCGCCTAGTTATTCCTGTTTCCCCACGCATTTCCGCCGGATTAAAGCCACTGTCACCAAATAGCAAGGGCCCACATACTGCCTTCCTGTCTTGTTGGCTGCACATCTGAGCCATTTGGAGCCAGAGATGGCGAAAATACAGGAACGTCACTCTAAAAAGCAATTTGAAACCTCTTCCAAACCCCCTGGCCTGGCAAGAAAAGAACCTGAGAATGAAGGAGGACTTGGGGTCCATTCCTGAACCCTAATAATTTAAAGGAAGGTCTGGATTCCACACACTCATGGTCAGGGGAGGGAAATGTTGATAGCGCACTCTGAGTGCCTGATGAGGGATGCGATTATAAAACCGAGTAGTGCACATCTGTAGAGACATATGGCTGACTCAGTGAGGGTGTCCTGAGGAAAAAGTCGTGAATATGACTGACTATAACAGTGTCTGTTATGTGTCTGTATAAAGCCACACATGAAGATGTGTGCATGTAATTATATGCACAAGTAGTAAAGAATTAGGACCATTCTAAGCGTTCCAAACCAAGGGGCTGGGAGCTCCGTCCATAGTTCAGCTGGTAAAATGCTGCTGCTTCAGCATGAAGACTAGTTTGGATCTTTAGCACCCCCACAAAAAGCCAAATGCAGTAGCAAGCACTTGTAACCCCAGTACTGGGGAACAGAGCTCCTGGAGCTTGCTAGTCAGCTGGTTTTATTGAATTTGTGAGTTCAGGTTGAGTAAAACTGATTGAAGAAAATGCCTGCTCTCCATCTCTGCCTTACACAAGCATACACACATGAACACATAAATATGCATACAACACTCACACACACAAATAGGAGAGTGGTGAAATAAGCTCTGGTACCTCAACGGTACAGGCAACTTAGAACTCTTTAAAAACACTTCTTTTTAATATTTATTTCTTAATAGAGGGGAGTTTATTTGGCCCTCTAATCTGGAGTGATGAGTCTACCGTGGTTGGGGGTTTAGCCAAGGCAGCCAGAGCAGAAAGCTGAGCACTCCCATCATCAAGCACACACAAGAAGCAGAGAAAGCATAACTGCAAGTGTGCAAGGCCCACACCCAGATGCTTCCTCCAGCAAGACTGACTCCTAAACCTCCTAAAACAGTGCCATTGACTATGCAAAATACGTGGAGCCTAGGGACAAGTTCTTTGGGAAACCACTGCATTTCTTCATTGTTTTGTTTCAGCTTACAACTTGCTCAATTAGGTTTTATGAGTCTTGTGTTTTCTCTACACCTCTTCCACTGTCTGCTACTTCTCTTACCTTCACCCCACTTTTTCCTCACCACTCCTACTTTACTGTCTCGCTTTCTTTCTCCCCATCCCAGCCTCTTTTTGACTTTTTTTTAAATTTAATTTTTATTGAATTTTTGTGCAGTCCATACAAAACATCTCAATCATTCCTAATCACTCTTATACCCTCTTCTCCTTGGCACCCTCCCCCAGCCCATCCCCCCAAACTCACACATTCTGTCATTTGTGGTAAGGCGTATTCTGTCAAGGTAGTGTCCCCAGACATTCCTCAGTGCAAGTTCCTCCATTAAGGTTTAATCAGCCTATCTAGAGTAACTTGCGGTATGAAGATTACCTCTGCCTCTGGCAGCGGTAATCAGATGCCAATATTTCTTAAGCAAAGATGGGGTCTGCTGCCCATTTCCCCAGTTCCATGCTGGATTTTTGCCTGCTTTTGTTGACCTGGGTCTTGAGCATGCTGTCCACATTCCTGTAGGCTCATATGAGCAGGGCCCAGGAGTTTGTAGGATCCCATATGGTCATGCACCTCCTCCCTGGCTCTTACAGTCTTTCTGCCCCCTCTTCTGCAATAGTCCCTGAGCCCTGGCAAAGTGAAGATTTACATAGGCGCCCTGTCCAGGGACCCACATTCTGCAGAAACCTAATCTCCATGCTTTGGCCATTTGTGACCTTTCCTGATCCTGGCCTTCTGTTGCATGAGGGAGCTTCATGAATGAAAGCTGAGAGATTCAGTACTGTCTTCTCTACCTCTTGTTCTATGTTGTGAGTCTTAGGTGTAGAGCATGCATTGTAGATATGCAGCTTAGGCAGGGGCAATTCACAATGTCTGTGTGTGACCAGTTGTGGTACTCTGTACTCTGTAATAGCCTCTCTTTTGTGGGAAAAAAAAATCTTCTTTGATGGGTGGTGACTGGGATACTTGACTGTAAACATAAGGATCCATATTTTTTTTACTTAGAAGTTATTTTAGTCTAGGGATGTGACAGCCTTGGGGATTTCTCTAAAAATCTATGACCTCTTCAGTCATGTGTATTTGGCTTTGATGACAGTACCACACATACGTTTCCTCACAATGAGTGGGCTTTAAGTCCAATTGGGTAGTCATGATTGCCCCCAAGATAGAAGTGCCTCTACTGCACCAGTGTCATATGCTGTGCCAGAAATTGATGCGATTATATGGTCTTGAAGCTGGTGTTGGACCATGAGTTGATGTTCTCCTTTAGCAGCTTGCATAGTGTTCTCCAGAGCTTTGAGAGCTAACTTTCAGGGGAAGTGGCTTCAAGGTCATTTCCAGCTCCATTGCTCCAAATACTCCAAAGTATGTCCCGTCTTCATCAATAGGGTCTTACCTCCAGGTTCTGGGAGGCAATCAAGGGCTGTGGCAATAGTCTGTGTAATTTGGCCAACAACTCAAAGGAAGGTCTCTCCTATCTAGCACTGTTTCTTGTTATACAGCTATGCACATGGACTCATGTAGAGATATTGTATGTGGAATTTGTCATTAGGTTATACAAGGAACTATGGTGATAAAGGGAAAGAAAGAGATCGGGGTAGGTGTTATGGAGCTATCCACCTGAAGTTGCAATGGAAAGAGCGCCACAGTTCCAGCAGCCCAAAGGATGGGGCCACTGTATTACAAGTTCATTCAGTAATACTATTGGCAGGCCTTAAGGGAAATCCAAGTGATTCTGCTCTCTGTGTACCTGAGTTTTGTGATGATGTGTCTGTGTGATGCTGTTTCCACAATACAGTGCATCAGAGGCACTTAGTTGGTTGAGACAGCAGACACTGGGGCTATAGATGTGAGGCAGGGTGTAAGAGCATTTGCTGCATTTGCAGAGGTCACAGATTCAATTCTCAGCACCCTCATGCTGGCTCATAACCATGTGTCAAAGGGAAGGAATATTGCAAAGCATAGAGAAGAGATTAGGGACCCAGACTGGAAATCTAAGGGGCAGGCAAAATTGAACAGGAGTGGATATGGCTTTGCCATGGGTGAGCCCAAAACTACTGAGCCTAACGCTAACCCCAAGCTAAAGCCAAAGCCATTCTGCATTCAACCAGTTCTGGCTCCTTGTGTGACATTGACCTGTTGTGTACCTGTGAGCATGTGGATACGAGTGTGTGCCTGACTGTGTTTTCACCTCAGAGAAGACAGGCCTTGGGCTTCCCCATTAACACAGGAATCTATAGCCATATACGTCTGATGACATACTAGGAAATACATGCTAGAATGATCTCCAGGAAGCAGGTGTGGAGAGTGGGAAGACACTAAGAGGAGAAGAGCTTGTCAGCGGGGACACACGGGTGCCGCAGGATAGGTTGGAAGCTACATCTGCTTCCTCAGAACTGAGAGGCTGCCGAAGCCAGGCTTCCCGGGTCAGTGTGGTGGGTGTGGTGGCATGGGCATGCTGACGGACTGTGCCCCCATCCACATGGAAAGGGGGACGGAGGGCAGTCAGCAGCACAGGAGGTCTCTGAGAAAGTTCTCTGTGAGGGCCTTCTGGGTGACATCCTCTGTGTTGATGCAGCTATGGACCTTTCCAGGAGGACAGTGAGGAGGACAAGCAGGAAAAGGAGCGAGTGGGCTTTGGGTGAGGAGGGGGTAAGTTCACATCTGCAGAACAGAATACTTGGGAGCCAGTGTTGCGGGTTAGGGACTTGCCAGGGACCCTGTTATTGGGATTTCCTCTAGAGCTCCGAAGCCTGGGACATCAACAGCAGGGGGGGAGGAAGAAAAGTCTTGGGTGGCCTCTGGGTTCTGAGGAGCAGAGGGGAGGATGGCCACTAAAGCCCGCCCCTGTGAGAATCCCTCCCCACCACAGCCCAGCACGGTTAACCAGTCTGTCTGCCTGAAGGTGCTGGGACTCTCTACACGTGACCCCCAAATTACTTCCCACCATGCCCAACTGTACCTCGACTGGACAGTGTTTCCTTGTCTGCATGGGAACTCTGCAGCACTGGGAAAAGCAGTCAGGCCTCTAACTGTATCTTCTCCACCTGCCTTAGTGTCATAATGCGTTTTCTGGGACTGTGGATGGATGAATGTCCAGATGATTTTGGTCAGAATCTGGACCTGGCCAGATTGAACCAGCTGATGGACTTATGTGAATATCAACGTGCCTTCCTCAAACCTGATCATCTAGGTACAGGAGATACTGTCAAAAATGGAGGACCAGGATTCCAAGAATGCAACACCCAAAGATGAGAACTGTGGTAGGTATCCGAGAGGGTGAGGAGAGGTCAGTGCTGGGTTCCGTCAGAGAGTTGCCACAAACTGGCCTTGGCCTGCAAACAGAGTTGGGATCCAGTCAGGTAGGGCTTATTGCTTTAAAATCTCAAACAAGGAATTCTCTGGCAGGAAGAGGGCTTGTGTGAATTTTGGATGTCTCAGAAAAAGACAGTCCTCTGGGGAAGCTCAACTCATTCTTAATCTTCTCTGAGTTCCCAGGAAAGCTGAGTCCACTGACCACTCATCGCTTTCTGACTTTACATGCAACGCCTTCCTTAGCAGAAGCTCCTGAGGAACTTGTACACTTTACACCAGGGATGTCAGAGACTATAGATTCCAGACCAGCTTCAGCAGCAGAGCTTCAGCTGGAACTGGAAAATCCAAAGGAGGAAGTGGTACAGGGTCCCAGACTATCATCTACAGCAGAACTGCAGGGGAATTGGGATCCAAAAGAGGAAGGTGAACTATCAGAGCCCAGATCAGCCGCAGCAGCAGAGGCTGTGGCAAATATGGATCTCCTATTTTTGGATTTGATAAGATGAGGTTTTGATAAACGATGTCACAGTAGCTTCTACAACTGAGCCACAGGATGACCTGGATCCCCATTTGGAAGTTGAAGTATTAGACCCCAGATCAGCTTCAGCAGCAGAGGCTAAGGCAGAGCTAGAACCCCAAGAGGAGGTTTTCAGAAGTTACATCACATGAGCTTCTAAAACAGAGTCTCTTGGGGATCTGGATCCCCAAGTGGAAGATGATGAATTAGATACCAAACCAGCTTTAGCAGCATTGCCTAAGGGCAAGCTGGAACCCTCAAAGAATGTTTTGATAAGGGATCCCACACCAGCTGTTCCAACAGAGCATCAGAGGGATCTGAGTTTCCCAAGGGGAAAACGAAGACTTAGATGGCAGATTAGCCTCAACGGCAGTGCCACAGGGCAAGCTGGAACCCAAGAGGAGGCTTTGATAACAGACCCCACACCAGCCTCTGCAGCAAAGTCACATGGGGCACATAGCTTCCAAGAGGAAACTATGATGTTTAGTATTAGACTAGCCTCTGCAGAAGAGCCTCAGGGGGCGCTGGAACACCGGGAGGAGGCTGTGATATGAGATCCCACCCCAGCTTCTCCAGCAGGGTCTCAGGGGGAGCAGAAACCCCAAGAGGTGGCTCTGATATTAGATAAGAGACCAACATCTGTCTCAGCCTCAAGGGGAGCTAAAACCACAAAAGGAGGTGGTGGTACAGGATCCCAGACCAGCATCTGCAGCAGAGATTCTTGGGAAACTGGATCCCCAAGAGGAAACTGCAGTACCTCACGTCATGGATGTCAGTTACCAAGTCAACACATCACCTCACTCTTCTATTTGAGGATCCTCTGCCCCCAGCAGTCAATACAGAGCCACCTCCAGGTGTGGCTGCAGATGCTCTAGCTCCTGGCCAGGTGTTTCTACCTACTGTTTTCCAACTAGAAGAACAAGACCAGGTGTCTCCTCACCCTGAGGCTGACGTATTGTGAGAAAATTTTGGACTCCCCTGTGGTGCTCCCGCAACACCACCTGCAGGGCAGAGGTGGATTCCATCCCTAACACAAGCCTCTTAATTTCTTTGTATTTCTTTTTTTGTTGCCTTTTGATTGTCACATTGCTGTTCAGATTTTAAGATTAATAAATGTTATTGCTTGCTCATTTTAAGTTGCATGCTTTGAGCATGACGTCTTCTCTCCATGTAGTACAGCTCTAGCAAGTCTGTGCAGACAGCAGTCCCAAGGCAAGTTCCCAGCCTTGGAAAGAAGACTCTTACAGGTTATAATAGATGCAAGGAAAAGAATGTTGCTGGTATTACAGGAAATCAGTGACTAGCACAGTGATAAGGGATGCAGAATACATCAGTGTGAGCACAGGGCCCTGTCTTCCACAGAGCCCCTAAGCATTTGGGACATCCAGTCTGCGGTGGAGGAGGCTGGGGAGCATCAACAGAAGTTTCTACTTTTGCCTTGGGGTCTCGTCTGTTGAACTGAACAGCAGCTCCCAATCCAAGCAGGAAGAAGTGAACCCAACTGCACCGTCTGTCATTCTCTCCAACTCTGAGCCCCAAGCTGTGTGCACACACTGATGACACCTTGTATGCACATGCACTGCAAAATTTAACAGGAGGGAATACAGGTCAAGCAGCACTTTAATCCCCTGATATGTCTAAACAGATGCTTTCCATAAAAGATTGCTTGGCTTTTCACAGTCTGGGGATGGTCAGCAAATGATAAAGCCAAGCCTATGGAAATTTACACGTTTGTCTGTGGGAGCAGCCTGGATGAAATTTAATAGTTTACTATGTATACCGAACCTTCCACAGGACGCAACCAGGGATCAACTTCAGAAATGGATGATTGCAGGCCTTATTCAAGGCACAGGAGAGTCTGCCTCCAGTTCAGAGACAGAAAGTGAATGCAATGTGCCAGACATCTTGTTTTGGACGGCCCCTTGTCCATCACTGGTCACTCAGAAATCTGGCAATGGGTCAGGTTATACATATCTGGGTGCCCCAGGTATAAAGGTGCATATGGGAGGGACTGTCCTTGTCAAAGAAAATTTTAAGCTGCACAGAGCCAGGGCATCCAGAGGCTGTGACACCTGGAGACCCAGGCCTGATGTAGCCAAACTGTGGGAAACCCACACTGTCTGTGGGCCCTATGCTGGCTTCTCATTTGAAGGTTCAGACCTGAGTTATATAGGATGCAGATCTTACAGAGCCAGACATGGTGGCAGCAATGGACTTCCATCCTTATAGAAAAAGAAGAGAAGATTACATACTCTCATGACATAGATTATCTGTTTAAATATATAGAAAATCTTTAGGAATACCAAAACTATTATTACCATCAAAAGATAACTCAGCAGTGCCACATAGAAAATGTCAATACACACAATAGAAAGGAGCCGTCCACTGCCGTACACCACAATGCACAACGCGAAGATGAAGTGATAGCTTCTACTGAAACTGCATCAGCAGTTAAATAAGTTGCGTTCATTTTTCTTTATTTTTTTTATTGTCTTTTGGAAATTTCACGGAATAAATTTTGATTCCTTTACACACCCTCCTCTATCTCTGCTCCTCTTTATTCTCCCTTCGAGTCCCCATGCTGATGGCATATATTCCATCACATACATTGAGGCATATTTAGTCAATTTTTTGTCCACAAATGCAGGACCGTGATGTGGTTCCATCAGCTGGAGTCTGGTTGCCCTCTCTGGCATCATTCCCTTAAAGAAAACCAGCTCTTCTTCACCCAACAGCTACAGGTTGTCAATATTTCTTCTGCTAACTGTGTAGCTTTCCACCCATTTCTCCACTTGGAAGCTAGGAGTTTGTCTGACTTTACCTTATTTGGGTCTTGAACATGGTGTCAACTTTGCTGTGGATTCATATGAGCTACTTCCCAGCGGTCTGGAAAACTTGTGACAGCACACTCTTGACACTGGAAACTCAAGGCCAAGAAATCTAGCCTGAAGGGGGAGGTGGACACAAATCCCCACCCTCAGCTGAGGAACTATTGGCCACTTCTAGCTTCTGGGAGAGAAAGAGTAGGTTTGCATGAAGGGTGTGACACCTGGCTGGTTGACTGAGGGAGAGTCAGGAAAACTGTAGCTCTTGGGGTGGGCACTTTCTTTTAAAAAGGGCTCCTTTCTGCTCCCAGGGCAGCAAATACTCCTCCTCAGGGGATTTTGGCAATAGTTACTTTTAGCAAGCTCCATGTAGGCTACAAGAAATGTTGCAAATGAGCTCAAAGAATAATAGCAAGTCTATTTTGTTTATGCTTCTAAATTCTATTCATAGTCATCTAAACTCAAATTTACAGTTACAAAAATAAAAGGTAGAATTGAATTCCCTGATTTGGGACTGAGTGACCTGAGACTATTTCAACCCACAGACTTCACTAGAGAAGACAGTGGGTGATTTCTAAGATTGGGCCATTAAGACTGCATCTGCCAATCTAGAATACACCTGTCTGGGATCCCTGAGCCGTGAGAAGGCCATTCATAGGTCACTGTCCCAGTGACAGTCCATTTGAACCCAGCCTCCTGGCCGCCCCCATGACAGAGTAGACGGGAATACGATCATCCTCAACCCTCCAGACCTGGCACCAGGAGACTCACCTCTGTACATGTCCCCTGAACCAGATGAATCTTGTGGCCGAGCTCTGCCTGAGTCTTGAGATGCAATCAGATGGCTGTTGCTTTAAGACACTGAGTTAGCTTATTACACCCTGATAGACAACTGGAACAAGATACATCTGCACTAGGCTGGACTTTAAAAGTCATTTGAACTTTTCTTAGATGGGTGATGCATGTTGTAATCCCAGCACTGGGAGGTGGAGATTCTTGGACTCATTGATCAGCCTGCCAAGCCTACTTGGCAAGTTCCAGCTGACTGAGGGAGGGACCTTGTTTTTGTTATTTTCAAAGTGCACAGCACCTTAAGGACAATACCTAAGATTGTCCACTGGCCTCCACATACACACCCCTACATACGCAGGCATGTGCACACCTGCACACACACACACGCACACTCATGCACAGACATTTTTCTTAGATGAATTATTCCATTCTCTTCTGCATTAGTCATTTTCATTGGTGTGACAAACACTCAAGAGAAATAACTTAAAGAAGGACACATTTATTTTGGCTCATGGTTTCAGAGTTTTCAGACCATGGTTTCCTGTTCCTATTACATTTAAGTCTGTCTTCAGGCAGTAGCTACAGGCAGCCAGGAATTCTGACCCTTGAGGACAAAAACAGCAAAGTGATTGCCGTTCCACTGAACAGAGGAGTTAGGGAACAGAACACGGAGCACCTCACCTGGAAAGGAGGGAGGAGTGGATTATGTGTGAGTCTGCTGCTAAGCACTGTGCTATACACATAGTGCTCACCACACAGCAGCCCTGCCGGGGCTCAGAATCAAGCAGAAGCTCTGTCTGCAGGCACAGCCACACAGGGCACGCAGTGTGGGATGCTAAGGTTCCAGCCCTGCAACTCTGGCTACCACAGTAGCACCAGACAGACGCAGCCTTGGGAGTGAGGACCACACACTGTGGCAAGATATACTTTAGACTGGACCAGAGAGATCTGAAGGGAGTCTTTCAAAGCCTGAAGCTAATCTCATGAAGGGAAAGTGTTGAGAATGCATAGACTTTGTGTAGTTTTAAACTAACAAAATACAAAATTCAGCCTACATAGGTTCAAGCTGTTGGTCAGGAGCAGAACTGACTACTAAGACAAGGCTCAGTGCTCTCAAAAGATAATGGACTTTAGTGCCTCTCACTGTATTATTAATAACTAAAATTGCTATCTAGAATATTAAAACATTAAATTCAAAATTACTGAGCACATGTAATGTGGACCATAGTCAGGAAGAAGCAGACAGTGGCTGAAAAGATGGCTTAGTTGTTAAGAGCACTGGCTTCTCTTACAAAGGAGCAGGTTCCCAGAACCCACCTGGTGGCTCAAAGGTATCTGTAACTCCAGTTCCAAGAGATCTGACATCTTCATCTGACCTCTGAGGACACCTGTATGCATGCACATGATGCACATACAAACAAGCAGGCACACACACATATGAAATAAAATATCTTAAGGAGGAGAAGGAGGAATAGAAAGTAACTTCCAGAACTTTGGCTATTTGAATTTGACTTCAAAAATAAATACATAAATAAAGAAAATTTATTTTAGGTGGTTATTAATAACACCTGAAAAGAACTAAAAGAAAATAGGATCCTAATTAGTGAAGGGATAGGAAACCTCAACATATAAATGGAAAGTATTTAAGAGGAACAAGCGGGGATTCTATAACTAAAATTGTGGCGGCTGAAAGACAAAGTTTTCTATGTGTTCATTGAAATTACAGAATTCTCTGTGGAACTGAAATGGAGCTATTAGACCTGAAGAACAGTGAGACGAAAGATTGAAAAGCAATTAGGAGCTGGATAACTATGGGCCCATTTCAAGTAGTCTGAAGAACGTGTCATTGAAATTGTAGAAGGAAAAGAGAAAAAAAGGGGAGGGGGCAGGAAAATATCAGGAAAGAATAATGGCTCATATCTCCACAGTCTTTTCTTACAAAAATCCTCAGAAAACCCCATATAGACATCCACAAGATCTGTAACTTGGAAATTATCAATGCAGAGACCATGACACCTAGCATGTAAGTACTGACACTGATGAAAACAAGGGTAAGGAGAAAATCTTTGAAAGTAGCCTGGAAAAGAAGACATTGTGTACAGAGGACAGGAGGAAGGCAGAGATGGGAACAGCCCCTCCAAAATATTCAGAGGAAGGGGACCCTAATCCGGCGTTCATGCCCAATGAAACATCCTTTTAAAAAGACTTTTAAATTTTTATTGCATTATTTCATTTATATATATAGTGAGATATATAGTGATACATATAGTGATACATATAGTGATATATATATATATATATATATATATATATATATATATATATATATTGTGTGTGTGTGTGTGTGTGTGTGTGTCCATGCCTCTAATGTGGAGATTAGACCACCACTTTTCAGGAGTCAGTTCACTCCTCTACCATGTGGCCTCCAGGGACTGAACTCAGGTCCAGCTTGACTGCAACTGCCTTTTCCTGCTTGAGCCATCTCTCCAGTCGGAAAGAACATTTTTAAAAATTATTTTTTTATTATTTATTTACTTATTTATTTACGATGTATGGGTGTTTTGCCTGCATGCGTGTAAGTGCTTCATGTGTGTGTTATGCACAAAGATTGGCCAGAAGAGAGGAAGAGAAGGTCAAATCCCCTGGAACCAGAGTTACAGATGGTTGTCAGCCACCATGTGGGTTTTGGAAACTGAAGCTGGTTCCTCTGCCAGAGCAGCTAGTGCTCTTAACTGCTGAACCATCTCTCAAGTACCTCAAAAGAACATTTTTAAAAATACATTTTGGATCAATAGAAGTTGAGAGAATTGGATATCAGCAGATTTATATTCAAGGAAAAACAACTGATATCCTTCAGGCTAAAGAACAGTATCATCTAGCCCTGTTACTGACAGAAAGAAACTGTAAAAGTGCCAAATACATCAATGCGAAAGAATATATTCTCTTTCCTCTTGTGATTTACTTAGAAAATCAATTGTGAAAAATACATTTAATCACGCTGTGACACAGAGCTTGTTATGCCTCTGGAAGCAAGAAATGATCATTGAAAGAATCATTTGAGGGGTGGAGAGATCAATAGTTAGGAGGACTCGCTGTTCTTGCGGAAGTCCGGAGTTTAAATCCCAACACTTGCATGGCAACTAAGGAGCATCTGTTACTCCAGTTCCAGAGGATCTGATGCCCTCTCTTGTCCTCCACAGGCACTGCATGACATGAGTGCACTTACACAAAATAAAAAACACATAAATATACATACACATAAAATAAAAATAAAGATTTTTTTGAAGGTAGATAGAACAAAATTAATGTTTTTGAGTAGTTTCATTATATAGCTCTGGCTGACCTTGAACTTATGACCCCCTGCCCTCACTTCTCAGTGCTGTAATTACAGCATACACCACATGCCTGAAAACAAAATTTGATTTCACATTGAATCCTCAACAACTACAATTCAATAGCCGAAGTCAAATACTCCAATGACAACTGGGCAAGCAGTTTGAGCAATTACTTTATGCAAGGCCAGTGGGCACATTGGAAAATGGTTAATAATATTCTGTCATCAGAGAGATAGGAATTATATCACAATAATGCATCATTCACACTATTGAAATGGTTGAACTAGAACACTGGCAAAAAAGGAAGAGCTTCCAGAACACAGACACACGTTGAAAAGGCACGGAACTGAACTCCGAATGCCCCAAGGCTAACAAAGCACTACAGTTACACCCTAATAATCAAGATGGCATGAGGAACTTCTGGGAGGGAAAAGAACTTCATATCTTGATTGGAGTGATAGGTGCCCCAGTATAAAGATTTACAAAGTTGTCATCTATACCTTTGACATACATGAATGCCATTGCCCATAAGTTATATCTCACAAATAGAAAAAACAGATTTATGTTCCTGGAAAAAAGCAATAATCACTACATTCAAAAACAAATGAGTCCTATATCCTATTACAGAGAGACCAGCTCATATCTGCTTACTGTTGCTCTATCCTCGATAGCTAGGAAGTAGAATCAGCCTAGATACCAATCTACTGAGGAATGGATAATGAAAATGAACTACATGTATTTATACAATGAGATTTTTATTCAGCCATAAAGAAAAATCAAACTATGAAACTTGAGAGTAAATGGCTGTAATGGGGAAAAAAAGTATACTGAGTGAAGTAACCCAGACCCAGAATGACATACTGCCTGCTCTCTTTTATATGTGGGTCCTGGCTTCAAATTTAATGATTTGTGTGTTTAACTTGGAATACTTCAGAATCCAGGAAACTAAAAGGAGGTCATTGGCAGGAGGCGGGGCTTAAGAGAGAGGAGACAGTAAGCAGACAGGTGGAAAGAAGGCAGAAAAGAGAGAAGGGGGAGTGTTAAGTGGGATGTGTGGGTAGACCAGAGGAGGGGACGTGGAGAGATAATGAACAGTAGAGATGTATAGAAAAGCCATGTGAAATGTACTATTTGACAAACTTATTTTAAAATACAGTTTTATGAAAGTGTCTGAATGGACATAACCCGCACAGAAGGACAGTGCTCCTCCCAGAAGCCGTAGGTATTTAAACAAAAATACCAGTACCATGTGTGAGACACTTGCTATGCACTATTCCAGAGATCCAAAACAATGCATCTATTGCCATTTCTCTTGGCTGTCCATCACAAGTTGATGGTAAGGCCCTACTGCTGAAACTCCTTACACTTAACCATAGAACATTAAGAAATTAAACTGGATCTGACCTGGAAGCTCCCTTTCCGTTGGCTAGCTTCTGTAGTGCCAAAAGGTCCTATGCAGGTTGCTGGGGGACAGAAGTCATGGACAATTTTATCCAGATGGGAATCCTGGGAGCTACAAGTCATGCCCAGCAAGATAAGCACATTTAGTGCGATTGTGGCATGACTGTTGCAGTGGTAACAAATTGCTCTCTGATTGGATTCAAGGCCCAATTCACAAGTGGGAACCCTATGAGCAGTGTTCTAAACCTGGTCAAGAATCCATGCCAGGAGACGTCATTAACCCTAGCGGGGAATCTACTACCATTGTTTCATTGAGTAGACATGTTATCAAAGTGCCTTCTAAACGCTTCTCTTCGGGTACCATCAGAGAAACTTCTTTTTGTGGTACAGCAGGCATCAGAGAGTCATGACTGTTCAAACAGCACAGAATAATAAACTGGAGTGTAAACACACACACAGCCACACACACACACACACACACACACAGCCACACATACACACACACACATGCACACGCACACACACACACACGCACGGCTCAGGCGGATGGGGTGGAAATTATGTACGAGGAAAGTGGGGAGGAGTGTTGTGAAACGCCGTTGTTGGGACCTGACGCTCTGAACACACTAATGAACTCACTGAAGCTGTGGTTTCCTGCACAAGACCTAAACCGGATTAGGCCTGCCAACATTTCACCATGGAAACAGGGGAGGGGCTACGAGGCTCCAGCTCTCTCTGAGGGACTTTTGCCAGTTGACACAGCTGGGGGAAGAGGTGTCATTTTCTTAGTGTTCTAGCCACTCTTATGTGTCCCATGCTCCGGTAAATAGCCTCCTACCCTGACTCAAGCAGGCCACCCTAATAAAACTCTGTGGGTCACATGCACAAAAAACTTGAAAGTAGGAGCGGGACTTGTTGGGAAGAAGGATTTCAGCAGAAGGAGAGGGGATGAGAGTCCAGCAGGAAGAGAACTGCTGCAGTTTATTATGCACGTGTACGAAACTGTCAAAGAATAAAAAATGGACTTAAAACATAATAAAAATAAGAAATGAAGGCCAGGCATGGAGGTGCACGCCTTTAGTCATGGCACTCAGAGGCAGACTGATTTTTGTGAGACTGAGGACCAGCCTGGTCTACATAGAAAGCTCCAGGTCAGCTGGTGCTACAGGGAGGCCCTGTTTCAAAAAGACCAATCAATCAATCAATCAAAAGTCTTTGTCTTCAACAAACATACTGGCTACATAATAAATCGATAACCATTACAGGCTGATATGAAAATTCAGAATGTAGAAGTTTGAATCTCACTAGGGTCAAGTAGCACAAGCACAACTCACTGTTTCTTGCAACACTTGTAGAAATATAAGGTTTCTTTTGTTGTTAAATATGAAATGTTCCCCACAGACTCATGCTTTGAGCAGTTAGCTGGAAGCGAGTGACTCAGGCTGGGGAGGTTGTGGAACATTTGGGTCATGTGACCTAGCTAAGGAAGTGGGAGAGGAGGCAGGATTCAAGGCTCCTATGCATCTGTTTCCAGCCCCAGCTCCCTGCGTCTTGACCCTGCAAGATGTGAGCTAACCATTCTACAAGCTCCCACTGTCACAACTAAAGCCTTTGCAGCTGCCATGCTTCACCCAAAAAGATGGACTGATACCTCCTGAAACTTGAGAGCCAGAGTAAATCCTGCCTCCCTCAGTCATTCTCCCTTGCTGGAACCCAGTGCCTCAGCAGAACCCACTTAAGCCACTGAACGGAATTATTTTGGTTCCTGGTTTGAAGGGACACTGTGCTGGTTTAAACAAGAATGTCCCCTCATAGGCTCAAGTATTTGAACACTTGGTCAGTTGTCGGCACTGTTTGGGAGGGTGAAGGAACTGTAGGAGGTGTGACCTTGCTGGAGGAGTACACCACAGGTGTGCTTACCCACTTCCGGTCTGGGTCTGTCTGCTCCTGAGCACTCAGATTTCTGCTCTGGCTGCCCTCCTGCCATGTCTCCTCTATGATGATTCTTTTTCCCTCTGAAACTGTAAGTCCAATAAACTTTCTTCTCTAAATTCCTTTGGGTCATGGTGTTTTATCACAGCAACAGAAAAGTAACTAATACGGACACAATCCATCATGGTGGGAAAGGTGTGGCACCAGAGAGTATGCTTATTCACATCTGGGCTGGTTAGGAAGCACAGAAAGGACAGGAAACAGAAGGAAGCTATAAACCCAAGACTCCCCACCAGTGATGTCACTTCCTCCAGCAAGGCCCCGACCTGTAAAGGTTCCACAACATCCCACAACAACATCACCAGCTGGGGACCAAGTGTTCAAATATGTGAGCCTGTGGAAGACATTTCATAGTTGCACCATGACCTTCCCTTGAGAGTCCTGCCAAGGACTGTGACATGGTGCAAGAAAAGGAACGGAGAAGCCTTCTAAGTCTCTGCTTCTGTCTCCTGTGAGTGGCCATGATGACTGCACCACTTAGGGTTGGGGGGATGGATCAGAGCCTGCTCCTGCAGTGCTCGGCATCCTGGTGGACACAGAAAAGAGCTCTATAAATCTTCCCATCTTTTCACTTGTGAAGTTTACAGAGTGACAGGCAGTGTGCTCGTTTGCTCTTACGGAATCTGCAGCCCATGGCCTGGCATTTGGTACAGAGTAGATAGGACATAAATACTAGTGGAATAAAAATAAGTGGAGGAGGCTGCTTGGCATCACCAGAGCCGTGATGCAGGAGCCATGGACCGGAGGGTGACAGGGTCTCCAAGGACCAGGTGGCAGTCGGAAGGGGCCTCGGGTCTTGACCTGGCATGTAGATAACTGCACAAGGTCATGGCAGCAGACAGCACTGGGGTTTTTTTCTCCTTTATCAACTCTGGAAATGGGACAAGAAAAGACGAGCATGGTAAGGAGCTGATCCTGACTCAGCTTCACACGGCTGCTCAGCGCATCACACGTGTGAGACCTGGAGCTCCAAGCACCCCATCCACCACGGGCAGTCTTTGAGCCTGTGAGGCAAGGAGTTCAGGAGCATGCGCTCTCTCCAGGGGCCACGCCCAGTGACCACTTCTGGGCTAAAGGCCTGTGTGCTGCAGAACCCCCGACCATCATGCACATGCAGGATCTTGCAAGCCAGCCGTTGACATGTAACAGATCTCCCCAGAGTGTGCTTGTCATCAAAAAGATCTGCAATGCCAGCCTGCTGCAGCCCTTCAAAGAGCTCTGCTTGTACCTCATGGGGGAAAACAGCATGACCGCATATGTGGAAAAGAAAGAGCTCGAAGACCTTGCTACCTCAAGGAATGAAAATTTTGGACCGGTGAAGCAGCCCTTCACCTTTCACGAAGATTATGACACTTCCAATCAAATGTACTTTGTCAAAGGCTAGGGAGGCGATGGCACCCTGCTCTGTTTTTTGCCGCAGTATGCCCCCTGTCATGGCCTTCCTCCTTGGCTCCCTGGGCTTCCTGACCCAGGTAAACTTCACTTCTAATCCCAAGTGAAGCAGATGATAGAACAGAATGTAGCTGTTATCCTGAGGCGTCATCTGAAGGTCAGGGTGGTGAAATAGCCCAGAGACGAGAAGACAACCATCCACAACGGCATTGGCAAGAATGTCCTAGACACAGAGAGCAGCTCCAGATCTGGAATGAGGTGGTGATCCAGAGAGGTCCTACCTCACACTGGTGCAGCGTGCTGTCAGCCCAGATGGACAACTCGTCACTCCTGTGCAGGGTGGTGGATAGATTGTGTCTACCCCAACGGGCAGCACAGCAGTAGCCACAGCCAGAGTCTCCATGGTCCACCCCATGTGCCGGCCGTCCTGGTTATGCCCATCTGCCCCCACTCGCTGTCATTCCAACCCATCGTGGTAATGGGATTATGCTGTCACCAGAAGCCAGAAACACCTCATGGGTAACTTTTGACAGACAGAAGAGACCAGAAATGCACCTTGGAGATAGCATGAGCGTCACCACCTTCTGCTACCTGCTGCTCTCTCCTCTGTGTGCATGACCTTCAGTAACTGGTTTGAGAGTCTCACGGTTGTCTGCACTGGCATGTTCTGAAGAAGCAAGCCCACATCTCAGAGGACAAGAACCAGAATGAGGATGAGGATGACAACTAGACCACACTTCCCAGGCTCTGGCCAGATCCTTGGGGGCCTTCCCACTCCCGATGGCCCTCTGAGTGACCTGGCCTTGACAAATCTCACACTGTTCAGACTGTTGTCATTCCACCTGCCTTGCAGGGAGAGCCTGGTTCTGCCCTTTTGCAGAACAGATCAGCTTTTTAATTTTTCAAAATATTTTTTTTTCATTTGTAAAGAAGCAAAAGAAGAGCTAGGCATGGCGCCCTGCATTCCCACGGTGGACCTGGGCGCCCTGCACTCCCAAGGTGGACCTGTCAAGATCCCAGGTCTGGAACTCCCATAAATCAATCTGTTGACATTCTGAGGGGTCAGAATGAATTAATATGCCTTTGATACCAAAATAAATGTTTTAGCCAAAAAACAAAATAATAAATAAATAAATGAACTAAGTAGAGGAATCAGGAAGAGGCCCAAGACTGGAAATGGAGAACTGGGGAAGAGGACTCAGGGTAGTTTATTGACAACTTAACCAGATTTCAGATCACGTAGATGGCATACCTCTGGACATGTCTCTGTTAAAGGTGTTTCCAAAGAGGTTTAACTGAGGAGAGTAGACTCCCCCTGAATGTGGATCACAGCAGCCCGTGAACTGGGTTCCCCAACTGAAAAGAAGGAGAAAAAGAGAAAGTAAGCTGAGCACCAGAGTTCATCTCTCTCTGCTCCCTGACTGTGGATCCATGTGACCAGCTGCCTCAGGCTCCTGCCACCATGCCTTCCCATCACGATGGACTTTGTCTTCAAGCTGTGAGTCTCTCTTAATATCAGCTACTTCTTGCCAGGAATTTGGCTACAGCATTTTCTGCTGCTTCCATCTTCAGGCGTGTCACACACATCTGCACTGTCTCCTCTGGAGCCACATCTTTGACTGGAATGAATATTTTCCTCTTCTCTGGGCATCTTCAGTCCAGTGCCTGCCCATTGCCGGATGGCTTCCCTGGTGTCTACTGTTTCTGACCTTGAACCCTCAGAGTGTCCACGGAAAGTCATTTATGTGACTTTACCCTTGCAAGGTAATTTTTTGTATCTTGGTCTCCTGCTCTTGGAGAAGCTCACAGAAAGTTCTTAGGAAAGGACTGAGGAAGAGACAAATAACCAATAGTGTCCAGCACAAGGTGAGCAGGAAATGGGAAGTGCAGCTGATCCAAGGGATTCTATTTCATCTGCAAAGCAAGAGGTGGGGTGATTGCTTAGGCAGCTCACAGGGCAAGACGCACGGTGAGCTGTGGGTATGAGGAAAGATCAAGGCGAGGTCGACTACAAACAGAATGTGGGAATTCCAAGACGCGTGAAATCACCAGTGAAGTCAGAGACTAGAGATTTTTGAGGTTAATGATCTACTAATAATCAGATCTGCCATGTTCTGCAGTATTCTTCATTACAGTGATGTGCTAGGAGTGAGGTCAGATGAAGGAACCAGAGAACTCAGGTATCTCCTTGTAAGATCAAGGATCGTGGTGTCCTTAGCAAACAGGGAGGAACAAGGGCACAGCGGGGCCAAGGAGTCCAAAGGAAATACAGAAACTGACTGACTGCTATTCTTCCTGAGGTAGGGGGTAGTTATGCCTGGAGTTAGGGATGAAGGGAGAGGAAGCCACAGTCAAAGGGTCTATTAGTCACTGTCACTGCTTTCCCAAATGCTTGACTAAATTGACTTAAATATCTATTTCACTCAAGGTTTCAGATTCCAGATGTTTAAACCAATCATCTCCACTGATTCTGGGCCCATGGCAAGCATCACGGTGGCAGGAACACATGGAGTGGGAAGGAGAGAGAGGGAGAGAGACAGAGAGAAATGACTTGGACCAGGTATACTTTCAAAGGTACAGTTCTTCCTTCCCACCCCCTAAAGGTTCCAAAGTGTTCCAAATAGCAGCACCTCCTTGTTGTAAAGCCACCCCATTTTGTAAAGTTCTGTCAGTTCCACTAAACAAGGACCGTTCCATTAACTAACTTGATTTCCTGAACTAAAGTAACTTGTTTTTCTAGATTCTTCCCTTCCCTGCCTTATCAGCATCCCAGTAAAGACTGTCCATGAGAGATATTTATCCATCACCTAACACTTTTTAACTGATTACTCACTGGTTACCCCTCCAACAGCCAACAGTGTGGGTGGGGACTAGAAATAGAGGCTTTTCAATCTTCTTGCCCTTTTCTGTCCTCTAACTATAAGCAGCCTATAAGCAGATGATAGACTGATTCTCTTTTAATATTTTATTTATTACTTTTATGTGTATGAGTGCATCGCCTGCATGTGTGTAAGTGCACCCATGTTGCCCACAGTGGCCAGAAGATGCCCTGGAAATGGAGTTACAGGTGGCTATTAGCCTATGTGGATGCTGGGAATAAACCTGTGTCCTCTGCAAAAGCAGTGGATGTCCTTAACCGCCGAGCCATCATCTCTCCCAACCCTCAGATTCTGATTCTTCCACCTGAGGCCCCTCCATAGCTTTCCTTCCCCCATGTAAGTGAGTGCTGTTGTGGGCTCCCTCATTCCTTTCTGTCTTTTCTTTTCATGGACCTTAACCTCCTGGAGACAAATTTTCCAACACGCAAACCCGTGGAAACTAGTTCAAATTCAAGGCATAAACAAGGATTATTTCACAAGGAATTCATTCATTAGGCAAATTCATCCGAGTGATTTCACCATAGCTGTGTGAGTAGGTCAGCCATCATTTTCCGGTGTCTACAGCTGGGTGAACCAGGCGTTTTGGACAAGCCTTGCCAAGGGTACTGTGCACCTGTGCTCCCAGCTGGAGCCCGCGTCTTGATCACAGAGTCACAGGACACACTGACAGGCTGTGGAAGCCTGCTGTCCAGTAACTATGCACTTGGCAAAAGGTTTGAAAGGGAAACTTCAGGGAGATTCATAAGAATAGCTCCTGTGAGGACATAGCTGCTTTGTGTCTTTCAAGGACTCTTGTGTCACTGAGTTTGCTCTATCCGGAGAACCACAGGAACACAGACGAAAGGTAAAGAGTGATAATGTGGGACTGGAGAGATGGTCCAGTGGTTAAGATCGCTGACTGCTCTTGTAGAGGGCTGGGGTTTGATTCCCAGCATCCACACAGCAGCTAATAACTGTCCATAACTCCAGTTCCAGGGGATTTGACACCTTCTTCTGACCTCTATTGGCATTGCATGACATAGATGCACTTTTGTGCATGTAGACATAACATTCATACACATAAAATAAAAATAATCAATAAATTATTTTTAAAGTTTGATAATACAAATTTGCAAAGTGATGACTACATTTGAAGCAATTACTAGTGTGTTTGGTGTCTAAAGACAACAGTGATGGTTAAAAATTCAATGAATTGGCATCAGTGGGCCTCAGTCATCATTTGTGAGCACTAATTATTCTGAAGAATCACCTGCCTTTTCAGTTCAGACTTTCAAATAATGTACATCTTCCTGAAAGAGCAGCTCTGACAATAAACTTGGTATTTTCTTGTCTGGGCATGGGTTAGAGATAAGGTGTCTGTGTCAGCTTTTACTCTAACCAAAGGTATTTGAACAGAATTCCAAGAAGTAAAATGCAAAGTTTGCCAGTGTCTTCAAGCAACTCAGATACAGACCAAGGATCAGCAGATAAAGCATTATGGACTCATAAAACCTTCAGTACTCAGACTTTTTCTCATTTTGGCATTTTACAATACTTAGTGGAATGTGAAATTGCTATTTTCATAAGTCAAATGGTAGTCAAATGCCTGTAATTTCATATGGTTGAAAGTAGTATTTTTCTAAAGTGTAGAGCAGACAGTCTACTCAGGAATGGACATACCTCTGTGGAGCCTTAAAAATAAAAATCTATTTTCCCTCAGTCTTTTCCAGTTGCTTTTTAGATAGGCAATATGCAAGGCCCAACTAAAGAGCTGAGACACAGAAACTATTAGGGAGAGAAGAATAAAGAAGAAAAGGCTTGTACAAAGACCTGGAAACTCTAAAGTCCGGGCCCAAGAAAGCCTTAATCTAGCTATACTTAGCTAACATATTGTTGTCCCATTGCTGTTGGTCAACCATCCTGATTTAAATGACAATAGGCATGAAAATGTCTTCCCTCTCCTTCCATTCTGTCTAGAGTTAAGGGAGAACAGAACAGAAGTACAGCTTGCCCCCTGGTTTGAGAAGGTTCTTTCTCACTATTTGAAACACTATGAATAGCTCCATGGTGTGGTGGTTAGTTTTAATGTCCATTTGGCTCAATCTGGAATCACCTGGGAAGGGATTGTCTAGATCCAACTGGCCCATGGGTATATCTGTGAGGATTGTTTTGATTACATTAACTGAGGTAGTAAGATCTGCCTGCTGTGGGTGGCCCCATGTCCTAGGCAGGGGCCCCCCAGGATGTAAGGAGTAGACAAAGTGAGCCCAGCGTAAGCAAGCACACCTTAATTCCTTGTTCTCTGCTCACTGTGGATGTGGTGTGAGCGGCTGCCCAAATTCCTTCCTTGACTTCCCTGCTGATATGGACATGGCCAGTATCCAGCAAGTGACTAACAAAAACCCTTTCTCCCTTCAGTTTTGGGAGGTCTTTGATCACAGCAACAGCAACAAAACTGGGACATAGGGCTAGCTGGTCCATGTAATAAAATGATACTATGTATATACATCATGAACAAGGAAATAAAGAAATATTGCCATGGAAACCTTGATGCTGTGGGAACTATAAAAGAGATGTGCTATCTTTTCTATCAAAGGGTTAAATAAGACAAAATTTCATAAAACATGTTAAAAAATTGCAAAAAAAAACACTTGGTAGAAATTCATATTCCCCCCAAGGCCAACAGTTTACATTTTTTATCCTCTGGAACTGGAGTTACAGATGGTTATTAGCCACCATGTGGATGCTAAGAACTGAAGCCAGGTCCTCTGCAAGAACAGCCAGTGCTGTTAACCACTGAACCTCTTCTCCAGTCCCTCTGGTACATCTTGAAATCAAAATATGTGTGGAAAATTGCTGAAAGTTACATTCTGCTTATTAGCTGTGTCACATAGAGTCAGTCAACTGCATAAGAATGTGAGGATGAGTTCTGACCACTTAGAATGAGGATGGACCTGTTGGTGTTCTGAATTAAAAAAATAAAACAGCAGGACACCAATGGGTATGCATGCCTGCTGGATTTAAAAGCAGATATGCACCCTTCTGCAAACTTTTTACCTTGGCAAAAAATTTGGATTGTGTGGTCATTTTCTTGAGACCCCAAATGCTTTTAAAAAATGCTGAGTGTAAATATTTTCTTTGTCGAATTACAGTGCACAGTTCTGGCTTCTGACTCACCCAAAAGAGCAGCCTTCAGACAGCTCCTTGCACACCTTGAACCTGTCCTCCCTCTGCCCTGGGCAACCATCAGCCACTACACCTGCTGTCTGTGCTCAGAATGCGCTCACCAAAACTCACTGATCCATGGTAAATGTATTAATGGTTCCTAATACAGCACTCACATCCTGGTGGAAGGTTGTTCTTTACTACAGGTCCTCCAGGGACCTTTGGGAACAGGTTATAGGTAATAAATGAAATAAGACTATAATCAATCCTCTCTGGTGGCCACCTACCTCCATCCCTACCTAGACTCAAATGACCCATACTGGGGAGAAATCCTCCACAAAGTGCTATTTCAAGATTTTTACCTCTACTCAGAGTATCCCAGTTCTGTCCCCACTTTCTCCTGCCCAGTTCCCATTGCAATACCTGCATTCTCCGGAACCTAAATTTTCTAGCCAAGGACTAATTAGAATAGCTGCATGAGTCCCTGCTGGGCATGAGAAATTAATTCCCACTGGAATGTAGACAGAATAAAAACCAGTCCCCAGTCTGTGCCGTCCAGACATCTGAGCACTTTTGATACTTCATGGGAGACAGACTGCAGAGGTCAACCTTGAGCCACTGAAGTGAGGAGCCCACAGGAAATGAAACTCTTACAGGCCTGGTTCAGGGTCCAGACAGCACCCTCTGGGGTTTCCAAGTTCTTGTGAATGATGAATTGCACCAGGGACATGTGGACAGTGGTGGACAGAGACTGTTCATTAAGAAAGAGGACACTTCCAAGCAAGGAAGGGGACCAGGGGCGCTGGGGACAAGTTGGAAGCTCTATGGTGCTGGGCCATGAGCACCGTGACACCTTATAGGGTGTATGGTGTGTATGCTACAGCTCATGTGTGAAAGTCAGAGGACAACTTTGTGAAGTCAGCCCTCTCCAGACTTTGGGTGAGTTCAGGGATCGAACTCAGGGCTCCCTGCAGGTAAGCACCTCTACATGCTGAGCCTTCTCTCTAGTCCAAAGTTTTAATTTTAAAAAGAAAGAAAGAAGGAAAATAAGAACAGTCTTTTATTTGATGCAAGAGACAGAACTGAGCAAAAGTTGATGACTTCTGTTTTTTTAAGAGATGTAGAATTGCAAAGTGGGATGGATCGGAGAGAAAAGGAAATGTGAAAGGGATTGCTGAGGTGTGTTTTTCCCCATGACATTCAATCAGCAGAGGTTGAGTTGCTGTAACTCTTATCTCAGACCTGAGCAGGAAGCCTGGGACTGCAGGGTCACCCAGGACCTGAGGAGTGTGAGGTGGTCTTTAAAATCAGGTCTTTAAAGTTCATTTTGGAGGAAAAAGATTAACAAATGGCTTCTTCAGTGTGACATATAAGGGAGGGCAAATCTCAGGACACCAATTAGGAATCTGTGGCACCTTCCAGAAAAAGAACACTGAGGTAAATCCAGCCATCTTTCCTTATGCTAAAAAACTTTGTTTTTCAGAAGAAGTGGAACTGATTCTCAGCTGTACATAGAAGCCTTCCACCAGTCCTGCTGAAATCTCATTAAGTTGCCAAATACTGTGATAAAAATAAAGTTCTGGTTTAATCTAAGTGCATGTTCACAAAATGTACAGGGCTTTAGAACATGCATCAGCCCTTCCTCATCTTTGGGTCTAAGTTCTCTGAGCCTCTGATATCTGTCTCCAGGTTTTGGCTGCCTTTTACATATGGTATGTCGCTGGCATACTGGTTACTGACTGTGAAACACAAGGCTGCCTGGGGCTTTCCTCCTTTCAAAATGCTCAGGATCCTGGCTCCCTACTATGATCTGTGAATACTACAGTCTCTAGCCAGCTGGCTGCACGAGCTTAGAAGATTCCAGAAGTAGGAGCTGGAGAGATGGTTTAGCAGTTAAGGGCTCTTACTGCTTTTTCAGAGAACCAGAGTTCAGTTCCAAGCAACCAGTCAGGTGGATCACAATTACCTGTAACCCCAGCTCTAGGGGCTCCAACACCCTCTCTGGTTTCTGTAGGCAACTGCACTTGAATGGACACATGCACAGACACATATGTACAAATAATTAAAAATAAATCTTTTAGTTTTTTTAATTTTTGCAAATATACAATGTATCGTGATCATATCTTGTCCCTTTTCCCTACCTGCCTCCCTATATCCTCCCAACAGTCTTTATGCATTCTGTCATATATATTAAGGCCTATCCAGCCAAGTTTGTGTTCCCAAATGTCCCTTGCTTCCCAAATTTCCAACTGGAGCCTAGTCAACCTATTTAGTACCACTCCCTTAAAGAAAACCAACTCTCTCTCTCCCAGTAGTCACTGGTTGTCAATAGTTCCTCGGCTAAGGTTGGTCTCACCCATTCCTCCATTTCTATGTTGAAATTTTGCTTAGTTTGAGCTTTCATGGGTCTAGTGCATGCTGTCACCATTGCTGCAAGTTTGTATCAATAAGTTCCCAGAAGCCTGGAAAACCCTGTTTCCTTGTGGTCACCCACCTCCTCTGGGTCTTACAGTTTTTCTGCCCTCTTTTCACAATGGTCCTTGAGCCCAAGTGGCAGAGTTTTAATATAGGAGTCCTACCTAGGGACATACACTCTGTAATCTCTTACTCTCTGCAAAGCCCAGTTGTGGCTTTCTGGGTTAATCACCGTCCACTGCATGAGGAAGCTTCACTGGTAAAAGTTGATAGAGGCATTAATATTCTTTCTGCTTCCTGTTCCACTATGTTCCCTGAGCCTTAGGAGTAGAGGTTGTATCATAGAAGTGTCATTTAGAAATGGACATCTCACAGACATTTATCCTCTGCGTTTGACCCATTGTGGAACTCTGTAATAGTTTCTATTTGTTGCAAAGTGAAGCTTTTTAAAAAAAATTATTTATTATTTTTATTTTATATGTATGAATATATTCCTGCATGTGTGTAAGTGCACCCATGCCATGCAATGCCCGAAGAGGTCAGAAGAAGGCGTTTGATTCCCCTGGAACTGAAATTACGGATGCTTATTAGCTGCTATATGGGTGCTGGGAATTGAATCTCCCAGGTTCTCTTGAAGAGAAGCCAGTGCTCTTAACCACTGAGCCATCTCTCCAGCCCTCCCCGAAAAGAAGTTTTTTGATGAGTGGTGAAAGGTACACTTGTCTGTAAATATAAGGACACATATTTAGAATGCAGTAAGAAATGATGTTGGTCTAGGGATGTGATGAAAGCAGGTTTTCCTCTAGGATCGATGACCTCATCACTGTTGTGTTTATTAGGCTTTAGAGCTGGGCAGAACCATTGACTGATTTTTTTTTTTCTCTTGGAAGTTTATATAGTATCTTCTGATAGTAGTCTCCAGAAAGAGGCTTCCAGGTCAGTTCCAACTCCACTGCTCCAAGACCTGTATCTAAAGTATGTCTGGTCTTCAGCAATAGCATCTTAACTTCAAGTTTTGGTTGGCAGTCAAGGACTGTGGCAATAGCCTGTATTATTTTGGAAGTCTCTTGAACTGCCCTGAACAACAACAGCTTGAAGGTTTCTCTGATCCTGGCACTGTATTTCTGTTATATAAGCCTCAGCTGTATAACACGTGTATATGTTTTGCATGTATGTTTTTCATTAGGGTTTTGAACTAATACATTTCCCTCTGGTTTTACACACACACCAAGTGTTATTTGTCTCCTTTTTCTCCCCCTGTATAACCCTCCTCCCAGTGACAGTGCTCCCATTTTCCCTACTCCTCCTCTAAGAACACTTGTTTCCTACTCTCCCCCCGCCACTCTCCTTCTTCCCCTTTATCCCCGTGGTTCCTTTTCAGTTTCCTGACTCCGGAGGTTTCAGCAGGATGTATGCTTACATTTAGGGATTTGGCGCTAAGATCCCAGCATTCACATAATTAAAAATAAATCTTTGAAAAAAAAGGAGAGAATGTTCTAGAAGTAATAATTCTAGAACTCTTAAGGAAGCAAGTCTTCTTTCAGAGGATCACCTTGGTTGTCCAGAACTCCTAGTATTTTCTACGACCTTCATCTCACATATTTATCTGCCAGTCACTTCCTGCGTTTCCTCGGTGGATGAGGAGAGGCCACTGTCGGAGCAGCGATGCGTCACAAAGCCAAGTTCCTGTAGAAAATTCTGGGTAAGAAAAACCACTTTATTTTTCTTTCCTTTTTTCCTTTTGTTGTTGTTGTTGGTTTTGTTTTGTTTATTTTGTTTTGTTTTGTTTTTGAGACTGGGTCTCATGTAGCCCAGGCTGATCTTATATATACAAGGATGACCTTAAACTCCTGATCCTGCCTCTTGAGTGTTGGAATTACAAATTGGTGCCACCACATCCTATTTATAAGGTGCTAGGGATCGAAATCATGTCCTTGTTACATGCTCAGTGAACAGTCAGCCAAGTGAACCAAACATCTCAATGTCTGGTTTAGTTTTCAACCCTTTTAAACTATCTCTTATGCCTTCTTTATGATTTTATATTCTAGAACTCAATACTGTATTTTGGAACCAGAATGGAGATGGTCACTGTGAAATGGGTGAAAGAGAGCGTTCCCTAGTGGATTCTTAGTCTCATTCATAAAGGAATTTAAGAATGAACCCAAATGAAAACTTTAGGACAAGTTTATTGGAATTTAAAGAAAAATCCTCAAGGCAGGCAAGCTGGGGAATCTCAGCAGCAAGAGAATGCAGGGAGAAGAAAAGAAGTCAAAAAGTCGTGCATGGAGGTCAGACACACGGTGGATTACAGCCACATGGCTGGGAGAAGGAGCTTTAGAGAAAAAGTAAAGAAATACAAGATTCTAGGGCAGCCCAAAGCCTTAGAGAAAGCGTGTTTAGAAAAGGGATATGAAGAAGAGAAGGAAAGATTACGCTTTTCCGATAAATTCATAAAAGCAGGCAGACTTACGGAGAGCTACGTGTCTGCGGTTGGGTCCAGAAGTACTGCAGGCGGGATTCCAGGCAGGAAAAGTTCACTGCCTCATTAACACACTCGGTATTCCGCCCATCTACTTAGTATAACTTAAGGTGAACCCACCTTCCTAAGGGTGGTCCTATGATCAGGTGATTGACCAGTGAAACTGGAAATGTGGGTCTTTCAACAGATAAACTAGAGAATTTATTGTCTATCCCAGTTGATAGCTATTTGTTCTCTAAAACTGGACAAGCCTCCTCAGAGCTGGCGTCCCAGAGTGGTTCAGGACAAGGACACTGACTTCTTGGCCTTAATTCCTCTGCTCCTTGATTTTCTTTTTCATGAAACAGGTCCAGCAATAGCTGGCCTGTGCATCTCTTCAGACTATTGTGAGTGTTGACTGACATCTACACCCAGCACTAGGGGAGCAGCTGCAGAGAGAGTTACATGAGTACATTAGTTACTTGTGTTGCTGCTGACACTGGAACATTCGACAGAAGCAACTCAGTGAAGGAAGTGTTTATGCTGGCCCACAGTGTGAGGGTGCAGCCAATCGTCATGGACAGGGAATAATGGCTGCAGGAGCCTGAGGCAGCTGCTCACATGGCATCCACAGTCAGGAAGTAGAGAGAGATGAATGCTGGTGTTCAGCTTCCTGTCTCCTTTTTATTCAGCCTGGGACCCTGTCTACAAAAGGGTGCCTCCTATATCTAGGGTGGGTCTTCCCACCTCAGTTATCTTAATCTAGAGTATCTTACAGACATATCCAGAGATGTGTCTGCAAGATGATTTCAGATCCCGTAAGCTGACAATATTAACCATCACTAAGCATTATCATTATAATATAATGCAGAAGCCATAGCATAATATGACATAGAAGTACCAGGTTGACAGCTGTTAATACTACTATACCTGGTGATAACAGCTTGCGAAGGAAGGATCTGGAAACCTCTGCCCCAGGCTTTGAGCTGCTGGCCAAGCAGCTCTGTTGTGAGGCTGGGCAATGGGGCTAGGGAAGGTCTGGTAGTGTAGGATGTCATACAGCTTTACACGTGCCTCTTGTATGGTAAAGAAACAGAGAAACAGACACTGATCAAGGCCCACCATTTACGTATGGTGGGAGCCACAGAGAGCTATAACTCACTTCTCCCTCGTCTCTTTCTTCTCTCTCGTGCTTTCTGTCCCCCCTCACTCCTCCCCTTCACCTCTTCCTGTGTGCCTTTGATTATAATCTCTTAAAATTTGTTCTCAGTTATTTTCTGAGTGGAGCTTGGAAATAAGGGATTGAGGGGCCTCGAAGAAGGCAATTCCAAATCACATTTGCTCGGTTGCTGTAATCAGGAAGTTCAGCTTTGGGGTTGTTCACTGTGGCGTGATTCTCATGGCCTGATGTGAGATGAATGGCTGGTCTTGTCAACGGCTGCCTTCCTCTGCAGTGGAAATTGCTTTGCTTCCAGAGGGCTGTTCATCAGAAAGCATTTATATTAAAACATGTCCAATTTATGTTTTCTGCAGACTGCCACTGAGGCGATCACGGATGTTTATTTCTTCTCTTTTATGAGAAAATCCTCTTTGCTGCTTACTGTCATCCCAGCTTGCTCAGATTCTGGGATTTATAAAGCAACCGGGACTGGAGGTATAATGGGAAAGTTTTTATTATTTGAATGGTTAAAAAAATAGACGTATTCTTTTTGAATTTCAACATATTTCTGTGCCCTTAAAATTCCAGATGAAAAGGTAGCTTTGGGAATGAAAGGATGTAAGAACATGATGTCACAACTTGAAGGGTTGTTTCTTGGGTTTGAAATGGTACCAGGATGTGAATAGTATTCTGTCAGTACAGTCTCAGATCTCTTCCTATGATTAGAACCACACAGCAGTTACATGGCAACTGGAAAAGAAACATAACTGGAAGGCAGTGACAAGTTATAATCACCATGGTTATCTAGCAGTGAGCATATGGGAAAGTTGTAACTGGACCATCCCAAGACCCTGTGTGTATGAAGATGGGGCTTAGCCTTCATCTCTGGGGAGAGCAGCAGGAAAACCCACTGGTCCCATTTATCAGAAACAGATGAGGCAAATAGTTATGAAAGACCAAGTTCCATGTTTGCCCTGCAGTTCACTTGATGAAGGATGCACTACATCTCTCACAGTGCTCCCTTTCAATTCTTCATCACAGTTGCATTCCATAAGCCCAACCCTGTGAGGAATTAACCAAAAAAGGACGACGCAGAAGGTAGACTTTGAAAGAAAATTAAAACACTTGCTGTGATGTTGTGCCATTCAGTCCAAAAGGATTTCTGTCCTTTGGGATTTTGTTTGTTTGGAGTTTTGTTTTTGTTTTTTGTTTGTTTGTTTATTTGTTTTTGAGACAAGATCTCCCTGTAGGCCCAGTTAGCCTGGAACTCCTTGTGTAGACCAGACTGGATTTGATCTCACAGAGATCCATCTATCTCTGCCTCCCAAGTTCTGGGATTAAAGATGTGTGCCACCATACTGGTCCTTATTCTTTAGATTTTTTTTTCAGTGTTCTCAAATTCATAAACTCAAGAGAGAAGATAGAGTCTCATTCTTCCTTAACTTCCCAACATCTAGTACTGTACTCAGCACATGGAGCAGGCTTGGGAAATGCGGGTAACATAATGGACACCATTCTCCAAAACCCAGGGCTTCCTCTCAGCAAACAGCTCCTTGCCAGGCACCATGACAGCACTGTGAGGAATTGTATCCCCCCCCCGCCCCGTTTCTTTATGCACGTGGGGGGGGCGGGTGTACAGCGTATGTGCAGGAACATGTGTGTATGTGTGTATGCATGTTTGTACAGATGCCCAAATGCATGTGGAGGTCAGAGGTCAACTTTGGGCATCGTTCCTCAGGAGTCATTTCCTTTTTTTAAAGTATTTATTTTAATTTGTGTGTGTGTGTGTGTGTGTGTCTTCCCTGTGTTTTCAGGTGTCCACAGAGTCCAGAAAGGTTGTTGAAGCCTCTGGAGCTAGAGTTACATAGTCATGAGCCACCCCATATGAGTTCTAAGACCTAAATTCGAGTCCTCTGGACAAGCAGCACATGCTCTTGACCACTGACTCATCTTTTCAGACTCTATGTTATTTTCTGAGACAGGGTCTCTCACTGGAACCTTGGACTCACAAATTAGGCTAGGCTGACCAGCCAGGTAGCCCCAGGGATTCTCCTCTTTCTGACTCACCAGCACTAAGATTACAAGCACCTGCCACCATGGCCGGCTTTTTGATACACAGATTCCAGGGACCAAATTCAGGTTCTCAGGCTTGTGGGGAACATTTTGCTGACTGAGCATCTCCCCAGTCCTCTGGCCTTTGAAGTCCCTCTTCTACATAAAAACGTAGGATAACTGTCCCCAGATACTAGCAAATCTAATGGTGCACATAATCATCATCATTTATTAGATGAGATGGCTCTTAGAAATGGTTACTGAAGTCCTGGAACCAGTGAATTCAGATGACAGGATGACATGTCTAATTTAATCACATAACTATCCTTTTGTGGCTTAATAAGATATTGAAAGGGGTGTTTATTCTTTGGTGAGCATCTTCTGCCAGACTCAGGAAGATGTACAGCACGCTTCTAAACACGACTCAATCTATATAAAGCCTTCCTGCTTCTAGAACCAGTACAGAAATTCTATCGATTTTTAAAAATGTATGATGTTTCCTTTAATACAATTATCACACTGTTCTATGAGTTCAGTGGAACACTGGCTTGTAGTGTGTGAGACCTAAAGTAGCCCCTAGCCAGGAGGGAATTTTAAAGGTCTTTTGCATTTTCTGCTGTGTATAGATGATAAATGTGCCAGAAAACAAGCATGACTGCTTAGGAGCTGCCAACCCACAAGTCCACCTGTGATACACTGTACACACTCCACCAGAAGCTAAGAGCAGGTGGTTCAGGGAGACTGTCCTTGCAAGTCCCAGTGTTGAAGGTTTGGTCCCCAGGCTCTGACCCTGCAGGGAGGTTGTTGAACATTTAAGAGGTAGGAGGAAGTTGGGTTATTGCGGCTGTGATCTTGGATGCTATGTTGGATCCCCAGTCCCTTCCTCTCTGCTTCCTGGACACCATGAGTTTAGTAGCCTCGCCTGCCTCTCATGGCCACCGTGGTACAAAGATGTACTGCAGGCTCAAAGTTGCAAGTCCAGCTCACAGTGGACTGAAAGTTCCAAAGCTATGAGCCCTCAAGAAACAGCTATTATTTTTCACCTGACTCACCCCATGTGTGTGCCACAGCAATGGAAAGCTGCCTAACAAAACAAAACAGAGAGTGGAGACTCAGCAACAGCTGAATGCATTGGAATGGCCAGTGGCCACTGAGAACCAGGACATGCAGGATTTCAGGAGGCAAGGTTCATTTCTCAACACAAATGCGTCATTCAGACTGCCCAAGAAACTCATTTTGAGAGGCAAAAACAAAAGATTAAACCAGGGGAAATCAAATCACACAGGCAAATGTGTGTAGATAAGTCCTTCCAGTCAAAGTTAACATTCCAAATCTACATGGGGTTGATTCCTCTGTTCCTTTCCCCAAACTCCCTTTAAAAGACACATGTGTCTTTCTCTCAAGCACAGACATGCAACTAGTTCAAACTAAGTATTATGAAATGAAGCACAGTTTACAAACCCTTAGATAAGCCCTTTAGCCTTTTGCATTTTGGGACTATCTCAGCATAGTTTCAGGCCATGCCCTGAAATCAAACACATTAGTATTGTTTCACAGGAATGTGTGGATAACCACACCAAGTGGATTGAAGATTACAAGTGGTCTCGTATCACCAGAGTTCAAATTTGTTGCCAGATAAGTCCAGAGAAAAGAGATGTTGCCGCCGCCGATTGCATTGTGGGAAATTCTTCAGTTTGGGGTCCTCAGGATTTTGGAATTGCAGGTGAAGGACTGTAACTGCTCAGCCCTTCCTCAGCCTCCCATGGGACCTCATCCACACACCCACCTGAAGTATACATGATGGGTAATATTCCAGAGAAGTCTTTGATCTTATGCCTGCATGGAGAATCTTCCAGAGTTGCACAGAGGTCACATGACCCTTCACAGCGGCTGTATCCAGGAAGTACCCAATTCCTCAGGGCTGTGAGTTGGGAGAAGGCATTGTTCTCCCATGTGTGAATTCACGGTATGATTTTCCTGAACATTCCTTTGCACCCCACAGCTGGGGGTTTGTGGTAAGGTGGCAGTTCCCTGGTCAAGGGACTGGAGCAAAGGTTCAGGAAGAGGCCCCAGCACTTGCACTTGGATCCAGAGGGCTAAATACAAGACGGTTATGAGAAGCTGGTGCTGAGGATGAACAGAGAAGCAGGTGAAAATGAAGCTGTTGTAGGAAGGAGACTGGGTATAGCAGAGAGAGGGGATTTTCCTTTCATGCTGATGAAAGGTTTCTGAAGGGCGTTAAGGCACCACTGACAGCTTCAAGCCCAACGTGCTGTTCCGAAAATCCATGTGGTGTGACATAGACAGCATGCCATGAACTGCCTCTTAAGAGGGCTTTCGTTATTATTGTCATTTTTGGATTATAACAAGTGTGAGAGTTAATACTGATGATCAGCTACACAGATACAGAATCACCCAGGAAAAGACCTGGAGTAGATTAATTAAGATAGGATCCATGGGGCTGAAAAGATGACTCAGCTTTTAAGAGCACTGGCTGTTGTTGCAGAGGACCTGGGTTGGATTCCCAGGACCACATGGCAGCTAATAACCCTCCTAACTACAGTTGCAGGGGATCAGACGCCCTCTTCTGACCTCTACAGGCATCACAGGCACTTAGTTCACTTACATACATGCAAGCAAAATACACATAAAATAAATATAAATTTAAATTTTTTTACTTAAAGATAAGACCCACCTAACTGTGAACAGCACCACTCCATGGGCTCAGGTCCTGGACTGAAGAAAAGGGAGAAAGCAAGCTGAACACCAGCACGCATCTCTCTGCTTTTGATAGTTGATGCTGTGTGATCATCTGCCTCACATTCCTGCCTCCACCGTGCCTTCCCCTCCACGAGAGCCTGTACCTCGACCTGTGACCAGAACACCCCCTTCCTTTCTAGAGTTGCTTTTTGTCAGGTAATTTGTCATAGCAATGAGAAAGGTAATACAGCTAATACAGCCCTAGACAGGCCATTTGAAGGTTACAAAGGAGGCTATTGATTAGCACTCAGTGTTTATCTTCTGTTACTTCTTCAAAAATAGAATCTATGGACAGGGGAATGATGAGTAGCCTCTCACGCATCCAGATATCACAGTGAGAAATTAGATACTATCGACATCAGTTTTTAAAGTGAGAGAGCACGGGTGTGGAGGTCAAAGAAGAACTCGTGGAACTCTGTTCCCCCTTCTACCCTGTACGTTCCATCAGATCATCCGGCTTGCTTACAAACAATTATTCTTACTGATCCATCTTGCCAGCCCAAGGCTTCCTTTTACAGGCAAGTAGAATTTATGATTCATTCTAAGAACTGCCTTGAGAAGGGTTGGGGAGGAAAGATCCTGAGCTCATAGCTGATAGAAGGCAAGACTTCCTTCTTCAAGTACATCTGTAGTTACAAGTTAGCACACTCTGAGAGGATGATGTACAAGAGGTGTTGATAATTTACATGCACACACTGGATGTGTCTAGTTAAAATTACTTATGATGCTATAATGACTTATGTCTATGACTACTTTGCTGTGAAGAGTCATGGACCTAAGTTCCAGCCGATGGGCTCTTTAGTGTGATCGTGTCTTCAGTAAGAGGCTGGTTCCTGTCTCTCTGCCTTGCCTGCTGGGAGGCAGATGGTGAGCCGCGAGGGAGAAGATGGCTGGGCTCCCAGTCCTGTGAAGATATCTCACCATGCCTGGTATATCTATTTCTGAACTTCAGTTATATAAGAGAAGAGTACTTTTATCCTAGTTAAAACACAGTGACTTTATACTACCCTAATTCATATAGGATTTCTCAAAATTAAGGGTCATAATGGTAAAGAAGTCATTTGTTCTTTTGCAAATGCACTAAGTTTGGAAAATTCCAAATAGGTAGATTTACAAATTTTAATTTCATTTCTTTATTTTAATTGTGTGTGAGAGCGTGTGTGCACATACATGCCATGGAACACCTCTGATCATCAGAGAACAACTTTCAGAAATTAGTTCTCTC
Organism: Eospalax fontanierii; assembly: GCA_035773235.1. Classification (NCBI taxonomy): domain Eukaryota; kingdom Metazoa; phylum Chordata; class Mammalia; order Rodentia; family Spalacidae; genus Eospalax; species Eospalax fontanierii. The sequence continues at coordinate 3,386,174 of CM069524.1, read as the reverse complement.
CATCTGTAGGACCCTGGGTTCCAAATCAGGTCTTCAGACTTGGCAGCAAGTATATGTTATCCATTGAGCTGTCTCTCTGGACTTAAGATAGCTTTTCTACTATGCAAACATCAGCCAAGTATGCACTCGTCTTGGAAGAGAAAAATCATGGTGACACCTCTTTGGGTCGCAGGGACATTAATGACGTAGCAGCATCTGGGACATAGTGTAAATTCAGCAATTTTTCATTTGCTTCTGAACCCTCGGTATTTAAGAGGAAATTTGGACAATTTATTCAGTAAGACAAATGGTGATTCCCCATTTTCTGTCTTCAGAAACACACATCTTCATTGAGTTTGGTTAAATACAATTGCATTTGTACCTGAATGAATTTTTAAATGGTATAATTCATCTTGATGCATCTTTTAAGTTTGTGTGAGGTTAAAATCTACTAAAGAAGAAAGTCATCATCCAACCAATCTGAATAATTTTTAGAATACTTTTGTTCTTTTGTATTGAAGAAGTTCAAGTAATTTCCATCAGGTTAAGAACATGAAGACATGAGCCAGGCATGGTGGCACATGCCATTAATCCTAGCACTTGGGAGACAGGGGCAGGCGAGTCTCTGTGAAACTGAGGCTAGCCTGGGCTTCCTAGTGAGTTCCAGGCCAGCTGGGGCTATAGGGAAACCTTGTCTCAAAAATAAATAAATAAAAGCACCTTCAGGGACTGGAGAGATGGCTCAGTGGTTAACAGCATGACTGCTCTTGCAGAGGACCCGGGTTCTGTTCCCAGCACCCACATGGTAGCTAATAGCCATTCATCACTCCAGTTCCAAGGGATCTGATACCATCTTTTGACTTTTGTGGGCACTGAATGAAACGGGTACACTTGCATACATGCGGGCAATACACATGTGGTCATGTGATCATCAAAGAGGATGCCAAGAACTCTAAGGGAAAAGACTCTTATGTCAACAAATCGTGTGTGGGAAAATTGCATATCCACACTCAAAGTACAGAGTAGAGTCCTTTAAAACACGTGCAAAGATCAAATAAAAATGGACAGAAGGAGGGCTGAGGAGATGGTCAGGGATTGACGGCACTTGTTACTCTTCTAGAAGACCTGTTTTTGCTTCCCAGCATCCATGTCAGGCAGCCCACAACTGCCTGCAACTCCAGCTCCAGAGTATCTAACATCTTCTTCTGGTCTCACAGGCACCCACAGACAAGACATACAAATACACACAGGGCAGATAGAGAGATAGAGAGATAGAGAGATAAATAGATAGATAGATAGATAGACAGACAGATAGATAGACAGCTAGATAAACAGATAGACAGATAGACAGACAGATAGATAGATAGATGATAAAGATCTAAATGTGGGCTGAGGATATACCTTAATTGGTTGAATTCTTGCCTAGCATTCATGAAACCCTTGTTTTAACCCACAGAACCATGTGAAATGAGACCTGGTGTCACACACCTGTAATCCCAGCAAAAGTAGAAATAGGAAGGTTAGGAATTCAGTTATCCTCAGCTACACAGAAAGTTGGAGGCCATCCTGGGCTACATGAGTCTCAACAAAACAAAAGAAATGCTGAATATATGGCTAGCATTATAGATCTCCATGAATGAGAGAAAGAAATCTTGACGAGACCGAGTTTGGTAATGATCTCTTGGACCTGACACCAAAACCAGAGGCAACAACCCCAAAAAGGAAAAAAAAAAATAAGGCATTCTTCCACTTCCAAACTATCTGTGTGTCCGAGGACATGGTGAAAAACTGAAAAGAGCAGTTGATTGAGTCTGGGAAAATATTACTATAGAGCTGATAAGTAGTTGATAGCCAGAATACGGAAAGAACTCTCGCAACTCAACAGCAGCAACCAAAAGCTCACATAACCTCATTAAATATGTGCAAGATCTGGAGAGACATTTCTCCAAATAACAGCAGGCATGTGAAGAAAATGTTTGGCAACTCTGATGTCAGGCTTTTAGCTGTCAGCTTGACCCGGCTTAGAGTCATGTGGGAAGAGGATTTCGCTGAGGGATTGTCTACATTGTGGGCATGTCTGTGAGAGACTGTCTAAAGTTAATTGATGTGGGAAGCCCCAGTCCACTGTGGGCAGTACCATTCCTTAGGCACGGGTCCAGAACTATATAAGCATGGAGAAATGATGTTGGGCACAAGGAGACAAATGAATGTGTATGTACTCACCTCTCTCTGCTCTTGACTGTGGCTGTGATGAGACCAGCTGTCTCAAGCTCCTACAACCTAGAATTGTGAGCTAAAATAAACTCCTCTTTCCTGTTTCTTTTTGTCAGGATATCTTACTGATATGAACAACAGATATGAAACTAGGACAGCACCAGTAATCATTAGAACACCTATAAATGGAAGCCACAATATGTATGGCACTACTTGCTATCCCTTAGGAAGGCTGTTACCCAAAGTAAAGCAAAACCAAGAAGAAACAGGTGTTATGGAGTGTATAGAACAGCTGGAACTGTGTGCATGGTTAGTAGTGATGCAAAACGGTCCTGCTGTTATGGAAAACAATATGGCAGCTCCTCTCCCCAATTAAAAATAGAACTATGATATGATTCGCTGTCCAAAAGAATTAAGAGCAGAATCTACAAGAGATTCTTGCATACTTCGGTTCATACTGTTATTATTCATGTAAGTCAAAAACAGAAGCAAATCAAATGTCCATCCAAAGATGAACAGTTAAAAATGTAGGATACAGGTTGAAATATTATTCAGTCATCAAAACAAAAATTCTGGAGTGCTAGAGTGTGGATGAAGTGCACAGACATGCTAAATGAGATAAGCCAGCCACAAAGGAACAAATTCTGCATGGTTGCACTTGTATGAAGTCCTGAGTCGTCAGCAGTAAACTGGAGTTCGTGGAGGCTGTGGAGATGGAAAAAAGGGAGTTGTTTCACTAGTCAGTGTTTCAGTTTTAGATGAAAGAGATCTAGAAACTTGTTGCCCCATAATGAGAATGTATCCAAAGTCATGGAGCTGTGCACTCTGGGTCTGAGGATGGTGGTTGGAGTTTCAGCTCAGTTGGTAGTGCTTGTCTAGCATACACAAAACCAAGGGCTCCATTTCCCAACACCACACGAACTGAGTACGGCAGTGCACACACATAATCCCAGCACTGGGGAGACAGAAACAGAAGGAGCAAGAGTTTGAGTTCAAGCTGAAGAGATGGCTTAGGAGTTGAGCTCTGGCTGTTCTTACAAAGAACCTGAGTTCGGCTCCCAGCATGCACATGGCAGCTCTGCTGTAAGTCCAGCTGCAGGACTTACGTTCTCTTCTAGCCTTTTCAGGCACTGCACACACATGATGCACATACCCACAGCAGGCACGCACACACACACATAAAATAATAACATAAATAAATTAAAAAAAAAAAAACAGATGTGGTGGCGCATGCCTTTAAATTTCCAAACTTGGGAGGCAGGGGCAGGATGTGAGTCTGAGGCCAGCCTGGTCTATGTAGCAAATTCCAGACACACACACACACACACACACACACACACACACACACACACGCACATGCACAAATCCTTGGTTGCATAGTGAATCTGAGACCATGAGACAGCCTGGGCTATATCACACCCTGTTTCAAAAGATAAAATAGAACAAAATAAGATAGAAATGGCAAGGATGGTCAATTTTATTGTGTGTATTGTGTGATTTGATTTCTAATCACAATTAATAATAATTTTAAATAGCCCTAAGGAAAAAGAATATTGGTCTGTCATGTTTTTCTATGACGTAAGACCACTTATAATTAGAGAGTCCATCTTTTAGCTGATTGACAGGCAAAGCTGTTGGTCTTGTGTGGTTAGGGTTAGGGTTGCTCCAGTTTTCTCTCAGACCCATGTCGTGAATGCACACAGCTCCATGTCTATTCCCTGTCCTTGCCCTGCTTTCATTGTCATATTTGGCTTAGTGACTTGGTGCAAGAGCATTACTGACTACATTCACAGCCAAACCTTCTCAGCAGTAAGTTTCACAAACTGTAAAGATGTTATTTATTTGTAAAATTCATCCCAAACAGGAGATAATGCAAACTGAGTTTTGGTTCATTATTTGGGTCTGTGCTCCTGCATAGCATCACATGTGGGCTGCTCATTTGACCTGCTCAGCCTGCACACACACTGAAGTGCTCCTCAGGAATGCTGGGTTCTGGGGGCTGGAGAGGTGGCTTAATGGTGAAGAGCACTGGACCTGGGTTCCGTCCCCAGGACCCACATGACAGTCAAAAAAACATTTGTAACTCTAGTTCCAGGGAATATGATAATCTCTTCTGGCTTCCACAGGCATTTCATGCACAGGTACACTTATATACATGGAGGCAAAACACTGGTACTCATACAATAACACTAAAAAATGCATAAATAGAATGTTGACTCCTTAGATTGAATTAGAAATTATCGTAGTCCAAATTTTACCTCAAAATCATATCACCTCTTGTCTCTGACCTTTCTCCATGACCCCAGTTTTTGTTTCTCCTCCAAAATTCACAAGGCACAATATGCAGAGTCCGTCAACCCAGGGTCTAACCTCTGAAGTCCATTTTCTTACTTGCAACTGACCTTGGTTCAAAGATGTTTAAGAGCAGGGTACATAGTTCACATGTCACTGTTGGATTGTACATTTCCAGAACATTTGAATGTAGGAGAAGCAATAGAATGGACTGGGACAGGTGCATGCTAAGCATGCCTTATGGGAGAGCCTCCTGGAGCCTGTTAGATCCAGCATTAGGAAAGTGGAACATGGAATCTACCCCATTGGGGAGTCTTGTCCCTACATGCCTCAGGACCCCTCCGAGGAATTTCTTAAGCATGGGCAAGTTTGGGGACAAACAGCCACACTACTCTGAAAAAGGAAACCTGTTCTGGATGGGCTGGCATTCTTTGGTAGACAAAGGGGTGACCATACAACCTGTTACCTCTTGAAAGTGCAAAACCTTTTTAGAGGTGTAGAGGGTCTGCTTGGAATGCAGAGAGCTAACTGTGACAGACAGACAGATGCTAACAGATAACCACAAACGTGGTGGAAGCTCCCAAGTGGTAGAAACTTGGACTGGGTAGAAAATAATGGGGAAAGAGAGTGGACAGCAGAGAAAACTATTGGATAAATAGAGTGAGTCACTGCAATCACAAAGTGCAAGCTTGGAGAAGAGTCGTTCTGTGAATGGAGACTTCAAGATAGGCAGTCACTAAACAACCTCCTGAAACACCCCATTATACCTGATATCTCTGAAATCCAGTCACTCCTCTGAATTTCTCACTCCTCAACCACCTCATGAGAGGAAACTCTGGGATTCACACTTGAGGTGACTCATATATTCCCACTGACATGGGACACTCATTTGCGGTGGTCCAAACACTCCCACCTGAGTTGACAAAAGGACTCCAGTCTGAGGTGATCTATTGACTACTCTGAGATGTCCTGTGGACTGACACCTAACTGACCTGTGGACTCCCACCTGAGGTGACCTGTGGACTCCCACCTGAGGTGACCTGTGAATTCCCACCTGAGGTGACCTGTGGACTCCCACTTGAGGTGACCTAAGTACCTCCTTGCTCCTTTGTCTGCTAAAAAACTGCACAGAGGAACAGTGCTGACGTAATAGCTCTCACTGGGCTCATTCACTCAGCAGCAACATTTTGGGGCTGAGCCAGATGACATTTACCACTTTTTCAGCAATAATTTTTATATTGACACTAGATTGTTTTGGGAGAAAGTGAATAGCTCACACAGCAATATTCCTCAGATATGAAAGAGAGAGGTCAGCTCAGTCTTGGCAGGTCAGAAAGCTCTGTGGAGGGGTTGTGGGTATAGAGCCCTGCTGAGCCCAACCTACTCCTGATTTGGCAGAGGCTCAGCTGGACCACACTGTGATATCAGTTTTTTTTGATCCATCTGTGTGCCTGTCTTTGCTTACATAAACAACCCTTTCTAAAAATGTAGATTTTGCTAACCAAATATAAAAATATATTTGTTGGAGATAAAAATAAGAAAAATAAAATCATAATCACTTCCACTACCTAAGCATGATGATTGTTAATAAATTTAACTGTGTTTTCTCCTCACGCTCCTTTCATCCAAAACTACATTATGGATTTTTCTATTATTATTTTATGAAAGTTAGATTTTAATAGCTATACGATATTATAAGTTAGGTAAACAAAACTAATGTTCTGTTACCTTTACTTTTCAATATTTTTTAAAAGCCTTAAAATTATACAAATTTGGGTTCTCCTTGTAGGCCTGGGCACAGGCATCCTTCTGCTCTTAGCATCCCAGATCTCTTAGTGCAGACCTACCCACTGCATCCCGATCCCTGTAACTCAAATCTTCAGTGTCGTTTTTAGAGCCTTCACAAGCTGTTCCTGGCCCTCTCTTGACTCTGCCTGCCCTAGACCAGCCATCTACTTTGACTGTCTCTCTCCCAACCTGCCTTGCATTTCTGTGACCAGCCCTCTGCCCTGGTAAGTCTGATCACCCCCCACTGTGTCTCACTTCCCTACCAGCTAAGCAACTCTATTCTCCCCTGCCCCACATCCTGTTCTCCTTCTAACCATGGGCACAGGCCCACTTCTGCACCCCAGATCTTTGGACTCCCCTTTTAGTCTAGACCCACCCACTGCATCCTGATCTCCTATACTCAAACCAGCTCAATTTTTCAGTCTACTTTGTTAGAGCTTTCCCACCCTCAACTTGCCTTTGCATTCACGAGACCAGCCTTCTACTCTGCCATTCCCCACCCCTAACTTGCCTTGGATTCCAAAGACCAGCCTTCTTCTTCCCTGATAAATCTGGTCCTGCCCACTGTGTCTCCACTCCCTTACCGCTGAGCACCTCCAAACCCCTCCACCCGCATTCTGTCCTCCTTCTGTCCCTGGATACAGATACACCTTTACTCTTAGCCACTCAGATCTCTGCCTGTCTGTGAGTTCCAAATCACACCACACCCTCCCTCCACATTGGAACCATCTGCAGCACCTCCTGCTGCTGCAGGACTAGGCTTCTGTGCCCTTTAGTAAGGGCTCAGACCCTTGCAGACTGTCCGAGAAAGACTGAATTCAGCTTCTGTCTAGCAATTTTCCCAAACTGTGCTGTGCCTGCTGGCTAGGAAGGACCCAGACCTTAAGAGACAGCTTGAGAGCATCTGATCTCACCTAACCTGTGCCTCTGAGGCAAGTCCTGGGCACCTGGACTAGAGCCATCTGGTCCTTTCAATATAAAATCAAAAGAGAGAACCTGAAACCTTGACCAACCAGCTTTTCATATACAATAAGAAAACAACAAAGTCACATCAAGTATACAAACTGAATCAAACTTCATCTTGACAAAAGGAAGGCTTCAGTCTCACATCAGAATCACAACAAAAGAAATACACATGCCAAGATCACAAGAAAAAAATAATGATATGAAAAACCCAAATAATATATCCCCACCAAACATCACCAGTCCTACAAAGAGCTCTACAATGAAATCCCATAGAGGTAACCAAGGACACAGGGTTTAAAAGGACAATCATAAGTATGATCAAAGAATTCAATGAATTTAAAGAGCACACTAACAAACCAAAGAACAAAAGAAGATAGGGATAAACTTCTGAATGAATTCACAAAAGAGAAATATTGAAATAAACTCAGGCTGAAATGAAGAAGGAAGTGAAAAACTCAATGAGCCAATCTGAAGCAACATAAGGAAACTTCCACAACAGAATGGATGAAATGGAAAAGAGAATACCAGGACTGGACGATAAAGCTGAAGGTCTGGAGCACTCAAGCAAAGATTACAAAAAGAAATGTTTTTAATACAGGAATATGCAGGAAATGTGGAACACCATGAAAAGTCCAAATTGCATCACAGGCATAGAGGAAGGAGAAGAATCTCAGAGGAGTGGTATTGACTCGAGCTTCAATAGGATTGCAGAAGAAAACTTCCCCCCAAATTAAGGACAAGCACACCCATACAAATGCAAGAAGCACCTAGAACACCAAATAACATCAAAAAAGAAACTCCTCACAGCATATCATAGTAAAAACCCTAAGCGTACAGAACAGCGAGAATTCTGAAAGCTTCAAAAAGAAACAAGCCACATGTAAGGAAAACCCATAAGAATTACAGCTCACATTTCGATGAAAACTGTGGAAGCCAGAAGAGGCTAGACCAAACTATTCCCAATTCTGAATGACCACAGATGTCACCCAGAATATTTTACCCAACAAAAATGTCTGTTATACTTAGAGGGGAAAGAAAAATATTCCACAACATGGATGTCCAGAAAACCAGTCCTTCAGAGAATTCTTGAAAGAATACATGGAGCTAAAGAAACAAACAGTTATTCTCCATGGACAACAGAAAGAAACTAAATGAAGGTATAACTGGAGAACCACAAAACTGAACCAAGAATGCAAACAGAAATTAAAATGATGAGACTTAATACACATCTTTCAATAATAACTTTAGGTGTCAATGGACTGAACTCTCCAGTCACAGACTTGTTGAATGAATGAAGAAAAAAATCCATCTTTTTGTTGTCTGCAAGAAACCCATCTCACCTTCAAGGACAGGCACTACCTGAAGGTGAAAGGATAGGAAAAAATATTCCAAGCAAATGGCACTAAGAAACAAGCAGGAGTTGCCATTCTAATATCTGACAAAATAGACTTCAAGTAAAACTAATCAGAAGAGATACGGAGAGTCACTTCATTCTAATCAACAGAACAATTAATCAGGAAGATATAACAATCCTGAACATACATGCACCAAACTCTGGTGCACCCAACTACATAAAATCAATACTACAGGACTTAAGACACTGATTAATTCCAACTCATTAGGAGTAGGGGACTTCAGTACCTCACATTCTCCAATAGACAGGTTAACCAGACAGAGAATAAGCAGAGAGACATCTGAATTAAACAATAGCAGACATCAAATGAATCTAACAGGCATCTACCAAATAGTTCAACCAAATACCAAAGAATATATGTTCTATTCAGCACCCCATGGAACTTTCTACAAAATCAATCACATACCAGGGCACAAAATAAACCTCAACAAACACACAAAATAACTGAAAAAGTTGCATGCATTCTATCAGACCACAATGTAATAAAAATTAAAATCAACACCAGGAGAAGCCCTAGTAACTTCATGAACTCATGGAGGTTAAACAACACACTCCTGAATGATGAATGGGTCAAAGGAGAAATTAAGAAAGAAATAAAAGAATTCCTGGAACTAAATGAAAAGGATAATACAACCCAACAAAAACCTCTGTGACGCATTAAAAGCTGTCTTAAGAGAGAAGTTTATACCTCTAAGTGCCTAAATTAAAACATCAGAATGAGCACAAATAAATGACTTAGCATTGCAACTCAATAATCTTGAAAGGCAACAACAAATGAAACAGAAACCCACCAGACAAGAAGAAATAGCAAAAATAGAGAAGAAATTAATGAAATAGAAATAAAGAAAACAAAACAAAGAATCAATGAATCCAAGAGCTGGTTCTTTGAAAAGATAAACAAGATATACAAACCCAGTTAACCAAAAGAAAGAAAGAGCAACTCCAAATTAACAAAATAAGAGATGAAAGAGATGAAAGATCCCAACCGAAAAAAAAAAAAAAAAGATTCAGAACATTATAAAGGAATACTTTAAAGTCCTAGATAGTATTATATTTGAAAACCTTAAAGAAATGGATGTATATCTAAAATCATGGGAATTACCAAAGCTAAACCATGAAGTGATCAACAGCTTAAACAGATCTGTAGCATATAAGGCAATTGAAGCAGTGATACAAAACCTCCTGATCAAAAACCTAGCACGGAACTGGGGAAATGGGCTGAGGATTCCAATTTTTGCTGAAAAAATATTGGCAACTAATTACTGTTAGGTGAGGATGAGGAAATCTTTTCAAATCGAGGGACTCTGGACAAGCTGACTAGACCTCAGTGGATTAACTTGCACTGAGGTCATTTGGAGACATTAGCTTGACAAAACAGACCTTAAAACAGATGAAAGAATGCATGGATTCCAGCTGAGGGCTACTGGGGTGGGGAAGGGAGTGTAAAGATGATTAAGATTGACTGAGATCTTCTGTGTGAAGTATACAATGATTCAATTAAAAGAATAAAAAAAGAATATATATATATGTATATATATATATATATGTACACACACACACACAAATCTGTGTGTGCATTTCTGATACATTTTTGTATGAAATTCTGAAAACAGATGTTTTGGCTGGCTTGGGATGATCCAATAAAATGCCACAGGCTAGGTGGTTTATAAGCAACACATGTTTATTTCTCATAGTCCTGGAGCCTGGAAGTCCTTGATTTGGTTGTCATGGTATAGGTGGGTTCTGTGCCAGGTCAGTGTGCCCTTCCTTGTCACAGATAGTATCTTTTTGTTGTATGCTCACATGTAGGGAGTACAGGGCGCTCTCTGGGGACTAACCTGAATCACTGTGACTTCATCCCCATCACCTAATCACCTAATCACCTCCCAATGCTTGAGGCCCTAATACTATCACTTTGGGGAGATTTCAGTGACAATTAAGTTATTGTTTGACAACTTGGAGGTGACCCAGAGGGGACATTTGCACAAGAGACAGATTAATACTTAAGAAGGGTCATTTGTAAACATAAGACCAAAGTGTATTCTTGATTCCATTTTTGTAAAGTTTGGTAGAGAGATGCATGTCGCATGTGCATATGCAGGTGTGTGTGTGTGTGTGTGTGTGTGTGTGTGTGTGTGTGTAGAGGCTGGAGGTATACCTCAGGTAGTGTTCTTCAGAAGTCACTCATCTTATTTTTTGAAACAGGGTGTACCCCTGGAACTCAGTGAATCGGTTAGTTTTGTGGCCAGCAAGCCCAAGGATTCTCCTGTCTCAGCCTTCCCAGCATTTGGGATCACAGGCATGTGCCACTGTTCCTGGATTTTTTTATGTGGGATCTGAGGGTCAAATTCAGGTGTTCATGTTTGTGTTACAAACACCTTACAGGCTGAGTCATCTCTCCAAGACTCATAATCATTCAGTTCTAAAGGAGTTTTCATTTTGACCTGAGAGAACAGCCTCTACTAGAGGAATTATTTAAACTTTCGTTTTGCTCTATTTTTTCTTTTATATCTATTAATTAAGAATAAAATCTCACATGTGGGGCTCGAGAGATGGCTCAGAGGTTAAGAGCATTTGATGCTTTTGCAGAGGACCTGGGTTCAGTTCCCAGCACGTACATGGTGGCCAACAACCTCCATAACTCCAGTTCAAGGGTATCTGATTCCCTCTCTGGCCTCTGTGGACAAGCACATGATGTGCTTACAGAAAGGCAGGAAAAACATTCATATATATAAAATAAAAATGAACTAATTCAAATATCACATACGTAGATTTCATAAAATTTAGAGGAAAATTTGAGTTTAAAGAACTTTTAGGGTAAAATCCTAAATAAACCCAAACAGAATGCTTAGCACTGTGCAGTTTCAACACGGCTAATGTTAGACTAGAGTTTCCTCATTTTGATAGGAGACTTTGCTTGAACGTGACTTACCTTTGCCAGAGAAAAAACAAGTAGAGGAACAGTGCTCTTGTGACCATTCTTGTTGGAGTGAAGATATAGGCACTTCTGCCATTCCCTTTGACTATTAAACTACTGAAACCGTGGACCCTAAGAAACTATAATTTCCTGAGAAGTCTCATGAAGGGAAAAGAAAAAGGCTGAGACCTGATACCAACCAGGTGGGAGCCTGTCTCCCAGGAAGAGATTTCACACAGTTCTGACACCTTGCAGGACAGACTGGAGCCCAGACAATGATGGGTCAGTGGTAGGCAGGACCAGAGCTTGATCAGCACTGCTTAGTAATGGATAAGTAGAATCTTGCTTTCTATCTAAAAATAAATAGAGTCTTGCTCTCTATTTAAACATAAACCTTCCATCGGATTCTGAAGATGGACTTGGGAGGGAGCAGCCACTGGACCTCTTTATTTGTTACTTTTCCCAATGTGGCCATTTGAATACATCTCCTTTCTCTGCTTTTCAATATTACTTTCTGTTATCTCTCTCTCTCTCTCTCTCTCTCTCTCTCTCTATCTCTATCTCTATCTCTATCTCTCTCTGTCTCTGTGTGTTTCTCCCTCTTGCTGTCGCTCTGTCTCTGTCTCTCTGTCTCTGACATTCTGTCTCTCAGAGATCAGGCTACGCCCCCTTGCAGTTTCTCCCGACAGAGTTGATAACGACTGTCTGTCGTGGCCTTACTTCTCCCTCCCTTTCGCAGCTAGCTGCGTGCCTCTCTCCTTTTCCTATGGCCTAGACCCCCCAAACCTGAATTACAGCTGCTCTTCCCCAGTGTTTCCTGACGCATGCACTAGGTCTCACGGAACCTCTCCCGGCTTCCCTGCCCCCTCTGGAAGTCGGTAAGAGCAGAAACCATTTGTCTTACAGTGCTGAAGTCTCTTGCCCTTTAAGATCCCAACATGCCGCCCCTATTCTGGGAGCTGAGGGGTCTGTCTCTTGTCCTTCAGGCCTCTGTCAAGGTGTATACAGCACTCTCTCTCTCTTCAGAGCCTCATCAGTGCCTATGGCCATGAACCTGTAACTCTCCTAATAAAGCTCTTCTGTCTCAGCTTCCTTTCTTTTATGTGAAGTTGTAACGATTGTCTGTTTAACTGGCCCGTTGAGAATGCAAGGCTGAGCCTCTCAGTTGTTACAGCTCCAGGGCACTATTGATAGATTTGTTTTTCCTTCTAAAGGCAGCTGTAAATCTGAGGTCTTCATAGTAATAGGAGGCTGTGATAACCTGACTCAACAGGTCACATCCATTCTGAGCACCTCAGTGCCCCGTGGCTCCAACTTGGAGCTATTAGAGCACTCAGATACAAAATGAGTCATGAGCCGGGACGGAGGAAGAAAAGGTGTAGGAGGAAAGGGTGCTGTGCATGGTGTTTTGTTTACTTGAAATAGAATTCTGTTCCTTTCGTTAAGTGGTTTTATATTGTCACTTTATGTCTTGACCCTAACGGGGAAAAATATATGAAGAATTACCATGATAACTGATAGATCCCAACAGACGTAGGAATGCCTGACAAATGCTCAGGTTGAATTCAAGTTTATTCTCAGGCCCTTAAGAGACCACTACCAACAAAGGCAAACTAATGGTGATGACGAAAGACAACAGTTCCTGCATGAGGCCTGGCTTAAGGCCGTTGATCCACCATCTGTACCTAAGGGCTTCTCCAGGTGTTCCCTCCCCCCTCGCCCCCGCCCCGCAGTCCCACTGCCTCCTGTCTCCCCACAGGGCTAATGCTGGGCAGAACAACAGGTACATTGTCGACATTACTCCCTGAAGGACGGAAAGATGGTGGCGATCAGCTCATTTTTGGTTGGGTAGACAAAAGTTTTGGTTTATTTCAGGGAAGATTGGATGGGAGCAAATGGCGGATATCAGAGACAGGCAAACATGATTAATACATGATTCCATCCACAGAGGCTGGAATAGGGTCTGGTGATGGCTCTGCAAAAACAGTTTTCCTTATTTAGACATCAGAAAGAAGGTGATTAGAAACATTCCTAAGTGATGGATCAACAGCTAATTAACTATCTAGATGCTGTTGATAGAGGACAAGGGTATGATATAATCTCAGTCACCAAATGTACTGTTTCTTTAAGGGTTTCTGTTTTGCTGATCTAGTTGCCTAGGCAAGGAGAGTGTGGGTGTAGGAGGTGACATTCCATGCTGTGTGTATTTCTGTATGGATGTGAAAGTGGGCAGCTAGAACTGAAAATTCTGTCAATGTCTTCTCCTTAGGTGGGAGTCATTTGGGTGGCTGCTGGGATAGAAACAGAACCTCAGAAATAATCCAGCATTCTGCACTTTGACCAGAACACAGCAAACTTTTTTTCAACACATTATATTTTTTTTCACCAGTCCTTGGGATCAAAAACTACACTATATTTTTTCTTTGACGCTTGCTCTTTGGTTTACTCTGTATCATAGAACCTTTATGCCCCTCACTTTTCCCTGTGGGTGGTTTAGAGTTGACTTTGCCAATCATTACAATGGCAAAGTTCTTCACCTCAGAAGTGTGAGGCACCTTGGAGGGTGACGGTACCCCAAGCATCACTTCAGACACATGACTATGGGTTCCCTAGGCATATGGCCTTGGTCCTGCAGTCCTCTGCCAGCAGGAGATTAATCCTCACAGGAAGCTCGCTATGGGGGTCAGATGGAGACTACTCTCCGAGGGCTGCCTCTTCTGCTACCTTCCCTTCCCCCTAAGTTCATGCCTATGTTCAGTAGCACCACAGTGCTCACAGGATGCAGTGCCTGCTAGGCTGCTTTTTTTCTTACTGGCTATTACCGAGCAGCACGCAGTACACAGCAATCAATGGCTTGTGTCTTGTGTCTCCCAACTCTATTTTCCATTTTCTTATATCCTCAAACTTTCAGACCCAGCAGGATGTCCATTCCTTTTTGGGTATTGACTATCTGATCTGATTTTGTGACATGAAAACAAACAGTGCATTTATTAATTGAAAGGGATCATGTTTCTTCGTTAACAATAGGTAGAAAATATCGGGCAGCCCTGAAAGGTGATTCACACCAGTGCCAGCCGCTTGGATAGGAAAGCACTAGAAACTGACAAGAGGAGGCTGAGGATGGGTAAAGTGAGTTCAAATCCTCAGTGCCCATGTAAAAAGCTGCATGCAATGGTGTGTGCTTATAATCTCACAGCTGGGGAGGCAGAGACAGTCACATTGCTAGGATTCATTGGCCAGCCAGTCTAGCCAAATCAGTGAGCTCCAGATTCAGTGAGAGACTCTGTCTCAAAAGTAAGGTGGAGATGAGACTGGAGAGAGACTGGAGAGATGACTCAGTAGTTAAGAGGACTGACTATTCTTGCAGAGGACCCAGGTTCAGTTCCCAGTACCCACATGACAGTTAACAACTGTGGGAAACTCCATGGGGGGAGTCAGACGCCCTCTTCTGACCTTCATGGGCATTGCATGCATGGGTGTACTTAACATACAGGCAAAACACTCATTAAATAAATGAATGGATGAATGAATAAAGTGGAGAATGATTAGAAGACACCCAACATTAACTGATGGCCCCCATAACCACACATTTGTGCCCACCATGTGCACACACAGATGAACATGTGCATACACCTGCACAAACCAAAGAAACGTAACAATAAGGATTCTGGGTCAGGAACAAGAACAGACATTCAGAGAAACAATATGGGACACCGCAAGACCAGGAGGTTCTCTCAGCAGCAGCATCGCAGCATGGTGACTGGTCAGTGTCAAGAGCTCTGTTTTTCTCTGCCTGGGGTTTGGGAGGCCAGTGAAATAGTCACCTAGAGACTGAATCTTGGGAAGGTATTAGGATTCCTGCAGCATAGTCTCATCCAGAGACCCTGAATTCTCTTGGCCAAGCCAGGATCCTGGCCTTGCTGAAAGGAAGAAGAAAGAGAGCTCAATAAAGCAGGTACACTGGCCTTTAAGGGATATAAGTTCCAACATAAAACCCACCCAAGCACCTGTAGCAGAGCCCAGTGTAGAGGAAGATGGTCCCAGGCCCAGGTGAGCACAGGGCCCGTAGGAAGACCGATCATAAGTCTGAAGTAGCCAGTGAGAACACACAGATGCCTGGTGTGTTTCCGGGACCTCATAGAAGATGCAAAGTTGGGAGGTGTGTCATTTGGAGAGCATTTCAGCTGGTGAATCTGTAAGAATTAGGATAGGACATCGTCGGAGGGGTACTGTCTTACAGGCAAGATTCTGGAGTCAAATGTCAACCTCACCACTTATTACTGTGTCGTATAGGACTATCTTCCAACGCACAGAAGCCAGCTTCCTGAGTGAGCTCAGCTGTGCCTGCTTGCCTAAGATCATCAGAGCTGGGCCCGTTGACTGTTCATCAGAGCTGCGCTCGTTGACTGCTCATGACCCGACATGGAAGGAGGGAGAATCACAGGCCCCTTGCCTGAGAGTCCAGCCACACCTCCCAGTCCTTGATGAACAAGTTCGCCTACTTGCAGGTAGCGTGGAGGAGGAACTAGGAGACATAGGCTGGGGAAGGCCTCTCTTGCCGTTTTGTGTCGCTATAGGTAAACCATCATCCATTCTTGGGTGAAGACTTCCTGGTGCTGCCATTGATGGGGAGGAGAGACATTCCTGGAAGTAAACCCTGGCCCATCGTTCTGTAAATAAGCCCAATAAACACTGGTTTGCAAAAAGTGCATTTGATGGAACTTTACTGTGCTTTACTGTTGATACTAAGGGAGGAGGGGGATATTTTTTACAAAGCCCTAGAAGAAATTTTAACAACATATTATTAAGTGTCTTGTCTTGGATAAGTTTGAAAGGCCTTATGGGGTTTTATTTGTGTCTGAAATTTCTACTCACTGTAGAAAAGAACTCACAAAGGACCAAAGTAAAGATTGAATCAAAACCCAATTTGACAAACCTATGAGTTTGTTCTGAGGTTATTACAGGAGTGTGGGTGAGTCAAAGGCAGCTGCATCACTAACAGCCCACCCTAGCACAGGTGACCACTCAGGACAGCTGCATCCCTGGAGTTCGTTGCACAGTACAAGATAGGAGCTGCATCAGGCCTGAGTGTGTCTTGTGCCCCTGTGAGGAAGGGAGGAAGGAGAAAAGAGGGCATCACATCTCCTGGAACTGGAATTATGGACAGTAGTTAGCTGCCATGTGGGTGCTGGGAACCAAAGCTGGGTCCTCTGCAAGAGCAGCCAGCGCTCCTAGCCCCTGAGCTATCTCTCCAGGCCGAAGAGGGTAAATTTAGCTTTAATCAAGATAGAAAGCATAGAAATACTTAGCACAGTGTCTTGTACTGTAATTTTTTAAGGGTGCAGTTAGGAGCACATAAAATACCATAAATAAAGAGACTTTGCAATTTATAGAGGCAAAACAAAATTTTAATATTATTAAAGAATGTCTATTGAAAATCCATTTTATTTGAAACACTAAACTAGAATACAAATAGTATTGTACTTACCCATGATCCAGATGGGTAAGATTTGACTAAGATATATTTATTAAAGACTAGTCCAAATATGGGGTGGGCGATAACGCTCATTTTCTGCTTTTCACCTTGTCTAAGAATTAAAGGCGCAGAAATGCACAGACACACTCAATAGAAACTGAGGTGTCTGAAGAGCTGCAGCATTTATGACTCATTACAGAGGGAGGCATTACTTCCACTTTGTATCTGTATTTGTGCGTGATTGTATTCGAAGGTGCTGGTTTGACATAAAGCTTTAATCCAGACTCTGTTTCTGAGGAAAGCGTGTTCAATTTTTAATGTAACCTTTGGATTTCACACACAATTTAAATAATGATCTCTATACACGAAGATCTGTGAGTCATCGCCAATGTGTTTGTTAAGATGTAATATTGATTAGTTTAGTGACAAGTCAGCCAAAGACAACAGAAGGCTAAGAAGTGCTCTTCCATTTCAGTTCTTTATTATTATTGTGTATGCGTGCATGATAAGTGTGAGCGTGGGTGAGTATGCCATGGTGTGCATAGAGAGGTCAGAGGACAACTTTTGAGAGTCGGTTCTTCCTCCTCAGATTCTGGGAACTAGACCCAAGCTCTCAGGCTAGTGTGGCAGGGTCCTTAACCCGCTGAGCCATCTCGCCAGCCCGGAATCGCTCTTCTTGTCTCTGCCTCTTAACTCTCCATTTCCTCATCTTGCTGTTAGAGTAGCAAAAATCGCCCTAGAAAGAAAACTGCTGGTGGGAATAAGACTCTCTGGCCTGAGTGGAACCCTAACTTTCCAGTTTTACTAGATGAGTTACCTGGTCCCAGGACCCACAGGAAGGCAGGTTCACTTGAAGTTATGCCAAAGAGATGGGTGGAATATCTAGTGTGTTAGTGACATGGCGAACTTTTCCCGTCAGGAATCCCGCCCCTAGCGCAGCTGCCGGCGGAAGGGCCACAGACGTGGAGCTTTCCATTAGTCTGCAGCTTTTGGCGTGTGACCTCTCCTTTTCTTCTTTCTACCTCTGTTCTAAGCATGCTCGTCCTCGCACTTTGGGCTGCCCCAACATCTGGGGCTTCCTTCTTTTCTTCAGAAGGCCCTGTCATGAGACCCCCTAGTCCCTCACATGTCGGACCTCCACACGAGCTCTAACGCAGCATGGTTTTACGCTCCTCCGCCCATTCTCCTCAGAGAAGCTGCTCGCATCCACAACTTGCCTACCCTGAGGATTTTTCTTTAAATTCCAAGAAAATGATCCTAGTGCTTCCATTTGAGCTCATCTTAAATCCTTTATGAAAGAGACTGAGAACCCTGAAAGGGGACTGCTTTCCCCCTGTATCTAGGCTAGGAGTTCTCATTCAAGAGCTTTCACTTCTAAAAGCTATCAGGGCTGAGGAGACCCCTCAGTAAAGTGTTTATCTTGCAAGCAGGAGGGCCTGCGTTTGACTCCTGGAGTCCATATGAAAATGTCAGATGTGTAGGTGTGCATTTATAACCCCAGTGCTGTGGAACCCTGGGACTCACTAGTAAGCTCTAGGCAAGTGAGAGGCTGTCAAAGGAGACAGAGGAAACTTCTGAGGGTAACACCGAAGGGTGAGGGTGTCCTCTGGCCTCCACATGCACCTGCACATGCTATGACGTTCAGGCCTCTGGGAAGGACCACTCAGACTCCAGATGTTCCAAATCAGCCAAATTTATTTAAGTAGACCAGTGTCTGCACTTTCTGGGCTGAGAATTAGAGAGTACAGCACTGGAAGATGAGGTGGGGCAAGGGATTAAAACTCACTACCTCACTAACATGCTAAGTATTCCGCTCATCTATTTAGCATGACTTGAAGTAAACCTGCCTCTCTAGGGGTGGTCCTAGGAGCAAATGATTGACTAGTGAAACTGGAAAGGTGGACCTTCTCAACAGATACACTGGAGAAGGTCTATCTCAGTTAGTTTTCTTGGGTTATTTGCCACTTTAACATACACACATGCTGTAGAGTGGATTGATTCTCCGAGGGAAAAGGCGGACAAACACCCCTCCCAGAGTGGTATCACCCGGGACCACCTTGAGCAGAAAGACGAGGATCTGGGAAAGTCCTATGCCCCACCCACCCTGTCTATTGGCCTTGGATGTGAGAAGAGGAGGGGCTAAAAGTATTTAAACTGGGGGCACCAGGAGGCCGGTCCTTTTCTCCCCTCCCTCATGGGCCATTTGGATCTGTTCACCGGGAAGTTGCAAGATCCCAGCTGTGGATTTACTAATGGAATTTGCGGAGAGGAGGGTGGGCGCCCGTGTTCTGTAAGTAAGCCCTCACCCATTGCTCTGTTAGTAAGCCCAAGTAAACTCGCTAGAGTCTGTTTAACCGTGAGTGGAGAAGTTTGTGTGTTTGTTGTGAGGGCTGGGGAGACTTTTTTGGGTTGCAAGGCAGGGAGAGAGAGGCAGGAAAGTTGGGTCTGCCTCTCCCAAAGAGAAATTTTAATAACACATGCATACATACAAACACATACGTGCATATACACATACAAGCATACACAATTTTTATTAAAAGGTGCTATCAGAAGGACTTTATAAACCTTTATGTGCTTTTTAAAAAAAAAAAAAAAAAAAAAAGCATTGTTGCACTGGGTGTGATGGCACACGCCTGTAATTCCAGCACTCAGGAGACCGACAGGCAGGTCTCTGAGATCGAGGCCAGCCTGGTCTACATAGGAGTTCCAGGCCAGCTACAGGGAAACTCTGATTCAAAAGCAAAACAAAAAAACACACCAAAATCCCCAAACTAAAATAAACAAAAAAAATATGTTTGTGGTCTCAATCTCTATTTCCAAGTATGTATACAAGTTCTAGTCAGGTTGTAACTCTGTGTCTGTCATTCAGAGGGTATCAGAGAACATCCTGGTGAATTCTTCCTCCAAATTCCATCCTGAAGCTGTTTCTCATTTATTCAGAACCAAGGAATCCTTGTAATTACCTTCATTTAGGATTTTGGTTAGGTCTTGTGTTGACAGAAATCCTGTGGGGCACAAACGGAAACCTGCTGTTCCTGCTTAGCCTGTGACAGCAGAGATGTGCCAGGAGTGTGTGGTAAATCAATCCTTTTATCTTGAGATGCACACAGGTCCTCACGTGGCTACAGGGAATAAGGCAGAGGGATCACGTGCACCTGTAACAACTTCTTTCAGACGTGAAAACGACATAGAATGACTCAAAGCCAGATACTGCCATGGAAATAGTCAGAGGAGAGAACATTCCCATGATGCTAGATGCTTCTTAATGGCCAGTTTACAGCCACATCAACCTCCCTTCAACTGACGAATCCTTCCTAGCCTCTCAAGACCATACCAATGCATAATTCTTCAATCTTATAATTTAGAAAATGTAACATAAGCTGAATGATACAGTACAAAACCTTCTGAGGCACCATAAAATTCTCTGGTAACCATCCGGACTATCTCCTGTATGAAGATTTTGTCTTTGCATTGCTGAATAGTATTCTGTGACATGGATGTCCCATATTCTGTTCATGAACTCATTGATTGAAGCATTCCTACCTTACATTTGAAACTCTGAAAATGAAACTACTACAAACGTTTTTAAAATGTGACTATGACTTGATGTCACTCAAGGAGAACGATTGCTAGAATGTTTTCAGTTTAGAAACTGTAAAATTGTTTTCCACAGTGGCTCTATGTTAGAAAGACACAAACGACCTAACTTCTCTCTGCATCTGTCTGCATTGGTATTAACAATGCTTTGTGTGTTTAGCTTTTTTTTTTAAGGTATTCTTTCTAGTGAGTATGTAGTGATACTGCATTTTGGTTTTAACTTTAGTTCCCAGGAAAGTTGAGCAGCTCTGCACCATTCTAGGACCTTCTGTATATTCTATCTGGTGAAATATTTGCTCACACCTTGTGTAACATTAGATTTCCTCACTCTCCAAAGTTATATAGCTTTTCATTTTAAAGCCATGAATTAAATTCATAGTGAATTTTGAGTCATTTCTTGCAGAAAGTATGAGATTTAAGTCAAAGACGGTTTGTTGCCTATGGATAGCTATGGAGTCCAAGCCATACCTAGAAAATTCTATTGAGTTGTTTCTGAGTGGAGTCCATTATTTTAGTTATTGTATTTTCTAGTTCCCAGTTATCCACTTTGTCCTTCAAACTTTCTATTTCTTTGGAGAGATCATATACCTTTCCTTTGGTTTTTGTGCTGGATAAGCTTTAGTTGTTAACTTGACATGCCTAAGGAGAGTGGGGCCTCAATTGGGGAATTGCCTTCATTGGACTGGTCTGTGCCCATGTCTGGGGGCATTTTCTTGATTTTTGAGTGATGTGGGAGGGTCCAGCCCACTATGGCTGGTGCCACCTCTGGGTAAGTGGTCCTGTACTGTATAAGAGAGTAGGTCCAGCACAGACCAGGAGAGCAAGTCAGTAAGCAGTGTTCCTCCATGGGCTGTGCTTCAGCTCCTGCCTTCAGGTTCCTGCTCTGAGTTCCTACCTTGGCCTTCCTCAGTGATGAAGTGTGACCTGAGAGATGTGAGCCAAAAAAACCCTAAGTTGGTTTTGCTCAGATTATTTTATCATAGCAATAGAGAAGCTAACTAAGACAATTTTTGAACATGTTTATAGTATATTTCCCCGTAACTGCAATCATGGATAATTGTTAGCTGCCACGTGGGTGCTGGCATCAAACCTGGGTCCCCTGGTTGGGTTCTTGGACTGTGTAGTAGAGAGAGGATGGTGACACTAGCATGAGTTCACCCCTTTCTTGACTGGGGATGCCATCTGCTACCTTGGCTGGCTACCACTGACGTTGGAGCCACACCAACCTCATTTCCCTTACGTCGCTTTTGTTCGCATATCTGATCACAGCAAAAGGAAAAGAAACTAAGGCGACGACTCTTCCTTCCACGAACCTCTTCTGCATGTATTGTCCATACTAAATGCTAGTGTAACGCTACCTCCCGTCTTCCCTCCAGGAGAAGAGCTACAGCAAGGAGCACAGACCTGGCACCAAGTTAGAGGGTTCAGATTCTCCTGCGCTGCATCCTAGCCATGCCACATTGGCCAGTTACTCAGTCTCACTGTATCTGTTCCACCAGCTGAAGGCTAGCAATGGTGTTTGCACACAGTGACTGTGATGATGGAATAAATCCATATATTATTCCTGCCCATGTTCCAGAAGCCCTGGAAGCCTGTGAGGGTTAGATTGGTGCTTGCTGACGTGTTGTGGGGGACACGCAAGTCTGAGTATTACTTGCTATTCTTTTCACAAATTACATGACAGAAACAGCAAAGAAGTCTCCTTTGACTCATGGGTTTGGAGGACTTCAGTCCATCATTAGGGGAAGGCATGGCGGCTGGTGGGGCATGTCCATGGCAGTGGAGCTTGAAGTGGCTGCTCCACAGACATCAAAATAGCACAAGAAACTAGGCACTGGGCACTCAAAACGTGAGCCAGTGGCCGGGGGGAGATGGCATTTCAGATTCAAACTAGATAAGTCTGAGTAAGGGTCAAAGCTCCTCTTGAGTGATTAGGGAGAGGATTTAAGGCAGAGATCAACCATCGTGGATTAGACACTGTCAGAAAGCAGGGTACTGCTGTACATGGGTGTCCTGGGTTCTTATATCTAGAAGGGAGAAGGAGCAAGGCTCAGTGGTACCACAGTGACTACTGTTCCTGTCAGCGGGAGCAGGAAGGGTGGGAGGCAGGACCTGTGTCCCTCTATCGGCTCTGTGTTCTTATCCTTCCTGAGCATGATTACTCAGGGATCTCATTGTGTCACCAGCTTCATGAGCACAGAGTGACCCGACCGGATGGTGGTAGCCTGTGAAATAGCTCACGATGTACAGGAGGGAGGGCACTGTGATCTGGTGGTGACAGATCAGCTTGTGAGCACCAGGCCAGATGGTAGCCAATAGCTGCCACAGATGCTTCTAATTCTTTCTTTAAATATTTGTTTTTAGTACAGAGTGTGGCAAAATAGGATCATTGCTCCATCTTTCCAAGTAGCAGCTATGTGTGCCTTGTCTGCCCCCCTAAAACACAGTAAGAAGGAGGAGCATTATGTCCGTCCATGATCTTGGCCTCCCAAGAGGCTCAGCACAGGAACTTCTGGCTCTCCAATAAGATGGTGTTTCTTTGCTGTGGTCAGGCCAGGCCCTCTTCAGTAACGTTTTCACCAAAGGTCCTTTATGAAGATGAAATGATGCTGGGTGTCGTGGTGGGTATCATCCGAAGATTCTCAGTTACACCTCATCTTTTCATATCATGGTAAACTGAGTCAGCTGTCCTCTCTGGGTGGAACTTCACCTCTGTCTGTACCGTCCATGTTACGTGTGTGGATTGGAGTCCAGAGGGCACCTACTGAGATTTCCAGGTTCTTTTATCCAGAAAGAAAGAATTGGACCAAGCACACATGGACAGTAGTAGAAAAAGTTTAAGGAAAATAAAGGGACTCTCAAAAAGGGAAGTGGGCTAGAGAGACGGGACAGGCCCAAGGCTTCAAGGCCCTGGGCACTAGGGATCCTCATCATTTATGGGTCATTTGCATAGTGACCCCTTCTTAGGGGAGCTCCAACTTTCCTCACAGATGCTCTGTCCCTCCTATGTAGCTCTGGTAGAGAAGGGTTTCGAGTTCTTCTGCCAAGTGACTTCTTGATGCCTTTGTCTCCACGCCCCACTTTCTTGACAAACCCACTCTTTCCTGCCAGCATATGACTGTCATCAGCTGTGGGCCAAAAGAAGACTAAGACATGTAAGCAAACATTAACCACCTGAAAGTAACAATGTGGAGATCTCTGGGAGAGAAGTTCACTTTCCCACACGGCATCCTCAGGGAGGGATCAAGACACACTGTTCACACTGTCTCTGTGGACAGTTCCCATCAAGCCCTTCTATTCCTGACAGAAGTCATCCAGTAAGGTACTTCTTTTTCAAACTAATGTCCAGAGTAAGTCCTAAAGAGATGCTTTCCTCACAGCTCTGCATCAGACTGATAGGCAGTTTGTTTCTAGGAACAATTAACTGTATCTGTTTAGACCCTGGTCTTGGTTGCCATCAAAGCTGGTTACATTGTGTGAAAATGGTTAAATGGTGCTCTCAGATTCATGTGTGCACACATACATGTGTGTGTCTCTCTGTGTGTGTCTCTGTGTCTGTGTGTGTGTATATACAGGTATATGCATGAGCAGGTGTCTGCCTCAGATGCTCCATCTTTTTTCTGGAGACATGCTGTCTCACTTAACTTAGAAATCATCATTTTGGCTAGACTGCCTTGTCCAGTCAGTCCAGGGATCCTCCCGTCTCTGCCTCCCCAGTGCTGGAATTATACACTAGCCTTGTATTTTTACATCAGTACTGGAGACTGAACTTAGTTTCTCATTATATGTGGCAAGCACCTTACCAACTGAGCAATCTCCACAGCCCTGTGATCCTAGAACCTGTGTGCCTATCACCATGAAAACAGCAGAGGCCTGAGTCACAGCATCTTATTGATAGGCATCAGCACCTCCCATTCATTCTGAGGTGGGTCTGTCCCTGTCTATGGGGTGTGACAGGTGCTCGAGCATGCTTCTTATTTCCTGCCTCAAGTGCCTGTGCATGCCGCCCTGTCTAGTGGTAGTAGCCTCGATGTCAGTAGCTTTAAGAGGACAGTACTACAGTTTGTGAGATGCAGTTGGAAACCTGGCCAAGAAATGACAGCTGTGTGACCATAAGCCTGGAGGGGAAAGGTGTGGATGACACTGGTTGTCCTTAGTTGTAATCTGTGCACAGTTTTGCCCATATTCTTCCTAAAAGAAATTTGAAAAACAACATATTTTAAGGTGTGAATTAACATTTTTAAAATTTTAAGGCTTAAATAATTACAAAGCACATTGCTTTAGCTATTTTAATTGACTTCATTTTTTAAGATTAAAAAAACCTTTCATTTATGTGTGTGTGGATACCACGGAGGCCAGAAGAGGGGGTCGGGTCTGCTGCAGATGGAGTACAGGCAGTTGTGAGCTAACCAATGTGTGTGCTGGAAACTGAACTCGGGTCCTCTGAAGAGTGGCAAGTGCGCTGAGCATCTCAACAGCCCTGGATTCGCTCTTTTTTGAATGCCGGAGAGATGGCTCAGTGGTTAAGAGCACTGACTGTTCTTATAGAGGACCTGGGTTTGAGCAGGGGACCTAGGTTTGATTCTCAGCACCCACATAGTGGCATAGTGGCAACCATCCCTAACTCCAGTTCCAGGGGATCCAACACCCTCTTCTGACCTCTGTAGGCATTGCATGACACGGGTACACCAACTTACAAGAAAGAAAGAACTACACTTGTACACATAAAATAAAAATAATAAAATATTTTTAAAACATTTTTTTAAGATAGGGTCTCCCTGTAGCCCCAGCTGATCTGGAACTCAATATTAGACCAGGCTGGCCTGATCTCACAGAGATCTGCCTATCTCTTCCTCCTGAGTTCTGGGATTAAAGGTATGCATCACCATTTCTGGTTTAAAACTATTGTTAAACAGCTATAACATCTTCTACAAAATGTTTATTACACTACTTACATACTGTGATATTTTATTTACATAAATCAAAAAATAAAAACAATAACTATATTATGTTAATCACATACAGCAGAATATAAATAGCCAATGAATTATAAAAATCATTGCAATGTTATATCTTCCACCATATATAAATATGTTTATACATGCTTTGTAAAAAATTGGGGATCACAATCTCTAACTTAAAACTACTTCCTTCTGGATTCAAATATATTTGTTAGTATTCATCAAAATATGCCAATCCAAATATAATTAAACTCTGTGTTTTGATAATTATTAAACAGAAAAGATGATATAAATGTTGGCTAAAAATTCCTTTTTGATGAAATAGGTAGAATTTCTTTTGATTAGTTTATCAAATATCCCTGGGTAGATGTTACATATTGCTAGTGTAAAGCCGGTTTATCATCAATTTTATTCCTATATTCAGGTTTTTATGCAAACACCAAGAAATATATATAAATAGATGGAAATAAGTTTTTCTTTCATTTTGTAAAGTATTATTCTGGCTAGGTGTGGTGGGGCACGACTTTAAACCCAGCACTTGAGAGGTAGAGGCAGGCAGATATCTGAGATCGAGTTCCAGGTCAGCTGGGGCTATAAGGAGACCCTGTCTCAGAAACAAAAACAAAAACAAAAAAGCATTTTGTTTTAGTATGCTTCTAATGTAAATATTGAAAGTCATAAAGTGATACATTTTTAATTTTTTTTCTTTTAATAATTAGTTGACCTGCCCTTTCATGGTGTCTATAATTTTCCTATAAACAAAGTTTGCTTCTCTATTGCTGTGACAAAATACTCTAACCAAAATCAACTTGGAGAGGAAAGGGTTTAATTGGCTTATATCTCCCAAGTCACAGTTCATCACTGAGGGACCCCAAGGTAGGAACTCGGGGCAGAAACCTGGAGGCAGGAGATGGAGTACAGGCCATGGAGGAGTGCTGCTTACTGTCTTACTCCTTTGGTCCTTGCTCAGCCTGCTTTCTTTTAAAAAATATTTTATTTACTATTTTTATTTTATGTGCATGAGTGTATTGCCTGCATGTGTGTAAGTACAGCTGTGTCATGCACTGCTCTTGAAGGTCAGAAGAGGGCATCAGATCCCCTGGTACCAGAGTTACAGATTGTTAGCTACCATGTAGTGCTGGAAACCAAACCTTGGTCTTTTGCAAGAGTAATCAGTACTCTAACCGTTGAGCCATCACTCCAGCCCCTCAGGCTGTTTTTCTTACAGAACACAGAACCTGCTCAAAGGTGGTACTACACATAGTGGCCTGGCCCTTCTCACATCACTCAGTAATCAAGAAAATGCTCCACACACATGGCCAAGGTCAGTCCAATCGAGGCAAGTCCCCCATTAAGGCTTCCCCAATCAGGTGTGCCAAGTTGACACTAAAGCTATCTGACACACAAAGGATTCAAAATCACCATCTTTGCGCAGGCATTAATCCTAGAATTTGGGACAAGTACATTTCTGTTGCATTCTCTGCACCAATTAGGTTGGCTTTTATCCTCTGACTGATAATTGCATTTGTCATTCTTCCAGGGACCTTTTGAATCTGCTATGCAGAAAGGTCGGGAAAACATTTTCCTCAAATATACCTGCTTCAGATATACCTGCCTGGACCTTGGGGACCAGAAGAGGGTGTCAGATCCCCTGGAGTTATAAGCAGTTGTGAGGCACCCAACATGGGTGCTGGGAACTAAACTCAGATCCTCTGGAAGAGCAGCAAATACTCTTAACCATTGAGCTGTCTCTCCAGCCCTAGCAGAGCTTGCCATGCCTCCTTGTTAGGTGCCATAGTGCCACTGCGGACCTGCAATTCCTCTGCATAGTGGAGAAGGAGCAATTTTGAAAGCAGGGATGGCAAAGGAATGTGGTAGTGTGGTGTTTGTTCACCAGAGACTTCTAGACAGGAGGCAAGCCTTGAAGACAGACCACTAAAGAAAGTTGAAAAGCTAGAAAATGATTTCTGAGACTAATTGGGGTGACTTCTGTGTGTTCCACAATCATGGCCACCCTTGGTGGAATACTTAAAAAAATCTCAATACTGTTTCTGCTTGACACTGTGTGAGGCCCTAACTAGAGTAACTCCATTTTGAACCAGCCTCCATTTTAGAGCTGACCTAGACCTAACCCCAGTTACTGGAAAAACCACAGAATGTTCCTGGGAGGACCCACCCTGAGGCCTATGCCAATCAGGATCCGTCAAGAAGCACCGGCTGGTCTTTTAAAGTTGTAGATATATTGCTTAAGTTCTTACGTCATGCCTGGCCAATCAGAAACCCACAGGAGGGTGCCAAATGTTCACCCCCAAAGCCTTTTTAAAATTGGCCAATCCTGATATGAAAGGAAGCTTTTGCTTAAGCCCCAACCAATAATGTGAATGATGAGTTGATGACCCTCTCTCCCTTGCCCTGACCACTATAAAAAGTCTCCCCTCCCAGAGATCAGGGCCCTCTGTATGAACCCAGTGTGTGGGTAAAGTCAGAGGACCCGAGCTCAAGCCTGAAATAAAGGCACTCTGCTTTTGCATACATTCTGTACTCCTTGGGGGTCTCGAGATCTGGACATTACAAGTTTCCCTAGGGATCCTTTATTTCCCCTGGGGTGACTGAGTTTTATGCACAGCTAAAATATTCACCTGGCTTAACTACATTGAACTATATATACCTCAGTTAAGGCCAATGAAATGTAGAGTCACTGGTGGGAGAGGAGCTGGGGTTTAGAGCAATCATTTTCTGATAAAATAGGACTGATGGAGTCAGCCAGGTCCCTCTGCCACCCCTCCCATGTCTTTTCATGCCTTCCTTTCTCTTCCTGGAATTCAAACTCCACCTCAGAAGGTGTAGCAGCCTTTCTATAAACAGCAGATCAACATCCAGAGCTGAAGCTGGTTAATCCATGGAAAACAGACCTTTGCTGACTGCTGGGCGAGGGGGGAGCGGGGTTGGCTGCACCAACCCTAGCTGCCAACATCCAGAATCCCATAAACCCCAAGACCTCCTTGCCAGATTCTATTTTCCTTTAATGCCTTTGCTCTAAATTCTAACAGAAACAAAGCACCCTCCTTTATACGTGCTTTGGGGAATGCATGATCTATTTTTCTGGCCTCAGAGATCCTGCTCAGTACCATGGGGATCAGCTAATGAACTACAACACAATCACATTCGTTCATTATTTTGAGCATTTGTATTGCTAATATAAATAACTGGGGAGAATAAATGGGTTAAACACCACCTGAAATATTAGCTAGCCTTTGAGGCATCAGATCTTTGTCATTCTTTCTCATGGAAAGCAGAGGCAGTAAATATTTCCCCAAAAATCTACTGGAAGAAGTAAAACCCTCAATGCTAACATGGTTTGTTTGCTTTTTACTATAATAAAAGAATTGTAATAAGTGCCTGAAAGCGACTTGGGGAAAATTGTAAATTCAATTCTTATGTTGATGAACTAGTTATAAGTTATGATATCAGGGGTGTTGAATACAAAATACAGTGTAATATATTATTAGCCAGGGAAATGTCATCGGAAATGAGAATAATGATTTGCAACTCAGGACTCAACACATTTATGAGAATTTATCAGTGAATTTCACCCAATATGATAGATTGCCTGGGAATTTGAAATGCATTTCAATAATTATTCAGCAAGGAAATGGCCTAAAGTACTGGGAAAATTCTCAGAAATGACATAAAATTTCACTTCAGATATTCAATGATAATAAAAATTCCCCACCCAGGGAATTTTATTTTATTTCATTATTTTATTTATTTATTCTTTTTGAGACAGGCTATCATTGTATAACCCTGGCTGGACTGGAACTCTCTATGTAAATAAAGCTGGTCTCAAACTCACAGAGATCTACTTGCCTCTGCCTCCAGAGTGCTGAGATTAAAGGCTTGTACCACCACGCCTAGCTCCCCCAAGAACTTTAGATGTGTTGCATCATATTATCCTTTCTTATATGCTGGGTAATATTGTTTCCCTAACTCACAAAGAAGCTGAGACTTTAGTAAACCCAGTAACTTCCTACATTCATACAGGTAGTGATGCTCAGGGACTGAAACCTGGGAATCACATCCGCTTCCCAGATGTAGCACTGGATGCAATAAAAACCTTCCGCAACACATAGACAGTGTTATGGCTTGAAGGGGAAAAGTCCCTGACAGGCTCTGGATGTTTGAACACTGGACCCCCAGCTAATAGTATTGTTTTGGAAGCTGTGGAATCTTCAGGAGGATAGTGGGTCACTGGAGCTGGGCCTTAAGGGTTTCTAGCCTGTCAGCTTTCTACTTCTCCATTGATTGCAGGTGCAATGTGACCAGCTACATCCCACTCTGCATGAATGTCAACAGATTCTATTCTGGATGATTTTTCATAAAGTTTTGAACTTGAGATAAGGTATTAGACAGTAGATTCTTGGACCGGGGTGATAGCTCAGATAGTAAAATGCTTGCCTTGAAAGCATAAGAACCTCAGTTCAACACCATAGGGCCCATGTAAAAGAAGCTTGACCTGGTGGTGCACACTAAGAGTTTTTGTTGGAGCACAGGTAAAAGCTGAGTTGAGGGCCAAGGTCAGGATGAGGCTCAGCAGAGAGAGTGACTCTTTGAAGTTGCTTTTGTTGAAAGGCCCTGGCCCCTCACTTGGGCCAGCAGGTGATTTACGTGCAGGAGGGGGGGCCTGGAACCTCCTCCTCCTTTTGCTTCAGCTCAGACTCCTGCTTGACTCTGCAGAGGTCTGCTAATACCCAACCATACCAAAAGGTATGATAATTACCCAAACTCAGGGGACCCCAACCATCTCCTTACCCTTTGAAGACTAAGATGCAAAGTTAAGAATCATTGTCCTATAACTACAGTCATCTTGGACTCCAGGAGCAGCAAAACTTCTCAGGACAGAGCCCTGCCCAGATGAGAGTAATTATCCAGCAGAGCGAGGGCCGCACAGAGCAGGAACATTAATTAATGTTAGAGAACAAGATTGTCCCTTAAGCAAGAAGGACTTCATTCCCCCTAAAGAGCAGAGCTGAGCGACCAACCAGACCACACCTAGACCAATACTGCTTAATTATGCATGTTTTTTACCCATCACCTCAATCCTATTTTTTCAAAATAGTTTTTTTTTTTATGTGTTATTTTATGTATTGCCTGCATATATACGAGTGCACCTGTGTCACGCACTGCCCACGGAGCGTAGAAGAGGGCATTGGATCCCTTGGAACTGGAGTTACATACAGATAGGTGTTTGCTGCCGTGTGGGTTCTGGGAACCAAACCTGGATCCTCTACAAGAGCAGTCAATCCTTTTAACCACTGTGCCATCTCTCCAGTGCACAATCCTTCTATTTAAATCAAATGTTCTTCAGTATCCTGAAGAAGAACTTGGACTCACTAGGTCCTTTTCTTCATCACTGCTTGTCTATTAATTATCTACTTTTTTATTTTTTAGGGTTTTATCTTAAATTATGTGTGTGTGCATATTAGTGCAGGTGCCCTTGGAGGCTGGAAAAGGGTGTCAGATCCCCTGGATCTGGAGTCACAGGCAGTTGTGGGCTACCCACTCTTAAGTGTTGGGTACTGAACTGGGGTCCTCTGCAGGAGCAGTTGGCTCTCTTAATCACTGAGATATCTCTCCAGCCCCTATTTATCTTTAATCTGTGTGTTGGGATAAGTGGCTGTGCCTAGTTTGTTGGGACTGCCAGAGTTGGGGCTTCTTCCCTAAAACTCCATTTGCAGAAGAAACAGGATAATCAGTATAACAGACTGGTGTGTGATGAGAAACAGCTCACCTGTGCTGGAAGAGGAAGCAAGGTCCCTAGCCGCCCAGACACATCACAAAGGCAAGACTCTGAAGCCAGAATCTGTGAAGTACAGATACTTCCCATCCTTGCGGAAAGAGGAAGGAGGTGGGCTGACTTGAGACAATTTTCTTATTTGTTTGTATTCCTGGACTGAAGCCACAGACTAAGAGCATTTGCCATATTTGATCTGAGAATCAATCGAGACAAGAGCACAGCACTTTGAAATTTGAATATTGTTAACTATGTAAAGCATTGTTCTTGGTGTGTGGCACCCACCCAACCCCCGCAGCTCACAGCTCCTCACTAGGGAAAACATCATCCCCTAGCCTTTCCCACCTCTCTTCTTGACCTGTACTCTTTCATTCTTCCCGTGTTACACAGCAGCGTATGTGTAGTGGGTACTTGTATTAGACAGGGTCTTCCAGAGAAACAGAGCAAATAGTACATATATATATTATATATATTATATATTATATATATATATTATATATGACTTTATCAGATTGACTTCACGCTGAAGATACAGAGAACCCAGTAACTTTTAGTCCACAAAACTGGATGTCTCAGCAGTCTCAACGAGATACTGAAGGTCTGAAGGATTCCTGGAGAGCCACTGATCTTCACTCCATATAGGAAAGCTGAAGAAGCCGGGTTCCATGTCAGTGAAGATCGAAGGCAGCACAGTGGATGAACTCACTAGCAGGACATGAACACAAAAAGGTAGAAAGGGCCTCCATTATCTGGGCTGCCACCAGAAGGAGCTGGCTACATTTAGGGTGAGTCTTTCTGCTTCAAAGAACCGGATCAAAAAGTCCCTCACAGCTGTGGACAGTGGCTTATCTCTTAGTTTTTTCCAGATTCTGTCAGATTGACAGCCAAGATGAACCATAACTCCATCATCACCGCCCGCTCACTACACACACCTGCAGGATTTCACAAGCACAGTGGATGCTCTTTGCTTCTGGTCCATATTGATATTGGCAGGATATTTGGGACTGGTAAGCACTCTCACTGCATTGCCAGTGTCTGATGGGCAGAGGTATGTGAACCCCAGTTCTCATGTTGAAATCATGGGCTCTAAGGTGGGAACAGTTAAAGCTTGTGGGAGGCAGTTTGGTCACTAGGAAAGAGCTCTTATAATTAGAATTATGACACTTATAAAATAGAACACCCCCTCCACACATCAGATCATGTGAGGTTATAATATGAAAGTGTCTATAAGCCAAAGATCAGGTTGTCATCAGATACTGAGTCTGCCTCTGTCTTGATCTTGGAATTCTAGCATTTGGTACTGTGAGACACAAACATCTTCTATGTATAAACTACAAGCCTGTGGTATTTTGTTATAACAGCTAAATGGAATAAAATGGTATCCTTGTAATTCCCACTCTCTCTTTCTACTTACATATATATGCATGCACATGTTTATATAATTATGATAGAGAATTTTGATTGACAACTTCATTGGAATAAGAAATGCCTATGTATTAGTGAGTCCCATACTTCCGTCTATTTATGAGGGCATTTCTAGAGAGATTAACTAAGCGGAGGGGACCCACCTTGAATTCGGGCAGCACCATTGAATGGGTGATGGGGTCCCAGACTGGATAAAAGTGAAAAGAGGAAAGTGGATCGAGCATCAGCATTCCCTATGCTCTGCTTGCTGATTCACTGAGATGTGAGTAGACAGCCCCACTCCCTCCACCACTGCCATAGACAGAAATGGATCCACTGCCAAGCCTTCTCATCCATGGCGGACTGTACCCTCTGAACCCTGAGCCAAAATAAACGCCAAATACCTGGTAACTAACACAGGGCCAGGTGAGCAAAGGCACTTGCCACAAATGCCTGGTGACCTGGGTTTAATGCCTGGAACTCACATAAAGATGAAAGGACAGAACCAACTCCAGGAAGTTGTCCTCTGACCTTCACACATGTGCAGACAAATAGCAATAGTAATAACAATAATAATAACAAATAGAATTATATAAGAAAATTGATATAATTATATAGATCGTTTAATATAATTTTTAATGGGAAAAGATGTTGACTACTAGTAATCTATAGCTACCTCTGGGAAGACCCCTTCTCTCAACCTGGCCCTTTTTTTTGTTTGGAGGTGAGAGACATCTTATGGCTCACTTTGTAACAGGACATGTTAAAATGAACAAGTATCTGAATAAACATGGGCCCACCAATAGAAACAACAGACTTGGCACTGGCCCACTGTTTGCTACTTAGTGACAAGCATGTGGGAAGTAGGCAGGAAGTACCAAAAACATCCAGTGACATTGGGCAGCCTCCTCTCTGGGCCATCTTAAGAAGACCAAGTTCTTGAGGAAATCCAGTCTTCATCACTTAGAGGCAGTTTTCCCTGGTATTACTCTGTGAACTTTTGTGCTAAGTAAGGATGGTAATTTCGGATTTCTGCCAACCTGTAATGCTGATAAAGGATTTAATTTAAGGAGCTTAGCTAATTACATCATTACCAATGTGAGAAAACTCTTAATGAGACAAATATTTTGGATGAGGGAATTCAACAGCGTTTTATGATGCTTTTAATTAGAGCAAAACTGGAGAAATGTGTTTCCATTTACAACTTCCTCCATATTCAACTGACAAAGCACCCTGGTCATGAGCATAAGCATCTACCCATGCCATAGAGAAGGTTTTGGTGCCAAGCAGAGGATTAGTTGTGGCACTTGCTCGTTAGATAACCACTGGACGCCATTGACCTTCTGAAAACTCATTATTCAGACATGCAAATGAGTCGATGATGGGCCAATAAAGAAGAGAGATTGCTATCAGTGCAGAACATTCAGGAAATGAATGGGCTTCCTTAGTAAAACCTACTAATGGGAAACATCAGCAGTATGTGTCTGTGTGTGTGCATGCATGTAGGCCAGAGGTTGATATCTATGATGCTTACTTTTAAATGTTAACTTCCCACAACCTAGAATCACCTGAAAAGAGAGTCTCAATTGAAGAATTGTCTAGCTCAGTTCTTTTGCGGGCATATCCCTGGGGGACTTGATTGCTAACTGACCCAGCCCACGGTGAGTGATGCCATTCCCCTCGCCGGGCCTTGTGCTGTATAAGTGTATATATACTGTATATAGTGAAGAAAGCTAGCTGAATGAGCAGGCAACTTGTTTCCCTTTGCTCTTGACTGTGGATATGATGTGACCAGCTGCTTGAATTCTTGCCTTGACTTCCCCACAGTGATGGACTGTAACATGGAATTGAAATAAACCTTTTTCCCCCTAAATTGCTTTTGGTCAGTGTATTTTATTACAGCAACAGAAATGAAACTAGAACATCAAATGTCTTGCTCAATTTATTTATTATTTTATTTTGTGTGTATATTTTGCCTGAATGTATGTAATTATATCACATATTTGTAAACCAGAAGCCAGAACAGGGCCTTGGATCTCCTGGAGCTGAAGTTACAGATGTTGTTTGTCATCATGTGGATGCTAGGTTCTGAACTCAGGTCTTCTGCAAGAGCAGCCAGTGCTCTTAACCACTGAGCCATTTATCTGGCTCACATTTTTTTTTATATATATATAAGTTCTGTCCTAGTTTGCCTTCAACTGTTGTGACAAAACTCTCTGACCAATACCAACTTGGGAAGGAAACGTTTTATTTGGTTTACATTTCCTGGGTCACACAGTTCATCAGGGAGCCCAAGGTAGGAATCAGGGCAGGAACCTGGAGGCAGGAGCTGAAGCACAGGCCATGGAGGAACGCTGCTTACCCCAAGATATGTTAACATTAATATCACAACATAAGACAGTACAACCTTAAAAGCCCCAAAGTTCTTAAAATACCCAAGTACTTAAAAGTTCAGTCTTTTTTAGAAGTCCTTTAACTGTGGGCTCCTGTAAAATCCAAAACAAGTACTATCTTATTTCAAAGGGAAGAATCAGGCACACCTAAATAAAACCTAAGTCCAGCAAAGTAGCTCAAGCCTGGACATTTGGGATTCAGTCATGATCTTCTGGGCTGTGGTGCCAACCTCAGATTCTCTCCATGACCACTGCAATCTTGGGGGCTTCACTCCAACAACTGAGGCTGCACTTTCCTGGCCTCTCACAGAATCAAGCCTCAGCTGCTCTCTGTGACCCCTTCATGCCTTCAACCCAGAACCATGCAGGAGACTCTTACACATTACCGAGTCCTGCTTACAGCTTGAGATGGAGGCTCTGGCCCCCTCTAGACCACAGCTTTGGTGAGCTGACCCTGAGGAAATAGTTCCCAGAAGATTTTATCACGGTGATGCTGGTCTCTTTTTACTTACAGCTGATGTTTTCAGTCCCAGCTAACCAGCATCAGTTGTCCCACTAAGCAAAGGTTTCAGTTTAGGTTCTGGTCTCTTTTTAATCATAGCTGATTCTTCAGCCCCAGCTGACCAGAATCCACAGATTCGCAATTCAAAACATCACCCAAATAGCTCTGATAGTCTCTGCTTCCCTTTGAAGCTTCACAAGCCAGACCTCCATTGTCTACAACTCTTTTAGCATAACTGTTCCAAGTTCCACAGCAACAAACTCTAAGAACTCAATAGTTTTTCTAACCCAAAGTTCCAAAGACTTCCACAATCCTCCTCAAAACACCAAAGTCAGGTCTGTCACAGTAATACCCCTTGATCCTGGTACCAATTTCTATCTTAGTTTTGCCTTCAATTGTTGTGAAAATCACCCTGACCAATACTAAACTGGGGAAGAAAGGGTTTATTTTTGCTTACATCTCCTGGGTCACAGTTCATCACTGAGGGAGCCCAAGGTAGGAACTCAGGGCAGGAACTTGGAGGCAGGAGCTGAAGCAGAGGCCGTGGAGGAATGCTGTTTACTGACTTGCTCCCCTGGCCCATGCTCAGCCTGCTTTCTTATACAACAGACAACAATCAGCCCAGGGATGGTACTGCCCACAGTGGGCTGGGCCCTCCCACAGCACTCAACAATCAAGAAAATACCCCACAGACATGGCCAAGGCTCAGTCCAATGGAGGCAATTCCCCAATTGAGGCTCCCTCAACCCAGGTGTGTCCAGTTGACACTAAAGCTGTCCAGTGTAGGGTCTCTCACTGACCCTAGAACTCACTGATTCCACTGGGCTGGCTGGCCAGGGAGCCCCAGGGATCCTCTTGTCTTCACCTCCCAAGTGCTGGGATTACAGGCTCATGATGCCATGTCCAGTTTGTGGCCTGGGTGTTGGAGATCCAAACTCAGTTTCCATGCTGAACGACAAGCACTCGATTGAAAATTTTAATAAAAATATAGGCAACTTAATTTTGAAGGGGAACTGAGTTAATTCTAAATGCATATGACTGAAAAAATAGTGATAACGCAGACTAAAGTAGAATAGTGATGAGAGTTGGTCTCACAGAAAGAGAAAGAGGTTCCTCTTCTCCCCACACCTGCTCCCGGCTGAGAAGCAGTGCTCAGAAATGACTGGAGAAAGGACAGCCACACACTGACCCCAGTCAGGAAGGAGGGAGGAAGAAGGGCAACAAAGAGTGACTACAGAAGCGGCCACGGGAGAACACGGGAGGGCAGAGGAAGCCTCAGGCAGCACAGCCCCTCCAGGCCCACAGCAGAAGGAAAAGCTGCCACCTTCAATACCACATGAACAGGAGGTGGCCGCCAGAGAAGCTGAGGGTGAGCCGCTGGGAGCATGAGGACCTGAGTGCCATCCCCTGCGCCCACATGAGAACTCCGACGTGCTGGCACATGCCTATAGGTCCAACTCTCGTGGTAGGGGTGGGATGAGAGGAAACAGGAGGGTCCCTGGAGCTCAGTGGTCAGCCCATCTAACTGAACTGGTGATCTCTGGGTTCAGTGAGAGAACTCAGCCCAAAAAACAAGGTAGAGAACAATTAAGGAAGACACCCAACATTGACCTCTAGACCCAGACCCAGACCCAGACACACACACACAGACACAGACACACACACACACACACATACACACAGACACACAGACACACACACACACATACACACAGACACAGACACACAGACACACACAGACATACACACAGACACAGAGACACACACACACACAGACATACACACAGACACAGACGCAGACACACACACACAGACACAGACACACACACACACACATACACACAGACACACAGACACACACACACACATACACACAGACACAGACACACAGACACACACAGACACACACAGACATACACACAGACACAGAGAGACACACACACACAGACATACACACAGACACAGACGCAGACACACACACACAGACACAGACATACACACACGCACAGAGACACACAGACGTAGACACAGATGCAGACACACACACACACACACTTTCCCCTGCTTTTCTCTGACCTCAGGTCAGCTCTTCTCAAGGATCTGATTCCTAAAGAAGCAGGGCCACAGCTTCAGTGTGAAGGGTTAGCTTCCTAAGGAAAGGGCAGCCTAGAGGGAAGGAGGCTAACCCTGGAGGGAAGGAGGCTAACCAACCCTGGAGGCAAATCAAGAAATGCAACTGGTGCTTCCCGAGACAGTGCAGGTCACAAAGATGCACCTGCTCCACGCTCTTGTACATGAGTGCACATGCCAGCTCTCACTGCCCCTCAGCTCCCCAACAGTGCCTGCGCCCTTCTGAGAGCACTGCCCAGGCAGCTGAGCAGGCAGAGGACTGGCTCTGCCTCCCTGGAGGGGAGACATGGGCATGGACAGAGGGCATGCTTTGACCTCAGTGAAATGACGAGAGATCACCACATAAAAGAGTTCTGGAAAAGTTACCAGATACTTGGAACGTAATTGACACACTTAAATTATCAAAGTTCAATGGTTACATACCAAGCAGAACTTCCAGGGAGATTTATAACTTAAAATTATTGTAGTAAAAACAGGATTTGGAAGATGGCTCAGCTGATAAAGTGTTTGCCTTGCAAGCCTGAGGACCTGAGTTCAATCCCCAGAACTGCCATTAAAGAAATAAAAAGGTCAGGCATGGTGGCACACACTTGTAATCCCAGTACTGGGAAGTAGAGACAGGCAGATCCCTCCAGCTCACTCACCAGTGAGACTAGCCTACTTGAAGAGCTAGAGAGCCAATGAGAGACCCTGCCTCAAAGAACAAGGCAGATGGCTACTGAGGAATCACAGCCAAAGTTAACCCCTGGCCTCTGCATGCACGCACATACATGGTTTCACACACACAATGTACACATATATGAACACACACATGCACAGATATACACACATAGATGCCTGCACACACACATACACACTAGAAATGGACATTGACCAACAGAACTTTCCTAAACTGACTCCACAGGAGGCAATTTGAATATCACTGTACCTATTCTTACTATCTAATTTATCTTAAAACCTTCCTGAAAAAAAGATTCCAGAGTCCTATAGCTTCCATGATGAGCTCTAATGCGTGTGAAAACATTCTTTGCAAAGATGAAAGAGGCTTGAAAACAACATGGCAAGTGAATGACCCAGACGTAACAAGACCGCGTAACCTGTCCTGGAGATACATGAGGCGCCAAGGGTGGGCCAGTCTGTAGAGAAGCATGTAGGGGAGCAGGTGCCTTAGAAGGTAAGCGTGAGTGCAGCTCCTCAGAGTGTTCCCGTGATGCTGCCCTAGAAGGTCATGCAAGGCACACAGCTCAGAATCAGTGTGGACAGTCCGTGGGAAGTCCACGACTTTGCTAATTTCATGGAGCGTCTTATGCATTTAGTCAGTAAGAGGGCTATGGCATGTAGACAATTAAAAACAGGGGTGACTGCTATGGTTTGAATGTGAAACGCCTCCCACGGACTCATGAAGAACATCTGGTCCCTTCTGGGGGACATGCTGGGGACCTCCTCTGTTAGAAGATTCTGGAAACTTTAGGAAGTGGGACCTAGTTAGAAAAAGGTGACTTCAGGGCATGTCTTTGAATTTTACACACGGTATCCAGTCCCTTCCTCATTCTGAGCTGCATGTGAGCCAGGAGGTAAACTGGCTCTGGCCAGGCTTCCACAATCATGCCACTCCGGCTCCCCAGAGACCAGGTCAGTGGAGCCAAAGACGATGGGCTGGAACCTTTGAACTCTGAGCCAAAACAAATCCTGTTTAAGTTTGATTCTCATGCAACTGGCACAGTGTTGTTGAAATATGATGGTACAATATTATAACAGGCTTTGGAAAATGATTTACACACACATACACATGCACACACATTCACAAACACACAGGCATACATACATTCACAAACACACATGCACACACTCACATACACACACATTCACAAGCACACAAGCAACCATATATACTCACAAACAGACATGCACACACTCACATACAAACACACACATTCATAAATACACATGCATGCACACACATGTAAGCATACCCGTTCACAAATATGTAAACACATTCACCGACTTATATACACACATTTACAAACACCTACACACACTCACATACCTTCACAAACATACATGCACACACTCACTTCCAGACATACAGTTTACAAACACACACATGCAAACATACTTTTATAAACATGCACACATTTAGCAAACACACATGCACATGTTCATATACACACTCACATGCAGACATATACATTCACAAACACATACACACATGCAAACATATATCCATAAACATGCAATCACATACATTCTTCTCAAACACACACAAGTGTGCATATTCACAAACATACATGTTAACAAACTCACGTGCACACACATGTTCACTCACATGCTTGAACACACAGGCAAACACATACATTCTCAAACATATTCCTAAACACACACGCACACATTCAAAAACATGCTTGCACACACACACACACATTTTACCCACCACCACTACGTACACACAAGGTTTCTTTCCAGTGCTGACCACACTTGCCTTGCTAGGTATGCACTGGACAGTGGATCATATCCCCAGGCATATTTACTCCCCTTTAAAGAGGTTCCTTGGTAATTCAGCTTCTACACTAGGCTCTGCCCCTTCCAGCATGCACGGACTGTGTTAATGACTGCTGGGGTGGAGGCAACCCCCTGAACTTGGTAGCCACTAAATACTGACACACATCCTTCCCCGGGGGAATTACTTACTGTTCTGTAACAGTTATTTTCCTTGTTGCCATGACCAAATACCCAAGAAGAAGCATTCACAGGAAAGAAGGGCTTATTTTGGCGGACAGTCCATTGTGGTGGGGAAGGCATGGTGGCAGAGGCTTGAGGCAGCTGGTTACATCTCTACTGCATTCAGGAAGCAGATAGATGAATGGGACGTGGGGTCTGCATATCAAACATCAAGTCTGGCCTCTAGTGATCCACTTCTTCCAGCAAGGGTCAACCTCATAAAGGTTCCACAACTCACAGAACAATACCACCAACTGGGGATCAGCTGTCCAAATACCTGAGCCTTTGGGGGACATTTCACATTCAAACCACAGCGCATTCTCTCCCCAAT
This sequence comes from Eospalax fontanierii, assembly GCA_035773235.1. NCBI lineage: Eukaryota > Metazoa > Chordata > Mammalia > Rodentia > Spalacidae > Eospalax > Eospalax fontanierii. The sequence continues at coordinate 3,345,301 of CM069524.1, read as the reverse complement.
GAGCATTATCCCCTTTGCCATGACTTCTTTTCCTCCCAATTCACCTTAATTATCATATTTTCTGGGAGCTGGAGAGATGGCTTAGCAGTTAAGAGCACTGACTGCTCTTGCAGAGGACCTGGGTTCAATTCCCAGGACCCACATGGAGGCTAATGACCATCTGGAACTCCAGTTCCAGGGAATCTGACACTGTCTTCTTATGTCCTTGGGCATCACACAACATGGGAGCACCGCCTACGTAGATGCAGGCAAATACTCGGACACATAAAATAAAAATAAATAAAATTTAAAAATAAACACATTTTCTTGTATTTACAAGGCTAAAGAGCCTTTCAAGGTCTCTGACTTTGATGTGTGTATAAGAACAAGAAACTTCTGCCTAGGGGAACCATCCTTTACTCCTTTAACCCTTTCTGAGCTCCGAGCACTTCAGGCTTTACAAATGTGTAGCCGGAGACTCTTATGTTCTTCCCAGGCGTCAAGTCAGGGCTGGGCTAGGGTGAATGTAGTCTCTGAGGAAGGCTTGTGACTGGGCAGGGAGAGCTGCTTCTCTGCTGAGTTATCCGTCCAGATTCATACAGTAAGTGGTAGGAGAAAAGTTGTGGGGTCTGTCCTTGGGAAGTTCATGGCCATCTGAGGTTCATGTGTTCCAAGGAAGAGAGACAGCTGCCTGTCTCAGGTGCTGGGATCCTGGCTCTACTCAGTGATCTGGAGAGGGTCATTTGGACCTTGTAGGAAAAGCTGTTGCTTCCTGGGGGCAGATCCATTCAGTTGCTTCCTGAGGGCAGATCTAGTCACTGGCTCTGTGGCTTCCCAGGCTGTGGCCACCTTGCCACACACATACTAAGGGATGCACAATTGCATATTGGAGCAGGAGTGTGGGAAGAGTCATCCCACATCAACAGATGCACATGAGTCATTGGAGCTCCATGTGGGGAGAACCAGCTGGTTCTGTCGCAGCAGCCCTGGCTGGGAGTAAACACTGCGCCCTCCCCGAGACGGCTCCAGCCCAGAACTGCCAAAGCAGCTACTTGTTGTTATTTTTTAAAAAAACATGATTCTCAGAGAGTATGGTGGCACATGCCTGTAATCCCAGCACTCTGGAGGTACAAGCCGGAGGATCTTGAGTTAGACAGCAGCCTGGGCTACACCGAGACCCTGCCTCCAAAGAGTTTAATTCTCTCATTTGTGGATCCTAAAATCATATATGTGCTGATGGCATGAGACAAGTGATGTGGAAGAACAAAGGGCACCCCCTATGCTGGAGGGAGAAGGAGAAATTAGGGGGATAGAGGAGTGTGGGGTATGCTGAACTAGGCAATAACCTTGCAAGAAATAACCTTATATGAGCCCCTAGAATAAAAAAAAGTAAAAGAAAATATAAGAAGGAAACAATTAGAAATATACGACACAAACTAAGAAATGAGAAAATTACGTAATCTGGATTCAACTATGGCAACTATGCAAGCCAGCCCTTTCTGAGACTCTTGGAAATATTTGTGCACTGTCTCTATATTGATATTATTATTTTTTATGTGCATTAGGAGTGTGGAGGCTGGAGAGATGGCTCAGCAGTTAAGAGTCTTTCCTTCCTTTCTGGAGGATCTCAGTTCAGTTCCCAGCACCCGTATCAAGTGGCTCACTGTGGTCTGTAACTCCAGCCCCGGGGGATTCAGCCATCCTCTCCCCAGCCCTGACTTTGAATTTTTGTTCACTCCAGTTGTTTGGTAGAAAAAGAACTCAGCTCCCTCTGGCTCATCTACCATGCTGAATCCATAGGCAGTTTCCAGCTTTCTCTGCATTCTCCTTGAGTCTTGCGTGAGGTAGACATAAAATAAATGCCAAGAAGAAACTTATGTAGGTGTGTGGCCGTGCACATGTCTGTCACTCGAAGCATGTGTGCACGTACGTGTGTAAGTACACCCTTTTATCACCTGGCCTCAGCAGGGCACCTGTGTTTGTGAGAAAGTCACAGCAACCTCAAGCTTCCATCTGCTCCATGACTCCTGCCTAATTGCTTCCAGGATTTTAGAACTTAGAAATCTAGAACACGGGCAGTTTCCACGAGGCAGACACGGCATTCCCTCACCATCACTCCCCTGCTTGCTGCCCTTGAATACACTGGACAATTCTGCACCATCGGTCCAGAAAATGACCTCAGGACATTTCCAAAAGCGTGATCACAGATGCTGGACATTGTCTGCGTTCTCAGTAATGATGAAAGAGAAAGGCCTTTTTACTTCTTGGCCATATGTAGGTGATTTAGATCAGAAGGCATCTCCACTCATGCTTATTAAAATGGCCTCCTTGGCTCAGTCTGCTCGCCTCTGTGGTCCAGCCCTTCTGAAGACAGCTGCTACAAAGTCCAGTGTGATGCCACAGACCCCATCTCTTCACTGCCCTCATTCCTCTCTTCCCCGTAGAATCTTCCCTCCTTCCCAGCAGCACTTGGATGAATGCATGCCATTGTGGTGTGTGGGAAGACGTGAGCTGACTACTTTAGGAGCGCTGAGCCTCTGAACCATCAGCTATGATACCCCAAGGCACGCGTGCAAGCATGTGTGCACACACGCACCTGCACGCACGATTTTGTTCCTAGCTGCTGTATGCTCAGGACCAGGGATGACATAGACCCAATTTCCTTTTCAGCCATCTCCTCCGAGTGCTAGCTGTCCCTAATAACCGTTTCATCATTGCTTGAATAAAAACTTCTCATAACACTTAAGAAGATGACAGCCGAAGTGGGATGGTTAATATTGTCAACCTGACACAATCGAGAATGACCCACGTGACAAGTCTGTGGGCACACCTCTGAGGGACTGTAAGATTAGGTTAGCTGAAGTGGGAAGACTCACCCTAAATGTGGTACCACCTCTGGTGGCCCCAGGCATAAGGTGGTCTGAGGGAAGAGCTGTCTCTCGCCTACTTGCCTTTGCCTCTTGCTGATGAGTGCTGCTGGCATCCTCTGTGCACACTATGACCTGGCTCCTTTGGCCTTAGTACACTGAAGACCAGTGGCTCTCCAGGAATCTGCCACACCTTGAGGACGAGGACCAGATTGGTACTGCTGAGGCATCTAACTTCATGTCTGATATGCAGACAGCTATCATCAAACTACCTACACTGTATCCTGTAAACCAGTCTAATAAATCCCTTTAAAAGACATAGTCTATTAGTACAGTTTCCCTAGAGACCCCTGAACAACATACTGAAGCTTATTGCCTTACCAGAGATTCAGGACTGATACAACCTGACATGTCCTATGATGTCATGGTTGGGCTCTGGGCACCTGGTCCAGATTCCTCTTTAATCATGTCATAGTTGGAACTGAAAGAAACCCTGCTATTCTAATTCTTACTAAAACCTGGATTAAGTGGAAGGAGAAATAAGAAAACAGAGGACCAGCAGGCATAATTTTCAAGGCACTAAAAGAGGCTATGAAGCTAGTATTGATTTCAGCGCCTAGGACTGAAATGAGTGTATTGATCCCATCTCTGTTGTTGAAGGCGCCAAAGTTCTATTTTCTGCCCCGCTGAAGTCCACAGCTTAGGAGTGACTAATGAAGTGAGCCAGTGTAAGTCTAATGACTCACTGTTAAGATCTCACCCTGTGGTCTGACTTGGAAAAAATTCTGCATATTCTGTAGGCCCTGAAGGAGAAGTCATTTGAACGGGCTTAACAAAGGTGTAATCAAACTTTGCAGGTGATCATGATTCATGGGGAAAATTTCATTAGTGGAAAACTTAAACGGTGACCACACCGAGAGACATTTTCTACTCAAAATTGCTTGTTGCCTTTCTGTGCCTCCCCTTGGCCATGGCTGATGTTCCACATGCAGAGATGAGGAGTTTGACCCCACCACCTCAGGCTCGCTGCAAGAACACACTGAGTCAGTTATGGGGCTAACATCTGCCGCAATCTACGCCAGATGCTCAATAAATGTGATTTTGACATTCAGGATGAGAGGTGAGTATGGAAAAGTAGCTGTTTATGTGCCCCATTCCTCATTTTAATGCTTATGTTCAAGGTTAGGAAGGCATCCTGCCTGTGTCACTGGGGGTTTGCTTCAGAAGTTAGGGTTGTGCATAAGCTCCTAGCCTCATCTGGAGGAGCTGTTGCAGAGGCCTAGAGAGACAGGGCTCAGGTGAAGTGGAAGGATTTCAAGATAGATGCTCTGAGAATGATTCTTATCAGGCAAGAGGTAGATCCCTTCTGGGAACTCTGTGGGGAACTAGTCTGTTTCCATGTAGTTCATCAACTCTGTAAGAGCAGGGATGGGGCTGCTTTGGAGATTATAAATATGATCCCCAGAAGCCATGAAAAGAGGGGATGTGGCACTCACTAATAATCCTTGTCACCCAGGCACTGGGGAGTTGAGTAGGTGGATTCCTTAGGGCTCACAGGCAGCCAGCCTAGCCTGCTTGAAGCGTTGCTGGTCTCAAAAACACAAGATGGACAGTGCCTAAGAAATGACAGCCGAGGATGTCCTCTGGCCTCCAAACACAAATGAAAACCCATGCACACACACAAGTGAAAATCCCTCTCAAAAGAACAACAGGAACAGAAGAGGTTGGGCTTCAGAGGATAGCCAAGACAGTGATGGTTACCTCAGGTTGCCCTGAGGCCCACCAGATGCAGTACCATTAGAGAGCACAAGAGGCTGGACTCGGGAGACCTTCCTGTTTCTGGAGCAGTCTGTGGGCCCTATTCACACACCACAATGAAGATCCCTCCTGCCATACCCGCAAGGGACTGGTGACCTACTCTCTAGAGAAGTTGTACTGGAAAACTTACTGGGTTCTGAGACCCTGGGGAGAGAGATGTGCTGTGAGGTGCTGGGCAGAACCTGGTGTATCTCTTGAGTGGTGAGAGCTTCCTGTTTCCTCTCCCCTCACTTTTCTAAGTTTCCCTCACAGGCAAGATGAAGAACCCTCTCCCCAGAATCCCTGGTAGCAGAAAGTGTTCTGATGCCAAGACCCTGGGAAGGACCACTTGGACTCCAGAAGTTCCAAATCAGCTGAATTTATTAACTGGCCAGCAACTGCAGTCTCTGGGCTGGATCTAGAGAGTACGCTGGCAGGAGGTGGGATTCTGGACAGGGAAAATTCACTACCTCCTCAACACACTCGTTGTTCCTCCCAGCTAGTTAGCATGACTTAAGATGAACCTTCATAGAGGTGGTCCTGTGACCAGGTGATTTACCAGTGAGACTGGAAATGTGGGTCTTTCAATAGACTAGAGACTTTATAATGTATTCCAGTTAATCTTCTGGGGCTATTTGCTATTCTAACAAAAGTGACCCATTGTTACTGAACAGCACGCCAAGAGATGTTCAGCCCATGCCTGTCATCCAACTCGACCCTTGAGAAGAAAGCTCACTAATACGGTGCCCCACTGTCACCAGCTCAGCCTTAGGCCCTTTTGCCCAATTCCACATAGAAGCCACGACCCACCTTTACCAACTAGGCCTCGCTAGGCCCACGGCTCAGTTTCCCCCAATTCTCTAAACAGCACCTGCAGGAGGAGCAGAGTGCTCAAATACAGGAAGGAGCCCTCGAGGACAAACACATTCAAATTCTGATTTTGCTGTGAGTGTTTCTCAAACAAATTAGCATGTTTGGAACCCCTTCTCAGTGCTTTGACTTGATTATTAAGTCTCTGCCTCTAAGAGACAACTGAGAAATTAAATCCCCAAGCCTTGGGGCTGAAGGCTGGGGCTAGGAGTCACCCAGGTTGAGAGAGCCACCATGTGGTGTGTCTGAAAAGCACCATGCTCTCTTTTCTGCTGACTAGGAGGGCCCTTTAAGTCTGCCTCCATGCCTAGCTTCCTTCAATTGTCCATTCTGGTGCCCATTCCTAGCAGGCCGCAATTATTCCCAGGAAGCTTGGTAAATCCCTCACAGCGTTGGCTCCAAAATGTGCCCTGCCATTCCCAATGACAGGCGGTTTGTTTCCAGGGGAGATCAGGCTTTGTCTTCCTAGCTGTTTTTGCCCAAGAAATGAACCATTCATAAAGGCCAAGCAAACACAGAGGCAACCACCAAGAGCTGTGGGCTCCTATCCCACCACTATTTAAGGACCTTTTCTAGTGTATGTGGGGGTGGGGCATCACGCTTTATTAAATGGTAGGAGAGGGTACTGGTATGCAAATGCGGAGGACTTGAACTTGGAAGGCGGCTCCTGCTGCTGGTTCTGGAGAATTCACACAGAAGAGGAGTTCGTAAGATGACTCAGTGGATAAAGTGCCAGTAGCATGCTCACAAGCACCCACGTTAAAAGTTGAATGTGTTGATGGGCATTTGTAATCCCAGTGCTGGCGGGGAGGAATGGAGACAGGAAGATCTCTGGGACTCACTGGCCCATCAGTCTAGACCAATCAGTGAGCTTCAGAGGCAGTGAGAGATCTCCTGAGAAAGGACACCTGAGCCTGACCTCTGGCCTCCACAAATACAAACACATACACATACCCTGAACCCATACACACACAGAACTGACTCAGTCACATCCCAGGGTCAAGGGCAATTCTTGAAGAAGTACCTATGGATATTTTATCGTGTGATGTTTTCACTGATTTTTTTCTTTCTTCAATATCCTTTTACATTTCTTCTTTAAAATGTACTGTTTGAGAATTTCACACATGCTTCTAATGTGGTTTGAGCAAATCTTCCGCCACTCCCTGCCCTTGAGATCCTACCATGCCCCGTCACCACCCTTCCCTCTTAACTTCACATACTCTATTTTAAAATCCACCGAGTCTGCTTCGTATGGCCAGTGTAAGCGTGGGTGTGAGAACACCCACTGGAGCACGAGCCGTCTATTAGGGATGGCTTCACTAACGGAGACTGAGTCTCCCTGCCCAGCGCCCATCAGCTGCCACTGGCCTCTCATCTAGGGTTGGGACTTCATCAGCCCCTACATGCCCCATTTTGGCTGGCTTGAGTTTGTGCAGGTCTTGTGCATACATTCACAGCCTCTGTGAGTTCATAGGTGCCATCTGTCCTCCTGTCATGTCTGGAAAATACTGTTTCACAGTAGTCCTCCACTGACTCTGTTTTTTAAAACCTTTCTGCTCTCGATCTCTGTGCATCAGGGGAAGGCTGTGATATAGATTTTCTGTTTGGGGCTTAGTACCCCAGAGTCTCTCATTCTCTGCACCTGGGCCAGTTGTGGATCTCTATATTAACTGCCATCTTGGCTGTTGTGGTGGTTTGAATGAGAAATGTCCCCCATAGGTTCAAGTATTTGAGCACTTGGTATATGGTTCCCACTTGGTGGTACAGTTTGGGGAGAGCCATGGAGGTGCAGCCATGCTGGAGGAAGTATATCATCAAGGGGCCGGCTTTGAGAGCTGATAGGCTTGCCCCACCCCTACTGTGTGTGTTTGAAGATGTGAGCTCTCGAATTCTGCTCTGGCCACTCCTCTTCGCTTTGCTTCCCCTGCCATGATGGACTCATCCCTCTGGAAATGAACAGTAAGCCCAAATAAACTCTTCCTTCTCTAAGTTGCCTTGGTGTTTTATCACAGCAACAGAAAAGTAACTAATACAGTTGGTGTTTTATCTGTCTGTTTGAGGATTCCAAACAATGTGAATATTTTTAGTTGAAAGACTTGAACAACACTTGACTATTGTGAACACTTCAAATATCTGGGAACGTTCTGAACATGGCGATGCCATCAACACTCTTACAAACATCCTTCCAAGCCTTTTAGTTTTCTTTAGCAGCCCCTAGTGTTCCACTGAGCAGAGCACTTAGTTAAAAGGCAGGGGTCTGGTTCCGATTCCTTCCTCCTCCTTGCTGCTCCATGGAGGAATGCAACTGAGTCAGGACCCCTGGGGACCTCCAGGTCTCTGCAGCTTGGACTCCAGGTGATGAGTTAATGGTGCACTGGTCAGAGTAGGTCCTGCTTACTCAGGAGCCTGTGGTGGTACAATAGTCAACTTGATTGGATCTGGAATCAACTAAGAGAAATGTCTCTGAGTGAGTGAGGGTATTCTCAGGAAGGATTCATTGAGGGGGAGGACACTCCCCTGGACTGGGCAGCACCATTCAGTAGGCAGCCTGGATAGAGATCTGGGGAAAAGTATGTGCTGCTTGCTTGCCTGCCTTCAGCCCTGCTGGTGAATGCATCTATCTCATTGCTGCCGCTGCTGCACCAACCGTCCTACAGAGGACACCAAAACACAGCTTCTGTGGTCTTCCAATGTGAACTGAAGACCAGCATCTCTCCCAGAATCCTCCAGACCTTTAGAACCATTGGGGCTACTAAGCTAAGACATCCAGATTCGTGAACTGAGTAGCTATTGGATTGGGTCCTCAGGCTGTGCAGTGTAAACTTGCTGTTGTTGGACTACCCAGCCTGTATCATGTAAGCCATTCTAATAAATCCCTTTGTTCTGGGGTCTCACTTCCTCTCCTCTCTTCCTCTGGTTCTCTATCCTTGAGGCTATTGTTTACAAAAATAATAAAAAGATTAAAGATAAATAAATCCCTTTATAACATACATCCATTACATCTGCTCTATTCCCCTGGTGAGCCCCAAACAATACCGGTGGGTACCACATCCAGCACCTCCTGTAGGAATGACTTCACATTGCTGTGAGGTGAAGGCACAGGACACGTTCATAGAAAGGTCCTGGGAGTCCAGGTCGCCACTCTACCCTTCCGTGGCCGTGGACATGGCTGTCTGAAGACCCTGTTCTTCCTCTGTCTTCCACCTGTCTTTCCTTCCTTCTGTTTCCACCTGCTCTTGACCTCCATCCTGTTTCTCAGGACCCCAGGACATCCTTCACTGTGGAGGGATGTCTTTGGGGTGCAGGGCTTCTGGCACCTGTCCAACATGGCTGTTGAAATGTCCCTGCAGTTGAATCTGAACACTATGGAAGAGAAAGTTTTCTGTCTGAATCTGCTTTCCACAGGCCTTTTATTAAATGTTCAGTTTCCAGCATAAGTCAGCTGCCTGGGCAAGCCCATGCAAAGCAGCTTGCAGGTGTTAATTGCAGCATAGCTTCCTCTCACTGGAACCGTCCTCTCACTGGAACCGTCCCGAGCAAATTGAGTGTGATGTGGCGAAACCATCAGTAGACTTTCCTGGTCCTTGTTTTTCATATTGGAAATGCACATGTTCCAGCCACATACAGAGTCCAGTGAATTAAGAACCCGGACTGACAGGGTGAGCAGATGCCTTGAGATCTGATCATTTAACTTTATGAGGATTTCAGCTGCTGCTGCAAGAAATTACAATGAAGAGAATCAGTCTATAGATCAGGCGTGTGTGTGTGTGTGTGTGTGCGCGCGCACATGTGTATGGGGAGTATTGCATGCATGTATGTATATATGTATGCACGTGGAGACCAGAGACCAACGTTGACTGCTGTTCCTCAAATGCCATCCATGCTGTTTTTGAGACAGAGTCTCTCACTGCTCTGGGATTCACGGCTTAGACTGTGCCTTGCCAGGGAGCCCCAAGGATCCACCTGTCTCCAACTGCCAATACTGTAGCTACAGCTCTACAGCTGTGCACCACAATGCTCCCTCTCTTTGTAACGTGTTTTCTGGTTACCTAGCTCAGGTCCTCGTGCTGGCAAGGCACGCACTTTGTCAACAGAGCCATCTCCACAGCCCAGATATTGTTTTCATGTTACTCATCAGCCTCTGTTCCCATTCCCTGCTCCAGTCACTGAGCTCATCTCACACTGTAGAAGATGCTGCCAGGAGGAAAGGAAGCCTCCACATACAGTGCTCACTGGGGTGGCCATTAGTAGGGCCCTAGGTCTCACTTGGAGCATGGACAGAGGTTTCCACAGGCTTGTCTAAGCTGAAGCCCATCGGCCACAAATAACCGTATGTAGCTGCAGATAGCTATGAACACATTCCAACACACACCCAGAAACTTACTTAAAACATGAGTTTTTTGAGATTTTATTTCTTTCTGCTTTCATTATTTCTTTCTTTCTTATAACTCATTAACTCGATTTTGGTGCTCTTGACTGTGACCTCTGCAGAGGACAGCACCATGTAGGTTATATACTGCTGGTAGGACCTGATGCAGGGCAGGAGCATCTCAGAGACTGCCAGGTACTTGTATCCAAATTGGACTAGTTCAGCACAGGATGCTGGTCTATTAGATGCAGTGGCTCAGGGCAGGGCACAGCCTGAGAACTCTGGTTCTCTGCCACATGTAATAACTCAAGTCAGAGCACATCCTGGAGACCACTTCCCCACAGTGACTTGAGCTCTCAAAAGAGGGACAGGACTTCCAGATTTCTTGTTTGAGCCGTAATCTTTCAGAACTTGGATCCCAAATGGCCTTCAGGAGTTGCTAGCCTAGCACACTGAGAGTGACCCACAGTCAGTGGAAACCCTGCCCTTCCAGATTTAGTTTAATGTGAGCTACTAGAAATGACTCCATTTTTCATTCTCTTCAGCTTTACAAGATTCTGAAACTGCACACAGCAAAACTAGGGGACAAGGGCATATGGAAACACCCATACTTACAATGGTCTGGAGTTCAGCAGTTCAGGGTACAAATGAATGTCCTTTGTGTTTAAGCTACACTATTGGAGAATGTCTGTAAATCATGACATGCTCAGTGTATTCGTTAGTTTCTGTTGCTGTGATAGAATACACCTGCAGCAGACAACTTAGAGGAGAGAGGGTTCATTTTGCTGTACAGTTTCAGATGGGACGCAGTCTTTCATGGCAGGGAAGGCAGGACGGCAAGAACAGGAAGCAGACTGATCACATTTCACACTCACACAGGAAGCAGAAAGAGAATGAGAAGTGTAGCCTGGCTATAAAACCATAAAGCCCAGCCCCAGTGATGTGCTTCCTCCGGCAAGGTTCCACCTCCCGAAGGTGCTGGAACCTCCTCAAATTGTGCCACGTACTGGGGACCCAGTGTTCAAACATGTGAGCACACTACAGACATTTTATATTCAAACCACAGCACTCAGTGTGGAAAATTTAAGTAAGTTCTGAAAAAGTAACATTAAATTATATTCATTTCATTATAGCTTGATTAAAGGCTCTGAATTGTACTTCATGTTCCTAATAAGATAGTTACACAGGAGAATTTCAAACATGAGAGTAGAGCCTTTGTATTCCAATCTTAGTTGATTGGCTTATGTTGCTTTTTACATTCAGTCAACAAATGTTTCTTGCATGTCTACTGAGAAGCTGTCCATCGGGCCCTTTACAGCAAGGATCAGTCAGACTGGAGAATACAGCCGAAATTTTGCAAAAAAGGAAACCTTAGCCTGGATCTTCAGGGATGGTACAGGAGTTTACGAGGATCACAAGACAGATGTGCATTGACAGTGGGAGGGTACAAGGAAGATGGAGGCAGGAATGGAGGGAAGACGGGCAGCTCAGGAGGGGGTGAGAGCCGCATTGCAGGAGCCACAGGCGGAGAATGAGAGAGCTGGGGAGACACAGCTCAGAACACCAGCTGCTGACAAGGGAGCCCACAGGCAGCAGTCAAGTTCTCCAACCAACGGAGTCATTCGTTCACCTACCCAGGGGGATATGCGTTAGGTTGTACTTAGGAGTCTTCACCCTGTTGTTAGTATTATTCACACTTATCATAACAGCTGATTCTGGACCTGCTCTATCTCAGTGTGGGCCAACCTTCCCTGCACAAGGCCTTTTCTGATCCCAGTTCCCTGTCTGCTTCAGTGGCCTTAAGCCTGTCAACCAGTGAATGCTCTTCAAGATAATCCAGAACACCACCACCAACAAAAAGAAATTTCATTATTCCAAACGTCTCGGGGGCTTAATTTATTAAGGCAAAATACCACCTCCTTGATTTTTATCTGTCTTATGGATTTTGATTCTCCGAGTGTGAAATAAACACAGTCAGGGCAGATCTTGCTGTTTCAAAGTCAATAACGTTCAGTCCTTGTATCCTACAGCACTGAGCTGATGTCACAGTGTCCTGTGTGATTAGCCAGCTGAACTGATTCTCTAATTCAAATAGCGAGATCTTGGAAGTTTTCCTTAGATAAGAATGTGCAGCCGGTACTTTCCCACTGCTGGGAAAGGGTAGCTACTGGAAGCAACTTCAGGAAAGAGGGACTGATTTTGGCTAATGATTTTGGGGGGTCAGAGTCCATCATAGCAGGAAAGACATGGAGGTTCCAGTAACTTCTACTGTGGCAGCAGGAGCTTGAAGTCTGTAGTTACTTTGCATGGCAAAAAGCAGAAACCTCTTCCGGCCAGAAATGGTGCTGGGCTGCATCCCTCAATCCTCTACCTCTATAGCCAGCTGGGACCCACGTCCCAAAGATTCCACAACCTCCCAAAACAGTGCCACTATCTGGAAACCAGGCATTTAAGCACATGAACTGGAAGGTGACCCTTCACACTCAAACCCAACAGAATCCTCACCTAAACTAGCAAGGGAAGGTGTGAGCTTCTGTCCCATCTGGTGGGTTTAGTTTCCATGACTTTAAAACGTCTGTCGGTCTGGGACCATTTGCTACATTTATTTTCTTTTTCAAACCTCAGCAATTTCCAATTAAGTCAACCTTGGCAACTAATCCATGCTTTCCTGTCTGGGAGAAATGCGGATAGAAGGCGTCAGGCCATTTTAAGCCATCTGATCAAAGGTTTTGCAGATGACTTGGAAAGACTGTGCTGGGCTTTGCCAAATAAATGCCACTGTCATTCCTTGGAGACCCCAGCGTGGCCTGTAGCTGGTGGATGCTCCCTGATGTTGACTGAGATGGATTGCTGGGAATCTGAGCCTAGAGTTACCTGGACCCTGACAGTTGTTTCTCATGGTAAAATAGGCATTATAACTAGGTAATTAAAGGGAAATTGGGACCCAAACAGGATTCCACAGAACTTTGATTCTCTGCTAAAATTTGAGCTTTGATGTATGGCTGTACTTGATGACATCCTGTTTCAAAATATGGATAGATGATGAAATTCCATAACCAGTCCTGGTATACAAAGCCCACTGTTAACACTGGGACATTTGCTACATGTTAACCACCGTATCCACTGTCCCATCCTTGCTCTTGGCCAACACCACCTTTCCCTCCAAGACTCCTCGCGTGGCTTTCTTCCTTTCTGTCCTTTTTTTTTTCCTTCTGATCAAATGACATCATTTTCTAGCAATCACAATGGGGGTGTTAAGAAACTTTAATCCTATCACTAAGTAATGTTTTCGGTATAAGAAAGAAAAAAAAAAAAGAACCACCACCAAATAGACAAAGAAAAACAATCTCAGGCTTTCTTGTATATATTGGACAGGGAAGTTTTGGTGAATATTGAAGCCAATGACCTGCTAACTTTTGTCTTCAAGTTGTAGCCTTAATATCACAGTGATAAAAAAGAAATTAAAATAAAAAGTATTAGTATGAAATGACACCTGAGTGATGGGCTGATTTTCTCATGTAAAAGAGAAAGTTGTGCCATAAGTCCGTGTTTAGATGCTATTCGAAGGATAAGGAGAGGCACAGCTGAGTCTAAATGGGCAAGTTTATCTTCAGGTAACTCGGCCATACCTCATTTATTGGAGGATGAGACACCGGGGCTATGGGTGTGCAGCTGCTAGCATGAGGGTTTAATCTGTTGGCCCCCATCAGTCCTGCCAAAGAAGCCATCCATATTGGAATTTAAATTTTAAAAACTAAAACCAAAAGGAAAATGACTGGCACTGTTGAAAAAAACTTCTTAATAAATGATGCTAGTGGAGGGGCCAGAGAGATGGTGCAGTGGTTAAAAGCACCTACATGGTGGCTCACAATTGTCCCTAACTCCAGTTCCAGGGGATCTGACAGCCTCTTCTGGCCTTTGCAGGCACCACAGACACACACATGGTGCACATACATAAAGGAAGATAACACTCATACACATAAAATAAGAAAGAAATAAATCTTTTTTAAAGTCTATGGAAATCTACTACTATAGAAACTTCTTAAAGTACATACCTATACATTACAAAAGATTTACATGAGTTTCCTGATTAGAGCAGGACATTGCCCCCACTAGACACCATACGCTAGCAAAGCAAAAGCCCAATTCCAGGAATGAACTCCCTCTCTAGAAGTTGTTGATCAGGTGTCCCATAGACCCTCAAACAATACTGGCCATTGCCCCTGCCCATGGATATCCTCCAGAACTTGATGGAAAGATCCTACTGCTGAAGATGCTACATACGTGAGCTGTAGAACAAACTAGGAGAAATCAAGCTGCTGTTGACTTCAAAGCCTCAGTTCTACTGGCTGACTTTCACAGTATAGGAAGATACTACGCATGGTACTGGAAAAGAAAATAAGTCATCAACCTTACCCAGTGTTAATCCCACAAACTACAACTGGCCTGGCAAGATATGCCCACTGGTGCAATAGCGGCCCAAATATTATGAGAATAAGCAATCACTTTCTAATTGGATTTAAGGTCCGTGGTCTCCTTACCTTACACTGATATCAGGCCCAGGAACTTGAGGCTAGACAGATCACAGGCCATAGAGGAGAGCCCAAGACTATGATTCTGCTAAATAGATACAGTATGAAACTGACTCCCAGTGAATTTTTGTTATATTCATAGAGTAATGCATCATTCAACTCTCAGCCAAGAAGCTTCCTTATGCAGCAGATGGTGATTAACACAGAGAACCACAACTGGCCAACACAAGTCGCAGGCAGCTCATTCCGGAACAGGACACCTGTATCAACCTTCTGCTTCCTGAGACTCAGGGATCATTGCAGAAGATGAGGCAGAAAGATTGCAAGAGTCAGAGGGGGTGGATGACCACAAGGAAACAGAGTTTTCCAGACAGCTGGTCGGTTATTCATATAAACTCACAGCAATGGTGACAGTATGCACAAGTCCCATGCATGGTCAAGTCAAACAAGATCTCAGCATAGATGTGGGAAAGGTGAGAGACTCCACTTCTAGCTAAGGAAGTATTGGCATCCAATGGCTGCAGACAGAGCGAGAGGCAGCCATATTTAGGGGTGAGACTCTTGGTAGGTTGACCAGGCTCCAGTGAATAAACACACACCGAAGGTCATTTGAGGACACAAATATTATTCTATAAGCATATTAGAGTGCATGAAATTGACTGAGGATAGGAAGAAGGTACAGACAGGTGAGGGAATCTAAATAGGATCAAAATATATTGCATGAATTTCAAAAAAATTTAGGCAGAAATTAGATCAACCCCATCCCTTCAAAAAAGAAGTCAGAGGACTCCAGTGATCTACACAGAGAAAACATCATGGCCAAATAGTTTATTTGAGGACTGTAAATAAAAAGTAATATTAGAACACCTCTCAATTTAATTTTCTCACGATAACGGAGAAAAAGTGGAAAGTCATGCAATTATCTTGATGGAGAGAGATCTTTTAATAAGCTACACCCGTGATGCTGAATCCGAAAAGCACCTTAAAGTCTCATGCTATACACACTTGGTCCCCAGGGGGTGCCACCATGTTGAGAACTTCTGGAAACGTTGGAGCCTGACTGGAGGAAGTGTGTTACCAGCAGCAGGTGTTCGGGGTACAGTGTCCCCGCCACTTCCCATCTTGGGCTCTGCTCTTACTGTGCTGTGACATGAGAAGTTCTCCATCACCCATCTCGGGAGGCAAGGTAAAATCTTTTTAAGTTGTGTTTGTCAGGTATTTGGTCACAGCTATGAAAAAGAGTCACTAAAAAACAAAACTTATTTGTGACACAAACACAGCAAAATACAACAAGAAAGGCAGTTTTCCAACTTAGTAAGTGGCATCTAAGCACTACTTGAAGGCAAGCTTTTAAAGAATTTCCCTTGTGGCTGGACACAAGGTTTCCCATGGTCCCTCTGTTCCAAATTGTACTAGAGTCATTATCAATAAAACAGGTCTGGAAAACATGTCCCAGAAATGTTGGGAATAAACACAGAATTCCCACGGAATTCCCCAAACATCTACACACACAATAGTCCATAAACTATTTTAACAAATACTGTATTTTTTAAAAAATGATTTTTCAGATGCCAGAGAGCCAGCTCAGCAGTTAAGAGCACTGGCTGCTCTTGCAGGTGACTCGGGTCTGGTTCCCAGCACCCACTTGGTGGCTGAAAGCTGTCCCTAAACTCCAGTTCCAGGGGATCTGATGCCCTCTTCTGGTCTCTGCAGGCATTGCCCTATTTGGTGAGACTGGGTCTCCAATGACTAGGAACTTGCTAAGCAGATGAGGTTGGCTGGCCAGTGAGCCCCAATTGTTCATCTGTCCCCACCTCCCCAGTGCTGGGATTGCAACCATGGACCGTTACACAAGACTTTTTTTTTTTTTTTAATGTGGGTTCTGGGAACTGACTCGTGTCCTCCTGCTTGCAAGTCAAACACTTTATCAACTGAGCTGTCTCCCTAGTGCCAAGGAGAGTAAGTTTAAGTTCCTCTCCCCTGAACACTTGACCTTCATGAGCTCTGAATAACTGATAGGGTACACAAATAATATAATTGCACATTTGTCTCAAACATGTGGAGACATCTCAGTTTGGGGAATTTTATGCTTGTTTGTGTTTGCAGACAGGATCATGTTATGTAGCCCAGGCTGACCTGGTCCTCACTATGTAGTTTGGTCTAGCTTCAATCCTCCTGCCACAACCTCCTAAGTGCCAGGATTATAGGCATGAATGTAGACTTCATTATACGGACAGAAAGCTACTCCTCAAGGAGCTTAAACACACTCTAGAACAGAGCAAATCATTCGTAGATGTGCTCAGGGTTTGTCTAGTGTGTCCGCAGAGCTGACCTCGGGCAGGAGACAAGTAAATTGGTTGGAAATTCACACAGCCTGACAGGACATAGTGGTTGTCAAAAATACCTGAAAAGCACAAGACTTGCCCATGGTTTCCTCCAACGTCAGAAGTGAGGCCAGAGCAGGCAGAAGTGCCAGCACTAAGACTGAATACATTTCCTTTTGGTTCATTCCTTGCTGAGTTTAGGTTTGCCAGGAAAGGAGTTACTAATACATGACACACGTTTGCAGTTGTATTTCCAGTGGCAAATATGCCAGCAACAGGACTATTCAGCCAAAGGTGTAGAAACTGCACATTAAAGATGCAGACTATCCCAAAACAGCTTATTCCACTCGGTCTGTTTTCTGCCACACTGCACTGCACATTCAGTTCCTCCAGGGAAGTTCATCTTTCATTTCCAAACAACTAGAAAGGATAGTTTTCAAAGTAAACCTCACATCTTACTAAATAAATACACTGAAATTAGAAATTTCCAACTGGAATTAATGACATTGAGAACTAGTGTTTCTTTACTCTTTTGTATTGTTTTTGAGGAAAGGTTCCACTAAATATCCCTGTCTGATTATGTAGACCAGGTTGGCCTCAAACTCACAGAGATCCACCTGACAATACTTCTCAAATGCTGGGTAAAGGCATAGACCATCATGCACAGCCGATGTGTACACTTGCTGATTTTACAGCAAGAAACTTTCTGAGTGATACTTTCAATTACCACGTGAACAAAATGTTCAAGACCCTAATTTCCTTCAGAAAAAAGTGGCAAGCACTCTATTCCATGAATGATGACAGCCAAAACTTAAATATTTCACTGAAAGAATGAGAACTCTTGCAATTAACCAACATAAAAGTAGTCAGAACACTGCAGAGGAAATTTGAAGGACCAATGTCTCAGTTGTCCATGATCTCTTGTATATATACTTTAAAAAATATTAATTTTTAAAAATGTATGTCTGTTTCTGTGTGGGGAAGGACAAGTGTTTGCTGGTGATTGAGGTGGCCAGAAGAGGGCGCTGAGTTACAGGTCGTCATGAGCTGCCCAACACAGGTACTAGGAACTGAACACCAGTCCTCTGCAAGAGCAGCAAGCACTCTTAACTGAAGAACCATCTCTCCAGCTTGGAGTGTATACACTTTTTATTCAGCAGGAAATACATCAGATACATGAATTTTCAAAGAAGACTTTTTTGTTTTATTACTGGAAACAGTTTTAGAAATGTACTGAGAATTCAAAAAGCAAATACAGTTTAGTCATACACATTTTCTGCTTCCCTTTGCATGGTGTAAGTGAAGCTCCTTTATAGTGGTCAGGCTGCTGTCCAGATTGGCAATGCTTGCTGAGAGCATGCCCCAGGAATGTGGCATCCAAACTAATGGCCACATGTCAAGTGACAATAGCACTGGGGCAGGAGGTGACCCCTTCAGCCCCGTCTTCAGTGAGACAGCGCTGGCAGTCATGGAGACCTGGAATCATGGCCATTAGCAGTTATCCCAGGGATTTCCCAGGGTGCTGGGACAGGAGATCTATCCAGGAGCTCAACAGACATCCCAGGATTGAGGTTCTAAGGTTCTAAGGCTGTTAGTGATAGGTGGCTAGGTTTGTTTCCTTTGCAGATGAAGTTCACAAGGCACTTACCATCTGCTCTTCCACCCTGAGCTGCTCATCACTGGCAAGGAAGACGCTGCCAACAGCTCTGCCCATGGACATGGAGACCATTTGGCAAGTTCATACACACAAGCTGCGGTGTACATGTCTGTTCCTCCCTGTTCTTTTGCAGGCTGACCAGTGCATGGGTATTTAGGGCTGATTGGTTTTCACAACTTTAGTGGGTGTTAGGCAGGAACAGAACTCACAGGATGCTTATTTGTTATAAAGGAAGATTCGTCAGACTGCTTCACACAATATCCAGTGCATAGTCCACCGATGGCAGTCTGTGAGCCAGGGAGGCTGAGAACCCGGCAGCTGCTCAGTCCAGTGGGATAGATGCTGGAGAAGTCCCGTTCTTATACTGCAGGCCTTGGAGGTTTCTAATGAGTCTCTTGTTTTTAGTCCACATTGAACAGCTGAAGAAGCTGGAGTGTGATGTCCGTGCAGTATGGCAGTGCTCAGCAGTGGGACAGACTTGCTCAGCAGCACCAAGTGAGGGCCAGCAGTGAGACTGCCTTTAACTTAGATTTCCTGTATTTGCACTACCTGTTGAAAGGTGCTGCCCATTCTGAGGAAGGTCTTCTGCCCTCAGTTAATCCTTTCTGAAAACGTCCTCACAGAGGCATCCTAGAGGCAGGTCTCTTAGCTGATTTCAGATCTTGGGAAGTTGACAAACAAACATCACATGACACCATGGTTCCCGGAGCTTAGATTCATCCATCCTGCAATGATCAATAGAGCCAGCTGGCCCAGCTACAAGTGGGCAGTCCTTGGTGCAGGGTATCGAGAGAAGTGCAATCTAATTAGATAAAGTGTTCCATTTAAATGCAAAGTCTACTGAATTAAGGCAAATATATGCACCTCGGCAACCACCCTCAAAATAAATGCGTAGGATATGCCTGCCATTTTGTGCGACTTCCCAGTCAAACTCTGGGCCACCTCCAGGCACAGGTGGCTTGGATGAACTGCAGCTCCCTTCCTGAAGGCCAAGCTCAGGGTGTGCTTTCCTCTGCATGCATGCTCTGTCTCAGCTCGAATCTGATAAGAGCAGTTTTGCTTCTTTGTGGCTGGTAACGGAGGCTTTTATCCCCTTTGTCGTGTCACACCAGCTGGCTCCACTAGCTGACAAAGGATGCATAGCCTTCTCTCTGAGTGATGCCGGGCTCACAGATGCGTGTCTCACTCACTGTTAACCAACCTGGCATCAGCTGAAGGTTTTGCATAATTGCTCATCCTCAGGTGGAGACAATTCTCTTCTTTTCCTAATTTGTTCCAACTTTTATATTATTATTGAATTGTCAAGATGGAAAAGAAACAAGAGAAAAATATGTCCAAGTATAAGAATTGATTTGGGAACGAACAGAAAGATTTAAAGTCTGAAATGCAAGCCCACAGAGAGAAGAGTAAGGAAAACTGATAAGCCAGCCAAGCAGCATGGATGCAGCATCCTTTGATTCTGGTGACTTGGGGCCCAGAATTGGCCTCGGCTCATTTGGTATTTAACCAAAAGCTCAGGGCATATTGGAAGCCCAGCTGTCAGTCAGCTGGTTTCGTTTCTGATATCCACACCACCATTCTTGGACTCTGGCTTGAAAATGCAAGTGTCATCCAACAGGGAAGATAAATAATTAGTTAATATTTGAAGTGCTGTGAAGAAGAAGAAGAAAAAAACCCACAAACATTATAATGGGCAGCAAGATGGGCTTCGCACTCCAGCCTCCACCCCCAGTGAGGCATAATCATTCTTTTCTTCTGAATTTCAGTTTGTATAATTAGGCAGCTTCCTGAAAAAGTGATAAGGAGAAATCTTCATCACATAATCAGAGAGATCAGCTGACATCTGAAACGACCACTCTGCATCCCATGCCTGGGGCTCTTCTGTGGAGTCTACTGCAGACCCAGAGCTGAGGTAGTCACCTGTTAGACCCCACTCTCAGCCCGGGGACTCGAACCCCAATGGGCCACCTGGGCGACTAACGTCGGGAGCCCCAGTCCCAAGAATCCAGACCGTCAGATGCAAAAAGCACGAGGTTTATTTCACTTGCGCAAGTGGGGGACTTGGGAAGCCAAGCCCCTGCCTGACCTCGGCCGGGCCAGGCTTTTATAGTAGAAACTCACAGTATTATTATTCATTACTTGTTACATTTGGATTGGCTTTTGGCCTACAGACCAGGGTCACAGAGAAGACAATTTTACATAGTCCAACCTTTTTTCAGAAATGACACACACATTATTTTGTAGTTTACTAGATGTTGACTTAACTGAATGTTTAACCCACCATCCTATAGATGGGATATTAGGGGCTGTTCTTGTGGAATGTTTAACCCACAATTTTATAGACGAGGTATTAGAGGCTCTTCTTGTAAATACCACAGACGTTATCTCACATACCATGAGATGTTGACATAGCCCTTGACTGGGACTTTCTAGTTTGGGAGGAGGTAAGCTAACAAAGGGGAGCTAACAAAGGGGACCAGGCATTTTTCCATGAAAGCGGGGGTCCTACAACCTACCACATCAGCAGTGAATGCAGGCTTGGAGTCAGCCAGGCTCCAAGCATGGTTCAGATTTGGGGCAGTGATAAAAGACAGCTGACACACACCTCCATGCTACACACTTCTGTGGGGTCTGGGTCTATTGCAAAAGGTATTGAGCAAGCCAAGTAACCCTGGATACCCTGAAGGGATGGTAGGAGTCTGACTTGCTCTGCCTGAAGCTATAACCTAGGTCCCAGGAAGTCACTACAGAGACGACATCCTCAGCAGTTGATTAATCTTTTCCCGCCACAAAGATCACCCCAGACCAGAACCAGGTTTTTGGGTTTCGTTTCCTTTTCCTAATTTCCACATCAGCCCTACAACCTTCCCGCCTTTACCTAAAGACCCCACCTTTAACTTTCCCACCTTCTGTAACGGCCAGAAAGGCCTCCCTATATGAATCCCTGCCTTGTTTCAATACAATAGATGAACTGCCCACTGACACAGTCTCCCAGGAATTCCTCCCGCCACACTCGGGGCCACCTGAGGACCTGTTCGATCGTTCTCCATTCTCTGGAACGGCTGGAGCACAACAGCCGTGCTGGAGATGGAGACTCACCCACACACCTCTGTAGAAAAAGAATGTATGAAATTTGACATTTCCCTCCTTTTCCTTCCCAAAAGGAGCAAACTATTCATGAGGGCTTAATAATTAACACAGCCATTCTTTCTAATGTCAGAGACAAGCATGCCTTATGGTGGTACTCTGCCCTGTGGCCCCCAACAGACGATGGCCTCACTGCAACAGCCATACTGGAGCTGGGCTTCCAGACAGCCCTCTTGGGTTTGCTATGGAAACCAACCTTGCTCTCTATATTAAACTTGTCTTCAACACCTAGGCAGGATCTTCCAGACAAAGGAGTGTGCCAGCATCATTTGTCAACATTACCTAGTCAAAACACTCAACAAAAATACAAAAGTCCACATAAGGAGTTTGGGAGTAGGAAAGGCTGTGTTAAGCTGCACTATCTTTGCTGCAATTATAATCAGAACAAGGCAGAGGTACGGCCGTAGGTGGGGATGAGAACCTACCTGCAGTGACCTTGAGCAGACTGTGCTGAACAGGGACACTGTTTCTTATACACAAGCATGGGAGTGAGGTAGCACGTGCTCAGAAATGCAGGCTCCAGGAACTGCCCCTGCCAGCCTCAAGTTAGGCCTAGACACTAGCTTCATCACAAGTTCTGAAGGTGCACCCCTAGGAAGTAAGCTTCTCCTGTGCTCCGGCAATCCATGCTTGAAATGGTTTTTCATAACTGCCACAGAATTTAAGATTATAATCCCATACTTTGTATATTACAAGATAGATTTTTTTTTTTGCAAATCCTCTCATCTAAAATTGCATGTGTGAGTTATTACCATAGGGCACATATTGTAAACTTAGATGATGGTCAGAGAAGGAAAAAGGTCTATCCTGTTCCTGTTCTCAATATAGGAAAGTTGAACGGGTCAATTTGAGAAAAAGTAGAATAATTCGAATCTTTCTTACATGTAATTTCTAGTATTCTCTTTATATGCAATTGGTTCAACAAAATTAGACTGTGTTCTGAGATTGCAAGACCCATTTTCAGCAAACCCTTTCCGTTGACCATCACTTATAAGTAATGAAGATTCTCACAATTCTTTTTTATTCAAAATAAATAATTATATTAAATTGTAACCAATTATATTAGTAACTTAACATGATAACTACTCTTTGTTAGTCCAGTTTTAAATTACTGTATTCCTTAAAACACTTATTGATTGAATTTGCTAATTTTATTAAAATTATATGTTGCATCTTAAAATTTATGTTTATTTTACGTGTATGAGTGTTTTGCCTGCATATAAGTGCACTAAAGTCATACAGTGTGCAAGGAAGCAAGAAGAGGTGTCAGCTTCCCTGGACTTGTGGACTTATGGACCTTTATTAGCTGCCATATGGGTGCTAGAAAGCAAACCTGGCTCCTGTGCAAGAGCAGCCAGTGCTCTTAACTGCTAAACCATCTCTCCAGTTCCACATGTTACACTCTTACTCTTTTACTAAGAACAAAAATTATTTTTAAAAAAACATTTTATTTATATATGTATGAGTATATTGCCTACATGTATAAAAGTGCACCCATGTTGTGCAGTGACCATGGAGGTCAGAAGAGAATGGCACATTCCCTGGAACTGTAGTTAAGGATGGTTCTTAGCCACCATGTAGGTGCTGGGAATTGAACACGGGTCCTCTGCAAAGGCAGTCAGTGCTCCTAACTACTGAAGCATCTTTCCAGCCTTGAGAAGGAAAAAATTCATTTGTAAACTTTGCAAAAGTTTACAATTTCATTTTATGAAAACTTTCACTGCTGGGCTGAGGATGTGGCTCTGTGGTAGAGCAACTGGCCAAGCATGGGCAGTACCCTTCCACTCCAGCATAAACTGGCATAGTGGCACATTCCTGCAACCTAGAGCACTGGGGAGATGAGGTAGGAGGCTCAGGAGTTCAAGTCCATCCTTGGCTCCATAACAAGTTGAGGTCTGTCTGAACTACATGAGACCCAGAAGGAAGGAAGGAAGGAAGGAAGGAAGGAAGGAAGGAAGGAAGGAAGGAAGGAAGGAAGGAAGGAAGGGAGGGAGGGAGGGAGGGAGGGAGGGAGGGAGGGAGGGAGGGAGGGAGGGAGGGAGGGAGGGAGGGAGGGAGGGAGAAAGAGGAAGAAAGAAACAGAGATGAGAGGAAACAGAGAGTAAGAAAAACTGTAAGATTCCCCAAAGTACGAAGAAAAAAGAAAAAATTAGACATCACAATTTAAACAGCTCTAAGTATCACAGTTTATTGACTTTGTTTTTTTAGTGTCACAACAAGCCCAACCAAAATTAGGAGGAAAATACCATTGATGGTACTGTAGGACCAAACGATGGAGGTTAGGCAAATATCCTCAGGTAATTAGGACAGATAACTTCTCACTTAAACACATTACCACATGGAAGAGATATATTGGTCACATATTAAAGTGAATGTGTCTTAATAAGAGATCCAGGAAGCATGTGTATCAGACAGCCTGTCCGCGGCCTTCATAGGTTCATAGATCCCCAAATGGGATCAATGTTTTCAGTGTCCACTGTTTTCTGGGTAGGAATATAGATTCCACTGGCTACTCAAAGAAGTCAGTGCCCTCAGAGCAAATGCTGTTCACATTTTAACATTAGCAAACAGAGTTCAACAGACATGTACCTGCACATGCAAAGCAGTCTGTCCAAAGGCTCAGACCGGCAGAGGAGAGTTGGGAACGGTCACGGCTCCCACACCCAGATGTCCCCATTCAGTCCTCACTTTAATCATGTAGGATTGGCACTCTTATTTTGTAACATTTTGCAGATTAGGAAGATGAGACCTTGGAGCTTATTAATTGCAGGGAGGGATACACAGATTCTAAGTACAGAGCACTGTGGCCATTCAATCCTGGAATTCTCATCTAGATCTGGGCTCTTTTCATCAGACTATTTTATGGAATGCTCATGAATGTTAAACAATGATGAAATAATGAGACTACATTCTACAGAGCCACAGAATAGAATAGTGTGGGAAAATGTTTCTCAGTCCCTAAACTTACTCCTTCTAAATCTGATTGGAGACAATGGCCAGAAGTGTAGGCACATTGCCATCAGAGAGGCCTCCGATCGCCCTGCCTTCACCTCAGTGGTCTTCGC
Organism: Eospalax fontanierii; assembly: GCA_035773235.1. Classification (NCBI taxonomy): domain Eukaryota; kingdom Metazoa; phylum Chordata; class Mammalia; order Rodentia; family Spalacidae; genus Eospalax; species Eospalax fontanierii. Next base: position 3,320,694 of record CM069524.1, on the reverse strand, counting down.
TCTAAGTGAATGATTTCACAGGCTCAGCAGTTCCCGTGCTGGAGGTGTGAGGGATGTATGTCAGATACATTGTATCAGTGTGATAAATGTGTAAATGCATGTGTGTCATATGTTTAAATGTGTGTTGTAGATAGATGTGCTATATATATATGTGTGTGTTGTGTGTGTAGTATATATGTATATATGTATGTGTGAGTACATGCGGTGTGTGTTAAGTGCATCATGCTCAACATGTGTGTTTACGCTTGTGTTGCATGTGTAAACATGTGCTGTGTATAAGCATGCATTGTGACTGTGTGTTTTGCATGTCTGTGTAGTGGTGAGTGTATACATGAGTGTATACAAGTATGTGCTTGTATTGTTTGTAAATGTGTGTTGTGTATAAGCATGCATTAGGACCATGTGTTTGGCAAGTGTGTGTGGTGTGTGGAATGAGTGTGTGTATGTGCGTGTGTGTTGTGCTTTCCACATACAGTGCAGGATACGAAGTCAGTTCATAGGGGCTATTGAGGAAGGTCTCTTACACAAGCATTTGGGGGGGGGGTGCCGTGGGAAGTACACTTTTCAGCCAGTGTCTTGAAGATTTGTCCCCTTTGCCTCCCTTTCTCTCTGTACACCTCCCCAAGATGCCTTTATCATCTAAGAGTAACTGGTTAAGAGTCTTCATACAGTTATAGTCCCTTGTCCGTGAAATCCCAAGTACTTAGCACCACCTTGTGGACAGGAAGCAGAAAACTCAGCACAGCAGATTGTCCCAGGCTGCTTTGACCTTTGTGGAGGATCTAGGGGTATGGCTAAGTGACTGGAGCACTTACTTTGCAAGTAAGCATGAATATCTGAGTTACTTTCCTTGAGCACCCAAGTAAAAAGCTGGAATGGCTGTATAGACTCATAGCTCCGGCATCGTAAGCAGATATACATAAATCCCAAGGTTTCCTGGTCAGTGAGCCTAGCTATACGGGTCAGACTCAGATTCAGTGAGCGATCTTGGCTCAAGACAATAAGGCAGAGAGCGATGAAGAAGGACACCTGACATCCTGCACTGGCCCACAGCACACATACAGGCGCACACCAACATGCTCACACACACAGCACACACATACACACAACAGCACACCCACATACATACATCAGTAAACAAGGTGTAGAGTGATTGAGGAGGTGCCACTGACCTCTGGCTTCCCCACACTCATCCACTCACACACATACATGCACACACATGCATACACACAAAGACAGTCATCTGCAAATCAAGGGGCTAGCTCTCCAAAGAAATCAGCTGTACCTTCACCTTGACCTTGAACTTCCTGCATAAGCTGCACTTTCGTTCTTCCCAGGTCTGCAGCCTGTCCTGCAGATTCAGATTTGGCAGCATCTACAGTGACCTGAGCCAATTTCCTAGAAATTTCTTTATCTAAATAGATATCCTCTTGGCTTCCTGTCTGTGGACAGCCCTCATTGAAAACTACATACTCCAAATGAAAACCTGCAGTTGTTTCCTGTTAATGTAAACCCAGCACTGGATCCTCAGGGTGGAATTCAAAGTCCTCCAGAATCTGAGCAGAGTTTACTGTTACTTTCTCCCAACTGGCCTTTGATGAGCTTATTATCAATGACATTTATTGAAAACCAACAGTATTAACAGACTATCCCTAATAGTTTAGAAGCATGGGCTTAAAAGCAGGCTGAATGCAGTGATTTATCTGAAAGCCATAGGTCCTGCTTATTTATTGTGCCTTGGTTACTTTTCTGTTGCTGTGATCAAATACCATGACCAGGAGAAACTCAAGGAAGAAAGTTTTGGCTTCTGGTTCCAGAAGGAGTCCATAACTGTGGCACAGCTTGGCAGGGGTGGGTGGAGCAGGAAGCTGGCTTATCACACTTCCTAAGCACATCAGGAAATGGAGGTCAAACCTGAAGTGGCCAAGGCTATAAACCCTCAAAGCCTGCCTCCAGTGATGTACTTCCTCCAGCAAGACTCTACTTCCTAAAGGTTCCCTGAACTCTCCAAACAGTGCCACTGACTGGGGACCAATTGTTCAAATAAATGGGGCTGCAGGGGACATGTCTCATTCCAACCACCGCCTTCAGTAAGGAGGGAGTCATTCATTGACTCACCCTACAGAGACTCTGGACCAGTCCTTAGGGATACAACACATTCATGATGCTGCTCCATCAGCACAGGAGGCCCGGCTCCCAGAGGTTGTTAGGGAGAAGATGAGTGAAGAGCTGGCAGCGGGTGTGTGTCCGGAACCGTATCTGAGCACTTCGTGGCCCACTGAAATTGAAACCGAGAGAGATACTGTTCAGAAAAGATTAAAAGGTTCACAGTGATGACGGAGACTGGCTCCACGTGCAGTTTGTTCTCTCTAGGTTTTCACATTTTTATTTCTTAATTTTTGTGTATGGAGTGGAGGTTACGTGAGTTTGTGTGAGTGTGAGTATATGTGTCAGAGATCAACCTCAGGTGTCATTCCTCAGGAGTCATCCACCTTGTTTTATGGGACAGGGTCTGTCTCTCACTGGCCTGGGGCTCACTGATTAGCCAGCAAGCCCCAGGAACCCTCCTGACTCTGCCTCCTGAACAGCTTTTTTGGCTAGCTTTTTTACATGGGTCCTGGGGCTGGAGCTCAGGTCTTCATGTTTGCATGGCAAGCGCTACCTATCTCTCCAGTCTCCTCACTAGGTTCTCAGGACTGCACAGCATTGTATCTTGTTTACCACTAGATCCTGGGCTCTTTGAGTAACTGCGACTGTAGATACTCGGGAAGTTTGCTAATGTCTGAAAGTGTCATAATTCAATCTTTCAATTAGCTGTGAAAATTGACTCAGTTTGATTCTGCTGTAGGGCTACCTACTACATAGTGCATGGCCGTTTGTGTCAATGTTCCCTGTCTCATCATCTTTTAACAAGCTGGTGTATGTGTGTGTGTGTAGCTGGGTCAGGGTATGTGTGTGTGTGTGTGTGTGCACAAGAGTGTACATGCCCACAGAGCATCAGATTCCCTGGAAATGGAGTTACAGGTGGTTGTGAGCTGTGCAATGTAGGTGCTAGGAAATGAACTCAGGTCCTCTGAAGGAGCAGAAAGCAGAAGCATGTTTAACCTCTGTCCTTCTCTCCAGCCCCTTTACTGTATTTAAACATATTGACCTTTTAGGAAGGAAACAATAAAGAATATGAATAAAATAATTTGAAAGTATTGAGTATTATTCACACTGAGGTTCAGTAGTGTCACAATTTTAACATTTTAGTCCTCTTGGCTGCTGTTACAAAGTACCTTAAATGCAGTGTTTTCCAGCCACAGCAACTCACTTCTCACAGCCCTGAAGGCAGAAGTACTTCAAGGCTAAGGGCTTGCAGACCCACTTCATGGTCTGCATGGTTTTATTCCCTGACTCAAGATGGCACCTTCTCATTGGTCCTCACGTGGCGGAAGGAGAAAACAAGCTTCCTGGTGCATTCATGAAGCACTGTTCTCATCCTGAGGGTCTGAGACCTAGTCTCCCAGAGTTCTACGATCACCTTGAGGGTTAAGACCTCCTTGTGAATGTGAGGGGACTTGAACTTTCAGACCACGTCACTTACAAACGCACCGAACACAAGGCCCTGTTTTTCCGCTTTGATGCTTAGGTTTTCCTCCCTTAGTAAGTTCTGTTGGACGGTGTGCTTAGATATTCCACCCCAGGGGCCACTGCTTGCTCATACATGGTAAGCCCGCCTGCATCTCCAGACCTCTGAACTCTAAAAAGAACCTTCTCTTTAGATGTCATCTACAATGTGCCACATGCACACTGTCTCATTCACTGTATCCAAGCGCAGATGCTCGATTAAAAGTGGCGTGGCATGTGGGGTGGGAGCAGGACAGGCTGGGTTTAGGGAGGTTTCCTCACCTCTAGCCTTACATCTACTGAAGCAGAGACACAAACGCATTCCTCACAGCCTTGCTGCAGAGCTGTTCAAAAGGATCTGGAGAGATGCTCAGCGCTTAAGAGAGCTTGCTGCTCTTGCAGAGGAACTAAGTTCAGCTCCCAGCACCCACGTCAGAGTGGCTCAGAACTGCCTATGACTCCAGCTCCAGGGGATCCAAGAACTTGGATGTACGTATCTACATATACACATAGTTAAAAACAAAATAAAAAAGAAGAATCAGCTTAAGACAACAGCTAGCAAGATCCCTAGTATCGGGCAGACGCGCATGTGGCAGCACCTCCTATGCTATGTACTATGTACTCTGTGTACTATGGACCTACATGAAATCCTATGATTTGCTTTCTTTAAAAAAATCTTATTTATTATTTTTATTTTATGTGTATGAATGTTATTGCCTGCATGTATTTAAGTGCACCTGTATCATGAAATTCCCACAGGCCGGAAGAAGGCCTTGGATCCCCTGGAGCTGAGGTTACAGGTGGTTGCTAGCTGCCATGTGGGTGCTGGGAACTGTACCCAGGTCTTCTCGAGAGCAGCCAGGGCTCCTAACAGCTGAGCCTTCTCTCCAGTCCTTGATTTGGTCTCTTAATTCATCCAATTGCTTAACAATTAGTAAAATGCTAGACAGTGTTTGGAATTCTCCCGATCTTTGTGCATGTGTCCAGGAAGGGACAGGTGCACATGGAGGCCAGGGGGCAGCCCAGGATGTCTCCCACAGTCACTCTGTACCTTACTACTATTTTTTGAGATAGGTTCTTACTATGTATCTCTGGCTGGCCCAGAACTCACTATATGTACCAGGCTGGCCTCTATCTTACAGAGATCCACCTACCTCGGCCTCCTGAGTGCTGGGATTAAATGTGTGTACGGTTACTCTTGGATGCCCCCTTTTTTTGAGACAGGCTCTCTCACTGAACCCAGCACTCATTGGTTGGCTACAGACTGGCCAGTGAGCTAGAAGGATCCCTGTCTTGGCCCTCAGCCTCAGCAGCACAGTTACAGACTTTTGCCACCATGCCCAGCTTTTAAATTTTGTAATACGGCTGCTGGGAATCCAATTTGGGTTCTAATGCTTCCTCAGCAAGCACTTTACCCTCTGAGCCCTCTCCTCAGCTTCTCTCCTGATTGTCATAAATTCCTAATTAACATCCCATTAATAACATTCCTGTCCATCAGGTGAAATTTAGTCCATCTACTAATTCCCATTTGCAAAGTGTCCCTGCTGAGAATGGAAAGTGGCCAGACTTACCATGAAACACAAATTCTCAGTTCATGTATAAACCAACAGCACTTTAAATAAGACAGTTCATTACCAATTCGGCCGATCCCACAACTCAGCCCTTCAGTTTAATGAGTTTAGCAGGACAATAACCAGCCCAGTGAGCACTCAGGATCCTTACTCGTGAGTGTTCCTCACTAAACACAAAACCAACCATTATGATCATTAAGAATTGATCAAAACCACCAAACCAACAGACCAGCTATTAAAAATGTTTATTAAAATTAGACAACATATGTAAACATTTTTGTCAGTCACAGGCTTCAGAATGCAGCTCATCAGGGCCCTGCTGTTGGTCTCTGTGGCAGGAGGGAGAACCTCACTGTGGGCTAAGAGGGACCAGCTTAATTGATCTGGCACCACCCACTCTGGTCTGGGTCAACTTCATCACTTACCAAGAAAATGCCTCAGAGATGTGCGTACAGGCTAATCTGATAAAGGAAATTCCTCAGTCGAGGTTCCTTTTCCCCTGTGTGTCAAGTTGACAACAGAAACCACCCATGACAGTTGAAGTCTAGAGAGAATGATCATCCAAGTTCTTCTGCTAAGTGTATAGTAAGCAGAGGAAATCACAATGTACAAAGGTTACAGTTAAAGTAATGCTCTATAGTCATGCCTCTAATTGACTCTGTATTGCAATTATCATTTCAACATGGCTTCATTTCTGAACTTTTCATGGAGTTGAGGAGAACAAAGATAAAGGTATTTGGAACAAAGGAGAGAGGGAGTGACACAGCAGATGGACAAACATATCTTACACTTTTGAGTGGTTATTACATTATATAACAAGCACTTGTTTTTTCTCAACATTTGTAATGTTGGATATCTTACATGTCCGACTTTACCATCTCCGTCACATACCTCTCACAGGCACAACCCTCACACACAACCCTCACATGTGTATGAATCACACACATGCCTCACATGCACACTCATCATACACACACTGCTCATATACACACCCATCACACATATATAACATATATATATAACATAGCTAACATGCATTCATCAAACATACACACACACACACACACTTCACAGGATGCTTTGTTGGAATCTAAGCTGAACGAAGCTGTCGATTTCTCTACTTTTTCTTCCTGTAAGCATGAATTGGGTCTTGCCTTTCTTTGACTTTTAGCTGCCCCATGAACGATTAGTTGGAATGAAGCAATCAGTCACCTTGTCCAATGTGACACATGTTGAGAAAACCAAGTGTTTGTTATGTAATGTAATAATAACTCAGAAGTGAAGAGGAATCAGACAATGGAAAAGAACACAAGTGGGATGTGTTAAGAACCTGTAGTAGTAATGCAGTAGTAATGCAGTACACAGCCCCGCAGGTCACCTGCTGACACATACCCGTAGGTCAGTCCAATGTCCTCACACCTGATTTAATTTGCTCTGAATTTCTGGCACTCCAGTTATTGCGTATCTAGCTACCTTAACCAAGGTAGAACTTTAAATGAACTGTCAAGGGTTGTTTGTGATTTAGCTATTTATCATACGGCGAACTTTAAATATTTATTGTCTGCCTTGCCAGTAACAATGTTTTAGAGATAAAGAGAAATCACAGCAGACATGAGTACATCAAACTCCTGCAGAGCCACTCTGTCCTCAGAATGCAGTGCTCTGCTTGTGTAAGTATAAAAGAAATCCATAAAAAATCCTTAAGTCACTTCAATCCACCTGCTAGCCACGGACTTTTATAAAGGCACTTCTGGAAGTCAGCTGCGCCACCCGCCATTTCCACTGCTCACCTCCACAGACGCCCGTGTTTACCCACAAGTAAATGAAATGTGAAGCGAGGCAGCTTCAACCCCCACAGCTCTGCCGCGTCCTGAGTTGGCAGTGTTTTAGGTGGACTGGGATAACTGCATCTCAGAGGAAAACAAAATTACACATGAATGTTTAAAACAAATGGTCTGTGTGAACACAGCTGTGTGTAACTTAATTTTCAGACTCTACAAAAGTATGAAGGTTTCCACGGACGGCTTCTCATGAAGGAAGAGGTGATTCTGCAGGGAAAACCAGCGGAGCGGCTTCATGAGGGGCACACGGTGTGATGTTGCCTAAATATCAGTGACTGGTCTCTTATGTTTGCCAATTACTGTTAAGATTTGAACCCGAAAGGTCCCACAGGCTCATGTTTGGTCCCCAGGTGGTGATGCTATTTGGGAGAGGTTGGAGGAACCCTGGGAGGAAGAGTTGACCTGGAGGAAGCAGGTCAATGGGGATGTATCCTTGGGCTATGTCTTGCCCTAGTCCCTTCCTGTATTCCTCTCTCTCTGCTTCCTGTTCATGATGTGAGCTGTTCTACTGGCCCCACCCCACCAAGATGAGTTGATCCCTCTGAAAGCCTGACCAAAATAAACGATCCCTCCTTGGTTCTCAGGTATTTTGGTCACAGTGATACAACAGTAACTTAATATAGTTATATTTAATGAAACTACTTTGAAGATTGATTTCACTTTTGATTCTGTGTCTTTGTGTGGTCAGGTGCACCTGTGAAGTTTCCCATGGAAGCCAGAAGAGGACATTGGAGCTGGAGTTAAAGGCAGTTATGAGTCACTCTACCTGGATGTAGTACACAACTGTTAACTACTGAGCTATTTCTCTAGCACCCTGGAAACTTTTATAGGTTACACACAGCAAAATATCCTTGGCAAGGCACAGAACATCACTGCATGACTAAGGAGGCTACTGGACATATGTATGCAATATAAGGCCACAGCTGACCTTGGGTAGTTTAATTAATTTATTTATTTTTATTTTATGTTTATGAATGTTATGCCTGCACGTATGTAAGTGCACTGATGTTGTGTACTGATCATGGAGGACAGAAGATGGCACTCGATTCTCTAGAACTGGAATTATGGATGGTTGTTAGATGCCATGTGGCTGCTGGGTCTTCTTCAAGAACAGCCAGTGCTCTTAACCACTCAGCCATCTCTCCAGTTCTGACCTTGGGTAGTTTAAATACGATTCTAAATCTAAATCTACTCCAATCAGTATATATATTTATAATATCATTATATTGTATAGAATCTCTACTTACTAACATCACATTATTGTTGCCAAGAAGTGAAGAGCTACCTCATTGTTTTTTGTTGCACAAGAAAACAAAAGGACAAGAGAAAGGAAAGAAAAAGAAAAAAGAAAGGATGAAGGAAGAGAAGAAATAGGATGTTGTCCTAGGGGCTTTTGGGCTTCATGGGGAGGCAGGGCATGGCTGAAGCTCAGCCCAGATCTCTTGGGGTTGCTCAGGGGATCCAGGTGAGGCACAGTGTGGAGGTCTGGAGGCTCCAGGGGCACCTCTGGGTGAAGAAAGCCAATCAGAGGGTGTGCAATGAGACCAGACTTCTGAAAGAGTGTTGAGAAAAACAATGGCCACAGCTCTATGAGATGACCAAGTTCAACCAACACAGTGACACAAACCTTTCAGTTACTACAGATAGTAAATAACATCTGTTCCTAACTCCAGTTCCAGGGGACCTGATGCTCTCTTCTGGACTCCAAGGACATGCACAGGTGCACTCATACACATAAAACAAATCCAAAAATATTTTAAAAAAACACTTAAGTATCATGCCCAAGGTCACACACAGCAAAACTCAACCCAAGATTTCCATACGATTAACTGTGACAATACACTTACACATGCATGCACATGCAGGCCAGAGGTCAACCTTAGCTGCTGTCCACCTTGTTTTATAAGAAGGATTCTGTCACTGACCTGGGACCCATTTACTGTTAGACTAGGTGACCATTGAGTCCCAGGTGTCCTCCTGTCTCTGCCTCTTCAGACCTATGATTATATGTGTGCACCACTATGCTCAGCTATTTAACATGGGTTCTGGGGATAGAACTCAGGTCTTGAGGCTTGCACAGCATGCACTTTACTCACTGGGTCACTGGTCCATCTCCCCGCTACTGGAGATGGGAGCCTTTATAGATGGTTAAATTAAAACAAAGTCATATGGGTGGGCCCTAGTCCAGTATAGGTTGGGTTCTTATGAAGGATTTGGACACAGACACACGCAGAGGAACCACTAAGTCAGGACACAGGGAGATGGTGTCTGCCAGTCCAGAGGCAAGGCCTCAGGAGGAACCAGCCTTGTCCAAACCTTTACCTTCAATGTCTGCCTCCAAAACCCTGGAGAAATGAAGTCTGCTCTTCAAGCCCCTCAGGCTATGACTTAGTTACACAACCCAACCACACCTAGATGATTCTAACTTGTGAAAAAATAAGCACACATGGAACCTCTGACCCCGAGACAACGTCTGGAGGGAGGCCTGGAGATAGCTTTTGGATGGGGTTAGGGTTAGAGGGTCAGTTAGGATTAGAGTCTCGTGTTTAGTATTAGTGATTAGGGTTACATTTTAGTGTTTATGGTTTGAGTTTGGGGTTTAGGGTTAAGGTTAGAGTTAGTGATTCAGGTTGGTATTAAATGGTTAGGAACAGTGGTTTAGGATTAGGGTTAGGGTTAGTGGGTTAGGCTTATAGTTACAGTGAGTGTTAGGGTTAGAGTTAGGGTTATGGTTTAGGGTTAGTGTTAGACAGTTAGGGTTCGGGACTAGGGTGAGCTACCACTATTTAGCATGTGATTTGTCTTCTCTGGAGTCAGTGTGGACTTGGTCACTCTCCACATTTCTCCTTAAATGGCATTGTATACTAAAGTTACTGAAATCTAAATAATCCTCTACTCAGAATCCAAATTACAGTTATATTAAAATCAAATCATAGATGGCTGAAACTCAAGGTTCATGTGAACAGAAATAAGTTATCAAATGAATTTATTCGGGAAAGGTAAAATCATATGGCCATGCCACACCCACTCTGTCCACGAAATCACATTTTGAGCTCTTACATGACTGTTGCCACCTACTTAGAGATTTGAAAGGAGTTTGGTCTGATGATATCCATGTGTGATGCAATGCTCTGTCTCTGGTCATGGCACAGACAGGCAGGTTCTCATCTGACTGTCCCAGGAAGGCAGGGGATGGACTCCTCAATGCACAGTGTTCAGTCTCAAGTCTTGGTACAGGGTTAGACTGGCAGCTGCTTTATGGGTCAGCAGAACAGGATGAGCTGGGTATTTTCCCAGGTGTCTTGTCTTTATCCATTTGTAGCAAATACCTCATGGAAAGAGAAGGCTTTGAGAAAAGGCTTGTGGCACTTTCGTTGGGAGAGAGGGGGTACCACTGGGTGCCTTGCCTGCAGCCGGCTGCCTCAGGGATGGCCTGGTACTTGCTCAGGACCTGGAGGTCCACTGGAGGATGCCTTCTGGCTCCTTTTTCTCTTTGGGTGACAGTTCTTCAGATGCCTGGGGTCCATGGAGCTCTTTGAAGTCTAGACCCAGCGATGCCAGCAGCACAGCAGTCAGATAGAGCTGACTCCATTTTCTTCCTCAGCATAGGGGCAGCCAGGCTATTCTCTAGGGTCCCCAGAGGGGAGCCTGGAGATGGCCCCTCCTCTTGGCCATAAGCCTCTACTAGGTTGTCTTTGCAAAGAGGTAGACCAACATAGGCCTGACCAGGGAACCTCATTTTCTTTGGTTTTCTATACCTCAGTCCATCAGGGACAAGTTTTGGCTCCTCATAAGACCTTAAGTGTAATCAGAGCACCACAGTCCCATTATATAGTAAATATCATCATTTAAACTGTGTGCAAAGCATACTTGAATCCCCTGAATAATCATTCTAATTCAAAACACATGGACTCCTTTCAGATAAGCCAATTCCTTGCCTGGGAGCACCCTGAGGGAAAAATTCCAGAGTCCCAGGATTCAAGTATCCACACGCGAGCCTTCATGGGAGTCACCCGTAGCTTCTTACCCTTCTGGAAGCGTTTAGCAGCGATAACAGAAATCAGTGTGAACAAAAGCATCAAGATCCAAACACTCATACATACATACTCACACAGACACACACACACATGCACATTGTGTTGCACAAACTTTGCACATTCCTTTACTTCATCTAAGTGCACAGACCTCTGTCCACAGCTCAACATGTAGGCAAGATGGTTACACAGCAGCTCAATATGACAGAGAGCTGCTCATCCTTGAGATACTCTGGACAGTTACACCACAGCTCAGTGGTTCTCAGGTGTGTCAGCCAAACCAAGGGCAACCAGCGGAAGGCACATATGCAAATTCCTGGCCCACCCAGCATGAAATCAAAAAGGCTTTTGGTGGAGCCAGTAGGCTGTGTTGTGACAGACCTGTCCCAGTACAATAGAGGGTGATTCCCCACAGAAGCTGGAAAGCCATAGAGGTTACCAAGCTCACTAGGTAAGGAAGAAGGTGATGTTTGTACCCTGTATCCACAAGAAACCTCCTTAGGCTGGGTTCCAAATTAATCCACAGCCAGCAGAACTGCTGTAGTGTCCAGCATGGGCTCATCTGACATCTACCCATGCTCGCACAGACAGCTGCTCTCATCCAGACAGAACTGCTCCCATCTGAACAACAGCTGCTCTCAACTAGACAACAGTTACTTTCATCTGGACAAGTTACTCTAATCTAGACAATAGTCACTCTTATCTAGAAAACAGTTACTCTTATCTATATGATAGTCACCCTCATGCAAACAACCATCACTTTCATCTGAACAGTCACTCTTACCTAGACACCAGTAGATCTTATCACTCTTGCCTGGACAACAGGCATTGTCATCTACACAACAGTCACTCTTTACCTGCACAACAATCACTCTTATCTAAATGACAGTCACTCTTACCTGGACAATAGTCGCTCTATTGCAGGTGATAGTCACTCTTAATTGGACAAGAATCACCTTCATCTAGATGACAGTCACTCTTTACCTGGACACCAGTCACTGTCTTCTATATGACAATCACTCTGACCTGGACAACAGGCACTGTTATCTAGACAACAGTCACTCTTACCTGGACAATAGTCACTGTATTCTAGATAACAGTCACTCTTAATTGGACAATAGTCACCTTCATCTAGATGACAGTCATTCCTACCTGGACAATAGGCATTGTCATCAATCAAGATGATAGTCACTCTTACCTGGACAACAGTCTCTCTATTCTAGATGACAGTCACTCTTATCTGGATAACAGTCACTGTCTTCTAGACAACAGTCACTCTTACCTGGACAACAGTCACTCTGTTCTAGATGACAGTCACTCTTAATTGGACAATAGTCACCTTCATTCTAGATGACAGTCACTCTTACCTAGACAACAGTCACTTTATTGTTGATGATAGTCACTCTTACCTAGACAACAGTCACTTCATTCTAGATGACTGTCTCTCTTACCTAGACAACAGTCACTTTATTGTTGATGACAGTCACTCTTATCTAGATAACAGTCACTTCATTCTAGATGACTGTCTCTCTTACCTAGACAACAGTCACTTTATTGTTGATGACAGTCACTCTTATCTAGATAACAGTCACTTCATTCTAGATGACAGTCTCTCTCACCTGGACAATAGTTACTCTCCGCTAGGCAGTTGCTGTCATTTAGAAAACAGCTGCTCTCTCCTGCACAGTGCCTCACATCTAGATAGTGGGATGGGACACTGACTTCTCTCTACACAAGTCTGTGTTCATGGCCACCTCTGCTCACAAAGCCCCTTTTCATCTGCTGACTCCTCCTCCATGTACTGTTCCCTGCTCAGTGATGGGGACCCTCCAGAAGGGAGGAAGAACCAGCCCTGTACCAAGAATACACTCAAGGCACTTGCATTGTATTTTATTAAAACACCTTCAATTTTATCACAATATAAAAAAGATTTCCTTAACTATGCAAGTACAAAGACTAATTCTTTTTGTTAATAACCTTCCCTGAAGTGTTTCAGTAATTTCAACCCAGCTTTAGTGAACAATACAAAATATAAGTACAGCCCATCTTTAATCCCGCAGAACTTTCAGGGAGTCTGTATTCATACGGCCAACTCCTGTACTCAGGCTATTTGGTTCTATATAATTAAGTAGGATATGAATTTTTCTGGTAAAGATCTGGAGCTATAAATTCTATCTCCTGCAATTACTTAGTACTATAAAGACTGGATGTAAAAATAACCTTTGGGCTTAAGTAAAGCTGTACAGAATCAGCTTCTTCCTCTTCTGCAACTTTAAGAGCCATGTGAGATTGATGCAGAGCCCTCAGAGGCTAAGAACACTCCATAACTTTCTGTTTCCTGAAAGTTATCTGGGTGATGTACAAACAATGAAGCCAAGGGTATGGTTTTCTGACTATTAAGAGAGATGACCAAGGTCTGGTCCCATCTGAGAGAGGCCTGATTCTATGAGAGAAAGAAGTGTGTGTTCACATAACAGAACTTCGGGGCATAAAGCCAGTGGATACAGGTTACCAATTTGGGGGCGGGTATGTATGATGTATGTGTTCTGTGTATGTGTGTATATGCATGCTTGCCTATGTGTAGGCACAAGTGTGTGTGCATGACTGCACATGCATGTGTGTGCACCTGCATCTGTACACACATGCACATGGAGACCAGAGCTAATATAGGTGTTTAATTGATTGCTCCACACTTTTATTATATTGAGGCAAGGTTTCTTACTGAATCTGAAGCTCACCTATTCTGGCTAATGTAGCTAGTCAGCTTGCCCTAGGGAATCTCATCTCTGTCTCCTCCTGAGATGCTAGGATTACAGGAAGCTTCCATGCCTGCCCAGCTTTTATGTGAGTGCTGGGGATCCCAACTCCAGTCCTCATGTTTAAGGAAGGCACTTTATCCACCCAGCTGTCTCCTCAGCCTAAGACCAATATATTTTTAAATATTGTATTTATTATTATTATTATCATTATTACTATTTCATGTCTATGGGCATATCGCCTGCATTTGTGTAAATGCACCTGTGTCATACAATACCCCTGGAGGTCAGAAGAAGACACTGGATCCACTGGAACTCGAGTTATGAACGGTTGTTAGCAACCATGTGGATGCTGGGAATCAAACCCAGGTCCTCTGCAAGGGTAGTCAGTGCTCTTAACCCCTGAGCCATCTCTCCAGAACCAAGACCAACATTTTTAAAGGGGACTTACATCTGTGCTTTTGAGTTTTGAAGAGCTAACAGTACAAATAAATTCTTAGAATGAAACATAAAGATGTCAAATTCTTTTTTGAACTAAGAAATCATTTCGTAAAGTCAGTACTATAAACTAGCCCTAGGAAATTAACTTAGGATGTCTCTGCATTAATCTAATCTTCTCAGCAGTCAGGTGTGATGCGTGGCCACGTGCCCAGTGCTACACCCCTCACACACCGACCGCTCTTGACTGGCAGGACTTCCTTTCACTTGAATGGAGTTTGGTCCCCACATACAGTCTTTTTTCTTGAAATCCCTGTTCATGTCTTCAAAGCCTTCTTGTTGAAAGACCACATTACTCCTCTGAGTTTTATTGCTTTCATCTGAAATCACTAAACAGAAAACCATCATCACATACTGATTTTGCTAAAAAGCTACAAGAGTCCAGTCCAGCCTGAGACAGCTTGAGGCTTGAGACAGGAGAACAGTGATGAATGACTCATTTCACCCATCTAGGGATATTGCATTTTCTAATCATAAGAAAGCATCAAGGGCTAGAGAGATGGCTCAGCAGTTAAGAGCATTGACTGCTCTTGCAGAGGACCTGGGGTCAACCCCCAGTACCCACCTGGTAGCTAACAACCATCCTAACTCCAGTTCCAGGAGACTGGATGCCCTCTTCTGACCTTGGGCACACTGCACGACATGGGTGCACTTACATGCATGCAGGTAATACACTCATACACATAAAATAAAAATAATAAATAAAATATCTTTAAAAGGAAAGAAAGAAAGCATCAGAAAGACTAGAAAATAATGCGGGAAGTGTGCAGATAGGAGAGTCCCTGGAAACTCACGGATAAGCTAATTAGGGTTCCCAGGAGAGAAAAAAGGCCCTGTTCCTAACAAGGAAGAAAGGGAGGACCCGCACCTGAGGCTGTCCTCTAACTTACACACACTGACTGCGGCACAGGCATCCAAAAACACACATACATATATTCATACATACATATGTATGCACACACATACACATACACACTCACAATACATAAATGTAAAACAAAAAATTCTAAAAACTGTGTGACCATGCATATGCGCATATGGAGGGATATCAACAGAGACAGAAGTCCCAAGGTCATTTAAGCATTTGTCTCTCAGAAAGAGGGACTATGCAACCAGGAAAACACCTTCCTCATCTTGTTTTTAAAGTGCTAGAAGCATGCTCAAATCCTTTTGTTTGCTGCATTGATGAGGTTAAACCCAAGGCCTTTTGCACCCGGGCAAGTGTTATACCATCGAGCTATATACACCCCATCACTTCAATAGAAGGAGATGCTGTCTGATATGACACTGTCCTAAGATGCTCTGGACTCCTGGGTCCACGACAACTGATTTGTCGCCACAGTGTCAGAAAACTGTCCCAGTGAGCCTAAGACCAATTTCTTTATTTGTTTCCCCTTTTCTTTGAGGCAGTATCCAGTCCAGTCTGATAGTTCAGTCTACTCTTGAACTTGCTATGCAGCAAGGCTGGCCTTAACTACTGATTCTTTTGCCTCCACCCCCCAAGTGCTGGAATTATAAGCCCGTGTCACCCAGCCCCAAGACCAAGATTCATTTCCTAGTCTTTACTATACCTGTTCACAGTCTCCGATTCACTCAGTTCCTTGTAAAAGGACATCTGCTTAGTATGAATCCAGAGGAAGGGAACAACAGAAACAAAGAGAGGCTTCTGTAGGGTGTTGGGGGAGTGTTGGGGAGCTCATACTGAATAGCTCGGAGCCAGGGGAGCATCCCAGGCTGTCAGATGTGTGTTGCAGAGCTGGCTCTCTGAACTTCAGCACTTGTCCAGGCTCACAGAGGCCTGCACTGTGAACTTGCACTGGAAATGTTTGGAACATGAAAAAAGAGAGAACAGACATTTCAGTAATTTATGTTATTTTCATGACTGTAGCTTTCACACAGTCATAAAAGCCAACATTACCAGACAGTGACTGCATTAGTCCCAAGGGGCTAATTTCAGATCCTGTTCTCATCAAAGCTCTGTGTCTTTCTTCAATTCAAGGATCAAGTCAACAGATAATGAATCAATTGCATTCCATTAGGCACAAGGAGACACATGTGTGCAGAGAAAAGGAAAGATTTCAGAACCCCTGCAGATCTCCCGAGAATAGTTATATGCATCCAGCTGGAGGGAGTTAAACACAACAATGAAATAACAGACCCTGAATTTAAAGGAGACTGAAGTCTGTCACTCATAAGCCTTTCAGTCACTAAGGAACTGCTCTGAGCCTCTCCCATCACCAGTCAATTGGTAAAGACTATTTCTCAAAGCCATTGTGATAAGACAGAAAACATGCTAAAAAATATTATACTGTGGGGCTGGAGAGATGCCTCAGTGGTTAAGAGGCAGAGACAAGAGGATCCCAAAACTCAGTGACTGCTCAGCACAGCCTCCGGGCCAGTGAGAGAGCCTGTGTCAAAACAACAGAGTGGATAGTGCCTGAGGAACACCGGAAGTTGTCCTCTGCCCTCCACACACATGCCCACACATACAAATATGCACACACAGGTACACATATACACACAGCGTGTGGCCTGTGCACTCCATGCCTGGGAGCTATTTGTGCCTAACTGAAACATTGGAGATGAAACAGATGCTGGGGACAGTGTGGCAGGAAGGGTTACTGATGGAGTCACAGCCCAGTGGAGACACTACATCCTCCGAGACAGCAAATCTGGACACGGGTCAAAACATCGAGTTTCCTTCAGTGCAGTGCTGAGCTTCCACGGACTGTCTTTTCACTTAGGCTATTTCTTATGACTCCTATGGCAGGGGCAGAAGCTCATTTGGAGATTCTGTCTACTGACAATGCCAATAATCCCTAGGATTATGACATACTGCCACAATGGATGTTAAGCAAGTTCCTGTGGAGCTCAGTCCTGATAGACTCCCTTATACTGCCTGTGAGGCTTGGATTCTTAGACTCCCAGCTGCACCAGCTTCACATAGTTCTTCAGTAAGCCACAGTAGGTAAGATCTTTGAGATGTGTTCATTGCACATATGCAAGAGCATTCTAATGGCCTGTTTGGAAATTATATTTTCGAGCACTTTAATGAACTCCTGATATTTGAGAGGAAGAGGAGCCAGAATTAGTTGGACTAACACCACAATGAAACCTATTACTTTGTATGCTATATTTAAAAATAACTCAATAAATAAATAGATAAATGACTGGAGAGATGGCTCAGCAGTTACGGATACATACTGCTCAGTTCTGAGCACCTATGTTGGGTGACTCACAACCACCTGCAACTCCAGCAACTGGGGAATCTATCACCTCTGGTCTCTACGGGCATCCACACACAAGCACAAACCCATACACAGATTCAGAGGCACAACTGAAAATAAAAATAATGAAAATAAATAAAAGCCCAACTTAGTTGACCTCCCCTCTGCCTTTATCCTGTGTAAGTCTTCTCAGCTCACTAAAAACAAAATGGGATTTAGAAGAATGTCTCTGTGGTTATTTGTGCTGGAAATCTGGGAGGTGCTCCAGCCCTTACATCCTGTGGTGGTTGCTGGGAAGAGCATCTCAATGAGGGCTTGCCTAGTCAGGTGGCCTGTAAGCATATCTATGAGGAATTTTCTCAGTTGTGTTCACAAGACGATAAGAGTCACTCTGAATGTGGGTGGGCCCTGCGTTGTGTAAGAGAGGAGTGAGCTGAGCACAAGCTAGCATGTATATTCTCTCTCTCTCTCTCTCTCTCTCTCTCTCTCTCTCTCTCTCTCTCCCTCTCTCTCCTCCTGACTGGATGTGACCAGCTGCTCTGAGTTCCCACCACCTTGCCTTCCTATGGTGGTGGACTGTAGGACTGTGACCTGGAACTGTGAGCCGAATAAACCCTTTCTCCCTCACTGCACCTGCTTCTGTCAGGGTGTTTAATCACAGCAACAGAAACAAGACTGGAACATGAGCAGAACACATTCTGTATTCTGTGTTCCGTTTATGGAAGGGACACTGGTATCCCAGGTTTTAGACTGAACCAAGTTGGATGTGAATATCTTTCCTACCCTTTTCTAGCCTCATGACTTGGAGGAAAATCACTTCTCTACGTCCCACAACACTCTTTTACAAACATGAGAAACACCGTTCCCAGGCCGCAGGTCTGCGGCGCGATGTAGACACTGACTTCTGCGAAGGGCTCTGCAGCGTCTCAGAACATAACACATGCTCCTGCACGCCAGCGGGTCTCTCTGCTCTGCCGTGCCCAGGGACCATCGCGTCTGACCTGTGCTGCTGCCCTTCTTTCCTTCCCTCCCACGTCTGCCTGCGGCCCCTGAGTCCGCCTTGCAGGCCATGGCAGTGCCCAACTGAAATCCTCAGGATTCCTAGGCTACATTTTAAATTATCAGCAAGCCCTAGAAGCTCCTGTCTGCCTGAGTCTGAGTCCCTCTCGCCACCCCACTGTCCTCTCTTGCTCCAGCCACCCCCCTTGCCTGCCACCTCACACCAGTGGTGTGGCCCCCACTTAGACTCCATGAGTCATAATGTCATAGCTGCAGTTGCCCAATCTTGCCTCATAGCTGAAGGATTGCTGCAAGTTTGAGGCCAACCTGGGCTACATAGTGAATTACAGTTCTGCCTGGACCATAAATAGTACCCTGTCTCAAAAAATAGTAGTAGTAATAATAATAATAACAGCAATTATTCATCAACAGACGTTCTGTGAACTGGTGAGGAATGGGGTTCTCAAGCTGACTCACTTGTAGAAATGTCTATCCTAATGAGGAAAACCAAGATGAGGGTCTGTGTGGAAGGCAATATAACATTCCCAAATCGGGGAGTCTCACAGGAACAGTCACTCTTCCCCATCACAGGGCTATCTTGCAAGTCCCGGAGAGGTGGGCATGTACTCTGCCTCTCACCTTCAGACACATGGGCAGCCAGTCTTTACAGGCTTTGGGTCCCTCTGATATAGAAGAACTTAGCACACACTGCTTCAGAAACGCCCCAACCCCTGAGACTAGAAACCTCTTGGCTCAGTGTTTGCTTTCTACTGATGTGATAAACACCATGACCAAAGACAACTTGGGGCGGAAGGCGTCTATTTCAGCTTACGCTTCCCGGTAACAGCTCATCACTGAGGGAAGGCCAGGCAGGAACAGAAGCAGAGACTACGGAGGAACACTGCTTATCTACTGCTTGCTTCCCCTGCCTTGCTCAGATACATTTCTCATACAGCTCAGGACCACCTGCCTATGGGTAGTTCTGCCCACGGTGGGTTGTGCCTTCCCACATCAGTTCCTAATCAATGCTCCACAGACATACCCACAGCCAGTCTGATGCCAGAAGTTCTTCCATTGAGGCTCCCTCTTCCAAGTGTCCAGTTAACAACTAAGATTAGCCATCAAGTCTGCTTTTTCAACGTAAGATTTAACTTTGAAAGAAGCACAATACAGGGCCCTGCAGTCATCACTGCATCAAAACTGCTGTGATGGCACTTTCTCCCACAAATTCTGAAAATACTAAAAGTATTAAACTATTCACCAGGAACAATCTAAATTTCGGTCCCCATCCAAGGAATCATACTGCAAAAGAAGGTCAGGAAACTTGGTAGGGAAACTTCCCAAAGGGAAGACCACACCACTTAAAAAGCACTGGATTCTATAGCTCAAAGCACTTTCTCCCATGTCATAACACCAGGTGCAGCTGACGCTATGGGAAACAAGACAGAAATGATTGTTCTTTCTTCTGCACTAAGGTTGGTCCTGCTGGGAATTGAGCAGGAGTGTGTATATGCATGTAGGTATGTGTGCACAAACACAAGGTATACCAGAGTAACACTGAGGGATGCGAGTGGAAATGTGCCAGTCCGTTTCAGGATTTGTGGCATGCCCTGCCATCTTGTGGTCAGACGAGGTTACTGCATGCTAAACTCCAAGTGCTCCCTTGGGGATCCCCAGCCATAATCTTTGGATAAGTTTTAACTGAAATATTTTATCAAGTGTCTCAAAACAAATAAATATATGCAATTAAAATATCTTCTTTGTTCTCATAAAAAGAAATGTCAAATGCTACAATCCAAGGAAGTTTAAAAATCCGGCAAAATAGTCAATTATATTCATTCTGCTTTAAATAACTCTGCTGCACTTCGGATCCTGAGTGTGATTCCATCTCTCCTCATCCAGAAAAGCTCTGCCACAATGGCTCCACTCGTCCTCCCAGATCTTCTTCCCTTGCCATCCTCAGTGAGGCCAACCCTGCTTTTAGACGTAGGGTCTTTCACTGGCCTGGAACTTGACAAGCAGGCTAGGCTGGCTGGTGACCCCCAGGACCCACTGTCTCTGCCCCCCCCCATAGAACCACAAGCATTCAATAATGCCTGGATTTATTGAATACGAGTTCTAGGGCTCAAACTTAGTTCCTCACTACCAACTGAGCCATATCTCCATCTCTCGTTATTGTTGTTTCTCATCAAAACTATATAGCATTCACAAACATCTCAGGAAAATGCTCAAATCTATACAGAATACCATGATACCTCTCTCTCTCTCTCTCTCTCTCTCTCTCTCTCTCTCTCTCTCTCTGTGTGTGTGTGTGTGTGTGTGCAGAGATAGAGAGATCCAGTGCAATCTATAGTTTGTCACCAGCTACTGTTAGAAGAATCACAGTAAGATTTTTTTTTCTTGAAATTATGCAGAATTCACAGTACTGAAGAACTTAATTTAGTGAATTACCATTCACTATTTTTGATTTGAGTTTCTCCTAACATATTACTGGATGAATTTATCAAATCCTCATATTATTCTTGAAATGTTTAAAGAATGCTTTTTCAGTGTCTATGTTTGGGGCTGGAGAGATGGCTAAGTTGTTAAGAGCACTTATTCCAGTGGACCTGAGTTTGTTCCCAGCACCCATGTCAGATGACTCACAATTGCCAGTAACTCGAGCTTCAGGAGATCTCTCTGAGGCCCTCTTTAGAGACAGGCACATGCAGTCACATGTGCACACAACCCTGCCCCCACCTGTCATATACATATAATTAAAATGAAATGTATTTTAAAATTTTTTTAAAAAGACTTCAAAGTGTTTATTTGGTCCAGTGAGATGGCTGAGCAGGTAAAGGAGCGCACCTGGGGCCCTGAGTTCCATCCTGGAACCCACATAGAGGTAGACGGAGAGACCTGACTCCACAGAGTTGTCCTCTGACCTGTACAGCATACTGTGGCACTGGCATGCCCACACATATCACACACACACACACACACATATCACACACACACATATCATACACACACATATCACACACACATATCTCACACACACATATCACACACACATATCACACACACATATCACACACACATATCACACACATATCACACACACATATCACACACATATCACACACATATCACACACACACACACACCACCACCACCACCACGAACAACAACAACAATAATAAATACTTTCCTACAAGTTCGTCTTTATAGGTTCACTCTTGTGCCTTGGGATTTTACACGTTAAGATAAAATAAGAATCAATTCAGCACTTCGCACATTTGTTGAAGGTGCTGATGAACATTATCAGTGTCTCAGATGCACTCAAAATACCAGACAATACAGATCCTGAGAAAGTAATAAACTTAGTGAGAAAGTCCTCTCAGTCCTTATTATAGGGGGCTTTCACCACGCCATGTGTGGTCAGCTGAGTGCCACCCTCGGTTTCAAAGGGAACAGATTGACCCATTTGTATTGGTTTTCCTCTGCCTGTGACAGAGGACCTGGAAAAAGCTACTTAAGGAAGGAAGCCCACCATGACAGGGAGGCAGGGAGGCAGGAGCGCGAAGCCGCTGGTCACGTGTCATCCACATTCAGGAAGCAGAGAGAGATGCAGGCGCAGGTGCTCAGCTTGCTTTCTCGTTTTTAGATAGTCTGGGAATCCAGCCCATGGAATAGTAACGACCATGTTGAGGGTGGGTCTTCCCACCTGAGTTAACCTAATCTAGAACCTCTCACAGACAAGCAGAGGCTTGTTTCCAGGTGAGTCTATTCCTGTTGAGTTGGCAGTTAGTACTGAGCACCCTGTTCAGCCATCACTATCTTAGTATGCTGAAGGCCAAACATTCAGGGCAGTGAACAGAATGGTATTCCTGCTTCATGTTCCAACCATGAAACTCATTACACTGCTGTATCGGGATCAGGATCAGCAATCATCTGTCTGAGCGTTCATTCACTCACTCATTCATTCATGTCTTCAATTTTTCCCCAGTTCTGGTGACACAAAGGGGACTCAAAAGTTGACACAGGAAAATCAGTAAAGAGAAGAGCATATCTGAAGGTAGGCTGATACGATGGCCATCTTTGAGCCTCATCGGGGTCCTCTGAACCCCCTTTCCTCTTCTTCCCTTGAGGTGCCTCCTGGCGGAGCTGGAAGATGATGAGGATGCAGAGTTCGCGCCAGCACATGGATCTCATGCTCTGCAAGCTGCTGCTCTTGGCGCCGGAGCACCTCTTGCTGTGATTTCTGCTGCAGTGTGGCAGAGGTAGCTCCTCCTCCCTGAATCACAGCTCCCACAGGGAGATGCATCCAGGGCTTCCTGTCTGTGCTGTGAGCAGTTGGGAGTCCTCAACAGGACGTTCACTGTAGTCAGAATGACAGCTTGAGCTGCAGAGTACCAGACTTGTTGCCAACCTAAGGGACATTAACGCCCAAGGCAGGTCCTTTCTTCTCTGGCATCCCTCGTTTTTAATATCTGTATCTCCATCTCTAGCATTTATGATCACCTAACACTCAGCAACAGAGGGCATGTGTTTATGGCCTATTCTATTTATTTTTGTTTATTTATTTATTTTGAGACAGGGTCTCCTATAGCCCAGGCTGACCTCAAACTTACCATACAGCCAAGGATGGCCTAGAACTGATCCTCCTACTGCCATCTGCCAAATGCTGCAGGCATGCACCACTATGTCTGGGTAATGAGGTGCTGGGTATCAAGCCCAGGGACTTGCATATGCTAGGCAAGCATTCTACCAACTGTGCTACATCCCCAGTTCATGAACCACCCATTTTAAAACAAAGCTCACAGTTACTGCTTAATGAGTTAAAGGAAAATGATCCTACCAATACAAGACTATAGTTCGTAGTCCTTTTAGGAAAAAAGGTTCCACACCAGAAAAACTGAGAATTTTACAAAGTTTTGGAACCATCTCCTATTTCTCCAAGGTGCTATGTTCTGTACAGTGACAAATATTTTGGTCCTTACTCCGAAGAAAATCCTGCTGTTAGAACATCCTGGAGTGCACAGAAATCAGAGCACATTCGCGGTCACTGCTCAGGCGCACTCAGTCTTAGCACAGACTCACACCCTTAGCTTGGGCAGAAACTACAGAGAGTTCTTAGATGGGGCTGTCAGTTCTGACAGGAAACCACTGTCCACCAAATTGGACAAAATGACAGGGACAGAGAGTCCTAGCAATGAAGAAATGAATGGAGTCCTTCAATCCAAGGAATTCTGTTTGCAGCGATTTCACTGAAACTTAGAGGCAACCTATAGCTTGGTTTGTTCCTCTAAATAAGTGTGTGGACACAAGTGCAGGACAGAGCGCTCACTCTGCAGCCCTTACATTTCAATGATTCCTCCTAACATGTGCCAACTGGCTTTGATTTACAGAGGGGATCAGTGTCTCTTTACTGGTGTGTACCAGGTAGAAACTGCTGTTCATTACTTGAAAAGAAAAAGGAATGTATATTTTAAAATCTGTAATATATATATTTTTAGATGAGAGTGTCATATAACCCAGCCTGGTCTTGAATTTATGATGTCCTTGAGGTAGATCTTGATCTTCTAATCCTCCTGTCTCCATTTCCTAAGGGCTGGGATTACAGGTGAGCACAACCAGGCCCAGCTGTGATGCAGTTTGCAATTTGTAACTTTCTCTAATTTGCCTAGATTTGAGATCTGACCACAGAGTCCCTAGGAAGGGGTTATTTCTAACTTATTGTGAGTGTCCCCTCTTTTGTCCAGATATGAGTTTTCAGTTAGTGTTGGTGTTGGACCACCCACTGTTAACTGAGATGGAGGGGAATCTGGACAGCAAGTCACGCAAGTGTCTTTCTATAGAAACTGAGTAAGAAAACACTTAAATTCTAGGTCACCATCTACACTATTCATCTGCTTGCAAGATCTTAATAAATATATACTTTTTAAGTCTTTCTAAGAGGAAAAAGTAACATGATCAGAGAGAAAACAAACAATGTCAGGGCAGTTGAGTAGATTTTAAAATTCAGAGGTCGGGTAAGTGAGATCAGTTGGTAGAGTGATTGTTGTGTGAGCGCCAGAGTTCCACACTCATGTGAACAGCCAGACATGGTATGTACACTTGTAATCCCAGCATTGCGAGGCAGAGACAGGCAGATCTCCAGGGCTTACTTGTCAGTCAGTCTAGCCATATTGGAGACCACCAGGTCCAGCAAGAGACTTTGTCTCAGAAAAATATGGTGGAGCTCAACTGAGGAGAGCACTTGAGGTTGACCAGTGGCCTCTAGGCACACACAGAGATGCATACACATGCACACATATGCACATACATGCACATATGCAAAAACAATAAAATTCAGAAGAGAGAGGAGAGGATGTGTTCCGGGGCTTAGAACCCTTCTGAGTACTTTGAAATCATGAAGCACAAAGCAAGCTCCCTCTGTCGAGGTTATAGGCAGGAACATTCATCCAACGGCTCAACACAGGCCATTCAGATAATGGCAAAGCCAGTTTCCCAACAGGAGAGGTTAATGGTTAATAACAGGAAACCTCCCTCAGGGCCCCAGAGCCAGGTGCACACAGGAGGTCCAGGACATAGAGTGATAAGAGTCAGAGCTTAGAAAGGACTGTTTGTCTACAGAGCTAGGGTTGAGTAATGGGGACAAACATCAAGAACTGACCATTAACTCAGACTGAGTCCTCCTCCCTCAGCCAGTAAGTGAGAAAAGGAGATAGGGCGTGCCCTCCAGGCTTCCCACTCCCCCAGGAGATGTAACTGGAAGCACTGCAGCACAAAGAGAAAACATTAAAGAATATCACATATTCTCTGATCACAAATCACAAGGCCACACCTCATAGGAAGGGCTCTATTTAAAAAGCAACAAATAAGAATCAAGCAAAAAGACAAGCTAGACTCCAGTGAAAAAATCATTAGAAAGATTATTTTTAAAAATCGCTGTGCCTGGTACACATCTGGAATCTCAGTACTTAGGAGGCTGAGACAGGAGGATTACTGTGAGTTCAAGACCAGCATAGGCTACATAGTGAGCAGTAGTCTAGCCTGGACTACAAAGGAAGAATCCATCTCAAAAAGGTAAAAAGGAAGAAAATAAAAAGTATCACCCTTAAAACAAAAGTTCTGCCTTACATTCTAAAAGCTTTTTTTAAAAAAAGTTTTTTTTAAACTGCATATTGTGAGAACCTAAATCCTGAAGTTTCAAAACTAGATATCAATAATTTAAAAAGTTGCAAGAATAGTTTTTCTTAATAATATCTAAATTGCATGATTTGAGGCTTTTTCACTCAAAATTCTCTGCTACTCCCTTAAATGATGTTTATGTTTGTTTTCGAACATTAAAGTTTAGAATTCTTGAAAATAAATTTTGGACAAAGTGTATCACCCCATCCCAAAGTGTTTTTCCTATAATTTTAAGTCAATAGAAGTGTACAGCTATTTCCAGGACTATGTTGAGAGACATTGTTCAGAGGGCTGAAGGCAAGCCAGGTGGTGGCGTCCTGGCCCTCTCCTTGCAGCTGGTTCCCAAGATCTGGCTAGGCAGAGTGGGCGCCTATGTGACCCTGTTCGTTCTCCTGAGATGGACACTTGGGAAGCACTTACGAAGCAGAAGGTGTGCATTGGGCACCACCAGGGTGGCTCAGCCTCACCCCACCTCCATCTGTGACCCACTGGGAGTGAGTAGCACGATAGGGATGAGGGATGTGGGGATGGAACGCACTCTGCAGCACCTGACTGAGCCCAGAAGCAGCCAGGTTCCAGGGCCCAGAGCTCCACATCTTCCGCTGGGTGCAGATGCTGGCAGGTCCCATACAGGCGTCCTGGTTGTTCTGTCTTAGCTCCACAGAGGGAGGCTGAACACCAGCAGAGCCCTCTGACAGGCAGAATGACCCTGGGCTGCCAGACTGGGGACCAGACACAGCAGTACTTGGGGTGCTCACATGAACCCTGCTTCAGAGCCCTGAGACAGTGGGCAGTGTGTTTACTCTTGTCTATCTCAAAACTCTTCCTGGACATAATTTCATCAAGGTGCTGTGTAACCTGAAATGCTTACCATGTTATGAACATGCGTGCACAAGCGTGTATCACTGCATGTGTAACAAAGCTTAAACTATTAGACAGTTACATACTACAGACAACATAAACTCAGGTTTATGAAAATGCTCAAATACGGAACAATGCCTTCAGGAGAATAAGCACTTCCATTACATCGCAGAGCCATGCCTGGAAACTGGCTTCGTCGGCACACTTAATAGCTTTCATCACTGTTTAGAAGAGACCAGGCTAGCTCAGCTCACATCCCCACTGTCCACCTGGCACTGACTCTCCTGGTTTGCTCTGTCCTGTGCATGTACTAAGGTCAGTGCAGTGTGTGCACCTTGCACTTCCTTATTTGTCTTGCTTCATAAAATCTACAGGCCAAGCACAGCAGAGCTCACTAGTGAAGAGTTCAAATTTTACACGTTGTCCTGGTTTGCCACACAACGCAATGGCCTTGGGACAGGAGGGATGGACCAGCATGGGATGTCCTGATGAAATATGATCAAGAAGAACATGCAGACTATTGTCATGTCCATTTCCATTGTGTCTCACCACTCGGGACCAGCCCGAGTGGACTTTGGGGGGCCAGCCCGAGGGGTTGGGGTGAGTAGACCAGAGTCAAGCCGCAGACTCCGGGAGCTGGACGGGAAGCAGCCCAAGCGTGTGGTACTGCAAACTCGTTTATTGAATAGGTGCACAAGCTCTTATAGGTCTGGAGAGCCAATGACCTTATGGGGTGGGGTCCCAATACAGCCAATAGTAAGTTTGTCCCCAGGTAGGCAGGTTCTTTCCAGATGCTGGTCTCACAACTAGCCAGAGCAGAACGCCACACACACAGGAACCATTCCTCTATTCCTCCTAGCGGGTGGCCTTAGGCTAGGTCCACCTTACATTATGGCCAACAACAGACTGCACACAATTCTGATTTGCAAAGGCCAAATGTAATAAGACACCTTGGTGGGCCTGAATATGGTCAAACACAAAATAATAGGATTTGGTGTGAAATTATAACATGATACAGAAGCATCCCTGTTGAGATCTCAGGCATGCCAAGACCTTGGACCATGGGCCACATACCACTGAGGAAAGCTATGAACACAGTCTAACATGAAATCCTAAACTTACTTAAAACATTGTAAGTGGTTTTTTTTCTAACTCAACCACGTGGTTTTTGGAGCATGAACTTTGGAGATGGCAATATCCTGCTGTCAACAGGTTGGGGATGCCTGGATGGTGACAGCAAGAAAATGATTCTTCAAAATGTTTACCAGCTAAAGAAACATATGGAGGGCCAGAGAAATGGCTGAGTGGGGAAAAGCCCTCGCTGAACAAGCCTGAGGACCTGAGTTCAGTCCCTGGACCCACAAAAGGCTGGACATGGTGACTGATATCTTAATCTCAGCACTCCACATAAGATGGGAGGTGGAGACAGGAGAACCTTCTGGAAGCCCATGGGCCAGCTAGTCTGAAGTACTCTGCCGGGATAGGTAGAGGGCGAAAACCAACTCCCAAAAGTTACCCTCTGGCCTCCACATGTGTGCCATGTTCACACACATGCTGTACACAGACACATATACCACACATCACAGACATAAGCATACATACCACATGTACACACAGGTCATACACACTGCACACACCATCACACAGATACCATATATATATATATATATGTATGTATAATACATATACATACACACCATAAACACAAATACCACACACACCACATACACTATACGTACTCTCACATACATACACACACACACACACTATATATATATACATACAATAGCAAATTTTTCAAATAAGAAAATGTTATGAAAGTCAAGGTCTGGTTTAAAATACTCCAGTTTCAAAATATATCAGGGAAGAGAAGTGTGTTAAGAAACCAAACTGAGAGACTGGGAAGGCTCCCTGATTCAAAGGGGCATCAAACTGTTTTTGTTTTAAATCTCCCTTTCATTTGAAAATTCCTCCATGAAAGTTTCTTTCCAAGTTCTCTGTTACCTGAAGGTAACATGAGTAGACTCTGGCATCTGAAACACTACAGGATGGTACTGATGCCCCCAACCAGGGCTGCCCACAGTTTTTATGCATGTGCACCCACCGCACAGTACAGCTTTCACCTTCTCCTTGGTCTTCAGTTCACTGAACATTTACTGGACCTCCAGTTTCCAGTCATCCTGCATCCGGGGGCATCTCACTCTCAAGGGCCCCTTCGATTGCACTCAGCTGTTGAGGGACGGATGTGAGGGTCTTGTTCCCAACATTCTATTACAGACAATTTCCTCTTTAGGTGCAGCTAGGATGATCTCCAACCCCAGCAGGGTTCTCAAGATGTGTTCTCAGTTTTACATTTGTCACTCTAAACCAGAAGCCCATCACTGTGACGGCAGCTCCTGAGCATCTTAAGGGCATATCAGCAAGTGTCCAAGTGCTTTGTTTCTCCAGTGCCCATGCTGGAGGCATGTGGAGAAATGACTACATGGCAAAGCACTGCCATCTGTGAAATTCCACCCTTAATACACAGATGCAGGTGTTCTGTGCCATAGTATGAACCCTGGGTTGTAGAGGTCCAGCTGCTGTGACTAAGAAATCTACTGATGTAGAATTACATACATGTAAAATGCAATCCCCAAAGTCTAGAAAATATAATCACAAGGGACATGATAAGAAATAACGTCATTCTGGGCAGAGTGTTTTATACCTGTAATCCCAGTTCTTGGAAGGCTGAGGCAGGATTCAAGGCCAGCCTGGATTACTCGGTGAGTTCAAGGTTAGCCTAGATGGGCTATACAGCGAGTTCCAGGACAACCGTAGTAAGTTTGAGGGCAGTCTAGTATACACATAGTGAGTTCGCAGCCAGTGTGGGCCTTAGAGTACAAGGTCAGCCTGGGCTACATAGTAAGTTTGAGGGGGCAGCCTGGTAGCCATAATGAGTTTTCAGCCAGTGTGCACCACAGAGTAAGTTCAAGGCCAGCCTTGTATATAAAGTAAAACCCTGTCCCCAAACAAATAAAAACAAAAAAGAAACAACCAAAACTTATGCAGTGGGCCTGCCGATCACAAGGTTAGAGAGACCCTCAAAGATAGATGAGAGCCAGTGTCTCCCAGCACAGCCACACTGATGAGGCCCCTAAGACACTTCGATCACTGTGTGGAACTTCAAGTGGCAGATCTGGAGCCACTCAGGGCTGTGCTGGAACTCTGGTGGACAACAACAATATTACTGCCGCTGAGCTGAGTTTACACAGTGGGGAGCCACTGTTGGAAGGGGTAGCCTCAGGGTAACTCAGCTCACTGGAACCATGCCTTTAACAGCAGAGCTGCTTCAACGGTTTTCTGATCCTTAGCACAGTAATTTAAAAGCAATTGGATTTTTTTTTTTTTTGAGACAGTGTCTCATGCTAAGTTTGCCTGGTGAGGAACTAAAAGCAACCCTCCTCTCTCAGTCTCTGGAATGCTGGGATTACTGACATGAGTCACTGCACCCATCTTGACATGGCTTTACATTTTTTTTTACATTTATGTATTTATGTGTTTATGGATGTGTCTGTGTGTCTGTGGGCATACATGCCCGTGTGCCTACATGCATGTAGGTAGAAGTCAGCTGCTACACACAGAGCCTCTCCTTCCAACATGTGGGTATCCGACATGGCACATGGGTTGTCAGGCTTGGCGACTGGCACCTTACCTGCTGAACCATCTCTCCAGCAGAGACCTTGCTTTAGTGTTTGAAAAGTAAAAGTGCCCATTCCCACGGTGACTCTGCTTGTCCCAAGACACTGAAGCAGAGCTTCCCTGCACTTTTCATGAACTTGGCAAACAGCTCTGGGTATGTGGGTAGGGTGGTCAGTGAGCTGTTGACTGCCACCCCGTATGCCATGGCCAGTCCCTTGATGCCATGGTAAGGGACCTCACCTGTCAGCAGGTCCCACAGCAGCACACCATGGCTGGAAGGAAACTTCCCATAAGTGACATGGACCACTGAGTGTGTCCTTCCCTGCAGTGGCTGCGCTCTGAAGGTGTGAGGCTGCCCTGCCCTGGAACAGCTCAGCACACCTGCAACTTAGGAGGTTAAAACAGGAGGAATCTGAGCTCCAGGCTAGCCTGGGCTACACAGCAAGACCCTGTCTCAAAATATCCCCCAAAGATGCCCTTTGTGTCCCCTATCTCCCTTCCTCTCCCTACTTAAGCCTTCCACCTCCAGTGCCCCCTCTACCCCCGATCACAAATCTGGGTTTTAAATGGAAAGCAGGAGCATAAAACACGGTTGTTGTTTTGAGTTTCTATGTTGCCCAGGCTGCCCTCAAGCCCTGGGCTCAAGTCATCTCCCTCCTCGGCCTCCGGAGCAGCTGGGCTGTGTGGGGTGCCACCACACATCTCTCCTTCACTCTTACTTAGCGGCTCTTCATAAAACTTTGGATCACCACGCTTCACACACGGAGGCTAAGCTGCAGGTGGTTCTAGAGGGCCTGTGTTCTGGCTGCATTGGGCAGCTTCAGAGCTTTCCGCTTTCCTGCTTCCTGAATCCTCTGCTGGACAACAGGAGTGCAGAGCTTTCCACACCACGCACCCCCACAGCTTGTAGCACAAGTAGAAGGACCAGGGTCTAGTCTCAAGATGTTATTTTAAATGTGAAATTAGTTTAAGGTATAGTTTGGTGGTTTTTAGGATCTTGATGGACAGTTTCCTAAAAGTTAGTCGATCTCGCTTCTATAATTCGGTATTTTCATAAATAGAAATTGATTTTAACTAACTCGGTGAAAACACCTCATTGCTTTATAAAAACACAGGCCCAGCCTCTGTCAACAGAGTTTAATTGGATAAGTGGTGGTGTTCAAGCTCTTAAAATCCTCAAACTGGGCCTGAGACACTACAGACTCTTTGACTCAATCAATTTATTTAATTCCCCTTCAAACTTTTTTTTTATAAAGTATATTTTTTTCATTTGGTCACAAGATAGTAGGTTTCCACACGGCTTTCACGTAACTCCGCTGTGCCGGCTTAGTTCTCTCCCGGCCTCTTTCATCCCCTATCTCCCTCCTCCCTACCTAAACCTTCCATCCCTAGTGTCCCCTCTCAACTTTCGTTTTACATATTTTCCACTAGTTTCCTCCCCCGCACCCCCTCCCCACGGCCTCTTCCTAATTTCCCTGCCTCCAGAAGAACTCCAAGTCAAATGCACAGATGACGGATTTCAAGCTAGGATCCACACTTGTGGGAGAGCATGTAATATTTGTTTTTTCTCGCCTGCTTACCTCACTCAGTGTAATTTTGTCCACTTCCGTCCACTCACCTGCAAGATGCTCTTGTGTGTAGTAGTGTCGTAATGGGGCCACCATGCTGGGGGTGAGTACCAGCTCGTCTCTGATTGGATTTAAGTCCCGCTCCACAGAAGGGAATCCATGCCCAGTACGGTAAACCTGATCAAAACTCCATGTGGGAGTTCGTAGGCCCTAGCGGGTAACTGAATACTATTGTTTAGTTAAACAGACAGGGCATGAAGCTGCCTTCTAAGTATTTGTTATACCCACGGCCAAACGCTACTCTCAGCCTCAATCGGGGAAGCTTCTCTTGCCAGTGAACAGTGGTGAATGTGGAGTCTCATGGCAGGCACAAATTGCTAAGAATAAGTGATAGATGAGTGTCCGCCTTAAACAAGACATGTATACCTCCCCTGATGGAGACATCTCTGTCACCCCATCTAAAGCTCAGGGAGCATTGCAGAAGAGAAGGTAGAAAGAATGTAAGAGCCAGAAGACAGGAAAGGGTTGTGAAACACCAGCTTCCAGGCAGGACACAGCACTGGAATCAGGAACTGACAGCCACTGCCAAAGCCTGGGCACAAATGCTCGTCAACAGTCGGGCATAAGTGAAGGGAGGTTGGGGGATGAACTCTTTGCAGCTGACAGATTCATGGAAGGGGGAAGCATTGCCTCCAGTTGTGTCCCCCCGTGACAATCCTGCCAGGCTTCAATGGATAGTTCCAATCCAATGGTCACACAGACGGTCCTGGTTTAACTAAATGGGTTACAAAACACAATTAAAATTCATGAATCTGGAAAAGGGAGTAGTAGGGAGGGCAGGTCTTGATAATCTGGAGAAAGGTAAGAGAGGATGTCGGGAGAGAATGGTTCCAATGTATTAAATACATGTAAGTAATTGTCACTAAGCACACACACACACACACACACACACACACACACACACTAAAGTTGCAAGCAGAGAATCTGGGCAGACATCTCAATGGGTAAAGTGTTTACTGTGTAATTATGAGGACTTTGGTGAAACTGGACATCATAGTGTGCACATCTGTAATCCCAACAGTCCCAAGATCAAGG
Source organism: Eospalax fontanierii (assembly GCA_035773235.1). Lineage (NCBI taxonomy): Eukaryota > Metazoa > Chordata > Mammalia > Rodentia > Spalacidae > Eospalax > Eospalax fontanierii. The sequence goes on along the minus strand of CM069524.1, from coordinate 3,287,781 downwards.
AGGAATGGGAAGTGAAGACGGGAGACTCCCAGGAGGCTTGTGGGTCAGATAGCTTATCATAGACAGCAGGGAACAAGAGACCCTGACTCAAACAAGGCAGAAGGCAAGAACCAGCACCTAGGTTGTTCTCTAACTCCACATGCACATTGTGGCTTGAACATGCACACACACGCACACACACACACACACACACACACACGTGCGCCTCGCACTGGTTATAAGCAGAACAATTTAATCCTATTTAAATGTAGATGATAAGCTTTAAACAGAAAGCAACTGCAATTTACGTGACAGGCGTCTGTCCTTGACACTGTGTGTGAAACTGAAGGGCCACCCACTAGCACAGCTAAGATAAAAGTGTTAACAGGGACTTTTGGAATTAGACAGATCTGAGTTTAAAGAAAGGATCTCTTGCTTATCAAGTGCATTAGCTTTGTCATCACCATGCCAAAACACCTCAAAGGAGAAAAACTTTATTTCTGCTTATGATTTCAAAGGGTTCCATACGTCATGGTGGGAAAGATGTGAGAAGCAGCTGGGTTCACAACATGGTACTCCACACGAAGCGTGGTATACAGGGAGATCTCTCTCTCTCTCTCTCTCTCCCTCTTTCTCTCCCTCTTCTTCCCTCCCTCTCCCTCTCCCTCTCCCTCTGTCTACTTCCTGACTGCTCTGAGGTAGCAGCTTTTTCCCACCATGACCTCACCATGATGCTCTTCCTTATCACCAGTCCAAGAAACAACAGAGCCAACTACTCATAAGGTAAAAACTCTGAAACTGTGAGCCCAAAATAAACCTTGTCTCCTTATATGTTGGTTGTCTTGGGCATATTGTTGCAGTCACAAAGAGCTGGCTGACACAGAAAAACAGCACCAAGAAGAGGGCTCCTTGCTGTCGTGGAGCCCAGCAATGTAGTTCAGAGGCCGCTGGATATCAATTGCAGGAGGAACCTAGAGGAAGCCTAGAATGTTGGATAGCCAAGATTAACGGGCAATGCTAGGGAGGATCTGGGAGATGCTGCTGAAAGTAATGTGGACAGTACAGTCTATTCTCAAGAGGATTCTCAGGAATCACGAGAGAAACCATTGAAGTATATTCTGTTTATGACCTGAGACTTTGAGGGAGGCTGAAATTTGGAGGAAGGAGACGAACTAAGCTGATAGGAAATTTCAAGACAGCATGGCACAGGTTGTGGAGGTTATTGCTGCCTTTGCCAATAAGAATCAGGAGCAAAAGTGATGCTGCTACACCAGTGTCATATGCTGTGCCAGGAATTGGTTATTTCATGGACCATTGATTAATGTTCTCCTGTAGCAGCTTGCATAGTGCTCTCCAGAGCTATGAGAGCTAGCCTTCAGGGGAAGTGATTTCCAGGTCAGTTCCAGCTCCATTGCTCCAAATCTGGTCTCCAAAGTATGTCCTGTCTTCAGCAATAGGGTCTTACCTCCAAGTTCTGGGAGGCAACCAAGGACTGTGGCAATAACCTGTGTAATTTTGGGAGTCCCTTGGACAACCCTGGCCAAAAACTCAAAGGGAGTTTTCTCCTATCTAGCATCATCTCTTATTATGTAGCCTTCAGCTATGCACATGGACTCCTAAAGAGATAGTGTATGTGGAATTTGTCATTAGGTCATACAAGGATAACCTATGGGATAAAGGGAAAGGAAGAGCTCAAGACAGATTGGGGTAGGTGTTATGGCTGCAGCTGGGGTGTCAGGAGCCCCACAGTTCCGGCAGCAGAAGGTGGGGCTCCTGTCGTTGACATTTAGTGATTAGTACGCTCATTCCACAATAGCAGTGGCAGGAGTTACGGAAAATCCAAGTAGCTCTGCTCCCCACATATCTGAGTTTTGTGACCACGTGTCTGAGTAGAGCTGCTTCCACACTGAAGTGCATGTATGGAACATGGAATAAGATAAGAAAATATATCTAATGAAGTTATAGATTTAAGTTAAGAAATTAAGCTAGAATTAAGAAGCTATTTAGAAGTAAGATGTGTGACAGTGTGAGTAAAATAAAGTAACATACTAGTGACAAGTGTGGCCGTTGAAGGCTTGCTGTGAGACCTGTGTGACTTATAGATAAGATAAACATATGGTGTCTGGTAATCTAAGCTGGCGGAGAATCCAGCCCCAAAAGAGTATAAAGACAGAAAACATTCCACTGCACTTCAGAGCTCTCTATCAGGGACTCTCCGTGCTGGCTGATCTCGCGCGGCTCATCGGAGCCAGCGACTCGGCATTCATCGGCTGCTGTAGCTGGGACATCCGAGGAAGTGTCGCGCTCCGGACCTGCATGACCAGACGTTGCAACCCGAGGCTTGGCTGAACCCGGACCACCGTGGCGGTTCCACCACTGGCGGACATCTTTGGACTTTTGGCCTGCTTCTGCCAACTTCTACTCTCAGTGCTTTCGTGCGCTGAGACACTCAGGTTGAACTGAGGTATTGTGTGATTGTGTGACTCCCCTAGCAACAAAAGATGTTGTTTGTTTACACATCATACAAGCTTGTCCTGGTCTCCTTGCATCCTTTTGGATGTGCTCGCGACAGTGCAACACAGTAGTTGGCTTAAGACAAGAGACATTAGGCCTACAGAGACAATGATACAGTGTGTAGGAGCATTTGCTACACTTGCAGAGGTCCCAGGTTCAGTTCTCAACATCCTCATGTCGGCTCATAACCACGTGTCAAAGGGAATAAATATTACAAAGCATGGAAAAGGAGAGGAGGGACCCAGACTGCTGCTCTAAGGGAAAGGAAGAATTGAACAGGACTGGATATGACTTCGCCATGTGTCAGCCCAACACTGCTGGGAGCCTAACGCTAACCCCTGTTGGGCCTCATGGGCTCAGACGTGTGGCCTAGTGTAACTTCCCGAGCCTCATTTGAGTTTTGCGGCCTGTCTCTGACATTTCACTTCCGCATAGGAGTGACTCAGCAAGGCATAGCAAAATGGCCTCTACCTGGCTACAGCCTACGTGGTGAAAAATGATTGGTCCTTCACTTCCCATGTTTTTAGCCCAACTCCTACCCTATATAAGACTGTGCCTGATGCAATAAAGCGAGAGCCTGCTTCGACAGTTCTCCTGGCTTGGTGTGGTGTTTCTCCAGAGTGGAGAGGGTCCGGGCCGCCAACACTCACCATCCCACTCAGCCCCTGGAGGAGGCTGGCTGGACCAGCTTCTCCACTGCCCTACCTGCCGGCGAACCCGGCAGACTGGTGCCCTGTGTGAGGAACCCTACGTGATAAGCAGCTGCTCACTGGAAGAACGCTGATGGGCCAATCAGTCTGTGGGTGAGTGTACCCCCATAAATTATGGGGCAGTCTCTCTTTAAGCCCACCTCCCAAAACCCAGAGACAAGTCACCTGAGAGGGTGATTTCTTTGATAAAAGAAAAACCTAATGAGGCCCCCGTGGCTCCTATGTCTCAAACACCCCAGCCCACACCCAACCCTTCACCGGTCTCGGGGAGGAGTTTTTACCCTAGTTTGGATTCCTTTGAGAGTGCCCAGTGGCCAGCAGATGGATGGATACCACCTCTAGCCCCAGAGCCACCCTCCACTGGGCCAGACATTAATCCCTTCTGGGCTCCCTCGGCCCCCCCCACCTTATGATGGGGAGGTAGCTCCCCCCTCAGGAACCATGCTAACCTTTTTCCCATCAATGTGGCCCCTGGTGGCAACCGCCCAGTGGCATGGTGTCCCTGAGAGGCCCAGGAGCTAAAAGATCTTAGAAAGGCGGTAGCAGAAGATGGTGCCAATTCCCCCTGGGCAGAGACCATCCTTGAAGGGCTAGTTCACCAGTCCTGCACTGCCTGCGAATGGAGGGAACTGGCTAAGGCAGTCCTTCCTGGTCCCATGTTCCTAAAATGGTCAGCCTATTATCAGGAGGATTGTTGAGCTCAGGGCAAGCATAATCAGAGTGCCCAGCCTCCTATTCCTATCACTTACGGTATGCTTACAGGCTTGACAGACCAATTCTCCACAGGCTTACAGCAGGCAGTCATTCCTGCACTGTATTCAGATCAGTTGTGCGCCTTAGGCCTAGCTGCCTGGCGGAAGCTAGAGGAGGGACCTACTGAATCCCCTGTCTTGGGGATCACTCAAAAGGTCACTGAAGACCTTCCCTCATTCATTGACCAGGTGGAGAAGAGCCTTAAAAGAAAGTTCCCTGCAGGGGATCTCCACAACAGGCTTGTTCGCTCCCTGGTTTGGGATGGTATGACCACTGACCACAATTTGGCCTGTGCTGGAATGTGCAATCAAGGGATGGAAAGATGGATAGTGGCCTCTAGGGATGTAGGGTCCTTGTCCCACCAAACCTGAGCCATGACAGCTGCCCTAAAATTGGACAGACAGGAGGAGATGACTATCCTAGTAAATGCCCTCCAACAGGTCTCGGTAGGCAAGGGACAAACATGTTTTGGCTGTGGCAGAGAAGGGCATTTTAAGAGGGAATGCCCCAACCTTCTAAAAAGAGCCCCACCTGTGCTTAGCGATATACCCCGCACCCCATGCCCTCGGTGCAAGACGGGGTTTCATCGGGCCAGAGATTGTAAGTCCAAGTTTAACATACAGGGAGGGTCTTTAAACTCCCCTTGGGGCCACCCCCAGCCCCATTAAATAAGGAGAAGAGGACAATACAAACACACTGGACTGTCCCCTTAGTCCCTGGACTGAGGCCCAAAATGTCCCTCACCATAGGGGACAGAAACGTCCTGTTCCTTATTGACACAGGGGCGGATTGTACTGTAATCAGAAGGGAAGAGGAGCCTCTTTCTTGGTACTTGATCCCAGGCCCCACCTTGTTAGGTGTGGGTGGCCAATCTACATCATGGGAGACAGCCAACTGGCTGACATGGACAGACCCAGATGGTAACTGTGGGGAGGTGCGCCCCCTGGTGTTGGCTGGTCTAACTGCCAACCTACTGGGCTAGGATATTTTGGGAGAAACTGAAGCCTATATAACCACTGACCATAAGGCTTTTTATCAGGACCTTCCAGACAATGGGGAGTTTGAACAACATTCCAAACAAGGGCGAGAGGCACACCCAGCCTACCAATTTTTCTATATATCTTCCCTGGGGAGACCTTATATACCACACTGCTGGCTGGAGAAGGTGAGCCCGTCCATTGGATCCACCTCTCAGTGGGTGGAGCCCCCCGGGTCTATCCCATGACTAATCAAATTGCTGATTGCATCATTAAGGGCCGAGACACCTCTATTAGGATATTTGGCATGGAGCCTCATTCTCTTATCATCCCCTTTAAAATCCCTGATTTCTTTTGGCTTCAGAGAAATAATTATTGGGTAGCCTTGGCCCTTGAAGGATTTCTGGGAAAAGTCAATTGCCATTATGGCCCCCACTAGTGGATCAGCTCCTTCCACCGCCTGGAGTGGCGTCCCCCCAAGCTTTTTTTTGTCCCAACCTGATCCCAATTTCCTTACCATTTCACAGATGGAGGACGTATGGGGGCCTCCATGGTGGTATATGCTCCCATCAACGTGGGTCAACAACCAGTCCCCATTCAGACCATTATTCAAAAAATTGAAGGTTCAGCTCAGTTTAAAGAATTATTTGCCGTCCTTGCTCTAGACTAGATTAAAGAACCTTTTAATCTGTTCTCTGACAGCCTTTACGTGGTTAACCTTCTACCTGGCCTAGTTGAGTCCTATATTAAACTTGACTCCAATCCCATCACTCCATTGATGATCCAAGCCCTGACTCTACTTAAACGTAGAGTTAATTCCATCTTCCTTCAACATCTTAGAGGACACCAAAACCTGCCAGGACTCTTGTCTGAGGGAAATAAACTGGCTGATAACTTGTCCTCAGAGTGTCAGTGCAAAACTGTTACTGAGGCCACAAAGTTCCACTCACTAACCCATGTTAATTGGAGAGGCCTTAAAAATAAATTTCCACATATTTCAGATAAAGACCTCAATAAAATAGTTAGAACCTGTAAATCTTGCCAGCCCTTCCTCCAAATACCCCCTCTACAAACATCTGGAACTAATTCCAGGGGACTCCGTCCTAACAACCTGTGGCAAATAGATGTTACCCGCTATTCCCCCTTTTGGAAATTCAAATATATTTTCCTCTCAGGTGATACCTTCTCCCACGCCTGTTGGGCATCAGCACATGCTGGGGAAAAGGCAAAGTATGCCATTAGTCACATGCTTCAATGCTTTGCCATCCTCGGACTGCCAGACCAGGTAAAAACAGACAATGGCCCGTGCTTTGTAAGCAAAGCCTTCACCAATTTCCTCCAAAATTGGAAAATTTCATATGCCACAGGCAATCCATATAATCCTCAAGGTCAGGCAATTGTTGAAAGATATAACCAAACACTTAAATCTCAATTACAAAAACAAAAGGGGGAATCTCTACCCCCACATGATCAGCTAAAAAAGGCATTATTTACCCTAAATATTTTAAATTTTTCTAAGGAAGACACACATTTATCTGCTTTTCAAAAACATTGGTCCTCATCTGTTACATACAGCTCCATCCGGATCAAATGGAGAGACCCATTAACTGGAGCTTGGAGAGGACCAGACCCACTTCTCACAGCAGGAAGAAGATTCGGATGTGTCTTCCCTCAAAATGAAAAGAGACCCATTTGGTGCCTGCAAGAGATTTAAAACACCTGCCTCTATCAGAGGATAATGATAATCACCCTTCCAGGGAGTGTCTCACAACCTAGGACTAGGTCTTGATTTACTAACTGCCAAGGAGCGAGGTATCTGTTTGTTTTCACAGGAAAAGTGCTGTTTGCGTGATCCGGGATGATCTTGAGGAGAAGGCGGTGAGAACTTCAAATAATTCTTTATGGACTAGTTTTAATGATATTTTGTCTTTTCTGTTCCCCCTGCTTGGCCCCCTCCTTGTTCTCCTTTTCCTCCTGACCGAAGGACCTTGTATTTTTAACAAATTAACACAATTCATTCAACAACGTCTTGAGGCAATTAAACCAGGTTGAGGCAATTCTAGTACTGGAGGCTTGCTACTCAAGAGTGATTGGCTATCTTCTAATGAAAGGCCCTCCCCTGCCCTCCATTTGGCCAATGACGGGTAAGATCTCAGATGAACTGAGGCGACTTAAGACAGGTCATGGGGTAGATCCCTCATAAGCATGATGCATGACGCCCAATGACAGGTAAGATCTCTGAGTAGGGGACAAACTAAGACAAGGGGTCATGCTCCTCTGCTGTTTATTTTAAAATAGAAGGGGGAGATGTTGGGGGAGATGTCCTTCACTTCCCATGTTTTTAGCCCAACCCCTAGCCTATATAGGACTGTGCCTGATGAAATAAAGTGAGAGCCTGTAGTGTTTTTCCGGAGTGGAGAGGGTCCGGGCTGCCGACACTCACCATGCCGCTCAGCCCCTGGAGGAGGCTGGCTGGACCAGCTTCTCCATCACCCTACCTGCCGGCAAACCCGGCAACCCTGAGCTAAAGCGAAAGCCATTTGCATTCAGGGTTCTTGTGAAAAATTGACCTGGTATGTACTTGTGAACATGTGGATCTGAATACATAGACATGTGCCTGTTGGTGTCTTTACCTCAAAGAAGACGGACTTGGGCTTTTCAATTAACACAGGAATCTATAGCCATTTACACCTGATGACATACCAGAAAATACATGCTAGAATGATCTCCAGGAAGCAGGTGTGGAGAGTGGGAAGACACTAAGAGGAAAAGAGCTTGTCAGCGGGGACACACGGGTGCCGTAGGATAGGTTGGAAGCTACATCTGCTTCCTCAGAACTGAGAGGCTGTGAAGCCAGGCTTCTCAGGTCAGTGTGGTGGGTGTGGTAGCATGGGCATGCTGACAGACTGTGCACCCTGTCCAGATGGAAAGGGGGATGGAAGGCAGTCAGCAGCCCAAGCAGCCTTTGAGAAGGTCCTCGGTGAGGAAGAGGCTGATGACAGAGGGCCCCAGGAAGTGGCCTTACCTCTATGACACCAATTGAAAGAGAACTGGGAATCCCAGTTTCCACGCCAGTGGCAACCACCAATGTCAATTTGTCTAGAGACGCTAGACTAAGCAGGGTGTTTTCTTGCTGTTTCCAGCATTCTGGAAACCCTTTCCTCCCCAAATTGGTTTTGGACAGAGTTTTTGTCACAGCAATTGAAAGCAAACTAGGACGGTGAGTGACCATGTCCAACTCGGCCTACCGCTTGAGTTGTAGCCTGGCTCTTCTCTGTGGGACTTTATTCTCATGGACTGTGGTGAAGACCAACTGTGATTTCATCCTGGCAGTGTTGGGCCGGAGAATGGCATTTCAAAGTAGCCTGACCCGGAATATGAGACTCAAGTTAATGAATATCGCCTTCCCTAAGAAGCACTCTCAGTCCCTCATTTTCCTGACATGTGTGTAGTTTTCCCCCAGTTGTAAAAAGGGTATTACACCAAATCTGGAGCATAGGAGATATTGTAAGGACCCCCATGGGCACACTAAGAAACCCTCTGCCAAAAAAGAAACCTGGGAGGCAGCAGTTTGGGATCAGTTATTACATGAAGATCCCTGAATCATCTGTGACAGCAGGCTCCTTCCGAGCCCCTCAGCTTAGATCTCAGAGAGCAGTGCACCCTAAACTCTCCCTGTCCAGTCAACTTCTACTCCCATTCCTGCCCTCTAGGTCTCCATGCATGTGGGGAACACAGGGTCTTCTGGGTGACATCCTTCTGTCAACACAGGTATGGGCCTTTCCAGGAGGACAGTGAGGAGGACAAGCAGGAAAAGGAGTGAGTGGGCTTTGGGTGAGGAGGGGGTAAGTTCACATCTGCAGAACAGAATACTTGGGAGCCAGTGTTGCGGGTTAGGGACTTGCCAGGGACCCTGTTATTGGGATTTCCTCTAGAGCTATGAAGCCTGGGACATCAACAGCAGGGGGAAAGAGCAAAAGTCTTGGGTGGCCTCCTGGGTTCTGAGGAGCAGAGGGGAGGATGGCCGCTAAAGGCCGCCCCTGTGAGAACCCCTCCCCACCACAGCCCAGCACGGTTAACCAGTCTGTCTGCCTGAAGGTACTGGGACCCTCTACACATGGCCCCCCAAATTACTTCCCACCATGCCCAACTGTACCTCGACTGGACAGCGTTTCCTTGTCTGCATGGGAACTCTGCAGCACAGGGAAAAGCAGTCAGGCTTCAAACTGTATCTTCTCCACCTGCCTCAGTGTCATAATGCGTTTTCTAGGACTGTGGATGGATGACTGTCCAGATGATTTTGGTCAGAATCTGGAACTGGTCAGACTGAACCAGTTAATGGGCTATGTGAATATCAACATGCCTTCTTCAAATCTGGTCATCCATGTTAGGAGATGCTGTCAAAAATGGAGGATCAGGATTCCAAGAACACAGCACCCAAAGATGAGAACTGTGGTAGGTGTCTGAGAGGGTGAGGAGAGGTCAGTGCTGGGTTCCCTCAGAGAGTTGCCACAAACTGGCCTTGGCCTGTAAACAGAGGTAGGATCCAGTCGGGTAGGGCTTATTACTTTAAAATCTCAAGCAGGGAATTCTCTGGCAGGAAGAGGGCTTGTGTGCATTTTGGATGTCTCAGATAAAGACAGTCCTCTGGGGAAGCTCATCTCATTCTTACTCGTCTCTCAGTTCTCAGGAAAGCTGAGTCCACTGACCACTCATCGCTTCTGTCTTTACATGCAACGCCTTCCTTGGCAGAGGCTCCTGAGCTCCCTGCATCAGGCATGCCAGACACTCTGGATCCCAGACCAGCTTAGGCAGCAAAGGCTGAGCCAAAGCTGGATCCCGAAGATGAAGTTTTGATAAACAATGTCATGGTAGCTTCTACAACAGAGTCTCAGGGAGATCTGGATCCCAAAAGGCAGATGACAAATCAGACACCAGACCTACATTAGCAGCAGTGCCTCAAGGCAAGCAGGTTTTGGTGAGGATTCCACCCCAGCCTCTGCAGCAAAGCCTCAAGGAGTTCTTAAAACCAAAGAGGAAACTATGACACGATGTTTAGTCTGAGACCAGCATCTGCAGCAGAGCCTCAGGGGGGCTCTGGAACACCAGGAGGAGGCTGTGATATTAGATCCCACCTCATCTTCTACAGCAGGGTCTCAGGGGGAGCAGAAACCCCAAGAGGCGGCTCTGATGTTAGATAAGAGACACCCGTCCTTACACAAAAGGAAAGGGAAATGACCCTCATGACATAGATTACCTGTCTGTATATGTAGAGAATCCTTAGGAATACAAAAAAATTAATTGCAGGGTGATTGAAGAAGACATCTGATAAAGAGGTGTATCTATTGCAAGCACACACATGTACACACATATAAATACACATGCATACACTCACACATGGGTACACATACATATACTGGGGTGGATTGCATGAGATTGTCCCCAATATGCTCCATGAATTTGTGTGAGGACAAAATGACTTTGTGTTCAGTTCATGGTCTTTGGGGAGGGTCTTAAGAGGATCAGGAGAACTAAGTATACCGCAGTCAGCTCTTATCAGCAGTGTGATGCCAGCAGAAGAGTTGGCAGAAAGATCAATGGAACAAAAACAAGAGCCCCAAATAGTCTCTGTCACCAGAAAATCATTCTGAGATGTGGAGTTAGGATGGGCTATCACTATGTAGTTCTGCCCATGCAGGCCTTCCCTCTGTAGCCCAAGATAGTCTTCAATTCTGGATCACATTGCTTTAGCACCAAGTGTTAAGATTACAGGATTCACTACCACACCCAGTAAAAAGCTGTTTTTCATGCTGGGAGAATGCCAATGTAAGATCAGTGGCATAACTGCCTCTGCACAAGGCTGTGGGTTTCTGAGCTAAAACAAACAAACAAAAAACTGTGCACAGGGCTGGCTTTGGGAACATGACTTTCATCTGAGCATTCTTGATACAGAGGTAGGAACTAGAGGTGCCTGTGAGATGGAGGCCAGCCTGGGTTAGTCAACATAGCGAGCTCCAGGAGGCCAAATGAAGGTACATAGTGAGACCCTTTCTTACAGAAAATACCCAAACTACAAGAATAACAACAAAAAACTAGTCAGAGGCCAGCAGAGAGATGATGTTTGAATGGAAGAAAGTGTTGGTGAGCACAGGGTGGACCAAGACCAAGCTCAAAGGAACACTTGGCAGTGAAAATGAACATGGCTCATGGGAATTTCATTGAGCTGATTGCTGGGATTGTTCAACTCTCAGTCTTCTGTCTTCCAGGTACTGTTATATAAAACCAAAATAACTCAATAAAAGACCAGGTCTTGGTAAACTTTGTGCAGACATGATGCAGCAATTTCCTCAGAATTGATACATTCCCAACGGAAAGGCAGGAGACACTCCAGGGGCTCAACTGTAGGAAGTCTGGGAAAACCGAAATAAGATTTCCAACCCCTTTCAACACCCTGAGTTTACAGAAGCAGTGACCACTGCTGGGGAGCAGGTGCTGAACTACCAGGCTGCCTGCAAGTTCACTGCAGAGCTCCAGGACTACAGAGGGCAGGAGTCAGGTGGGCTTTTCGGAGATGCAGCTGCCTTTGAGTCCAGCCTGCTGCTGACACTCCTGCCCACACCCCTGTCAGGAACAGCATTAATTCACTGGGTGATAATGGCACCCAATGACTGGCTCCTGGGGAAGAACCAGAAGTATAGTTTAAGAAACAGATAGCTAGTATAACACACTTGAGACCTAGCTGAGGGTGGGACCATGGTTATCTCTGAATTTTTCTATTTTTGTAAATTTTTTATTGAATTTTTGTGTATTTCATACAAAGCATCTTAATCATCTTTATAACCCCTTCCCCACTGACACCCTTCCCCACCCTCCCATCCGCTGAAATTCACGCTCTCTGTCAGTTATGTTAAGGCCTATCAAGTCAAGTTAGTGTCTCCACATCTCCCTCAGAGTTAGTTCATCCTCTGAGAGCTGGTCAGACTATCGAGAGTCACCATCTCTCAGCTGTTTTGACAAGTCTTCGTGTGGAAGCTCACATCATCAGATTTCCATCCTGGTGTTTCTGCCAATGCACCGTGTCCACCATCTTTGTCTTTTAGATTGACTCATTATATGTTTAGTTATATAAGAATCTTAATTTCATGGCTTGTAAGTGGAAACTCATATTGTCTCACACAGAAGGCAGCCATAAGTGCAAATACTAGAAAAACAGACAAAGTAGAGCTGGACACAGGGCTTGCTGGGGAAGAGGACTTGCTGTTAATGACTGGGGACCTGGGTTGGATCTTCAGCAAACATGCAAAGAGCCAGGGGTGGCTGAGCTGCCTCCAGCAGTATGGGGAGGAGACAGGAGGGTCACCGGGGCTTGCTGACGGCCCACCTATCTTCAGAATCTGTGAGAGTTTTGTCTTAAAGGTAAAAGGTGGAGAGTGATCGAGGAGGACACCCGATGTCCTCTTCTAGCCGCTGCACCTGGGCACATGCACACACAAAGTAAAAATTATACCAAAAAGAGATAGAAAAGTTAAAGGATGTTTGTGAAAGGATTTCAGCGAGGCACCTGCTTGCTCTTTACACTAATAAGGAACGTTAAGGGGTTGGGGCTCAGCAGTTGAGAGCACATACTGCTTTTCCAGATGACCAGAATTTTGGTTTGCAGCACCCCCTTGAGTGTTTCAAAAATGCTTGTATCTTGATCCAGTTTACGCCCCCCTCTTCTGGACTCTGCGGGCACCTGCCTTCTTATTCACATACATATAATGAAAAGTAAAATAACTTTTTTTTAGGTAAAAGGAATGTTAATCCCAGGCCAAACTGTCCTATAGAGTGCATGTAAGGACAACCTGGGCTGCATGAGAAGACACTATCTCAAAATAAAGGATATTACTGAGAACTAGTATTTGAGAATTACTATGTAGTAAGAGCCTTAGAGGAAGCTTCACAACCATACTAAAGATAAGCACTTTTTATTATTACTGCTTTACAGAGGAATAAACACAAGACACTGAAAGATAGCAGAGAACGGAAAAAATGAAAATCAGTGTCCTGTGAAAATCAGTTACCTGGCGCGTCCTCTGTCCTTGCTCTTGCTCGGCTCACTCCCGCCTGCTGCACTCTGCTCTCTGTTCTTCGGATTGTTTTGTAACTTTATTCTACTTTTTCATTTTCATACCTACTCCAGCCCTGGGGTGTGCAGAACAAGGGGGGACCTCGGGGGATCCCCAGCATCAGAGAGGTGGAGACACACAGGAAGCAACAGCCCCCAGGGTTCCAAGGGCTGTGATTCCAGGCCAAGGACTTCCAGTGATGACAGTCTTCTGAGACCAAGTAGGCCAGGCCCAGGTCTGGAACAGAGATCCAGGTGTGGAGTATCATTCTCAAGGATGGAGTATAACCCCACACACACCCACCACACCCTCCATCTCCCCCTCACTGGTCCTCTCTGCTCCTTCTTCCTCCTCTCCTCACAGTAGAGTCTTACCATCCTCAGCAACCCCAGTCTTAAACCTTCTTGAAAAGGTCCAGAAGTCCTAGGTTCTCTGCCACTTGGGCCATTCGGATCTCATTCCTCTGACCCAGAGCACAGGCCAGAACAGGTCACAGACACTGATGGCCCCGAAGATGAGGAAGTCCCCAGGTAGACAGAGTGGACTCTGAAAGGGGCACAAGGAGCCGGAGGATCCATAGTGAACATAAAGACCTAGGATGTGTGGCAGGCAGGACCCTCCCTCCACACACGCACACCTCAGGAGTGATGGTCTGTAATGAGGGGCGGGAGGATCCAGCAGATGGGTGAGCCTGCCCTGTCCAATGCCCTAAAGGACCAGAAGAGGGAGGTCCCAGGGTAGCCTGCATCCAGGTCCACTAATGAACTTGGAGAGGAGGGTGGGCACAGAAGGTAGGAAGGAGGGGTTATCAGGGTTGGATTACGAACCTAGAGGCCAGGGATGGGCGCAGGAGTGCAGGGCTCATGGACCTGGATGATGGGGATTAGCCGGCTGAAGAATTTAGAAAGGACAGGGCGGGTCTCAGGGATAAAAAACCTCGAGGGCGTGGAGTCAAGGAGGCTGGCTGGGGAGCAGCTTGCTGTGGGGCTCTAGGCTGGCCAGCTCGGGTCAGTGCGACCGCAGCTGAGGGGACTTTAAGGAAGGTGACAGGGCAGGATTTGAAGCTGGAGCAGAGGCCAATGACCGTCAGTGACGTGACCTCTGAGTCCCCAGTCCGCTGTCTCCTCCTATGCCCTCCCTGTTGGCGCAGGACTGTGTCGTGAGCGGCAGAACACCGAGGCTGAGGCTGTGGTCCCTGCACAGTCTCCATCGAAGTTCCTGCCAGAGCCGAAGACGCGTCAGACCCTGGGTCCTGCTCAGAGCTCTGTGGCGCTGGATGATGACCAGGTGTGTGCAGTGAGAAGGAGCCGAGCCTGTGGCGAGGCCAGGTAGTGCAGATGCTGTCCTGGGACTCTGCGGGGTCAGGCGACTAGGGCTGGTAGGTCAGCCAGGTGCATCAGCACCTGGGCACACTCCATGCCAGCTGCGTGGCACCGTGTGACCCTATGCCACCGCCCGGACCTCCCCAGTCTGATTGCCAGTGCACGCACATGGGCCTGGAGCTCCCCGCCGACTGGCGCAGGCAGATCGCTGCTTAGGAGAAAGGCGTATCCAGACTCCTGTCCGTGACGGCTGCCGGCAGAGACCCTGAGCAGGATGGGGTGGCCATGGTGCAGAGTTTGAGGTGGGTTACAAGGCTCTTTTCCTGGCTTCCACAGCCCAGCATCACAGAGCAGCCGCGCCTGTGTCAGACAGCCGCATCTGCTGCGACTCTGCGGGATGCTGGAGTTGGTGCAGGGAGTGGGACTCAACTGCGCATTCACCCCGCGCACTCCACTCACGCAGGCAGGCGAGCGCCCGTGGACCGCTTCCCCCCACGCCTCGAGCACCAGGCTCACGCTCCTTAGAAGGGCGGTTGCGGATCGCCGGTTGGCTTGCTGTACCTGCTGGAGGAGGCCGTTGTGCTCATCCTGCACGGCCATGTCAGGTCCAGCCACAGTAAGTAAAGTGGGCCCCTTTTAAAAAATATTATTTTTATTTTGTGGGTGAGAGAGTATCGCCTGCAGGTGTGTAAGTGCACTCGTGTGGTGCAGAAGAAGGCGTCAGGTCCCCTGATAGGGGATAGGTTGTCAGCTGCCGCGTGGGTGCTGATATCCAAAACCTGGAATGCCAAAGTCAATGCTGGAGGTGCCTGGCCAACTTTGGATACAGAGGACTAGTTCGCCCCCAGCGTGCTCAGTGAGGTCCAAGGGAGAAAGACCTAAAAGTGATGGAATGGCAAGGAGCACCTTGGGATTTGGCAGGGAGACAGAGAAGGAAGCAGTTACAATTTTTTCTTCTAAATGACCGTTTTTCAGTTATAGCAGTGTGGTCATATGACATGCAGACTGTATTCTTTTGTCTTGGTCAAACAATAAAACATGAACTTAGCCCTTCTTTTGCGAGGAAATTGCCCTTTCTAGTGGCTTTTAAAAATCGAGTGGAATTTTATAATGAACCTGAGTCTAAAATTGTGATTTGGTTCTCCACCTGTTTTAGAGTGTTTGCTAAAATGATCGCTACGAAAAAGTGAAGTGGCTTAAACAAAACCAAGAACCATTGGTCTCGCACCATCTTAGCTGAATTCCTGAGGCGACTCCCTCTGCAGTTTGGCTTTTGAGAAACTATTCACCTTTCTAATAATTAGGCAAACTTCCTGGAGTGTTTTTAATGTGTCTAATGCCAGGCAAGATTTCTTCTGCTTTACAATGTTTCACTCAGGGCTGGAAAGATGGCTCAGAGGCTAAAAACACTGGCAGCCCTTACAGAGGACCTAGTTCCATGTCCAGCACCCACATGGTGTCTAACAAGTGACTGTAACTACAGTTCCAGGAGATACACTCTCTCTTCTGGTCTCCCTGAGTATTGCACAGCCTAGGTGCACCCCCATGCAGGCACAACACTCAAACACACAACATAAAATAAAAATAATAAAAACAAACTACTGTAAAGGTAATAAAAAACAGTGTCAATAAGAAGGAAATGGAAGAGCCGGAATGGCCAGGAGCCATTTTCTGGAGTTTGGTGGTCTACAGAGCAAGATTTGTCTCCAGGGACTTTAACTGTAGTCTCCAGACCTGGTTTAACCTAAATGCAAATAACTGTGAGGACATTGAAGCTGCGTCCAGCAATTTTGATGCCATGAAATGTTACATGTGTTTTGGAATTATTATTATCCATGCACTGAACGCTAAAGGGAATAAGAAAGCATGCTGATTTCCTTATTTTTGTAAGCATGGTCTTGTGTGTACAGGGGTATGTGTGTTTGTGTGTGTGTGATTATATGTACATGCGTGCATGCATGTAGAGAATCTTGAATCACTTCAGCTATTGTTCTCCAGAGGTCATCTATCCTTTTTTTCTTACTATTTTTATTTTATGCCTGTGAGTGTGCCGGCTACCTGTATGTAAGTACATCTCTGTTGTGCATTGCCTGCTGAGGTTAGAAGGGGGCACTGGATCATTTGCACTGGAGTTATGTACAGTTCTTAGCCCCTATGTGGGTGTTGGGATTTGAAGCCTGGTCTTCTGCAGGAGCAGTCAGTGCTCTTAACAGCAGCCCATGCTTGCTCATTTTTGTTGTTGTTTTGTGTCAGTTTCTCACTGAACCTGGAGCTCACTGATTCGGGTAGACTGAGTCCCTTTTCCATCTCCCCAGCACTGGGCTCTGAGTGTGTGCCACTGTGCTGGGTGCTGGGGATTAAACTCAGGCCTTCATGTTTGTGTGACCAGCACTTTACTGGCTGTGTCATATTCTCACACTCAGCATCCTTGTATTTTTAGTGGTGGGCATTGCACTGGGCGTCCCTCATTCTAGGCAAGTGCTCTACTGCCGACCTGTAGTCTACCACTGTTTCACTGTCAGGTTTTAAGTTCTTTACTCTGCTTTACAAAAGAACTGCATATTGATAAAGTGGAGTGTGCTGCTTGGCTTGCTGCATACTTTAAGGTTTAATTGTGCTAATTATATTGATGCCTTTATTCATCAGAATTTCAGGATATAACGTGTACATAGAAACCAAAGAACTGGCCGGAACTTTATAATGAGACACCTGTCACAGAGTTACTGGTCAGTACCGGAGGAGAAGGAGAGTCAAAAGGCGAGCCGGTGACAGCTCTTTCTCCTTGGGGAGTCTAACCAGAAAAAGTCAGAAATTGGAAACATTTGAAACCCTGCTTGCATTGTGCTGAGTGACTAGTTGCTGGTGCATCGAGATTAAAACAGAGGGAGCCAGCACGTGAGAGGTCCTCTTCTCTTTCCAGCAGCTTTTCCTACGAATGTCCTTACCATGCTATTCTGCTGCAGACCTGTGACCGTCTCTGCAGGCATCAAGCTGGTTGGCCACTGCCTGTACCTCATGTTCTATAAGGGAGAATTGACCCAGCACCACCCCCACCATGAAACAGAGAAGCCAAGGCCAGAGACAGCCAGCAAGCAGCACATCACCAGCCGCAAAAACCCAAGGTGGCCTTGAACGGAAGAGCATCCACTCCCAGTGCAAAGGTTTTGGCTTTCCTTAAAATGATTTCTGGGCTGGGTCTGTAGTTCAGTCAATAGAGTGCTTTCCCAGCATGGGCTCTCTTCAGTTGTCCATAAGTGTGGTGCTGCATGTAATGGGGTATATGAGACCTGGGCTTAAAAAAAGGATGCCTTCTACTTCTGAGTTACATATGAAGATAAAGGATCCAGGCAGACACAGGTCGGTTCTTATGTTAAAGGCTACATTTAAGCATAAAATGGACTCAGAATCTGGACATTTTAGCTGGCTTTCAATAAAGTTTTACACTGTGATCCAAAATTCATCAGGCTTAGACTTAGCCCTAAAAGTATTCTAGTTCAACATTTTATCATCTTATTTAAATGCAGAGAGAATCCCACAGTGTCTTAAAGAGCTGTGTGTGTGTGTGTTGATATAAAGCTCAACCTTGGCACCAACATATGGTCCTGAGAGCAATGCAAGGGAGCCTTCAAAGCACCACTGTGGTGTCACTTTTAACAGTGTTATGAAGGTGTGTCTTCTGGGCTGGGAAGTTTGGGACATGCTTGCTACATAAGCATGGAGACCTGAGCTCCATCTCCAGAACCCTTGTCCAAGGCTGGACAGAGTGGCACATGAATGCAGTCCCCGTGTTGGGGATGCTGGAAGCAGGTGGGTCCCTTGGGTTTACTGCTCAGCCAGCCTGGTGAAGGCCAGAAATTTCAGATTAGTTAACAGAGGTTGCTTCAAAAAAGAGGTGTACAGAAGGTGGAACGATGCCTGAAGCTGGCCTATGGCCTCCACACAAACACGCATACGTATGCACAAACACTCAGACATGAATGCACATGGATGTACAGTCATATGTACACATACAGACCTCACACAAACATTCGTATAGACTACGCACAAATGCATACACACATGTATAAACCATATATACCTACACATAACACACAGCACACAGATACCTACATACTACATGCAAATACAGACCAAACCTGCTACACATATCCACATGCACACACATTTACATATCCCCACATGACTCAAATACATTCATATATACTACATACAAAAACATGACCCCACACATATACACACCACACATTAGTACACATACATACATGCACATAGATACATATACACATATGCATACACATATACATACCACACATACATAAACACAAACAGGGTCTTCTAGTTTTAAGATAATGTTTATGTGCTCTTAAAAATGAGACTTGTGTAGAAGGAATGAACCGAGGGGAACAATTTCTGAGGTGTTGTAAGAGCAGCTCTGGTGGTGTGTGCTTTCCCTTTCTCTCTCTGTATCTACAATAACAGCTGCTTCTCAGGGAAATGAATTTTTAAAAGACATTTCACTCTTAGTTGTGTGTATGTATATATAGGTATGCACATGGGTGCGGTGCCCTCGGAGGCCGGAGGAGGGCACTGGATGGGCTGAAGCTTGAGTTACAGGTGGCTATGAGATGTTCAGCATACATGCTGGGAACGGAACTCAGGTCCTCTGCAAGGGCAATACATACTCTCAACATCTCTCTAATTAAGTAAATTAAGAAATGTATTAAGAATATCAGGGAGCTGGAGAGATGACTTAGTGGTCAACTCTTACTGAGGACTCAGGTTTGATTTCCCGTACCCACATGGCAGCTAACAACCCAAGTTGCACGGAATCTGATACCCTCTTCTGACGTCCGTGGGCACTGCAAGACACCGGTGTGCCTACATATATACACATAAAATTAAAATGAAACATATAAAAAGATGGTAATTATATTTTAACTTCATTTCTTTGAAGTCTTATTTTAATTATCTCTCATTATGACTTGCATGTCATTTCTATGATCAACATGTGATGTTTTACACATTTTAGTCATTTCTTCAATCTGCTTTGTTTTTCTGTGGCTTGTGCCAGCAGATAATGTAATGGGTTGTGTTTATCATTGACAGACCAATTTTTCATTATAGGCCTTATACTGAAAAACAGAAGAATTAAGTAGTGTTCTATCTATTTTTTTAACTTGAATATTTCATTTTGAAATGCTTAATTGTAGTGTAAAATTACTTATTAATTGAATTAATTTTTTGTGTGTCTTATAATATCTTTCTTATTTTATTATCAAACCATAAAGCTTAGAAAAGGCCTTTTTCCGACTTTCATTTGGAAGCCTGGATAATTGCTTTCTTCTTCTGCAGTTTTTTTCTAGGACTCCCATAGAGACAAAGTTTAGATGTCATTTAAATTCTAAAATACTGTAAAAAAAAATCTTTTTGAGACAGCAATGGCAGGCCTAGGACTCACTACTTAGACCAGGCTGGACTTGAACTCTCAGAGATCCACCTGCCTCTGCCTCCTGAATGCTAGGATTCAAGGCGTCTGCCACCATGCTCTGCCCAAAATTTATTTCTACCGGAAAACTGAAATTACCATGAAGCCCTGACCCCTAGAATGAGCTGTGGTTACGCGTCAATCATCTACATTCCATTAAGACCGAGTAAAGGATCGTCAGCCACTGTGCTCTGCTCCACTCACAGAGATAAGGGACATTACTGGTGCTTCCACCATTTTGGCCTCATGACAAGTGTGAATTCTTCACATCTGTTTTCACACACACATGCAGACACACTTTCTGTCCTATTCAACCGTGAGCAGCTCATGTTAGGTGGACTGAAGTGATCAACCCCCATCCCATGCCTTTGAATGTCTGCTCTTCCTCTGCTTTTCCCTGGTCAGTTGAACTGGCCATGGCCTTCTCTTCCTCTGTGAGCTGTGCGTTTCAGCAAGGCCTCACACCCGTCATTCTGTTCTGAGCGCAGTGAGTAAACTGAAGTGGGAGCATTTAAACTCACACCCAACACCTTGATCCAGTGTTCCTTAGCAGCTCTGCACTAAGGCAATGTTTCGTTTGTTGTTGTTATGGTATGTCATACATTTTTCTTTATTTACTTTCATTCCTGCCAGATCCCCTGGAACTGGAGTTACAGAAGGCTGTTAGCCACCCTTTGGTAGCTGGGAACTGAACCACGTTCCCGTGGAGCTGGTTAACAGGTTAACAGCTATTGACAGAGCCCTTACCTGACATGTTAGAGACACTGGATTCCATCCTTAGTATCCCCATGATTTTTGTGCAGAGTTGCATAATTTTAGCTTTACATTTAGTGCATGATCCATTGTTAGACGACTTTTGTGTATGGTGTGAGGCCAGGTCCAGCTTCGTTCTGTTGTAGGCATTTTCCAGTTAGTCGGCATCATCGAAAGACTCTTTCCTCATTAATACTCCCTTTCCTCTTTGTTAAATCAGTAAAATCAGTTGACATGCATATGAGGCTAACTGCTGGACTTTGAACTCTACTCCTGTAACCTGTCTCTGTGCAGTCACCATGTTGTCCTGCTTGCTGTGGCTAAGCGATGAGTTATGACAGGATCAATGCGAGTCTTCTAGCTTTGTTAACTTTGTTTGCAGATTGCTCTGGCCAAGCTGGTCCCTCGACCTTCCATGGGTCCTTTCTGTGAATTAGTGTTAAACAAACTAGGATTTTGATAAGGATTATGTTAAATTTGTACAT
Organism: Eospalax fontanierii; assembly: GCA_035773235.1. Taxonomy (NCBI): domain Eukaryota; kingdom Metazoa; phylum Chordata; class Mammalia; order Rodentia; family Spalacidae; genus Eospalax; species Eospalax fontanierii. The sequence continues at coordinate 3,266,695 of CM069524.1, read as the reverse complement.
AAATTGGGGTGTGTTCTCAGCCCAGCAATATTAATTCTCCAGTCCATTGTTACAGAATATTTTCCACTAGATTCTCTGATTTTCTCTCTCTCTCTCTCTCACTCTCTTTCACTTTCTTTCTCTCTCTTTTCTCCTCTCTTAGCTTTCTGTTACAAAGCTGCAGTCCCAATGCCTTTGCTTTTCTAATTTTGTGGCAGGGTCTCACTGAGTTGTCCAGGCTGGGTTTGCAGTTACAGTATACCCGAGGCAGGCTTGGAACTTGTGAGTCTACTGCTTCTGCTTCCTGAGTAATGAGCATCAGAAGCCTGTACCACTGGACCCATCTCTCTAGTTTCTTTTAACAGTACGTTGTAGGCTTCAATGTGCAAGTCTTCCCGTTTTGTGCCAAATTTATTCCCAAGTACCTTGCTCTTCTAGATGTTGCATTAGGAAATATGTTCCTAGTTTCATTTCCAATTGTCCACTAATGACGCAGATATATAACTGATTTTGCAAACTGATTTTATTTCCTCAAATTACTGACATTCTTCTTTAGTTCTAAGAGCTTTTAATGCAGTGCTTAGAATTTTCTCTATGTAAGATGATATTTTATCACAATCATTTGTAATATATTATTATAATTTTATTTGTATGAATATATTGCCTTCATCTAAGTGCACCCATGTTGTGCAATGCCAGAAGAGGTCAAAAGAGGGTGTTGGATCCCTTGAAATGAGCTACAGATTGTTGTTAGCCGCCATGTGGATGCCGGGAATTGAACAGTGTCCTCAGCAAGAGAGTCAGTGCTGTTAACCACCCAGCCATCTCTCTAGCCTCTGTAAGTTGATACTTTTAAAAGAGAAATATTCCTTTCCAGTCTTGTAGGCATCCATTTCTGTTTCTTCTCTGATCACTCTGGAGAGCATTTCAAGTACAGTGTTAATTACTTTTGTGTTTGGGTAGTGAAAATCACTACCTAATTTCTGGCTTTGTGGAAAAAGCACTCACCTTCAATTGCAATATTAGTTATGAGTATTTTATATGAAACCTTTTCAGGTTTAGAAATTTACCATATAATCACATTTTCTTGAACATTTTTATAATTAAAAGATGTTGGACTTTGTCAACTGATTTTTCTGTGTGTGTCAACATAACTACTGTGTTTGTCATTTGCATCTTTCTCAGTGTGCTATATTTGGAAATAAGTATTTTGTCATGTGGTCTGTGTGTTATCTTTTTAACATGCTATGTACATTGTCCTAGTATCGGGTCTATTGCTGTGGTAAGATACTCTGATAAAAAGCAACTCAGGAAAAAGGTTTATTTGACTTATAAATCCAGATTGTCATCCTTCATTGCAGGGAGTTGGGGCAGGAACCTCAAATAGCCAGTCACCCCAAACCCACAGCCAGGAGCAGAGAGCTGGGAATGCATGCCTGCCTCCCTGCTTGCTCCAATCCTCCGATGTCACACAGTTCGGCACCCCGCCTAAGGAATGGTGCCACAGTGGACAGAGTCTCCCTGCATCAATTGACTGGTTAATACACTCCCCACTCACATTCCCATGGGCCAACACAATGTACACAGACTCTCATGGAGACTTGATTCTAGGTTGTGTCAATTTGACAGTTATAGCCCACCATCAAATACACAATATGTGTAGAACATTCATATCACATGTGTACAGAATGTATACATATTAAGTACATCTTATTTATACCCCACACATACTGTGTATTTAGCATGCACATGCATACCACTCACATACAGCATATCTATGAGTGTATTGTATTTATTGTATATGTTATGTGCATATTACATTGAACAGAGCATGTATGTGTGTAATACAGGTGATGATGTTGATGGGTAGAGCAATGAATCTTGGGATGTGTGACTACACTGAAAACTTTTTATTGTCATAGTAAATATGGAGTATTACTAGCTTCAAACAGGCAAATTCCAGGATGATGCTCACAAATACTGGTGACCGGGACAGTTCCCCACAGCAAAACATGATCTGGTCAGACATGTCGATAGGACCATATTTGTTTTCTTGGTTTAGTGAAGAGCAGATCCAGGCCCTTTTCTGACTGCACGACCTGAAACCATATTGCTCTTCCCTGAGTCCTAGGCACAGCAAAACCAGAAAGTGTGAGTCACTATTTTAAATGCAGACCTTTCAGGATCCATGGTAGAAGTGGAATTCTTAAACATTTGGTTTTGGAGACAGCTCATTTCACAGACTACTTTCTTGCTACCCAAGCATGAGAAGCAGATTGGATCCTTAGAACCCCGTAAGAAAGCTGGGTGCGCCTGGCCCTGGGGCGATGGTTGAGCAGTTAAGAGCACTACGCTTCTCTTACAGAAGACCAGGGTTTGTTTTCCAGCACCCACATGTGGCTCACAACCCACTGTATTCCAGTCAGGGTGAGTTGGAAACCCTCTTTTGGCCTCCAAGGACATGGTAAACACGTGATATGCCTACATATGTGCAGGAAAACACATATGAAAAAAAATTTAAAAGCATGTTTTTTTAAGTGGGGTGTGGTAGGTGCTTGTAGTCGTAACACTGAAAACGTGAAGACGGGATCCTTGGTTCTCACTGGCCAGGCAGCCTAGCTCAGTGGACAAGTTTCAGTCGGTGAGAGATCCTGTCTCAAAAAACAAGATTGGTGGGCGCGGCGGGGGGGGAGGGGGCTGGAGAGAAGACTCAGTGGTTAAGAGCACTGGCTGCTCTTCCAGAGTACCTGGGTTTGGTTCACACATGGCAGGTATCAACTGCCTGTAACTCCAGTTCTAGTGATTCACCATCCTCTTCTGGTTTCTGTGGGCATTGCATACATGTGATACACTTACATACATGTAGGCAAAAATCTCAAACACATAAAATTAAAATAAATAAAAATTAAAAACTCAAGGTGAATCATGTTTAAAAGAATGACAGCTTAGGTTTATATTTGGCCTTTATATGCACAGATGTGTACATATACCTGCACTCAGATGCACCTGTGCGTGTGTGCATGTGCACACACAAACACACACAATCTCCAAGTGCATTTCTTGGTGCTCTTTTGCTTTTGATGTTATCTGGTCTTCATTGCTCTGAGACCAGAAACATAGCTGCGGGCTTGTCTCACGCCAACCCTGTTTCTCACCTCAGGTGTGGTTCTGTCGGATGTTCGACCCCAGGCAGCAGGGCCATCTACTTCCGATGTTTTCAGAGTATCATCATCTGCCTCACGGAGCATCAAGTCAGAAAGCTTAGCTTCTTCCCAGGTGTGCACACCAGAACCCACACCCAGGTCAGGAGGACCTAGGAAGCCAGGTACTATGGAAATTCTCACTGGTGGGAAAGGAAAGAAGCCAGGGGACACTGTCCAGAGGCCTGCCCACCACAGGTCCAAGGGAGGTCTGTTGAATACAGGAACCTTAAAGAAGTTACCATACTTGTCTTGGTCTCAGATAACTTACTGCAACCGGCTGTTTCCTTCCAAACTTGGGGCAAAGAAATAGTCTTGATTCCCTAGTCCTCTAGTCCCCAGGGTTCCACCAGGACACAGCCCAGAGCAAACCACCCCAAGACAACCCAAAGAGAAGCACCACGAGGTACAACACAGTCTTGACCAGATCCCTGGAGCGGGGGCAGGAGGAGCTGAGTCACACATCCTGTGAGGGACTTGCCTTTGAACTAGGAAGTGGTCAACTCTGAAGACAGAATCACTATGACCCTGATTAAAACCTCTCTGTCTTGAGAGCCATTGAGTCGGAGCAGCCCATTAAGATTATTACCAAGAGTAGCACCCTGAACTCCATGAGTGACCTGGAGAGCTCCCTGAACCTAAAGGTGACCAGTTCCAACAAGACCAGTCGCAGGCCCAACACAGAACCAGCTGGCCCAAGAGACCCTGAGCAGGTCAGAATTCCCAAGATGACAAGTTATCTTAAGATGAAGGAAGAAGAACTTCTTGTAACAAAGGAAACAGGAGAACAGAACCCTGAGAGATTGAAGATGGGGATGTGTCCCTGTCATGGCTCTGGCTACGGGTCTGGGGCTGACACCACTGGCACCCGGACTACAGTCCTGACACAAGCGACGCCCAGAAGCAGACCTGGAGCTCACCGGGTGGATCTGGACTCTGAGGGAGCAGGGAGAGCCTGGCCAACGCTGACCTGGCTGTTGTAAGAGCAGCAGCGAAAAGACATGTCCTCGTGCTCAGTGTGGAGACCGAGACTGACGTGTTCGTGAGCAGGATTTCCCCAGACGTGGCCGGTGACACAGAGAAGCCTGTCCACACAGCCAGATCAGACCAGGAGGCCAAGGGAGGACAGATGCAAAGGAGTCCGACTTCCGAGAGTTTGTCTCCCTGTTGGAATCCATCAGTACAGCGAAGGTGGAGGCCCCAGATCAGGCGCAGGGCTCCGCAGAGCAGAGAGGAGCAGGCAGGGCCCTGAAGGTAAGGCTCCACAGCCCTTGTCTCTGATGACATCACCATAGGGTGCCTGGCAGGCCTTTGCCTCTGTGAGCTGATCTGGGCAAGATGTGACAGCTCTCAGGAGATGCCTAGCTGCTTGCTGTGTTTGTGGTGTGTGTGTGTGTGTGTGTGTGTGTGTGTGTCTGTTTGTGACATTTATACCTGAATGTATTGCCTGAGGAGACCAGACAGAGAGTCAGAACCCCTGGATATGGAGTGACAGTCGGCTATGAGCTGCCAAACATGGGTGCTGGAAACCAAACTCCTCTCTCTGCAGAGCAGTATGCACCCTGAAGCACTGAGGCATCTCTCCACCCACCTTACTTTCTGAGACAGGGATTCTACCTGGGCATTTCCTCCATTCCAGGCTTGTGCTGGACACTGCATTAGTGATAAATGCCACAGCTAATGGCCAAGCACACATGGGGCTTGCGTTCTACTGAGAACAACCGCAAACTTGGGACCCCCAGGCAGAGGAACCTGGCATGGACGGTGAGCAGTGTCAGACTTGTTGGAGGCATGGCAGGTGAGATGGGTCAGTGAGTAAAGCACTTCCCACACAAGCTTAGGAACTGAGTTTAGATCCCCAGAACCAAGTAAAAAAGCTGGGCACGGTAGTGTAGGCCCCTAATCCCCGTGCCACATATAGTGTCGGAGTAATACTGCTGAGTTCTGACATGCTCAGAATTCTGGTGGGTGAACCTCTATGACCCAGTACCGTTCCCTGACACTGGGATACAGAGTCCTCTGTCTCATCCCAGCCAGGGCTCCCATGTCCCACTCAGCATCTGGTCTCCTGGTGGCATCTTGACCCTCTGAAGTCGTGATTCCATCCCTCCTCTTATTTCCTCCTCTCTCCCCGAAGCCTACCCATGTGTCATCTCGCCATCTCTGGCACCTTGGCCCACCACCTTTCTCCCTTTCTCAGCCCTTGTGTCCTGGCTGGCACACCTACTCCTTGCTCCCTTAGCCGTCTTCACCCCCGTCCTGGCAATCCAAAACCAGCCATTTCCATCTTGTGCACACTTTCCAGGAAGACCCCATGTCTGGGTGAGTTGAGGGCCGCCATGCATCTTCCATCTCACATGGAAAACCCCCAAATCATAAACCAATCAGCAAGACTGTGTAGCCAGAGCCCAACTCACCAAGCCTCCCAGACTCGCTCCAAAGCCACCTGCTTCTGAAACTGAGAAGCAAAATCTGGCTCCAGAGCCAATCAGGAAGCATCTTCCTCAGGTGTCAGTGCGTACTTCTCCAACCCTCACTGAGAGGAGGCAGTGGGGTTCTGGAACATTCTGTCACTGTGAATGGACTAACTGGAATATCTAGTAGACTAATGGAATAACTGCCTCTTCCCAGTAAGTCCAGGGCAGCAGCCCAGGTGACCCAGTGTCATGGTAGTTACACCTGATCAGGGAAAGGTCAGTTAGCAAAGTGGTTTTCAGTTATGATAACGTTTCAGTAAGTAAAAACTTGGTCCTCAGAGTTGCAGTTTAATGAGCTCCCTGGAGATGTAGGTGTGGCGGGGTGGGAGGGGGATGTGCTGCCTAGATATTTGTAAGATGCCCTGTATTGTACAAACACTGCACTTCCCGGAACTGCCTGCAGGAGACGTTCTCCCTGGCTGGCTGCAGTGGGAATCACTAGGGAAAACCACAGGGTACAGGTGACCTGGAGTGAAATGGAGTTAGTTTCCCCATTTTTAACAATACCACATTGTAAAAACCCTTTGTCTATTAACAGATAGTCAAACAGTTTCCTGTATTGGCTACTTCTTTGTTGTTGTAATAAAATACAGTGACCTAAAACAAGTTAAGAGGAAAGATTTTAGTTTGGCTTACAGTTCCCGAGGGTGGAGACTGTCATGGCAGCAGCAACAGGCAGCTGGCCTATTCTGTTTCACGTGTGCACAGAAAATAGACAGAAATAGGAAGTGGGACAAGATTCTAAGCCCACCCCCAGTGTTGTGCTTCCTCCCGCAAGTCTCCTCCTCCTGAAGTTCTGTAAAGTCCCAAGCATCGGAATCTACTGCGAACAAAGTGTTCAAGTGCAGGACCCCATGAGGACATTCTTCTGTCGTACTTTGTTCCTCAGTGGGCAAAGAGATCCGGGTGTTTCAGATACTGTTTTCCTCTGAAGGTGGACCCCAAAAATGGAATCAATGGATCCTGTGGTAGTCTGTATTTTTCAGATAGATTTACTTTCATTTATATGTGTGTGTCTATGTGTGTGTGTGTCTATGTGCGGTCTGTGTGAGTGTACACCACATGCATAAGTGTGCCGATAGAAACTAGAAACGTGTGTTGGATCCCACGGTCCGGAGTCACAGGCAGTTGTGAGCACAGGATGTATGTCCCGAGAACTGAATTCAAGTCATCTGAAGAGCCGCAGGAGATCCTACCTGCTGAACCAGTTCTCCTGTTTCTACTTGTTTTGTTTTTAGTGTGTGTGCACTGGACGGTGAACTTGCCATAGTGCGTGTGTAAAGGTCAGAGGACAATCTCGGTGCCCATCCTTCCTTTTGGCTTTGTTTGAGACGAGGCCTTTGTCACTTTTGCACTCCACCTTCCGGGCTCCTTTCCTGGGACTTCACTGTCCCATCTCCTGTGAGGACACTGGGTTTGCTGGCACCCCTGCTATTCACAGGTCCGCCAGCTGGCAGGGCCAGAGCCTTTACAATACCCCGCTGTCAGGTGTGGGCACCTCCTGCTGTCTCCACATTGTAGGAATTCATTCTCCTTTCTTTAGCCCTGTTCAAGTGCCCTGTCACCCTTTATCCCGGCAACGCAGTCTGATCTGGGGAGAGAATCTGTGCTCATCCCAAATGATCCACTGAGCATCCTTTGATCAGCTCCTAGGCACACGTGATTCCCTGGACCTCTCCCAGTGGTCTCGGGAGCTGCTGGTCAAGGATTGTCCTGCAGGCACCTGGTCATAGCTGAGTGCTCTTGCCCTCCTGACTCTCTCTGCCTGTTCCAGGCTCAGGCACCCTTTCCGCCTGTGGCATAGCACACACATGTGGACTCTAAAACCTTCCCCAGCGAGATAAAGTGGTGTGTTCCCTCCATTATACAATTAAAATGTCATATCCTGTGTCTCAGGCAGGTTTGTCTTCTGTGCTCGTAGTAATTAAGCGAAGCTTGTAATGAGATGGTGGCAGCACATGCTGTCTGTCAGATTCCTCTGTTCCCTGTCGTTGGTTTACATATGATACATCTTTTCTCCTGGAGACTGAATATAGAGGTAGGTAGTGACAGTGTAATTAGGGTTCTAAGATGCAGTTTGAGGATTATGCCCAGGAACCTGAGGCAGGTGGTATGTGGAGCCAGGCAGCATTGAGCCACCCTAAGATCCCCATCACCTGCCCCTTGTGCCACCTACGCCTCACTGTCACAGGATCTCTGTGAAGTGGAGAAGGGGTGTTTTTACATGCTATCGAATGTCTCTTTCCTTGGGCGGGGCAGACCGCACCATCAGTAAAGTGCCTTTCATGCACATGGCAGGAGCTGAGTTCAAGTCCCCGAAAACATGTACAAGTTGGACAGGATCACATACATCTGTACTCGTAGTGATGCGAATTCAGTCAGGAGGACTGTTGTCGCTCAGTGGACACCAGTACAGACAACCAAGAGCTCTAGTTCTAGGGAGAGGCCCTGTCTCAGACAAGGAAGTTGGGCAGCCATGGTGGTTTGTGTCTTTAGTCCCAGTGCTCTGGAGGCAGAGGCAGGCAGGTCTCTGTGGTTGAAGGCCAGTCTAGTTTATACAGTTAATTCTAGGTCAGGGTCTTCATCTGCTCATTCATGAAGCTACTGTTGTATGTGTGTATGTGAGTATGTGTTTGTACGTGTGTGTGTGTGTGTGTGTGTGTGAATGTGTCTGTGCAGCTGTACATGCACGTGTGCTGTGATAAGGATGCCAGAGGTCAACTTGGAGTGTCATTCCTCTGGTGCTCTCCGCCTAGCTTTTTGAGACAGGGTTTCTCAGCGACCTAGAACTTCTTAGTAGGCTAGGCTGCTTAGCCAGTGACACCCGGAGATCCACCCATCCCTCCGCTCTCCTGCCACTGGGATCACCAGCAGGTACCCAAGCTACCTTTTGTGGTGTATGTGAGATATGTATGTTATCCTGGCATGCACATGCATATGTATAGATGCACATGTGTTGAAGGCCAGAGATGATGTCAGGTATCTTTTCAGTCGGTCACCATCTTATTTATTAAGACAGGATCTCTCACTCAACCTGCACTTTGCAGATTAGCCAGATTGGCAGGTCAGCGAGCCCCACAGATCCAGCTTTCTCTGTCTCCCCAGCTCTGAGATTATAGGCACATGCTGCCATTCTTGGCTTTAATGTTGGTGCTGGAGATCCAGACTTGAGTCTTCCTGCTTGCAGAGAAAGCACTATCGACTGAGCCATCACCCTCAGTCCCAGAAGTTAATGTCCTTTTTAAATTTGTTTTGTTTTTTGAGACAGAGTCTCCCAGTATCCCTGGCTGGCCATATACTTGCTAAGTAGACCAGGCAGGTTTTGAACTCACAGAGATATGCCTGCCTGCCTCTGTCTCCTGAGTGCTGGGACTGAGGGTGTGCACCACCACACCCATTCTGAAGCTAATATTCTGTTTTCTCAATAAGAGCCAGGAGCCATGACTGGGGCTGAGTATTACAAACCCTCCTGTCCTCAGAGAACCTGCATTTTGCATGATTCTAGGGCAGACAGCACTTGCTTCTGAGAGATCACAGCAGGGCAGGCAGGCAACCCTGACATCTGCCAGGGAAGAGATCCATCCAGAGAATGCTTGTTTTACTGTGTCCAGGCAAAAGACTCTTATCCAACCTCGGACAGAAGACACGAACCTTTATTTCAAGACTCGTGCTAAACTGCTGTTGGCAAATGAACATGCATCTTTGTTTGCTGATCACTCATGGTTGATGGAATGAACGAGTCCTTAATTTGTTGGTAACAAATCAGAGCAGGAGAACTTCCACCCTGAGGCAGTCTGCACAACACAGCTGTGAACCAAGACATTGAAGGTGATTCTGCTTTGTCCAGGAGATTTTGATTGCCTTTAGAGCAGGCAGAGCAGACACTGAGGAAACCTGGGGTGAAGGCTGTGCCATTTGCAAAGGAAGGTTTGAACTCTTCCTTATGGTCTGTACTCTCCTGGTGACTTGGTTTTCCACGATAGTTAATGTGCTCTCTGTCAGTACAGATCATTACTTCCATATCGTTAGTTTTACAAAGAGGAGGAGACTCGACAGCAGAGATGAAATGTTTGTGCTTCATTGCCCGAGCCTCTCCCAGTATTTATGCAACTGCCTGTGTATTCAGAAGGCTCTGTGCATGCTTGTGTATGTGCAAGAGTGTGCCTGTGTACACATCCACATATGTATGCATTTATGTAGAAGCCAGACATTGACCATCTTATCATTCTTTTTTTCCTTTTTTTTTTGAGGCAGAGTCTTCCTGTAGCTCATGCTGGCCTAGAACTTTCTGTGTCAAGAGGCTGACCTTGATCTCACAGAGATCTGCCTGCTTCTGCCTCCCAGGTGCTGGGATTGAGGACACATGTCACCATGCCCACCCAGAGTCCAACTTATCTTTGAGACAGGGTCTTTCTCTGCATCCACAGCTCACTGATTGGTTGACTGACTCGCCAGCTCCAGGGATCCACCTGTTTCTGCCTCTCAGGGTTACAGGCCTGTGTGTCCACACCTGGCTTTCTCATGGTTACCAAGGGTCCAAGTCAGATCTTCCTGGCTGCGTGGCTGGTATTACTGACTGAGCTGTCGTCCCTGCCCACATGCTGGTCTCATTACATAGCCCAGGCGGCCAGGGAGCTTGCGATCCCTCTGCCACCACCTCCCAAGTGCTGGGACTCCAGGCCTGTGCTGCCAGGCCTGGCTCACCATGCTGCCTTTACCCCCTCTTTCTCATTCCCTCGTGTCTGCTACGGATCCGGCCACTCGTGCTGCTCCTGGGCTGAGTCCCTGTCCAGGCTCACAGTGCTGGACTTCATAACCTTTGCCCCTGTGCCCTGGTTCTGGGGAGCCCCTAACATGGTGATGCCTTATTTATGAGGAAAGTTCTCAGTGTAGAAGTTGGTTCCCATTAGGTGTATATAGCACAGAGCTCAGAGTGTGATTTGTGTGAGTGTGTAACTGTATCACGTTGTGTGGCTCAGGAACTTCTCTTCCAGAATCCCTGGCAGCTGAGGGACAGAGAGGAAGGAAGAAGATTTATGGCATGTCACCCGCAGTGCCAGGCACCGCTCAGAACTCCCAAGGCTCTCTGACTTCTTGGAGCAGTTTCGGTGTGGCATTGATTGTAACATTGTTGGCAGCATGGACTTTGTATTAGGCATCATGTCACTGGCCAGACAGGTCAGGATCAGGGTCAGAAACACAGAAGGGACTGGAAGGGAGCATGAAAGCCCTGCGGCTGTCTCCTCCCTTTATTTGGGGTTCTTAGTGAGTTCCAAATGTAGGCATGGAGTGGTCTTCTAAGTCCAGTTCCTGCCCAGTGGCAGCAGGCAGCTCCATAGACTGTCAGCTGGTGACCCTCAGCACAGGACAGCTGCTTCTTCACAGACAGACTGCACCGACCCTAGGCTTGTTCTCTAATCGTTCTGCCACCCTCCCACCTGACCTGTGGTCACAACAGGAGTCACTAGGTCCGTGGAGTGGATATAAGGAGCTTGCCTTGGTAGGGGACATGTGTGTGTGCATCCCAATGTATGCCTTCCCTAAAGGAAAAAGCATGCTTTAAAAAGCACCCAAAGCTGCCTGGTGTGATAGCACATGCATATAATCCCAGCACTCAGGAGACCCAAGGCGGCCCCCGAGTTCTTTTTAGCAAGTTTCTATTTGGTGCTTAAAAAACAAATGTGTGTGTGTGTGTGTGTGTGTGTGTGTGTGTGTGTGTGTGTGCAGACAGCAGGTACCTTTACCAGATCAACTCCCCCATTGACCCTCCCTCCCTCCCTTTCTCCTCCACCCCCTTTCCCACTCTCCCTTTCTTCCTTTTTCAGACGGATCTCTCTCTGTACCTTCAGCTGCCCTCAAACTTTCTATCCTCCTGTGTCAGACTTCAGAGTGCTGGGGTTACAGGTGTGCACTGCCATGTCCAGGTACTCAGTGCTGGAGATCCAGCTGAAGGCTCTGTTCACTCCAGGAAGGCTCTCTGTCAGCTGAGGCGTATCCCCAGCCCCAGTGGTCTATAACGGACACTGAAGTGAACCATGTGGTCAGGTGTGCAGTAGTCACACCGTGATTAAGTGAACAGTGGACTATACTTGTATCATAGTGTGTTCTGAGTGTAAAAAAGCCCTATGAATCCTGAATTGTGGGGAGTGTCTTGCAGCTAGTTACTGGCAGGGGCAGTTTCCTTATGGGAGACCAGAGCAGGGAGCTTCTGTGGCTGCTTCTTCCCCATGTTCATGTCAAGGCCTGTGAGAGGGGCAGTGTCCATACCCCAAGTCTCCAAAACTGGGTTCTGTAGGGAAAGTGGGTACCTGTGGCCTGGGGGACACAGGACACAGAGTATCCCGGACCCAGCCAGAGACAGAGGGAGACATCTTCTCTTCAGTCCAGGTACAAACTACGGATCTCCAGACAGAGACCATCAGACACCAACGGCTGAAAGGAGGCAGCACAGTAGAAGACTGGCAAGGGCAGGAGGGCCCTGTGGGCATCTGTGAGAAGAAGATGGCTCCTTCTGTTTGGAGCAGAGTGTCTGAAGACAAGAGTTCAGCTTGCAGCATTTGTGTGGTTTTGAGACATGGCCCAGAGGACGTGGCGTATAAGGCCAGCATTTGAGAAATGGTCCAGGACCAGGTCCAGTTAATCTGTAAAGCAGTGTCCCTCCGTCCACATGAAAAGGCTTTCTCCGCTCTCTGCCTGGTGTCAGTTGCCCAACATCTAATGTTCCGTATTTTTCATTATTCACTACCTAGATGCCATCTGTCACGTCTCCCTGTGTAGATGAGTGACTAGGAAGTATAGTACATAGTGCAAGGATTTTTGGATGCAGCTGATGTTTTGCCTTAGCGCTGGGGTAGGGGTTGTGATGGGGTGAAAAGCAAAACTAACCCCTGCCCAAATCTTGGTTCTCTGTGGAAACATCTATATCCTGAGGGGTTACAGAAACTGGCGTAAAAACTCTGCTCTCATGAATTTTGCAAAGCCAGCCCATTTAGTTTTCATGTGATTTACTCCCTGCAAAGGTAACTGAGTGTTTATTCTGTCGGTAAAAAATCTAAACTGAAAGCTGGGATGGCTCTTCATGCCTGTGATCCCAGTAACTGAGAAGCTGAGGAAGGAGGATCAGAGTCATCCTTGGTCCATAGCGAGTTTGAGTCCAGCCTGGGTTACATGAGAGCCTGTCTCCAGAAAAGAATAAAGGAAGAGAGTGACCTTTCTATTCCATGGGGGAAACAGGGGGAGCACTGGAAGCAGACATTGACGTGACCACTCAGGTTCTGGTCTTTGGGAAGCAGCACAGCCCCATTTGATGTGAAGCAGGTTGCCTGGGTCACAGAGCCAGTAGTGGGAGGCCTGAGATTGGAATATCAGAGCCCCTCCCCACCTTGCCATGGCACATAGCAAAGGCCAGGTGTGTTCTGAAACTGTCATGACAAAGACCAGCCAGTTCATCTTTCTTACCCTCTGATTTGGGGGAAATATATGACCCTCCTAGGAAGGAGATTTTTCTTCTGAAGCAGTGTGCCCACTTTTGTGTGCACACATTTGCCCATTTTTACTGCCTGTGGATATCTCAGGTACCATAGTAGTGGATGCTGTGTCCCGAATCCACAGGCACTTAGCATGTCGAAACATGTGCTGTGAGCAACACACACACAAGGTCATTCTGAGAAACTGCTGCTTTTGCCTTCCTGTCACCAGATCTCCTTCCACGGGAAGAGGAGATGCCCTTTCCGCAGCCCTGTTCCTGAATGGCTCTTGGACCTACCTTTTCCCCCTGACTCAGGGGCGCTCATACTTCTCTGTCCTGACTCTTGGATCTCTGCTAGTTTCTGAATTAGTCTTCATAATCTCTAATGTGTTCCTTTTGAAATGTAAGAAACATGCTCTAACAATAGCCTTTGACTTCTTGGAAGAGCCGTCTGCACACCAGTTCCCTCCCCATTTGCCTTCAGATGGCTACAGTCCATCATACAGGAGATATGTCACAGCTTGAGTGTGGTACAGTCCGTCATACAGGAGAAGACATGTCTGCAGGAGCTGAGGCAGTTGGCCATTGTGCCCACTAGGCCAGATGCACAGTGTCATAGGCTGTGATAAACTCTGCTCCGAGGAAGCCTTCCCCTTCACAGGGGAAGCAGAAATCCTGTGTACACTTTTGAGACATTCTGACAGATTTTCACCAAATCACAGATGAAATGGATTGTTGGACAAATGTCCTGTGAACTAGTTTAAAGTGACTAAGAGTTCACAGCGTGCTCTGCGCCCACGTCTGTTGAGCATCACATATTTAAGTGATCAGGTCAATTCTGAACAGAGCCAGGATAGCGGGGTTGTTTATTACTTTAACATTTCACATTGAGTCAGAGGACATGTGAGCCCATCCAGGTACTATGACAATGTCTCTGTGAGCTTGCCAGTCTCCCAGGCTGATCCTGTCTGACTTTGTCCATCTGTAAAGTGAGCAAGAGAATACAGAGAGTTCACTAGCCTTGAAATCCAAGGGGGGACTGTGACAAGTGTTTAGACTGAAGAAGGAAGAGAAGGGGAGGGCGTGTGGTCAGCTGGATCTGGTCGGAGATAGAACAGGAACTATTCTATCTAACAGGTGGCTGTTCCCTGGGACTGAGTGTGTCCTTCCAAGAGACAGGGCCTGATGATCTCTGGAAGCTCTGTCATTCCTTTATTTGTGTATATGTGCAGGGTGTGTGCTTGGCCTTGTCTGAAATTCCCCAGGTGCCTCCACCTTGTTTTCTTGAGATTAGTCTTCATAATCTCTATGTTACTATATCTCAATGCTTACTATAAATGGAAATTTTTTTAAAGGTGTGTGTGTGTGTGTGTGCTATATAGTGTGTTCAAGGCAGTGACTGAGAAATCCCTTACTGAAACTACAGCACTTCCCACTGCTTTTTACACTCAAGGTGTCTCGAGAATTGCAAAGCCCATTCTCCTCCCGGTTCATTGCTTTTGGTTTGGTGAATCTTACAGATTGTGTGTTGATACATGCCATGTGAAAGCTTTATTGGCTCTTGCCTCAGAAAACATGATGTCATATCCTTTCCTTAATTATAAAAATATTTTAAATGAATATATAGAGAGAGAGAATATATGAGAGAGAGAGAAAGAGAGAGAGAGAGATTGAGTGGGAGTGAGGGCCATGGAATTCATGTCTCAATGTCAACCATTAAGTGAATGTTGGGATTCAGATTCTAGTTACCAGGCCTGTGGACCAAGCACTTTTAACTGCTGTGCCATCTTGCCAGCCTGTTCCTTTAATTTCCTCAGCCATTGGAGAAGAATAAATGGTATTTCTATTTTTTTTTTCTTTCTTCTTTTTCACTGTATACCACTGGTTGGCCTGAAACTCCCTATTTAGACCAGACTGGTCTCAAACCCAGAGACACTCACCTGCTTCTTCCACCTCAGTGCTGGGATTAAACATGTGCCGCCATTTTGGGCTGTTTCCACTTACAACAGCAGCTGAGGTCTAAGAAGAGGTCTGTGAAGGCTTTTCTTCCTCTCTGAAGGAAAGTACTGTCAGTTAGTAGACAAGATCTCCAGGCACTGAGACAAGGAGACAGTTCCATTGGGTTTCACTGAGACACGGACATCGTCTCTACAAACAGAGCCAGGCCTACTTCGCCTCACTTCTGATATTAGGGAACTGATGCCCACAAGTCATCTCTTTCTTGTTGACAGAGGAGCCCAAGCTGGCGATGCAGAACAAATACAGGTTACAATGAGTTTTGTATCTTAAAGGAACAAGACTGAAAGAAATCCTTAGTTATGAGGATAACACTGAATAAGATGGAAATTTTCTCCAAGGTGGTATTTAAATTTCAAGGTCATCTTGTGTAACGGAAGGCCCAGCATTGTTCTTGATGCTCTCGTTCTGATTTGGCAGAATAAGCATCAGACACTGTTTTTGCTCCTTTTTCCATTTATCTTCCTGGCATTTTGTGCGCATGAATTACAGCTGGGCAGGACCGGGTGTCCATGGTCAGCTGTGTGATGCAGGTTCTTGACTGTGACACTCATCACTGAATCAAAATAAGATACAACTTGGAAATTGTCTTTGTTGTCGAAGGACATGATCAGGTCATGGCCTGCGGCAGACCTTCTCTGTGTGCTGTGTGGTCTTCTCTGCCTTCGTGAGGCCGGGGCCAAGGCCAGGCTCCTTCCCTGCTGTGTCCTGCATGGCCTGAAGCTCTTCTCCCCAGAGACAGTGGGATCAGTCAGAGGACACTTAGTAGGTGAGTGAGTTTCAGAGTCAGGGGCATCTTGGAAGGGAAGGCTTGTCCCCGTTTATCATTGATTCTTTGCTGAGGAAGCCAAGTCACTGGATGACTGATGTGAAGAGGTGCGTATTTCCCTCTTGACCTGTGTCTACAGACGCCTGAGAGCTCAGTGTCACAAGGGAGTCTTTGTGCTTGTGCTCCCCCATGAGTGAGGTGGGAGAGAGAGAGAGGGTGATTCCTGACGCACACCTTGGGGTCCCCATGCCGGAGCACACAGCTGCCCATGCACCCACCTCAGCTGCTGTTTCTCAGTCATTATCAACCCTGTTCCTTCCTTCCTTCCTTCCTTCCTTCCTTCCTTCCTTCCTTCCTTCCTTTCTTCCTTCCTTCCTTCCTTCCTTCCTTCGTTCTCTTTCTTTCATTGAGACTGGGTGCTTCACTGACCTGGAGTTTGCCAAGTGTGAAGTTTTGGGTTGTCAACTTGATACAAACTAGATTCTCGAAGGAAGAGGGACCCTCACTGTGGAATTTCTCCTCCCCCTATGGACCCGTCACTGCAGAGGAGAAGTCAGAGTTCAGATGGAGATGCCCTATCGTGACCTTCTCCCTTGCTGGACTCGTGTGTCCATCTTGTGTTCCTGATGGCTGCCTTTCCCCCCGCCCCAATCAAGATTGTGGGCCAGTGATTCTAGTTCCATCTCTTGCACCGATGTGTGCTGTGACCTGCAGCCCTAGTGTCTGTTGCTCCAGCGTGTCCTTGAAGGCCGGGATGTGTTTCTTCATCGCCACCCCTGACCATGCTAGTTAGCAGTGGCTCCTTTCCCTTATCTGGGTCTCATCTTTCCTGTCCTGACACTCTGCTTTTCAGAACAGCTAAGTCACATGGTGGCAATCTGCTTCCCCTTGTCCTATTGGATTCATGTCCATCCCACTCAGCAGCTTGTCTGCTCAGTACAGGTGAAGGAGAGACTTGTCTGGCTTCTCGTTGCTGAATTCTCACACTGTAGATGGTGCCTAGTGCTCACAGGCACCATATAAGCCTAAGTGGGATGGAGGAAAGGAGGAAGACGGAGGTGTTAAGTGCCCCCAAATTAATGTGCACAGGAGCTTTTGGAATTCTTCCAACTCACAAGTCTGGGAAGGCCCCACATAGTCTGAAGAAGCAGATACTTAATTGTGGGGAAATTTGAGTCCTGTGAGTGATGGCACAGACTTCTAATCTCAGTGCTTGGAAGGTAAAGGCAGAAGAACCAGGGGCTCAAGGTTGCTGTAGGTAAAATAGTAAGTTGGATGCCAATCTGAGTTACGTGAAACCCAGTCTCAAAAAACAAAAAGAAAATGAACAACAGCAAATGGTGTATGAAGATGGCTGTGTGTTTAAAGCATTTGAGAGCAAGAATGCGGAACACAAGGTAAATGCTGGCCCAGTGTGGCAGCCCGGCTGTAATTCTAGTCTGAAAAGACAGACTCAGGATCCCCAGGACAAGCTGGATGGCAGCACTAATCAAATGGTTGAACTCTGGGTTGACAGAGAGATGCTCCCTCAGTGAATAAGATGGAAGAGAGAGAGATGGAGGATGATTCCTGACATCTACCTTGTGGGTCCACATGCTGGAGTACGTAGTTCCCTGTCCACACACACAAACATATGTGCCACCTACATGTAAGCATGCATATCGACATGTACACATGAAAATAGAAAAGGGAACAAAACAGAAGAAAAGGAAGGGCGGGAAGGTGAGGAGGAGGAAGAGAAGGGAAAGGGAGAAGAGAAAAGGGAATGAAGAGACGGTCTTCAGGGACGGAAGACACACCTTCCACTCCCAGTATTCTTCCCACGCCTGGGTCCTTGGCACCCCGTTTCCTGCTCTTCTTTAATTTGCTACTCCAGGCCAGCCCTGGGAACTCCTGCGTTTCCTGGCCTACTTACCTGGCAGGAGAATTGCTGATGCTCACAAGGGAACAGGAAGGTGTGCGGCAGCTCATTCAGCAGTGCCCCATGGGAGGCACGGACGGCCTGAACACTGTCTTTTGACTTTTCCACAAGTCAGTTCCTCTAGGACAGGGAAGAGGAATGGAATATGGCTTTGTTACCTTGGTCCCTGGAAGTCCATTTCTCTCCTTAAAATTTCCTTATATATATTGTCACCTGCCCCCAGAAGTAATACCCAAAATATGGCAACCAATAACCCAGCCAGCTGACTAGATCTGTTTTCAGTTCAGATAACTAGAAAAAAGAAAGAAAAGAACAGTAGCAGACCCTGTGGTAGGAGAGCGTTACGTGTACTGATTCGCACTGAGCACTCAGGATCCTGCAATGTACTAGAACCTATGGGAAGTAATGCTGAGGCTTAGAGAATTGTTCTGACTTCCAGGGGCAAGACAAGGGTGATTCAAGGTCATCTGTGCTTTGTGGCACCTCTTCCCTAGATTGTGAGTGTCCTTGGAAGGAATGTAACTCTGCCCATTGCTTTGTTCAGGAACCAGCTGGGAGAGAAGGGGAAAAGTCAGAGGAAAGGAAAGATTAACAGGAGAGGAAGGGCACGTGCTGGTCTCCAGTGCTGGGCAGACACTGTGACAGACACTGTGCCTTGAAGGGAAACTGAAGTGTGTGGATGCACAGCCAGGGAGCTAGTGTACAAGATGAAGGTCCCAGCAGGGCTGTAGGTCCCTCTGCTCACATCACAGAGACCACCTCCCTTCTGGGGTGTCACATCTCTGTGCCTACCTGTCTCCGGGACCAAATTTACCTTTTATGTTGTTGTTGTTGTTGCTGTTTGATTTTTAATATTATTTCATATTGTATGTGTGTATTGTGTGTGTGTGTATGTGTGTGTAACCATTAAATGGTGCCTGCATGGCAAGAACTTTTTACACACTACGCCATTTCAATGGCCCATTGCTTTTTTGTTTGTTTCGTTGGCTGATTTTGAGACAGGGGTCTCACTAGGTAGCCCAGGTCGGCTTTTACCTTGTGCTCATGCTCCTGCCTCGGCCTCCTTAGTGCTGGGGTTGTAGCTATGCATCCGCATGCCTAGTTGTATAAGGTGCAGGAAATCAAACCCATGACTTCATGCATGCTAGGTAAGAACTCTAGTGGCTGAGCCTCCCCTAACCCAGATTTCCCCTTTTGATGAGCAGACCCTTCACATTAGTTAAGGGCCACCAGGGTCCTCAAGACACTTTTCTTGACTTCATCATCTACAGAGTGAGCAGGGTCAGGAGTTCAGCAACTTTTGGAGGGGAACACAATACAACCAGAGCAAGGAGCACGTGGTAGAAGAAAAGAGAGAAGCAGGAGCTAGGTGCACGTGACAGAGAGTGGCCCCATTGACACTGGGCTTCTCTTGGAGCCAAGTGGAGCTGGCCCTCTGTGCTGCAGCCTGGCAGACCTGCGGCCCTGGGAGGATCGGAAGAGCCACGGGCAGGAGACAGAGCCAAGACTTTGGTTCTGCTGCTCCAAGAGATCCTGACCATCCTGGGGGGGGTCACCTGCCCAGCCGGTGACATCCTCTGGACAGGTGACCTTTACCTAGCTCCTGTCCTAGCAGGTTTCCCAGGGTTGAAGAGCGTGCAGCTGTGCCAGGTCAGTGCCTGCTCTGTAGCATCCTTTGGTCTTGCAAGGGGACTCCTGCTAGACAAACAAGCACTGCAGACAGCAGTCAACCCCCTCAGCTCTCTACACCAGTGTGGTTTGTGTTTAGGCCCCATGTCAGCTCTCTGCTGACATCTAGAACGTCCTCTGAATTATTAACACAGGAACTGACACACGGCAGATCTTTTGGGTTTTGAGTACCTGTACATGGTGGGGGCAGTTGGTTTTCACCCCAAAAGGCACAATAACCCAAATGGATGCTTCCTACATTCAGAAAGAGGCAGAGAAGCCTATAATGATGTCTTTTGTGTACAGAGACCCCTGGCCTTTCAAGTCTTTAGAAAAGCCCAAGGACAAGAGAGGCCATATTCAACATGAGACAATCTAGTGTGGCAGGGGTCGGGGGTGGTGAGCAGTGCGCTGAGGCTCTGGTTCTGCATGAATGCTAGGTTCACCACAAGGAAACATAAAGGGAGGGAGAGGGTATAAAGTTCAGTTATTCACTCAAGAAGTAGAAAGGGGCAGGGATCTTGATGAAGGTTGACACCTGTGCATAAGGCTTAGGCAGGGAAAGTTCTATGCAAACGAATTGAGGGAGGGAGATGAGATGTGCTCAGACATGCAAGGAAAATATAATTTCTTCTCTTCACTCCTCAGGTAACTAAAGGTCAGACAACTTCCCAGGTCCCCGACAAGTCCAAGGGTTAACAAGAATTTATCCACAAGCAAGACTGGCCTTCCTCTTTTAAAAAGGTATCTAGGGGAAATGAACTCACGGTAAGTGTGAATGTCTTTAATGTCAGTTAACCAGAGACTGTCCTCCCTCTGGCCCATCTCTTGGCACCTGGCACCGTATCCACCCCCACCTCCAGCCTGGCACAGAAGGGGGCTCACTTCATGTGGTTGCTGGACTTGAGGTCACCATGCAGAATGGGAACCACTGCCTCCTCCTGGAGTCACAGCACACGGCTCACTGTCTGCACCGCCCAGAAGACCAGCAGCTTAAGGGGAGATGTGCAGGAGCAGAGCTGGCCTGGAGGGTGGGTCTCCTGCGACCGGATGAATGCACAGTTGAGCGCCACTGGGTGCAGGAATTGCAGCACCAGGCACAGTGTGACTGTATCAGGCACATGACCCACAAATCAATGACAGTGGAGTGTGGCTTCATGGAGAAGAGTCAACCCTTCCACAAGTTCTCTGCCACAGCCACCAAGGCCTTCTCTGGATCCCTGCGGGCTGCCTTCACCGCGACCTCCAGGCCCTGGCTACCTGAGCCACCATCCACCATTGGCTCCTTGAACTCCAGGCTCTAGAAGTCATCGTGCACTTGCGATCAGAACTGGGGCAGGGACAGCCCCAGCGGCGGCACCCGTTGATAAGGTGCCAGGTTGCTGGGCAGGGAAGATGCCCAGACACCTCTGGATCTGGGTGGCGCACCAGTCCTTGTCACAAGACACCGGTGCCATGGGCTCAGCTCTTCTTTACCCCCAGCACTGTAGTCCTAGAGCTCAGGCCAGAGCCCAGAGGAGGAGGACTCCTGGTCATTGTGGAGGCCCAAGACAGGACAAGATACCATGTCAGCCATACCTTCTCCACCCAGCAAGGCCATCACAGTGGAGGAGGTGCTGAGGCCCCAGCCTTAGCCTCCCAGACAACTCCAGTGCCCATTGCCCTCCTCTTGACACAGAGAGGCAGCAGTGGACAGTGTGCTGGGCACCGAGGCGGTCGCGCACACTGCCCGAGGTGCGGGCCTCGCCTCTGGCTCCGGCTTCTGTGCATGTGTCTTTGCCCCTCAGTCCAAGTAGCCGCCTGTGTTGTAACAAGTTGGCCTTACTGGGACCAAAGTTGCCATTGGCATGGTTGCCAGCCATTTCCTTCCTGGCCTGCCTCCTTGGCCACCCAGCCCTCAAGGTTCTATATTCTTGAGACTTGCCCTGTCCCATCCAGGTTCTTTCTTAACCTCAGCTAATCCATATCCTCCGGGTCCATTAGCCCCACCAGCCAGGCTTTGTATCACTGGGACCTTCTGGCTCCTCTTTGTGTTCGTAACCTCCTCCTCGATCCAGGTCAGCCCTTCCTTAACGTCCACTCCGCCACCCAGGTCTGTCGCCCCACCGCAGTACCAGTTCCTGGCTATCCCGCCCCACGACTTCAGCTCAGACTATCTGAATTGCTTTACTGGTGTCTGGTTCCAAAACACCCTCTCCAAGATGGTTTGGCCAAGTGGGCACCCCATCAGCTCCAGAATCCCGGCTCTCGTGGGACGCCCTTCGGGACCCAGGCCTCCAATCCAAGTTCACTAATCCACTTGGACCCACCTCCTAAGTTGCATACCCTTCTCTGGAGCACCGCCTACCATTCCAAGTTCAGTTTTAAGTTCAGGGGTGGCCTGGGTCCTCACTTCCGGTTCCCTTCTGGCCCTGCCCTCCTCTCCAGGTTCATTAGTGACCCCAGATCCAGACCACCCTGGACTGACCTCTCCTGGTCCCTTAGGGGTTTAGGCTTAGCCTGGACACTAACGTGTTGGATTCTCTAACGCTCCTCCAAGCCCCTTACTTCTGATGGGCTTGCCACGTCCTGGAGTTCTCTCTGTCCCCTCCCCGTTTTCTGTTCTGATCCATTCTGACCCTTTCCCCAGGCCTCCTCCCTCTTCTGTACCATCAGTGTCCTTTGGCCTCCTGAAACAGCTCTTCCCACCTCCCCGCTGGCACTCTGGGGCGGAGGAATCCAGTGCACAAGTGGTCCAAGAAGGAGAGCTAGCCTAAGTGCTCTCTGCCTTTTTGGGAAGGTGTGAAAGTCTGGCTTCTTAACAGTCTTCCTCCCAGTAGGGACTCCCGTTCTCCCTGGAGAGCAGCCAGGGCCCTAGAGAGGAAGAAGAGTGAAAAGCTGCCCTTGGAATCAGTGAAGGGGAAAGACTTCAATATGGGAAATCCGAATGAGCCAGGAGTGGTAGGGCACCCTTTGATCCCGGCACTTGGGAGGCAGGGAGAAGCAGATGTCTGTGAGTTCCAGGCCAGCGGGGTTGCCGAGCATGCTGAGAAGCTACTTTGAGGAGAGGGGAAGAAGCGGCAGAGGACCAGTGCACTGGGAGGGAATCTGTTAGGCCTTCCAAAGAAAACCTCTGCTCTGCACCTGGAGTGTGGTTCCAGGCCTCGGCAGATGCGCTTGATCTCACCATGGTGGGGACTTTGACGTCCTCAGCGCACAGTGAAAGCCCTGGATCCCCAGGCACTGTTGATTTCTGTGCATTTGCACGTCTCAGATGCAGTGGACCAGGACTCCACCGCCAAGCTCCACATAGTCCTGCACTCCCACAGGGTGAGGTGTAGGGCCCATTGGCAACACCTGGGAGTGGAGGTTACTATAACAAATGAAGGCTAAAATTCAAGTCACAACATGATGCCAAGAATGGAGATCGGAGTACTCCAGGCAGGAGTGAGCCCACCAAGAACAGAATGTAAGATTTGTATGTTTGGAGACACCCAGAGAAAGAATGGAAGGCAGAATGAGGCCCTGAGAACAAAGTTTATTGGAGAAATGCAGGGGGCGAGCACCCAGCTCAGAAGCTGGTAGAGCCAGCGACAAAATGGCTGCCACCCAGGGACTAGGTAGGGTCAAAGAATGGGGAAGTTGAAGAAGTTACTGTTTTGGCAGAAAGAGACTGGGCAGAAACTTGTCTGTCTGCAAGGCATTGTGAAACTTTGAGTAAAACATGTTCACTCCCCATACTAGATGTTTGAAGGAAGAAAGGAGGGTGGGGAGGTGCATCATTCTGTAACATTTCTGGTCTTCTGTTATATTGGAAAGGGTGTGGTTTTTCTGGCTGTGTACAGGGATGGCAGAGGGGAGTGGTCTTTAGCCTGAAAGAAAAACTCTAGACCTCTGCTTCCCAGCCTGGTGTCTTCTTCCCGCTCTACTTTATGGAAGTTGTGGATCCTTTAGTACATAGTTGGAAGGTGAGTAAGTTAGAGTTGGTTAACATCAGTGTGTATCAACTGTTGAATCCAATCCTGTAGGAGGTGGATGAGGCAGGGAGCTTTGATCAGAATGAGCCCGATGGTGATAGTGGCCCTGCCAGAGGGGAGAGCCACAGCATCAAACCCTCAAGTAGTCCGCATCCCAAGGACTGGCGGCCTCAGGGAAGTTGCTGTGAAAGATCCTGTGCCACCTTACGGAGGCGTTTGATATTATATTCTACCTGCCTGATTCATTGACATAATAGCAGCATCTTCCCCTAGGAAGACACGTTCCGTTCCACCTTTTGCAGCTGTGAGTGGAGAGCCCTTCTGTTCTGAAGGGTGACCTCTGCCAGCGAGGACAGCTGCTGCTGCTGCAGAACCTGGAGGGACTGTGCCGTCGCCTCTACTGTGATGGTCAGCTTTTCATTAAGGTTTTGGATTTCCAGAGAAAGCTGTTGGACCAACACAAAGACAAGCCCTGAACTTCCTGCTGGGAGTGGCTACTGCTGCTACCAAGCTCGTTCCCACCAGTGTGGCTAAGGTGGCCTCTCTTCGTGGTCAGTGATCTGATCTGAGAGATGCGTGTCCAGTCGGAGATGCTGTAAAGTTCCTGAACTCGCCCAGGTGTAAAAAGGGTAAGGTGGGGTACTAAAGTTATGGGCTGGGAGAAGCTCTGTATATGGGAGGATTCACAGGAGCAGGGCAGGTAATAGGAATAGGAATAGGTAATAGGAACACAGGAATAGTAAGCTTTGGCTGAGAGTGAGGTTATTTGAGATGGTTATGTTTCAGTTAGAATATGCTGGACACTCTGAGATTTTGCTGTCCAACATTCAGTTTGTTTAAGAAAAGAGGATGTGGAAGTACTGGGTGTTGTAGAATTGGATCAGGTATACAATGAAAGAGATTTTGGGCAGAGACACTGGGAGAGGGAGAATAAGCGAGCCCTGGAGCGGGATGCAGAGGAGCCGTGTAGAGGCACTGAGAGTCAAACAATCTTGTAGGAGTTAGTGAGAAGGGAGGATGGTGTCTCATGGGAAGTCAAGGGTAGCAGAGATGTTGAAGAACTTGGTGTCTGGTCACATCGAGGGTTGTGAGGGCCTTATGTGTCTATGAGGTCTGGATGGTTTTCTTAATTTTAATGCTCCCTCGGGAGGACCAGTATCCGGCAGCATATAGGGCTGCTGCTGCCATGCAGTCAAAAGGCGGTAAAGCTGGGTCACTTAGTGCAAATGTCACGTTTGGTTGGCTATGTGTAGAGGACAGATGTCTGGGCTGTTTCCCATAGCTGGGTTCCAATCAGTTAAGTGCGAGACCAGGATGGGCAGCTCTCTCACACCCCAGGATCCCTGCAGTCATCATTGGTATGTTCTCCTATGAAGCGGAGATACTTAGGACTGTGGCAGAGATGGGTGAATTCATTATCTCCTCCCCCACCAGATAGTAGTAAGTACAAGGAGTGTGTATATTGAGAGTAACACCAAAGAGCAGGACAAGAGGGGACACTCAATGTAGTTGAGAAGTTGGGTTTCCTTGTTACCATTAAGAGCCCAAACTTGAAATCTATGACTGCAGGGAGGATCAGAGCAAGAACAATAAGAAGATCTAGTGTTAGATGAGCGAGTCAGATGAGGGAACAGGAAGCATGAGAGAGGGGTACTAGGATAGTCATTCCTGAATGGGGGCTAGGGAGGCTTGTAGGAAATTTTTGTTTAGGTGGCCTGGTGGGGTAGCTGTATCCTTGTTGTAGCTTCTGGCAAGTTTAAGCCAGGAGGGATGGATCTAGTCCAGACGTCCCAGGAGTTTGGCTGCAGTGGGTGTCATGAGGATGACAAGGTGGGGTCTAGTCCAATGGGGACCCAGTGTTGTCTTCTGTGAGTGAGGGACCCAAATGATGGCATAGTCCCCTGGCTGGAGAGGATGGGCCACCAGACCAGTTGAGTGGCTGGAGTATTAGCTGATCCTCATGCTGTCTGAGGAGGTTTCTCAAGAGGGCAACAGCTAGAATATATTCATGGAAAAAGAGTTGGGTCCTGTGGCAGTAGGTTTCCCAAAAGGAAGGGTCGGTCACCCATACATACGTTTAAATGGGCTCAAGTAGGAGGGGGCTCAGAATAAGAGTAATGCCAAAGGAAGAAGTCGAACCCAAGTGGAGTGTGGATCTATTGACAGCTTAGTAAGGTGGGCCTTGAGAAGAGCATTGGTCTACTCCACCTTCCCAGAATACTGGGGTCGGTAGGGCATGTGAAGTTTCCAGGTAATCCCCAAGGAGTGAGAGACTGATTGGACCACTCTAGAGACAAAGGCTGGGCCATTGTCAGGTTGCAGGGTCAAGGAGATGCCAAAGTAAGGGAGGATATCCTGGAGGAGATGGGAGGCCACGGTGTCCACAGTTTCCCAGTTGTGGGAAAGGCTTCAATTCAGAAACGGTATAGACCATAACTAGGAGATATCTAAATTTTTTACATGGTGGCCATGTGGGTGAAGTCAGGCTGTCAATCAGCTCCTGGTAAGGCCCCTAGGTGTTTGTGGGGTATAAATGGTGGAGGTGGGTGAATTCCCCCTTGGGGAGACACAGCAGCACAAGTCATCAAGACTGAGTTGCCTCAGTGAGGAGAAGGACTAATATGGATGAAAGAGGACTGGGCCAAGAATTTGAAAAGTGGTTTACGAGTGATGTGAAAAAGGTTGTGTAGCTTAGAAAGGATGAGGAGTGCCTGGTCATCTAACAGGCAGCACTTATCTCGGAGGAGTAACTGTCTTCCCTGTGCCGGGTTCACCCGCAGGTAGGGCGGTGGAGAAGCTGGTCAGGCCGGCCTCCTCCAGGGGCTGAGCAGGATGGTGAGTGTCGACGGCCCGGACCCTTTCCACTCCGGAGAAAACACCACACCGAGCCAGAGACTGTAGAAGCAGGATCTCGTTTATTGCAGGTTACAGGATGTCTTATATAGGGTAGGGGTGGGTGGGGCTAAAAACATAGGGAGTGAAGGACCAATCGTTTTTCGCCACGTAGGCTGTAGCCAGGTACAGGCCATTTTGTTATGTAGACAGGCCGCAAGACTCGAGGGATCCAGCGAGTCCTTCTCCGCCATCAGCTTGGGCAGGTACTTCTCCTCCATGCTGGCCAGCCGCCAGGACGCCGACCCCCGGTGCACACTCACCCGCCGCCCCGCAGCCCGAGCCTCCTGGCCGCGGGCTGGATCTGAGAGTGGAGGCCTAATGAATTTGAGTGAGGCTCAGACAGCTGCTGGGCCCGTGAGGCCCAACAAAGGGTAGGTCAAGATTAGGGAGTAGCAGGAATGGGGCCTCAAAGAGAGCCTTTTGGAGTTTTAGGAAGGCTGAGGTGACCCTATGCGTCTATGGCTTAAGAAGATACTCTCTTAGCTACCTCATAGAGAGGTTTATCTAGTAAAGCAAAATTGGGGATCCAGGTTGTGAGCAACTCAGTGAAGTCCAGAAAGGATAATATTTTTTCTTTGGTACTGGGAGTTTTAAAGGACTTTAAATGTTTCCAGTCAATGGTGAGATAGCGAGAGGTAGGGGTGAGGAGAAATACCAGATATTTATCCTGAAAGAGGGAGAGTTGGGCTTTAGCCACAGAGACCCCGTACCCCTTGGTGGAGAAGATGGTGTTGTGACAGTTTTTTCCTGTGCCTTCGTGGGCGGGGTTTGATCCTGCTCTCTGGCACCAACCCAACTGAATAAATGGAGACTATGCCCTGTAAATAGATGAATTCGTTTATTTGGGGTCAACTTACGAAGGCCTCTTTTGAATATTTGCTACTACCACCAAGATCTGTACATACCTGCAGCAGCTGCACCTAGGTCCACGCCCCAGGCTTCAGGGCTCACCAAAGCTGTTCTCCTACTCGTCACAGTGTGGTGTCCATGGGGTACAGGCATGCAGGGCGCTTGCTGCTCTCATCCTTTCCAATTGCTGGTGACAGCCAGGTATGGGCCCGATGCTACAGCACCATCTATTTTCAGGGCTAGTGAATCAGCATTCCCTGGGAAGATGATGCCTACCTATGGTTAGTCCACACTGAGTTCCATTTCCAAGGTTGCCCACTCACACCATTCTGGGGCCACAGGGACCTGGAATGCCGCCATCCAAGTAGCTGTCTCTCTGCATGTGTGTGGCCATGACACTTTTCCTTTTCCTGATGCTTCTGTGTGGCTTTTCCCAGAATGGGTCCAGTTACAATCCAGTCACTGCTCTCTACAGCTCCCCCGCCACCTTTTCTCATCTGCCTGCCATCTACAGCTCATTGTTGGTGAAATGGCAGGTCTTGCCATTGAATAAGCCAATAGCAAAAATACATAGAGAAATTCCAGTTAAATTCAGTCTACACCCTACCCCTTTTCTCTCTGGAAAACAAAACACACCAACATAACAACAACCACAAAGGAAGGTAGTAAAATCCACAAAAAAAATGTCATAAACACAAATGTTTAGACGGTACCTAAGTAGATGCATCATATTCACCTCACAAACGATCACAGTAGTTTCTTTACTGGGGCCTATAATTTCCTCCAATACCATCAGGGGCTTAAATCCAATTAGAATGCTGCTGGGGGTGCACATACTAGACGAACCACTGTTACACCAGCAGGAATGTACTGGTTGGCATCTGACATTGGCGCATGTAAGATCTGTGTTTAAGCAGAGCTTTTCAGGACCATTCTGCCATAGTGGTCTGCATAGTGCCTTTTAGCACTATGAAGGCCAGCCATCCATTTGCTGGGATTTTCCAACTTGGTCTCAGCTAGATCTCTCTTCTCCATGCCCAAATTATGCCACATTTTCAGTAATAGGGACTACCATCTGTTTCCAGTGTGCAACTAGCATTATAATGTGGCAATTGCCTTTTTTTGTAGAAGGGGACTTCCAAGGATTCCTTGGTCAACAGCTCATGGGGGAGGGGGGTCAACCCACACCTGGTACTGGAATTATTAGTTAACAATTATATGAAGTGCTCTTTTACTCTATGGCACATATAGGCCTAGACCCATAGAGCTCCTTAGAATTTGACAGTTATACTTCATCCTTGAACCCTGTACAAATTACATAGTAACCTTGTTTCTTTAGGCATACTTGATGTCTTCCCAACTGGGTTTCACATCTGTAAAACACTCAGTAATTAACATTATATACATGCACAAGGTCTAACATAGCATGGAAAATTCCTTTTCATTTATATCCTGTAGTCTTTACACGAAGTCCCCATGCATACCTTTATCCTTGCTACACTCATGGGGGTGGCCTAAACTGCTTGGGAGAGGCCCTTGCCAGGCAAACTGTCTCCAACCCTTAAATTACCATTCACAGGGGAGAAGTGTACTCTCTTCATGCTGAGGGGGCTGTTATACACACCTGGAATAATTTTTATCCTCTGTGTAACTTTTGTGAACTGTTCTCAGGGCTTAAAGCCTCCCAGAGTTGCTTTAGCACAGAATTTGGCTTTTTATCAATCTTTTCTTTAGGAACTCGGGCTACGCGCAAGTCCTGCCACATTTGCCTATGAGTAACCCAGCAGACCTCCTTTACTGGTTTGTCTCCTTAAACAATTTTTAGGCTGTTCTATTCTTTTACAGACATACTTTACCAACTGGTCTAGGTTGCTTAAATGTGTCAAAGTCTCTCCTGCCTTGTAAAGATCTTGTCCCACTAGGGAACTCAGCACAGATACTAAATATCTATACCAATTTCGAGGCCCTAGCTTAATGAAGTCCTTCAGTAAATCTCTAGTGAATACAGTCATATCTGGTCTAGTGAACAGGGTATCACATATTGCTTTTCTCATACCCATTTCTCTTAACAGCACCTGTCCTCCTTGTGTCGTCCTCCAGCTCCGGACATCCATGGAAACTTCCACTGGTGATAACCAAGTGTCTCTCCAGTGGCTCGCACAAGCCAGTTCATCAAAGACTGGCTTCCCTTGTACTGCCTCAGATTATGTGGCCTCTGTCTCAAAGAGGAATGAATGGTTATACTGCTCAGCCTTCCTGCCTCTGCAGCATTTAAGGTGACATCATCTGCTCCTGTGTTCCATATTCTTAGGTGCCAGGTGAGGACAGACTTCTTTGTGGTATATTTGAATGTCCTCCCCAGTTTTAGCAGCTCCAGAGCCGAGAATCCTCCATTTGCTAAATTAAGACCTCCATCAACATGCTGGCATCTGGATTTCTCCTTCTTTGTGTTACAATTTGAACTTGAGGGGCACTCTTAGCTTTTCCTGGGCTACTGCCTTTCTTTTCACTGTCCGTTTTCTCTTGTGCATTTCCAGTTTGTTTATTCTAGGCTTTCTTTTACTTTTGCTCTTTGTTGGGAAAGGCACAGGTTCAGATGTCTATATCCATTTCCTTTTTATTTAATTTATCAGCGAGGTTACTGGCTAATGCAGTAGAAGTCAGCCTTATTTATCTCTCTCATTTTAATCTCTCTCTTAACTCTTCAGTTTCTCTCTCCAGGCTATAATCTCTGTTTGGGATAAGTTTTTGATCACACAAAGCAAGGCCATACTGCCTCAGCTGCCACTTGCTGGAGTCTTGGCTTTTGCCCATCTAGCAGAGTTTTAAGTCCACCTCAGATCCTCCGCTGTTTTCAGAGTATCACCGTACTTCTGTGGTGGTGCCCAGTGGTTCAGAAAATGTGCCACTCCATGCCAGCTACAAGTGTGCTTGCATCCTGGGATTTTTCCCCAGACATTGTTTGCCTTGGTGACGCCATCTTAGTTAGCCACCTGAGGATCCACTGGCTCAGCCGTTACAGAACCTCATCTGTCTGCATTCCTGTCATGAGTCCTCTGAAAGAGCAGCCAGTGCTCTTAACTTCTGAGCTGTTTCTCCATTTTGCTCAGCCTAATCCTGCTTAGCTATACCATTTTATTGACAATTTTTTCCCGTGCCTTGGTGGGCAGGGTTTGATCCCACCGTCTGGCAACAACCCAGTTGAACAAATGGAGAATATGCCCTGTAACCAGTTTATTTGAGGTCAACTTACAAAGGCCTCATTTGAATATTTCCTACTACCACCAAGACCTGCACCTGTGGCAGCTCCGTGCGGGCCGCGCCCTTCACTTCAGCGCACACTGCAGCAGCCCTCCTGCCGGCACACAGCACCACTCCCATACTGTTCCAACTGCCAGCAACAGCCAGATGCAGACCCAGTGCTCCAGGACAGTCCATTTTCAGGGCTAGTGGATTCGGCATTTCCTGGCATGATGGCACCTGCCTATGATTAGTCCACACCAAGATTGTCCACTCATACCATTGTGGGTTCACAGGGACCTGGAATGCCGCCATTCGAGTAGCTTTCTCTCTGTACCTTTCCATTTCCTGGTGCTTCTGCATGGCTTTTCCCAGGATGGGTCTGATTATAGTTCACACCACCTGCTCCCCGTGGCTTGCCCCGCCTTTTACTTTCTCATCTGCCTGCCTCCTTTCTCTGGCCCATTATTGGGTGGAGGGTGGGTCTTGCTGCTGAATGAGCCAATAGTAAATATAAAGAGAGAAGTTCCAGCTAAATTCAGTCTACAGATGGTTAGTGTGTAGTTGAGATAGCTGTGTTGATGAGACGAAGATCCTGGACTAATCTAAATGACTCGTTGGGTTTGAGTACTGGAAGGATGTGGGTGGGCTGGGGGAGCCCACCTTGAGGAAGCACTGAATTATTGATTTGATCCTTAGTGGTGTTTTGAGAGCCAGTGGATATTGGGGGTAACAAGAGAACTGGGTTGGGTCCTTAGTCCGATGTGGATTGGGGTTTGGTGGGGTTTGTTAGACCAGGACACCCCACATCCTAGACAGTGCTGTTGACCTCTGAGGTCAGGAGAGGTCAGTGTCCCTCTTTAGTGGGAGGCGGATTGTGGAAAGGAAAAAGATTAGAGAGTTTTTGCATTAGATCTCTACCTAGGAGTGTGGCCAGGCATGAGGGAATTATTAGGAAGGAATTGGTGAGGGGTGGTATCCCAGAGAATACAGGAAAGAGGTGGGTTAATCCTCGGATTGTGGGGACACCCATCAGCTCCCACAATGAAGAGCTACAAAGTGTGAGTCTTATCCGAGTAGGAAGGGAGGACAGCTCATGTGGTTCCCTTATTTGTGACCAATGAGACAGGCCTTCCATCCACCGTGGAACTTACCATGGCTCCTCTGTCTTGATGGTCAGATGTGGGATAGGGGCCAAGGATCTAGGGTGCCGTCAGTTGTTGGCCACCAGGCAGATGAAGTCTGTCAGTAATGAAGATCTGGAGGCAGGTTGGGGTTTGGACAGTGTGACCGACCTACCTTGACTTTGCAGTGAAGGACAGTCAACCTTCCAGTGTCCTCATTTTCTGAATTGTGGGCACGGTGTTGGTGGTGGCCATGGGTCGGGGCAGGCTCATGCCTAGTTTCCTTCATTGCCACATTTGAGGCTCTAATGCTGTGTTGCTTGAAGACTTCATGGGATGAGTCCTGAGTTTTGCTGCCAGCTGTTGAGCCTTTTTCCTTTATCAGGTGGCCTGGTCTGCTCTCTCCTGTTTCTCTTATTATGGAATACCTTAGAAGCCATGTCCAGAAACTCTCTCTGTGAAGCCTCAGAGCCCCTCTCAGAAATTCTTGCAAATGTTCACCACCCAGCCTTTGGTCCTAAATTTTATAGTCCTTGGCAGTGTGGCTCACACTAACCAATCAGGTGCCCCCTCATGGCTGTCACGATGGTTGTGGCAGACACGGGTCGGTGCTCCTCTTCCTCCTTGTGATTACCTCTGTCCCCAGCCCATGGGGCAGGGGGAGCTCAGGAGAGATCGGGTGCATGGCTTGCCCCAACCCAGGTTCCCGGCGCAATGCAGCGGGGACCCTAAATACGAAGCCAAGACTCCCGTCTGACCAAAGAATTGTCTACAGCCAGCTCTTTGTGGTGTTGCAGCTCTTTAATGTGTTGCAGCACCTTCTGGTACAGCGGGAAAAGTCACTTTATGGTGCTCAAGCGTGCTCTTATATACAGTTCTGCTCCCAAGCAGGCATACTTCCCTATTTCTTAACAGCCTATTACATCATGTTATTTTCAAGCCTTATATTAGCATATATGGGCAGTTACATGGGAAGTTACAAAAGGCAAGCAAGCATACAATCTTTCACCTTGTTAGCATAGTAGGTTTCTATTTCTCAGCTAGATGAAAGGGGGAAGGAAGTTTAGCTTTGCTTCCCTTAGGCACCATCTTAACTATCAAGCTCTAACTTATTTCTTATGGCCCAACATGTCTCCCTTTTTTATTTTATTTAAATGGAGCACAAGTACGTCTGTCTTAGGTCTTCAGGAACTTATCCTACCTTACCTGTCATTGGCATAATTCAACCCTTATTGCTTAATACCCTGTCTTAGGTCAGTTAGGATAATTCCCGAAGTTGCCCGTCATTGACCATACTTGCCATCTTATTTCGAGGTCCAAATGACATTAACCCTTTGGGGAACTAAACTTCCAATTTTGGAAGTAGGTGCTCTCCCTCAGAGTACATCATTCTTCGTCCTCTGCTCCTGGGTCTTTGACCCAAGGCTTAAGTAGGGGGTCATATTTCAACCTCAGGGCCATTATTTGCACATCTTCTTATCTGTGCCTTTACTATACTAATGAGGTGCCAAAAAATGCATGGTCCTATAGTTAGAGCTATTAGAACTAATAATACTGGTCTTAATACGGTGGACACCAACATGGGGAGCTTTCAAACCACTGCTGAAACCAGGATCCTTTACTCCAATTTCTTTCTCTCTGATCCAGGTCCTTGCGTATAACATCCAAGTTTTGTAAAACCTGTCCAGAATGATCTATATAAAATCAACGTTCTTCTTTTAAAACCTTACATACACCCCCTTCTTTTAAAAATATTAGATCTAATCTCATTCTGTTTTGTATCACTGCCTGGGCCAGGGATGATAAGGATTGTTGAACTAGTCTTATAGATGCCTCCAGCTTATCTACATGGTGGTCTAACCTCGCTTGTATTGACTGTAGCTCCAGGTGGGATGTAACTAAGGAGGTGGCCCCAACTGACGTGCCCACCAATCCCAAAAACATTATCATCCCCATGGTCATACCTGACACACCTAGATCTCTTTTGTCTCTATTAAAGGTCATGGCCCTTATTGATTGATGTTCAACATATTCAAATTTGGGTAAAAGCAGTACCAACATGCAGGAGTCATTAAGAGACTGGAAGAGGTGCAGATTAACATAGGGTGTTAGTCCAGTGAGGGTACATACCCACCAGTGCCCCGGGGGAGCTGTCAACCACCCCATACTATTAGTAATCCTTGAGGTGGAGTTGCAATGGCTGGGATTGGCCAAGGTGTTGTGCTTAGCAGTTACACAGGCTCCACTAAATTCACAGATTATTACAGGTTGGCCCAAGGGGGTTTGATCCCATGAGCAGTTTTTTTGAGCTTTTTGAGATATTAACTGAACCCATAACAGGAAAGGCTTCCACAAAGCTCCTTCATCAGGCACACATAACCAGCAATCAGTCCCTTTGATTTTGTCAGTAATGTCAACTAACAATTGGCCTGTGATATTAATCATGCTGAGAAGCCAGCCTTTTGAACTCCCCCATTTAGGGACTATGTAGGGCCACAGGGGGACAGTAGTCCTTGAAAGGGTGTGAGATGTTGATGGACCACTTCCTGTGGATACCGATTCCAGTTGTTGTTGTGGCTTTAGTGGGACCACAGCAGCCCCACAACCTTAGTCGGATATTGTATTTTTTGAGTGATACTAAATAAGAGACCTTTGTCATACCCACTTTGATATAGCCGCAGCCCCCATGTGGTTCCTTCAGCCCACTGATCATATTTTTTCCCTAAATCAGTAAAGGAAATTATGAGAGGATTGCATTTAAAGTTGGAACAGTCTCCTTCTTGGCTACCTCTCGATACTACGATCAAAGAGTGGCTCAAGGGCCAGGTTTGTTCACATCCCCAGGCAGCACAGAAAAACTCATAAACAGACCCACATTGTCTCACTTTGGACTGGTTATGACCTGTCCCAGGGCAAGCATAAAAGGTTAAGTCTCTAACTTTCTAGCAGGCTGTATAGCGCAATTGGATGGAACAACGTGGTTGTGTACAGAACCTCCCTGGTACAGGTCACGGGAACTGCTGGCAAAACTCACTCGCCCCATGTAGGTGTCGCTCTCCTCGTCTCCGATGTCCCAAGTCCCTCTCACCAGATCGCAGAGATCTACAGAGATATTAGGCCACCAGATGTTTGGTGTAGTGTGGTTGATGAGATGTGTGGCTGGGATGGAGGAGTTATGCAATTGCACTTCCCAAACCAGATCGGCAGGTTGGTGTGGAGAGCGGGGAGTTCCTCTGCTGGCTTCCAGGATCAAAAGCCAGCATTTCTATATCATTTTCTGTAAAAGATGGGGAAGATAGAAAGGCATTCTCAGAAGGGAGGCCTTCTGGAATCTATAATTGCTATTGTGTCTTTCCTGTCTTCTTTTTTCTCTTGTGGCGCCTTTTTAGGGAGCAGAGGGTTAATTTGTAGATCAACCACCGCTGTTTTCTTTTGTTTATTGGTCAGTTTAGGTTGGTTGAGTCATGCATTTTGGCTAGTTCCTTGACAAGATGGAGAAAAAATAGGGTAATCACCCAAAATAAGAAACTTGGGTCGGTCACCAACATTATCAAGAGCGTAATTATTCTCATTTCTCCATGGGATTCTATAACATAAACACAAGTCATAGCTTTTATAAGCCCTTAAGTGGAAGCTTGCAGGGGATTAAATTTGAAGTTCCTGGCTGGAATCGATAGGGGTTGTTGCTTATCTGGGAAATAAATACACAACCAAACCCTCTTCCCATGGTGAGCAATGGGTCCAGCGTCTCCACTGACCAATGAGCAGGTCCTTCCATCACACTAGAACCTCTGGTCATTGTTCTTCTTTGCTCCAATGTCTCACAAATTTAGGTTCCAGTTCGGATTTTTGAAAGTTTAAAATATTAATGGTAAACAATGCTAGTTGGAGCTGAATGTGGGGTCCCAGGCCCTCTGTTCCCCCTTTTTGGTTTTGTAATTGTGTTTTAATATTTTGGTGATTGAGCTCCACAATAGCCTGTCCCTGTGGGTTGTGAGGGACGCCAGTGGTATGCTGAAGTCCCCAGAGGGAAAAGAAGTCTTGTAGGTTTTTACTAATAAAACATGGTCCATTGTCTGTTTTTACTTTTTGAGGTAGGCTCAATGTGGCAAAGCATTGGAGAAAGTGGGATTGAGCATGTCTGACCTTTTCTCCTGAGTGGGCAGTAGCCCAACAGGCATTGGAAAATGTGTCAATGGACACAAAAATATAATTTACCAAAAGGTGCATAATGTGTAACAGCTGTTTGCCACAAAAAAACACTGGGTTTCGAGCCGTGGGGATTTACCCCTGGTTGCTGTAGCCCTGGGACTTGTAAAAAAGGCTGACAAGACTTGCAAGTGTGTACAATTTTCAGATCTTTAATAGAGATCTGGGGAGATTTTTTATGAAGTCCTCTCCAGTTAATATGAGTAAGATCATGTAGACTTTGGGCATTCAAGAGGCGTGGGCATCCCCATGATAATATCATCCATATAAACATATACCATAGCATCAAGTTTGGCAACAATAGGCTGTAGCAGGGCTATTAAATAGATCTGACAAATAGCTGGACTATTAGCCATGCCTTGGGGCAACACCATCCACTCATATCTATAGTCTGGACCCTGAAAGTTTCAAGATAGTACAGAAAAGGCAAATTTCTCACAGTCTGCTTCTTGTAATGGTACTGAGAAAAAACAATCTTTTAAGTCAATAGTTGCCAAATGAAATAATTGGTGTCACTGACAGGAGAGTGAAGAGGATGTCAGCAGCAGGCTTGTCTCAAATCAGAGGCCTCACTGAAAACCCCACACGCCAGCCTGGTCCTGACTCACGAACACTGCAGTCCTGGAGCTCTCTATGGGGCCTGCAGGCAGCCTGGCAGGTCAGGATCTCCTCCCCACTAGGGACTGCTCTGTAACCTAGGGAGGTAGGAAGCGGACTTGGAATCTTGTTTCAGTTTTCCCAGAATTCTTACTTTTGTTTATTCCTAAGGATTTGAATGTGGTCTCCAGTCTTTCCTGTTGGAAATGTATGAATTCTGAGGAAATTGCTAAACCATATTTGCACAAAGTTTACCCAAACCTGTTCATTTACTGAGGTACTTTGTTTTTATATAACAGTATCTGGAAGACAGAAGACTGAGAGCTGAACAATCCCAGCAATCGGCTCAATGAAATTTCCACTAGACATGCTCCTTTTCACATGTTCCTTTGAGCCTGGCCTTGGTCCACCGTGTGCTCACCAATGCTTCTTCCATTCAAACCTTATTGTCTCTACTTAGTTGCGTTGTTGTTCTTGTTATAGATTGTTTTTATAAGTCAGGATTTCACTCTCTATCTCCAAATGTCCTTGAACTCTGCTAAATAGACCAGCCTACACTGGCCTCCATCTCAGTAAGCCCCTGCCTCTGTATCCCAGATGCTGGGATTAAAGGCCTGTACCATAAAGTCAGGCTTGTGCACAGTTTTTTAGTTAAGTAATCCACAGTCTTGTGAGGGTCAATTATTTCACTTGTTAGGTCCAGCGATCGGCCTGCTGTGAGCACAGTCGAGATGACGTGCAAAAGGCAAGAGCAGTTTATTCTGGAGAAGCAACCAGCATGTAGGGGTGCATTTTTATGAATTTTTTGAGAATTCATATATGCAAAGTATTTTGATCACATTCATCTTCCTCTCCTATGTCCTCACACATCAAAGCCCAACTTTCTGAGCCCTCAGAGTTGTGTCCTCTTTTTGTTTGCTTACAAGACACTTAGTTCAATACTTATTCCCCAAAAGTTTTTGGGTTTGGGTCTGTCACTTGAAACGTGGACATTGTTGAGGGGATTGTGGTTGATGGAAGCTGACTAGCTTTTGGGGGATGATAAGAAATTGGAAGACCAGAAAAGGCAGAAATAGCATAGGAGAAGGAACTAGGATTTGAAGTGGGCTAGGAAGCTGTGGTTCTGAGCTGTTCACCTTCTCAGGGGGACAACGACTCGGGAATGGGAATTACACAAACCACAATTACACACATGGAGGTGATAGAATGAATCACCTGCCTGACAACCCACTCCTTCTGCCAGGATGTCTCTCTGCTGTCCTTGTCCACTGTTATCAGACTAGACATGTCGGAGCTAACCAGATTCTTTGTTCTGCTCAAAAATGCAACTCATAGACAAAGGTCCAGGGACACCTGGACTCAGATGTCACGGCTGTGTGTGAGCCTTCTTTATTTTCTAGCAATATATAATCCTGAACCACCAGCTCCCCACTTTACACAGCTACCTTTTCTGCAGAGAAAGCTGCTGCCAGATGACCCTTAATGAAAATTCACTCTTCTTCTCACAGCCACTACCAAAGGCCAATATCTCCTCACAGGGATGGGGCTTTGTGTTCATCTCCCCACTCCAGGCTATATTTCTTGAACTTGAGTTTAAAATGTCTTTTGTATGCTATGACAACTACAGAGCATTTTCCAGACAGCCTCAAAGTTAGCTGAAGTAATATTGGTAAACTGTAGCTGATGAATGAGGAAGAGTTGGTTTTCCTTAAGGGAGTCATGCTAGAGAGGTCAACAGGCTCCATTTGATGGAACCACACCACTGCATGGCATTGGAGAGCAAAAATTTGCCTCTGTGTGCCTCATATATATGACAGAGTATATGCAATCAGAATGAGGACTAAAGGGGGGAATAAAGACAATTGTAGATAGGAGAGGATGTGTAAAATGAATAAGGATTTATTCTATAAAATTCCAAAAAAAAATGGAAAGACCTCTTAACTCCTGAAGGTGTTTCAGTTGTATATATTGATATTGCCTTGTGATGCTGTTGAATTACTTTATTGACGGTAAGAATAGTTTTTGTATTCCCAAGGATTTTCTACATATACAGACAGGTAATCTACCTCAGGAAAGTGTGTAATCTCCCTTCCTTTTGTGTAAGGATGGAAGTCCACTGCTGCCACCACCTCTGGCTCTGTAGGATCTGCACCCGATACACCTCAGCTCTGGAAGTTCCACTGAGAAGCCCACATAGAGCCCACAGCTGGGTGTGTTTTACTCAGTTCAGCTACAGCAGGGCTCGGTCTCAAGGCATCACAGCCACTGGATGTCCTGGCTCTGTGCAGCTTTCCTTCTGCTTGTGCAGGGGCATTCCCCTATGTACATTTATACCTGGGGCACCCGGATGTGTGTAACCTGTTCTGAAGCCAGATGTCTATGGAGGAGGTGCTCTCCCCTCACCAAACAGCCAAAACAAGCTGTCTGGCACCCTGCATTCCACCTACTGTCTCTGACCTGGAGGCAGAATCTCCCATGCCTTGAATGAGGCCTGCAGTCATCCATTTCTGAAGTTGATCCCCAGCTCTGTCCTGTGGAAGGTTCGGTATACATAGTAAACTATTAAATTTCATCCAGGCTGCTCCCACAGATCAATGTGTAAATTCCCATGGGATCAGCTTTATCATTTGCTGACCATCCTCAGACTGTGAAAAGC
The DNA here is from genome assembly GCA_035773235.1 of Eospalax fontanierii. Classification (NCBI taxonomy): domain Eukaryota; kingdom Metazoa; phylum Chordata; class Mammalia; order Rodentia; family Spalacidae; genus Eospalax; species Eospalax fontanierii. The sequence continues at coordinate 3,227,671 of CM069524.1, read as the reverse complement.
CAAGCAATCTTTTATGGAAAGCATCTGTTTAGACACGTCAGGGGATTAAAGTGCTGCTTGACCTGTATTCCCTCCTGTTAAATTCTGCAGTGCATGTGCATACAAGGTGTCATCAGTGTGTGCACACAGCTTGGGGCTCAGAGTTGGAGAGAATGACAGATGTTGCAGTTGAGTTCACTTCTTCCTGCTTGGACCGGGGGCTGCTGTTCAGTTCAACAGACGAGACCCCAAGGCAAAAGTAGAAACTTCTGTTGATGCTCCCCAACCTCCCCCACCTCACACTGGATGTCCCAAATGCTTAGGGGTTCTGTGGAGGACAGGGCCCTGTGCTCACACTGATGCAGTCTGCATCCCTTGTCACTTGTGCTAGTCACTGATTTCCAGTAACATCAGCAGCTTTCTTTTCCTTGCCTAGAATATAACCCGTAAGGGTCCTCTTTCCATGGCTGGGAACTTACCTTGGGACTGCTGTCTGCACAGACTTGCTAGAGCTGTACTACATGGAGAGAAGAGTTCATGCCCAAAGCATGCAATTTAAAATGAGCAAGCAATAACATTTATTGATCTTAAAATCTGAACAGCAATTCAACAGGCAAAAAGAAACAAAAAATAAATATAAAGACATACGGAGATATTTCTGTTAGAGATGGACATCGTACGTCTGCCCTGCAGGTGGTGTTGGGGGAGCACCACAGGGGATTCCAAAATTTTCTGACAATACGTCAGCCTCAGGGTGAGGAGACACCTGGTCTTGTTCTTCTAGTTGGAAAACAGTAGGTAGAAACAGCTGGCCAGGAGCTAGAGCTTCTGCAGCCACACCTGGAGGTGGCTCTGTATTGGCTGCTGGGGGCAGAGGATCCTCAAATACAAGTGTAAGATGATGTGTTGGCTTGGCAACTGACATACCACTTTCCATTATGTGATGTACTGCAGCTTCCTCTTAGAGATCCAGATTCCCATGAGGCTCTGCTGCAGATGCTGGTCTGGGATCCTGTACCACTACCTTCTTTTGTGGTTCAGTTCCCCCTTGAGGCTCTGAGACAGTTGTTGGTCTCTTATCTAATATCAGAGCCTCCTCCCGGTGTTCCGGTAACCTCTGATGCTCTCCGACAGATGCTGTTCTCAGGACTAAATATCATAATGTCCTCTTGGGATTGAGTGCCCTGTGAGACTCTGATGCAGAGGCTGTTGTGGGATCTCATATTAAAACCTCCTCCTGGGGATCCAGACTTTCTCGACCTCTAATGCTGAAGCTGATCTGGGTTCTAATACTTCATCTTCCAAATGGGGTTCCTGGTCCCCCTGAAGCTCTGTTTCAGAATCTGGTTTGGGATCATTTATCAAAAGCTCCTCCTGGGCTTCCAGCTCAACCTCTACTGCTGAAGCTGATCTGGGGTCTAATACTTAATCTTCCAATTTGGGAACCAGATCCCCCTGATGCTCTGTTTTAGAAACTGGTGTGGGATCCCTTTTCAAAATTTCTTCTTGAGGTTTCAGCTTTGCCGTAGGCTTTGGTACTGTATCTGGGCTGTAGTACTTCATCTACGAAATGGAGATCCTGATCCCCCTGAGACTCTGTTGGAGAATCTGGTGTGGAATCCCTTCTCCAAGCCTCCTCTTGGGGTTGCTTCAGTCTCTGAGGCTTTGTGGCTAAAGCTGGAGTAGAATCCCATATCATAACCTCTTCTTGGGGTTCCAGTTTCCTCTCAGGCTCTTTAGCTGAAGCCTGTCTCGCATATAATTCTTCATCGACTAAATGAACGTTCAGATTCCTTTGAGGCTCTATTGTAGAAGCTGGTGTGGGATCCCTTATCAAAACCTTCTCTTGGAGATCCAACTTTGCCTCAGCCTCTGCTGCTGAAGCTGATCTGGGCTCTAATAGTTCACCTCCTACTGACGGATCACAATGCCCCTGCAGTTCTGCTGTACTGTAGATGATCTGGGACCCTGCCTCACCTCTCCTTTTGGTTTTCCAGCTCGGCCTGAGACTCTTCTGTTGAAGTTGGTCTAGGATTTAGAGACTCTGGCATCCCTGGTGAAAAGTGTACAGGGATCTCAGGACTCTGCTAAGGAAGGTCTTGTATCTAAAGGCAGAAAGTGATGAGTCGTCAGTGGATGCAGCTTTGATGGGAAAAATGAGATGAGCTTTCCCAGAGGACTGTCTTTTTCTGAGATGTCCAAAATGCACACAAGCCCTCTTCCTGCCAGAGAATTCCCTGCTTGAGACTGTCTGACTGGATCTCAACTCTTTTTGCAGGCCAAAGGCCAGTTTATGGTACCTCTTTGGGGGAACCCAGCACTGACCTCTCCTACCCTCTCAGACACTTATCATAGTTCTCTGCACTTCTTAGTGGTCTGTTTTTGAAATCCTGATCCTCCATTTTTGACAGCATCTCCTGTACATGGATAACCAGATTTGTGGAAGGCATGTTGAGATTCACATAGTCCATGCGCTGGTTCAATCTGACCATGTACAGATTCTGACCTAAATCACCTGGACATTTATTTATTCATCCACAGTCTCAGAAAATGCATTATGGCACTAAGGCAGGTGGAGAAAGAATACAGTTAGAAGCTTGACTGCTCTTTCCCTGTGCTACAAAGTCCCCATGCAAACAAGGAAAAGACTTTCAGTTGATGTTACAGTTGGAAATGATGGAAAGTTTTCATGTGAGTGCACTGAGCTCACAACCCAAACAGAACCAGGCAGAACAAAGTAGTTTGATGAGTCTAAAGTTTACTGGGGTCAGCCAGGGGTGGAGCTCAGAATAGGAAAAGAGCAATCAGCAATGGAAATGGAGTCCATAGGAGATTTATAAAGGGTCTTCTTGGGCAGGGAAACTCTTGGTGGGAAACTTTGCAGGTGGGCTTGCCAGGGGATTGACAAGAAGGGGGAAGGGGAAGGGAGGAGTTAGACACTCTGTTGTGCAGTGATTGGCATCATGAGGACTGGGTGCAGGTGGCAGGCTTCCTGTTGATTTTGAAACTTGGGTTTTGCCACAGAGAGTCACAGATGGCCTTTTCCCATGCCCTAACCATCCAGCCTTTTGTTGTTTTATGGGAAGGGGTGTCGTTCTCCTCTAGATACTTCCTGCTGGTTGGGGTCAGTGCAGGGAGGGTTGGAGAGTTAGAATGCAGAGACCTTGATGTTGCCAGAGCCCTCTGGTTGTTGGTATATATCCGGGTCCATAGTGGCCAGACACTGGTAAGAGATGGTGGCATTTGTGACAGATAGGAGTTCATTAAATGAAGTCTGTGTTAAATTATTGAATTGGTTTTGAGCATAACAAAATTGGCAAGGTTCCACAGTCAAGAAAAGTGGGTGCAGGGCACTGGGCCCTGCAAGGGAAAATGGTAGGACCCTTAACAGTGATGTGAGTTGGGGTATGATTAGAGGACTGTCCAGCTGCGAGATGTGACGATGTGCCAGACTGTGGGATTAACCTGGGAGGCCAGAAGTGGACAATTATTAGTCCTATGGGGGAGAGGATTATGGGAGAGTAGAAAGATTGTAGATGGCAGAGGAAGAAACAGGGTGAAGGGCAGTTTTTGCCTGAGGTCCCTGCTAAGGAAGGGAGCCAGGCAGGAAGGCATGGGTATTAACAAGTGGGTGAGAGGAGTTTTCCAAAAGATGCAGGGGACATGCCCCGTTGTCTTAGGAATGCCCCAACCTCAGAGACCTTTAAGGGAGAAGTCTTAAGACAGTAAGACTGAAGGACAGACCATGTAGCACCCATGTCAAAAACAAAAGGGAAGGCCTTACCTGCCACAGTGGCCGTCACTCTGGGCTCCTCCATGGTGATATTCAAGGCAGCCTTCTTGGTTGGGGGTTCAGGCTCTTGTCAATCTTTGGCTGACAGACCCAATAGATCGTGAACAGCAGGTTGTTGAACCACAGTGGGAGGGGTAGGAAAGGGCTCAGGCCTACCTTGGTGTGGCAAGGAAGGACAGTCACTCTTCCAGTGGCCCCAAAGACCACATGCTGGACATGGCCCTGGTGGGGCTCGAGAGGGGAAGGGCAAGATCATGCCCAATGACCCTCTTGGCCACACTTGTAGCAGGATCCTGGTGACATGCCATTTCCCGTTCCTTGTGATGGTGGAGGTCTGGATGTCCATGTGCAGGGAGCCTGGAAAGTGACAGCCAATAGACAATGGGTTTGACTGAAATGGGCTTGTGATTCAGCCTGATCCTGTTCCTCTCTGCCATTATATACTTAAAATGCCCTTTCAAGCAGGTCTCCTGTGGGGTTTCATGGGCCTTGTCTAGATGTTTATGTTTCTTTCTAATCTCTGGTGCTGACTGGGAGATAAAATATGATTAACATAAGAACCCCCTCACGAGACTCAGGGTCCCAATTGGTGTAACACACAAGAGCCTAATGTCAATATGGAAAGGAACTGGGGTGGGTTTTCATTCTTATCCTAGAATATTTGTCCAAATTTGTCAAAGTTGACAACCTTATGTGAGGCTTTTTTTAGACCAGCTACTAGACATGTTAACATATGGTCTTTCGCTGCTATATCAGGTTTGGGCTGGTCAGCCATTGGGGACTGAGAACTCCACCCCGGGTCCCTGCGTGGTAAGGCCACATCCCCTATAGGATCTCAATTGGGGTTTTGGAGGTGTAGTTTGTCTCCATGGGATTGGTCTTCCTGCCATACCCTTCTCCTTTGTCTGGGGTGACAGGTGTGACAGAATGACAAAAATGTCATGCCAGGAAAAATCATAGCTCTGGGTGAGCATGCAGAACTCCTTAATATAATGAGCTGGGTCAGTGGAGAAGGAACCCAGGTGTTTCCTGGGACAGGTGTCCCAGGGAGAAGGGAACATGGACCCTGACCAAGTCATGTGCTCTGCCACTTTCCAGAGAGGGCATAGTCCCTGGGGGGGAGGGTCAGTTCTGAACTGGTTATGACAAGAGACTGGAGAGGGAGAGGATGACAGGTTTGTAGGGAGGCCAGGGGGCCCCGAAGGAGGGAGGTGGGGATAAAGAGAGGGAGAAGTAGGAGTGGGGTCTCAGCCCAAAGGGGAGCCAGTCTTGGGAACCAGATGGCCAGAGATAGGAGGATGGTCATGATGGAGGTAGTAGAGGTTTCGGGCAGGGTCATCATGGTTGGGGACCCTAGAGGGAGAGAGAGATCAGTATTGTCAGTGTCAAAAGCAGACTTGGTGGTTGGCTCAGAGTCAGAGGAGTAGGGTGGTGGGTCAGAAGGAGGGTCGGGAGGATAGAAAGATCTGGGAGGAGGGGCCAGGAGAACCTGGTGAGGGTGAGAGGATGCACGAAGGGAAGGGCAAGAAAGCCTGGACATATTGACATTGGGACCATTTGCCAGTATATTGGCAGGATTCATTTGACGTCTTAAGAATGGAGGAATCTGGGGTACCCATTTCCGGTCAGCCAACATTATTGTCTTGTTGATATTAAGGCTAGACAATGGTACAAAGTCATTTAAGGTGCATAGGATCAATATCCCTGTGGAGTCAGAAGTCTTTGAGGGAGTTTAGAAGGCAGGCACTTTGACTGGCAAGTGCCCATTGAGGAGAAAAAGCGAGGGTAGGAGAGGAGAGTGATGAAGCAGAGGAAGTAGGTATCGGTAAGCAGAAGTCTATCAGGGATAGATAGGGATGGGAGAGAGGCTTGAAGCACTACAAGGAGAGTGAAAGGAAGAAGGCAGAACATGGTGAGAGTAGAGGCGAGAACAAAACCAAAGGGAAGGGACAGGGAACAGAGAGGTCTCTCCGTCTCTCTGCAGTGGGGAGCACAACCAAGGAACAGGGTGCATCCCGCCCTGCCACATGGCCTGCCTGCCTGCCACACGGCCTGCCAGGGCAGGATCCCAAGTCCGCAGAGGCAGCATCCCCTAGTGTGGAGGGGACAAACAGAACTGGCCCAACTGTCACCTGGCATCCCAGCTGCAGGAGGAGGACAGGCCCAAGGCCAGGGGCAGGACCCAGGCAACTGGTTGATCCAGGGCACCTTGATGGGGGGGAGAAAGAAAGAAAGAGAGAGAGAGAGAGAGAGAGAAGGATTAAAGGCAGGGACCAGAGAGGTGGAGAGAGGGGAAGAGGGAGAGGAGAGAGACAGAGTGAAGCACAAGGATGGGATGGGGCAGGGAGGCAGAGCCTCCTTCCACATTCAGTTGCCTCACAGGGACTTAAGGGATCTTACCAATAGGGCTGTACATACAACCCGATATTCAGTCAGCCAGAGGTGAGTGCCAGTTTAGGTGAGACGACCCTAGTGGAACTGCAAGTTTGGGCCTGTGTGGTCTCATTAAATGCCTGGTAACAATAGACAGACAGCCAAGATGGTGCTTAGAGGAAGTGAAACCTGACCACCCTGGCTGGAGAGACAAACAAGCAATTCCAAGAAATTGAGTGAGCCTTGGAGAAATCAAAACCTAACCCCCCCCCCAGGTATGATAATTGAGTTTATGCTTGCTATCTACTGATTGGACTATTGATGCCTTTTGTAATCACCCTCTATAACCCCCTTGTAACTGCCCTTATGCTGGAAAAGCAAGGCTTGAAAATGTACAAATATGATAGTGTGAGAGACACTCTGTAAGCTACAAGCTTAGCCTCTCTACTAACACCCCCTCTCCGTAATTAGAAAAGTAACCGGAAGTCACAAGGCTATGTGGAAAATCCCAGAGACCACAAAGGTCATGTCAACATCTCTTGGTATGTGAGATAACGTCTGTGGGTTAAACATTCCACAGGAAGAGCCCCTAACATCCCGTCTGTAGGATTGTAGGTTAAACAGTCCCCCAATCTCCCGTTTATAGGATTGTAGGTTAAACAGTCCCCTAACATCCCGTCTATAGGATTGTAGACTAAACAGTCCCCCAATCTCCCGTTTATAGAATTGTGGGTTAAACATTCAGTTAAGTCAACATCTTGTGAACTGCAAAATAATGTGTGTGGTATTTCTGGAATATTGTCTTCTAAATACCCTGTATGTTAACCTACATGTTAATGTATAATTATCCTGTGAATTCCTACTATAAAAACCTGGCCTGGCAGAGGTCAGATGTGCTTAGCTTCCTGAGGCTAAGTCACCCACTTGCACAAGTGAAATAAACCTCATGCTTTTTGCATCTGACGGTCTGGATTCTTGGGACTGGGGCTACCCGATGTTAGGCGCTCAGGTGGCCCATTCGGATTCGAGTCCCCGGGCTGAGAGTGAGGTCTAACAATAGGACAATAAGAAATTGGGAAATGTGCTTTGATTGGGGGAGGGGGCATAAAAGAGCAGGCTTGGACTTTGCAAAGCAGAACCTGCGCCTGGGGAGAGCTGTATCATCTGTTAGAACTGCAACACAATGAAGAGTCAAGACTTCAGCTGAAGAATCCACTGCTGTCTCCCCCAGGATTGACAGGGACCTCGGCTTTGCCTGAGGAGTGTCCTGGCCATTTGCCACACTACGGGTCTGTGCTGTATCTTAGCATAGCAAGCACAGGCTTGCTGGGCAGTCTGCACGCCTGACATCTCTCGGCTCCTTTCCTGCCGGCTTATCACCAGTCTGAGGAGAGGAAATCTTAAGGGAGGAAAGGACACACCCCTGATTCCCTGTAGGGGCATTCTGTGAAGCCATCAGCCCCATGGAGGGTCCCCCCCGCATGGGCCCAGTCAAACTCCATAGCCAGTCATAGCCATGGAACCATAGCATTCACATGTCAGTTTCACACATACATGCTGAGAGAAAGAGATGGTACCTGAGGCCGAATCAGTGTTAGGCACACAGCGGGTAGCTGACTGCTGGTCCTTTGGACGCTTCATCAGCTGCCCCAGGGGCCAGAGAGCAGCATTCCTGGGTTTAAGCACCAGAATGTTATGTGAGTGCCATGAGCTCATGACCCAAACAGAACCAGGCAGAACAAAGCACTCCAAGGACTATAAAGTTATTGGTGTCAAGTGGGACTGGAGCTCAGCCTGGGAAAAGAGCAACCAGCAACCAAAATGGAGTTGGTGGCAGGTTTATAAAGGGTTTTGGGAGGGAAACCCTTGAGTGAGAAACTTTGCAGGCAGGGCTTCCAAGGGGACGAAGAAGGGGAAAGGGAAAGGGACGAGGTAGACACTGGGTTGTCATGGGGCCTGGATGCAGGTGGCAGGCTTCCTGTTGATTTTAAAACTTGGGTTTTGCCTGGGGCCTTACAGTTTGCCTTTCATGGTGTCCTAACAGAAGTACTTTGGGGACCATATGTAGAGGGTAGACAGACTGCTTAAACATGCTGGGCTGTGGTGGGGAGGGATTCTCACAGGGGCAGGTTTTAGCGTCCATCCTCCCCTCTGCTCCTCAGAACCCAGGAGGCCACCCAAGATTTTTCTTCCTTTCCCCCTGCTGTTGAAGTTCCAGGCTTCAGAGCTCTAGAGGAAATCCTAATAGCAGGCTCCCTGGCAAGTCCCTAGCCCCCAACACTGGCCCCCGAGGATTGTTCTGCATATGTGAACTTACCTCCCTCCTCACCCAAAGCCCAGTCACTTCTTTTCCAGCTTGTCCTCCTCACTGTCCTCCTAGAAAGGTCCATAGCTGCATCAACACAGAAGGATGTCACCCAGAAGGCCCTCACAGAGAACTTTCTCAGAGACTTCCTGTGCTGCTGACTGCCCCCATGTGGACATATGCCCATGCTCCCACATCCACCACACTGACCTGGGAAGCCTGGCTTCAGCAGCCTCTCAGTTCTGAGGAAGCAGATGTAGTTTCTAACTTATCCTACGGCACCCATGTGTCCCTGCTGAGAAGCTCTTTTTCCTCTTACGGTCCTTCCATTCTCCAAACCTGTTTCCTGGAGATGATTCTAGCATGTATTTCCTAGTATGTCACCAAGCTTATATGGCTATAGATTCCTGTGTTAATGGGGAAGCCCAAGGCCTGGCTTCTCTGAGGTGAAGACACAGTCAGGCACACATGTTCACACACTTGTATCCACATACTCAAAAGTACACAACAGGTCAATGTCTCACAAGAACCCAGTAATGCAGAATGAAGGAGGATCATCAAATGCATTTGATGAACACCTCATGTTTCAGTAGTAAGCATGCGCATGAACAAATACATGCAGAAACAGCAGCCAGGACCCCAGACGCCCTCATTGCCATTCGCATCATAAAAACCATATGGAGCTCATTCCCAAGGCAGACAACCAGAGAATCCACAGTCTGTGAGGGCCTCGGAAAACGCTGCCTATTGCAATGATCTTTGAGAAAAGTCTTCTACCATGTACTGTATGTGTTAAAAGAGCTGTGACTGTACTCACATCAACATATTTTAGGGGTGGTATCCCAAATTGACCCCAAATATCTGTTTCATTGTAAAATGCTGAGTGTTTAAATTTCCTTAGGGCATGTATATCTGTGTGCTGGAAATCTAGAATCCATTAATATGATTATTGTTAGTTGTTAATGAGAAAATATTTTTATTCTGTTATTTTACTCCTTAAGTAATTAAATAAACCGCTGTGTTCATTTTTGCATCTGCATTATTCTGTTGTATTACTATATTTTCTGTTATTGTGACAAGACAGAGCATACATAGTTGCTCTTATTACAGACATCCCTCTCTCCTGATGTAAATAATATTAAACTCTGCCCCGGCCTGTGGGGCAACAGCTAGGGGCACGAATCTCAGGTACCTAAAAAAGAATAGAGATAGAAGGCGGAGGAGAGAGATGGCTAGCAAGTCTTAGATATTGATCAAGCCAAGCCAACTTTATTAAAAAGCCACAATCTTTTATACCAAGGAATTTTAAGACACTGAACCACAATGAAAGCTTTACAGAGGAAGTTGGGGAGGGGGATCAGAGTCACAAGTTGTTTTTCTTCAGCCTTATCTCTTACAACATATCTTTTTTTAGCAGCTTTACATTGCATAACTGATTCACTCCAGACTAGCAGTCAGCATGTTTCTGGTGGTCAATGTCTAAAAATCAACCTCTTTAGGAACTATTTCTTCTTAGCTTACTCAAGCTGTCTTGAGGATATGTCACAGGATATTCTGCAAGTTGCAGAGTTATTTTAAGCTATTGTTTGGTCCTCAGCATCTCCTCCTTTAATTTTATATTTTTTCAAAAAGGAATCTCATGCATCGGTGGAAAATGGGCCTCAGTCGAGAGGGAGGTAGGGGCCTGATCCCCAAACCACATTGGTAATGCTGGTCGCTTCTCTTTTTTTGGGGGGGAGGATTTATGAGAAGCTTTAACCTCCATGCAATCAGGTATGCCTCCAAGGGAGCCCTCATCCCTTTGCTATACTTTGTTAGTCACTCTCTGTTGAGGCATGAAGAACGAGAATCAGGGCCAGGATTTATGCCATCATAAATCCCAAGTATTTGACAGGGTTCCCACTCTTCCTGATCTAGCATAGCTAGCCAATGATAATGAACTTGAATGGGTTTTGATGCCAAGGAATCAATTTGTTGCTTGATTAAATTAGTTAGCTTTTTAAAGACCCATGGGCCAAAGCTGATTACTAGGAGGAACCTGACAAGAGGTCCCAATATATTAGGAAGAAGGTTGGTAAGCCAAGTGAAATTTATTCCCCAATTTTGAGCTTGCTCACGTTCTTTTTTCCTCTGTTCTAGTCCTTCCCTAATTATTACATGTGATACCAGTATGATCAATGTAAAAACAACATTCCTCCCCTAGAGCTGCACACAAACCTCCTTTATGGAGAAACAAAAGATCAAGCCCTCTGCAGTTCTGAAGCACAACTTCAGACAGTGAGTAAATAGATTTCTCTAACCCTGTAATGCCTTTTTCTATTTCCCTAATATCCTCATCAATAAGGGCTCACAAATTATTAAATTGTTGTTCAGATTTAACAAGGGAAGCAATCCCAGTAGCTGCTCCTGTGGTTCCAACTCCCAACAATAGACATATTGTTAGTGCAGACATGGGCTCTCTGCAAACTCTTTTTATTGGAGCAGAATCTATTTCCCAAAACCTCATAAATTCATCTGCAGAATAATATTGAATATGAGGTACTAGCAAGGCAAGAACACAATATATTTGCTGTTTAATCACAATTTCCACAGATATGCAAGCTGTTATACCATCCTGACAAATCCACCAAGTATTATTTTCAGGTAAAATGTATTGAGCAGATGAAGTAAATACAAAGGTTTGATTACACAATTCTGCAGGCCCAGGAACTGAATTATTTGCTGTAGCACATATACCTGAACCACGGACTATGGTTAACATTACTTTATGAAGTGGCTGCTGATTCCATCGACATTGAGGGCTTCTCCAAGTTGTATATTAGAATTATTAAAATATCCCCAAGCTTCATGTAATGGCGGGGGTACCCCTGAAAACATAGCCAACAGGAATCAGTAAACTCAGGTTTAATAATATTAAGCAAATAAAAGGACTCATTAAGTACTTTATACAAAACTGTTTGGGAGGGTGTAAGTATCAAGGGGGTGGAATTAAAATTATAAGAAATGGAAATCTTATAATCAAAATCAGTAGATTTTAAGATAGGCACTAAAGGGGTATCAACCATGGACATGGTCAATAAGGGTCCTGCTATGGTGGGCTGAGGCAATATTTTAAGACTGGGTTTAGGTAATTTAGGCTTTGCTGAAATTATATCTGTGGAAAAAAAAGGAAAGAGGGGATTTATGAAGCTTAATGCTAAAAATTAAGGCATGGTTAGCTCGATAAAATCTTAATCCCCAAGTTTTAGTTTTAAACCATTCATTTTCCCCAACTTGTTTACCTTTATCTGTAAAAGAAATTTTAAGGGGAGTACACCAACCTCTTGTTTGAGCATTTTTGTTTGAACAAATGGGTACTAAATCATGTTTTCCCTGATATTGCTGATGGATTGTATAACCTGCTTTTACAATTATATAATCCCAAGATGAACTGGGGTTCCAATAAACATCTCCAGTAGTTTCACATCCCCAATTTTTACAATAAAATTCATATTGTCCCCCACAATTATTTTTAATAGTCTTATCCTGTTTGTCCCTATGTGGGCTGGGACATACATTAAAAATCTAATGTTCTTAAATATGAGCACTTTTTTTTATTTAAACAACCTGCCACCCAATCTCTTTTACCCGGTTTTTCCAGAGCAGTTTTAAGATCAGTCTCATATTCTGTCTCAAAGGTGCCAAATTCAGTAGCTATGCCCATCACAAGGTGGCAGAGTTCTGGCGTCAAATCAGGCCATGCAGTGGTGGATGCAATTTGACTGGAGCTCCAGATGACTTCTCCTTGTCGATTGAGAACCATCCAGGTGTAATTATGAGGAGCATGGCTTGAAGAGGTTAATGCAATCAGGAACAATAGAAGCATCAGGGCAGACAGCAACACCATCTTTCTGAAAAGGAAGAGAAAGAGGCTTCTCTCAAGGTTCTGAGCCAGCTTTTTTTACTGACTCTTCCTTGGAGGAATCAATCATTTTTACCAGCCTTTCTGGTAACCAGCGAGTATTGTTTTCTTTTTGATCATATATGCAAGCTGAACCTCGTCCCCAGATGAGGACAGGATCAGGCCCTTTCCAAACAGATGTAAGGGGATCCTTCCATCTAACCAAGGCATATCCTTTTTTTGTTTCTTTGGAAAAAAATCTATCAGCAGCAGACTGCTGATCATTATCTAATGAGAGAAAATTAATTACAAATAAGGCATGATGTAAAATATTTTGAGGCATTCCTTTAACATCATAAAATGATTTTAATTTTAACTTGGAAAAGGCATTTTTTAAAGTCTGATGGGACCACTCAACAATTCCTTGTCCCTGTGGATTATATGGTATCCCTGTAACATGTTTTATTTGTAAAGTCTTGCAAAATTCCTGAAATTTTTGTCCAGTATATCCGGGGCCATTATTTGTTTTTATCTGCCTAGGGTGACCCATATTAGCCATGCATTGCAATACATGTGAAATAACATTTTTGAAGCTTCCCCTGATTGAAGGGATGCAAAAATATAGCCACTATAGGTGTCTACAGTCACATGTATATATTTTAACTTTCCAAACTCAGGATAATGCATAACATCCATTTGACAAATATCATTAGGCATTAGGCCTCGAGGATTAACTCCAAGATGGGGAACAGGTAATAAAACAGCACAACCAGGGCAGTTCTTAACAATCTGTCTAGCCTGTTCTCTAGTAGTTTTATATTTTAATCGTAGGGTCTGGGAATTAAGATGATGTAATTCATGAGCCTTTGTTGCCTGCATAAGAGGGTCATCTTGAGTAACAAGATTTTGATAATAATTTGTGGCTTTATCAGCCAAATCATTTCCTTTTGCTAAGGGACCAGGCAGATTGGTGTGAGCCCTAAGGTGCCCAATAAAAAAAGGATCCTGTCTTGCATAAATTAAATCTTGTAACTGTTTAAAAAGAAAAAAGGCATGGGAAGTATCTTTTATGTAAGGAACAGTTTCTAATAAAGGTACAGAATAAGCTACATAAGCACTATCTGTATACAAATTAAAAGGACAATCAGAAAATTCTTTAAAAACTTGAACTACTGCATACAATTCTACAAGTTGTGCAGAGGTATAAGGCGTATAAAAGGAAATAACTTTTTCGTTAACTACAAAAACTCCTTTACCATTAGATGACCCATCAGTAAAAATAATGTAAGCCTTTTTTAAAGGAGTAAAAACAGTAACTTTGGGAAATACAAAGGGATGTATATCAAGAAAATGTATTAAAGGATCAGCAGGAAAATGATTATCTATTTTACCCATAAAGGAGACAAGTGCCACAGACCAAAAATCATTATTTTGCATAAGCCATAATAATTGATCAGGTCCATATGGGACAATAATTTTGTCAGGATCTCGACCAAAATATTGTCGCCCTAACTTTCTGGCTTTTATAATTAATTGAGCTACCAAAATTAGATATGAGCTTAAAACTTTAGCTGGAGAAACAGGCAAATGAACCCAAAGTGACAAGGATCCTATTTTATTTTTATGTAACTCCTGCCAAAAAACACCTGTAGGGGAATGTGCAGTTCTGCATATTATGAATTCAATGGGTTTTTGATAATCCACTTGCATTGCTATTTGAGCTTGAATTGCATGATTTACTTTATCTAAGGCTTCAATAGCTTGTGGTGTAAGTTTTCGAGGGGAAGTGGGATCAGGATCTCCATTAAGAATGCTAAAAAGAGGCAATAAATCATGAGTGGACAACTTTAAAAAAGGATGCAGCCACTGAATGTCCCCTAACAACTTCTGAAAATCATTAAGAGTAGAGAGATTATCAATCCTAAGTCTTAAGCGAGGGGTAAAAACTTGTTGGTCTCGAAGCTCATAGCCAAGATAAAAATAAGGTTGGGACATTTGTATTTTATCTGGAGCTAACAAAAGATTATAAAAGGTAAAACAATTTTTTAAATCTTGAAAACATGCAAAAGCAATATCTTCTGAGGGGGCTGCTATAAGTATATCATCCATATAATGCAAAATATATACATGAGGCCATTTTCTTCTCACAGGATCTACTGCACAAGCCACATATCTTTGACATAAGGTGGGACTATTGGCCATTCCTTGAGGTAAAACTTTCCATTGATATCGTGGCATAGGTGGCTGAAAATTTATTTGGGGAACACTAAAGGCAAATCGTGGTTTATCTGATTCATGTAAAGGTATGGTAAAAAAACAATCTTTAAGATCTATAATAATTTTAAAATATTGCTTAGGAATAGCAGTAGGAGGAGGTAAGCCAGGCTGTAAGGCTCCCACTGGAATCATAGTTTTATTAACTGCTCTAAGATCTTGTAATAAGCGCCATTTACCTGATTTTTTCTTTATAACAAAAATGGGTGTATTCCAAGGGGAACTGGATGGCTCTATATGGTGGGCAGCCAATTGCTCCTGTATTAGCTGCTGTGCAGCAAGAGCCTTCTCATAAGGAAGTGGCCACTGATCAACCCAGACAGGTTCTGAAGAATACCAATTAATTTTTTCAATTACAATTAATTGCTGGGATACAGGAATGTCAATGGCCTCTAGGGTAAATTTTCCAATTGTGCTGGATCACAAGGGGACTCATTCAAAGAAGGATAGCCTATTCCTAATCTATTTTGATTGGGCTTAAGTTCAATGGGTTGAGGAACTCCTTGATTATTTTTCCCCAATCCTTTTCCAGGAATATAGCCTTGATTAATCATTTGGGTCATAATTTTATCATTAGAGCTGCTTAAAACAAGATTTAACTGGGAAAGAACATCTCTTCCCCCTAAACTCACAGGTAAATTAGGAATAACAAAAGGAACAACTGTGCCTTTATTTCCCTCTAAATCTTCCCATGTAATTAACTGAGCACTAACCATTGGATTAGTGGATTGCCCAATGCCTGTAAGGCATGTGGCAGAAGGATTTAATGGCCAATGAGATGGCCAAAAATTTTGAGAAATAATTGTGGAATCAGCTCCTGTATCTATAATTCCCTGAAAAGATTTTCTATTTAATAAAAGTTGCAAGGTAGGTCGACTTTTGGTAAACTTTTGCACCCAACATGCATTAATCTTGGTCTCAGGCTCAACAGGTAATTTATTTAAAAATTTCATGCAAGGCAACAATATTAATTGAGCAATCCTATCCCTTTATTTATTATAACAACATCTAAATGAGTCATAATCAAAACTTTAACATTCTTAACACAATCATCATTAATAACAGTAGGTAAAATTTGAATGCCTTTCAATAAAGGATTAATTATTCCCACAAACAAACCAATGGTATCCTTAGGTAATGGACCAACAAACTGCATATCTATCAATCTATCAATCTATCAATTGAGGCCCTTCCTGAAATTTTAATATTGTATTGGTGATTGCACAGAGCTCCAATTTGGATTCTCCTGGTTGGATAGTAATGGGCATTTTTGATCCTGGGATGGAACAAACCTGATTGCTCCAGAGGTTTGTTTGGTTGGGGGGGCCTGGAGTTGGCCCCGTGCAAAGTTTCCCTGGTCCTTTGGTGGCAGAGGCTGGCCCTGAACATCTGTTTTAGAATAACAATCTAAAGCCCAATGTTTTCCTTTTTCACAATGAGGACATACTGTCCTGGGGGCAGGCCTAGAAGAATTGGCAACAGTTTTTGAAGAAGAAGGGCAATCTTTGGCCAAATGTCCAGGCTGCTTACAATTAAAGCAGAGTCTATCTTTGGGATCAGTATTAATAAAGAAACCCTTAAGGGCTGCTCCTATAGCAATTCCCATATTGTGGGCTGAACCTATCCCAGAGCAAAGCTTAACATAAGTTGTCAAATCCTTATCCTTATGGGGGTGAATAGCCACCTGACATGCAGGATTGGCATTCTCAAAAGCCAATTGTTTTATAAAAGGGCTATCTACTTCCTGGGGACCAAGCAATCGCTCTGCTGTTTCTGTGAGCTTGCCGATGAAGTCGCTGTATGACTCTTTAGTTAGTGATGCAGTAACAGGTCCTTTTGGAGGAAAGTTTCTTCCAGGCTGCTAAACATATCTCCTAAATCTTATTTAACAAATTAAAGGAGTATTGTGCCTGAATCTCAGTGGTATGGTAAGGCGGATCTCCCATCAACTTTCTCACAGAAAAAGCACCAAAAAAGGGATACTTTGCAGCCATTTTTTTACAGGCTTCTGTAAGCTCTGTTTTCCATAATACATAATCTCCCCCTGAAAGGGTCGCTCAAGCTAATAAACTCCAATCATTGGGGGTAAAAAGTTTTTCAGATTGATTTTCTAGCAGGGCAATAGTAAAGGGTACAGTAGGACTATAAGCAGCTACAGCGGCTTTAAATTTTTCCAAAAACTTCATATTAATTGGTCTATAATTAGTTGCTCTAGGAACTTCCTCATCTATATCTGAATCTGTGTCTTCTTCTAATGACGGGGGCTTGGAGTGAGGCTGTCCAGCAGAAATAACTGCTTGGGGTGTTGAGGTTACTGGACCGTCCTCTTTCTCGCTATCTGAATCTAATGGCACTTCCTCTATGTCTTCCTGAATTTGAGCCTTTCTTTGTTTAACTTGTCCTCTAGTAAGGACAGGATATGCTCCCACCAGAGGGCCAATGCCTGGATATTTAGAGAACTGAATAAGGTTTTTTGGTTTTGCTTTTGAACCTTTAGAGAAGAAAGCAAGGGCTTTTGTAACTTCTCGCAGCTCTGTCATAAGTTTCAATTGAGTTTTTTTTTCTCAGCCAGCACTTGTTGGAGTTGCTTAATAGACTGAGACGCTTTGGGAACAATAGTACCCACAGGCGAAGTAGTGGTAATTAAAGGTATATTTTCAGCACCCTCATAAGGAGGTGGAAAAGAGGAAGATTGACAAATGGCTCCAGAGTCAGTGTTTGAAACCGCTTCTAAATCTCCAAGAGCAGGATAAAGCTGAAGCGCTTTTCCTTTTTCTGACAACTTTGTTTTTACAACTGGTTCAGGCATGCTAATAGAAACAGAAGGACAGAGTGAGGGAGTTGGACTGGGCACTGTGGCAGGAGAAGGAGCAGTCTCTGCATTTGGGAAATTCTCGCTCTCAAGCAAACAATTAAGTGCTGAATCTTTAGAAGTGGCTTTCTTTTAAGCAACCTCCCTGCTTTCAACCAATTCCTGCACATCAGAATGCAATGATTTAGTCTTCAAAATATCATTAATCAAATTCTAATAAGAAAAGGCAAAAACAGGAACTGTCTCTGGACCAAAAGTCTGATAATAATCTTTCAAACAGTCACCAACTCACCCCCAATGATTTCCATCAATGGTTCCTTGTGGAAACCATGGGGAAAGTTCAGTGAGAAACTGAAAAAAGTAAAGAAGATCTTTTTTCTTAAGCTTGACTCCTCGCACTTTAAGACCTTCCTTTAAGCCTTTAATAAACAAATCATGTTTGCTTATCTCCTGTCCCATGTTCTTACCTTGGAGTTTCACCACTCGATTTCCTCTCTTTCACAAGTGAAACTAACCGTACTTTCGGCCCTCCGCGATGGTTTCTGCTGCCAGATCTGTGCGTTCCTGTCAGTGGCCGTGGTGATCTCAGTGAATGGGCGAGCAGCGCTCTCAGGTCTCTCTGAGGGTCTTTTCGTGCCTCACATTGGGCGCCACGGTGCCCCAGCCTGCAGGGCAACAGCTAGGGGCACGAATCTCAGGTACCTGAAAAAGAATAGAGACAGAGGAGGAGAGAGACGGCTAGCAAGTCTTAGATATTGATCAAGCCAAGCCAACTTTATTAAAAAGCCACAATTTTTTATACCAAGGAATTTTAAAACACTGAACCACAATGAAAACTTTACAGAGGAAGTTGGGGAGGGGGATAAGAGTCACAAGTTGTTTTTCTTCAGCCTTATCTCTTACAACATATCTTTTTTTAACAGCTTTACATTACATAACTGATTCACTCCAGACTAGCAGTCAGCATGTTTCTGGTGGTCAATGTCTAAAAATCAACCTCTTTAGGAACTATTTCTTCTTAGCTTATTCAAGCTGTCTCCACAGGATATTCTGCAAGTTGCAGAGTTATTTTAAGCTATTGTTTGGTCCTCAGCAAAACTCTGTTAAAATTGGCTTATTACTTAGCCACCAACAAGGGCATAATGCCTTCACTGTGATGCCAGGAGACCCAGGCGTGCTATAGACAAACTGATGTAGACAAAACCCACCCTCACCATGGCTGAGTTCTATAATGGTATCTCACTTCAATGTCAAGGCCTGTGTACAGAGGGTACAGATCTTACAGACCAATAGGTGATGGCAACAGTGACCTTCCATCCATATACAAAAGAAAAAGTAAATTACACATCCACATGATATAGATGTCCTGCCTGTATATGGAGAAAACCTTGAGTAACCTGCAGACTATTATCGCCACCAGGAAACTAATTGAACAGAATCATAGTTGAAAATGTCCATACACAAAAATGTGAGTTGCTTTTCCCTTAGATCACTACCATGTGTAAGATGTGACTGAAACCCCCAATAGTTTCAAACTCAGAAAGATGGAAAGAAACCTGAAGCCGGAATTTACAAACATGCATGAGAAAAGACCGACTTTTGCAACTTCTCCCCAGAAATCCAGGGCTAACTCAGATAAGATTCCAGACCCAAAATGCAAAAGGGACACCAGGCTTCCTTAACAGATAAGATTCCAGACTCAAAATTCACAAGCAGCTGTAAAATGGGGGATTCTTTCCTGGCTAAAAGTTTATCTTAAACATCAAACAGATGCCAAGGGGGTACATTTTCCCTATAAAAAGCCCTACTGACCTGCTGAGGACGGGCTAGTTCTTTCTCCACTCCCAGGAGAAAACTAGTCCCGGCTGGTCTCCCTTCCTGACTAGGAGTCAGTTCCATGGCCCAATAAACCGACTCTTTCAATTCCCATCTCTGATTGATTTCTGCTATGCCTTATGAACCAAAAAAACTGTACACCCTGGGTCCCTCTTCTCCATTTCCACAATTTGCAGTATTTATTCCCTTTTGTCAGGTGGGGATCAGCCATAAGGGTGTTGAGAACTGAGCATGGGACTTCTGCAGATGGAACAAGTGCTCTTACAAACTGCATCATCTCTGTAGCCTCAATGTCTGTTGTCTTAACCACCTAATGTGTTGCACTTAATCATGGAAGCAGGATCACACAGACACATCTTCACAAAACTCCAGTACACAGGGAGTAGATTTACTTGGATTCCCCTTAAAGCCTGTCAATGGTATTACTGGATAAACTTACTAATCACTAAGTTTCCATGACATTGATCCTATCCTCTGGGATGCTAGGACTGTGGGATTCCAGTCACCCCAACCACAGTTAGACACCCCTAACCTCCTATCCCAGTCTGTCAGTGAAACCACACTGTAAACTGCTGAGACCTCATGTCTAATGGACCCCATCCCTAGGATGGCCCTTTCTACCCTCTCTTACACAATACCCATCATGCACAGTCTTATTCTAGGGAACATGTGGTGTCCTGTGACCTCAACAACACATAAAAAATTTCATCCTACCTACCTCTGGCTGAGTTTGGTGTGATATCCTCCTCCCTGGCCCAGGTAGCACAACTTACTGCCTCTGTGACCCCAGGCCCTGCCACCCAATGACTATCTGTAGAATTGGGTAGCTTCAAGAGGAAAGTTTATAAACAAGCACCTCCCTTGAAAAAATTATATGCTGCACCTGAAGTCTTTGGTAAAAGAAAAAAAAAATACTAAAAAGAGGACAATTGCCGGGTTTTCACCGGCAGGTAGGGCGGTGGAGAAGCCTGTCCAGCCAGCCTCCTCCAGGGGCTGAGCAGGATGGTGAGTGTTGACGACTCAGACCCTCTCCACTCCAGAGAAACACCACACTGAGCTGGGAGAACTGTCGAAGCAGGAACTCATTTTATTGCATCAGGCACAGTCTTATATAGGGTAGGGGCTGGGGAAGTGAAGGATCAATCGTTTTTCACCACATGGCTGAGATAAGCTTTCCTCAGGAGATAAGTCAGATCTTCCTACAAGGATCTACAGGATCTTCAGCCTTGGGCCTAACTAAAATAATCTCTCCCTCAGGTGAATAAATTATTTACATAGTGAAACACCCTAATCCCAAAGCACTTCTGGGAACAGCAAGACTGATCCCTGCTTGATCCTAAACTAGGGCAAAGTTCAAGGCGGGCAAATGGCTCCTAACAGACAATGCACTTTCAAATCCATACATTTGAACTGAAATCTAGCATTATATGTAACTGTGGTTAATAAACCCCTGGGAATCATAAGTATCAGAATCTATAGCATTATGACAATCGAATGTTTGATATATTAAATTTATCTCAGAGAACCAATAGGTTCATTGAGTCTACCCACTGAACAGGGATGAAGAGGTGTTAACGGGTGGATGGATGACCCAAGAGAAGTTATACTGGAAAGTCTTCACCAAGTGAGATCAAGGACTCTTAGCTTTTTTAGGTTTATTTCCATTCATCCCTAAGACCAGAGACCAGCTTTGGTTAAGGTATAATATAATTGCCTGTGTTCTTAACGCCACTAATCCCCACCCTCCAGTTCCATTAGTCCTGGCATTCAGGCTCGCTATACCTAGAAAAAGCTCGGTCCTCTCAAGATTCTTAAGAGATGCAAACCACTTTGTCTATCAGAGCCTAAGGGGTGATCTGGATCCCCCAGTGGAAGATGATGCATGAGATAAACAAGAGGAGGTTTTGAAAAGGGATCCCACACCAGCTTCTGAAAAAAAGCCTCTGGTGTATCTGGAAGTGGAAAATGAAGTTTTAGACCCAGATCAGCTTCAATCACAGGGGCTGAGATAAAGCTGGAACCCCAAAAGAATGTTTTGACTAGGGATCCCACACCAGCTGCATCAACAAAGCTTCAAAGTGATCAAGCTTCCCAAGATGAAAATAGAGAATTAGATGGCACAGTAGCCTCAGCAGCATTGCCTCAGGGTGAGCTGGAACCCAAGAGGAGGTTTTGATAAGGGATCTCATACCAGCATCTGCTGCAGAGTCTCAAGGGGTTCTCAAAACCCAAAAGGAAACTATATTTAGTCTGAGACCAGCATCTGCAGGAGAGCATCAAGGGGTTCTCAAAACCCAAAAGGAAATTATATTTAGTCTGAGACCTGCATCTGCAGGAGAGCTTCAGGGGGCACTGGAAGACCAGGAGGAAGCTGTGATATAAGGTCCCACTACAGCTTCTACATCAGAGACTCAGGGGGAGCAGAAACCCCAAGAGGTGCCTCTGATATTAGATAAGAGACCAACATCTGTCTCAGAGTGTCAAGGCGAGCTAGAAGCACAAAATGAGTTGGTGGTACAGGATCCCAGACCAGCATCTGCAGCAGAGCCTCATGGGAATCTGGATCTCTAAGAGGAAGCTGCAGTACCTCACATCATGGAAAGTGGTATGTCAGTTGCCAAGCCAACATATCATCTTACATTTGTATTTGAGGATCCTCTGCCCCCAGCAGCCAATACAGAGCCACCTCCAGGTGTGGCAGCAGAAGCTCTAGCTCCTGGCCAGCTGTTTCTACCTACTGTTTTCCAACTAGAAGAACAAGACCAGGTGTCTCCTCACCCTGAGGCTGACGTATTGTCAGAAAATTTTGGAATCCCCTGTGGTGCTCCCGCCAACACCACCTGCAGGGCAGAGGTGGATTCCATCCCTAACACAAACCTCTTAATATGTCTTTGTATTTCTTTTTTATTGCCTTTTGATTGTTGCATTGCTGTTCAGATTTTAAGATCAATAAATGTTATTGCTTGCTCGTTTTAAGTTGCATGCTTTGGGCATGAACTCTTCTCTCCATGTAATACAACTCTAGCAAGTCTGTGCAGACAGCAGTCCCAAGGCAAGTTCCCAGCCATGGAAGGAGGATCCTTACAGGTTACATTCTAAGCAAGGAAAAGAAAGCTGCTGATATTACTGGAAATCAATGACTAGCACAATTCTCAAGGAATGCAGAGTACATCAGTGTGCACACTGTGTACTCCACAGAACCCCTAAGCATTTGGGATATCCTCAGGTCAGGGAGGCTGGGGATCAACAAGAGTTGATCCCTTTTGCCTTGGGGTCTGGTCTGTTGAACTATACAACAGCCCCCAGTCAGAGTAGGAAGAAGTGAACCCAATGGTACCATCATTCTCATCAACTCTGAGCCCTAAGCTGTGTGCACACACTGACGACACCTTGCATGCCTAAGAAATTCAGAATGTTAGAGGAGGAATACAGCTCAACCAGCCCTTTATTCACCTGAACATGTCTAAACACATGCTTTCGATAAAAGACTGCTAATCTTTCACAGTGTGGGCACGGTCAAAAAATGATAAAGCTGAGCACATGGGAATTTGCCTATTTGTCTGTGGAAGTGACCTGGCAATTTAATAGTTTACTATGGGTACAGACCATTTATGGGAAGGCCTGTGGACTTGGAAGGATTGATACAAGGGGATGAATGATATTGATTGAAGGCTCTGGCTAAAGATGATGGTACTGGAAGAGCCGAGATCCCTGGACTGATGGAGTCCCCACTTGAACAAAATAGGGTGTGACTTACTTACAGAGGGCACGTTGGCACTAGACAGAAGTGCAGCAGGCCTCTGGACTATTCTCAGGGGCTAAGAGAACTGGTGGACCCTTGGGACTTTTGAATTCTAGAGTCCCTTAGAGAGGGACAGCCCCAGGGCAGGTACTATGGGTGGTCTACATATCAAGAAGGCAGAATGTGTACTTGAGCAATGCAAATGGACCTGGAGGGATATATAGGGGAGGGGGTTATAACCCTGCAGAGGACCAAGTGGGTGCCAGGGATAAAGACACTGGAGGGCAGGACTGATGGACCTGGATGATGGGAACTATGGGGTTTAAGAACCTAGAAAGGGCATTGAAGATCTCAGTAGTAAGTGTAAGGTGTGACTGGAGGCCCCAACCCCTCTCCCCCCAGCAGTCTCAGGACTACAGACACCTTGGCGATTCAGACAGACTCTCAGAGCCCGCTGAGATCTGAGAAAGGAACTGACTTTCACAACTTCTTGAATTGATAAGATTCCAGACCCAGGATTTACAAACAGCTGTAAAAAGGGACTGCTTCCTGGCCAGAAGTTTACCTTAAACATCAATCAGATGTCATGGGAACCCCAAACTCCTCCCATAAAAGGGACTACTGACCAGCTAGGAGGGGGCTAAAGGGCTAGAGGCTTTTTGGCTGATCTCGCTCTCCCAGGGAGTTGGCCTCTCACACTCTCCCTGAGGGAGCTTCTGCATCCGGATCTGGAGCAAGGCATGCCAGCCCAGTTCCCCAGAGCCCAAGCCCCAAGATGAGGGGGATAGTCTCCCTATCTCTTTGTGGAGGCTAGCCTCCCAGGGGGGCTAGCATTTCTCCACTCCCAAGTGCGGAAACCGAGTCCTGTTAGCCCCAGCGGAGTCTCTGGTCTCTTTTGCTTGCTGCATCTCTCTAACCCAGACCTTACATATGTTGCTATGACTCGGATACAGAGACCAGTAGCCCACGTGGGACCAAGTTTCATGCTGGATCTGACACAATAAGATCCAGCTTAACTGGCTGTGAGCTCCTCCCCCACGACCCAACTCTTTGCATCATGAGACATGGAGGTACTGGTTCCCTTTCTCCTCTATTGATCTCTCAGCGTTCTCCCTCTCATTCTCCCATTTCTTAGTGGCCACTGGCTCACTCACTTGCCCACTCAGGACCCCTGTCCACTTCTGGCCCTGGGCTCTGCCTCTCCTTATATGCTCTTTCATGACCCATGGGGATAACTCGTCCTCGGGGCTTGGCATCTTCCCAGGCCCTCAGACCTATATGCCGTAGCCAGAACCTCTGCTGTCCCGCATCAGGTGCTGGGCTGCCTACCTTTTTCCCTTTCCGTCCCTCTGCACCACTTCCATTTGTGCTTGGCATCCTGTGGGCCCTCAGACCTGAGCTGAGCGCCCAAACTTGGCTCCTAGACTCGCCAGCCTTGCGCTCTGTCTCCACTCTGCACCTCTCCCTCCAGCATGGATCTCTTCTCTCTCTCCTTATTTAAACTGCCTTTTCTGTTTTTGCCATGGGCTCCTTTCAGTCATCCCCCACACGCACACACCCTCCTGCCTCTGACTGCCTCCCTGCCTGGGACCTGTATCTCATCTCAGGCTCAGCTCCCTGCCAGGCCCTCAGACCTGAGTCAAGCACTCTGCTAGCTAGCCTTCTACTCTGTCCCACACTCTGCACCTCTCCCTCCAGCATGGGCTCCTCTAGGTCAACCTCCTCTCTCTTTCTCACCCTCCCATCTCTGGCTGCAGCCCCGACTGGGACTTATATGTGGGAACTCTGGCACACCCCTCTCCCACACCCCATTTTCTCTTTATCTTCCCCACCCATTTCTGGGTCAGCTGCCACGCTCCTTGCTCAGACCCCTGTGGATAGGTGTCCCATGCCCGCCTTAGGGCCCGACTCTAAACCTGCGAGGCACCCCCAGTTTAGAGATATCGTCTGGGATCCCCGCGGGTAGGGTCGCCTGCCTGTGAGGAGGTTCCCACGTTTTCGTACTCCCGTGGCCGACCTCCTACTTTCCTCTCAGCCCAACCCCTCACCACCACCTTTTTGAGCTCTCAGCCTGTGCCATGGACTTTGTGCCTGCTAATCCATTCAAGGCCAGTGCAAGCACGTGCACACGCGTGCCCCTCCTTCTCACCCCCTGCCTCTTGGGACACTGAGGAACCCATCCTCCATTTTGGGCCCACACCCAAACTTGCCACAGACTCTGCACCTGCTAATCCCTGCAAGGCATGTGCGCCTTCCTTTACCTCCCCTTCTCACCACCCCACCACCACCACTCGGGACTTCCATGCCCCAGCCTCTCGCCTGGCCTCTCAATTCTTGTGCCTCTCTCTCTTTCTCTCTGTCTCAACAATGTGCACTCTTTCTGTTTCTGGCTGCCAGGTTCCCAGGACCTTGGCTCCCCCTGGGTCCTAAGGCTCAACCTACCTCTATTCTGGCAGGTGTGAGACTAGAGATCTCCTCTGGGGTATCATGCAGGTGAAAGCTCTTCTCTGCAGTGCCTACCCCACACAAGCTCCTGTAGCTGACCCTTCTTTGTTTCCACCTCTACTTATCTCGCTTTCTTTTATATTGTCACTCTCCCCTGCTGCCCAAGCACATATTCCCTCTCTCCTCCTCGTCCACATGTGCTGTCCTTGTAATGTCTCTTTATCTCATATGCCTAGCCCACGGGCCTCACTCTGGTCCAGCACATGCACATAAAACCATCCATCTCATAACCCAACCCGTCCACTGACAAATGCCCCAGAGCCTCTCAACCCCTCAGGAAGAGCTGCTGAAAAACAGTCTTTAAATATTCCACAACCAGAGGAACAAGAGAAAGCAAATTGGGTGTGTCACCCAAGATACAAAAAGCTCAACTACTGGTGGTGGCACTCAGGGCTCCTCCCTAGAAGACCTTAACTTGGCACCAATGCCACAACTGCTGCCAGGCCCATGGTGACAAAGAAGGACACTGGGCACAAGCCTGCCCCAATTCAGTGGCCAGTGCCAGGGCCATACCCACAATGTGGAAAATGGGGATGACTGAAGGATGACTGCCCTTCTTTGCAGAATCAAGATAGGCCACTCATGTGGCCTCCCAGATTCCCCCAACCCGCCTCCAGATCTTCTTCACTGACAGAATTCATCTGCCTGACCACCAAGGATTGACCTTTTGCACCACAGCAATGGAGGAACCAGAGCTGCTGCCACAGTAGACAAAAGGCACGTTTGTAGGTAGTGTTATGCCCAGAGAACGGCTCCTCAAGAACCACCACGGAGTCCGGAGTGTATGCAAAAAAAAACAAAGAGCCTTTATTCAAGCTTAAGCTTGGTCCCCCAGACCTCACCAACACAGTGGATCTGTTCTGGGAGCCCCTAGCAGAGAGATTAGGAGTCTTTTATAAGCTTGAGATAAAGGAAGGTGGGGAATAACAGTGTTACATTCTGTTTGGTTATAGGAGCCTGTGCGCCAAGCATATTTTAAATCAATTGGTTGTAATGAACTATATGCCAAAATTGGTTAATAGAGGTTTGGAGGTTTCTTATTGGTGGGTGCTGCCTTCAGGGCAAAGGAATGTGTTGACTATTATACAAACCTTTTGCTAGTTTTTGTTTTAGCCTTATTTAATCTTGTGGCCTTGTGACTGCTTAGAAGGAACAAAGAACAAGATGGAGTTATATTTATCCATTTTCTGACATCCTATAGCCAAGCATTTTTACAGAAGCGAAGAGAGCAGTTATTGGGTTGAAGAGGGGCTCCAGGGTCCCACAGGTAGGGGACCACATGGTCTGTCCTCTTCTTCCTACTCAGGTATGACACACCTTTAGCAGCTCTCCATGGTGGGAGTCAGTGGGCCTCCCCACACCCCCAGAGCTACTCTGCCTCCTCCGTGCATTCTCTAAGATACCCCTGACAGCCCTCACCCCTTGAGTCAGGCTTTGAAATGCATCCTTCACTGGTCTCAATTACTGCCTTTCTTTATGATCTAAACTGTTTTCTCTGAAATAGAACATTTCCTTATCCCTTCATGCCCTGGGCACCTCTATATAGTTTTCCTAATTCAGACAGATTATTATTCTTATTACTCATATATTCCCTCAAGGCCTAAAGCACTGGTGGATCTCTCTTTCTCTCTCTCTCTCTCTCTCTCTCTCTCTCTCTCTCTCTCTCTGTCTGTCTTTCTCTCCTCTTCTCCTCTCTCTCCTACAATATTTGTATTTTCTACAAGCTCACCTGGAAGTTTATAAAATGAATTATACACACAGGTAATATCAATTCATAACCTTATGTGTGTTCTTTTAGTAAGATGATGCTACACAGCACTCTTCTGAGCCAAACTGCCATCTTCATGACTTCAGCTGTGTCCACCTACAGGTTTGTTAAGTAAGGTCATTAGACCCTCACCTGAATATCCAATCACTTCTCCCAGCCTTAATGTTATTATGTCTATTTATGTATAAGATTATGAGGGCTGGATATTTCCAGAATAGAAAAGAAAAATAAGAGAGTCTATGCAAGTGATTGAAGGTCTGATTGAAGGTTTGAGTCTTGAAAAAGGAGTATCCAATCTTACACAGAACATCCTAAGCAAATAACCATTGTTAATGATGACATCTGTGTCTGTGAAGTGATAATGATCTCTAACCAAACCATGGAGACTCCATCTTACAGCCGTGACATCCTGCTTTTTGAGGAAAAGGGAACTCTGAGTTTGACAGTTTCTTGTGGTCTTCAGGATTGGATATAATGCCAGGATGAAACAAAGGCAATGACTAAAATGTAAACATTTGCTTCTATGGACTCAGGTGGGAATTTTAAGTTGGATAATTTTTTTAAGCTAACCTTTACACACCTTATTTGTCTAACCTCCATCATAGGCCAATCTTCCTCTGCCCCTACCTCCCTGTATATGTTATCAATTCCTTAAATTTCAGGAAGAGAGGGAGTGATTTCAGTTTTCATCTAAGGCCTCTTGGCTCTTCACTTTCTGTGAATTTAAATGGCCAACTTCTTCTGGAACCTAATGGCCTCCTACAGGGTCCTTCAACTTTAACCTTGCTCATGGCTTTTGTAGGATCATCTTTGATCTCCACCTGGACAAGATCCCCTGTGTTATCACATGGTTGGACCTCCTGGAAAATCCACCCTAGTTATTTACAAATCTCCCCTTTTTCATTAACCCTTTCAGATCTGAAACAGTATTACAAGCAGCTAAGCCCCTGAAGATTTATCCTGTCTTCTTATCCCACCAGAGGGAAGGGAGAGGGAGGACTGTCAAGTCTACCTCCTTACCTGGTCAGCAGTCTCTTATGCAGGAGAAACTGTCTCAGCTCCAGTCCCTCTGCTCACTTACATGGTAGGACTGCCACCAGCTTTTGCCCTTCTACTGTGCTTTGCTGGGACTCTGACACCACTCAAGCAGCAGCCATACATCATGAGGGTCACCAGCCGCTGAGTCATCTCTGCTCACCTTCCCACCAGGAAACATGCTCGGCTGCCTAACCATGATGAGGACTCAACAGTATAATCCATTCCAGCCCCATGACCCCATTGTCGACCCTAATCATCCTGAAGAAGTTAAGAGGAGAACTCCGCCCTTTTTTCTATGACACAAAAAGCTGGAATGTAAGATGTTACTGGAGGCCCCAACCCCCCTCCCCCCAGCAGTCTCAGGACTATAGACACCTTGGTGACTCCAGCCAGACTCTCAGAGCCCACTGAGATCTGGGAAAGGAACTGACTTTTACAACTTCTTGAATAGATAAGATTCCCAGACCAGGATTCACAAACAGCTGTAAAAAGGGATTGTTTCCTGGTCAGAAGTTTACTTTAAACATCAATCAGATGTCATGGGAACCCCAACCCTCTCCCTATAAAAGGGCCTACTGAACAACTAAGAGGGGGATAGAGGGCTAGAGGCTTTTGGCTGATTTGCTCTCCCAGGGAGTTGGCCTCTCACACTCTCCCTGAGGGAGCTTCTGCATCCGATCTGGAGCAAGGCATGCCAGCCCAGTTCCCCAGAGCCCAAGCCCCAAGATGAGGGGGATAGTCTCCCCATCTCTTTGTGGAGGCTAATCCCCCAGGGGGCTAGCATTTCTCCACTCCCAAGTGCAGAGAAGCTAGTCCCAGCTGGTCTCTTAATAAACTGGTCCTGTTAGCGCCCAGTGGAGTCTCTAGTCCCTTTGTTTGCTGTGTCTCTTGAACCCAGACCTTACAATAAAAAACACTTAGGACTTATGGCCAAGTAGGCATGCCAGGGAGAGGTTGGCTGGGGAGTATGTGGCCAGCCACTACTTGTCCAGCGCCATCAAGTGACCACCAACACCAGCAGCCACGAGGTCAGGAACTAATGGCTTGTGACTGGGGGAGGAATGGGAGTGGGGTTGAGGCCAGTGCTTAGAGCACTATGTGTGACTCCTGCTGTCCCCACCATTGTCTCACTCACGCCCTCATTGGTGGTGTGGGAGGGTGATGCATGCAAGGTTTCAGAGCAAGATGAGGCTGTGCACACCCTAACTTCTACACCGCAACTGCGCTTCTGGGTGCCTAGGACACTGCAGATACTCCTGTGTGTCCTGTCCCGGATGCTCACAACAACCCTGAGCCTTCCTCCTCTGGGCTGTAGGCCAGCTCTATAACTACGATGAGGCTCTACAATGACCTAAACCCCAGGTTTTCTTACATTGAATATGGCCTCTTTGTTCTTTGGGCTTTTCAAATACTTGCCATTCAGATGTCCTGTACATGAAACACAACATTAATATGTTTGTCTCCACACAGTAAATCACCCACTAAGGGACATGTGTTCATTGGGGTTAAAAATAACTGAACTTACCTTGCATGGGTACTCAAAACCCCAAAGGTTCATTCTGTTTTTAACTCTGTTTATACATTTGTGGATTTTCCAGATGTCGGCAGAGCACTGACATGGGGCCTCAACACAAACGCCACTAAAGTTAACCGTGTAGAGAGCTGAGGGGGTTAACTGCTGCTTGCAGTTGCTTCCTTGCTACTGCAGACCCCTTCCCTGCCTAGCAGGAATCCCCTTGCAAGATGAACGGATGCTGCCAGTGTTGGAACTGAAGGGTCCAGGACCCTTACTATACGAACTTCTAACTACCATGTCCTGCCATACGTTGACTGGACAGCCTTTGCCTTGTCTGCATGGGGACACTGCAGAATTGGCAAAGAGAAGACAGGTTTCTAACTCTTCCCACATGCCTTTCTGCCACGGCACCATAGACTTCTTCCTGGGATTGTGGATGGACAAACTACGAGGGCATTTTGTGAGTCTCAGGACCTGATCAGCTTGAAGAATCTGATGGACCATTTGAGAGTCAGTATGCCTCCCTCAGAACTAGTCATCCATGCCCAAGGACCCCTTTCAATTGTGGAGCACCAGGAGTTCAAGAAGACCACACTCAAAGAGGAGGAAGCCTGGGGTAGGTACCTGGCAGGATGAGAAGAAGAAAAAGGATGAGAAAGAATGCTCAGGTCAACCAGGGAGGTATCAATAGTTGGCCTTTAGTAAGGAATCAGATCTCGGTACTGGTCAGTTTAGATATCCTGTTGTAGGGACAGAGCCTGGCGATTCTCTGTCAGGAAGAGGGCTTGTATAGATTTGGAAAGTCTCAGAAAAGACCCTCACTGGAGGAAGTTCATCGCATACTGGAAGTTGCTGAGTTCTATATTAGACTTTCCTCTACTGATTCAGGACCCTCCTAGGCAGTAGCTCCTGAGTTCCAAGCACAGTTTGCACCAGGGATACCAGAAACTCTGAATCCCAGACCAGTTTCTGCAGCAGCACATCAAGGGGAGCTAGCACTCCAAGAAGATGCTCCAGTTTCTAAGAGCTTGGAACCACATGTGTCAGGAACCCAGCCTCATATCTCTTGACTTTGTAGAGGAAGATCTTCCAACAGCAGACAATGTACAGCCAAGTACAGATGTTTTTGCATATATTCCCCCTACTGGGCAGGTGTCTGGTCTTCTGTGTGTACCTTCTGTTAGGAGGCGTACACCTTTGAAAATTATTCAGGAATATTTAGAATCAGTTGCTAAATTCCACCCAGGACCAGCTCTACACTTGAGCTGTATTTCCTATCTCTAGCAAACATTTTGACTTTGGTATTTTGGGCTCTGTTTTGGTTTTTATTATTGCTTTAGGTATTAAGATTAATAAAATTTTATGGTTTACTTATTTAACTTGGATAGTTGGGGCATGAAGTCTATTGCCTTATGTTAAAACATTAGCACCTGTAACTGTAGACTGTAGCCCCTAGCCATGCACTCAGGCATGGTGGAAAAACCTTTTCAGGCCATCCTGGAGGCAAGGAAGAGAACGGGACTGATATTACAGGAAACAGGTGACTAGTAGAAGTGTTAAGGAATTCAGATTACATTTGGAGCACAGGGCTTTGTGCTCCCCAGAAACACAAACAGTTACATGCATGGATTCTGAGGTCAGGCAAGCCTTGGATCATGGGCTGAAGTTTCCGCTTTTCTTTAAGCTCCTGATCTGTCAAACTGGACAACAGTCCCCACTCAGAGTAGGAAGAAGTCAGCTTGATTGGCTCTCCTCTTGTTCTCACCAACCCTGAGACCCTGCCTGTGAGCACACACTGATTACACCGTGGATGCATGTGCATGTGGGAATGCAGTTCAGGAAGCACGTTAAACCACTAAACATGTTATTTAAAAGATGATTTCCATAAAGGAATGCTAGGGTTTCTCATAGTTCTGCGGTGGTCAAATAAAATATCTAAGTCAATGGAACTTTGACACATTCATCTGTGGGCATGGCTTGGATACAATCTAATAGTTTATCATATTTAGGCAACCCTCCACGGGACATAGAGATCATCATAGAGTGGATGACTGTAGACACATGAGAAACTTATCTTCCAATTAGAGACAGTGAGTGAACTCAGGATCTAAGAATGCCTACCTGGGCAGTCTGGGGAGGGGAGAGGCCTTCCTCCATCACTGGTCACGTAGACATCTGGCTTGGTAACAGGTTAAACATGTCTGCATGCCCCAGGTGCATATACTCTTCCCTCTGAGAGAAGAAGGTAAGCTGTGCAGACCCGGGTCATCCAATAGCTTTGATGCCTGGAGACCCAGGGTTGCTGTAGCCGTACTGAGGGAAATATACTATGACTCTGGGTTCTATACTGGCTTCTCAGGAACATCCAGGCTTTTGATATATCCAGGGTGCAGAGCCCACAGACACCAGAGGGGACACAGGAGTGGCCTTCCATTAGTGAAGAAATTCAACAGAATCATGGAGAAAATGTCAATACACACAGTACAATTGAGCCCAACCAACAGATGCACAGTGCAGTACAGCCTGAAGATGGAGGAAGAGATTCAAGTGAAACAACACCAGCCATGGAAGCAGGTAAGTCCTTTCTTTAAAAACAATTAATTGCATTTCTTCTAATTCCTTAAGAGTTGATTTTGATCATATTTCCACACACTCCCCTTGCTTCTCTCGTCTTAGTGTCCCCTCTGCCGAGTGATTGGGTATACTCTGTCATACATATCGGGGGCCAATCGAATGAAACCTGTGTCCTGAAATGCCCTGAAGCAATGTGTGTCCATCCAAGTCAACCCTTAAGACTACACCTCTCCCTCTCCCAGCAGGTCCAGGCTGCCAGCATTTCCTCAGCTAAGGGTGTGCCTTTCTTCCTACACTCCCACTTCTAAGCTGTGAGTCTGTCTGGCTTGAATTTATGCGGGTCTTGAGCATGATGTCACCATGGCTCGGAGTCCATAGGAACAACATCCCAGCTCTGGAAAACGCTGTATGGTTGTGATCGCATACACAAGACACCCAAAGCTCAAGTTCAAGAAATCTAGCCTGGAGCGGGGAGGTGGGCACAAAGCCCCACTCCCAGCTGAGGAGCCTCTGGCCTTGGTAGTAGCTGTGAGAGGGAGAGTCAGTTTTCATTAAGGGTGTGACATCTGACTGATGGACTCAGGGAGGGTTAGGGCAGCTGTAGGTGATGGGGTGGTGACCTTTTTACAAGGGCCACTTCCTGCCCACAAGGCACCCTCTACTCTCCTGCAGGGGCTTTTTGCAGGTGACTTTTCCTGAGAGCCCTCTAGGCTGGAAGAAGCCCCGCAGACTCCAGTCATCCACGGCCAGGAGAGTAGCTGCAGACACTCAGGATGTAAGAGGCTGCTAGAGAGGAGAGGGGAGCCCACCCGACGGAGGCTATCCCAGACACACCGATGAGGGAAGGGGAGGGAGTTAGACAAGGCTAGAAACCCAGGAGCCTATGAAAGGTCGAACACTGAGCTCTCCAGGGTAGACTCCCGGGTCCAGGCACCCGCTTATCCCATAGGAGCTGTCAGAATGTAACAGTGAAGTGTGTAGTTCTGCTCTTCCTGGTAAATGTTTATTTAGTGTCAGGCCCATCCTCAGGTCTGGCTGCCACTCATTTGCCCCGCCTGAGCAGGAAGCAGTTTGTGAATCCCTCCCCCCACTTTTCACTTCTGATACTTTGACAATAAGTCACCACAGAGCAGTTTTCTCCTGAACCAACACCCGTCACCACACACTTCCTCCCCTCTTTTGAAGGCAGGTGAGATGAAACTGCTTTTAGATTTA
Source organism: Eospalax fontanierii (assembly GCA_035773235.1). Classification (NCBI taxonomy): domain Eukaryota; kingdom Metazoa; phylum Chordata; class Mammalia; order Rodentia; family Spalacidae; genus Eospalax; species Eospalax fontanierii. The sequence goes on along the minus strand of CM069524.1, from coordinate 3,194,061 downwards.
GAAGGGGAGAGAAGAATAAATTCAGGTCAAAGTCCAGAACTAGACCTTCAGCAGCCTGAACAGGCTGTATTCAGAGAAATGGCAGTCGCTTTCTCTGCAGAAAACGTAGCTGTGCAAAGGTGTGAGGGGTTGATGCTGAATCAGGTATTGCTGGAACGTAAAGAAGGCTCACGCATAGCTAGGACATCTGAGTTCAGGTATCCCTGGGCCATTGTCCTGGAATTGCCTGTTTGAGCAGAACAAAGAAGCTGTTTAGCTCATATGTGTCTAGCTTGATAACGGCAGACAAGGACAGCAGAGAGACATCCTGGCAGCACGAGTGGGTTATCAGGCAGCTGATGCTGTGTGTGTGGCTGGTGGGTCAGTGTGCCCCTGCAAAGGTGAATAGCTCAGAATCACAGCTTCCCAGCCATTTCTAAATCAATCTCTCTCTCTCTCTCTCTCTCTCTCTCTCTCTCTCTCTCTCTCTCTCTCTCTCCTATCTTCATATCTCTCTACAGACCCTCTTCACATCCCAGTTCCTTCTCCTGTGGGATTTCTGGCCTTCCTGGTCTTCCAATTCTTTATTCATCTCAATGAAGGAACTAGTGACCTCCCATCTCCCACAATCCCCTCAATATGCCCATGTTCCAGGTGATAGACCCATAGCAAGAACTTTTGGGGAATAAGTATTGAACTAAATGTCTTGTAAGCAAAGAAAAAAGAGGACACAACTTTGGGGGTTCAGAAAGCTGGGCTTGGATCTGTGAGGACATGGAGGAGGGAACTGAATGTGATCAAAATTTTTTGCATGAAATTCTCAAAGAATTCATAAAAATGCAATTTAAACAAAGTATAGAGGGCCACATGCTTATTTCTAGGTCTCTAGAGGCAGAACTCAGCAGTTCTCTGTGAGGATGAAGCCATCCTGGTTTACCTAGTGAGTATAGGAAAGCTGGGACTGCGGGGAGACCCTGTCATTCACATAAATATAATAAACTGTAGAGTGATTGAGGAAGAAATTTTATATTGAGTAGAATCTACCATAATGAGCACAGACATATACATACATTCACACACAAACACACACACACACACACTCATCACAAACTATGGTTTGTATGGAACATCCCCAATATGCTTCAAGAACTTGAGTGCGTATAAAATGTCTTTGAACCGATTGATGTTCTCATTGGTAGGGTCCAGAGGGGTTTAGGAAATGCGGTTTGGATTGAGGATACACCTCAGCAGGGTAGCCTTAGACTAACCCATCTTCAGTTTGTGTCTCTCTGCCCCCTTTGACTGCTTGAAGATGTGAGCCCTGAGATTTCAGCTTCAGCACCATGACTCCCTTCCAGGATAGATGCTCATCCATCTGCAACCATAAAGCTGAATAAACTCTTCCTTCTATAAGTTGCTTTAGTCACAGTGTTTTATCACAGGAACAGAAAACTAACACATACACTCACACCACACACACACACACATTCACATACACACTCATACACACATGCACATACCACATACACAACCAAAATAAAAAACAAAACCACAAAACATAAACAAAGTATACCATTTCTAGTTTCAAATTCTACCACATTCAGCTCTGATCAACAAAGTGTGACACCAGCAAAAAAAAAAAAATAGACTGAAATGATCAAAGGAACTGGAACGAGACCCCCAAATAATCTCTTTAATCAGAAAATAATTCTGGGGTGTGATGTCAGGACAGGTCTCATTGTGTGGTACTGCCTGGCTGGGTGTTCACACTGTACCCCGGACTAGTCTCTATCTCTGGACCACCCGCCTCCACCTCTACGTGCTGAGGTTACAATACTCACCACCACACCCAGTAAAAATACATTTTCATGCTGGGAGAATGTTCTGCGACATGAGATCTGCATTGATCAGTGAAATAATCAACCCTCTGCAAGGCTGTGGATTACTTGACGAAGAAACTGTGCAGAAGCCTGGCTTTGTGGCCCAGGACTTTAATCCCAGTGTCTGGGATACAGACGCAGGGACTTACTGAGATGAAGGCCAGTCTGGGCTGGTCTACATAGTGAGTTCAAGGACATTTGGAGGTTCTCAAGCATGAAACCCTGACTTACAAAAAGAAACAACAAGAACAACAACCCAGCTAAGCAGAGGCCAGTGGAGAGCATAAGGTCTGAATGGAAGAGAGCGTTGGTGAGCACAGGGTGGACCAAGACCAGGCTCAAAGGAACACTTGGCAGTGAAAATGAACATGGCTAATTGGAATTTCACTGAGCTGGTGGCTGGGACTGTTGGCATCTTTCCCCTCTGTCTTCCAGGTACCAGTTATGGAAAAACAAAACAACGCAGTAAATGAGCAGCTTTGGGTTGGCTCTGTCCAGACATGCTGCAGCAATTTCCTCAGAACTGATAGTTCCCAGCAGAAAGGACAGAGACACTCAGGAGCCTCAGGAAGAAGCAAAGGTAACAAGTCTTGGGAAACTGAAACAGCATTCCCAGCCCACTTCCTACCTCCCTAGGTTACAGAGCAGTAAACCCGGGTGGGGAGGAGATCCTGACCTGCCAGGCTGCTTGCAGGTCCGGCAGAGAGCTCCAGGACTGCAGTGTTCATGCGTCAGGACCAGGCTGGGTTGTGGGGTTTTCAGCGATGCCTCTGATTTGCGGCCAGTCTGCTGCTGACACTCTCCATGTCAGTGACACCAATTATTTCTTTGGTTTGTAATGGTATGTGGTAAGCTTTCCCCCGTTATTGGCACTTGGGAAAGAACTAAAAGGGTTATTTTAGAAAAACAAACCTACTATAACATATTTGACATTTACCTGAGGGTGGGGACCTACACCTCCAGGACCAGATGTGAGATGTGACTGAAAGAAAACCTCCCAGCAGTTCCAGGACTCAGGAGGACTGACGGAAACTTTGGACCAGAATTCACAAGCATCCATGGAAAGAAACTGACTTTTACAGTTCCCTGGCCAGATAAAGTCCCTGACTCAGAGTTCACAAGCATCTATAAAAAGGGATTGCTTCCTGGCCGAAAGCTTGCTATCTCCCTTGAACATCAATCAGATGTGATGGGGATCCCCACCCCATTAAGAAGGCCTACTGGGAAGCTGGGCTATCTAGTCTCCTCATCTTCCTCCCAGAGCTAGCTTCTCCCATGATCCCTGAGCTAGCTTTCTCTCATTCTCCCTGAGCTGGCTTCCTCTCATTCTCCCTGAGAAGGCTTCCTCATCCTGATCTGGAGAAGTTAAGCCAGGCATGCCAACCTTGTACCCCAGCCTGAGCCCCGAGATGAGCGGGCTAGTCTCCCCATCTCTCTGGAGAGGCTAGCCCTGGGTCTAGCTTTGCTCAGCTCCCAGGATCTCAGGAGGCTAGTCTCAGCTGGTCTCCTCTCATTTCCCGACTTGGGAAGCCAGCCCCATGCTAGTGGTCATAATAAATCGGTGCTGTTAGCTCCCTGTGGAGTCTCTCGTCCATTTCTGCTCATCTCCTGAACCAAAACCTTACACCAGACAGTGTGGTCAGAAAAAAACCCCTTGTTTCTACTACATGTTTCTACTCTTGGTTTTATGAAAACTTGTAAGTTCTTTTCAGAATTACTGAGATCGTAAGTGTAGAACCATTCCAAACCTTATTTATTTTCAATTTTTGATGTTATTTTATGTGTGTAAGTGTTACGTCTATATGTGAGTAAGGACACCCATTGTGAACTGCCCAAGGAGGACAGAAGAGGGTGCAGGGCCCCCTGAAATTTTTGTGTATTTCACACAGAACATCATAATCACCTTTATTCGTCCTTCCCCATTGGCAGCCAACAATTGTTCCCACACTGGTTTTACATTCTGACATTTGCGTTAAGGCTTATCATTTCAAGTTAGTGTCCCCAGGTGTGCCTCAGTGCCGATATCCACTGAGGTTCTAGTCAACCTATCTAGAATCACTTTCACTAAGAACATCAGCTCATCCTCTCCCTGCATAATCAGCTGCCAATAATTCTTTGAGTAAGATTGGGGCCTGCTGCCAATTTCCAGCGTTCCATGTTGGGTTTTTGTCTGCTTGAGTTTGTATAGGTCTCTTGCGTGCTGACTCCGTTACTGTAGGTTCAGTATGAGAAGGGACCAGGAGCCTGCAGGACTTCATTTCCATGTGGTCATGCCCCTCCTCCCTGGCTCTTACAGTCTTTCAGCCTACTCTTCCAAAATGGTCCCTGCGTCCTGGTTGGGTGGTTTAATATAGGATTTCTGTCCAAGGACCCACACTCTGCAGACTATTATTTTCTATGTTTTGGCCATTTGTGACCTTTTGTGTTCCTGGCCCTTTGTTGCATGAGGGAGTTTCATTGATGAGAATTGAAAAACACATTAGTGTTCTCTTGATCCTTGGTCTTATGTTCCTTGAGCCTTAGGCATAGAAGTTGGAGAGATGGCTCAGTAGTTAAGAGAACATACTGCTGTTTCAGATGAACAGAGTTCCCAGCACCCCCAGTGGATGGCTCACAACCGCCTGTAGCTCAGGGTGTCTGACACCCTCTCTGGACTCTGCAGACACCTGTACTTACGCGCTTACGTACGGTGACAGACGCACACACATAATTACAAATAAAGTAGATTCTTTTCTAAAACAAAAGGAATGGTGATCCCAGGCCAACCTGAGCTACATGACAAGACACTATTTCAAAGTAAAGGATATTGAAGTCTTTCCCCTTCACTGATTCCAAGGGCAGCTTTTCACTCTTCTTCCTCTCTAGGGCCCTGGCTGCTCTCCAGGGAGAACGGGAGTCCCTACTGGGAGGCAGACTGTTAAGAAGCCAGACTTTCACACCTTCCCAAAAAGGCAGAGAGCGCTTAGGCTAGCTCTCGTTCTTGGACCACTTGTGCACTGGATTCCTCCGCCCCAGAGTGCCAGCAGGGAGGTGGGAAGAGCTGTTCCAGGAGGCCAAAGGACACTGATGGTACAGAAGAGGGAGGAGGCCTGGGGAAAGTGTCAGAATGGATCAGAAAGGAAAACGGGGAGGGGACAGAGAGAACTCCAGGACGGGGCAAGCCCATCAGAAGTAAGGGGCTTGGAGGAGCGTTAGAGAATCCAACACGTTAGTGTCCAGGCTAAGTCCAAAACCTTAAAGGACTAGGAGAGGTTGGCCCCAGGGTATCCTGGATCCAGGGCCTCTAATGAACCTGGAGAGGACGGCAGACCTGGGGAGGGGGGCAAATCAAGTGAGGATCCAGGCCACCAATGAACTTACAAGTGAACTCAGAAAAGAAAGGTGGGCCCCACAGAGGGGCTATGCACCTCGAGAGATGGGTCCAAGTGGATTGGTGAACTTGCATTGGAGGTCTCAGTCCAGAAAGGCATCTTGGGGGAGCCACGACCCTGCACTGATGGGGTGCCCCTTGGCCAAACCATCTTGGAGAGGGCGTAGTGGTCCAGATACCAGTGCAGCAGGTCAGGCTCCTGTGCTGTTCCCAGGTCTCAGGGATCTTGAGGAGCCACAGGTCGTCTGAGTTCAAGATCTCGGGGAGGGATAGCCAGGAAGTGGTACTGTGGAGGGGCAACAGACCTGTGTGGTGCAGTGGGCGCTAAGGAAGGGCTGACCTGGATCGAGGAGGAGGTTACGAACATGGAGAGGACCCAGAGGGGTCCAGTGATTAAAAGCCCGGGTGGCGGGACTCATAGACCTGGAGGACAGGGATTGGTTGAAGTTAAGAACCTGGAGAAGATAAAGCAGGTCTAAGGGATAAAATACGCTGAGGGCTGGACAGTCAGGGAGGCAGGCCATGGAGGAGATTGCTGGGGAGCATGCTGCTGGCCTCTGTGGGTCCAGCGACACCAAGCAGCGACAGCACAGGTAGTGTGGGGACTGAGGAGTTAAGACAGATGGGCAGGAGCCGGAGTCAGAGCTGAGGCCAGCACCTTATTCAGTGTGCATGACCTCTGTACTAGGTTCCCAGTACCCTGTCTCCGTGTGCTGCCTCACTGACAGCAAGGGAGGACAATGGGCACCACAGCCATCTGGGAGCCTGAGCCTAAGGCCGTCGTACCTTAAGCTGCTGGTCTTCTGGGCGGTGCAGACAGTGAGCCATGTGCTGTGACTCCAGGAGGCCTTGCCTTGCGGCAAGGGTATGGCAGACAAGCCATCTTGTCCTGTCTTCAGCATCCCCAGTGACCTGGGGGGTCTGCCTCCTCTGGGCTCTGGGCTGAGCTCTAGCACTACAGTGCTGCAGAAAAGGTTTAGCTGGGCCTGCAGTGCCAAGGTGTATGGTGGCAAGGGCTGGTGCGCCACCCAGATCCAGAGGTGTCTGGGCATCTTCCCTGCCCAGCAACCTGGCACCTTATCAACGGGTGCCGCCGCTGGGGCTGTCCCTGCCCCAGTTCTGATCGCAAGTGCACGATGACTTCTAGAGCCTGGAGTTCAAGGAGCCGATGGTGGATGGTGGCTCAGGTAGCCAGGGCCTGGAGGTCGCGGTGAAGGCAGCCCGCAGGGATCCAGAGAAGGCCTTGGTGGCTGTGGCAGAGAACTTGTGGAAGGGTTGACTCTTCTCCATGAAGCCACACTCCACTGTCATTGATTTGTGGGTCATGTGCCTGATACAGTCACACTGTGCCTGGTGCTGCAATTCCTGCACCCAGTGGCGCTCAACTGTGCATTCATCCGGTCGCAGGAGACCCACCCTCCAGGCCAGCTCTGCTCCTGCACATCTCCCCTTAAGCTGCTGGTCTTCTGGGCGGTGCAGACAGTGAGCCGTGTGCTGTGACTCCAGGAGGAGGCAGCGGTTCCCATTCTGCATGGTGACCTCAAGTCCAGCAACCACATGAAGTGAGCCCCCTTCTGTGCCAGGCTGGAGGTGGGGGTGGATACGGTGCCAGGTGCCAAGAGATGGGCCAGAGGGAGGACAGTCTCTGGTTAACTGACATTAAAGACATTCACACTTACCGCGACTTCATTTCCCCTAGATACCTTTTTAAAAGAGGAAGGCCAGTCTTGCTTGTGGATAAATTCTTGTTAACCCTTGGACTTGTCGGGGACCCGGGAAGTTGTCTGACCTTTAGTTACCTGAGGAGTGAACAGAAATTATATTTTCCTTGTGTGTCTGCACACATCTCATCTCCCTCCCTCAGTTCATTTGCATAGGACTTTGCCAACCTAGGCCTATCCATGGTGGCCCCAGGTAGAGCCTTGTGTCCTCATCAAGATGCACGCCCCTTGCAGTTCACAGGTGAACCGCTGACTTTTTTACCCGCTCCACCCTTTTATTTTTCCTTGTGGTGAACGAGGACTCATGCATTCCAAGAAGAATTCTGCTCACTCTCCTCCTGTGCAGCACTAGATTGTCTCCTGTTGAATATGGCCTCTCTCTTCAAGAGATGAGACTACAAATACTGGCTTACAGTCTTGATCCGGGGGAAAGGCAGCCATCAGGAACACAAGATGGGCGCACAAGTCCAGCAAGGGAGAAGGCAGGATTGAGACACACACCTTCTCAAATCCTCTGTATCCTCTCTACCTTGTGTGATCCTGAGAGTCTGGGCTCCAAAATGGCTCTTTGCATAATAACTAAGTGACCTATTAATTGAATTTACATGCTATGAAGTGACAGCACTCAAAACGTGTCTCTGTCACGATAGGGCATCTCCATCTGAACTCTGACTTCTCCTCTGCAGTGACGGGTCCATAGGGGGAGGAGAAATTCCACAGTGAGGGTCCCTCTTCCTTTGAGAATCTAGTTTGTATCAAGTTGACAACCCAAAACTTCACACTTGGCAAACTCCAGGTCAGTGAAGCACCCAGTCTCAATGAAAGAAAGAGAACGAAGGAAGGAAGGAAGGAAGGAAGGAAGGAAGGAAGGAAGGAAGGAAGGAAGGAAGGAAGGAAGGAAAGAAAGAAGGAAGGAACAGGGTTGATAATGACTGAGAAACAGCACCTGAGGTGGGTGCTTGGGCAGCTGTGTGCTCCGGCATGGGGACCCCAAGGTGTGCGTCAGGAATCACCCTCTCTCTCTCTCCCACCTCACTCATGGGGGAGCACAAGCACAAAGACTCCCTTGTGACACTGAGCTCTCAGGCTTCTGTAGACACAGGTCAAGAGGGAAATACGCACCTCTTCACATCAGTCATCCAGTGACTTGGCTTCCTCAGCAAAGAATCAATAATAAACGGGGACAAGCCTTCCCTTCCAAGATGCCCCTGACTCTGAAACTCACTCACCTACTAAGTGTCCTCTGACTGATCCCACTGTCTCTGGGGAGAAGAGCTTCAGGCCATGCAGGACACAGAAGGGAAGGAGCCTGACCTTGGCCCCGCCTCACGAAGGCAGAGAAGACCACACAGCACACAGAGAAGGTCTGCCACAGGCCTTGACCTGATCTTGTCCCTAACGCTCTGAAGCCTGCAGTTTGCATTCACACTGCACTGGGTGCTTTTCTCAGACTCCTGTGAATTATGGAAGATTCTAAGATCATGCCTTTGCAGGGTTCCTTTAGAGATCTTCGGAACTCGGTTTTCATGGTGGTGTTATTTCGCTGCTTGTGTTTGCCTGGCAGGATCTGGAACACAGCTGAGAAACCTCTCCGAACACAAGCTGCTTTCTCTTTATGTTACTTTCTGAGACATGGTCTCAATCCCACTTGAAACTCATGAAGCCTGGGACTCATGCTGCAGTCAGGACTAGCCTGGAACTTGTGGATAATTTTCTTACTGCCACCTCCAGAGGGCTGGGATTATACGTGCTCACCACCACACCTGCATATTTCCTTCCTTCCTTTTTTAAAGAATATTTTATTTATTTATTTATTTATGTGTTTGTGTGTATGTGTGTGTGTGTGTGTGTGTGTGTGTGTGTGTATTCGTGCCACAGCCCATGTATGGAGATACAGGACCACTTGTCTCTCTTTCCACCTTTATGGAGTTTCTTGGAATTGAACTCAGGGTTACCAGACTTGCGTAGCAAGAAACTCTACCTGCTGAACCATCTCACCATTTCATCTACCTTATTTTAAATGAAATCAATGACCTCATTGTCACAATACCTTGTGGGAATTTTGTTTCATATGGGAGATGTCCTTGTTGGCTTTATTGTCAACTTGACACAGCCTAGAGTCATCGAAGAAAAAAGCTTTGGATTAAAGAACTGCCTAGTTTAGACTGGTCATGTCTGGGGGCGGTGGGGAATCTGTCTTGATTATTATTTGAAGTAAGAAGGCTCTGTCCACTGTGGATGTGGCCTCCCTGTGCAGGTGGTCCTGGGCCGTATAAGAAAGCTAAGCATGAGCCTTTGAGCAAGCCTGAGAGTCACCCAGAAAATAGTGCTGCTTCAGGGTGTCTGTTTCTTGCTCCTGCCCTGACTTTCCTCCATGCTGGAGTGTGATTTGGAAGCATAAGCCAAATTAACCCTTAACCCTTTCCTCCCCAAGCTGCTTTTGGTCCAGGTGTTTTTATCATAGCAATAGAAAGGGGAGTGTGTGTGTGTGTGTGTGTGTGTGTGTGTGTGTGTGTGTGCTGGGATTACAAGTGTGTGCCACTGTACCTGGCTCCTGTGATCTTTCTGAAGGCACCCTATTGAATTCTGGTGGCATATGAAATCAATGGCTAGACTATACCATGCTGGAGCTGGGAAAACAGATCAGTGGGTAAAGTCCTTGCCATTTAGGTTAAAGTCCTGAGTTCAATCCCTGGAACTCACATAAAATCTGGGTGTGGTGGCATGTGACTAGAGTCACAGCAGAAATGGAGATAGGAGGATCCCTGCAGCTTGCTAGCGGAGTTGGTCCAGGTCAGTCGGCAAGCTCCAAGTTCAGTGAGAGGCACTGTCTCAAAAATACGGAGGCCAGGTGTGGCGATGCATGCCTTTAATGTCAGCATTTGGGATGCAGGGGCAGGAGGATCGCTCTGAGATACAAGCCAACCGGGTCTACATAGAGTTTTCAGACAGGTGTGACTACAGCAAGATTCAGGCTTAAACAAAACAAAACAAAACAAAAGAGGTGGAGATTGATTGAGGAAGACATGTGACACTGACCCTGTCCTCTAAAAGTACATGAACTTTTACATGCACAGACATACATGTGCACACACATAGATACACGCACGCACACATACATGCGCACACATACATGTGCATGCACATACATGTGTGCACATACGTGTGCATATATACACACATGCACACACATGTGCGTGCATATGCATACACGTGTGCACACATACGTGTGCATATATACACACATGCGCACACATACATGTGCATGCATGTGCACGCACACATGCTGCCAAGTCACCTGAAGTGAGGCTGGCCCTCTACTTGCACCTACAAATTTAGGGCCTCCTGTTAAAGATATTTACATTTACTTACATTAGTGCTAAAATTTTAAAGTTTGATTTGACTGAAGAATTTTTAAAAATCGAACCCAGTGGGAACGGGCAAGCTCTGGAGTCCCTTCAGCTTGTATAAGAAATCTGTCTTTCGTTATATTTTCCCAGTGGGTAAATCTAACTCATCTGTGCTGAAATGTGGGGGTAAAGTAACTCCTGTCAGGCAGGTGGGACATTCAGGCCCTCTCCTGACACCGGCTGAGGATGCCTCATCAGAAATGCCTGGACCACAACTGTGCCACATGTCAGTTTATTGGGTTTTGTGGTATGTATACAGTACTGGGTACTGGGTGAACATTCCTATCTACCACTGAGTTCAATCTCAGCCACACTGATTTTTTTCCAGACAGGGACTCAGCATGTATTCCTGGCTGGTCTGGAATTTGATATGTAGACCAGGCTGGCCTTGGCCTTGGACTCACAGAGGTCCACCTTCCTCTGCCTCCCAAATGCTGGGATTAAAGGCGTATGCCATCAAGTGCCACTTGATCATTTTAAATATTCAGAGTTTGGGATATTAGAACAGTTCAGAGTTTTAGACTAGGGATACCAATTCCTTGATTCATGAAGCACCGAGGCAAGGGAAAGGGGTAAAAAAAAAAATTCTCTTTGTATCTAGTATGATGATAAATATCAAATACTATGAAGGTGGATGGGGTTCAAGGCTTATCTGCAGAGAGCACATGTTGGGGGACTTGTCCTCTTCCTTAGCTCAGGTACAGTTGCCATTTGTCAACTTACGAATTACACAATCCTTATGTTCACTCCACAGGACTGCAGCAGTTGTACTCTGGCTACCACGCTGTCCCTCGTCACCACCACAAGGGACAAAAGAACAGGATGCACTTAAAGGGGCCTTACAGCGAAGCATGAAGGATCACTATCATCCCTCAAACAAAATTGTCTTGAAGTGCTGAGACGGAACCCAAGACCTCACACATGATGGTCATGTGCTCTACCACTGAACCACGACCTCACCCCTCACTGGGGGATTCTAGGCAAGAACCCTACTATTGAATTACATCCTTATCCCCTCATTGGGGCATTCTATTCAACTGCTCTCCCACTGAGCAACACACCAGCCCCTCACTGGGGGATTCTAGGCAGGGGCTTCACCATCGTGCTGCATCTGACTCCTTCAAGCAAACTTTACCAAGGAACATTTGGGTGTTTTCACATGTCCATTTTTCAAGCTATTTTGTGATGTCAAGTCTGAAAGGAGAGAAAACATTTGTGTTGCCATGGGGACAGAGAGGGCACACTCACCTCTTGTTCTCTGCAAAATCATTTTGCGACTTCTGTTCCTTTTCCAGAGCAATGGTCTCAGCCTGCCTCTGTTCAGAGTCTGCTCATATTCTCGGATTTTCTCTGTGTGTTCTTTTATTGTAACCTCTGCAGAAATAAAGAAAGAAAACCAAAAGTAAGAGATGCAGTTCCTTACAGCTGGGTGAACCAAGTTCTGTAACCTGCTGCGATGACTGTATATTGAACTTGAGCTTTTCCACACCGACACATAATCAATGGGTAGCAGTTCCTTTAGGGACCTTTTACTCCATCAATGTGAAATTGAACTTGCAGTGTTCAAATTGGGAAGGATCGATGGGTTTTGCCTGAAGGATCGTGGTAGTATCCCAAGCACACTTAGCAATAGGGGAAATCGATGATCAGACATAATGTCTTCTCACTAATGTGTCTTAAACTCTATCAACAGAGGACCAGTAAAGACTTTAACCCACAAGAAGCAGTTTATTACGGAGCACACATTTTGGAAGTGGAGTCAGGCAGTGACCCACTTCACCAGCTACTGAAGCAGTTCTGCTCTTTCCTATGGGGTATGGAAAATGCTAGTTTCTATGACTGAGTGTCTCCTGAACTGGGGGAGGACAGACCCACCCTGGAGTTTATGTGCTTGGAGACACTCTGGTCTGGCCATGATCTTTGATGGAGGAGGACTCCATACACAGAGCTTTCGACATGGGGCGCTGGAAGAAGTTGGTGGCTCAACCTTGCCTGGAAGTACTGTGTGGCATAAGATTTCTCTGGGGGTGTAAGGCAGAGGGAAATCGACTGCAGGTCCTTGTGGAGCATGGCAACTCGGTGTGGCATGACATAGGGCCCAGACCCAGATAGCTCTCAGGATTGGTGCTCCAACCCATGAAAACTTGACAAAAGTTACTTCAATTATTTGAGCCAGGGGCATCCAGGCAGACACAATGAAGGGTGCAGAGTTCTAACTCAGGACGGCCCCAGGACAGGACCACTTCATGTGGGTTCCCCTCAAGCATCCTCATAGGCCTTGGTGCCAAGGGGTGGAGCCATCTCTTACAAAGTCTGAGGGTGTTTCGGTGTTGTATAATGACATATATTTTGTGTGTGTACTTGCGTCACAACCCATGTGTAGAGGTCAAGGTAACTTTTGGAAGCTGGTTCCTCCCACCCTTTGGCTCAAGGAATCACACTGAGTTGTTAAGCTTGGAAGCAAGTGCCTTTACTTGAGCCATCTTACCTGTCCAAGGTTTAATTTTATTTATGCCTGTGAGTCTGTCTGTGTGAATGCACATGTATGCCTGCGGAAGCTAGAAATGGATTTGGATGCCATGGAGTAGAAGTCACAGGAAGTTGTGAGTGGCACAACCAGGATGTCAGGAACTGAAATTCAGCAGTGAGCCTTCTTAACTGCTGAGACATCTCTCCACCCCAGTCGAGCTCCTTTGCGTTCCTGCCACACTGCACTGATGGACTCAGGGGGGTGGGGGGTGAGTGGAGGGGCCAGCTCAACGGGCCAGTCACAGGGGGGTGGGGGGGCGTGAGTGGAGGGGCCAGCTCAACGGGCCAGTCACAGGGGGGCGGGGGAGGTGAGTGGAGGGACCAGCTCAATGGGCCGGTCACAGCCTCGGGCCCTGGTCCCCACAGTGTACCCGGACAGACATGCATGTTTTGTATGTTAACATGATCACTCATTAAAAACCAGTAAGAACTGGGTGTGGTGGCACATGCCCAGTGGCATGGGTGGGTGAGGGGAGGCTGAGGAAGGAAGTACTAGCATTTGGGGGAGGCTGAGATAGGAAAATCATGATTCAAGGTCAGTCTGAACTACATAATAAGTATGAAGACAGACTGGGCTACACAGTGAGTTAAGTCAGCCTGAGCTACAGAGTGAGGTTGAGGGTATCCTGAGCTACATAGTGAGGATGAGGCTACCCTGAGTTAAGTCAGCCTGAGCTACAGAGTGAGGTTGAGGGTATCCTGAGTTAAGTCAGCCTGAGCTACAGAGTGAGGTTGAGGGTATCCTGAGCTACATAGTGAGGTTGAGGGTATCCTGAGTTAAGTCAGCCTGAGCTACAGAGTGAGGTTGAGGCTACCCTGAGTTAAGTCAGCCTGAGCTACATAGTGAGGTTGAGGCTACCCTGAGTTAAGCCAGCCTGAGCTACAGAGTGAGGTTGAGGCTACCCTGAGTTAAGTCAGCCTGAGCTACAGAGTGAGGTTGAGGCTACCCTGAGTTAAGTCAGCCTGAGCTACAGAGTGAGGTTGAGGCTACCCTGAGTTAAGTCAGCCTGAGCTACAGAGTGAGGTTGAGGCTACCCTGAGTTAAGTCAGCCTGAGCTACAGAGTGAGGTTGAGGCTACCCTGAGTTAAGTCAGCCTAAGCTGACTTACATGATGAGTATCCTGAGTTACATGATGAGTTTGAGAGAAGTCTGGTCTATACAAAGCCCCTGTCTGAAAAAAGTATAGTGTATACCTATAATCTTAGCACTCAGGAAGCAGAGGCAGATGTATTTCTGTGCGTTCATGGTCAACCTGGTCTATATAGCCTGTTCTAGGCTAGCTGGGATTATAGGGAGAGTCTGTCTCAAAACAAAGAAACAAAGAAACAAACAGGGGCTCCCTGTGGAAAGAACTGTCTCGAAGGATCTCGGCTTCATAACCCTAATAGCTCTCTTTCAAGCAGGACAAACATGTCCTTGTGGTCCCAAAAGCCCCCATACTCTTAGTAAAGTCCAGCTGGGGTGGTCGTCTGAGATAGCTCTGGATCCCTATATTCCTTGCACCACACCATGTCTTTCAGCTCCAGCCAACATGCCCAGCTGGAGGGCCTGAGCACCCGCTGCTGGAAGGCTAGTGGTGTCTGTGCTTACAGGCCACTAGGAGACTTAGAGTCCAGGCCTCTCTGAACTTCTGGCTCTTCCTTCATCATCCCAGCCTCTTTCTGCATCTTCCTACAGACTATCTCCCCTCCCTAGCCTGTCTCTAGCATTCTCAAGGGCAGAAAGTGTCTGCACAGTCCAAGTCCTTTAGCTCTTGATTGACTCTCTACAAGCACACTGAGCAGCATGTCGTGCAAAGGAGTCAGCCAGGTTGCTGCTCCTCCCTCCTACTTAAGTCCTCACCCATGTTCCCATACAAAACCAAGCAGCACACAGTTATCAGAGTCAGTTTAGAAACCTTGTGACTGCTATCAAAACTGTTTTCCTTCAACACAAGGAAGTCAGGAGGATCTAGGGCCTTTTTGTATCATCTTTTCTTTCCCGCACTGGGATTGAGCCGTACTGGAGCTGATACTACGTAAGTACTGTGCAACTGAGCCACTTCCCAGTGCCCCACTGGGGGATTCTAGACAGGGGTTCAACTGCTGAACAATACCTCTACTCCGTCAACAGGGATTCTAGTCAAGTGCTCTCCCACTGAGCCGCACACCCAGCCTATCACTGGAGGATTAAAGTCCTCTACTCTTGAGCATTATCCCCATCCCTCTTTTTGCTTTTCATTTTTGAGACAAGTTCTCACTAAGTTGCTCAGACTAGCCAGGAACTCGGCCTGTAATTTAGGGAGGCCTTGACCTTTGAATTCTCCTACCGTTGGTTTCCTGAGCGGCTTGGATTACAGGTTTGGGCCACCAGGCTCACTGATGACGAGCACTGCCTGCCCTTTCAGAGGACCTGGGCTCACTCCCAGCACCCACACGGGGACACACAGTCATGCATAACGGCAGTTCTCGGTGATGTAAGCACTTCGGTCTCCATGGGCACTGCACACGTGTTAAACACTCACACACATGAAGAAACTCACGAATATGAATGAGCAAATCTTAAAAATAAATAATAAAAAGGTAGATGGATAAGTGAGTTGTCATACATTCACACCAAGGAACAGCAACGATGTGGATGAGTTCCCAAAGGCTATGCCCAGCGAAAGAAGGCACACAAGACAGGGCAGGTGGTGTCCACTTACAACCGCCTGCTGTACCAAGGGCCTCAAAGTGATGGGCTTTGAATTTCATCTTTTCCCAGGTCAGTGAGATGCGGCTGAATTCTGTCATCCTGAGATACTGGGTAATTAGCTGTGAGCCACAGTTCCCAGACAGGCAGGCCATCCGGAGATGCAGCGACCCAAACTCCAGTTCTCTGCCTTTTTCAAGGGAAGAGATGCTCAACTCAGGGTAGGTTTACCAGGACATAATCCCAGGGTGACCCCAGGACATCTATGTATAATGCATGGACTTCAATGAAACCACAGAAATGTTTAATCTAATCTAGAGTGACAGAAAAAAAATAAGAATCACCCAGGTTTAGGGTGAGCAGGGAATTTGAGGGGCGATAGATTGATCTTGTATCTTGACTTTGAGGGTGACAACACATACAGCTACAACCTTCAAATTCGTGTGTTTTATTATATCTCAATAGAGTTGACTTAAGATATAATTTCAGGGTGCTGGAGAGATGGTTCAGCTGCTAAAGTACTTGCCTTGCGAGCATGAAGACCTGAGTTTGAGCTCCAGAGCGTATGCAGGCAAACTGGGGTGTGGTGGTGTGCATATGGTACTTTTTTTTGACACAGAGATCAGTCTTCCTCCAATTCCCATGTGCTAGGATTAAAGGCGTGCTCTGCCAAGCCTGGCTCTGGCACTGGGAGGTGGAGACAGGAGGACCTCGGGGTTCCCAGGTCAGGTGCTTAGCAAGCTTCAGGTCCCTGTGAGAGATCTTGTCACAAACAAACAAAGAAGCAACAAGAACAACAAAACACAAGGTGGACAGCTCCTAATAACACCCAGGTTGATATCAGGCCTCCATAAGCACAGACATATGTACCCACATGAGCATTCACACACAGAGTCTAATTTTAGTGGACTGAGTGTAGGGAGCTCAGTAGTAAAATGCTTACCTAGCTGGGTTCGATGTCCAACATCACTAGTAAACAATTTTTATAGTATATGATTTTCAGGAACAAAAAATGTTTATATTGCTAATAAAATATTTTAATTCATTTTTACTTTTCATCAAAGCTTGAGAGAGAGAGAAAGAGAGAGAAGGGAGAGGGAAGAAGGGAGGAGGAGAGAGAGAGAGAGAGAGAGAGAGAGAGAGAGAGAGAGACTGTGGGTTGAATAAGGGCTTTGTGCATGCTGAGCAAGCATTCTACCACCGAGTTATATCATTTTGTGTGTACGATTGTTTTGCCTGCATGTATGTAAGTGCACCACACATGTCCCCTGGAACTGGAGTAAGAAATGATTGTTAGCCACCATGTGGTTGCTGGGAAGGAAGCACGGTCCTCTGCAAGAGCAGGCGGTGCTCTTAACTGCTGAACTGGCTCCCAAACTCCTGCCCTAACAGATGTTTTTTTTTTCAATTTTTATTTTGAGACAAGGTCTCACTAGGTTGCCTAGCCTGGCCTTGAACTCACCTTGTAGCCCAGGCTAGTCTTGAATTTGCAATAATCCTGCTTCAGTCTGCCAAGGTGATGGGATTATGGGTGAGTGCTCCCAGGCTACAGCCTTTGTTATATTTTTAGAATGGGATATAGAGTATTTAATTTGATGCTATAATTACCCACACACATTATATATATAAAGAGGAACACCTTAGAGCTACGGATTCAAAACTTTTTCTTGTGAGGTGGATGAGGACAAGGAGTAGCAGAAAAGGGAGGCTCGGGATGTAGTTGAGTGGATCCAGCGCTTGTCTCGCATGCATGAAGCCCTGGGCTTGATCACTAGTGCTGCATAAACCAGACCTAGCACACCTGCAGTCCCAGTACTCACGAGCTGGAGGCAAGAAGACCAGAAATCCAGGGTCATCCTTGGCTATACTGTGAGTCTGACACTAGCCTGACATTAGACCACGTCTCAAAGAAGGAAGTTTGGAGACCAGTGCCTCAGATTGATAAGTCTGGCTTCTGGGCCAATGGTGGCAGGGAGGGTGAAGCAGGACAGTGTGAGCCCAGGGAGTGAGGGATCATGGGAATGTGGATGAGGGAGGTGAAAGAGGGAGGTAGTGACAGTCGTGATGAGAAGAGCTCAGATCTGGGCCACCTTCTAGAGTCATCCATCAGCCTGGGAATGAAGAAAGACAAGAATCCTGAGTCACACCCAAAAGCAGGCCAAGGCATCTGTGTGTGTGATGTTAGTGTCCTGGAGGGCGGTGCATATGTGTATGCATGTGCATGTGTGTTTGTGTGCATATGTCTATTTGTCCGTGTGTGTGCTGTGTATATATATGAATGTGTGTATGTGTTGAGATTGTCCCTCATGTGTGTTTGTATGTATATTGGGTTTGTGTGTGTGCTGTGTATAGATGTGTTGTGTTTGTGTTTTGGGTTTGTGTATGTGTCTGTACATGTGGGTATATGTTGAGTTTGTGTGTGGTGTTTGTGCATGTATGGCTGGTTTGAGCTCCCGAGTAGTTTCAGAAGACACTAGGAGAGGGTGCATGCTGGCATGCCTGATACAGCGGAGCAAGCTGGCATGCTGTGATACCACACAGCAGTATAGGCAAGAATTTGCAGAATCAGTGAGGGAAACTGCTGGGCTTCCTGTGAGCTACTAAGCTGACGAGACAGCTTCAGACCCTGCGACTGAAGGCGTGGGGACAGCGGCAGGCAGGCTCATGGCAACCAGCTTCACCTCCTCCTGTGGGGCTCAGAAGCCCCATCTTAATATAGCCTAGGCCTGCGTTTGCACAGAGAACCCTGCAGACAGCGGGGCTGTTCCCTGGCACCAGCCCCAGCAGGAATGTGTCTACGTTTTGCCAGGGCAGTCTGGGATAATGTAATCATACAATTACATAATTAACCCAGCTGTTTCAGTAAAAAGTCAACTGGAATTCAGGGCATAATTAATTATATGACAATTAGCATGTTGATGGGCCAAAGATGAAAAGCTACCTAGATGCCCAGCGTGCCAGGGTCATCCCAATCATGGCCAAGGGTGGGCACGAGCCATGCACCCCTAGGTGCAAGGACACCAAGAGGGATTTGCTGAGTCAGTAGGGGTGTTCGTAAAACACCAGCACAACCAAGGGTCTTGGGTGGGGAGGGGCCAAGAAGGAAAGTCAGGAAAATGACAACACCATGAGGAAGCTGGTAGTGGGGACACAGCTGCCCAACTTGTCACTTTCAATCTTGAAAATGCTTACAGCTGGGGGCTGGGTATGCAACTCAGTTGGTAGAGTACTTGCCTAGTGTGCACGGAGCCCTGGGTTCCTTCCCCAGCACCACATGAACAGGAGGTGCACACTGGTACTCCCCGCACTCAGGAGGTAGAAGCAGGAAGACAAGGCACTCAAGTATATCCTCGGCCACAGGGCACATAGCTGACATTCCTGCCAGCTTCCTCAGGCTTCCTGACATCATGTGACTTGCTGTCTCTTGCGAGTAGAGTGCAATACATCCACCATTCCCTACTGGATTCTACTGGACTATAGCCCAAAGTCCACAGACAGTGAAGATTCCAGGGCCATGGCCCGGATGGATGTCTGTTAGTCAAAGAGAGGCTGCTGACCTGGCCCTCCCTGGAAGCCTTAGTCATGGATTATTTCATCTAAGCAATCACCAGCCTCACCAGGTGGCGTGCCCCAGCACCAGCCTCACTTCCTAGGTAACTGTCAGATCTCAGTCCATAGAAAGCCTAGCTTGTGGGGATCGGGGGCCACAGGTGACCGCCCTGGGTTGTAGGTGTGTTCTGGTTGACTTTGACATAGAAAGCATCACATATACCTCCTCCTCCTCCTCCTCTTTTTCTCCTTTTGAGATAGGGTCTCATGTAGCCAAAATTAGCTGCAAATTTTATATATAGACAAAAGTGACCTTAAACTCCTGGTCTTCCTGTCACGCCCCCGAGCGCTGGGCTCACAGGTGTGCACCACTGTGCCCGGTTTTATGTGGTACTGTAGATCAAGCCCAGGGCTTCATGCATGCTAGACAGAGACTGCACCAAATGTGCTATCTTCCCAGTCCCCAAATAGCAAGTCTTATGTAGGTACATGTTCAGTACATGTTCTGTTTGAACTGTGAACATAATTCTCCAGCTCAGCCTGGGTGAGGTGGCACACACCTGTAACCCTGGCACTTGGGAGGGTTGCAGTGAGTTCAAGTCTACCTTGGACTACATAGTGAGTTTGAGGCAGGCCTGAGAAACTTCATAAAACCTTATCTCAAGAATCAAACACTGCCCAGCAAAGATGACTCAATGAGTAAAGACACTCGCACAATCTGAGTTCGATCCCTGGGACCTACATGGCAAGCAGTCCTCTGAGCACCACACATGTGTTGGGACATGCATGTATCCATAACCACAAACATGAATATATAAATGCAACAGATAAAACTTAATTTCACAGCTATTGATATAATTATGCAAATTAAAAACATTCAAAAATGCATATGGTATATTTAGTGGAAAAAAGCAGAACATAAATATGTATGTGCGTTATGATAAAAATTCTTGGGAATTTGTATATATGGATGTGACTAAGAAAAAGACTTTAATGAGAAAACCAGCTCTTTGTGTTCTATGGGAAACTAAGGTAGAATATAATTTAAGATAAAGGTCCAAAGACCTGGTCAGTGATCACTTAGCTGAGAAACCTCACTAAGGACAAACCCTGGGACAGACTTGACTCTGCAAACACAACAGGGCTGTTGGTTAGGAAACAGCAGCTGAGGCATTCCTGGGTCTTTGGGCACATGAAACAAGGCCGCCCCCCTTTCAAGTTAGTCACACGTGTGAGAGGTACCAGTTGGCACCTCCCTTGTTGGATGCTGCTGTGATGGCAGGAGCTGCTGGGGTGCAAGGCAGCAGAATCCCTCTGAGCAGGAAGAACCAGAACAGCTAATAATGGACACTCTACAGACAGTAAGGCCTACCTATCAAAGCCTGGCTCTACTTTTCCTATAAATTCTGTGTCCCTGGAGTCAGTGAGGACATCACACAGTTCAGAGAGAACATTCCCAGAGGCTACAAGTGGATAGCATGTACAAGCTTCAAGAGTGTTCACCCCCATCGCTGCAAGACCAGGGACGAATAAAAGAGAAAAAAGAAAATGCAGGAGGTGCCCATCAAATTGCTGTCACCAGAAGAGCAGTACATGCTGAGCACCGAATGAGCCATTTAACAGAACTGTCATTGTGGGACTTGGGAAGAGCATTTGTAAAACCTAATTCACACACCAACTCTTTCAGAAAACCCCCCAAGGCCAGAATTTAGAGGTTAGAGCTAGATAAGCAACTAAAGCAATAACGATGGAACACGGGAATGCTTTCCATTCCTGGGCCATTCTCCCACCCCATCCCATTGTACAGTGGAAATCCAAAGAGGAAAAGCAATCTGATAGGGATGCCATATGTCCACACAGGTGACTCTGAATGACCTCATTTCCTGTTCAGGGTGCTTTTTCCTGCTCTTTGTGTGGCCCAGCTCCTGAAGGAAACAGCGGAGCCTAGGGTGGTTTCCAGGATACTGCCAGTGAATGCAGCTCTACGGACCAGGCCTTCCTGGGAGGAATGTGCCTCCAGGTTCAAAGGACACGAGTTTCTGCTTTGCTTTGTTAAAGCAGGTCTAACACTGGTGATGTGCACTGTCACTGAATAGAAAACGTCCACTGGGGATGGGAGAAGTGGTCCGTTGACGAAGGCATCTAAGTGACTTTTCAGGACTTTCTAGAACTATAGGACCATGTCCCCCTATCCCAGAAGATTTGAAATCACGTGGAAGCTGAGGACTAAGAAACATGCATCCTGAGGCTCTAGGAATCCCACCCAATCACCCCACAGGAAGGCCTGGGAGCACCTTACGGAGATTACCGAAATCTGAACTGAGCTTCTTTCAAGAAGATGCCATCCACATGGACAGTCACAGTAAAGAGGACTGTCGGTTTTAGACTTGTCTGGGGGGTCACTGTTCCCGGATGACGCTGGGAGGGAGAAGAGAACTCCGGTGGCTGTCAGCGCCATTCCTGCGAGTCTGATGGTCTCTGTGGCTGGGAGAGCTCTGCAGAGCACTTGTGTCCTTGTTCTGCATCTTGTCTCCCACATGCAGTATAGCTGCAGAGATAGACAGCCAGCTTCTAGATTCACAAAGATAGTGACTGGTGATCGTGGGATTACCTGAACACATACATTGCATGTTCCTGCTTACCCAAAGCCAAGGTTCTAGAGGACTCACGTTCTCAGGACTCTGGTTTACAGAGAAGCTTCTAGGGTGGGCCATCCTCCTTAGGTTGCTGGGAAGAGCAGCACCCGCCCCTGGAGCAGACTAGATGGCCTCCTGCGGGTCAGCTGTGGCCAGGCTTACCTGGAATGTCAACTAACCTCTCAGACACATTCAAGAAGGCAGCCTCGGCTGCTTTGCTTCTTTTACTCAGAGCGTCAGCCTTCCAGGGAAGAGAAAAAGTAGAGAAAGCTCAGAATCTGTCTAGACATCATGGGAGTTTTCTTTCAGAGAGGGTCTTACTACATAGCCCAAGTTGGCCTAGATCCCACGATCCTCCTGCCTTAGGCTCTCTCTCCTCAGAGAGAGAGAGAGGAGAGAGAGAGAGAGAGAGAGAGAGAGAGAGGAGAGAGAGGAGAGAGAGAGAGAATACACCCTAATTTATGTACAAATTTAACATAATGCTTATCAAAATCCTGGTTGGGTTGTTTGTTTAACATTAATTCACAGATCCCATGGAAGGACAAGGGACCAGCTTGGCTAAAGCAATTTGTAAAGAAAACAAAGTTAGAAGACTCGCGTTGATCCCTGTCATTGTGCCCACCTCCCCCTCCAGGCTAGATTTCGTGGCCTTGAGCTTCCCAAGTCCTTATCAAGCTGTCACAATCACTGTGAGTTGTCCAGACATCTGGGAAGTTACTCACATGTACTCACAGCAAAGCTGACACCATGCTCAAGACCCACATAAGGTAAAGTCAAACAGACTCGTAGTTTCCAAGTGGAGAAGTGGGTGGAAATCCACAAATTAGCTGAAGAAATATTGACAACCTGTAGCTGCTGATGAGGGAGAGTTAGTTTTCTTTAAGGGAGTGATGCCAGAGAGGTCAACAGGCTCCACTGGATGGAACCACACCACTGTACTGCATCTGTGGGCAAAAATTTGCCTCTATACCCCTCAATATATGTGATAGAGTATATGTAATCAGCATGGGGACTCGAGTGGGGAAATAAAGACAAGTGTAGACAGGAGAGGATGTGTAATTCTATGAAATTTCCAAAAACAATAAAAAATTAAAATGTGAAAGAACTCAGTTTATTTAACCCCTAATGCTCTTCCTTTACCTTCATGTTGAGCATTGTGGTATACGGAAGTATGCAGAATCCTTTCTATTGTGTGTATTGATATTTCTATGTGATGCTGTTGAATTAGTTTATTGCTGGTAATAACTGCTTTTGTATTCCTAAGGATTTTCTACACATACAGACAGGTAATCTATGTCATGAGGGTGTGTAATCTCCCTTCCTTTTGTGTAAGGATGGAAGTCCACTGCTGCCACCACCTCTGGCTCTGTAGGATCTGCACCCGATAGACCTCAGCTCTGGAAGTTCCACTGAGAAGCCCACATAGAGCCCACAGCTGGGTGTGTTTTACTCAGTTCAGCTACAGCAGGGCTCGGTCTCAAGGCATCACAGCCACTGGATATCCTGGCTCTGTGCAGCTTTCCTTCTGCTTGTGCAGGGGCATTCCCCTATGTACATTTATACCTGGGGCACCCGGATGTGTGTAACCTGTTCTGAAGCCAGATGTCTATGGAGGAGGTGCTCTCCCCTCACCAAACAGCCAAAACAAGCTGTCTGGCACCCTGCATTCCACCTACTGTCTCTGACCTGGAGGCAGAATCTCCCATGCCTTGAATGAGGCCTGCAGTCATCCATTTCTGAAGTTGATCCCCAGCTCTGTCCTGTGGAAGGTTCGGTATACATAGTAAACTATTAAATTTCATCCAGGCTGCTCCCACAGATCAATGTGTAAATTCCCATGGGATCAGCTTTATCATTTGCTGACCATCCTCAGACTGTGAAAAGCCAAGCAATCTTTTATGGAAAGCATCTGTTTAGACACGTCAGGGGATTAAAGTGCTGCTTGACCTGTATTCCCTCCTGTTAAATTCTGCAGTGCATGTGCATACAAGGTGTCATCAGTGTGTGCACACAGCTTGGGGCTCAGAGTTGGAGAGAATGACAGATGTTGCAGTTGAGTTCACTTCTTCCTGCTTGGACCGGGGGCTGCTGTTCAGTTCAACAGACGAGACCCCAAGGCAAAAGTAGAAACTTCTGTTGATGCTAGCCAACCTCCCCCACCTCACACTGGATGTCCCAAATGCTTAGGGGTTCTGTGGAGGACAGGACCCTGTGCTCACACTGATGTAGTCTGCATCCCTTGTCACTTGTGCTAGTCAATGATTTCCAGTAACATCAGCAGCTTTCTTTTCCTTGCCTAGAATATAACCCGTAAGGGTCCTCTTTCCATGGCTGGGAACTTACCTTGGGACTGCTGTCTGCACAGACTTGCTAGAGCTGTACTACATGGAGAGAAGACTTCATGCCCAAAGCATGCAATTTAAAATGAGCAAGCAATAAAGTTTATTGATCTTAAAATCTGAACAGCAATGTGACAATCAAAAGGCAATAAAAAAGAAATACAAAGACATATTAAGACGTTTGTGTTAGGGATGGAATCCACCTCTGCCCTGCAGGTGGTGTTGGCGGGAGCACCACAGGGGATTCCAAAATTTTCTGACAATACTCAGCCTCAGGGTGAGGAGACACCTGGTCTTGTTCTTCTAGTTGGAAAACAGTAGGTAGAAACAGCTGGCCAGGAGCTAGAGCTTCTGCAGCCACACCTGGAGGTGGCTCTGTATTGGCTGCTGGGGGCAGAGGATCCTCAAATACAAATGTTAGATGATGTGTTGGCTTGGCAACTGACATACCACTTTCCATGATGTGAGGTACTGCAGCTTCCTCTTAGAGATCCAGATTCCCATGAGGCTCTGCTGCAGATGCTGGTCTGGGATCCTGTACCACCAACTCATTTTGTGCTTCTAGCTCACCTTGACAGTCTGAGACAGATGTTAGCCTCTTATCTAAGATCAGAGCCACCTCTTGGGGTTTCTGCTCCCCCTGAGACCCTGCTGGAGAAGCTGAGATGGGATCTCATATCACAGCCTCTTCCCAGTGTTGCAGCGCCCCCTGAGGCTCTTCTGAAGCTGGTCTAAGACTAAACATCATGTCATAGTTTTCTCTTGGTGTCTGAGAACCCCTTGAGACTTTGCTGCAGAGGCTGGGGTGGAATCCTCACCAAAACCCGCTTGCCTTGAGGCAATGCTGCTAATGTAGGTCTGGTGTCTGATTTGTCATCTGCCTTTTGGGATCCAGAGCTCCCTGAGACTCTGCTGTAGAAACTACCATGACATCGTTTATCAAAACCTCATGTTGGAGATTCAGCTTTGGCTCAGGGTCTGCTGCTGAAGTTGATCTGGAATGTAATAATTCAGCTTCCAATCTGAGATTCAGATCCCCTGAGGCTCTGTTTCAGACGTTAGTATGGGATCCCTTACCAAAACCTCTTTTGGGGGTTCCAGCTTTGCTTCAGCCTCTGCTGCTGAACCTGATCTAGGGTCTAGTACTTTCCCTTCCAATTGAGGATCCAGATCCTCCTGAAGCTGTGTTTCAGGAACTGGTGTGTGATCCCTTTTCAAAACCTCCTCTTGGGGTTCAGGCTCGCCCTGAAGCAATGCTGCTAATTCTGGTCTGGTATATGATTTGTCATCTACCACTTGGGGATCCAGATCCTCCTGATGCTATGTTGTAGAAGCTGCTGTGGCATCGTTTATCAAAACCTCTTCTTGGGGATCTAGCTTTGCCTCAGCCTCTGCTGCTGCTGCTGATCTGGGCTCTGATAGTTCACCTTCCTCTTATGGAGCCCAATCCTCCTGCAGTTCTGCTGTAGATGATAGTCTGAGACCCTGTACCACCTCTTCTTTTGGTTTTCCAGGTCAGGCTGGAGCTCTGCTGCTGAAACTGGTCTAGGATCCAGAGTCTCTGACATCCCTGGTGTAAAGTGTACAGGTTTCTCAGGACCCTCTCCTGAGGAAGGCATTGCATATAAAGACAGAAAGTGATGAGTGGTCAGTGGACTCAGCTTTCCTGAGAACTCAGAGAAGATTAAGAATGAGTTGAGCTTCCCCAGAGGACTGTCTTTATCTGAGATGGCCAAAATGCACACAAGCCCCCTTCCTGCCAGAGAATTCCCTGTTTGAGATTTTAATACAATAAGCCCTACCTGACTGGATCCCAACTCAGTTTTCAGGCCAAGGCCAGTTTGTGGCAACTCTCTGAGGGAACCCAGCACTGACCTCTCCTTACCCTCTCAGACACCTACCACAGTTCTCATCTATGGGTGCTGTGTTCTTGGAATCCTGGTCCTCCATTTTTGACAGTATCTCCTGTACCTAGATGATCAGGTTTGAGGAAGGCACGTTGATATTCACATAGTCAATCAGCTGGTTCAATCTGACCAGGTCCAGATTCTGACCAAAATCATCTGGACAGTCATCCATCCACAGTCCCAGAAAACGCATTATGACACTGAGGCAGGTGGAGAAGATACAGTTCGAAGCCTGACCGCTTTTCCCAGTGCTGCAGAGTTCCCATGCAGACAAGGAAACGCTGTCCAGTCGAGGTACAGTTGGGCATGGTGGGAAGTAATTTGGGGGGCCATGTGTAGAGGGTCCCAGCACCTTCAGGCAGACAGACTGGTTACACGTGCTGGGCTGTGGTGGGGAGGGGTTCTCACAGGGGCGGCCTTTAGCGGCCATCCTCCCCTCTGCTCCTCAGAACCCAGGAGGCCACCCAAGACTTTTCTTCCTTTTCCCCTGCTGTTGATGTCCCTGGCTTCATAGCTCTAGAGGAAATCCCAATAACAGGGTCCCTGGCAAGTCCCTAACCCGCAACACTGGCTCCCAAGTATTCTGTTCTGCAGATGTGAACTTACCCCCTCCTCACCCAAAGCCCACTCACTCCTTTTCCTGCTTGTCCTCCTCACTGTCCTCCTGGAAAGGCCCATACCTGTGTTGACAGAAGGATGTCACCCAGAAGACCCTGTGTTCCCCACATGCATGGAGACCTAGAGGGCAGGAATGGGAGTAGAAGTTGACTGGACAGGGAGAGTTTAGGGTGCACTGCTCTCTGAGATCTAAGCTGAGGGGCTCGGAAGGAGCCTGCTGTCACAGATGATTCAGGGATCTTCGTGTCATGACAGATTCCCAAACTGCTGTCTCCCAGGTCTCTCAGTTGGAAGAGGGCTTTCTTGTGTGCCCCTGGGGGTCCTTACAAATATCCTCTATGCCCAAGATTGGGTGTGATACCTTTTTTACAACTGTGGTGAGGGGAACTACACAAATGCCAGGAAAATGAGGCTGACACAGTGCTTCTTAGGGGAGGTGATAGTCATTAACTTGAGTCCCATATTCCTAGCCAGGGCATTCTGAAATACTCATCCCAGGGCCAACACTTCAGGATGAAATCACACTTGGTCTGGAAATCACACACAGCCTATGAGAGCACAGTCCCACAGAGAGCCCAGCTACAACTCAACCATGAGGCCTGAGCAGGCCTGAGTTGCACATGGTCACTCACTATCCTAGTTTGCTTTCAATTGCTATGACAAAAAAAAAAAAAAAACACTCTGTCCAAAATTGATTTGGGGAGGAAAGGGTTTATTTACCTTACATCTACTGGGTCACAGTTCACTACTGAGGGAGCCAAGGTAGGAACACACAGCAGGCATCTGCGTGTAGGAGCTGAAGCACAGGCCGTGGAAAGTAAGTGCTTACTGGCTTGCTCCTGTGCCCAAGCTCAACCTGCTTTCTTATACAATACAGAACAACCTGCCCATGGGTGGCACCCCCCACAGTGGGCTGGACCCTAGACATCACCCAACAGTCAAGAAAATGCCCTGTAGACAAGGCCACAGGCTAGTTCAATGGAGGCAATCCCCAGCAGAGGTGCCCTCAACCCAGGTGTGTCAAGTTGACAACTAAAGCTCTCCAGCACACTCACCTTTTCATTTTGCAGTCCAGGGCCTGCCAGGTGCTGGCATACCTTGGGGAGATGACAAGGAAGGTAAGGACAAACACATGGTCATCCTTCCCCATGGCAGTTGGCCGATAGCTCACCAACTTCCTCACTTTCCTTGCACTGTGGGGTCTTAACCTGCAGAGCTCGCGAAGAATGCGGGCTGCCTCCTCTTCCTCCTGAGCAAGCACCAAGGAAGGAAGGATCAAACCTGCCAATCTGCCAGACTTCTCAATGGAGAACTGCCTTACATGAGGGTGAAAAGTGGTCATTTCCTCTGTGTTCACTCTCTTTCTCTCTCTACACACACACACACACACACACACACACACACACACACACACACGGAGGGCCGGGGTGGACTAGGGTGATCACCAAGGTTTCCTGCTATGAACTCACCAGTGTAACTTGTGTGTGCCTGTGGCAAAATGGCCAGAGGCGTTGGGCTACAGGGCACACCCAACATCTCCAAAAAGTGCCCAAGGCACCTATTCCTGGGTCTTCTGGGGGTCTGAGCCTTCAGAAGGCCGGAAACAGCAAGAAAACCTCCTGCTCACGCCAGCGGCTCCAGACAAGTGAGGCGGCTCAGGCTGCCTGTAATTACCTGGCACGTGGGATTCTGATTTCTCTTTCAATTGTTGTGGTAGAGGTGAGGTCACTTCCTGGGATCCTCTGTTGTCAGCCTCTTCTTCACAGAGGACGCTCTCACAGGTTCCCTAGGCTGCTGACTGCCCTCCTTCCCCACTTCCGTGTGAACAAGGAGCAGAGTTCCATCAGCATGCCCACCACACTGAATTAGGAAGCCTGGCTTCAGCAGCCTCTCAGTTCTGAGGAAGCAGATGTAGTTTCCAACCTATCCTATGGCACCCGTGTGTCCCCGCTGACGAGCTCTTCTCCTCTTAGTGTCTTCCCACTCTCCACACCTGCTTCCTGGAGATCATTCTGGCATGTATTTCCTAGTATGTCATCAGATGTATATGGCTATAGATTCCTGTGTTAATTGAAAAGCCCAAGGTCTGTCTTCTCTGAGGTGAAAACACGATTGTCAGGAGCCAACCAGACCCCATGTTGAGATTTATCACTATCTTAAAACCTAGCATGGCTTGTGATCATGATCTGGAAAGTTTCCGGAGCTGATTAGCAATCGCTCTTCCTTGGTAAGTTTGTTTGAGCACATTCCTTGGAAGTTACCTGTGACCTGACCTTTGCTTAGGGACGTTTTATGACTTAAGTAACTTCCCCCTGACATTCCTAACTGATCATTGTTTCCTGTTTTAGCAATGTGTATATATAGACCTGGAGAAAAAAAAAAATTTGGCGGTGTGATCAGAGAAACTGTCTTGCCGTCATTTCTTGTACCTCTTGCCCCGCTTCATTCCAGGTTCCTGAGGAGTCTCAAGCTCTCATTGCTGTCCCGCTGGTCAGGGCACATGATCAGGCACCCACTTGTATGCACCTGTTCACAAGTACATAACAGGTCACCTCACAAGAATTCAGTGATGGTTGAGTGCAGAATGGCTTTTGTTTTAGCTCAGGATTATCATTAGGCATGGAGTAGTGTTGGGCTGGCACATGGTGAAGCCATATCCAGTCCTGTTCAATTTTTCTTTCCCTTTAGATTAATTCCATTGGCAGGTCTTAAGGAGAATGCAAGTAACTCTGCTCCCAATATAATGGAGTTTTGTGATGATGTATCTGTGTGATGTTGCTTCCACAATGAAGTGCAGTTCCTTTGTTGGTTATGGGTAGGCTATAGGGGAACATATGCTGTCCTGTGACCTCAACAACAGTGCTTTGCCTGAGTTTGCAGTGACATCCTCCTCCCCAGCCCCAGGTAGCACCTCTTACTCCCTCTGTGACCCCAGCCCCTGCCACCCAATGACCATCTGTAAAATTGGGTGTGTTTCAGAAAGAAAGTTTATAAACAAGTGCCTGCCTCGAAAAATTTAATGATACACCTGAAGTCTTTGGAAAAAAGAAGAATAGAGAACTCCTAAAAAGCATAGAGAATGTGCTTTGCAAATCCTTAAGTTTGAACTGAAATCCAGTAGTATATGTAATTATGGTTAATAAACCCCTGGGAATCATAAGTATCAAAAATCACAGCATTATGAAATCGAATGTTTGATACATTAAATTTATCTCAGAGAAGCAGTAAGCTCATTGAGCCTACCCACTGAACAGGGTTGAAGGGGTGTCAACAGATGTATGGGTGACCCAAGAGCAGATGTACTGGAAAGTCTTAACCAAGTAAGGTCAAAGAACTTAGCGTTTTTCTATTCATACATCTCCATTCCTTCCTAAGACCAGGAGGCCCTCTCTGATTAAGGCATAGTGTAACTGCATATATTTGACTGGAAAGAATGATCAGCGATTCAGGAGAGGCTCATGTGTTTACTATTGTTTTAGAGGAGGGAATACCTGTTGTTAACAAGCTCATTTGTGACCACCTTCTATAAGCAGGCACAACTGAACTCTTGCAGTTGAGAGCTATTTGGCTCAGTACACAGTATTATATACCATTTCCTTCTTAACAGAACTTTGAATCCAGTTTACATAGACAGTAAAGTTAGTATTACCTGGGTTTACATGGTGGAACGATAAGACTTTGTGAGTTTTCGCATAAATTTTGTAGTATGCATAAAATATTAAAATATTTTTTCATTATATAGTTTGGAGAATGGTTTACAAAAGCCTTGCATGGTAAAACATTTTCAAATTAACATTTATAACATCCAGTAGATGAAGGAGGACCATCAAATGCATTTGATGAACACCTCATGTTTCAGTAGTAAGCATGCGCATGAACAAATATATGCAGAAACAGCAGCCAGGACCCCAGATGCCCTCATTGCCATTCACATCATAAAGGCCATATGGAGCTCATTCCCAAGGCAGACAACCAGAGAAACCACAGCCTGTGAGGGCCTCAGAAAATGTTGCCTCTTGCAATGATCTTTCAGAAGTGTCTTCTACCATGCCCTGTATTTGTTAAAAGAGCTGTGACTGCACTCGCATCAGCCTTAGGGGTGGTATCCCACATTGACCCCAAATATCTGTTTCATTATAAAATGTTGAATGTTTAAATTTCCTTAGGGCATGTATATCTGTGTGCTGGAAATCTAGAATCCATTAATATGATTATTGTTAGTTATTAATGAGAAAATATTTTTATTTTCTCTGTTATTTTACTCCTTAAGTAATTAAATAAACCCCTGTGTTCAGTTTTGCATCTGCATTATTCTGTTGTATGACTATATTTTCTGTTATTGTGACAAGACAGAGCATACATAGTCGCTCTTATTACAGACATCCCTCTCTCCTGACGTAAGTAATATTAAACTCTGTGGGAAATGGCTTATCCCTTAGCCACCACCAGGGCATAATGCCTTTACTCTGGCTGCTTTGTGATCTTTTCCTCTGTCATAGAGTCATGTGTCACCAGAAAGGGGTCTGTGGGCCATTTAGAGAGGAGGAGCCTCGCATCAGAAGCAGGAGGACAATCCCAGCTCCGGTGTCAGCTTCTCTGTGGGTTTAAATAGCATGTGGAAATTTACTAGCATCATATATAAAAATATATTTGTTTTTCTGTAAAACAAATGAACCCAATGGTTTGCATCAGACAGAATTATTAAGTCCAATGGAAACTGCCTGGACTCAAAACATCTGTTATCTTTTTGACCTCTAACCTACATTTGTTCATGAGTGCCTATATAACTAGAACTTTAATCCACTAAGCATTTTTTAAAAGTTCATTTCCAGGTTGGATAGATAGCTGTACGGTTAAGAGCACTGACTGCTCTTGCAGAGGACCCGGGTTCAATTCCCAGCACCTGAATGTTAGCTAACAGCCATAGTAGCTCTAATTCCAGGGGAATCTGGCATCCTCTTCTGACGGCCGAGGGCATTACATGACACTGGTGAACTTGCACACAGGCCAGCAAGACAGTCATACACATGAAAAAAATTTTTTTTAAGATAATAGATAAAATTAGTTTTTAGAAAATGATTTCCATAAAAGAGTGCTAGGATTTTCTATAGTTCTGTAGACCGTCAAGAAATCTGAGCCCACAGAAATTTTACGTATTTATCTGTGGGAATGACTTTGATAACATCTAATAGTTCACCATATTTAGGCAAATGTCTATAGGACAAAGCCAAGGATCATCATTCAGAATGTATGATAGCAGTCCTCCAAGACACAGGAGATTATGTCTCCCATTTGGAGACAGTGAGTGAAGGCAGGGTGCAGGACTGCTCATGAGGGTTGTCTGATGCGGGGAGAGGCCTCCTCCACCACTGGTTACTTAGATATCTGTCTTAGGAACAGATGATGCATATCTCAGGGCACTATGTATAAAAGGCACCTACAGGACTGGCCCTGTCAGAGCAGAAGATAAGCTGCACGTAGCAAGGGTATCCAATGACTGTGATGCTGGGAGATCCTGGCCTGCTGTAGACAAACTGGGGGAACCCCACCCTCATCCCGGCTCTGGGTTCTATACTGGCCTCTCAGTTCAATGTCAAGGCCTGTGTGTAGAGGGTGCAGATCCTACAGAGCTATAAGTGATGGCAGCAGTGACCTTCCATCTTTATACAAAGGGAAAATTAAACTACACACTCACATGACAGAGATGTCCAGTCTGTATCTGGAGAAAATCTTGAGTAATCTGCAAACTATTATTACCACCAGGAAACGAGTTGAACAGAAAACATCAATACACAATAGAAAAGAGCCCGTCCAACTGCTGCACACTGCAGTGAACCACCTGCAGCTGAAGAAAGAGTGTCAATAGAAACGGCATAAGCGGGAAACTCAGCCCAAAAGTCCATTTAGTTACTTTATTTTTTTATCGTATTGTTGTGAATTTCATAGACTACATTTTGATCACATTCACACCTTCCTCTACCTGCAATTTTTTTATTACCCCCTGCCCATGGCAATCGCATATACTCTGTCGTATATATTGCGGCCTATGGACTCAAGTTTGTGTCCATAAGTGTCCTGCTGCGGTGGGGGTCTGTCCATTGGAGCCTGGTTGACCCATCTAGTGTCGATCCTTAAAAATAACCAGCTCTTGCTCTCCCAGCAGCTACAGGTTGCCAATACGCCCTCAGCTAAGGCGGCAGCTTCTGTCATTCGCCACTTCTATCCGACTTCAGTTCACCTGGCTCTTGAGCATGGTGTCAACTTTGCTGTGAGGTCATATGAAACTCACAGCTGTCTGCAAAACTCAAAGTGGTTAGGAGAGCATGGTCAAGATATTTAAAGCTCAAGTCCAAGATATCTAGCCTGGAGTGGTCAGGTGGGGACAAATCCACACCCCCAGCTGCGGAGCTATTGACCCTCTGTAGCTGCTGGGAAAAGGACAATCAGTTTTACTTGAGGCTGTGATATCTGGTTGATTGCAGGCAATTGTCAGTGCTTGGTGGGGACCTTCTTTACAAAAGGGCTGCTTCTTGGGGCCGGATGCATGACACAGTTTGCTTACACACCTGCAGGCAATACACTCTTACATACAAAATAAGTTTTACATCTGAAATAACATATCTTTTCAAAAGCATGAGTTCCTGCACTCCCTGCCAGCGGCTTTCTGTAACAGTTACTTTCAGAAATCTCTACCTAGGCTGGAAGAAGTGTCAGAAATTTCCAACCCTCCACTGGCAAGAAGAATTGTTGCAAACACTCAGAAATTAAAAAGCCTCTTGAACAGGAGAGGGGAGCCCACCCAAGGGAGGGTATCCTAGGCAACACACTTGAGGGGAAGGAGAAGGAGTTAGGAAAGTGGAGAAACCCAGGAGCCTAGAAAAGTCTCTTTCCTGGAATTTAGTTTAGGAACTGTCAGAAAGTAACAGTAAAGTGTCTAGATTCTTTGTCTCTGGTAAATGTTTACATATTCTCCTACCTGTCCTCGCCTCTGACCTTTACCTTTTTCCTCCTGACCTAGTCTGTAGGGAATCTCTCTCCCTATTCTTTCTCCTTTGATTCCTTCACTTCAAGTCACCACAGAGCACTGCTCTCCCCACAACATCTTTACACAGCTAGACCTCCTAAGGCCATGACTTCTGAGGCTGGTGAGTCAGTGCCCTCCAGTGAATGTGGATAGCCCTTAGACATGGTTATCTCTGAATGCCTCTCTATAAGTCTCTTTCTCTCTTTTCTTGTCTCTTCTCTCTCTCTGCTCTGTCTCACACCCCCGTTGTCTCTGAGCTGTGAGTGAGTCTTCTGCCCTTCCTGGAAACCAATTTCTTTGTTAGTTCAACTGAACAAACTCCTGACCACCCCATCCACAAATCCCACAACATTACCGAGGCTCCAGGTGATGGACTCATACCCAGGAGTGTTTGGTGAACAAGAGTTGAATTCAATGGGCTTTAAAAGGAATGAAAAGAGGACACAAATTTGGGGGTTTAGAAATGTGGGAGTGGATCACAAGAATTCACGGGGGAAAATGAATGTGATCAAAGTGCATTGCTTAAAATGTGTGAAAAATTAATAAAAATAAGATTCTGGGGCTAAGGGAACTGGAGGACTTGTAGGTACTTGAGTTCAAAGTCTTGGAGAGGGAGAGCCTAGAGACTGGTACTAGGGTGGGGCTACTGACCTAGTGGGAAGGATTGGCACAAGGGCCGTGATAGTGGCCTTAGAAGGGGTGGACACCTTATAAGGTAGGGGTGGACCTTCTGAATCTGGAGAAGACAGAGCTGGTCCCAGGGTTAAAGAGCCTAGAGGGTGGAGCTAACGGATCTCGAGGATGGGCATTGGTGGGGTTAAGAGCCCCTAGGGTGACATGGCCAAGGAGGTAGGCTGAAAGTCCTCCACCAGCTGTCTCCCCAGTAATTCCGCGCTGGTGGCACAGGAGGACAATGGGCACTGCAGTTTTCTGTGGAGGCTAAGGTGGGGGCAACACCTTATCCACCACGATGACCCTAGGCCTACTTGGAGACAAGGGCAGGACCCTTGTCCTGGGATCCCCCAATGTCCCAGAGTCTTCCTCTTCTGGACAGTGGGCCATACTCTACCACTATGATGTGCTGAGGGAGGACAAGTTCAGCCTGAAGCATGGCCAGCTGGTTCATGTGCTATTCAGGTCGACCTGATGTCTGGCAACTAGGGCTGGTGGGCCGGCTACGTGCAGCAGCGCCTGGGCACCTTCCATGCCAGCTTCACCAGCTTTGTGGGGCCATGTCACCCAGTGTCATCTCCTGATCTGTCTCCAGGCCCTGCTTGCCAGTGTAGGTGGACTTTGAGAACCCGGACCTTAAGGAGCTGATCAGCACAGGGGCTTGGGGCAAGTGTATTGCACCACCCAGCAGTACCAGGAGGTGGCAGTCGAAGAGGCACTCAGGGACCTGGAGAAGGACACGGAGAAAGCAGTCAAGAGCTTGTGGCAGGAGGCATACTCTTCTTCTAGCTGCTCCACCACAACATCATCCAGCTGCGGCGCATGTGTCTGAGGCAGTTCCACTTCTGCCACGTGCTGGAGTTCACTCTCAGGGGCTCAATCTCACTTTGCTTGCTGCCACACCTGATCCATGCATGCCAGGTCAGCCCCCCTCGAGCCACAAAAGCCTGCATGCTCTGGTCAACTGGGCGGTGAAGACTGTGCATGGCACGCTGTACCTGAAGGAAGTGATCAGGGTGACCATCCCACATGGCAACCTCATGTCCACAGTAAGTGAAGTGAGTTCTCTCTGTGCCATGTTGGGAATCATTGCTAGGGGAACACAGCACCAGGTGTGAATAGATGGGTCAGAGGGAAGATAGTCCTGGTTAAGCACTTTAGGGCAGTTTGCACTTACTGTGACTTTATTTCCCCATAATACTTTTTTTAAAGTTAAGGACCAGACTTGCTTGTGGATATATTCTTGTAACTCCCTTAACTTGCTGGGAACCCAGGAGTTGTTTGGTTTTTAGTTACCTCAGAACTGACCAGAAGAAGTGGAATTGCTGTGGCCTCATGCAGAGGGAGAGATTGGAAAAAGAGAAGGCAATTTGGGCAAGTGGAGTGGGAGGAGAGACTAACCAGGTATCACAAGGAGTGTTCCAAGGACCAGGTTTTCTAAAGGTCGGGTTCCTCCCTCAGAGTCATAGTCATTGCAGCATGACTTTGTTTTCGAATGCCTTGTGAGACCGAAGCTTAACTCCTTGTTTCCTCCTCCCTCAGCCCCCCAGATTTAATGATATGGAGTTAATGAAGAAAAATAACATTGGCTATTCTGAAATGCCCCCAGCATCTGGAGATGAGTCTTACCTGATGCATTTTTTAAAAAGATGTACTATTATTTTTAATTATATGTATGTGGATTTGTATGTGCAAATGAGCAGAAGTCAGGCACATTGGATCCCCTGGAGCCAGAGTTACAGGACCTGAATGGGAGCCCAGCCTATCTTTTCCTTAAGTGATGAACTTTCCCTTTTCTGCACGGTTGCCATCAGAATTCAAGGTTAAACCACAGTCTGGTCAGGGATCCTGGCTGCCTGGGCAGGTCATCCAAGTGCTGTCCTCCTGGCTCTGCTCCAACTGTTAACACTGAGCAATTTCTCTCTTTGTTTCTGTCACAGTTATGTTTTGTGATCCTGCTATTGGGTGCATTTGTATTAGTTTTCTGTGCTTAATGAATGGACCTTTCATCATGCAAGATGTCCATCCTTTCCTTGGTCATGTTGTTTTCTCTGTCTATTTTGTCTATATTAATGCAATCACTCAGACCCTGCATGACATGACCCATACATATTTTACAGACAATATATCTGTATATACATTATCATATATATACAATTATCTCATCATTCACCTGCTTCTATTATTGAACTTAAGGTGCATTTTATAGAGTATTATACCATATCATTTGAATATGTTTTTGAGTCATTTAGGTCAACATATTTTATTTAGCTAGTTTTTATATGTATGAGTGTTTTGCCTGCATGTCAGTGCACCCACGTCGTGAGATGCCCATGGAGCCAATAACAGAATGTCGGATCTCCTGGAACTAGAGTTATAATGGTTGTTAGCTGCCCTGTGTGTGCTAGGAACCCAACATAGGTCAAGAGTAGTCTGTGTTCTTAACCACTGAGGCATCTCTCCGACCGCCAATGTTACCCTTTAGTACACTTCCAATTCTGAGATTTAAATATAGATGTTGTGCTGTCTGCGTATTCCTCTGCTCTAATTCTTTTTGGACAAGTGTGTGGTTTTTAGTACAGCATTTTAATCCTGTCATTTTTTTTAAATTTTCACTTGTTAGAGATTATCCTAGAGGTTAGCAGTTTCTTAAAACTAGTTAACATTCATACTAAGTTGATTCCAGGAACATATAAAAACATGGCTCCAACGTACTCCAGTCCCTCTACCTCCACATAAAACTTATCTTTGTACATTCTAATTTAAGTATTACTTTGTTTTGTTATTGTTTGTGTGTGAGAGAGAGAAAGCATGTGGCCATGCACCTGATCCCTATCGCTCACTGTGTGGAGGTCAGAAGACAGCTGTTGGTAGTTGGTTCTTGCCTTCTGCCTTGTTTACGGTCTGTCCTGTTGTTTCTGTCACTGCACGTCGTTCTCCAGGCCACATGAGCCTGGAGTTTCCAGGTATCTCTCCTGCCCCTGCCTCTCACCTCCCAGTAGGAATGTTGAGATTTCAGATTCAAGCCACCGCATCTGGCTTTTTGTGGGTACCAGGTTCATGAGGCAAGTAATTTTACCTGCATAACCTAAGCACTACAGTTACTATTTTATTCCTCTGGCTTTTAAGAGTTGTGGATAAAGGAAAGTACATACAAAATATGCTTATATGTTTTTTATTCACCTGTCTAAGCAGCTTTCTTTACAGGTGGAGTCAAACTGTATTCTTGTGTAGCTCTGTAGGATAGGCCACGGGTCCTGGAACAGAGATGGTTTGTGAACTGCTCCGTGAAAATATAAGAGTGTCATGGTTTTCCATTTTGTCTGTGGCTTTGCTGCATTTCTGCGGTTCTAAAAGGGCCAGTTTTGTCGACGTTGCTGCATTTCTCTGTCTTTGGGGAGTGATTAGCTCTTTAGCTCCATGCTGAATGAATATAGAAGTCTGCGGTCCTGGGATATATATTTTAAAGTTACTGTATGTTTGCTTGCTAGTTTTTAAAATCTCATTTGGGGTTTGCATCAAGACACGTTATTTTAATATTTAGCAAAAGTCCTTTTCTTTTTCTGTAACATTTCTTCCATTAGATCTTAGAGCATTCCTCCAATTATCTCTCTCCTTTACTTTTAAGCTTCAGGAAAACTCATTGTATAAGAAGATAAGGGAAAAATTCCCTAAACATAAACAAACATCCCCATAGGTCACAGACAGGACACACAGTGACTGCTGTGAGGAGTGAGCAAGCAAGTGGAAAGCAGCGTGGTCATCCTGAGGGCGGCTTTCTGCGTGTCAAGCTCACCCTGTTCATGAATGCGCTCCACCTGGAGCACGCTTCTCTATCGGCCGTCTACCGCCACCTCGCACCATGGATAAGAAAATTAGGGTTGTGATTTTATTTTCTTTTACTTTTATTTTTGAGATAGGGTCTCCCTGTAGCCCTGGTGGGACTAGAACTATGTAGCCAGGGCTGGCTTTGATCTCACAGAGATTCTCCTGCTTCTGTCTCCCAAGTGCTGGGATTAGAGGCTGGTGTCACCACCCCCAGCCTGGTTTTGGTTTTCACAATGCTTCCTCCTGGAATCCTTGCCCCTCCTCCTCCCACACTGCCTTCTCTTCCCCATCTCTCCTGTCACTCTTCATCTTCTACTCTGCTATAAACAATGTTTCCTATTTCAAATCAGACTGTTTTAATTAGACTGTGGTTAAAGAAACAAAAGATTTACAAGATTGTCAGGCACATCTTTAATCCCATTACTCACGAGGTAGAGGCAGGTGGAACTCTGTGAGTTCAAGGCCAGCCTGGTCTACATCATGAGTTTCAGTCCAGCTGGGGCTACGGGGAGACTCTGTCTCAAAAAGACCAAAACTGAATTTTTAAATAAGATTTACATTATATGCTGATGCTAAGACAAAGCTAAACACATTTAGGAAAAATATTAGATTACTTCGGAGTAAGTATCTAATACCAACACCTGTGTTAGGCTCAAGTTGATGGAGGAAGGATTTAAGCTGGTTCACGGCTCATTGGTCTCACTGTATCACAGTGGGGAGCCATGGCTGCTGAAGAGCCTGGTGTGGCTCCATCCTGGTGGAACTAATGGCTCAGATTATTTAGGTCCTGGTGCACAGGATACATTTATGTGGCTCAGAGGCCATGACTCAAGGCCTGCCTCTGGTGGCGTAAATCTAGCCTTATTTCCAAGTCTCCACAGCTACCAGAAGCAACAGAACCACTGGCAACCAAGTGTTCCAGCGCCTGACCCTGGTGGATGGAACACACCTTAGTTTCTCTTTAGCACCCTCTTTTCTTTGTTTCCGTTTCTATTTTTGCCTACTGACTGGATTAACCTTCAGGGACTCTGTTCCCTCCAAAATTTTTCCATCAAGTCCTGTGAGGTCCCAGGTCCTGTGAGTCATTGTTGTGTCACTTTGTTCCTACACTGTTCCTTTCTGTGGATCCTTGTGATGAAGGCTGTATTCAGATCATTCTAAGTATCACTGTACAATTCTGATCCCCTGGGAAGAGCGTCTCAGCAAGGCTCTGTCTACACTAGGTTGGCTTGTAGGTGTGTCTGTGTAGGATTGTCTTGATTATGTTGATTGATGGGAAGTCCCAACAAACTGCTGGTGGCACCCGTCCCTAGGCAGGGGTTCCTGGACCTTATAAGGGTGGGAAGATTGAGCTGAACACAACCAAGCAAGAAAATAAGCAATGGGCTTGCTCGCCCTTGTTTCTCTCTGCTCTTGACTGTGGATACAGTGTGACTATTGCTTGAGTTCCTGCCTTGACTTCCCCAGGAAGATGGAATTTACCCTGGAATTGTATACAAATAAGCCCTTTCTCATGTAAGCTGCTTTGTCAGGGGACAGTTTATCGCAGCAACAGAAATGAAAATAAATCAGTGAGTGTCCAGCTGATATCAGATCTGAAAAATTACATAGTAATGCAGAGGAAGGAAGCAAAGAGAGCAAGGAAAGGGGAAGGAGCTGAAAGTCATCCCTGTGAGGATGGACTCAGCCCTGATTGATTACACACTCACATTAAATGCAGCAGATCGAATGTTCTAAGGAAAAGTCACGGATTGTCCGACTAAATAAAAGTGCAAAGTCAACTAGCTGCTCCTTGTAAGAACCAAATAGACCATGAGAGCACAGGAAATTCAAAGTAAGGAATACAAAAAGTACACTATACGACACTACCCAGGACACCAGTATGACCAGTTATATCTGCAGACCTCACTGACACTGAAGCACAGCTGCAGGGCCAGCAGAAGGGTCAGTCAAATAGGCTGCTGCCACCAAGCCTGATGACCCGACTTTAATCCTTGAGACCCACCTGGTGAAAAGAGAGACGTGACCCTCACAAGTCGTGCTCTGACCTACACAGTGGAGAAATTGACCACTCACACACATACATCACTATATGTGATAAATAACTTAAACCAGTCTGGAGAGACTGCATAATTGTCAAATAGCCAGTTCTTCAGAAAGACATGAATATTTAATTTGACTGCATGTAATATGTACCTCGTGTGTGTCCATCTCTCTATATATATACCTGTGTATCTAAACATATAATGCTTTCTATTAATTTTTGATTTCTGGTTGTTTTAGAGAAAATATCCTGATAGTTCAATTATTTGAATTTTATTAGGGCTGGAATTATGTGGAGGAATGTTATGGTCTTTTGTATAACTGCTTTGCAGAGTGTGAACGACTGTATGTTTGTATATGAGTATTTATGTGCATATGTGAATGTGTATAAAAGTATGTGTATATATGTGTGTGTTCTTATGTGTGCATATGTGAGTATGTATGCATGCATGTGTGAATGTGTTTTGTGTGGATGTACATGTGATATGCATAATGTGTATGTGTGGTTATATTTGTGTTTATGTTTGTGTATATCTGTGGGTGTGTATGGGAATGCGTGTTTGTATTATGTGTACATGCATATGTGTGTATTTGCATGTATGTGTATATGTATGCATCTGTGTGTATTTATGTGCCTATATGTGTATGTATGTGTTTGTGTTGGTTTTCCATCACTCTGACAGAATTCTTGAGGAAGACAAGCCAAGCCTTTGCTGAGGAGAGACAGTAAGAGCTCTGCAGCTTTCTGTGCTCGTGCTGTCGTCTGCGTCAGGGAAACTTGGCTTCTTAGAGGAGTCTGTGAGATGCTCTCTCTTCATGCATTCCCGGAGGCCTTTATAGTTGAAAATGCAGTTCCGTTAGGAGTCGAGCATGCGCTTCTGTTCTTACACTGCTCTTCTTTAACACCTCCTGCTATACTTGTTTTGAGACAAGGTCTCACTATCCAACATGGCTGTCCTTGAATTCTCCCGCCCCAGCTTCCACATGCTGGGACTACAGGCATGCATCACCTCTGACTTCCTATCCTATTTTACTTTTAAAGGCTTATTTTCAATATGTGCATATGCGCGTGCGTGTGTGTGTACATGAGTGAAGGTGCCCTTGAGGGACAGAAGAGGAGATCAAATTCCCTGGAGCTGGAGTTACAGGTGGTTGGAGTTGCCCAGTGTGGATACTAGGAACCCGGCACCTAGGCATAGCACTAAGCCTTCTCTCGAGTCCCAGCCACTATTTTATTTTTAATCAATACCATGATCTTGAAAATGCCATTACATTAGATGTTAGCAATGTCTCTTTTTCTTCAGATGCTCTATTTTAACAGAGGCTGGTTCTAGAGGACTTAGCATTAAGACTGTGAATTTTGTCAACAATTGTTAAATGTCTATTTTCACTCATTTGAAAAAGAGAATCTCAGGATTGGAAGACTTTTGAGGCCTCAAGATTTCTTAGTTCATTAAGAGGTTATATATGTCACTTCAAGAAGAGATTTTAAAAGTCACCATGTCTTCTCTTTAGCAGCTGCGACTTTACCCATTTGCTCACATTTGGAGACCTCTGGGAATTCCAGGACACAAAAAAGAAAGGTACTGAGCAAGGATGAACCTACCGACCTCTGCTTCGTGACCTGGAGGTGCAAGAAGATTGCACATGAGGCTCACGGCTGCACAGCAACAGTACCTCTTTGCTGGTCTCAATGGGCAGGTGTGGTGGTTAATACTGACTGTCACATATCATGTCTAGAATCCCCCAGGACAGAAACCCCTGGGCATGTCCATAGCCACCCTGAATGTGGGCAGCACCACTCTATCATCTGGGCTCCTGGACTGAATACAAGGACAGAGTGGGCTACTCATAGCTCTCTGCTTCCTGATGGTGGACACAGTGTGACCATCTGCTTTATGTTCCTGCCACCATGCCTTCCCTGCCATGAAGGACTGTGCCACCAAACATGAGTCAAAAGAAGCCTTCCTTCCTTAAGTAGATTTTGTCAGGCATTTTGCTGCAGCAACAGAAAATGTAACTAACACTGCAGACCACACCAGTGCAGAGGGAGATGCCAAGCATCGTGTCCCTCTCCAGTTCTGTCAGCCACTACGCCTGTTCACTGACTGAGCTCTGAGGATTGGTACAACCACCCTCTCATCTTCTGCCAATGTACTCCTGAAGGGAGCAGGTGCACTTGGAGTTGCAGTTGATGGGGGAAGAGGGGAAGCAACTCCGGGCTTTTGCAAGTGACTTCCCTTGGAGGATTTAATTCCTTGGCACCCCTCTGCTTATGTGGTAGTGCCTCAAACATAGCTGATCCCATGACCTTCCCCTACAGGTATGCCGTTCGCCCGTGGGGCTGCCAAAGCACAGACTGCCTTAGCAGCAATCCTTACTCAGTGCAGCCTGGACACGCCCTGACTGTGCTGGCACTGTGCTAGTTCCCGGGTGGCCTCAGCATCTCCGCCACAGCTCTTCTCCACCCCCACCGTGTTCCAAATTTTATCTTCTCTCTTTCTCCAGCTCTTTGGCTCATGGCCTATCCTGGGTACCAGTAAATTATGCATAAGAGTGCTGCATAGAAAACTATAAAATGCATCTACATCCGTGGAGAGCTGATACTCAGCCCTAAGACCCAGTTCTCTGGCTCACTGATACCTCCTCTCATCCTTTTCCCAACACTTCTGGACCCATGTGTCATGCAGTTTCCTGCATGTCTGATGCTTCTTCCCGTCTCCTCTTATAATTGATAAACGCCATCCTGACAGTGACTCTGTTTGATTGATATTCACTTTCTCTGTCTGGCACACGGAACTTGCTCGATAAATATTTAATGACTTGGGCAGATGGACAAAGGCACTTGTGCAGGACAAGACCACATGCTGCTCACTATGCCTCCCATGTCTGTGTCCTGGAGAATGAGCCTGCAGAGAGGGGTTTACTGCAGAGATGATAAGGGGGTTTACCCTTACACATCGGCAGAGCACTCCATAGGTTTGGAGCACTGAGAGAATAAACAAACTCCCGCTATCTTTAAGAAAGTGGCTCTTGCAGCAAGGAAAGCAGCAACATTCGGTTTAGCTTAGTCATCCCTACGGAAGAGGAAAAAGTGGTTCAAACCAGAGGCAGCACCAGCCCATTATCTACTTTGCCTGTCACTGTGATTACATACCTGAGAATAACAACCTAAAGCAGGAAGGATTCAGGCTCATGGGTAGAAGATTTGGTCCATAAAGATGGGGAAGGCACACTGGGTGGGAAGTGTCTCGTAGCTGTGGGAAGAGGAGCGGGAGGCATCAGGAAGGGGAGGCTGCTTATGCACATCTAGGAGCAACAGGAAGTGGAGACCCCTCATGCTGAACTGGAGGCTACCTCTAACACTCAGACAAGTTCCCAGTGACATATAGCTGTGGGACAATATTCAAACACATGAACCTGTGAAGGCCATTTCACACTCAAACAGTAACACCCTGTGAGGTCTGCTGTGACCCAGTGGCCTTCCTTG
This sequence comes from Eospalax fontanierii, assembly GCA_035773235.1. Taxonomy (NCBI): domain Eukaryota; kingdom Metazoa; phylum Chordata; class Mammalia; order Rodentia; family Spalacidae; genus Eospalax; species Eospalax fontanierii. The sequence goes on along the minus strand of CM069524.1, from coordinate 3,150,395 downwards.
TCCCTGTACTGGTCAGCTTTGCAGTGCTGTGACAGATACCTGAGGAACCTTAACTTAAGAAAAGACTTGTTAAGGGCTCATTCTGTCAGGCCACCCTTGGAAGGCACACCCTGGTGACCTTCTTCCTCCAACCAGACCCCAGCTCCTAACATTCCCTCCTGCTGGCATGTCCTGTGAAGGACATATCATATCATGTTCTTGTCAGGTCTGAGTCCTCCTGTGCCCCTAAAGTGTGGAACGCATGCCTTCCCCAGGCCTGACTAAGGCAACACAGCTGATCTTGCTGTAGACCGGGACGTGGCTTGGCACAAAAGTGCGCAGGTCAGAGAAGTGTGATATGTTGAAGACAGGCATATCTGTGTGGGAATCTCAGTCTTCCGACCTTTGTTCTTCCTCAAGGCTCCACCAACCGATGGCTTCCTCCACTCGTTCCTAAGGAAAACCTGTTCCTGTTTGCATTAGAGATGTTTCTTGTTGCTGTAACAAAATACCTGACAGATTCAGCTTATAGAAATAAGGGTTTATCTTGGCTCATGTTTTCCAAGAGTGCGGTTCATCATGACAAAGGTGCAGAGCAGCTGGCCAGGATGTCTTTGGTGGTGGAAGCTCAAGGCAGTGGGTCTTTACAAAGCAGTGGATGGAAACAAGAAACAGGCATCACTATTAAGAGCAATCTCCAGGGAGTCACTGCTGGCCTACAGGCCACAGATCCCCAAATTTCCCAAACAGCTCCTGCAGCTGGGGACTGAGGGTTCAGACACGCGAGCCTGTGGGGGAATCCACACTCACATTTGACACCAGTGATTGCCTCCTTTTCCAGTCCTGATCTGGGAAGAGAATCCAAAGTATATTAATGCACAGCAAACCGTGAGCTATGTAACAGCACAAAGCTTTTTAAAGATTCCTGCTTAATGAGGATTCCCATTAAACAGCAGAGGAAGACTGAAGGTTGATATTAATGGCAAATAGCTGCCTGGGATTATGTCCTAGGAAAGCTATGGGCAGACAAGCGGTGCTGGGTGCAGTGATTCACACCTGTAATCCTAATACTCAGGAGGCTGAGCCATGAGGATTACCACGACTGTGAGGCCAGCTTCAGCCACAGAGTAAGTTCTAAGCCAACTCAGTATACTACGTCACGAATAAAATAAAATATAAAAGAAAACAAATAAAAGCACAAGGAACTAACTGAGGCTTCTAAAATTGTTTCAGGAAGGGGGTTAGCTTCTCTATATGGCAATTTGGGGCACTGAGGGGGGGAGGAGAAAAAGTGAGGGTGACAACACCCAGCAGGATCGGATCTGGTGCATCACAGATCTTCAGAGAATCTAGGCTGGAAGCAGCCAAGGTCCCAAGACCAAAGTCCTGCAAGTGGAGTTCGGGGGAAATTGCAGTTAAGTGCTGCAAGGCAGGGACTCAAGGTTGGACAAATCTTTCGGAGCAGGTAACAAAAGAAAAACACAAAAGAGGAGGAGTTTCCTGTCTATGGCTTCTGTGCCTTGTGGTTCTCAAGCCTTGCAAACTCACTCCCGGGAGGTTCGGGAGAAGGGAAGGTGGAGCCCCAGACAGGAAGGAACTGGAGGGACTGAGCCTGAGCGCCTTTGGGGCGGGCGCGGGGCGGAGCCTCAGAAGCATCCTTAAGCAGCCACCGAGGAGCACGATGGGAAAATCCTTCCTCCCTTGGACATGGCGCTCACCTGCCTGGCCGCAGCTGCTGGCTCCAGCGCCTTGCTGTGCAGGTCTGCGTTGTGGAACGCCTGCCGCGGGCTGTGGGGAGGCAGAGGCTGCTGTGGCGGCGGGGGCGCGGTCCCAGCGCAAGGGTGCTGAGCTTCAGGGTGCTGAGCCCCAGGGCACGTGACGTCCTGCCTGTCCTGGGATTCCGCGGGGCGCCGAGGGCATGGCGTCCCAGGTGCTGCAGCTGCTCAGGCAGGGGGTGTGGGCCGCACTCACTGGCGGCTGGTACCATGACCCTGAGCACAGCAAGTTCACCAACAGCTGCCACCTCTACCTGTGGCTGTTCCTGCTGCTGCTGCCCCTGACCCTGCACCTGGTGAGTCCTCCACTGGGGATAGACAGAGGAGTGATTCAGGGACTCATGGGTACAAGAAGGAGAAGTGGGGGTGGCAGGGTCTAGGGGCAGAGGGAGGAGAGGAGGGAGGAAAAATAAGAGACAGAAGGGGGAGGAAAAGGAGGAGGAACCAGAAGAATAACAAAAGTGGAAAGAGGAGGAGGGGGAGGAGGAGGAAGAGGGAGAGAAGGGGGGGCGGCCACCAGTTAGGTCTGGGATGGAAAGAGGACCCCTGACTTAAGAAGTGGGGACTGAAGACTGTCAGGGACTGGGACTGTGATCTTAAAGGGCACCTAAGATCATTGGTACTTTGGGGACTGTGGACCCATTAAGAATTGATGTGGGGTGTCTGGATGAGTCAGCCTCTGCTTGTGGCTTCGAACTGTTGAGACTGTCTTGTAGGTGCCCAGCCCTAGGGCTCATGGCTGATGGGCTTGGAAGATATGTGTATAAAATATTGTACAGGATCACGGGGAAAAGGCAATATGAAATCACAGGTGAGCAGATTTCAGCTGTTGGTAGATCTACCCCCTCGTCCTGTTTTGCTTTGGTGGCAGATGCCACTGTCAAGTGCCCTACTCTCTCTACCACTGGGAACAGAAGTCTGAAATTTAAAAAAAAGAATGGATAAATGTTATAGGTATACACTTGCCAAACCAGTGTGGCAAGTCCTTCCTGCGCCCGGGCACCTCGATATGCTTATGATAGCAAGTGCTTGCTGCAAAAGCGCCTGTGACATTAACTTCAGTTCATCACCAAGGCAGTTGAAGTGATGGTGATCCTTCCTTGCAAAGCTGCATGCCTTTGAACTTGGGTCGAGAGCTGACTCTGACGTGTCTGTGGAAGGACTTCATCTGCAAACAGCAGACGGTAGCGTTTCCTCTAGAAAATCTTCAATGAATTGGCTGACAGAGTCTGCGTCTTGACATTTGAGATGCTCGGTGGCTTGGCATCTCTCCACTGTTTCTGGCAGTTTGCTCAGAGCCATATATCTGAGCGCAGGCTGCCTAGAGTGAGTCCTGGGTTCACTTCTTTCCAGTTCTGTGACCTTGGGGGACATTTCACTTATTGGACTTTTCATTCTTTCATCTGTAAAATGAGAGAAAGAATAGAGCCAGATTTTTTCTTTATATTTTTGTTTATGTGTGTATGTGTGTATGAACGTGTACATGTGTGTATTCATGTGTACATACATGTGTGTATGTGAATTGTGCATGTGTGTCTGTGTGTTTCTCTGTGTATATTTATCTATGTGTGTGTATTTATATGTGTGTGTATATGTTCGTCTCTCTGTGTGGGTGTACCTACTTAGAGAATAACTTTTGAGAGTCAGTATTCTCCTGCCATTCTGGTTCCGGTGACCAAACTCAGGTCGTCAGGCTTGGTGGCAGGTATCTTTGCCCACTGGACTATCTCACTGGCCCCTAGAACCTGTTTGTGGGAGCAGTGGGCTTTAATGAGACAGAATATATAAGGCCACATGTCTGGATCTATCTGGCTTGGATTGCACCTTATTAGCTAACTCGTCTGATGTTGGACCTTGTTTTGAGACCGCTTCATGCATTCTAGGCTGGCCTCTGGAACTCCCGAGTTCTCCTCCTGAGTACTTGGCTGACAGGCATAAACCCATGACCTTGGCTCCCAATGGTGATTTTTGAAAGATGTTTAATCTGAAGAAAAGTTGCAAGAATCACAGTGACTGTTAAATCTCCTTCAATTAGAATGAGTGATTCTTAGCATTTTACCACACATACTAGTTACTGTCCTTATTCCTGTAACAAAATATCCCACAAGAAGTAACTTAAGGAAGGATTGATTCATTTTGGCTCCATCATGGCAGGGAAGGCATGTCAGCAAGGGTGGGAAACAACTGGTCACATTCACTCTGCTGTCAGGAAGCAGAGAGATGAATGCCAGTGCTCAGCTAACTTTGTCCTTTTGATTCCGTCCACTACCCCAGCCTATGGGATGCAATAGTCACATTGAGGGAGGGTCTCCCTGCCTCAGTTAACCCAGCCTAGAAATTCCTCACGAATAAGCTGTGGTAGAAATGCTGCCCACACCCTCGGGTATTTGAACACGTGGTCCCCAGCCGGTGGTACCGTTTGGAGATGTCAAGGAACCTTTAAGAGGTGAGTCCTTGCTGGAGGAAGTGGGTCACTGGGCGTGGGTTTGAGGCTTTATTGCCTGCCCCACTCCCAGTCCTCGGCTTCCTATTCGTGGAGGGAAATGTGATCTCTCAGAGACCTGTCCAGCTGCCTCTGCCCTTATGGACTCTCCTTCCAGAACTGCAAGCCCGAATAAACTCCTGCAGAAGCCGTTTTTGGCCCTTGTGTTTTATCACAGCATCAGAAAGTTACTAATAGTCATGCCCTGAATGATTCTAGATGCTGCCAAATTGACAGAATTAGCCATTAGAGCACATGCACTTCGCTGCTTTCTTGACGTACATGTACACTTACAAAATTTACTGTCTTATCATGGAAATAGGGCAGAACACAGCCTCCCAAACAGTAGCACTAGGTGTCCAAAGATAAGACAGTCACCAATGTAAGTTTTACATGAGGAGAGTGACTGCAATAACGCTACTGTCTCATCACTAGTTCCTTATAGACTTCCCATCCTGCCCTATGTAGCAGAAGCTCTTGTTCTTTCTGGATCCAAGATTTAATCGAGGATTGTGCATGGCTTTTAGTTCCTCAATTGGCCTTTAACCACTGAGCCATCTCTCCAGCCCCTGTTTCTTAATTTGTACTTTCCTATTTCTTTGGGGGTTATATGTGTCATTGGAACTTTTTGACACAGTGATTAGTGGCAAGGCTGTGTTCTTATGCAACACATTGGAGGGGCATGATGGCGATCCTCCATCCCCATTATGGATGCTGTTGACTCTGTCCACTGGTTAAGGTGGAGTCAGCCGGATTTCTTCATTGTGAAGTACATATTTCCAGTCTATATTTATTAAGTAATGGGTGAATTGAAACATGTCATCTAGAAACTGCATGCTCTACAGAATTAAACACAATAGCTTTCACCTAAATTAATCATTCTTGCCTAAAATAGTTATTACAGTGGCTGTTGTACAATACTGACTTTACACTTCTAAATTTCTTTCTACCTTTCTTACTTGGTGTTGTCCTGGTGCCTTCCTTACTTGCTCTCTGCCTTATATTATGAAATAAGATCTCACAGAACCCAGAGCTTTCCAGTGTAGCTAGGCTGGTTGGCTAGGGATCCTCCTGACTCTACCTCTCCAGGGATTACAAGCACATAAACAGTACCTGGCCTTTTACTCAGGGACCTTACCTTGGACTCCTGCTGGGATGTTAGGCACTTTACCAACTGAGCCAATTCTCCAGTGTGAATCATTTCTTCCTGCAGTGGAGTAACATCCATTGTTATCACCATTCCTTTAGATGTTCAGATGGTTACCAGTTAGTTGGTCAGGGCCTTTCTGCTCTATCTGGATGGAAATCATGAATAGATAAGGAGAAGTTCCTCTATCACTGGCAGTGCTGGGCCCTTGAAAACCCAAAGCTCGGGCATTGGAATGGAAGACCCAGAGACTCACAGCGCCAAGCCCCGAAACCAGGATTAGCCACTAGACAATTAATGTTCTGGGCTTTAACGAAGAGCATGCAGCACCCCACACATGGCAGCTTCCAGAAGCAGGTGGTGTCTGCTAGGATTACAGTTCCTGAACAAGCCTATGGTAAAGTCTAGCTCTCAGAATCTCAGCTCTTGTCCACCAGCTAGTGTTAAAACTCTGAAGTCTGTGGTATCTGAGATCCTCAACCCTTCAGCCTTCCCACCTCCCTGGAACCTTTGGCAGCCACAAAGACCTGGAGTTTCTTCTCCCAGATCTTCACAGTCATCCCTCGTGACCTCAGCTCTCTGCTTTCTCCCACCTTCTTTCTTCTGCCTCCATCCAGATTGTGTTCATAGGTACTGTTTCTGCTCATTCCTCTCTTCTGAAAAGATCTACAGCCATTGGATCAAACAGTGATAGATTTGTCTCATTTATGGTTATTCCTTTGTCTTAAATATAGCGAAGGCACATAGAAGTTTTGGACTCTGAAGGATACTAAGCATCTTCCAATGATTCCTCCTACTCTCTGACATCTTATATGATGTGTCTATGTCAGTTCTTTTCCTCATGTCTTCACCATCTCAAAAGAAAAGGCAGAAATCAGGCTGGGGAGATGGTTCAATAGATAAACTACCTGCCACCCAAATGAGAAAAACAAAGCTTGTAGCTCCAGAGCCCACGTAAAATGTTGGGTTGGTGTGGCAGCTGCCTGTCATTCCAGCCTCGGAAGGTAGAGCCGGGAGTTCCCCAGGGCAGGCTGGCTAGTGAGACTCTCCATACCTGTGAGTACTGTGTTTGATTGGGAGACCTTGCCTCAGAGAGTAAGGTGGAGGGTGATTCTCTCCATCAACCTCAGGTCTCCATATTCACACATACACAGTGCGTGTGTACCCACACACATATACCCACACACGTGCAACGTTTGCATATGTACATGTATACCATACACATACCCCCACACACATATACCCACACACATGCAACATTTGCATATATACATGTACAATCTGGATGGAGGCAGAAGAAAGAAGGTGGGAGAAAGCAGAGAGCTGAGGTCACGAGGGATGACTGTGAAGGTCTGGGAGAAGAAACTCCAGGTCTTTGTGGCTGCCAAACACATACAAAACATATGTGGCTGCCAAACACATACCATACACATACAAAAAAATGGAAAAATGAAAAGAGAAAAGGAGCAGAAGGCTCAGGCACACCCCACTGCTCCTCCTTGTCTTTGTTAAGCCATTAAGACTATGAGTAGGTGCTTAATCATGAGGTGAGTAGAAAAATGTCTGACCAGAAGAAATATCCCTGAGCAGTCCTTCAAACAGACATGTCAGCATAAAACAGTGGTTGTGGTTAGAATGTGAATGTGTTTGAACAGTTGGTCTCCAGATGGTGGCGCTGTTTTGGAAGGTTGTGGAGCCTTTAGGAGTTGGAACCTCACTGGAGGAAGTGGGTCACTGGGAGCGGGCTTTGAAGCCCATTCTACTTCTGGTCCATTCTCTGCTTCCTGTTCTACCAAGATGGGAGAAGGTGAGGAGTTGGTGTGCCATCTGCTCCCATCCCTTCTCCTCCAGGATGCACTGTTGTCCTTCAGACTGTGAGCCAGAATAAACCCTTGAATTGCTTCTTGTCATGCACTTGGTCACAGCAGTGGGGAAAGTACCTGAGGCGACCAGTCCTCTAGCTTCTCTGCAGTTACTTTTTTGTGATACATCTGTCAGTTGGTCCAGCTCCACAACATTGGCTGTCTTGTTCTTTGTTCCATCTTAAAACCATCTGGGGCTTTAAAGATGGCTCTGTGGTTAAAAGCACTGATTGCTCTTGCAGAAGACCAAGGCAGTTCCTACTACCTATATGATAGTTCCTGACCAGGTGATCCAATATCCTCTGGGGCATCCGATACTGTCTTATGGCCTTCCCTGGCACCTGCACACACTTGGTCATTCCAGCATACAGATACACATATACCCAAACTTTAAAATTTTTACAGTTCCAGAGGGGGAAGAGTCCATCATGGGGAGGTATGAAGGAAGAGGCACCTGGAGCCAGAAGTTGAACATTCACATCTTCAGGCAGGCAGAGGAAGCAGAAAGACAAACTGGAAGTGGAGCTAGGCTGTGAGCTCTCAACGTCCTCCCATAATGGCCTCACGCACGGCCACGCCCTATAAAGGTTCCATGACTCTCCCCAAACTGCACCACTAACCTATGGGGGCCCATTTCTCATTGAAGTCACCACAAAGATGATACTTAATGTGGATTAGACAGTTACCCTCAAAGTTGAAAAGGTTTGATGCACAAGTGGAACGTGGCTACATTGCCTTTGTAACAGAAGACTGGGAACAGGTGTCTATTGAGAGAGAACTAGTGATTAAATTATGATATATCCTTATAGCAGAGTTCTATGCAGTTTTGAAAAAGGATTGATAAAGTAGTTAGCTGTAGAGAGCTCTCTTGTAACACTTTTAGGAAAATAAGTAGAAAGAAAGAGAGAGGAAGGAAGGAAGGAAGGAAGGAAGGAAGGAAGGAAGGAAGGAAGGAAGGAAGAAAAAAAAGAAAGAAAGAAAAGTGTAGAATTGAAGGAGTGAGGCAAGGGCTATTTCTCCCCATTTCTCGGGGATTAAGAGCCCTGGATGTTCCTGCAGAGGACCTAAGTTCAATCCCCAGTAACCATATGGCAGCTAAAAACCATCCAAAACTCTAGTTCCAGAGGATCTAACGCCCTCTTCTGGCCTCCATGCACACTGAATGCACATAATGCACTTCTATATGTGTGAGCAGAACAGTCATACACATATAATAAAAATAAATAAACATTTTTAAGTGAGGGAGGCAGTTGCTTATGTTTTCAAAAAAGTCAGTGAAAAGATAACTTTTAAAGCTAATAAAGGGGCTGGAGTGACAGCTTAGTGGTTAAGAGCACTAGCTGCTCTTGCAGAGAACCCAGGCTTGGTTCCTAGCACCGACATGGCAGCCATGATCATCTGTAACTCCAATTCCAGGGAATCTGAGGAAGTCTCCAGACGTGATTTAACCTAAATAGGAGGAACCATGAGGAGTTTGACACTGTGCCCAGCAATCTTCATATGTAAAACTTTATATGTATTTTGGAATTATTTATGAAGTGATGGGTAAAGGGAATAAGAATAAGAAGTCATGCTGATAGCCTTTCTTTGTATGCAAGTTCATGTGTGTGCAGATCTTTGTGTGCATGCACATATGTGTGTGCGTGCACATATGTGTGTGCATGCATGGAGAGGCCAGAGAACAACCTCAAGCAGTGTCATTCCTCAGGTGTCATCGGTCATCCATACTGTCTTTCTTTTCTTTTTTCATTCATTCATTCCTTTTTGTGAGTTGCTCTCTCCCTCAACCCGGAGCTCACTGATTTGGCTGGACTGAGCTCCTGTTTCCATCTCCCCAGCACTGAGGTATGCGTGCCCAGTTTCATGTGTGGGTGCTGGGGGTCAAGATCAGGCCCTCATTTTTGTGTGGCAAACACTTCACTGACTGAGCAATCTTCTCAGACTCAATATCTTCTTATTTTTCAGTGCTGGGACTTGAACTGGTCCTCACACTGCTAGGCAAGTGCTCTACTGCTGAACTATATTCCCAATCTGATTTTGACTCTTGTTTTTTTAATTTTTCCGATTAACATACTAACTGCATATCCACAAATTAGAGTATGGTGCTTGGTTTGGTGCATATTTTATGTGAAGATTAAGTCGTACTAATTATATTAACGCTTTTAGTCATCAGAATTTCAGAATCAAACATTTATGTAGAGAGACCAAAGACCTTGCTAGAACTTTTAATAAGACATCTGTCAGCAGTCACCAATCAGAAGCTGAGAAGCAAGAAAATAAAAAGGTAAACAGGTGACAGCTCTTTCTCCTTCAAGAGTCTAACAAGAAAAAGGCACGAAACAGGAAATATTTGAAATCTTGCTTGATTCATGCTCAGCAAGTAGTTGAGGGTGAGGTTCAAAACAGAAGGAGCCGGCAGATGAGAGAGCCTTTACTCTCTTTTCTCCTGCAGGCTTTTCCTCCAAATGCCCTCACTGCGCTCTTCTACTCTGGCTCTGTGACCGTCTTCTTTGCAGTCATTAAGCTAGTCAGCTACCGCCTGCACCTCATGTTCGATAAGGGAGAAGCGATCCAGCACCGCCCATCCAGAAAAAGGGACAAGCAAAGGCCGGAGGGGGAGGCCAAAAACCAGCATGCTGCCAGCCTCAAAAACCCAAGGTGACCTTGCCTGGGAGAGCATCTGCTTCCAGGACAAAGGTTTTGGTTTCAGTTAAAATGATTTGGGGGCTGGATCTGTAGCTCAGTCAATAGAGTGCCTGCTTAGCAGGCATGAAGGCCTGGGTTCCAGCCTACATAAACCAGATGTGGTGGTGAATGCACGGGAGATTGGAGGAGGGAGTTCAAGGTCATCCTCAGCTACATAGTAACTCTGAGGCCAGCTTGGGCTACTTGAGATCCTGGCTCAAAGAAAACAAAAGGATGCCTTCTACTTATGAGTTCTGTGTGAAGATTAACAATCCATGCAGGCACAGGTCTGTGTGTTTTGCTTATGCTTAAGGCTAAGCTTAAGCATAGAATAATTTTCACAATCTGGAATTTTTTTAACTGGATGTCAGTGTAGTTTACACAGTGATTTAAAATTCATCTGGCTTAGACTGTGTTACAGAATACTCTAGTTCAGTATTTTATAATGTTACTAAGTGAATAGAGTACCCCAAAGTGTCTTAAAGAGCAGAATATGTGTATGTATATGTATATGTGTCTGTATGCGCGTGTATGTGTGTTGATATAAAGATCAAACATGGCACAGACCTGCAGTGCTTAGAGCAATGCCCAGGGAGCCTTACAGGCACCGTTTTGGTGTGGTTTCTTGGAGTTTTTTGAGGGTCTGTCTTCTGAGCAGGGAAGATTGCTCAGCTGGGAATGTGCTTGCTGCGTAAGCATGAGGACCTGAGGCTCCATCTCCAGAACTCATGTCAAAGTCTGGGCGGAGTGATGCGTAATTGCCATGCCAGTGCTGGGGATGCTGGAGACAGGTGGATCCCTTGGCTTCTTGCCCAGCCAGTCTAGTGAAGTCCGAAAGTTCCAGGACAATGAGAGACTTTGCTTCAAAACACAAAGTGGACAGCAGTTGAGGAACGATACCTGAGGCTCACCTGTGGCCCCTACATATACACGTACACATGTGCAGAAACACCCAAACATCAATATATATATACACACATATACACATATACACCCCCACACATGCACATACACACTACATGCAGATACACACATATACATAGCACATATGCATACACATAAACATATACCACACGCTGATATTACATACGAATGCGCACCACATATATACACCACATACATATATCCGCACACACTTATTTACATGACATGTGTGTACGTGTACTGCACATGTATGTACTCATTACACACAATACACGGTGACATGTAAACACACACCACACGTGTACACATACATATGTACATACAGATGCATACACACAAATACACACTCACCACACACATATATACACACTCCACACACAGTGTGTGCCTTCTAGTTTTAGGTTAATGTTTATGTGCTCTTAAAGACAAGATTTGGGTATACTGTTTGGACCTGTGGGGGCGGTTTGGGAGGCATGTGGAAGAGCTCTTTGGTAATATATGCTGTCTCTCTGTCTGGATCAGCAATAACAGGCAGATTCATGGTGGCAAGAAGGAAGAACCCCTCGGAAACCTGCCCACGCCACCCCTCCACTGCAGTTCCCGAGGACAAAGCCTCCACTCCCAGCATTCCTCAGGCAGAATGGTTGGTCACCTCTTCAGTTTAATCTCTTCTGTTTTGATGTCTGCTCCCCAGCATGCACACAGACATACATACATGCACGCATACACATACACACATTCACATATACACATGTACACCCCCAACCACGTACATACATCTAGCATGGGTGTTTATATTGGCCCCTGTAGTCATTGGCCCTGTGCTTCTCACAGTGGCCTGGGAAAATAGTGTCCCAGGTGTGCACTTGGGACAATCAGATGATAATCACTGTGTGGTCTCAGCACACTCGTTGTCTCTCATGCTCTCTTCCCATCCAGGAACCGCTACATACAGATCGTTCATGCTCCTCTGTTCTCCAAGCAGCCACCAAGTTACTGAATTCACAGTGCTTTCCACTTTGAAAGAACTCCACTCTTTCCATATCAAATCTTGTTTCCTGGAAAGTGAGCACATTCTCTCTCTTTTCAGGCTCTGCTCATGATGGGATAGTTGTGTCTTAGTCTCTCATGATGGTAGTTGTGTCTTAGTCTCCCTGGTTTTAGTTTCTCCCTTCCGAATACTAACCAGTCCTGACCATACTTAGGCTATGAGATCGTAAGAGATCAGGTTTGTTCAGGGTGGTATGGCCATAGACTGTTTTAGTTTCTCAATTCTCACACCTTCCCACCCCCCATTATAGTACAGTCATTATGGGAAGACATCTGTTTAGACACGTTTTAAAACCCATCTTCGCAGCTCATTTTGTCAAAGTTCAAGAAGCACAGACACTGAAGTCCTTCCCTATGAACCACTTAGAACACTGATGGCTGACAACTGCCTGCTAGGACTATGCAGTGAGCTAACTTGTGTATCTTGCTTGCATTTTGTTTCTGTAGGAGCTGCCAGCACAGGAGACAGTGGAAGACCTCCAAGGTAGAGTGCTGTCCTTGTTTGACATTGTATCACAGCTGTATTCTCAGGGGAATGATGTTTGTAAAGATTTAATTTTTAGTTCTCTATATATCTCTGTGTGTGGGTATGCGTGCATGTATGTATGTCTATGTCAGCAGAATCAGTTGACCTGCGTGTGAGGCTAACTTCCGGACTTTTGACTCTATTCCTTTAATCTCTTCTCTGCCTTTGTGCTGTTACCACATTGTCCTGCTTGCTGTGGCTCTCATGGGTTATGATGGGGATTATGTGAGTCTCCTAGCTTTGTTTTCTCGGGCCAAACTGGTACCTCATCTTTCCCTGTGATCTGTGAATTTCTGTTAAAACAAACAAAAAAAACTAGGATTTTGGTAAGGATTTCATTAAATTTGTACATAAATCCAGGGAGTATTTTCATCCTAGCAATATTTATTAATTTTTCCAACTCATAATTATGGATGATTTTCCATTAGATCCTCTCTCTCTCTCTCTCTCTCTCTCTCTCAGCTTTTGAACCCAAAGCCTCAGGCATGCTTGGCTAGTGCTCTATTACTGAGCTGCATTCCCAACACATTTCCTTTTCTAATTTGGTGACAGTGTCTCACTGAGTTGTTCTATACCTCAAGCAGGCCTGAAGTTTGTAAGCCTACTGCTTTGGCCTCCTGAGTAACTAAGATCACAGGTCTGGACCACTAGGCCCATCTCTTTTTTTTAATAACAATATTTCGTAGTCTTCAGTGTGAAAGTCTTATACATTTTTGGTCAAGTTTATCCCCAAGTACTTTGCTCTTCTAGGTTTTGCAACAAGAATTTTGTTCCTAATTTCATTTCCAATTGTGCATTAATGACGTAGAGATGTAATTGATTTCTGCAAATTGATTTTATATCCTCAAATTTGCTGACCTTCTCTGTAGTCCTAAGAGCATTTTAATGGAGTGTTTAGAATTTTCTCTGTGTAAGGTGTTATTTTCTAATGGAGATGCATTTCTTTTTCCCTTTCCAGTCTTGTTGCCATGTATTACTTTTTCTTGGCTAATTGCTCTGGTTAACATTTCTAGTAGAATGTTATTTGGGTCTAGTCAGACCTTGTTTAGATACCTTGTTTCTGACTTTATGGAGAAAATGTTCACCTTGAAGTGTAACATTAGCATTGATGGTTCATATGAGGCCTTTTCAGGTTTAAGAATTTGCCTTATGATCACATTTTCTTGAGCGTTTTTATAATGAAACGATGCTGGACACTGGCACCTTCTGTGTGTGTCAACATGACTCTGCAGCTCTTGTCATTGCCATCTTTCTTGGTGTGCTATATTTGGAAATAAGTATTTTGTCATGTGGTCTGTGTGTTATCCTTTTAACATGCTGTGTACATTGTCCTAGCATCAGGTCTATTGTTGTGGTAAAATACTCTGATAAAAAGCAACTCAGGAAAAGGGTTTATTTGGGTTATAATTCCAGATTGTCATCCTTCATTGCAGGGAGTCAGGGCAGGAACTTCAAATAGCCAGTCACCTCACACCCACAGCCAGGAGCAGAGAGCTGTGAATACATGTCTGCCTCCCTGCTTGCTTGCTGGTGCTCAGCTCCAGTCCTCCAACGTTACACAGTTCAGCACCCCGCCTAAGAAATGGTACCACCCACAGTGGGCTGAGTCTCCCTGCATCAATTAACTGGTTAATACACTCCCCACCCACATGCCCACAGGCCAACACAAGGTACACAGCCCCTCATGGAGACTCTTCCCAGGTGATTCTAGGTTGTGTCAAGTTGACAGTTACAGCCCACCATCAAATATACAGTATGTGTAGAACATTCATATCACATGTACAGAATGTGTACATATTATGTACATCATATTTATACCCCACACATACTGTGTATTTAGCATGCCTCCCACCTACACACACCACATCTAGCATGAATGTGTTGTACATAGCATATATGTTGAGTGTATTAAATGAACAGAGCATGTGTATGTCCACAGGTGATGATATTGACAGGTAGAGCAGTGAATCTTGGGACATATGCCTACACTGAAGGCTTTTTATTATCACAGTAAGGATGAATTGTTACTAGAATCAAGCAGGAAGAGGCCAGGATGATGCTCACAAATACTGTGGTTTACAAGACAGTCAGTCCCCCGCAACAAAGCATCATCTGGTCAGACATGTCAGTGGGATCACCCTTGTTGGCTTAGTTTAGTGAAGAGCAGAGCCAGAGCCTGACCCGAATGTGTGATGGAAACCATACTGCTCTGCCCCCTGAGCACTTGGTACAGAAAAAACTGAAAGTGTGAATCACTGTTTTAAATATAGACCTTTTAGGATCCATGGTGGAAGTGGAATTCTTAAAAATAAGAATTCGGGGGTGGAGACGGCTCATTTCACAAAGTGCTTGCCACCTAAGCATGAGAAACTGAATTGGAACCCAAGAACCCTCATAAAAATACTGCATGTGTCTGAAGACTGGAGAGACGGTTGAGCAGTTAAAAGCACTAGCTTCTCTTACAGAAGACCAGCACCTACCTGGCGGCTCACAATTATCTGTAATTCCAGTTCTAAGGGGTTGGACCCCATCTTCTGGCCTTCATGGGTGTAGTACACATATAGTATGCCTACATTAATGCAGGCTAACACTCATACATGTAAAATATAAATAAATGAATAAATAAATAAATAAATAAATAAATGTGTTCTTTTAAGTGAGGTGTGATGCATGCTTGTAGTCCTATCACTGAAGAGGTGCAGACAGGGGGATCCCCAGTTCTCATGGGGCAGCCAGCCTAGCTGAATGGGCAAGTTTCAGACAGAAACCCTGTCTCATAAAACAGGCGGGGGGATCCTGGAGAGAAGGCTCAGTGGTTAATAGCACTGACTGCTCTTCCAGAGGACTTGGGTTTGGTTCCAATATGGCAGCTAACAACTGCCTGTAAGTCTAGTTCCGTTGAGTTAACACTCTCTTCTAACTTTTGTGGGCATCGCACACATGTGGTACACTTAGATACATGGAGCCAAAGCACTCATGCGTATAAAATACAAGTAAATAAAAAAGTTAAAAACCAATGTGAATGATCTCTAAAGGAATGATAGCTAAGGTTGACCTTTGGCCTTTATATAAAAGCACAAAGATGCACGTATGCACTTGCACCTACTTGTGTGCCTCATACTCAAACACAACCACACGCCAGACGCGCGCACAGACATAAACCTCTAAGTGGTCTGATGTTACCTGGTCATTATTGCTCTAAGACCTTAAACCTTGCCGTGGGTATCAATCACTTAATCCCCTTCTTCACCTCTGAAACCTTAAACTTTGCAGGTGTGTCTCACACCAACCGTGTTTTTCACCTCAGGTGTTGTTCTGTCTGATGATCAACCCCAGGCAGCGGAGTTATCTACCTCACCTGGCATCAAGTCAGAAGGCGTACCTGCTTCCCAGGTGCGCACACCAGAACGCACATCAGTGCCGGCTGGATCAAGGGAGCCAGTTACCACTGAAATCCTCACTAGAGAGAAAGAGAAGAAGCCAGGGGACACTGTCCAGCGGCCTGCCCACCACAGGTCCGAGGGTGGTCTCATAAACACAGGAACCTTGAAAAAGTTGCCGTACTTGTCCTTGTCCCAGTATGACTTACTGCAACCCGATGTTTCCTTCCAAACTTGGGGCAGTGAGAATTCAGTCCTGATTCCCCAGTCCACCAGGGCCCAGGGTTCCACCAGGGCACAGCCGCCGAGCCAGTCACCCCAAGACAGCCCCAGCTGCCCACAGTGCAACACAGTCCTGGCCAAACCCCTGGAAGAGGAGGAGCTGACCCACACATCTTGTCAGGTGGACCTGCCCTTGAACCAGGAAGTGGTCAACTCAGATGGTGAGGTCGCTGTGACCCTTATTGACACCTCTCAGCCTGGAGAGCCACTGAGTTTGCACGAACCCATTAAGATCGTTATTACCATGAGTAGCACCCCGAACTCCATGAGTGACCTTGAGAACTCGGTGCACTTGAAGGTGACCAGCTCAGACAAGATCAATCACAGGCCCCACACAGAACCAGCTGGCCCAGGAGACCCAGAGCAGGTCAGAATTCCCATGATCTCCCTCCAGTCATCAGAGGAGGAAGGAGGAGCCCCTTGTCACAAAGGAAACGGAGGAGAATGGACTCCAGAGAGACAGAAGGTGGAGATGTCCCCCAGTCATTGCTCTGGCTATGGGTCTGGGGATGCAGGTGGTCCAGCCAAGGACTACACTGCTGCCCCAAGGTACACCTGGGAACCAGACCCTGAGCTCACACAGGTGGATCCCAACTCTGAGGGGAACAGGGAGAGCCAGGCCAACCTTGAACCAGCCTCTTATAAGAGCAGCCATGAGAAAAGACATGCCCGTGTTTTCAGTGTGGACAGTGGGACTGACATCTTCTTGAGCAAGAGTTCCACAGAGGTGGTCAGTGACAGAGACAAACCTATCCCGACATCCAAATCAGACCTGGAGGCCAAGGAAGGACAGATTCCAAATGAGTCCAACTTCCGAGAGTTTGTCTCCCTGTTGGAATCCATCAGTACAGCGAAGGTGGAAGCCCCAGATCAGGCGCAGGGCTCCACAGAGCAGAGAGGAGCAGGCCAGGGCCCTGAAGGTAAGGCTCCACATCTCTTGTCTCTGATGACTTCACCACAGGGTGCCCCGGCAGTCATTTGCCTCTGTGAGCTGATCTTGGCAGTATGTGACAGCTCTCAGGAGATGCCTAGTTGCTTGCTGTGTTTGTTTGTGGAGTGTGTGTGTGTGTGTGTGTGTGTGTGTGTGTGTATGTGTGTGTTTGTGTGTGTTACAGGTGCATTCATGAGTCGGGTGTACAGATGTATGTGTTTGTACATGGTGTATATGTGGCAGTCAGAGGACAGCCTTGGGTGCTGGTCCTCCATGTCCTCAATCTTTTGTTTGAGATGGAGTCTCTCACTGTTGAGGAACCACACTGTGCAGCCCAGGCTGGCCACCCTACAGTGCTCCAGGGATCTGCCTGTCTCTGCTTCTCATCGTGAAGCACTGGGATTATAAGGGTGTACCATTGCACCAGGCTTTTTATGTAGGTTCTCGGGGTATGAACTCAGGTCCTCATGTTTGGGAGGCAAGTACTTTATGGACTGAGCCAGTTCGCTGGCCTTGTTGATTTTTCCACCTGTTACTGGACCTGTGAGCCAATAATGAGCAGATGTGATCCCTTCTTTCAAAAGTCAGAGCAGAAATATTTCAGACATTTCAAGTTTGTGGACTGTTTACCTATATACAGTGAGGTATTTGGGGGGAAGACCTAAGTCTTTGCACAGTGTTCATGTTTATGTTTACATTCATTCATGTTCTGTCTGTACCCCTTACACAGCCTGTATTCTGACTGTGCCTTGTCACATGAGATCACATTGTCAGTTTCCTATGTGATGCCGTGATGTTGCTTGTGAACTTCTGAATTTTCAGGCATTTCAGGTTTCTGATTTTCAGACTGAAGAGGATCCACCCATGTGGGCTTACTCCACAGGAAACTTAAGGTGTTGTTATGAATTTCTGGCTTCTCTAGAAAGCCAGAATATTTATTTGCAGGGAAATAAGCAATTATCTTCCTGCAGTTGTCACAACTCGAAATAGACGATTCTTCCTTACAAAAGGGATGCTTTCTGGGAAACTTCATCATAAAGCAAGTTTCCTTGTGGGCAGGGGTATGACTTAGTCAGTAAAGTGTTCGCCATGCAAGCATGACGACCTGAGTTTGATTCCCCAGAACCCACGTAAGAAAGAAAAGCAAGGCACTGCACTGAGTGCCTGTAATCCCAGCACTAGGGAGGCAGAGGCTGGTGAGTCCCTGAGAGATTGAGGGCAGCCTGGTCTACATCGTGAGTCCCAGCCCACTGGAACTAGTGGGAGACCCTGTCTACGAAGCAAAGTGAAACAAAACGAAAAACAAAACAGAGAGCATGACTGAGAGCGAACCCTGACATTTATCTCTGGCTTCTACATGCCTATGCGTGCACACACATACACACGGAGAAAATGTACTTTTCCTACTGAACTCTGTTATAAAATGCCAAATTCCTAGTTCTTCTGAGTTGTGAACAGCATATAGTCTACAGTTTTTGATTGGCAGCGGACACTGTCCTGGGCCCTTTATTTACATTCACTAGAGTGACGTAATTTGCAAACAACCCAGAGACAGGGACTCAGTGGTCATTCCTCCATTGTAGTCAAGGTCTGAAGATTTTCACGAACTCTCTCGTGTTCTCTCTTCAGTACAGGAAGTGCAGAAGTGGATCACCACAGCTGATCCGTCTGTCAGATGGCTCCGTCATACTGTATTTCCTGGCTATGGACTGGGTATTTGCTTGCAGGGCTGTAAAGGAACAGAAGGCCCTAGTTTCCCCTTTATTAAAAGGATTCTACTAGACCAGAGATTTTGTCTTTTAACGTCCTGTGTTGTGGTGGTGGAGCATCGTTCTGTTTTGTGTCTTTGCTGAGGCCGGGGCACAGGGCTGCTGGCTGCAAGCAGTCACACACAGGGCAGCGGTTGCTTCGATGCTGGAAGAAGCTTTAGGGCTGGTGTTGGTCTTTTATAGCTGTCGTTCTCTGCTCTCAGGAGAGCTCCACATGGGCAGTTCTGAGAAGGCTCCTCCACGGAATTCTGTTAAGATTTTAGACCAACATAGGCAGTATGTGAAATCAGGGTAAAATATTTTTGAGATAAGAATCCTTTAAATTTTTATTACATTTGTTTATTCTGGGTATTGGGGGAGACAGGGGACCGTTGCTTGGCATATATGTGTGGGTCAGGTGCTAACTTTCAGGAGTTGGCTCTCTCCTTCTACCATGTGGGTATCAAGATTAAACTCAGATCCTCAGGCTTGATGGCAAATGCCTTCAGGCACTGAGCCATCTCACTGGCCCTTTTTTATTGAGACAGAGTCTCATGTACCCCATGTTAGCTTGGAACTCACTACATAGCCAAGGATAGCCTTGAATTTATGATCCTCTTGCTTCTACCTCCCAAGTACTGGGATAGCAGGTGTGTGCCACCATACACAGTTCATGCAGTGCTGGAGATCAAACCAAGAGTTTGGGCAGGCCAGACAAGTACTCTGCCAACTGAGCCACACACACACTCTTTTTCCAGTTTTTCTGAGGCAGATTCTCATATAGCCCAGCCTGGCCTCTAACTCCCTATGCAGCTGAGGCTATCCTTGGACTAATGATCCTCTAGTCTCCAGTGCTGGGATGATAGGTGTGCATTACCACACCTGGCTGGATTTGGATGTTTGTTGTCTATTCCACATGAGGAGTCACTCTCTAGACCCACTGCATCTAGCTTTCACATTCTTGCTCATTTCCGAGTTCTATTAAAATTTAATCCACTTATATAGCCACATATGTCTACCAGCCCCTGTACTGGTCAGTGGTAATTCAGAAGATGTGGATTTGTTCTCAAGACAAAGGTGCCACCCAGCTATGCCACTCTGTCTGGTGGATGGAACAGTGGTTTGGAACCACATGGTTCTTGGTACCAGCTGGGCAACTTAGCAAATCTATAGGGAGACGGGCGGAGAGCCCGGCTTCTCTGCGGCTGCAGCGTCTGTTTTCTTGTCCCCCTCAGGCCATCCGTATGGCTTATTTGGTGTGTCTACTTGAGATTCTGCACTTCTTAAACATCCCTGCCAGCCACGTCAATCACAGCAGGATTATGCTGGAAATTGTGCTGGTTTCATTTCTGTTGCTGTGATAGAACATGCTGCCCAAAGGCAAATAAAGGGAGGAAAAGGTTTGTTTGGCTTAGACTTTCAGATCACAGCGTCGTGAGGGAAGTTACAGAGGCGGGCGCTGAAGCAGCGAGTTACATCACATCACGTGCTCAGTGGAGAACAAGGAGAGAACAGATGCATCCTTGCTTGTCTGCTTGCTGGGTTGCTGGACTTCTTCACTCCTTCACAGTCCAGGCCCAGTCCATTAAATGGGGCTACCCACATTCAGGGGTTCTTCCTAACAAATAAGGCAATTGAGACGCCCCCTCCCCTAGCACAAATATATCCACAGGCCATTCTAGGTTGTGGTAAGCTGACATTCAACCATCACAGATACATAGGTGGCCTGCAGGGAGGTGGGGCACTAGGATGCTTCATGGTTTCTGCAGCTAGGACACCCTACCTCCTTACATCTTGGAGGAACAGGAAGTAGAGACTGGGCAGGAAGTGGGGCCTGGCAGTCATCCTTAATGTCCACCTCCAGTGACCTACCTTCTCCTGTGAGGCTCCACTTCCTATAGATTCCTTCCCAAACAGATCTGAGAGTTCAAGTACATGAGTCTGTTGGAGACATATGCATTCATATGACAGAGAAGTTCTGTCAGCAGACAAGGATCGGCTGTTGAGAATGTGATGGTCCTCTGGGAGGAAGGGTCAGTAGCATCAGGGCTTGAGCTGGGGACCAAGCTCCACGCTGTCACCTGCACAGCCTGAGGAGTTCTGTTCAGACACCTCTCTACTCAGGTGAGGTCGGGACTCTTGACTCCACAGAGGAGGTTTAATAGGAAGAAAAAACCTGAAGCAGAGGTTTAATAGGAAAAAAACATAACATAGATTTGAACACAGGGGTTCATAGAACGATATGTGCTTAAGAAAAGAGAGCACATGCCCAAGAGAATGGGTGTGGCCTTCACAAGAGAGTCCCACTCAAGTGTCTTTCCAGTAGCCATTTAGATGTGCTGTTGCTGGTGACTTTCGTTCTGAGGAACGAAAATGAGATGCTAAGATGGTTCCGGGGTGCACTGCATGGGAAAACAGTGGGTAAGGTGAACCCTCAGCCACAAGGGTGGCAGGGGAATTGAAGTTGTCTTTACTGAAAACTGAAGTTTATGCTCTTGTTCATAAGAGCCCCAGAAAATTCTACGTTCCATCTGGGGAAAAAAGCCCAGGCCATATACGCCTAGGTATTAAACCCGCCCACGTCATTACGGTTTCAATATTTTTATTTCCAAAATCTCAGTATGAAAGCAGTATTGTCTCTGTGGGGGCAACCTTCTCAGAAATGCTAATGGTGCTGGAATCCTGCTTCTCAGCCGGGGAGAGACTTCAGCCAGACCCAAGGACACTCTTCTGGTGCCCCCATGACTGTCTGAATTTTTCTATCCTGCTTCAGAAAGAGTGGGAGTAGATCGCTCTCCTCCTCCGGGAAGGACCGTAATAAGCCTTTCCTGGGTGTTGCCGTCCTCAGTGGTGCTCAGACCTCCCAGATCTGGCTCGGCTGCTTGTGTCCCTGAGGGAAGACAGTGACTATATTCCGAATCCTGGCTCTACAGTGCTGTATGGCAGTGCCACAAAACGAGATGACCTGGGGTGCCTGGGGCTTGTCTGCTGATTCTTCTGATGCACAGTGGGAAGCAGCTTGATCTTGAAGCTTACTGGAGCAAGATTTTTGATTCTAGCCCTCTCCAAGATGCTCTCCATCATAGTCCTGCAAGAAAGGGTTGTGGGATGGGCCTCGGCTCTGTCAGTATCCTTCAATTCAAGGCTGTAGAAAATAGCACATGACTCAAAGCCTTTAAATCACATTAGAGCTGCACGTGGTGATATACATATACACTTATCATCTGGTCCTGGGGATGAAAGGTAGGAGAAATGGGGCTAGCCTGGGCTGCAGGTTGAGAACCCCCCATCGCAAAAACCAAACTAAACAATAACAGCAATGTTGGCAAGTTTGCTTGCTTTTATTTTGTGTAAATAAAGACATTTCCACCCTTCCTCCCAGAAGAAGCCAGGCCATTGTCAGAGCAAGGGGATTAGCTAGTTTGGGCAGCAACTTAAAGCTAGGTGAGGGGTACAGTTTATTGTTAGGAAGGGAGGTTTTTGTTATTCCCTGGATGAGGTTGTCAGCCAAGGAGACCAAGGAGTCAGCAGTACCTGGACTGTCCTATGTGTTGATTAGGGCTGAGCATTCAGCTTTCTTTGACAGGAAATGTTGAAAATAGGCAGAGATGAGGGAAGCAGTCTTGTCCATCTGGGCCTAACATTACAGAGCATCAGTGGCTTCTAGGACCATTTGCTAGCAGCCTGATTTCTGCCATAGGTCTGGTCATGGGCTGGGGGTGAGGATAATGCATTGGTTGCTGGCTGCGGCAGATGTTGCTCAGGACACTCTGTATACATTTCCAGCCATCATTCTTTGATTTACTTCTTCTATGAAGTTCTAGAAGATCCCACAAACATATCCAGAGTGTATACAAAAGTACTAATTGAGGAATTATCTCTGACATAGGTTTATGATTTTGTGCCTAGGGAGATGTGAACAGATGCCCATGTGTTCCCGATACGGAACAACAGCAAACTAAAGAAATAATTCCACTCAAGTTTAGCTTAGTGGACAAATTCGTTCATTGGGCTTGTTTACAGGAGTGTGGGTGACACAAGGCAGCTTGATCACTGAAAACAAATCCCACCCCAGCATGAGTGAAGACTGGAGAAAGCTGCATCTCTGGAGCTCCCTGTAGTACAGACACACAGTAGGACAGCACCACCAAACCATTACTGCTGTTATAACCTTGGGGAGGAGCCTTGTGAAGCTCGTAAGATTTTTTTTAATCTCCTGACCCTTATGAGGTTCTGTTATTTCTTGAGCTTCCCTCTTGAAGGAGTGTTTCACTTCTGAGGAAACAGGAAAGACTAGAAAATTGAAACAAGCCAAGTTTATAACACGAAGGATCTAGTTCAGTGCATCGTGCCAGATCAGGAGACAGCCTCTATTTTTAGATGGAGTGGAAGCGTGGCTTGTGGCGGTAGATAGCTATGATCCTTGAACAGGATCGCGCAAAGGCAGTGTCTCTATTTCTGTTTCATTTCTGTAAAAGGAAAACTGCATGTTTTTATGGAAAAAAAGACTCCAGTGGGCTCCAGTGCCAGAGCAGGATGGCAGGATTAAGAGAGGACTGAATTTGGGAGCTGAGGAGATGGCTCAGCAGATAAAGTGAAACCATGAGGACCCAGGTCTGATCTCCAGCACCCATGGAAAAAGTGGGACACAGTGTGCACATCTGTAACCCCAGTGCTGGGAGAGGAAATGCTGAGACAGGAGCATCCCAGGCTCCTTCGTCAGCCAGCATAACCGATCTATGAGTTACGGGTTCAGAGAGACCCTGTCTCAAAAAAATATAGTGAAGAGCGATCAAGGAAGACACTTGACCTTGACCTCTATCCTCCATATGCACCTGCCACAAGTATACATATGCTGGTACACACATATGCGTGCACAGAGGATGTGTGCATACATATAGCACATGCACAGAGGAATGTGTGCATACATATAGCACATGCACAAGGAGAGAGAGAACTGGAGAGTTAAATGCTTTCCTTTATTCTAGTTTTAATTCATCATAAGAGAAATAAGAGAACATCCATCTGTCTACATCCTTTTTTTTTTTTTTTTTTTTTTTTTTTTGAGACAGGATCTTCCTATAGTCACCACTGGCCTGGAACTCGCTGTGTAGAACTGGCTGGCCTTGAACTTGCAGAGAGCAACCTGCCTCTGTCTCCAGAGTGCTGGGTTAAAGGTGTGAGCCGCTACACCCAGGTCCTGTACATACTTTTTAAGTAAAAGAGGACACAGATGTCACAGGTTTACTGACCTGTGGGACAGAAGGGACCTAAGAGACGGGAGATGAGCAGACGTGTGCAGGTACAGAGACATGGTGCTAGAACTGCCTTGGCGCACCCTGCGTTCCTCTGTGGCCGGGGCTGCCTGCCTGACAAACTGTCGAGTCTCCCCTCATGACCATGAAGAAGCCCGGGGGGGACGTCTCTGCACCTGTAGGATGCTGCTTGACACCTGTGGACTGGTCACTGAAGCCTCAGTCTGGGAGGGTCTCAGAGGTCCAGCAGCATGTCAAATGTGTGTGTGTGTGTGTGTGTGTGCGTGTGTGTGCACATGTACATGCAGGTAAGCATGCATGTGTGTGGAAGCCAGAGGTCAGTGTCAGGTATCTTCCTCTGTTGCTCTCCAAACATTTTTTTCCATATTATTTTTACTTTAACATTTTTAAATTATTCTGTGAGAATCCCATACACATACAGTGTGTTCTGATCTATGCACCCCGTTTCTCCTCTGAAACTCCCCTGTGCCCCAGTACATCCTACCAACTGCACATCCTCTTTTTATTTATTGTTTTGTTGTTCTTCCACTGTATCCCATTAGTGTTGCCTGTGTGCACATGTGTGGAACCATACTCCACAGAAGGATGAGCAACCTACCATGGCCCCAAAGAAAAATGACTCCCCCTCCCCCAGCCACTGCCCGAGCTCCTTAGCTGAGGGCCATGCTCTTGAGCCCCTCCCCCATCCACGCTGGAATTCTGACTGGCTTTGTCTTGTGCAGGTGACTGCAGCTGCTGTGAGTTGATGAGGACAGCTGCCGAGTCACGTCCAGCATTGCACACACCCTCCCATCCTCCTCCTCTTGCGCTCTCTCTGCCCTCTCTTCTGCGCTGTCTCCTGATTGTGCGGTGGGGTGGGTGCTGACATGGACGTCCCGCCCGCGCTGAGCACTCACACTCGCTTATTCTTGGTATTTGACTAGTTGGGGGCCTCTGCTTAACCACTGCCCACTGCTTTTGAAAAGAAGTTTCCCTGATGATGGTGGAGAGTGTCCCCCACCTTAATCTTTGAGACAGTGTCTCTCATTGAACCTGGGGCTCACCAATTCAGCTAGACTGGCTGACCAGTGAGCCCCAGGCATCTGCCTGTCTCCACCTCCCAGCCTTGGGCTAACATATGTGCCACCACATATGACTTTTTTATGTGTGGTCTGGGCACCAAACTCAGGTCCTCAAGCTTGCACATCAAGCACTTGTGGACTTAGACTCCTGTCCTCAGGCCCAGGCTGAGGTGCCTCAGAGCTGACAGTTTACTCAGAAAAGAGCTGTCTATGTCTGGTCACAGAGACACTTGAGACACAAGCAGAGGCCAGGGTACCCTTTGCATTGTGGCATAAACCAAAACTGTAATCTGACCCATTACTGAGAGAAGATTCTAAACAAGCTCCCCTCCGTCCATCTGCCCTGCTAGTTGCCAAGTCTTCCTCCTTCTGTTGTTCATGGTGAGGAATGTGTGTCATGCTCTGTCTCCGAGGTGCTCAGCCATAGTTCAGAGTCAGTTGCTTTCAACAAGTTTCTGCCTTCCCAAGGACCACGCTGCCTTTAGCTGGAAGATGGATGTTGGACAATGAATGAACAGAAAGACTAGCAAAGTTTTGAAATGGTGAGGGGTTCACAAGCAGCTTTGTTTCTGTAGTCTTCTTAATATTATTTTTTATTTATAAGCATCTATGGGTGCCTGCTTGTCATTATGGACACTGCATTGGAGCAGTGACTGCAGAGGGCATCAGATCTCCTGGAATTAGAGTTACAGGCAGTTGTTAGCTGCCAATTGTGGGTGCTGGGAACTAAACCTAGGTTCTCTGCAAGAACAGCAAGTGCTCTTAACCTCTGAGTCATCTCTCCAACACCTCCTTTATTAAAATCTCAGATTATGCATTTGTGTATTAGGAATCTTTCAGGCCTGTGGGGAGGAGGGCTTACAACTGGTGTCAGTGTAACTGAATATCTGAGTTAGGTCAAGAGAGGCTCTGAATCCCTTAGCAGAGTAGATGCTGTCTGTAGGTGTCTCGACAGCCTGTATCAAAACATACCACACTTCTGGTTTTCACATATATTTAGAACTTCATACTTAGCAAAGTGAATGTGTATTTAGAAACCTGCCTGCCCCAATCATACTCTCTCTCTCTTTCTCTCTCTCTCTCTCTCTCATTTGACACAGGCTCTTCGTATGTAGACAGTGTTGGATTTGAACTTGGGGGAATCCTCCTGCCTTAGCCCCCTGAATGCTGGGATTATAGGTGTGCAGTACCATGCCTAGCTTATTTTGTGTGTGTGTGAGTTATATAGCTCACATTCTATAGCTCAGCAGCTCACAGCAGTCTTCTTGCATCAGCCTCCCTGGTGCTGAGATCTTAGTCTAGTCACCAGGCCTGATCCTCACTCTGTTGCTCTTTCAGGATTGTTGCTTTATTCAACCAGGCATTCCGATTCACTTCTCCATTTCTTGTTATTAACACATAGAACTATATTTTCCAGATTCTACCTCCCAGGGGACCAAAGAGGAAGCTGTGGAGAGCAAAAGGCCTGATGGGCATGATCCTAAGCCTGGGAAACCAGACTTGCCAAGCAGAGGCCATGCAAGTGCCAGCCCTGTGTCCACACAGCCTGCCAAGACCACATCTCTGTAGGTCGCACCCAGTCACATAGCCCTGTGCAGAGTGAGAGGCAGCCTCTCCTACCAGCTGCTTCTTCTAATGCCTTGGGGAGGAACAGGAGGAATTCCTGATCATTTTTATTTCTTTGTGTGTGTGTGTGTGTGTGTGTGTGTGTGTGTGTGCGCGCGCACGCATATGGGTGTGTGTAAAGGCCAGAGATGGGGGTGGGGTATCTTCTCAATTGATCTCCACCTTGGCTTTTGTGACAGGGTCTCTCACTGAACTCCAGTTCAGCTAGGCAGGCTGGCCAGTGAGCCCCAGGGATCCACCTGTCTCCCCTCCCCATCACTGGGATTACTGAACATGCTGCTGCATGTGGCTTTTATTCACACGGGGCTTTTATTCACCCCGCTTGCCAGGGGTCGGTTCTCGGGTCTTCATGTTTGCATGGTCAGTACTCTACCCACTGGGCCCCCTCACTAGCCTCTCATGCCTTTGAATCTTTTTATGTGTTAAGTTTCCAGGGCAGTCGCCAAAGACAGATCATCTACAGAGTCACGTCCCAGCAAGACAGCTCTATGCTGCAGGTCATCAGTGGACCGGAAACTTCGGTGCAGGAGATGTCTGTGGATGCCATGCACGTGTTCATTGATGAACATGGTGAGTCTCAGCAAGAAGGGGAACAGCCATGGTTTTCTCAGAGCTCTGCATGGCCCACAGTCTGAGAACTAGGTGTTATAACAGGCAAACAGTTTGGCCGTTGTAGCCTAATGTTCTTAGAAGGCCTGCTTACCTTTGTGCCTCAGGACCTTTGCACATACAGTGTCTCTGGTGTCTGTAATGTGCTGTTTATCTTTTACATCTTACTTCTAAGGAGAACCTTTTCAGGAAAAGCTTGGACTGAACAAAGTGCATCAGTTTTTGCCTTTTTATTTTATTTTATTATTACATTTTTCTGACATGAGCTCTTATGTAACCCAGGATGACCTTAAACTTCTGATCCTCTTCCTCCACCTCACCAGTGCTAGGATTACAGGGATGTGCCACTGTGCCTGGTTTATGTGTTTCTGGGGATGGAACCCAGGACTTCTGCTTGCCAGGCAAGCACTCTACCAACTCACCTGCACTCTCAGCTCCCTCCCGGGCTTTGTTCTCTTAACACCTGGCCCTTTATCTTTTCTACACTATTACAGCTTGTAATTATTTATTGTCTTATAATAATTTGCTTAGCTGCATTTCCTCTGGGAATTTCAGTGGGATAAGTGTCCTGTGCCCAGAAAATATTTATTTGATAGTTGTTAGAAATCTGACCCTAATGTCTTTATTTTTCAGTGCCCTCATATATAAAAGGATTTAAAACAGTTTCATAGAGAATCATCAAAGGCTGGGTCCACGTCCCAAAGACCAGGGACAGAGGCTCTAGTGCTTCTGTGATGGGTCTTGAATAAAATCCTTGATTCTTAGATTTTATTTTATTCGTGTGGTGTGTATATGTGAGCACAGGTGTCGTTGTTGGTCAGAGGCATCAGATCTCCAGAGCTGGTGTTACAGAGGGTGTGCTGCCTGATACGTGTACTGGGAATCAAACCCGAGTCCTCTGCACACTAGTATGCACTCTTGACTTCAGCACTTAAGTCTTTAAAATTATGTAATTTTTATATAACTATATATTGTAGATTTATTTACTTTAATTAGCCTGTGGAGTATCAGGTTCGCTCGTGGGATTTTCCTGTTCACTTAGTTCGGTTGGCCCTCCTGAATCTCCTCCCTCTGTGTCCCTGCTTGTACCCGTCCCCAGGACTCCACCTTCCACTCCAGAGCACGTGGTGTGTCTCTCCCTGCTCTCTCCCTAAAGCCTCTTCTTCTCCCGACTCCTTTTCTAGATTCCTGGTCTCTATGCACAGTCACTCCGACTTAAATACAAACACTCAAACAGTGCCACTGAGAAGCTAGCACTGCTTGTGAGAGCAAGTGTGGTCTGTCTGTCCGTCTGTCTGTCTGCATGGCTCAGGCCTGGTACAGATCAAGTACTATCAGTTACTTTACCTCAGAAGGATGATGGCTTAGACGCTGAGCTCAGGGATCTTCCCATCTAGTTAATTTTCTTGTGTATCTGCACAGACAAGAAGATGCTCTCTGTTAGAACATCAGGGGCAAGGATGCATGTAGCTCAGTAGTAGAGCATTTGCCTAACCCTTGTGAGGCCCAGGGATTTAATCACCAGCTCCACACATACCACATGCACACATACATGACACACCACAAATACAAATCACACATACACACATATCCCACAATATAGACCACACATACACTACACATAGACACACAACACACACACCAGTACACACAACACCCATCCCACACACCATATGCACGTACATCACAGACATATATCATACACATATTACAAATACACACCATGTCACACACCCCACACACTTCATACATATAACCACACATACTACATATATACACCACACACAATATACACCTACAGACACTCATGCATGCCCCCCCCGTAGCACACCACAGGCCACATACCAGTCACACACACATACACATATATACATCGTACATACATACTCAGTATACATACCCACAGATACACACACACACACACACACACACACACACACACACACACACACCATACTCCAAAAACAAAGAAAGGGAAGAAAGAAGAAGCAAATTTGAACTACAGCCTCCAGAGTGGCTTTGGCTTAGTTCTGCAGGTTGTGCCGAGGCCCCAGGCAGGTGCTCCCAACAGAGGGTTAATTACACCTCCTGGGCCCAGAGGATGGTGTCCTAAGATCACGGAGGGGAGTTTAGTTGGCATGGGAACTGATTTTATACCTCAGCCTCCGGGACTGTCCAGTGGAGTTGATTCAACTCTGCAAATGAATTCCACCTTCTCTTTTCCCCGTTAACACCAGGTCAGCTCTACACACTGGCTCATCTGCACAGAGGCCGCCATGCTCTCCATCCAAGCCACATGCAGAACAAGCCTCTTTATACATGTGATACCCCTGTGCATGTGAACCAAACCCAGTGGTGATGGCTGACCTCAGGGCCTGCCGATGCAAGAAGGGAGCGTAGGAAGGTCAAGTCAAAAGCTGGGGATGCAGGTCCTTCCATAGAATGTTGCCAAACACCCCAAAAGCCCTGGGTTCGATTTCTGTCACAGCACTAACCACTCCTAAAATCCCAGTGCTCAAGAAATGGAGGCAGGAGATTGGAAGTTCATAGCTGTCCACGGCTAAGTAGCAAGTCCAAGGCAAGCCTGGGCTACATGAAACTTCATCAAAGGAAAAGAAAGAAGGAAGGGCAGATTAGGCGAGGTAGCCCACACCTCCACACTGGTAGTCCGGCACTGGGGAGACTGAGGCAGGAGAACTGGGAGTTGCAGGCCGGCTAGGCTACATATGGAGAGAAGAAAGGGATAGAAGAAGAAAAGCACCGAAGGAAGCCAGTGAGGCAGTGAGCAGAGGGGCGACCGCAGCGAGCAGGGGCGGAGCACTGAAGGGCTGAGCCCTGGTGTTGGTGTCTGAGCGAGTTCCCAGGGAGGTCCGCAGAAGAAACCTTCTCAGTGACATTCTCCAGCCCCGCTCATCCTCCTGTGTTCTGCAGTGCCTGCCTGCGGGAGCTGAGCTGTGACCTGAAGGGTCTGCTCTCACTGCGCACTCCCTCCCTACAAGCCCTCCTTTCAGGTCGCCAGCTTCCTAGCTGTCCTCTCGCTGTCCTTTGCTAAGTAAACTTCTGCCCAGTGTCAAGCAGAACGAAACAAAGCCAATCACAGTGCAAGCCAAGTTCCCTTTAACTGTCAGATGCTGTAATACATGTGTGTGCCCTGTGTGTGCTGTGGGGTGCTGTGATGCTCTGACATCTCCTGATTTTGCAGGGGAAATCAAGTCCTGTTACTTAAAGTCCGGGATTCAGAAAGAAGCCTCCTTACAGCATCCACCCTCCTCCAACCAGGACCGTGTCTCCCATGCCAGGTGAGCTGGGACCAGGGGGGCTTTCCCTTCATGTCCCTCAGCTGCCACTTGCTAGGACCCAGGGCGTCATCTGAACTGGTTTTTCCTGAAGGGGCAGGAAGACATTTGTCCGTGGAGGGCCAAGACATAGTTTCCTGTGAAAAAAAGTCTGACTTTGTAGTAAACTGAGAACCATTTTTGTCCTGGCCACAGTTGAAGATGAATGAACAGAGAGATACAGAGAAACCCTGTGTGAGGGAGGGACCCTGTGTGAGGGAGGGACCCTGTGTGAGGGAGGGACCCTGTGTGAGGGACCCACCCTGTGTGAGGGAGGGACCCTGTGTGAGGGATCCACCCTGTGTGAGGGAGGGACCCTGTGTGAGGGAGGGACCTTGTGTGAGGGAGGGACCTTGTGTAAGGGACCCTGTGTGAGGGACCTTGTGTGAGGGAGGGACCCTGTGTGAGGGAGGGACCCTATTTGAGGGGGGGACCTTGTGTGAGGGAGGGACCTTGTGTGAGGGACCCTGTGTGGGGACCTTGTGTGAGAGAGGGACCCTGTGTGAGGGAGGGACCCTGTGTGAGGGAGGGACCCTGTGTGAGGGAGGAACCCTGTGTGAGGGAGGGACCCTGTGTGAGGGAGGGACCCTGTGTGAGGAAGAAACCCTGTGTGAGGGAGGGACCCTGTGTGAGGGAGGGACTCTATGTGAGGGAGGAGGGACCCTGTGTGAGAGAGGGACCCTGTGTGAGAGAGGGACCCTGTGTGAGGGAGGGACCCTGTGTGAGGCAGGGACCCTATGTGAGGGACCCTGTGTAAGGGAGGGAACCCTGTGTGAGGGACCCTGTGTGAGGGAGGGACCCTATGTGAGGGACCCTGTGTAAGGGAGGAACCCTGTGTGAGGGACCCTGTGTGAGGGACCCTGTATGAGGGAGGGACCCTGTGTGAGGGAGGGACCCTATGTGAGGGACCCTGTGTAAGGGAGGAACCCTGTGTGAGGGACCCTGTGTGAGGGAGGGACCCTGTGTGAGGGAGGGACCCTATGTGAGGGACCCTGTGTAAGGGAGGAACCCTGTGTGAGGGACCCTATGTGAGGGAGGGACCCTGTGTGAGGGAGGGACCCTATGTGAGGGACCCTGTGTAAGGGAGGAACCCTGTGTGAGGGACCCTGTGTGAGGGAGGGACCCTGTGTGAGGAAGAAACCCTGTGTGAGGGAGGGACCCTGTGTGAGGGAGGGACCCTGTGTGAGGGAGGGACCCTGTGTGAGGGAGGGGCCCTGTGTGAGGGAGGAACCCTGTGTGAGGGAGGGACCCTGTGTGAGGGAGGGACCCTGTGTGAGGGAGGAACCCTGTGTGAGGGAGGGACCCTGTGTGAGGGAGGGACCCTGTGTGAGGGAGGGACCCTGTGTGAGAGAGGGACCCTATGTGAGGGACCCTGTGTAAGGGAGGAACCCTGTGTGAGGGACCCTGTGTGAGGGAGGGACCCTGTGTGAGGGAGGGACCCTGTGTGAGGGAGGGACCCTGTGTGAGAGAGGAACCCTGTGTGAGGGAGGGACCCTGTGTGAGGGAGGGACCCTGTGTGAGGGAGGGACCCTATGTGAGGGACCCTGTGTAAGGGAGGAACCCTGTGTGAGGGACCCTGTGTGAGGGAGGGACCCTGTGTGAGGGAGGGACCCTATGTGAGGGACCCTGTGTAAGGGAGGAACCCTGTGTGAGGGACCCTGTGTGAGGGAGGGACCCTGTGTGAGGGAGGGACCCTATGTGAGGGACCCTGTGTAAGGGAGGAACCCTGTGTGAGGAAGAAACCCTGTGTGAGGGAGGGACCCTGTGTGAGGGAGGGACCCTGTGTGAGGGAGAGACCCTACATGAGGAAACCAATCTATGTTCAAGAACAACTGCGTAGTCACTTCAGACACAGCAGCTCTCAGCACAGGGCCCCACAGCTCATGGCTCATGACTCCAGGGCTCAGGTCTCCACAGCTCAGGTCTCCACGGCTCAGGGTCCACAGCACAGTGCAGCTTTTGCTCCAGGACACACATGCTGCAAAAATCCCTCGAGATGTGTGTGTAAACATGTCTGCCTCTTCCTCCCTCGGTCCCAATGACAAAAGAAGCCTCAGTTCCACCAAAATGCATTCTCAGAAACCAATGAGTTTATCACACTTACTTACACAGCAAAGGAGGAGGGTTTACTTACAGGAGTGTGGGTGCTCCGGTCCTCACCTAAAGCCACAGCCAAAAGTCCCCACCCAAGCACGGATGACGGCCTCCAAAGCCCCCTAACATGGATAGAGCCCCCCCTCAGTCTTCCGCAGCCTTCAGACTCAGCACCTCCCTCCGGCCAAGTGCAATTAGGGTCAAATCGCTCAGCAGGTGTGACTGGATATTCAGGTGTAGGTGCTCCCCTGACTCCCACTGCTCTTCCTATGGGGGCATCAGTGGTCAGCAAGCCCCCTGACCATGATCTTAGGCAAGTGGGCAAAGCTGCATGCAGGAAGATGATGGCTGTTAGAGGAGAGTCTTATACAACACTGTAAATGTGGGCGTTCACAGGCAAAAACAGAAGAAGGTACTCTGGATGTAGATAGTCTAGATGTCCTTCCTGTTTTGTTAGGAATGATTGGAACCGTGTTCCTGGTCCCAGGGGCTCACTAGGTGTAAATCAGCTTGCATGGCTGAATCACAAGCTGGCTCATAGGGCTCAGGGCCAGTTCTTCAGCTTGTCTGTCTTACCCTGCGCTTTGAGATTCTTTATGGTAACCCATGTGGGTGTGTCTCCGTTGTGTGTTGTAAATGTGGAAATAAATCTGTCATGTACACCTTGTCAGAACTGCATGTATACTTGAAAATTTATGGGGACATTTGTGGTATAATTGGAATGTCATGGGCTTCCTATATGGAGACAATAAGTGGTGTTTTAAGAACTGAAATTCCAGGACCAGAGATGTGGATGTCAGCATGCATGAAGCCCTGCCTTCCAGCACCATACGAACCAAACATAGCCACATCCACCTGTAATCCCTGCACTCAGAAAGTCATGGAGGTAGGAGGATCAGAAACTCAAGGTCATCCTCAACTACACAGCAATATTGAGGCCGACCTGAGCTACATGAGACTTGGTCTCAAAGCAAACTAAAAGCACAAAGCATAAATTCCATCCCACGCCACCTCGTATTTATTCCTGAGCCTGAGTTATTTGAAGTGTGATGAGAATGTTAGGGGAGCCTAGAATAATGACGGCATTGTCCCTGTGCACTGCACCCGTCTCTGGAATCTTCTGTCATTGGCAGTGCCATACTGTCACCGACTGTCACCTGCTCCAGACTGCCAGTGTCACACAGCTGTGCCAGTCTGGGCTCTTATAGGCACCGCAGGGACAGCTCTCCCAGCACCCCATCCCTCCCGACTCTGCTCTCTGGGCGCCCAGTCCCGCTGTAGGGACACAGTCTCTACCCATCTCCTCTCTGCCCTCCAACTTCCTCCCGTCTCAGGATCCTGTGCACCAGTCGAAACAGACTTCTGTGGCAGGAGACGTACAAAGTCCCCAAGCAAAGGGACACCCAAAAGGAGAGAAGTTTCCATGCCCTTCTCAACTCTACCTTCTAGTACATTCCATCATTACATTTCATGAGCTTCATCATCTAAAATAGCAGCTTTCTCAGATGGCACCTTCAAAGGCAGGGAAGCACACCACACCATTGAAAACTGTCACATCCTGCTCTCCCCTGAGGCAGGGATTCTATGCTAAATTCAAAACAAACAGAAACCTCTTGTTTTAGCTCAGTGTAAAGCCTAGAGCTTTGGTTTGAGTAGGTTTTTGTTTGTTTGTTTTTTTCTGGTTGAATACTTTCCTCCTGGAGAAGTGCAGTCCACAGAATGATCTACAATAGCCATGCTTTCTGTTTTGAATAAATGTATTAAGTATACAGCAATTGAAAATAAAATAATGACTATCATTACATAGATGGATGATAGATAGATGATCGAAGGAGGGAAGGAAGGAAGGAAGGAAGGAAGAAGGAAGGAAGGAAGGAAGGAAGGAAGGAAGGAAGGAAGGAAGGAAGGAAGGAAGGAAGGAAACCTCATCAAACCTGGTCTCAAACATCCAGCAGAAATGAACTGGGAAGCCCTGTTTTGGCCACCAGCTGGAGTTCCCAGGAGAGAGAGCCCTGGGCAGAGCAGAGGGTCCCCTCAGGTGAGGCTTCCAAGTAGAAGAACAAATAACAACAGCAGATTGAGAAAACATTGCCTAACCAGGTGCTCACAACATCCAGCAGAAACCAACTACAGAGGTTGAGACCGTCAGCTGGAGCCCTGATTGAGCATTCTCTCTATGGATGAGCTTCCTGGGGCTGAACTTCCAGCTTCTCGTTCCCACTGCAGACACTTGTGTATTGTGAGATAAACAGTAGTACCTCTGTTGAGAATGGCTTACCTTCCAGCTCTTCTCAAGGGCACAGTGATTTTACTGTTGTGATGTTTGACTGTTCTCTTTCCTCCCTGTCACAGAGTCAGGAGAAAGCCCATGCCCTCACAAGCAGCCTTGGAGGACACTCTGAGACAAACATGCTTCGGTCTGAAATGGGGCGTGAGGAACACCATTTCCAGAGCCAGTTTCTCAGTGAGCTCAAACATCATATGAATATTTACCAATATAATGTACAAGATATTCAGTTAAAATGAAGCCACATAGCCAGAGCTTTAAAAAACTAAAACCAGACACTGGGGAGATGGCTCAGTGGTTAAGAACATTTGCTGATCTTGCTATGGACCTGGGTTCAGTTTCTGACAGCCATATTGAGTGGCTTACAACCACCTGTAACTCCTGAGTCCAGGAAATCTGACAGCATCTACAGACAACAAGCACACACACACACACACACACACACACACACACACGCACACATACAAACCAAACCAAATAAACAATAGAAAATAAAATAAAATGAAGCCCACCCAATGTGCATATGTGGATGGAGGGCTGTGGAGTTTTCAGACCCCTGTTCTTCGTGCCATCTCACTGAATGCCGTCCACTCTCTTGATTTCTCTTTTGATTAGATTTACCCCAAGCTGTTGCTTTCTTTCATTTCTTCTGCACTTCCTTTCCAGATTAGAGGTCTTTTATGTGTGTGCATTTGAGGATAAATCTAGGGCCTCCTGCATGATAGACAAGTGCTATACCTCTGAGCCACACCGCCAGGCCCTCATTGGGGGATTCTTGGCAGGTGATTTTCCAATGAGCCATACCCCAGTCCCCTCATTGGGGGATTCTAGGTATGCACCCTGCTGCTGAGCCATATCACACCCCCTCCCTCACTGGTGTGTGTTTACCTGTGAGTGTGGGAAAGGATGGGTGTCATCTCCTAAAAATTGTCTTGAACACTAGACATGAGCAATGACTTCTCACCCAAGCCAGAGCAAAGCAGCATTTCCTGGGTCAACCACTGAGACTGGCCAGGTAGCTCCTACCTTATCTTTGTTCCAGCATGCTCTGAGCCTTTGTAAAGCAACATGGCAGCTTGGAGCCCTGAAAGAGCCCTTCGCCCGTGTATTTAAACACGGAATGGGACCTCCTTTTACGAGTGAGGGGCTAGCGCAGACAGAGACTTCTAGCAGGACTCCTTCATAACCCTTCCACGTAGTAACCAGATTAGAGTTTAAAGTGCTTGTTGCACAAGCACTGGGGACTGGGTTTGAACTTTGAACCCAGTTAAAACAGCCAAGCATGGCAGTGCACACTCAATCCAAGCACTGGGAGGTAGAGACAGACGGATCCCAGGGGCTCACTGGCGGCTTAGTCTAACCTGATTTGTCTGTTAACTCTAGTCAATGAGAGATTGTTTCAGTGAAACAGGGTGGATGGCACCTGAGGAATGAAACCCATGGTTGACCTCTGGTCTCCGCATGCACGTGCACGCGCACACACACACACACACACACACACACACACACACACACACATGCGCGCGCGCTCTGAGTCTGATAGTATCCACAGTGTTCGGGACAGTGCCTGTGGTGGTGTGCTCAGCCACACCAGGGTTGCATTTTCTCTGGGTAGAGAGGGAAGTACTGTGATTCAGGTCCACTATGACTCTGTAGCAACAAACCCCTCATCTCCGGCCAGGAGGAAAGCAGCCCTTGGCACCTGCATAGGCCACTGTATGTATCTGTGAAGTGAACAAGTAGGAACTTGGTGTTCTCCTTGGCAGCCTGCTGTAGTCCAACACCTTGGCATCTTGGGTGAATTTAAAGCAGGTACTTTAATGTTATGCTCCTAGCTCCTATGTCCATTAAGATTTGGGTCCCCTGAATGTAGCAAACATAAAGGTTAGTTTTCAGCTTGGAAGGTGCCTGCGGGTTCTCTGTAAGCTATTCAGCCATACTCTGGAAAAGCAACTTCTCGCCGCTAAGGCTCCATCAGTGGCTGGGATCCCTTCCAAACAGGCCATTAAACTGCTTGGAAATGATTGGCAGGAAGGCAACCCTCTTAGCCATTGCTAGGCCTGGTTGCCATGTGACAGTTTTATGTCCTGGCCTCCCAGGTCTGAATGGGGGATTGTGAGAATGTCACTTCCACACCGGTTTGGGGATTCCTGGAGGAAGTTGAGAGGGGAAATTCATTTTCTTTCCAGGCCCCAGTCACTGTGGGAACCAGCATGCCTTTCCCTATGTTCAGGGACGCACAGCATCACCTTCAGTTCCCATTCTACCTGCCCATCAAACAGGTGCCTTTGGTATCTTTACCTGATTGTTCTGCTTTCTCCAGAATCTAGAAGTAGGGCCTGGGGTTGGAATCACAGTGTTTAGAACAGCTGCTTGGAAGCACTGCCAGATGATCACCCCCATCCAGCACAGACCACAGCACTGATTCGGCAGCCCAGAGCCCAAAGTGAGCTGATTTCCCTGAAAGTTGAACTGGGCATAGGGCATCAGCCCAGAACATAGGGTAGCAGCCCCAGCGCTTAACAGTCATTCTGAGCATGAAGAGAGCAGAGGACTCTGTGGAATGAAGGAGTCACTCTGGAACAAATTCGTTTACAGGATTTTCAATGGAGGTTTTGACCAGAGGTAATACCTCAGGTTGTCTTAAAAAAAAAAAAAAAAAAGCAGAGGCCAAGGAGATGGTTCAGCAGGCAAAAGCACTTTTAGCACAAGCTTAACAACCTGACTTTGATCCCTGGAACCCATGGTAAAAAGCCCCCTGCCGTGGCGCACATCTGTGATCCCAGCACTCCAGTCAAGGTGAGTGGCAGACACAGGAGAATCAATTGGAAACGCTCCTGCCAGCTATCCTCGAATATGCACTGCTTCAGAAAAAAACCTGAGAGACTGACCCTGTCTCAACAAATGTGGAAGGAAAGTTCCAGAATTTTCGTCTGACCTTTGCGTAGGCACCATAGCACACATGCACCAGTATCCACACAGCAAAAATAAGTAAAATGTAAGAATAGAGTAGGCTATAGTACAGTCTTTTGCCCAAATTTATTTGTTTCTAACGTTTGTTTGTTTCCGAATCCATGTGTGGTACACATCAAAGTACATACCATTTCAGCTTAGAAATTAGGTTTGTTTTGTGGGAGTGCCCGGAGTCTCTTGTTGCATTGTGCACCCGCCCCACACTAGACCAAGGATCTCTGCTTAGTCCTTGCTCCTCCGGTTACTATGCCTCTGTTAACAGCAGATTTATCTCAGTAAAACCACTCTGGTTCATTGTGACTAACTCTCAGGATTTCCCCCAATAGCTGAGATTCGTGTGTGTGTGTGTGTGTGTGTGTGTGTGTGTGTGTGTGTGTAGGCCGGAGTTTGACCTTTATGACCTGGACCTCACCAAGGACGCTAGGCTAGCTGGCTAGCAAGCTCCCCAATACTCCTGTCTCTGCTTCCCCAGTGTGGTGTGAGAGCACCACCACACTCAGCTTTTTTATGTGAGTCCTCAGCATGATATTGAGGTCCTCATGCTTGTGTGGCAAAGTGCCTGGGTCCCAGAGAAGGGAAGTAGGCGGGGAGGGGCAAGACGTAATCACCTCAGGTTATGTTCTGGACTTTGCTTTTCTCAGAAGAAATAGAGACTTCAGGTTTAGAAGATCTGGGCAGGAACAAGGGGCACTGCAGTGAGGCTGTGAGGTGCCCGGGATGCGATGTGGGGAAGCTCGGTGTTAGGTGTGCCCAGCAGGCATCCCATCCTCATGCTCTGGACTGCACGTTTCAGCTCTCATTTTGGATGTTTCACCTTCAGCATCACCGTTAATTCAGGTAACAGACAGAACAGTGTTTGTTGCTTCAGATTTAAAGACCTGTGAGGGTCCATTGCATTTCTGATCATGCGGATGGGTAGGTGGTGATCTCGGCCTGTCTTTTAGCAGTTTCTTCTCTTCCAAACGCCCCTCCCCACTCTGCCCTGTTTCTCAGCCTTCGCTGATCCCTGCTCTTCCCACTGTGGTCTTCATCCTGGCATCTCAGATACATTGTTAAGGGGCTTCCCTTCTATCCAGGCGTGGAATCCAGGAACCGAAATCCAAGGTAGATTCCAGTCTTTGAGAGCCGAGGCCCTCTGCCTGCGAGTAGCCCCATCCTCCACAAGGTGGCAGTCGGAGCCTGCGCTCCAGCGGCTGCCTTCCCTGAGCCTGCCTCTCGGTCCTGCAGTCTTGGGAAACGAGGGCAGACTGTCATATTCAAGTGAGCGTCCTGTTAGCGTCCTCAGGACCAGACCGATGCCCTTAAGTGTTCTCCGCAGGGTGGTTTGAGTGCTGCACTGACATCATTCCTAGGCCATCTACCTGCGTCCTGTCCGCATGTTCCAGTGGACCAGGAACACTCTGAGGGACAGGCAAGAGAAAAGCGACCCTATTCCCCAGACAGCAGGAAAATCTGGGGAGTTTGAAGAATTTCAGGCAGTGTGCTTCCTATCAAGGGACAGGGGAGAAGCAGTGTGTATTTTGATTGCTTTGTGAACTGAAAGCAGCTTCTGCAGTGCTAGCGACTCAGGGACTTCAACACTTTGTGGCCATGGTCAACCGGAGGCCAAGCCTATCTATCCAAACATGCTGTCCCAGATGTGCAGATTCAGCTACAGTCCTTTGAGGCAGGGCCTCACTCTGTAGCCCACGCTAGCCTCAGACTCGCAGTTCTCCATTTGCTTCAGCCTCTGGAGGCCTGGGATTCAAGGTGTGAGCGGCCAGGCCAGTGTAGCTGCCTAAATCTTCATTCTCTTTCCGGGCTGGCTCTTCTCAAACTCTTCCCATAAGTCACTCTCTCTGGTTCTGCTTTGAGCACTCTCTCCTCTACTTTCGCCGGGAACCTGACTGCTTTACCAGAGACCACCAGACCCACAGGCTGGTGGACAACAGATTTGCCAAGGGCTGTGTCGTGTCGTTGAGGGGATCATTCTGGGAGTGAGATGTTCCCAACCCCTCTGCTGTTCAGAGAAGGTAGGAATATCCCTGCAGGAGACAGCCTTCGTCCCAGGGCCCTTTAATGCACTGCAAACAACATATGCTGCCCATAAATGACGAGGAAAACAAGTTCCAGCAGTGAGGGCAAGTTACATAGCCACACGCGGGATGGGACTGACTTTAAACGTATCCAGAGACTAGCAGGAACAGACCACTGTCCAGCTGCCCTGCTGGTGATGCTGAAGGACACGCTGACATCCTAGGTTCTTCCATGGGCAGTAGATCATAGCTGCCATCAGGACTTCAGAGAACTGTGTGTATGGAATGGAATACGTCCTCTCCATTGGAACTATGCTGTATGGTTTTGCTAATCACTTTCATCCCTCCTGGCCCCACAGGGAGCCAGCACAGGTGACAGGGTGCACTTGTGATAAGGACCAACCACTTGAGATGCTCAGAACATAAGATGCTTTTGATTCCTCTTGGATTGTCTAGGATGTCAAAAGCCAGTGAATGAGGTTCCTTAAGAGGGAAATTAATCCACCATTGCTGGTGTGAGTGGAGGACCCACCTTCTGCCTTACACCAGCTAATAGATGGTACAATGCATTCCCTACGGAAAAGCACTCAGCCATCTTGTTACCTAACAGAGGTCATCAACAGGAAGTAGACAAGAAGCCTTTCACCAAGTGCCTGATATGCGGGCGGCTGTGTGTCCCAGTTCTCACTTTCCCTAGGAAGGAACCACCTCTATGTCACAGGTACAGATTCGAAATGGGAAATAATGAGCTAGAAGCTGTAGCAGCCAGCAGTACACAGTAGTTTCAATCTAGCTCTGTCGATTCCAGAACTCGTCTAAATGCTTGGGAAAGAAAACCAAACTCTAGATTACAAAATAGGACATTTAAATTGCTTACTCACAAAACTATTTTCTTATTTAAATTGTATTTACTTATTTATTTTTTTGTGTAAGAGCGCATGTGGAGTTCAGATGGCAACTTTCACGAGCGAGTTCTCTCCTTCTAAACTCAGGTCATTGGACATGGTGGCAAGGGCCTTTATTCACGGAACCATCTTCCCAGCCAGTATTTATTTTTGAGACAGTCTCACGTATCCCAGGCTAGCCTCAAACTCATGTAGCTGAGGATGACCTGACACCTCTGATTCTACTGCTTCTACCTCCCTGGAGATTACAGGGTATGCCACCACAATCTGTTCATGAGGTGTTGAGGACCAAAGCAGGGCCTTGGACATGCTAGGCAAGCACTCTACCGTACATCGTCAGCCTCACTGTGTGTCTTACTCTTTGCATCTAGAAGCCTGCTAAGTAGCACGTGTGAATGAAGCTGATGAGGGGGGCTTCCTTTCTCACCCTGCATCTTGGCAGGAAGCATCAGCCAGTAGTTCTCTAGCAGAGCTGTTTCTGAAGTCACGTGTAACATCTTTCCGTGGGTTGTCTCTGTTGGCAGGACAGGATCCTTGCCTTCAGCTCCCTGCACAGGTGTGTGTCTCTCCCTGATTCCTGTCCCTGGGTAGTCATGACTTACCTCCCCTGCCACATTTCTTGGCTTCACTGAAGTTCTGGCAAGTTTTTGAACTTCTTGATCCCATCCTAACAAGGCACCTCCATTTATGTTATATTTCACTACAAAGTGGCGGAGCCATGTCACTCAGTAGTTCCCATGCAAATCATTAAATCTGAGTGGACACTGTTTTGTTGAAGCTGATGGTTCTCTTTCTCTATGAGGGACAGATGTGATTCAGCTGACTGACAAGAAGGAAGGGACGACTGTTTTCATGAGCTGCTCTCATTGCCGGGATGAGATCCCGTCCTATGCTGGATGTCCCCGGCATCCTTGGGTTTCTGTGTAGTAAGAAGATGTGTCCTAGTGTAAGGTGGTCACCGATTTTTGTCTCCCTCATTCTCAGAGAGATTCTGCTCAGTTCCTCCAGCACAACAACTTCGGACAGTCCAGATCCATCCTCCGGGGACGCTGCAGTCAGTGCTCTCCAACAACAGCTGTTACTCATGGTGGCTCGGAGAACACAGTCAGAAACCCCACGGGTATGTATGTTTGTGGGGGGTGAGTATGTGTTTTTGATGGTGTGTGTGTGTGTGTGTGTCTGTGTCTGTGTCTGTGTCTGTGTGTGCAATCCAGAGGACAATGGCAAGTATCAAACTCGGGTGTCATCCTCAGAATGCTGTAATACCTACTTTGAGATGGGGTCTCTTATTAGCCTGGAACACTCCCAAGTAGGTTAGGCTGGCTGGCCACGAGCCCCAGGGATCCCCTTCTTCCTGTCTCCCCAATGTTGGGGTGATAAATGTGTACCACCTTGCCCAGCTTCTTTACGTGGGTTCTGGGGATCAGACTTGGGTCCTTGTTCTTGCCAGGCAAGCACTTTACTGACTGAGCCATCTTCCCAACCCCACCTGCAGGACACAAGACCTGTGTCCTGTTGTACATCACACCTCTCCCTGACTATGCCATGATAACAGGGCTATCTGCTCAATGATCAGTAAAAGAGATCATGTAGATAGCAGGTAGCCCTCTGCTGCCATCACCAGGGTTCTGCAGGCTCTCGCTTGCCATTCCAAATGCATTATAAATTCATTCATATTGATTTTTTGTTGCTAGGATGCATGGATCCCTTCAGAGCCTACTGGGCTGCTCTGCTTTACCCAACACGGGCTTGAAACTGCATGCTTGTAAAAAATGATAACCCTGCTTCTACTAAGCATGTAAAGATTCTTAAATATTTGACTTGGAGGAGAGACTTTATTTTGGGGTGGGTAAATAAGGTGTAAATAAGAAGCCCTCTGCTTTTTACTGAGAAATTCTTTGTTAACGTGCGTTTTCTCATCAGGCAAGCTTTAATGAGACTCTGGGGAGGCAGAGCAAGGACTCCCAGCCAGAGCACTGTGGAGCCTGGGTCTCAGTGAGGAGGGATGTTGGGGAGTCTCCTCAGGAGAAGGGATGCTTGGGTTAGACCTCAGAGAAGGGCACCCTTCCAAGGCAGAGACTGAGCAAGAAGGACTGCAGCCAGGCTACAGTCCAGTTCAGGGGAAGTTTCTTACTTTCTATGTTTGTCTTCCTCCTGACAAAGCTGTTTCCATTTCTAAAGTGCCTTCCTTTGCAAAATTAATATGGTGCTGTGTTTGGTTTTAGGATGTCTTCTCCGGGTTTCCCAAAGCATGCTTTTAATATAGTGTGTTAAAATTTGTACCTGGTTGGCTGATGAAATGAACGGACAGTTCTCAGAAGAACAAACACAAATGATGAATAAAGTATTTTTTTAATGCTCAAAATCTCTAGTCATCAGGGAAATGCATGTTAAAACAATGTTGAGATCCCACCTCATCCCAGTCAGAGAGGCTACCATCAAAAAGTCTGACAACAAATGTTTCCTATTAATGGGCATACAAACTAGTACAGCCATTTTGGAAATCAGAAGGGAAGTTTCTTAAACATTAAAATATGGGCTAGAGGGATGGCTCCATGGTTAAGAGAACACATTCCTATTGCAGCAGACCCAAGTGCAGTTCCCAGCACCCATGTCAGGCAGCTCATGACCGCCTGTAACTTTAGGTCTAGGGACACCAACACCTTCTTCTGGTTTCTGCAAACACCAGACACTCATGGACACATACCCCTCCACTCACAAATATACATAATTAAAAATAAATTTTAAAACTTACAAAATGGAACTGTCTCTACCATTCCTAGGTATACACTGGAAGGACTCCACGTCCTACCACAGAGTCACCTGTACATCCATGTTTATTGATGCTCTATTCATAATGACTTGGAAATGAAAACAGCCTGCACATCCATCAGCAGATGACTAGATAATGAAAATGTGGTACATTTAGCAATGGGATTTTATTTAGCTTTAAAGAAAAATACAAATTACAAAAAAATTAAAATGAATGGTTTTAGAAATTGTGTTTAAGCCTGGACAGGGCCAGCTGTTCCTCACTCCTGTGTCCAGCAGGTTAGTGTTGAGTGACCAAGACGCTCTCCTGGAAATATTGAAGTAGCTTGGGAGAGCCTGACTGCTCCTGATGTCATGGGTGGCTGGGCTGTGGGGACGGGAAGACTTTGGGATCATCAGAGGTACCGAGTCCTCACTTCACATCTCAGAAGCATTCTGGTTCTAGCAGAAACCCAGTGAGGACAGATTGCAATGACAGATCAGAACATCCATAACACCCTTCCTTTTACTCAACTCAGTAAGTGCGGCCAGCAAGATGGCTCACTGAGGGCTGCAGATATGGCTCAGTGGTTAAGAGCACTGGCTGCTCTTGCAGGGATAGGGTCTGAGTCTCAGTACCCACATGGTGGCTAACAACCATCCCTAATTCCTGTTCCAGAGGATCAGACACCCTCTTCTGGCCTCCGCAGGAATTGCACCACATGGGTGCACTTAACACATTTGTAGGTGATGCACTCATACACATGAAATAAAATCAAAATACTAAAAAAAG
The DNA here is from genome assembly GCA_035773235.1 of Eospalax fontanierii. Classification (NCBI taxonomy): domain Eukaryota; kingdom Metazoa; phylum Chordata; class Mammalia; order Rodentia; family Spalacidae; genus Eospalax; species Eospalax fontanierii. Next base: position 3,105,899 of record CM069524.1, on the reverse strand, counting down.
ATGGTTTGGTGGGTAATGGAACTGGTTGCCAACTCTGCTGCCCTAAATTTAATCCCTGGACTTGCATGGTGGAAGGAGAGAACTGACTCCTACAAACTGTCCTCTGACCTCCACAGGTACACCATAACATGCATGTGCACACACGTAAATAAATGTGATAACAATAATAAAAAAAAAAAACCTCTGTAAGTGTGACAAATGTATAAAACCATAAAAACTACATTCGTCTGTAGAGTGCTGTTACTCAACCAAATTCATTGATAAGCTTCATTCTTATTTTTTGTTTGTTTGTTTGAGACAAGGTCTCCCTGTAGCCCCAGCTAGCTTGGAACTTTCGATATAGTCTAGGTTGGCCTTGATCTCACAGAGATCTCCATGCCTCTGCCTCGCAAGTGTGAGGTTAAAGGTATGTACCAGTACCCCCAGCTCTTATCTTATTTTAGGTCAGATTTAAATATTTTAGATTTATTTTCCTTTTGGTTTCTCTGTGTGCACATAAGTGCAATTCCCACAGAGGCCAGAAGAGGGCCTCTGGATCACCTGGTGCTGCAGTTCCAGGTGAGCCTCCCAACATAGGTGCTTGGAACTGAGCTCTGATTCTCTGCAAGCTGAGCCATCTTTCTAACTCTTAAGTCAAATATAATTGAAGTTTTACTTTTTATAGATATAGAGGTGGAGAAACAATCCCTGCCATCTTCCGTTCTACTTAGATTCTGATACGTATTTACAAGGACCAGGTACCAGAAGTAATTTTTGTGTATGTTCTACTTCTAAGTTCTATAAATGGACATGATATCATTAGCAAAATAAATTGGATTTTTGTTATGAAAAGGACATTAATTGGTTTCCTGCTTGTGACCCAACAAGTATTTGCTGGAGGCTGATTCCTGCTGTTGGTTCTAGGAGCCGTGGGTATGATGTTGAAAAGACTCCACCTGGCTTCCGGGTATTTCAGAGTAAGCCAGTCAGTTCCTCTGTGTCTGGCTGAGATTGCCATACGGCTGGAATTAGATGCTCTAGAGATGGAATGCAGCAACCCAGCCGTGGAAAAGGGACCAGGGAGGCTGACTCAGGGAGGGGGGCAGGGAGATGTTGGAAAGCCATCAGGGGAGACAGCATGCAGTTCTTATCAAGGCCTGGAAACCACAAACCAGAAATAGGCTGAATCCTCTCATTTTACTCAGCCTCCCTCCTGCTTCACTCCTGTCCTTTATCCTGGGGGCTCCAGGTCCTGCACACCCTCCTAGGCAGCCTGCTTACACATCACACCTGGCCCCATATCACCAAGACAGGGAGCTGGCTCTGGCCTACCTATTTCCTGACCCTTACTCTTTGTCCATGGGCATCAAGGAAAGCATCCTTTGAGAGGAAGATTTGCTGTGAAGCCAAGTCCAGGGCTGTTCATACACAGCTTTGGTGATGCAGCACCAGTTTCCAGGATGCTCCTCTGTCTTGGAACAGAGCGCAGACACACATGCCTCTTTCAGCCTCAGCTTCAGCTTATCTTCAGCCCGGGCCCTTCTGTGTGCTGTCTTGTGATAGGCCAGCTTTTCTTCCCAGTGCCTTCTGCAGTAATACTTTCTATTCAGGATAACTCCCTGGTCCCTCAGCTGAGCTGGCAAATCACATCTGGGCTGCAGAGACAGCAGGACCTCCTTTCTCCCAGGGCATTGCAGGGGTCTTTGACCAGCAGCTAGGCTGCCTTCCGGTTCTTTGAGATCAGGGACTGTCTTTGAAGGTGACGATTGCCCTTCCAGAGCTCACCCAGGGCACGAGTCTGCACTCCCTGGACCTATCTCCTGTTCCTTCTTTGGACCTTAATTTCTGTGAATTTTTTTGAGACAGGTATTAAAAACTCTGCTCTTCTAGATTAAATTTTACTGTTGTTTCTGCTAGGTGTGAGGAGACACTTTAGAATAAATGCTCTGAGGTATTTGGAGCATGGTGTAGTGTGGATAAGTGTTACAAACCTGTGGGGAGGGGACCTGTGGTCCTGGAACCTCTGGACAGCCATGGGTCCCCATCACCAGACACTGTGCCCGAGGCGAGCACACTTCCTTACGGTCCCCTGGGGGTAGACTTAGGACATCCAAATTCTGAGGATCCTGACTGCAGGGATGGCTGCTGGCGGACATCCCATCTTCTACAAGCCTGCTATTGTCTGGGTGTGGAGCTTGAAACCAAACCTCCATTCCTTCACTTTTGGCTGCATCTTTAAATCTTCTCTAGATGCGTCAGAACCTGCAGATCTAGTACACACACACACACACACACACACACACACACTCATACCTATGTGCAAGTGTGTGTGCACATTCATGTGGGCAGAGGCCAGAGGTCAACCTCAGCTGTCCTTCTTCAGTCACTCTCCAATTTTTTGCTGTTTCTTTTTTTTTTAAGAAAATTGATTTATTTTATGTGTTTTTAGAATGTATATAAGCGCACCTGTATCACAATCATGTGGTGAATGCAGAGGCCAAAAGAAGGCATCAGATCCCTGGAACTACAATTACAAACAGTTAGCCTCCATGCGGGGGCTGCGAACTGAACCCATGTCCTCTCTAAGAGCAGCCAGTGCTCTTAACTGCTGAGCCAACTCTCCTGCCCCAGACTAGCCCTTTTAAATGAAAAATGTTGGCTTCAGAATTTGAGTATCTGTCTGTTTGACAATGGTTTTTCAGTACTTGGAATTGAACCCAGGGCTCCAGGCATGCTAGGTAATCTCTCCACCTCCAAGTTTTTATCCCATTCCTGGGTCTTTCAGGTAGCAGGTGTTTCTGTGACAGTGGCTTACCACAGTGACACCTTTTCTCTGCTTTGTTTGTTTGTGTTTTGTGTTGTGTAAAAGCATGTGAGCCAGGATCTGGAAGATTCATCATATTCTTCGGCACAAGGAAAATTTAACAGAGAGCAGTTTTACAAATTCATCATTTTCCCTGGCAAGTGGATCAAAGTCTGGTATGACCGACTAACCTTGTTGGCACTCTTGGATCGGTAAGCCTCAGAGCACTCAGGGGTCGGGTGTAGCCAAAAGACATTTGGGAGGCAGTGTGCATACTCAATGCTTCTAAATTGAAAATTGCTGCTTATTAAGGTTCCCTGGGACAGTTCTAATCCATACCTCTCTGCTGTGAACTCAAACTCAAAGCAGTTCAACCAGGCTGACTTGGACAATGAAATTCACAGTGCAGTAGGAGGTGATGATTGGGTAACTTGGGTGGATTGCAGATTAGCCTGGAGGACAGTCTACTCTTTGGTCTCTTCCTGCCATTTACTGCTTTTGTAGAAGCACTTGCAGCAGCATCTGCAGCATGAGGCCTGGCCTGACCAATTGAGATGTGGGATGGAATGGGCTGTGTAGGGTGGTGATGCTCAGCTCTCACCCGTACAACTTGGATTCCGACTTCTCTCTCCCATCTGATGTGCATGGACTTGAATGCCACTCTCTCCTTCAAGCCTTTCCCTTTGTCTTAACTCCTCTTATCACTGCCCCTCAAAATGAAGGGCTGTGGGGCTTGTCCTGTGTTGCCTGGGTGGTCAAGGCAGGGAGGATGTGATGTGATGGGAATGGGGCTAGATTGGGTACCCCCTGTCGCTCTCCTCCCCTGGCTCAGGATATCAGAAGACAATGTTATGATTTAAGGCTCTGGTGAAGGTTGCTTTACAATTTATCAGTAATGCTTGCACAGCAATGTCTGTTCAGAGCTTGGTGCTCACCCGTGGGGACAGTGGCAAGGCTGCCTAACTCCCCGTAGGTCCCTCAGTGACTACTTGTTATAGTAATGTCACAGTTATGTCTTAGGTGGTGTGATTACACATGAAAAAAAATGATAGTCGTGCACAATTGCAGCCATAAATTTCAGAGCTCACAAGTCAGAGAATGGTGTTATAGTCTCTTTACTAAGAATACTATGTTACCCTAGGGTACACACATGAGAGGATACATTGAATACTCAACTAATAATTCAAATAATATGGTGCATTAAGTGAGGTTTTTAAAAAAAATACTGCATTTCTCTGTAAAAAGAAACTATTGAAAGTGTGAATAGCTTGTATTAAGCTTCATATGAAAAGTAGATCTTTTGTGCAAGAGTTGGTGTGTGTGTGTGTGTGTGTTCCCATGGGTTTGTTCAAGTGTGTGTAAGTATGTATGTTTGTATGTAGTGTAGTGTATAGGCCAGAGGTAGACATTTAGTATCTTCTTCAATTAGTGTCTATCTTCTTATCAGTATTTTTAAAGACTTTATTATTTTTATATTTAATTATGTGTGTCTGTCTGTGAGTTTGTGCACCTGATTGCATTGCCTGAGAAGGCCAGAGGAGGTATCGGGTCCCCAGCATCTGGAGTTACAGGCAGCTGTGGGCCCAACATGGGTGCTGGGAACCCAACTCTGGTCCTCTGCAGGAGCAGTGCACACTCTGATCTGAACCACAGAAGCATCTCTCCAGCCCTGACCCACCTTACTTTCTGAGACAGGATTTCTTACTGAACCCAGGGCTCACCAAATAGGCTAGCCTTGCTGTCCAGACCTGGGCATCATAGTCGTGTCCACTACATCCAGCCTTCTGTGTGGGTCCTGGGTGTCTAGACTCAGGTCCTCATGCTTCTGCAGCAAGCACTTTGCTGACTGAGCCATTTCCCCAGCTCGGTCAGTCGCCTCTTCAGGACAGTGAAGTATGGGGCCTCCTTCATGAGAACCATTGCACTAAGTTCTGCTAAAGAAAACCCACAGAATTGGCTCAGTGGTCAGTGCTCACCCAGCACGCCTGAGCCTGGGCTTCTGTCTAGCACCAGGAGGGAAGAAAAGCAAATCCTGGGTTTTGTTGTTGTTATTTTGAGGTTTGGTTTTTGTTGTATCTTTCTGTTTTGAGAGGGAGGTCTCATCACATAGCCCAGGCTAGCCTCCTGTCTTAGCCTCTCCAGTGCGACATTTTTATTACACTTTATTTATTTGTTAGTGTGTATGCTTGTGCTTGCATGCCTGCCTGCCAGTGTGCACACGTGGAGCTCAGACAACAATCTTCAGGATTCAGTTCTCTCCTTCCACCCTATAAGTCCTGGGGGTCAAACTCAGGTTGGCAGGATTGTGACAGGGCTTCTACTCACTGAGCCATCTTACCAGCCATCCCTATATAGTTTTTATATTGTTAGAGCTGAGTTTTTACTTCAAAAGGCATCAATAAATTGCCTTTCGTATTCACTGTGAGGCATATTAAAACTGTACATGGACAGGAAAACTTGAACTGCCACAATTTAAACTGAGATAGAATGTGTGTGATAGAAACTTAACTATCACAGCTGTGCAGGAAGTATAAGAGAGGAATGTGTGCGTGCGAGTGCATGTGCAAGTGCGTGTGTGCACTCGTGCTGAGACAGACCTAACCACCCTGTGCCATCCCTCAGGCTGAGGCCCTTGCCCAAAAGATAGATCTGACAGAGGTGTATTATTAGAAACAAAGAACACTTTCAAACTCAACACTAAGGAGATGAACAACACCCAGGTGGTTTTAAAATCAACCATAAACTTCACCAAAGAAGATATATAAGTGGCTAATCGATATATGAAAGCATGGTCTACACTGCATGTCCTTAAGGAATTGTGAATTAAAACAGCCACACAGTACTGCTGTGCCTCTAGACAGCTGTCAGATGGAGAGTCCTAACTGACATTTTCACACCCTGTTGCAGATAGAGAGCAACGGGAACGCCACTCATTGCTGGTGAGAATGTGAGGTGGAGTTTTGCTTCTGAAGATAGTTCTGCAGTCTCTTAACACTAAACAAGTTCTTACCACATGAACTAGCCAACTTCTCCTTGCTATTTAACTGGAAATATGGCCATTCAGAAGCCATCCCGGCTGTGCTCACCATAACTAATTCACCACAGCCTAAGCTCATAGCCAGAAAGTCTTCAGTGTACAACCCAGTGTTGTAAGAGATTTTTTTTTTTTACAAATGGAGTTAGCATGCCACAAAAGACTCAGAGAGACCCAGAAGGTGCTTGAACAAGTAAAACAAGCCAGGTTTCAAAGACCAGGCAGTTTATGAGTCTAACTATAGAATTTTCCAGAAAAGGCAAAAACTATGGAGAAAATCAAAATAGCAGGGGTTGCAGAGAGTCAAGGGTGGGAAGTGGACCAGTGAAAAGCAGGTCATCTGAAGAAGTGTGCTGTGCGTCACACTGTGATGCTGCATGTGTGTTCCTGTATAACTCTGAAGAAGAGAATGCCTGGTACTGACCACGAACTCCAATGTAACCTGCAGACTTTGGGTGATAATCACATGTCATCCCAGACTCCTCAGGCGTAAAAATTATTCTGCTCTGATATGGGGGCTGCCGTGGGGGCGCTCTGTGTGCGCTAGGGGGAGTTGGTCTAGAGAGCTTCTGTCTTCCCTCAATTTTCTGTGAAGCTGAACTACTATAGATATGTCTTATCTATACTAATTTTAAAAATTGCTCCTGGGGGCTGGAGAGATGGGTCAGTAATTAAGGTCATTTACTGTTCTTTTGGAGGACCGGAGTTCGATTCCCAGCACAGGTGCCTGAAAGCTCCCAACCACCTGTAACTCTAGCTTCATAAAATCCGACATCTCTTTTGGCCTCCATGGTCTTCCCCCCCCCCCACGGACATTCCACCTACACACACATAATTAAAAATAAAGTGAATCTTTAAAAAAATGTTCATGAGTGTCTACAGGCACCAAACTACCCAATTATCTCTGCCTAAAATGATCATAGTATATATATATGTGTGTGTGTGTGTGTGTGTGTGTGTGTGTGTGTGTGTGTAGTATCTGAGTAAATATTGGTGAGTTAAACAATGCTAAGAATTCTTGTATATGATATGCTAAGACCCAGTCCCTTTCTTCTGACCTTGTGGTGCACGGAGTCCTTCATCGCCTTCCCAGCCAGGTCTCCTGTGTCCCACTCTGCATACATCTGGTCTCCTGTTGACATCTTGAGCCTCTGAAGTCATAGTTCCATCTCCACCACCCTTTTCCCTCTTTCACACGACATTTCATGAGTTGCACAACTCACCTGCTAGTCCCTTGTCCATGCTCTATACCCCTATCCTGCCAGTCCATAGACAACCATTCACACCTTTTGAACACTTTCATAAGACCCCATGTCTCAGTGAGGGCCCCTCTACCTCTTCCATTTCATACAGAAAACTCCACAAACAAAAATCACCCAGCAGGGGCTGGAGAGATGCATTAGCAGTTAAGAAACCTTGTTCTTCCGGAGGACCAGGCTCAATTCCTAGGCAGGTAACAACTGTCTGTAATCTCAGTTTCACGGTATCCGATACTCTCCTCCGGCATCTGTCGGGCATTGCACACACATGGTGCACTTACATGCAGATGAAACACTCATACACATAAAATTAAAATAATAAAGAAAATATTTTTTTACTATATCACCAAGCAAGACTGTCTAGCGAGAGCCCACTAACCAAGACTCCCACACTTGGAGGACTCCCACACTGTCCAAGGGTCACTCCTCTCTCCTAAAACCTCCTGCTATAGAAACTGAGAAGCAGGCTGGCTCCAGAAACAATCAGGGAGCATTTTCCAGGTGCCAATGCAATCTTCTCCAAGCCTCGTTGAGAGAAGCCTGTGAAGTTCTGGAACATTCTATCACTGTGGGTGAAAGCACTGACTGCCTCTTCCCAGTAAGCATGGTACAGTGGCCTAGGGAATCCAGTGGGACCGTAATTAATTTATTTCAAGAAGAGAGATCTAGGGTCAAAATGAGGACTGTGTTTGAACAGCACAAGAATAAATGAGTGCAACAGTTTATGCAACATAACTCCATGGTCCCTGTAACGCAGCTAAGCTCGGTTAGTAGAGGTGGATAGTGGTCTTACCGCCTCGCGTTCATTTATGTGTTCTGCACAGAACTGAAGATGTGCAGGAGAACGTGGTGGCCATTCTGCTCAGCATCCTGGTTTCCCTCCTGGGATTTCTGACGCTGAATCAGGGATTCTGCAGAGACCTGTGGGTCTTACTCTTCTGTCTGGTCATGGCCAGCTGCCAGTACTCCCTGCTCAAGGTAAGCGCCCGTCCGCTTCTCACCACCTGTGTGTGTTCTCCTTAGAGGAGCCTTACGATCCCACGGTGACCCAGGCCCTCTGGTTTGTGTTTTAGAGTGTCCAGCCTGACCCTGCCTCACCAATACACGTAAGTGTCCAAATGCAGGCCAGTAGATTGTCTCGTTCGCTTGCCTTGAAAAGGGAGACGCCAGAGTCTGTTAAAGGCCGAATCTGCATCTCTGTCCCTGTCTGGACCAGGGGAATAGAAGCATCAGATGGAGACGCAAGTGCATGGCACCGAGCTGTGGCTGGATCCTAGCGCATGGGTAGTGGCAGTGGGGGCATGCTCAGGACTGGGGCAGACCCTGGGTGACAGGTCACTTATTTTTCACTGGGCTCTGCTCAGGAAGACTAGACACCCTGATGGGACGGTCTGCTAGCGGACTGCCGGCCTTTGTTTCCCACTTACCCACTGGACTCTCTCATGCTGAGCATGATGCCGGTCCTCTCTTACCTCAGTTTCCATGTGTGTAAATAAAGCTGATGAAATGTATGTGGGGATTACATAATGCATGCAGCGGGCTTCAGACTCTGGCCAGCACCTAGCATTGCTCCACGAATGTTAGCTCAGTAATATATCTTACTTAGGCATGAATCGTTCTTATCTTTAAAACGTTTTACATATGTTTTTGGATACATTATGATAATTTGGTCATGTATACGTATTGAGATGATTACAAAGAGTGATTCTACTCCTAATTCCATTTACATTTTTCTTTCTGATGAGAATAATTACATTTTACTTTCTTCTTGATTTTCAAGTGTGTAATTCATTATTATTGACTGTAGTAACTTTTTTATATAATAGACCTACAAAGCCCACTGAGCTTGTATGCCTGATATTGTGTCTTCACCCCCATCCTGCCTCCTCTGTTCCCCAACACTCACCACTCTGCTGTTTGTGCCTGTGAGTTGGACTTTGAGATCATGTATTTTTTGTCTGTGTGTACCTGACATTTCTCTTAGTGTAATGTTCTCCAGGTTCATACATGTTTACAAATGAAAGAATGGGCATCTTTGGAAAGACTGAATAGTATTCCATGTGTGCACATGTATGTACTGTAATACCGAGGTGAGACGTTCAGAGAAATACCACACATTGATGGTCAAATCAGGAGTCCTTTATTAGCCAGAAGTCAGAGACGAGACTAACTTCCAAAGGGACTCTTGACCCCAAGGGGACATAGAGTGGGATTTATAAAGCTTTAAACCACAATTACATCATGGCAGAGGCAAAACCAATAACCACAGTTACATCAGACCAGGGGCATCTCACTTCAAAAATAGGTTTTCGGTTAACAAAGTTTCAGTTAGGAAATACAAGTTTCTCAGAATTGCATGAAGTTGGTTTCCTTTCATTACCCAAGTACACTGTTACCCTTTATTCTAGTAAACAGAAGACAATTTGTTGGTTCACAACAAGTGATCCATTGGTGGCCCAGCATCCTTTGATCAGCTCCTAGGCACACGTGATTCCCCTGGACCTCTCCCCAGTGGTCTCGGGAGCTGCTGGTCAGGGATTGTCCTGCAGGCACCTGGTCATAACTGAGTGCTTTTGCCCTCCTGACTCTCTCTGCCCTGTGCCAGGCTCAGGCACCCTTTCTGCCTGTAGCATAGCAAACCCACGTGCACTCTAAAACCTTCCCCAGTGAGATAAAATGGTGTGTCCCCTCCATTATGCGATTAAAAAGTCATATCCCGCGTTTCAGGCAGGTTTTTCTTCTGTGCTCGTAGTAATTAAGCAAAGCTTGTAATGAGATGTCAGTTGGCAGCAAATGCCATCTTGTCAGATTCCTCTGTTCCCATAATTGGTTTACGTATGATACATCCTTTCTCCTGAGACTGAATTTCCAGGTAAGAAGCAGCAGTGTGATTAGGGTGTTATGATGCAGTTTGAGGATTATGCCCAGGAACCTGGGCCATTGGCACATTGGAGCCACGCAGCTTTGAGGTTTGCTAACCCCGACCCTAAGAGTCCCATCACCTGCTCCTTCTGCCACCCACACCTCACTGTCACTGCTTTTCTGTGTGACTTGGAGAAGAAGTCTTGTTAGAAGCTATCAAACATTCCTTTCCTTCGGGCTGGGGAGATGGCTCCATCAGTGAAGTGCCTTTCATACAAGTATCAGGCCCTGAGCTCAAGCCCCAGAACCATGTAAAAGATGGACAGGACCACATACATCTGTAATCCTAGTGCTGTGGGTACAGAGACAGGAGGCTTTTTGGAGCTCACCGGACAGCCAGTACAGACAACCAAGAACACTAGTTTTAGTGGGAGACCCTGTCTCAAACAAGTAAGTTGGTCGGGCATGTACCTTTAGTGTCAGTGCTCTGAAGGCAGAAGTCTCCCTGAGTTTGAGGCCAACCTGGTCCTCATAATGAATTCCAGGCCAGCTGGGGCTACCGGAAGAGCTTGTCCCCAACATTCATTAATTGATTGATTAATTAATTTTATTAATTTGATATTTTTAATTTTTAAATTATTAATTTAATAAGTTTTATTAATTATAATTAATTAATTGATTAAATGAAAGGTAGCAAATGGATCGAGGAAGGCACAGGATGTCCAACCTTGACCCCAATGCACATGCACACATACATGTACTTGCATGTACACATGCACACACCCACCGAGACATGCATACACACATAACACACACCCAATTCCTTTTCTGAACATAATTTAAAAAGAGATACAAAACAGGCCAGTACAATGGGGCGGGGGCAGCAGTCAAGCCACAGGCTTCTGGCACATTTGAGGTTATCATTAATGTGACCGCATGGTGCTGTGCTAAGCCAAAGCCATACTGTCTGGTTCCCACAAGATCATGCTTCTGTCCCAAGATCTGAGCTGGTATGTCACAGGGAGACAGGAAGAAGTGATCATTCTCCCTGTGAGGAAAGCCATGGTCAGACATCTGCTCACGTTCCCTGCAATACTAACTCCCTTGCACAGATTTCTAATTAGATTCAGCCCTGATTTACCTGCTTTATCTCCAGCAGCTTGGATACGGAAGAGGAGGAAGAGGCTGTAAGACATTTCTAGAACAAGTGCCAGGAAAACAGTTCACATCTTGTGTGCAACTCATAAGATTTAAAACGAATTGGGCAAGCATCTACTTTGCAATTCATGAGCTACCTTGAGTGTCAGGAGTGAGCACGTGGCTGGTCACTTAGCCTGTGAGTTGGTGGCCTCACCAGGGGATTCTCATTTCTTCTTCTGGACCTTCCAGACTGCATGCTATGGGGGTGATGGTGGGCAGGACTAACGAGACATGTACATGGATTCAGGTCAGGACCCAGGCATCTGCTACTGGGACGCTCCCCACTGTTTCCCGTGATGTACGTTAATGTGAAAATTCGATGGTGAAGCCAAAAGGATGTTTCAATTTTTCTTTTCTTTTCTTTTTTCTTTGGTCTTTTTGAGACAGGGTCTCCTTGTAGCCCCAGCTGGCCTGGAAACTCCCTGTGTTGACCATGCAGGCCTCTATCTCACAGAGATCCACCTGGCTCTGCCTCCCAAGTGTTGGGATTTAAGGCATGTGCCACCAAGCCTGGCCTGGTGGAGCCAACAGAATTTTTAAGAGATGGGGAGTAGGCTTCACCTGGTCAAGTGAGTGGAATTTGTCTATTGAAAACGTTTTAAAAAATCAGCCCTTGGTGGTTGGATGATTGATTCAGATGTGAACTCAACAGAACAGTGTGAGAATTTCATTAGGAAGTGTTCTTGGGAGTCAAGGTGTGTATGTACACTGACTTGTGTGCTGTGTATGAACAATATGCTTAGGACAGCTTTGGGACCCAGACCAGAGGATGGGAGACGGGGCTGATCCACGATCACAGTAGAAAGCAAACTCTTGGTAAGGACATTGTGTTGTATGAATCACTGATGCAAAGGACACATTCCCAACTCTGATAAACTTGCACATGGAAGATGTAAGATGGCCCCTCAGGCTGTTCAACACCAAAGATGTTCTGTTCCTAGATAATGCGTGTTAACCTTTGCTTATTCCCATGGGCGTATATGGGCATGTGTATTTGAGTGCATGTGCATGTTTGTACACATGCATGTAGAGCTGGGAGGACAACCTCGGCAGGGGCAGTCATCTTTAGAAATGCCACGCACTTCCTCTGTGACAGGGTCTCTCACGGACTGACCTTTTGTTGCTGTAATAAAACACCATGATCAAACGAGTTTAGCTTGACTTATGGTTCCAGAGAGGGGTTCCGTAAGGCATGGCAGCGGGCAGCCAGAACCGGAAGCTGGCTGATCACATTCCATTACACAGGAACAGAGAAAACAGGAAGTTGAGGGGACTATGAGTCCTTAAAGCCCACCCCCAGTGACACACTTCCTCCAGCAAGGCTGTACTTCCTAAAGGATCCGTATTCTCCCCAAACAGTGCTACCAGCTGGGGGCCAAGTGTTCAAGTACATGAGCCACTGAGGGACACGTCTCATTCAGACCACCACACTCACTGACCTGGAGCTTGCCAAGTAGGCCAGGCCGTATGGTCGGTGAGCCCCAGGGATCCAACTGTCTGGGCCTCCCCCCTGATCAAGAGTACCTCCACACACAACATTTTTATATGGGGACTGAAGCTTGAACTCAGGTCCTCCTGCTTACAAGAGCACTTTACTGCCTGAGCCATCTCGTAGCCCTTTACCTTGTGATGAAAAGAAGAATCAGAGCAGTTTTTGTTTCTAAACCATATTCAGTTTTGTTTTCCAAACCATGCCAGTTTGAGGAAGCGTCTCCCACGTGTGTGCACGGTACAGCACACAGCCATTTCTCCCAGCTCACTTGCTGTTCTGCTGCTAGATTTCACTTTGGTTTTGGTTTCATTATTTTTTAATGCAGAGAGAGCATTCTCATACTCAATTTATCTGTGACCTACTTGAATTCCAAAGAAAATTCCCTATGCAAATATTGTTCGAGACCAAGCTGGCCTTTGGACCAAACACAGCCAGTCTCTATGACAGATGCTGTTTCTTCCATCCTATCAAAGGAAGCTCTCAGAATAGGACCGTTTCTATTCTGGAAGCAATGGCAATCTGAATTGCCTTTCTAAATATAGTATGTTCAAGGCAGTGACTGAAAAAAACACCAAGACCACAGTCCTTTAGACTCTGCCTTTTAAACTCAAGGTGGCTCATGAATTGCAAAGACCACTCTCCCCCTAGTTCTTGGTTGTTGGTTTCTCAAATCTTATGGATTATGCATTGATACCTGAGATGTGAAAGCTCTGCTGGCTCTTGCCTCAGAAAGCATGATGTCATATTCTTTCCTTAATTAGAAATGATTTTAAATGAATATATATATGTGTACATGTAGAAAGAGACAGAGAGAGTGTGCATGGTGTGTGTGTGTGTGTGTGTGTGTGTGTGTGTGTGATCATGACATACAAGTCTCAAGGTCAACCCTTTATGTGAATGTCTGGGATCAGACTGTGGTCATCAGCTTGCAGAATAAGCACATTTACCTGCTGTGCCATCTCACCAGCCCTTTTCCTTAAATTTCCTCAGCCTTTGAGAAGAATAAAAGTTGTTAATACTTTTTTATTGTTTTTTTCACTGTATATCATTGACTGGCCTGGAACTGGCTATGTAGACCAGACTGGTCTCAAATGCACAGAGCCACTTGCCTCTGAGGGCTGGGATTAAGGGCACATGCCACCATTTCCGACTCTTTCTACTTCTTGTGCCTGTAGTTGAGGGCTAAGATGAGGTTTGTGAAGGTTTTTGTTCCTCTCAGATGAAAAATATTCTCGATTAATAATCAAAATAGCAAGTTTCTTAGACAAGGAGACTGTTCCATTGGGTTTCACTAAGACATTCAACATGGTCTCCACAGACAGAGTTGGACCTGCGTCACCTCATTTCTGATATTAGGGAACTGATGCCCACAACTCGTAATTCTCGTTCTTGTTGATTGAGGAGCCCAAGTTGGCGATGCAGAACAAATACAGGTTTCAGTGAGTTTTGCATCTGAAAGGAACAAGGCTGAACTGAAGCCTCGGTATTGGGGGAAACAATGAATTAGATGGAGATTTTCTTCAGGGCGGTAATTAGACTTTGAGGTCATCTTGAGGAACTGAAGACGCAGCATTCTTTTTGATGTTCACATTCTGATTTGACAGAATAAACATCAGACATTGATTTTGTTTTGCTTGTTTCCCCTTTAATCTTCCTGGCATTTCATGTGCATGAATTACAGAAGGGCAGGAGTGGGTGTCTATGGTCAGTTCTATGATGCAAGTTCTTGACTGTGAGACTCTTGTCACTGAATCAAAATAAAAGGTAAAACTTGAAATTTGTCTTTGTTTTCTAGGGACACAATCAAATCATAGCCTATAGCAGACCAATCTATTTCTGTGTGCTGTGTGGTCTTATTTTACTTCTTGATGCAGGGGCCAAGGCCAGGCCCCCTCCCAGCTACGTCGTGTATGGTCTGAAGTTCTTCAGCCCAGAGTCCTTGCAGTCAGTCAGGGACCACTTAATAGGTGAGTGTGTTTCAGGGTCAAGGGAGGAGTCTTGCGAAGGGAAGGCAGGCTTCCTCTTTTTCTTTGAGTCTTGGCTGAGGAAGCCAACTCACTCAATTGCCTATGTGAAGAGGTACATATTTCCCTCTTGACTTGTGTCTACAGGAGCCTGGGAGCTCAGTCTAACAGTGACTATTTGGGGGCAGGGAAGCAGAGGATAACCTCAGCCCTTGTTTCTCAGCCATCATTTCCCTTGTTTCGTTTGTTTGTTTGTTTGTTTGTGACAGGGTCTCTCACTGACCTGAAATTTGCCCAGTGTGCTGGTTTGTTTTTGTCAACTTGATACAAACTAGAGTCACCAGAAACGAGGGAACTTCCACTGAGGAATTTCTTCTCCCTCCCAAGGACCTGCCAACTGCAGTGGAGAAGTCGGAATTCAGATAGAGATGCCCTATCAGGACAGAGCACACTTGGTATTTTAATTTCATACAGTCAGTCACTTCATGTATTTTGCAAGCAGCAGTGTTGGAGCCCAGAATCTCAAGGTCACACAAGGAGTTGGATTTTAAAGCAGGGAAGATACAAAAGGATCTGAGAGTGCACGTGTCTAAACCTGCCTTCTCCTCCTTGTACACTGCATCTGCCTTGTGTCCCTCATGGCTACCTTTCCCCCTCAATCATGCGTGTGGGCCAGTGATTTTAGTTCCATCTCTTATCGGGACAAGGATGTGTGCTGTGACCTGGAGCCCTAGCGTGTCCTTGCAGGCTGGGATGTGTTCCTTCACCACCACCCCTGACTGTGCTAGTTAGCGCAGCTCCTTTCCCTGAACTCGCTCTCATCTTCCGTCCTCCCTACACCCTTACTTTTCGGGGCACCTAAGCCACGTGGTGGCACTCTGCTTCCCCTTGTCCTGTTGGATGTCCATCCCCCCCACCAGCTTGTCTGCGCAGTACAGTGAGGGAGAGACCTGTCTGGCTCCTCACTGCTGAACTCTTGCTCCTGGCTTGGTGTTTGGTGATCACAGGCACAAGATGGGTGCCTAAGTGGGATGGAGGAAAGAAGGTGTTCTTTAAGTGCTCCAGGATTAATGTGCACAAGAGCTTTTGGAATGCTTCCCACTCACATGAAAGGGAAGGCCACTTTGGAGCTGCCCCCCCCTTAAGAAGCATCTAAATGCATATATAAAGAGACTTGAGGGTGCTGGCCATGGTGAAACACACTTGTAATCCCAGCATTTGGCAGTAGAGTGAGGATGATCAGGGGTTCAAGGTTACTGTAAGTGTTAAATCGCAAGGTGGAGGGCAGCCAGAGTTACATGAAACCCTGTCACAAACAAAACAAAACAGAAAACAGACAAAAGGACTGGAAGGTGGCTCAGTGGTTAAAATATTTGCAGGGAACACAGTGTTCAACACCAGCCTGGTGAGGCAGCCTAACCGTAATTCCAGCCTAGGAAAGCAGAGCCAGGATCCCCAGAGCAAGCTGGCTGGCAAGACTAGTCCAATGGGCGAGCTCTGGGTTTGAATGAGAGACCCCGGCTCAGTGAATAAGGTTGGAGAGAGACAGAGGGTGATTCCTGACATCAACCTCGGTCCACGCGCCCTAGCACACAGCTGCCCCTGCACCCACTCAACCACAAGGGCCATGTACATGCAAACATGCATACACACAAAAACACACATACACACGGAATTGCTAAAAGGAGCAAAATGGAAAAAAGTTAGGAAGGAGGGCAGGGAGGAAGAGAAGAGGAAGGAAAGAAGAGGGGAAGGAGAGGGAAGGAAGACAGGCTCAGCGAAGCTCGCATTCCATTTCAGATTGCTTTTCATGCCTGGCTCCATGCACCCCACTTCCTGTTTTTCTTTAATTTGCTACTCCAAACCAGCACTGGGAACTCCTGCATTTTCTGGCCTGGCCAACTTACCCTGAGCATGAGGCATTATTAATGCTCAGAAGGGAACAGAAGGTGCTTGGCTGCTCAGTACCTTGTGTGGCATAGACGCGGCCCCTGCCTCCTGTCCTTTTATTTTCGTTCAAGTCAGTTCTTCCAGGGCATGAGAGACATGGAATATGGCTTTTTTACCTTCATTCCTGGAATCTTTTTTAAAACATCCTAGTATATATTATTATCTATCCCTCAACAGTGACAGTTTTTTTTATGGCAATAAAGAACTCAGCTGACTAGATAGGTTTTCAGTTCAGATAAATAGAGAAAAAAGAAAGAAAAAGAACGATAGAAGACCCTAATGAAAGAGGTTGTTAAATGTACTAATTGGCAATGAGCAGTAAAGCTCCTGCAGTGTGCTAAGAACATACTGGAAAGGACGAGTGGAGGCTCATAGGATTTTTTTCTGACTTCCTGGGGGAAGAGAAGGGCGATACAAGGTCATCCGTGCTTTGTGGGACCGTAGGGTCTTGGGAGGAATGGACTGCTCCCACCGTCATGCCCAAAGACCAAGGAAGAAAGAAGGAGACAACTAAAAGCAAAGAAGAGATTAGCAGGAGCGAAAAGGCACGTCCTGGTTTCCAGGGCCGCACAGACGTTGCCACAGACACCGACAGTGCAGGAAACGGAAGTGCACGGGTGCCCAGCCTGGGAGCTGACATCCACGATGACAGTGCCAGCAGGGCTGGGCCTCTCCTCACCTTGCAGGGGCATCTCCCCCTGAGATAGCATATCACTATGCCTGTCTCTGGACCACATTTATCTTTCTCATTGTTATTGTTGTCTTATTTTTAAATTTTATTACTATATGTGTATATTGTGTGTGTGTATGTATGTGTGTGTGTGTGTACACCTGTTCCATGGTGCAAGCATGGAGGTCAAAGGACAACTTATCGTAATCAGTCTTCTCCTTCCACCATGGGTTTTAGGGATCAAACTCAGGTTGTCAGGCTTGACTAGCGGGCTTTCACCACTGAGCCGTTTTGCCAGCCCCTGTAATTGTTTGTTTTGGTTTTGAGACAAGGGTCTCACTGGGTAACCCAGGCTAGCCCTCAACTTGGGCCTATGCTCTTCTTATGACCTGGGCATGTAGTCTTAATCGCTTATGTCTTCCTTCCTCTGGACTCTAAAGAAATATCAGTGTGTACGTGTATGTTTTACCCATCAGAGTACTGCAAACAATGATTACCTCATTGAAAGCAATGAGACAAATTGATGACATCTGTTTACAGGTGTGTGTATGTGTGTGTGTGTGTGTGCGTGTGTGTAGGTCTGGGGATTAGGAAGGGCTCAATCTCGGATAACTTTTACTCCCCCATTTCACCCTGGGTATACTGTTTTAATAAAAGAGTGAGTGAAGCCTTTGAGAGCACATTCTGAGAAAACTCTGAAGGAACAGGTTCTCAGCAATTTGGGTCCTCTCTTGGCCTTAAAGAATGCTAAGCGTCAGGCTGTTTGTAATGCGATCATGATGTGGTGTAAAGTAGAAGACACCACAGGAAAGGTGGCAGTGCTGTTTATTATTGGGACCATGAGGGAGGAGCAAAGACACGAAGGGAAGGCCAGGTGGCAGGTGATAGAAGGAGGTGTGACTAAGGGTGGGTCTCAGGTAGATGAAGGCGATTGAGCCTGAAGGGGAATAGATCGATAGTTAGGTAGACAGATGACAGATGGCTGGGTGGGTGGATGGATAGATAGACAGATTAGTTTGTGGTACAGGGGTTTGAACTTGGGGCCTGGCTCATATAGAGAAGAACTCTACCACTGATCTATACCTTCAGTTCTCTGTGAACCTCTTATTTGAGATAGGGTCTCCGTAAGTTTGCCAAGGCTGGCCTTGAACTCACTTCATACCTCAAACTAGCCTGGAACTTGCTATCCTCAGCCTCAGCCTCCTGAGCATCTTGCATTACAAGCCTGTACCACCAAGCTGAGGATAAAATTATTCTGTGAGTTCTACTTTTACTAAGACATATACATATTCAGCGTATCACTCTGTCACAGTATTTTCCTCTCATAATGAGGAAATCTCCTTGACAGTCTCTGCAGCCCGGACTCAAGGAGGACTGGTGACCTTGGGACTGGGATTTCCATTACTTCTCATCTGAGTAACTCCAGCAAAAGCCTGTTCAGGAGTCTGGCTTCATCAGTACCCCAAAGATAGGAAAGCCAAAGAATCTTAGTTCTCAGCATCTCATCACACAGTGGGCAGGACACCGCTGTGATGTGGGAGTGAGAACCCATGGAACATAGCTGGCTTGAATCCCACCAACGAGGTTAGCCCCAGGTAAGTGAGAGACCCTGTCTCAGAAACGTAGGCAGATGGCTCCTGAGAGATGACCTTTGGCTTTTATTTGCACACATACACACTCCTCCCACATTAAACACATGCACAAACAGAAACAGGCACACAAATACTCATACAAATAAAACATACATGTACAAACCCATATATATACAAGCACACACTCATCCACACTCCCGCAGTGCGGCAACACTAACTTTTCTTCCACCTGGAACGGAGCACTTCTATCACACGATGAATTAGAACCACAGACATTTGTGCCTAGGGCAAAGTTGCTCTGCTGAGGTGTTTGTGGGAGGTGATGAGACAGACTTCTGCCCATCACACTGCCGCAGACTCCACATTGAGTGGGTGTTTGACTGTGGACAGTGCCAAAGCAGAAAGCCAGCCAATCAGGGTTCTGCTTCTTGAGCCCTTTCTTGTCTGGAAGAGAACTCACATTGCTGCTGATGTGAAACACATCCCCCTCAAAAGCAGTAATAAGAGATATCGGCCAAATATGAGTGATCATGGTCCAGGAACAGGGATCCAGTTGTCCCAAATGGTTCACTACAGAAGTGAGTACATAAGGTTTTATTATTGACAGAAGAAGGAATGCCATAGATCAAGGAGTTTGCCAAATACGATGGTGAGAACCACAGGTAGATGGGATACAGAAAGCGGAGAAAACGCTGTTACAGGCATCATCTGATGACATTACTGGCTTTGGGGTTGATGGAAGCTATTGGTCTGCTGAGGATACATTTGAAAGGTTTTACCTGATGCTAGGGAAGATGCAGGGCTGAACTGCAAAAAGGGAGTAAAAATCGCTCAACGTAATCTGGCTCTCTCTCTCTCTCTTTTTCTCTCTCTCTCTCCAATATTCTGACTCTCCACAACAAGAAATTATAATCATTAGTCATTTAATCTTACAGAATCATTAAGAGTTTTTTTCTTTGAGAATTTTAGTTTACACGACTGTCTCCTTTACACATCTTTATGGGCTTCCCTGTGCTTTAACTCGCCTTTTGATCTCCACAAGTCTAGCTCTGACCTTCTGAGCTGCGGGCGGCCCTCCTCCCTCCCTTCTCCCTCCTGAGCGCTTAGGTCCAGATTTGTCTGTCTTTCTGGGGTCCAGCCCTGGTTATTCTCCTTGGCTCTTCTCAGTCTCCAGTGCCTGCGATGGGAGGAGCTCAGTGTTGCTCCCTTTCCTCGGGTGGGTGGGGATCCTGCAAGGGGAAGAGGTGGGCTGGAGCCGAGCTTGGCCACAGGAGCACCCTCAGCTCAACCTCGACTTCATGTGCTTGTTTCAGCGTTTTTGTATTGCTTCCCTGCCATCTCCCTCCTCGGGCTCTTCCCACAGATCAATACCTTCTGCACGTATCTTCTGGAACAAATAGACATGCTGCTCTTTGGAGGTTCTGGTGAGTCTCTTGTTTCTACTCTTCTTAGGAAGGGTTTCTAGCAAGGTCAAATGTTCCGAGGGACAGAAGATGGGGACCTGACTGGATGGCAGGCTCTGTCCTGACCTCCTAAACTGCTTTAGTTTGGATTCCCTATGAGATTCCTTCTGTAGCTTCTGAAGTAGCCTGTCCAGCTTTGTTAAGTCAAGGAATAAGTGAAGGAAGAGAGGGATTCCTGGGGTTTGGAGTGAGTAGAGCCCTGCAAAAGATCCCTAGGAAAAGCCTCTCTGTGTGTGCACGTGTGTGCACACACTTGAGCAGTGCAAACGTGCTTGAGCAGGTGCATGTATCATTGTGGGAATACATCAGTGAGCTTGTGCCTGAGGTATCTTAGACAAGTGCTGGGTGTGCATCTGTGAGCCTTGAAATTCCTGCATCCAACACACGTGTCCACACCATGTCTAGGCGTGGCCTGCGGGACTCAGTCCTTTCCTCCCAGGCACTCAGTTCCATGTTCACAGTCTTCTCCACACAGTGCCCTGAGTCTGCTGACAGAACCCCGTTCTAGGCAGGAAACTTATACTGAAAGCCATAGCCCTCTCCTTTCCTTACTGTTGTTGATTTTGAAGACTGCTACAAATGCTTGTGTTTGTGTTCCAGCGGTTTCCGGGATCACATCAGCTGTTTATAGTGTGGGCCGGAGCATCGTGACGGCAGCTCTGCTCCACATCTTCTGTTTCAGTGCTGTGAAGGTAGGTGTGAGGACCACGGACCTTGCCCCTCTCTTCTTCATCCACTCAACACATTGTTTTAACCAGTCTTCTCCAGTTATAAAAGAAATGGCATCTGAGCAGCTGGGGATGGGGGTGGGTAACATGCTCATCACGGCAGGATCAGGACACAGGTCATCATGGTACCTGGCTTATCCTGAGTTACGAGCTCCCCCATGCCTGGTCCCCTGGGATGTCTCTGCCCCAGTTAATGATGTCAAGGGGAACAGGGGTTCACTGGACTTGGGGTCAATGCAACCCACACATTCACCTGGCTTCCATCTGTAGTGGGGACTCAAAGAGAGCGGGACTAGAGCTACATGGACTTTGTGGACAGTGAGGATATGATGGGATAGATGGGATAGTCATTTGATTCCAGAATTTAAACCATAGACAGTCCATAGAGTTTTCAAGACCAAGAAAAACAAAACCTGTGCTATAGCTCAGGAGACCAAAGATGATGAGAAACAAGGGTGGATGTTAGAAAACCAGAATGCTCCATCAGAAAAGAAGCATAACTATTGTACAGATGTGGCCGGCTGTGGGTCATGTCTGTGTAGTTAGGAGGCCCACACTGGATCTATGATCGAAGAACAGGGGTGTGGAACACAAGAGGAGGTGATCTAGAGCTACTTCTATGCAAGAAGTCAACAAACGATGTCAGAAACAGACAAAAGTCAAGACTAGCAAATTAGCTTGTTGGGAAATAAGAGAAGATTGGAGCAGGAGCAACACAGAGAGTCAGTGCATGAGGGAGCTGGAGCCAGGGACCCAGAGGGCAGAATCCTGCAGGTTCACTAAGATTCTGTGATGGGATGGAACACTTCCAGCTCTGGATTCCTGAGCTTCAGGTCAGGATTCTGACTAGGAAGCACAGAGCTACTCTGGGAGGTTTATTCTACTCTGAGAAGTACTGGCTTCTTGTGCTTAGTACAGAACAAAGATCACTTATGATAAATAGTGCCGTGCGAGGTCACAGAGTCTTAATGTTCCTAGTTACATTTTTAAATACCCTTTGGGTAAAAAAAAAAATAGAGCAATTTGCATTTCTCTGCTCTCATCTCTGAGTGCTGACTTTTTGAGAGGTCTCATGTTGACTCCACTTTAAGATGCGGCACCTATTAAATGCTGTGAATTGACTGACCGTGGTTAGTGAATTCACAAGGGATCTGCAGAGAAGAGGGGCGCATACCCATCTTCCTTCCAATGCCACCCCATCCAGAGCTGGGATTACATTTCCTCTCTGGCGCCATGTTCTTTATAACTTTTCTGCCTGCTCTGTGTTGCTGGCATCAATTTTCCGTTGCCACCTCTGCTGTAGTGATGGGTGGAGGGGATCTTTTGAACAATGGCAGCATATCTGTCAGGTGTTTGTCCAGGAACATGTGTCTCTCTCCAGCTGGTTCTTGGTATTCATTTATTTCCTTGATTTATTATTATTGTTATTATTATTATTATTGTCATAAGGTGACATGCAGCCCAGCCCAGCCAAGCCAAGAGGAGACTGAGACCTTCCCTGAGTAGGGACCGCCACTCAGGTTAAGCTGGGTCAAGTCCCTGACTACACCGCAGAAAAGAATTTCAAGATCAGAGAGAAGCAGTGTTAGAGAGTTTACTAATGAGGTACAAGACAGTACTCATGGATTGGCACTTGGAGAATTGTGTAAAGTGCAGCATACCCCCAGGACACAGCTCAGTGTCACCCCTGAGTTTCTCAATAATTCCTCTAATGTGATTTGGAGTTTTTGAATTTATATTGCCCAAAGGATGTAATTTACATCCATAGGCAGGGATAGAACTATTAGACCTGTTGTGTTGGTGCAAGCCTTTAACCCCATCACTTGGGAGGCAGAGACAGGCAGATTTCTGTAAGATTGAGGCCAGTTTGGTCTACATAATGAGTTCCATGCCAACTGGAGATACAGGGATACCATGTCTCAAGAAAACAACCAAACAAACAAAGCAGTCTTTAAAAATTAAGTGAAAAAACTAAAAAATTAAGTTTTAAAAAAATGCGTGAGCCAGGTGTGGTGATACGCACCCAATCCCAACATTCTGGAAGCAGAGGCGGGTGAATCTTTGTGAGACTGAGGCCAGCCTGGTCTAACTCAAACTTGGGCTACATGGGCTCAAACTTGTCTCAAAAAACAAAAACACATGTCTGAACTGTTTAGTTCTTTCTCTCAAAGAATTTCCTTTTGGTGATGAAACTGTAAGGTGGGCTTCTTGGGGCATCATTTGGTTTTGGGTATCAGAGAGAGGTGCTGATGTGGTTAAAGTCATGGTCACTAACATTCTGGGCATGAGCAAGCTCGGTTCGTGGGTGTTTGAGATGTCTTTAGGGAAAGCAGCCCTGTCTGTCAGCGATCTCAGTCGTACCAGTTGGGTGGAGGCGTCTTGACGCTCAGGCATCAGGAGAGGCAAACCAGGCTCCAGGGCGGCTGATTCCTTTCTCTTTCTTGTCCCCAGGTTTCCTGTCTTTCTGCCCGTCCCCATTATTACGTGGTAGAAGTAGATAGAAGGACTGTGAGCTAATTGTGCCCTCTAGAATATTAATTAGGGAAGAAAAATCTAATTCCTCTTTTAATTTCATATTCTCTTTGCCTCATCGGAGATGGATGCAAATCACACATAAACAGACCCGCTCGCTGTCTTCTGTCTTTGACAGTGACTCACAGAAGCCACCAGAATACCTGCTCCCTGGAGAAATGGCTCGGCAGTTAATTAGCTGGGCTTTCTGTTTGTGTAGGTAAACCTAAATTTCTATTTTTTATGATCCCTTACAAAGAGATCCTGTTTTATTGCTGGTGAGGGGACCCAGAGGCTGAAGGACATTATTGTGATTTAATGCTTTCCAGGCATCATTAACAATGGCATGGTAGACGATTTCTTCCTGTGTCGCTCTCAGGTCCTCAAGGATTGCAGCCTGACCAAGAGCATTTGCCCTACACTAGATTTAAATCCTAATGGTAGATATATAGGTGACACATAAGTGGACATTAGCTATTCTCTGGTGCAACCTCTGAGTGCCAGCCGCACACTGCAGACCCCAAGTCCCCAGGTCTCTGTAGACTTTCACTGTCCCCCACACATGTGAAGTGTAAATAGCCTTGCTCATCAAAAAGGACAATTCACAGTCAGACAAGGCACCTGCCCGCCCACGGAACTTTAATTTACAAAATGATTTCCTTGGTGCTCTCCCATTCGCCCTTCCTTATATTCCCAAAGTGGACAATGGAGATATTAGCATTATGGCAAAATTGAGCTTGAAGCACAAAATGCTGTGGTGATTTCCTAAGGGTGCAGACATACCTAATTTACACTGGGTTTTTTTTTCTCCCATCTTAAAATGGATTAGTGAAGCCCACCTCATGGAGACATCCCTCTTACCAGAGTTAGGAGCCTGCATCCCATCAAGCTGCATTCAGCCGCTCATCCTCAGTACGCCAATTAAAAGAGCCAGAGTAACAGCGAAAAGCAGAATAGGAAGATTTACTCAATGCCACCATATAAGGAAGAGGGAAAAAGAGACCCATCAAGATCACCTTTTGGGGGTGTTGGCATGAGTTACGCATAGCTAAGCAGGCAGGCCCGGGTGTGGTCTCGCCACCACGGTCCAAGCTCCACCAGAGTGTTTCCTGCAAGGTCACTTGAGAAGTTGTCAGTCTTTTTCCAGGAAACAAGTTCCTTCTCCGGATGCCCCAGGGCTTTAGACTTTCTTTTCCAAGCCAGAAATTCAGGTGGAAGTTATTATTTCTTAGTGTCCATTCTTTAGGTAGGCTGGTAGCCAAAGAGCAGAGCCCAAATGTCTCTTTAGAGTATATACATTTCCTGAGGGCTGGAGAGATGGCTCAGCATTGAAGAGCACTAGATGCTCGTGCAGAGGACCTGGGTTCTGTTTCTTCCAAAAGAGCATATTTAAATCTGATCTGAAAGGCCAGCATTGTGAGACTCTGACCTGCTTAGGTTCAGTTCATTCACAGGCTCTCAGCCAGACTGCCCATGAATTCCGTCTTAAAATTTCTCAGGGAGCCAGGGCTGGAGCTGCCTCTCTTCAGAGTGCCTTTGTGCAGAGCTGATTCCACTCGTTCTCATCCAGCCCACCCCCACCTCCCCTCCAGTGCACATGAAACCAGCTGCAGGACTTTGGGGGCTATTAGATGATTTTATTTCTGCCTCATAAAAATATTTCAAAACCTATGGGAGTTTCATGAAACCAGCCCTCATCCATCTATAGTCTTTCCAATTTAGGGGCTCATGATTCACATCACAAGGCAATCAGGGGCAGGCATTTTGAAGCAAACTCTCATACGGGGTGTGGTGCTTCATTATCTGTGAGTGATAGTTTAAAACAGAATCTCTTGGGACTGGAGAGGATGGCTCAGTGATTAAGAGCACTTGCTGCTCTTGCAGAGGACCCAAGTTGGATTCCCAGCATCCAATAGGGCAGTTTACAACTGCCTGTAACACCAGCTCCAAGAAATCTGACAGTCTCTTCTGGCCTCTGAGGCCACTGTACTCACATAGCACACATGCATGCACACACACAAATTAAATATAAATATAAATATAAAAAAATAAAACTCAGTCTCCCAAATTGACATGAATTTGTGGACCTGTTTGTATGTGTGGCTATGAGTATAATAAATAATAGTATATATAATAATTCCTTTTAGTTTAGTTTTGTTTTTTAAATAGAGTCTTTTACTATAACCTAGGCTGACCTCAAACTCGCGGCAATCCTCCTGCCTTAGTCTCCTAAATGCTAGGATTATAGGTATAAGCCACCATCCATTGCTTGTATAAACTAATTCAAGACTAAAATATAGATGTTTCAAATATAAAAGTTTATTTCAGCATTGCTCTTGAGGAACGCTAGGGCAGCCTCCCCCCCAACTCCGTCCCCGGCCTCTGTTTCTCCTGTCAGGTTCAGGACTCTTTGAGCTCTGAGCTACTCTGAAATGCCTTGCACAGCACCCAGGGGTGTCTGCCCTCAGAATCCCTCTCAGACCACGTGATTCCTTCTCTCTTGAATATCCACGTCTCCTTCGTCTCCAAATAGCAGCGAAGCATCTTCACGCCCTTCCCTTTCTCCTCTTTTTCATCGAATCTCCTGGAAGCCTGCAGCAGCATCCTGGACGCCCTGGGGCTGCAGAGCCCCATCAGCCTCAGTGCCATCCTGCCTTAGGTTTCTCTCACCCACCCCTGGGGGCTGGGGAAGGAGGGGCACACAGTTCTGTAGGGTCACCAGGGATGGACAGACTGGGGCGGAGTCAGGACAGGAAGGAGGGAAATACACCTGGGCAGAGTGGTTTATCCCGGCTCCACAACTTGAGAAAGGAAGTCACAAGAGTGACTTCCGCAGATTCAGTTTGTTCATGTAGTTGTCTGTGTGCATATGTGTATGTATGTGTGTGTGTGTACACTGAGTGCGAGGCACATCCATCCGTACGTGTGTGTGTGTGTGTGTGTACACTGAGTGCGAGGCACATCTGTACGAGTGTGTGTGTGCGTGTGGTGAGTTATGGAACTATTGGCACAATGCTGTGCTCCTACGTGAACACACAAGAGGGAAACCCCTGCAAGCCCATCTGCTTTCTTCTCTCTCGGACAGGCTTTATCTTAACTCTCCAGTGTGTATACTGGTCCCATTTTCAAGTAATCCAGGCAGAGCTGTTCTGGGATTCCCAGTCCTCACTGCAGGGCTCAGTCACCTCCTCTGTGAGCTGCGCTCATGCTGAAGTGCCTTCCCTTTTTCTGCCTAGTCATCGGGGCCCCTGACAGCTGGCTGCCCGTTTTCCAGGTGCTGAAAATTGTGGCATAATCAAAAGTGACGGTGCTGTCCCTTAAATGTATTTTCCCAAAGCATAGCTACATCCTGCTCCTCTGTCTACTGCCATTCTCTTGCTGCTGGCTTAGGAATCCTCCCTTCAGCATGAGAGCAGCCATCGCCCTTGGCAGCATGGTCCAGCCCTGCGGAGAGCAGGCTCACTCCGCAGTGAAGCACTGCCCTTCAGGAGGCACGTGCTCCCCAGATCCCTTCTCCTCATCCGGGGCAGTCAGCTCCACTCCTCGTTCATCCGTAGAGTACTTGTTTCCCAAAGACCTGTTAGATGGGGTCAATCTCTTCTCCTATTAGGTCTTGGTTAAACCTGCTGTTACAACAAGTACTGAACTAGGCAGATACCTGAGCTGATGTCCAGAAGGCTTTGAATAGATGGGATGGATGCATGGATAGATGGATGGACAAGTGGGTGGAAGGAAGGCAGGAAGGAAGGAAGGAGCGAGCAAATGAGTGGTCTGCCTGGAGAGTGGGGTATCCATAAGGTACAGTGACTACTCAAAGCAAACCATTACCAGTGTTTCTTTACTGAAGAGTGAGGACATTTCACCTTTTGCACACCATGAGCCGTGCACACAATCTGAGGTTCTGAAGAACACGGAGCAGGGCGGCACTGGGCAGCCTGGCACCGGTCTCCCCACCGTGTGCCAGTCTCTTCCATTCTGTGCCTACTTGCTTGATCGGAATGGGAGGAACCAAGGCCAGCTCAGCTAGAAGACTCCCTGCAACTCTAAAATAATCTTTCTTGAGAGCTGCAGAGTTTGGGAAATGCTGACCCTCTACACATGAAGGAGAGATTCATGCTGATGTCTAGGCAGCCTTCCTGTCCTGGATTTAAGAAATCGATCTCTCACTGAGGGTCCTCCAAGTGTGAGGGTGTGTGTGTGTGTGTGTGTGTGTGTGTGTTCGCCATGCTGACATCATATGTTAGGTGAAGCCTTGTGATGGGAGGGTTTCCAGGAGGAGTCCTAGGAGATGAGCAGTCAGCCCTTTTACTGTCAGAGCTTGGGAAGCTCTGCTTCTCAAGCAAACCTGCATCTGGAAAGAGGACTGCACAACTCTGCGTGTAGGACACAGAAACCATAAGGTCTGGTTAAAGTTTAGAAGACATAGAGCTTGGAGTGGTGGCACACAACTTTAATCCCCATATTCAGGAGGCAGAGGCTCACAGATCTCAGTGAGAGTGAGACCAGCCCCCAGTCCATCTGGGGCTACAGGGTGACCCTGTCTTAAGAACAAATTGAAGTTTAGACAACATAGTTCCTATACGCATTGTGGTGGTTTGAATGAGAAATATCCCCCGAGACTCGTGTATTTGAACATTTAGCCTCTAACTGGTGGTGCTGTTTGCGGAGGCGACGGAACTTTTAGGATGTAGTCTTGTTGGAGGAAGTACATCCCTGGGAGCGACCTTGAGAGTTCGTAACCTTGTTCGACTTCCAGCTAGTGCCTAGCTTAGCTTTGCGCGTGTGGTTGAAGTTGTGATTCTTGGACTTTCTGCTCCAGCTGCCTGCCGCCATGCTGCGCCATGGCGGACTCTATCCCTCTGGACCCATAAGCCTAAATAAACTTACCGTGATTTTTACATGGTGTTTTATCACAGCAACAGAAAACTAACTAATATGTGGATATCCATTTCAGCTAAAGGAGGCTGACAGGGATGTCTAGGAAACTAGGAGTAAGTGGAGATGGAATCTCTCCTATAACTGTTTCTGACAAAGTGCCACTTTTGAGTAATTTTATATAAATAATAGCCTTGAGGTCAGAGGTGAGTGCCTGTGTGTATTTGCCTGTAGACCTGTGTGTCTACTTCTGTGAGGCCTGTGCTTGCCAGTCTGAGTGGTGGCCTTGGCCCGGAGTAAATAGAGTAGATCTGTCTGCCCACAGTTCTTCACATCTCCTTCAGCCTCGCATCACCTCCTCCCTTCCGGGCTCCAGGGACCACACTGCCCACCTCACCCCTTGCCTGGGAAACACTGAAACTCTGGACCATTTTGCTCTTGTATACATGATGGAAATACCCATCCTTCTGTCCCAGCCCTGTGGCCACCTGCTGCAAGGAACAGAGCTCACCACATACTGGCTCTGATTCAGGACAGTGCATGTACTAGGGTTACTTTTTTTTTTTTTAATTGCTAATTTGAAATTAAAGCTTTTTGAATTTGTTACAGTACATTTTAAATTTACTTTGAATTTAGATCACCTCTGTCATATGCACATCTCTCTCTCTCTCTCTCTCTGCCTATAAAGTCAAATTTGTGTCCACAAGTCCCCTTCAATGTGGGTCCATCCCCTGAAGCCTGAGATCAGCCTACCAAGGATCTTACCCCTAAACAACACTGACTCCCCCCTCCCAACAGCCATTAAACTAGCCTTTCTCTTAATTCAGGTGCAAGAGCCCACAGAGAGCTGACAAGCACCCATCAAGACTATGGTGTGGACAGTGCAGCTTGGGTAAACAGCCCGTCCTGGCAAGTCAAGCTGCATTTTTTTCTCTGTGCTGTGCTGTACAATGTGAAGAATAAAAGGCATTCACACAAGCTGTCAGTTTTCCTTTTATCTCCAAGAGAAGGCCGGCACCCACTGTTCAGGCTGACCTTGTGATTCTAGAACTTTCCTTCATCCCTTCCCAGTTAGGAAGCGTCTGGTAACGGCTGATGTTTATTGGGTATTTTACATAAGCTGCTGGACTGAAGTTTCACACACAGTTCTTCAGGAATCAACAACCCCTGGTTGTTGAGTGCCAAAGTGTCTATTTAGATAAGGTCACTGGGGTTCATTCCCTTTCTGGCCCCCTACTGGGAACAGTGAGCAGCATAGGATTTAATTTTATAGTCCCAAACCAACACTCAGGCTTCCAAGCCACTTTCTGCACCACCGAAGGAAAGCCATCTCTGTTCTTGTAGATACCTAAACCAAACCGTCTGTCCTTGTTTTATTTCAGCTGCGCTGTGATAAAACACCCTGGGAAAGAGCAACTTAGTGGAAAAAGAAATGTATTTGGCTTATAATTCCAGGTTATGGTCCATCACTGTGAAGAAGTCGAGGCAGGAACATCATCATACCCACAAGGGACGGGACGCAGGGGCCTCTTAACTTCATCCTTGTTTGAATTCTCCCGTCTAGCTTTCTACACTCTTGCACAGTTCAGGACCTCCTGCCAAGGGAATGGTGCTGCCCATAGTTGGCTGTGTCTTCTCATACTAATTAACAGTCAAGAGAAGCCATCACAGACCTGCCCACAGACCCAGTGATCTGTATAATATCTCATGATGACTCTTTTCAAGCAATTCTAGGTTGTGTCCGGTTGACAGTTAAAAGTAGCCAGCAACACCATCCCTTCTGCTCTTGATGGCTATCTTCCCAGGTCTGCATCATGCACAAAGGGTTGCCCAGACCTAGTGCATTGGTTCATTTATGGGTGAGACGGGCAAACAGCAGCTGTTGATGGGCTTGGCCGGGGGAGGAAGCATGTGTGATTCAAATATACATATGTGGCTATACAGCCATGCATGGCTCAGTGATGGGTTGCTCGGAGAGACACATTCCTAGGCAATCTACTGCTATTCCAGAATCACAGACCAAGGCCAGACCTGTATAGTGGGGCAGTGTGTCCCCGTGGCCTCTTGCTGGGATCTAGGAACACAATCTTAAACAAAGTACATGAGGCAGCTGCCAGGATAATGCTACATACTCTTCTCCAGAAAACACTTTTGAACTCAGCATAAGGGGTAAATTCCCACTCTGTTGTTCTCTGACTTTTGGCCAGTTGGTTGCTTCTACGGCAGTGGCTCCACAGGATCATGATGGGACTGAAGAAATTCCCGTTGCCTAGTGTTATATTTCCTTTTCCCCAGGGTGGTGGGGTGGACTGAGAACACAAGCGTGTTCACTTCAGAGAGGGCACCAACAGCACACCAAGGCAATTATTCCACGCAAGTCTAGCTTGGTGGACAGGAGGATTTATTGAAGTCCCTCACAGGAGACTGATTGAGGGGTTACAGGCAGGAGCATAGGTGACCCCAGGATGGCTGTATCACTGAGAACTCTCCTCTCAACACGGATGACAGCTGCTTCAGTTAACCCTCCACACTGCGTTCTAGTACCTCAGGAAACGTGCAGCTAAGGCAGAATTACATATGACTGGGAGGCAGGTACAGGAATGGGTGCCTAGCGTCTCAGATGAGAGATCCCCAACAGGTCCCACATTGTTGAGGTTCTCTTTCAATTTGTCAGCAATCATAACTTCTCTGATTAAGATGGTAGTGGGTGTTCAGATGGAGCTTAGTTGGTAGAGTGCTTGCCTAGTATGCAGGAAGCCTTGGATTTCATCTCAGCATTGCATAAAACCATGTGTGGTAGTGTCTGCCTGAAACCCCAGTACTCAGCAAGTGGAGACAGAGGATCAGAAGTTCAAAGTTATCCTGATCTTTACAGCAAATTAGAGGCTAGCCTGGATTCCAGGAAACACTCTCTCAAAGGAAAAAAAATGGAAATAGCTGTTTTGTTTAGGGGACGGCATTCTATAATGCCTAGTGACATCATAGCTGTCGTAATGTCCCAGCGCCATGTGTTGTCTGTCTGTGGTGGCGTGGAGGAGACCCTAGGGAAAGCTCTCTCTCCCACACACGGGGATTGTGATGCATCCCACATGTACAGCACTGCAGGGTGGGTGACGAGGGTGGGTGACGAGGGCGGGTGACGAGGGCGGGTGACGAGGGCGGGTGACGAGGGCGGGTGACGAGGGTGGAGTGCTGTGGTGCTCGTTCATGTATTTACTGCGCAATGGCTTTGTGGTGGGTACTGAAGGGACTGAGAGCAGAGACCTCTCTTCTTGGTATATGGAGTCCACTGTGCGATGGAGGCAGGCCACCAGGCTTTTGCTTAGGTTGTCTGCTCTCTTTTCTCAGGAGCCTTGGAGCACACAGCACATCCCAGCCCTGTTCTCAGCCTTCTGTGGCCTCTTGGTTGCACTGTCCTACCATCTGAGCCGGCAGAGCAGCGACCCATCCGTTCTGCTGTGAGTAACTGTGTGTGTGTGTGTAGTGAACTCCAGGTTTCATCCCTCTGGCTCTGTTCATTTTTTTCTTTTGAGACACGGTCTCTCACTGGCCTGGTGCTCATCAGTTAGGCTAGGCTAGCTACAGACTCATGGGGATCCACCTGTCTGCCTTCCCAGTGCTGGAATTAAAAGTGTGCACTGTTCTTTCTACATGGGTTCTGGGGATCGAACACAGATCCTCATTCTTGCGTAACAAGATTTTTACCAGCTGCCCTACCCCAGGCTCCACGTTCCCTCTTTCCCGTGCTGTGGGCATGTTTCACTGCAGGAGAAGCTACAGCCACAGGTGTTGGTGCTCCATGCAGAGTCTGACGCTGTCTTGCTTGAGGGGGTCATCCTGCGGACAACAGATACATTGTCTTCCTTTTAGCTCAGTGTACAGCCAGAATCCTTCAACTTTAAAATAAAGTTTGTGTCAGAGTCTCAAAATATATCTTCTATAATCTCTTGTCCCTTGGATGTATAAATCTAACTTCAGGAACTAAAAATCTGTTAATGTCACTGTGAGTTTCAGATCTCCATGATATCAAGTCCTGTAATTTGTCCAAATGTACATAAGCTCCTGACTTGTGATAACTGCTTGAGAGTTGGGGTTACCACAGTCTTAGGCTGTCAGATGCCTTAAGCTGAAAGACCTGGAAGAATAGGAGAAAAGAAGAATTCAATATATCTTGCATGATTTTGAATATGAAATAAATGTAGGCCTGAAAGGTTGACTTCTGTGAGCACCTCATGTGAGTCGGAAGCCTAGTGGACTGAAGGAAATAAAGAATCCCTAGCCACTGGTAGGTGCTGATACTCCTTAAGGTATCTGACTACTTTCCTTAGGATGACGTTTAGAAATGAAACATGGGCCAATTAAATGGCTCATCTGCTAAAGGTGCTTGCTGTGCAAGCCTGGCTTTCTTAGTTCAACACCCCCGCATAAAGGTTGAAGAAGAGAACTGACTCCTGAAAAATTCTCTTTTGACCTCCACACATGTGCCACGTGTGTGCACATGTACTATAAACACATACCATGCATGCATACAATAATAATAAATATATATATTTTAAATTTAAACATTATATTCATTATCTCCTGAGTGTTTCCTTTTATTGTGAATTTGGTGCTGGTCAGAACGCTAGCTTTTGCCCCTTGTGCATGTGAGGTGCACTGTCTGAGAAAAATAAAACCCATTTTCGACTCTTAGGTCCTTCATTCAGTGCAGATTGCTTCCTAAATGTTTACATCAGAACCTGGAAGAGTCGGCCACAGACCCTCTTCCCCAGAGGATGAAGGATTCCGTGGTAAGACTTATGTGTTCTATCTGTTGCATGGCTGGCCGCTTGCGGGAAGGGCTTGCTTGTCTTCAGGTCTGAGGCTTCCAGGATCCAGCTAACTGGACAGGGGTGAGAAGGTAGAAGGAGGCACCTGGGTTCAGTCTAGACCTGACTCCCAGTGTCCCTGAGCTGCGTGCCCTGTACCACCCTCTGAATCAGCTCCAGGGTGGATGCTGTGCACAGGCCAGGGCACCCTTTGGTCTTCAGCTGCTTAGTGGTGGCAGTTGGCCTGGATATTATCATGACCATATCCATCAGTTCTATTCATTTCTGGGACTAAATAGCAGGTAAGATCTGCACAAATAGAAGCTCATCACAGAGACCTGCAGCTAGCATGCATCCCTACTGTGCTGCACACAGAGCTCTTCCACAGTCTCCTTCCAGCTACGCTGAGCTCAGGGTGCACCTTCCCGTGTCCTTGCACTAAGGTGAATAGGACACAATCCTTGCTAGGGGGCCTTAGGCTTTGGACTTAAGGTCTGGGTCGCAGAGGGAGGAGGGGCTGTACTGACTGAGCACATACCGAATGGCCGTGAAAGAAGAAGGTTAAAGAATTTGTTGCTTATGCAGAGAACCAAGGTTCAGTTCTCAGCACCCACGTGCGGCTCACGTGTCTGTAACTCCAGCTCCAGGGGATCTGAGGTCCTCTCCTGGCCTCCATGAACACTGCACTTGGAGCCATCTCTCTAGTGCCAGGAAAACATAGATTGCTATGTTTAAAGAGAATGCACGGAAAAGCTTACTAATAATTCAATTATGATTAAAAGAAGGATCCCCACCCCCAAAAAAAAGCAGAGAAAAGGAAATTTAAAAAGCAAACACATCTTAAAATAGTCCAAATAACAAAATATATGAGGGGATTATGGCTATGAATTTATGAAGGAGGAAGGGGCGGGAAGCCTAGGAAAATGTAAGTGAGGCTCCTGCTTATACAGGGGGATAGACCTACCTTGACTCTGGACAGGAAGCCTGAGGTGTATAAACTCTCAGTCTTTCCAAAATAAAGTTTTTTATGTTCAATATAGTTCAAAACACTCCCAACGGAATTAAATTCACAGCACCAGCAAATGACTCTAAGAATTATTAAAAAAAAAAAATAGCCGTTTATAGTTTAAGAAAAAAGGAATTTAACACTTTGAGATTTAAGGGTATGTTAGGAAACTTGACAGAAAAGAGAGAGAGAGAGATCCATCCAAGATTAGAGTGTGGGATTAGCAGATCAGAGAAACGTAGAGAAGGGATCAATCACTGATGTGAATGTATTATGTGAAAATTAAATGTCACAATCGAGAATTGATTATCTGATGTGTGGCATTTAGCAGTGGGAGAGAAGAAAGATTTTTATGTGCTAATCCCTCACTAGACACCAATATAAGTCTGAGAGGGATTAAAGAGTTTCAGGAAGAAAGCCAGGGGAGTAGAGAGGAAATCAAACAGGACCTGCTCGCTCCTGGCATCAGGGCAGACAAATGATCTTAAGCAAATTTTCTGATTAAAAGCAAAGAATTCTGAATAAAATACCCCCATTCTTAAAAGTAACAAAAGTTCTGAGAAAATAAGGAAGAACTGGAACAACTGGAGAGTCAAAGAAACAGGGCAGGAAGCTCTTTGTCCCAGGATCATCCAGGGGAATTTAAGCCTTGGCTTCCAGCCCTTGCACGGTGGAGAACAGAAGTCAAAGCACAGTGCTGTAAGGTGGGTGCCCAGTGGCAGGCCGCCCACTATCACTCTGGGACTCTGAGGCCCACAGTTAGGGTGAGGAGGAAGCCCAAGAAGTCAGTTCTGTGATCCTCTCCACTGGCAGACAGGAACAGCCACCTCCTTGCTGACTTGTAATTTTTTGTGGATCTGCAACATAATT